>OZ005649.1:395958918-398358918 GCA_963930645.1 Salticus scenicus | reverse complement strand
GCTAAAAAGGCAAATTTGTATTGGAGAGATATTTGAATTTCTAAGCCTTAAACCCACCCATGAGACTTATTTAACTTCTTCAAAATAGGTGCACCGCGAAGCCATTGTGAGGAAACTGAGAGAGAACAATTGGGCGTTATGTGAGGAAATCTGTGTGTCAAATAGGTTCCTACGATGTTATGCGTAAATGTTCCTCTTTAACTACATAAAAGCAGGTTTTTAACTACGAATTATTAGGATAGACGATCTTTCTTCTCCTTAAAATTAAATAAAATTGAAACTTTGGATTCGAAAGCAGTTTATTATTATTATTATGCTAGTCGGCCTTCGCCCGCCTAAGCGGTCGATAGCTCTAAGTTAACATTTTTTCAAATAAAGATCATGAAGAAAGCATAAACAAACATTAAATTTGCATGAAAAAATGCTACGTACTCGGATCTACAAACAAATTAGCATTTCAAGACAAAAGAGGTAAGAGTGATACCTTCTACATACTTAAAGGAAGTAGTTGGTTTCTTATTCGGAAATATCATTGAAATGCCATTTATTTGTGCAAAGATCGTTTTATGACACTTGTAAGTAAAAGAAACTTGCACCAGCACCTGCTGGAATTCCACGGCGACAGGGTCGTGGCTTATATGGATTGCGTTTTATCACAATGGCGGATCCAGTACTTAAATTTTGGGGGGGACTAAGATTTTTCAAGATGCCATTCCAGATCAATGAAAAGTTTACAACTGTAATATTCAATTGTGAATGTCAGTACTTTTGAGGGGGGCTTCAGCCCCCTAGCCCCCCCCCCCCCCTCCCCTTAGATCCGCCACTGTTTTATCATATCATGCTATTGCTGTTCGGAATGTCATAATTGTCAAGGCCTCTTGATGAAGGGTAACTTGAAAATACGTTTTTCAAGAGGAAGTACGCCGCAATGTTTCATTTTGAAAGTATTCTAAATATATTTATGGATATGGGGATGCAAACAAACACACAGACGTATCGAATTCATAATTGTTTATCAACTTTTTTTGGAAAGTGTTAATAAAACATAAATCCTGATTGAGGGAGAACCAATCCTTTCTCTTTCCCTCCCCTCTACCCTCTCATCGCGGGATTCATCCTCTATTTGCATAACATGTGTTTTCGTTACGCATAAGCACACACCTGCCCATTTCCCTCTTCTGAAGCTAAAAGCTGATTATTTTATAGCACGACAATGCTCTCCATTTCCAATTCTGTCGTGATTTATCGCTCTCATTGTGTCGAAATTTCCATCCTAATCTCCCGCTTTTGTACTATTCGTTCGTCTAGATAGAATGCCGCATCTGTATGTGAAGTTACTGCTTCCACCTCCCACAGCCTCACCCGCTGATTTTCAACTGTGCGGGGGTGGCATAAACTGATAGTGTCAAACGATCGATCGATTTATGAGCGATCGGCAAGAACCCATTTTTCTTTATTCTTTTTCAATTTTCTAAAAAGATGAATAAAGATTTTGTTGCGGCAGTGAGATAGGTCTCTACTTTAAATGAAAAAGCAGCCCCCTTTCTCCTTCTGGATATGTTGGTCTTGTATGTTCATCTTTGGATCAATTTGAACTTCAGAATCGGTTTTAGAAACTTTAGTGTTTTAGCTAAACGCCTAGCATCCTTGCTATATATATAAAGTCTAAAACTTTGTTATTTCGTCGTATCACATTTAGCACAAATCATAGTACGCATGATGATGATTTATACAGCAACTGTGCCTACTCTTGTTTTCGCCTGATGAAAGGTTGTGCTATACTATTTCGACCTGAAATATGTTTACGTATACAAACAATACAATTTATAAATTCGTGCTATACTATTTCGACCTGAAATATATTTGCGTATACAAACAATACAATTTATAAAGTTTGCTTACAAAGTTTATTTGCTCCTCATCTTGAAATCTTACCAAAGAGCATCTTCCTTAAATGATACTATCTAAACCAAGATGCATATTAGTGTAATCCTATCTTGAGATTTTAAAGTTTGAAGGAAATCTTAAGAGTGTGCCATTAGTTGAGAAAATTGGTGTGAAATGGCTTCTATGTACATTATACGTAAAGGGCGTTCCTTTTCGTGGGGCGCTAAAATGACCCCTTCAATGTCCCCTACAATGTTCTCGTAAAATGTCATCTCCTTCAGAAATGAAAATTTATTAACAATCATAGTACGCATTTTCTTAATTTTGATTCAATCAAACTGTATAATCTTTGGATACTTATTTTTCCGCAATACCATCAATTTTTCGAAAGATTTCCAATTAAACAAAGGGTACTTGAAACATATAAAGCCTTTATTGGTTCTCAATTTTTTTAGAGTGTACTATATCATGAACGTGATTCAGTCCTGCTAGTCTTTGGGGACGAGCAACAACAAAATTTTTAATTTCAATAATACTAAAAAAAAAAAAAAAAAAAGAAAGAAAGAAAGAAAGAAAAAACTGCAAATGCAATATTTTCCTGCAAGTATCTTTTATCATCAGAAAAAAAAAAAAAAAGTGTTCCGAATTGGTGAAATTGTTTACAAAACATGTCCCTAAGTTGTATTCTCAATATTACCACTCTTCAAAGGCTAGTTTCTCTTCATTTTTAGAGATATATAGAAACAGTATAAACAGTTAGTTGTCATTGTTAAGTAACATTAGAAAATCTTCTAAAAAATCACCTTAATTCGTTAAGTTGTTTGGGTGAAGCGAGGTATCAAAGTTGAGTCATAAGGAGCCATGCTTGTAAAGATCGTCAAAACGGACGACAAATCAAAGGTGTGATCAATTTTTTGAGAATTTAGGCTGACTTTCCAAGAATTTTCAATGTGAGCTCACTGACCCGTAACAACACCGTCTAGAAAAATGTCATCCCATTCAGAAATAAATTATTAAAAGAGAATGACAGTCGCTCAATAAGATAACATATACAGACTTTATATTATCGGTGCGTAATGCTGCTGATTTAACTTTAAATAGAAATACTCCATGATCATAGTACTTCCACCAGAGTTTTGTACAGTGGATGCGATATAATTGTCATGCTTTCTGCGCTTTTCTTTTAACCCTGATGGGACCATTATGTTGGAAGAGATCACATGATCTGTTGCCATTTCTCAGTGATCCAATCTTTATGTTTCCTGGTAAAATGGAGATGATATTTTTTCTTCAGTTGGATGCAGCGACAGCTTTCTTGTCTCACTAACACTCTTTAATCTCATTCCTTTGAATACTTGCATTATTATACGAGTAGGCATTGTTTTTCTTCTTATTGAATCTGTCTGAAGTCTGTGATAAAGTTCCATAGACTATTTTTTGACAATTCGATTTTTTTTTTTAATCGTTTTAATGTGCCACCGTTGTTTAGGATCAGAATATGACCACATATTTCCCCGGAACCAGTTCTTTCATTCATATCTTTTGAAAGTTTAATAACGCAATCGGCAGCAAAAGTATCCGTGCATTAGCAATAATCCCTGTCTAAAGGAAGTACACTTTATACTGCTTTGTTAAATAAATCCTTGTCGATTCATGTTCTTAGTCAGTCTAAGAACAGGATTCGACAAGGATTTATTTAACAAAACAGTATTAAGTGTACCTTTTTGTTATCGGAATTATTGGTTAGTGCTCGGATACTTTTGCTGCCGACTGTAGTATGCAAACCAACGTTAGTCATTTCAGATCCACATTTATTCCGGTGACTGGCGCATGTGAAATCCATCGTGGTTGCAGTGTCTTCAATGTTCAGTAAAAGTAATAAATTATATCTCTGAAGGTAACCGAAATATCTCTGAAGGTAACCGAAACGAGAGCCCTTTTCTTACGCAAAATTGTGATGGCACATTTTCAGACCAATTTAGAGATAAATCCCAGATCTTCGCCAACAGTCCCCTAGGAAGCTTTGGTGCGACATTAATTAACCTGTACCCAACCATATTTATACCATATGATCTACAAAATCGAATTGCCCCAATATGCTAATCAATTGCCCCAGCAAACAATGCTTCTATAGAATAAACTTATTTTCAAGTATATGTAATAATTTTGTCTGTTTTTTAAGCACTTACAACTATTTTAATTATAATTAATATGATATTCAATATAAGATTTATTGTTCTGATTTTGTTTATTGTGTGTACATGTATGCAATCAGATTTAACATTATTTTTATTATTGAAAAATTTATATTGTGTCAGTTGCCTGATACCCCTTTTGAGAGAGAGGGGGGAGGGGGTCGTGAAAAATTCAGCCTTTTTTTCTGTAAGCTTGTACCATGTCTGGGTGACGCAAAATTGCAGACTGATAGAAATATATAGCCCATGCCACTAAAATTTATTTAATCTTTAACCCTTACAGGACCATAAGATGTCCAAGACTAAATATGCCAATACAACACAATATTTTAGCTATTGTGGGTGTAAAGTAAGAGAATATCACCAGAAAAACATAGCAGGGTGTATAGGTTTCCTATAATTTCATGGGAAATATTTTCCCTATGGACCATAAAAGTAAATAAACGAAGAGTTAGGTTTATTATATCGGTATTTTATTTATTGCTTTGTAATATAAAAATTATCAGAAAAGTAAAATAAATAGCTAGTTATGGTATTCTACGAAACAATTTCGTTTACTTGTGAAGCACAAGTGGACATTGCACATAACACATTTATTATGTGTCCTATTTTCTATACGTTTTTTTTTTTTTTTTTATTCGTTCAGAAACACATTTGCTGCCTTGGACATACGTTTTATTTTGACATTCAGTAAAAAAAATATCGATTCAATAATAATTGAACAATCGATAACGATTTTTGTAGAAGGGAAAAATATTTCCCTTGGGCGTGAAAGGGTTTAACAAAACTTTCTAGTAGCATAGTTTTAATTATGTCTTTATTTCTCTTCCCATTTTAATGAGATTTCTGCCGGTTAACGAAATATAATATCGACCTGTTCTCATCCATATTTTGTAATCTTGTCGCCGTGTTACACTTTTGCACTTACTGGAGAGGACAACGGCTTGTCACGGTGAATAGACTCCTGTGCTCGGTAAAACTCTTTTCCCTTTAATCGAATTACTCTTCACCCAGAAATAGAAGATGAAGTGTCACTTCGCATTGCAGTTGCCGCGTCGGAAAGACTTTTAAAATAGCCCTTGCCTCTTTCGGATGGGTAAAAAATGAACGCGGAATCATTCTGACTTTGCAAAAATGTCCGCAGATACAATATTATTTTAACAAACCTCACTGTACGTATTCGTAAGAGTTCTAGACTTTGACAGGCACTTTATATATTTCATCTGTACAAGCCTTTTTTTTTTTTCTTTGTTACTTTAAGTTTTAAAATGATAAATGAATATATATTTATGTATAAGTATATATGTAAATTTATTATATATATATATATATATATATATTGATGACACTTTTATAAAAAACAACAAATCAGAATAGTAAGTTTTGAAGATTTGGCATTTAAAAGTTTAATATTGTTGTGTGTATGTAGAGAGATAGGGGGGGGGGAGATATCCAGTTTTAATCACACTTAATGGCCGCAATAAAAAGCCCAATATGCTGACTTATTACTTGGACAACAGGAGCTAACTTGCCCCAAATGTCATTACGATTTACTTATAATTCGCCATATACTCACCGACTGTCCTTGCCTTCGGCATTTATACAGATATTATTTTCATTCATCATTGCCAAATCTGACAAGCCTTTTAGGTATTAATCCTCATCATCTATTGACAAACTTTCTAAAAGAGGCTGGTTTTTATTATGATATCTGATTTTATTGTTTACACTGTTCATCATTCTTTACATCTGTTTTTATTATATACAGTGTTCATAGCTTTTTACATTGTTTTTATTATATACACTGTTCATAGTTTTTTACATTGTATATTCTCCACTGTTTACCTGTTTTTATTATTTTTGATTTTTTGCCATTTTATATTTTAATCTTTTACCTATTGTTTTCACTTTCATTGTGATTATTGTTAATGACAATCTGGATGGGTGAACCCATCCAGAAGCTACATTTTAGACTTTATTTTTCGTATAAATGTTTGGCGCATCATGTACCATTGCGGACCTTGCGCCAATAAAAGTCACTCAACCAACCAACCAACCAACCCAATATGCGGAAGAGCCCACCTAACTCAAGGAGCCCCATGAGTAAGGTGGGCGCTTACAGGGAACCTTAATGCGAGATTTTTTGCTAGTAAAAAATATCGTCAACCCTAACATTGCGAAATACAGGGTAAGTCAAAATGAATATAGCGATTACAAACGGCTATAACTATTTAATGGAAAATAATTTATCGATAAGATTAACACAGAATGTACACGGAACTCCAAAATTTTGTTTACATACGTCATAGATGTTTTATGTGACTTCCCTTGGTCACACGGACAGCATTTAGACGGTTGTCCATTTCACGCCATACATTCTGAAGCATTTGTTCAGTCACCGACGCAAGCGCATTACAAATGCGTACTTTGAGACCCTGCGATATATATCTATGGGTTTGTGTGAAAGACATGGTGTATGTGCTTCCCATGCCCAAAACAATTAAAGAACTCAAAGTACGCATTTGTAATGCGCTTGCGTCGGTGACTGAACAAATGCTTCAGAATGTATGGCGTGAAATGGACAACCGCCTAGATGTTGCCCGTATGACCAAGGGAAGTCACATAGAACATCTATGACGTTATGTATACAAAATTTTGACGTTCCATCTACATTCTGTGTTAATCTTATCGATAAATTTTTTTCCATTAAATAGTTATAATCCGTTTGTAATCGCTTTATTCATTTTGACTTTCCCTGTATTTTTAGTTTTGAGATTTTTCTGTGCTAGCAGTAAAGAGATCAAAATAAATGTATCTAATAAATCAGCTGGTTGAAAAATTTCATTTTGAATTTGAAGAATTTTCTCACTGTTGATTGTTCCTTAAACGATATAAATCTAGATTTCGATAATACATTAAAAATAGCTTGAAGTGAACGATTAAAACGATCTGGATTATTTTTTTAAAAAGTGACACCTCCTCTCCCCCCCCCCCCCCACACACACACAAGTTGTTAGCATTGTCATTGATTACACTGCAATTTAAAATTATGTAATGTGTAAAATATAAGTAGCAAAATTTAGAATTATTTTAATATTCGCACAATTCAAAAAATGATTCATTTTTATTTATTTATTTATTTATTTATTTATTGAAACAGTAATTAAAAAAAAAATGATGACTATATAAGTATAATTTTTTGTATACTATGAACATGATCAGTGCTAAGTACAAACGCAATTTAGAGTTCTTTTTGCTTTGTACCGGTTAAGGAGTCAATAAAATAACATCAGTTTTAGAAAGCACTATGAAATAGTAGGTAAAATTGGCATACAGCAGTTTCGGTATCATGAGCATACTGTCTTAATGCAAAATAGCCAGAAGGATTTGTGCCTCTAAATATCAAAGGGAGGCGGATTCTTGAAATATTTAGGAGCCACGAATCCTTCTTTCTCTTCGTGTATCATAAAATCTATTGTTTTTTACTTTATTCTATATTCAATAGAAGAAAGTATTGGATTCGTAAAAATTTTCGACCTTGGGTTTTTGATGGATTTACACGTTTCGAGAGCTGTAGAACACGATTGGACCATTTTTAGAAAATGTCAGTCTGTCCGTCTGTCTGTGTGTGTGTGTGACAAAATTTTGTGGCAACTGTATCTCAGGAACTACTGCACATAATATCATACAAATTGGTATGTAGTTGCACCTTGACATAAATGAGTGCCTATCAACTTTTGGTAAAATTTGTTTTACAGGTTGCGTTGCCATCCCGCTTTTTCTAAATTTTTAACATGGACAAAATTTTGTATAAATGTGCATAAAGAGAATTTTTTTTAGTAATCATCATGAAATTTACAAGAATTATTTATAATAGAGATAGTCAACTGGGAAAATTTTTTTGTATGTGTAGTCCCCCCTCGAGGGGAGTAAATTTTCATGATGGGTATCTTTCAAAAGATCTCGCCAATACCTTTAAAACGAATGGTTGAACCATAGATATGCGATAATTTAAAATAAAGTTATCCATTTTTTTTCATTTTTAACAAAAAAAAAAAAAAAAAATGTGTAAAATTGACTTTTTTCGGATATTTAGTTTTATACTACATACTTCTCTAATACGGAAATCGTCTGCATTATCATGGAAGATAATTAAAAAAAAGATAATTTTAATAAATTATTTTTACTGAGGGAATTCGTATAGGAAAATATAGAAGAAAGTCATGTGGTGGCCAAACATACTAGTTTATACTTCACTAAATCCTCCTCGATACATTTCCTAACGCATACTATGGGAAGAAAGTATTACAATCACAAATAATGAAGTATTCTAAATTATGTTTTTGTTATATTTAGGGTGATGTTTGTATGTATGTGTGTGCGCCCAAAGAAATGATTTGTATACGACTACAAAATGTGTTTTGTTGACGCTATTTTGTCGTTTTAAATCAAATTTATACTAATTTAAAAAATCTGGAGTGACTCCACTCGACTTTCCGAACATTGAGTAACTAACAGTTTTGTAGATAAAATAAAGAAAGAGGAATTGCTAAACAAACAAAAGAGAGAAAACCATAATAGAGTGTTTTTTTCTCCATATATCACACGAGGTTTTATTTAACGCTACTGAACTTTGAGCCCTTAGATCATAATGATAAAGAATTTTTCGTTTTGTCCCTGTAAAAATCTATAGATGCTAGATTCACCAAAATGCTCATAGTTAGTGCAACAGTGATTTATAATATTCATACAAATTTTCAGCTCAATTGAATAAGGCGTTTAGATGCTATCGCACTTTTAAAAATTTGGTCTCATAGGCCATAATGATAAAGAATTTTTCTTTGTGTCCCTGTAAAAAAACTGTAGTGCTAGATTCACCAAAATCTATACAGTTGGTGCAAATGCGACCTATAACATGTGTACAATTTTTTTGCTCAGATTAATAAGGCGTTTAGACGCTATCACACTTTTAAAAATTTGGCCCCATTGGCCTTAATGATAAAGAATTTTTCTTTGTGTCCCTGTAAAAAAACTATAAGTGCTAGATTCTCCAAAATCTATACAGATTGAGTATCTGTGACCTATAATATGGGTATAAAATTTTTGCTCAATTGAATAAGGCGTTTAGATGCTATCGCACTTTTAAGATTTTGGTCCCATAGGCCATAATGATAAAGAATTTTTCTTTGTGTCCCTGTAAAAAAACTATAAGTGCTAGATTCACCCAAATCTATAGGGTTCGTACTATGGTGACTTACAATATACGTACCAACTTTCAGGTTAATCGAACAAAGCCTTTAGACGCTAGCGTGTTCACAAACATACACACATACACACATACACACACACATACATATATCATCGTAAAAATAGTGAAAACGGACTCAGGGGACCTCAAAACGTATAGAAACATCAAAATCTCGAATTCGGATTTTTGACATGATTACAATACTTTCCTCACTATAGTGTTCGGAAAGTAAAAAGCAGTATCACTCTTGAAATCCTTTTCTGGAACAATAGCGACTACATGTAGCGTCTAGTGCCTTGTAGGGAGACGATTAAAGGGTTCTATTCTTATAAATGTCTTTGACATGTCTTCCATAAATTCGATTTTATACGTTTTTTAAACTAATGGTACTATAAGGTAGCGTCGGTAGGTATATATATACAGGGTGGTTACAATTAAACTTCCCCTCTAAACAGCATCCTACAGCGCAAACGGGTGAACGGAATGCAACGGAATTTGGTATAGAGACTATACACGATATGCGCTCACGGAATTTAGGGGGGGGGGAGGATTTAGTTCCAAAATGTACACCAGAGGGCACCTTTACCGGGAAAACGTTAAATTTAACACAATAAACGAGGAAAACAGAATACAGAAAGAATATTAACATTTATTGACTAGTTTCTGATCACATTGTCATCCGTTTTGATCGTCTATTTTAAACATTTTCGAAAAAAATAAATTATTTTCGAAATTCCGTGAGCGCATCTCGTGTATAGTCTACCGTAATTTAGTGTAGATAAGCCGCACTGGTAGATAAACCGCAGCTTATTGAAATGTTGCTGGAAAAAATAATGCTCTTAGATAAACCGCACCGGAAGGTAAACCTATTACCACCGCCACTTTAGAATGTAGGAAAAGAGGGGAAAAAAGGCTAAAAACGCCATAGGAATAGCATGGAAAGAAAAGCAAAAAAAACTCACAATGTCAAGTGTGTTAAAAAAAAAAAAAAAAAAAAAAAAAAAAAAAAAAAAAAACAGGCTCGCACCGGAAGTAATAAGAGGACAAAATTGACTAGAAAAAGACATTGAACAGCGGGAACCGGGCGGGCTGGGGCATGGGTCCTATCGTCCAGGATTGGCTTATGCAAGCATTGTTACGATCATGTGTCAGATAAATAAGGAAAAAAGATATGTCTTCTGACATCTACGCAAGTTAATAGAAATAATATTTCATTAATTATAAATGAAAATAATAAATAATAAATAATTTAAAAAATAATTCGGTATAAAGAATGAATATAATAAATAATAAATAATTTAAAAAATAATTCGGTATAAAGAATGAAAATCAAACTATACCAGTATGCAGATGTAAGGCAACAAATATGAGAAAAACGAAATATGATGGGGGAATCCGGGCGTATATACAAAATCATAAAAATAATTAATTATAAATAAAAGTAATAAATTATGTTAAAAGGCATTGTATATAAAAGAAAAGAAAAGTAAATAATCAAAAAAAATAAAGCCAGCACAAATACGATGCGAAAAATCAAAAACAAGGGAACAAGATGGCGAACTCCAGACGTATATGCAAATTAATCAAAATAAGGTATTATTAGCTAATAAATAAGAGATTATAAGCGCGAATCAGTGCTCGAGAAACTCGAATACTAAACTTCCGTTTTCGGGGAAGATTGACTATTCCGAGAAGTATGGGGGACGGAATTTGATATTATCATTACATAGCCCGCACTGATCATTACATAGCCGCAGTTCCCCAAAAATCAATTTTTTTTTTTTAATATAGCCCGCGGCTTGTCTTTACTAAATTACGGAATATACCAAATTTCGTTTGCGCTGTAGGATGTTGTTTATAGGAGAAGTTTAATTATAACCCCCTGTATATATTTTTATAAGAAAAACAATTTTTTTATTACGGCAAAACAAATCAATTGAAATTATTCCATTAATCTAAACAAAATGTTACTGGAACGCATTTGAACAGTTTTTTTTTTTCTTCTTGTGCCAACCAAATGTTTCTTAATTCCTCAAAATTTTTCTCTCACTATCCATATGTTTGTGGGCAAACATGATAGTAACTAAACGCATTATTGGATTGGGCTCCATTTTGGTAAATACGTGATATTTCACCGTTGAACTGTATAAATGTAACATTGGTCTTTTACAGGGATACGAGAGGAAAGTCATCATTAGGATTAGTAGACTCAAATTTTATGAAGTTCGCTTTAATAATATACTAGCTGGCTTCACCAGCTAGCTGGCCAGAGAACCATAAAAATTTTTGCGAAAAAACATGCTATAGGGCGCCTGCGGCGCCAATCGTAATTTGTTCTCTGTAAAAGTCGCAGAATATTAAAATATTAAAATTTAAATCAAATCTCTCCTAATTCCTCATAACGTAGCTGTAGTTCAACGTAAAATACACTCAAATCAATGAAAATCAAATAATCCAATCCAATCTCCTAAGATTCTCCATTCTGCGTCATTATAGAAATGGGAAGTTTTATTTTCATGTTTTTATTAATTAAAAGAAAACTAATCAAGAATTCGAAAATCTGACTTCGATGTGCACAATGACTCTTCGGAGGGCGCCTTTGTGTTAAATCACGTGACTGCCCGAGCTACCGTTTTCGAGAATGAAATATACATATATGTATATACAAATATTGCTTACTTAATAGCATAAGATACATAATATAAGCCTGATAACCAGGGCCTGATTATCGCACAGGCACTCGGGGCACTTGCCCTGCGCACAAAAAATTTTAGGGGGGGGGGGACAAAATTCTAAACAATTTGTTTTTAATTAATATGAAAAATGTCTAGTAAACAGTATCCTTATTTTATAGAAATAAAATGTGTGCAGTAAACTTGTCCGTTGTCATAAGAAAGTAATTACGTCTGCGTTACAGAGTATGAATAAATAAAAACAGAAATAGTTTATAAAAATTACTTAATAAATAAATTTATTGTCTTTAATGAAATATATTTGATATACTTGATATTTAAAAAAAAAAAAAATGTTTTTTAACCATCCTCTTTTTGTACATGAATTCAAAAAATCATCCAATCTGAAAGGCTCTTGTGTTCGTATATAATAATTCTGACATCTTTTTCAGAGATAAAATATATAATTTTTAGACAATTATAAATTTATATTTAAAATTCATTTTTTAATACATTATTATAATTTTTATATGACTATAATCATTCTATTGGCTCTTCATTATATATTTCCATGAGAGGTGGGGAAGGGGGGGGGGGCACAAAAATTGAATTATGCCCTGGGCACAAAAGTACCTATGTCGGGCCTTACTGATGACTGATTGCATTGTTTTGCTAAAGAATGATCATTAGGAAAGGATGTGCGAATGGATAGTTCTAATTATCATAAGTACATTAAATTATTCAAAAGAGAATGAAACTGATATTTTTGAATTTTGCTACTACATGATCTTTACTGGAAAGTGCGTTCTTATTATTTATAATTATTTACAGGGATACACAAATAAATTCGAATATGCAATTTCAGTCCATTGTATAAATGTACAAACTTGGAAAAAAAAAAAAAAAAAGACTGAAACATTCTTTTATTTCATTTTTACGATTTCAACTATAAAAGATTCTTGGATCTTAGTCACTTTTCGCTCTTGCGAAAAATTATTCACCCTTTCTATCTCAACTTTTTTTTTTAAATCTAAATAAAATAAAGTAAAAAGTAAATAATTTTCTATCTTTTATTTAATGCAATAGTTTTTTTTTTTTTTTTAATAGTCTCAAATTTTGCGGGCACTCGTATTTAACGAAATAATTGTATCGACTTTTCCTTCTTCATCATGAACGATTTTTAGTGCTATTAATTGAATTCTGTTCTACACTCCTATATTTCTAGAATATTTAAAGTTTTCTTATTCCCCGATAGATGGCAGTAGTATTTCTGATCGAAGGATTGGATGGAAAAGATGAGCTCCGCGCTCTCTTTTATAAAAATGTTGACTGAATTAATTGTAAAGAGATACAAATAAACTTTTGCAGCATCTTAAAACTCTTGTAAATATTGAATTTTCAACTCTTTGTCGATGTCATTTATTGCCCCATATTTATTAGGTATGCAAATATAAAAGAAAACAAAATAATAGTTTTTACATTGCCAGCAGAAACGTTGAATCTTGGATATTTAGAATTAAATGTTTATGTGTTAATATAGAAATGTGTGTGCGAAGTGAATGTATGGATACAAAATATGTGTGTAATGTAATGTATCCTTGTGTGTGATTAATAAGATTATATATAATCTGTCAAATTATGCATGTCTAATAAGTGCGCATAATATGTTCAATTGTGTGTGTGTGTGTATATGTATTAAAATGTGTAATATGTACCTTAATAAGTACATTCATATTGATGTGTATTAAACTGTGCGCACACAGCGTGCATGTAATATGTATGCATGCTATGTGTGCGTGTGAATAATAATAACAAAGAATTTGTACTGCATCAAAATATATATTAAAATAAACTTTGAAGAAGCCTCTCGTAAACCTTAATATTACCCCCCCCCCCATTTTTTTTTTTTTTTTTCTGTGTCTCTGTATACAGACTATTAGTGCTATATATACTATTTTTGATACAAAACATTGTCTATTGAATCTGAAAAACAATTGTTTGAAAGCATTGACAAAAGAATATATATATATATATTATATTTACGGAAGTGTGAACAGATATTTCATAAATGCATTTCAACTTTATTGGGAATTGTTAAACTTCTTGTTTTATTACAATTATAAAACTTATTATCTTATTATATTTACTATGTCTTATTAAATTATAAGTTTTGCTTTTTCACAACCACGAAATTTAAATCTATATCTATCTCTATTGTTGTTGTTGTGTGCCACTCGGAGATTCCGAGCCCGGTAGTGGAACTACCGGATTTTAAGGCAAGAGGGTTGCGTCTTCCGTTATTAGGAACGCCTCATAAGGAGGAAGTACGACTTCTAGTTCCATAAGCTGGTGAAAGATGGCAGCACCAGCCGAACTCGAATTTTTGATCCGGATCAGAGCGAGTTAGACCCATGATCCGGTACCCCCAGAGGTATAATTTTTGATGGGAACTTGGCGACCACGACGGAATTTAACGTGCACCAGTCGCCATTAGCGTACACGACGGTCTTCGGCCGGCTCGAGGACCGAACCCGCAATCTTTCGATCACGAACTCGCTGCTCTTACCAACCAGGCTACCGCGGCCCTCTATCTCTATCTCTATCTATATACATATATACAGGGTGATCTGTTTAAAAGAGTACCCGTTGGTTTTTCCTATTACCCTTAAATCTGAGGGATGTGGCAACTATTCTAACACCGAAGTATAATTGTTTGAACCTTGTTTAAGTGTGGGAGACAATTTCCAACACTGTTGGACTGTTACAACTTTATTCGTGAGGTAAAACAGAAATGGAGACCAGGGTTGGCGAGGTTTCGGACACTATGGTAAAAACCACGGTATAAACCATGGTTTTTACCGTACTGTCCAAAACTTTGGTGTCTTAAACTGTCCTAAACTATATTTTTTAGTAGAATTATATTTTATTAAAATTATGCAAATATTTGAAAAATTTACAAAATTATTATAATTATTGTTGTTTTGTAACATTTTCCAGTATATTCTATAATGTTTAGTGAAAAATACATACTATATTAACAATTATAATATTCAAAAGCAAAAATTTATTACTGAAGCTTTAATGGAAAAATGTGGATAATTGTATTTCAAATATTTATATTTATAATATTTACACACACGTAAACAGTATATATAAGCAACGTGAATAAATATATCAAGAGAACAAATTAATGTATAATTATTATTATATATATATATAAGATTTACAATAAATCATCTTGAAATAAATATTAAAAATGTGCATCTACACAAACATATATATATATTTTTTTTTGAATAAATGAAAAAATATATATGTAAAAATATTACATGATACACACTTAAAAGATTTTTTTTTTTTTTTTTTTTTTTTTTTTTTTTTGGGGGGGGGGGGGACATATCTGCTGTTTTTGAAAATGCATATACTTCATTACCTAATTATAACTTTTATATTTTATTTTTGGTATCTTTTAATGTATGTAATTTATGAAAGATCTTTTAAAAATAATTTCTGTAAAAAATTGGATTTGTAAGTATTTTGCAATTAAAAATAAAAAACAAATTATTCATTTTTTATTGTAAGAAAATTTTTTAAGTCATTAAAATTAAATTTTTTTATAGCTATTTATAAATTGTAAATTTCTTTTAACTTAAAAAGGCTTAAATTTTCAGTATAAAATACTTTTAATTACTAATTATAATTGCTACTGAGAATGTAGGGAATAGAATTTCTTATAATTTTAGGTTTTGGACACTTTTAGACAGTTTAGGACACTTTTGGACGGTAAAAACCACCTGTCCTCTCCAAAACCAGTTTCAGACGTCCTAAACCCCGCGTAGTGTTACTTAATCCTGTGATAATTTTATTTTTGAAAAACATAATGTAATTCAAATTTTTTAAATTATCATTCCTTACAAAAATTTTTTGAAAGTGTTCGCCACCATTCTGAATGCAAACATGAACACGTGGAACCAAGTTTTTTGACACACTTTGCAGCATTGTTGGTGTTATTGGCGAGATTTCTTCAGTTATGATCTGTTTTAATTCATCGATGTTTGCAGGACTTCTCTGGAAAACCCTATGAAATGGTAATGTAAATAATTATAAGATTAAAAAAAAACTTTTTATGTACCATGTTTTAAATTTCCTGATGAATCATAGAGCACAACTTTTTTTAATTTTTTAACGTTCACGTTTAATTAAATGTATTCATTTTTATGTCGAAAGTAAAAGAACTCGTTTTTTTTTTTTTTTTTTTTTTTTTTTTGCAACAATTAAATTATAGCTAATATTTTAATGACTTATTTTAACGCTATTAGGAGGTTATTATTTTCATATTTTAATTAAGTTTAAGAAAAGTAATCAAAAATTCAAAAGTCGGACTTCGAAGTATTGTGTTGTCACCGGGTTCTGAGCTACTGTGAAATTTTCAAATGTGTAGCTAGTTGGGAAGTTAGTTAAAATTCGATTGAAAGATTTGTACCGGACAAACAAACATACATACATACATACAAACAAACATACATACAAACAAGAATAGAAGTTAATAAAAACATGGTAAAATGATAATGTAATTTAGGAATGATACTGTAAAAAAAATTTTGAATAAAATTTTGTTTTTCATAAATAAAATTATCACAGGATTAGCTAACATTGTGCGTTTCCTTTTCTGTTTTACCTTACAAATAAAATTGTAACAGTCCAACAGTGTTGGAAATTGTCTCCTACACTTAAACAAGGTTCAAACAATTATACTTCAGTGTTAGAATAGTTGCCGCATCCGTCCTATTGAAGGATAATAAGAAAAACCAACGGGTACTCTTTTAAACTGATCACCCTGTATACGGCAAATTTCGCTATTAGTTGAAAAGGATGTAGCTTTCAATCTACGATAAAAGCGTTATCATTCGAAACCTGGAGTAAAGTAGAGTGAAAAAAAAAACTATTTCATATTACGTAATACAGCATTAGTTGCACGCACATTCATATGTACGCAGTAAAATCGTGTACCATTCATTAATTATGAATTATTTTCGCGAATTTGCAAATTTATTTGCGAATTTATTTTCGCAAAAATATCTAATTTCGACAAAATTATTAAACTCTTTAGGAGGAAAAACTTCTGTTTTAGTTTTCACATGCTTTATTAGTACGACAGGACTAGCGAGCTTCGCCCGCTAGCGGGTCAGTATTTTCAAATGAATCACTAAAATTAATGAATCACTAACAGAAACTTTTAGTGTTAAGAAAAGAAATTTAAAAAAAAAAATCATTTCTGATTGGGTAAAAAGTCGGGCCGGGTCCCCACTGCCTTCGGCAGCGCAGTCGCGTGCGCGCACAACTTAAAGGATACACGCGCTGCGCGCGCGTATTCCTTCCATGACATTACGTGCCCCCTAAAAAAAATTATTTCTGATCGGGTAAAAACTCGCACCGGGTTCCCACTGCCTTCGGCAGCGCAGTACAGTGCGCTCTGCGCGCGCACAACTTAAGGGATACACGCGCTGCGCGCGCGTATTCCTTCCCTGACCCTTCGTGCCCCCTAAAAAAAAAATCATTTCTGATCGGGTAAAAACTCACACCGGGTCCCCACTGCCTTCGGCAGCGCAGTCCCATGCGCGCTGCGCACGCACAACTTCAAGGATACACACGCTGCGCGCGCGTATTCCTTCCCTGAGCCTTCGCGCCCCCTAAAAAAAAAATCATTTCTGATCCGGAAAAGACTCGCACTGGGTCCCCACTGCCTTCGGCAGCGCTGTCGCGTGCGTATTCCTTCCCTGACCCTCTGTGCCCCCTAAAAAAAATCATTTCTCATCGGGTAAAAACTCGCACCGGGTCCCCACTGCCTTCGGCATCGCAGCCCCGTGTGCTCTGCGCATATTACAGCGCCATGAAAGAAAACTGATTCAGGACACCTCAAAACGTGTAAATCAGGTGAAAACCTTCGATAATTTAAAAGAACTTTAAAATATCTTTCGAATGATGTATTAAAAATAATTTAATCCTAATTCGAAATTGAAATATTGAAATTTGAAAATATTACAGTGCCATCTGGCGGTACGAATTTCTGTATTCCACTGTTCGATTCCAAATGAAAAAAGCGTTCTAATGATGTATTGCTTATAAAATTATTTTAATTAGTAGCTGAGATACCAAAGAAAACCTAATCAGGAGCCCTCAAAACGTGTAAATCGAGTGAAATCTCGCGCGCGGTATACACCTATTTCTTCCCCACCCTTTCAGCTCCTCCTAATTAACCCATGTATACCAATTTTGAATGGTCTAACTCAATTAGCTGAGATTCAAAAGAAAACCTAATCAGGAGACCTCAAAACGTGTAAATCAGGTGAAAACTTTTGATAATATAAAAAAAACATTAAAATATCTTTCAAATGATGCATTAAAAATAATTTAATTATAATTAGAAATTGAAATTTTAAAATATTAAAGTGCCATGGATCGAACCGGCCGCGCAGTCCCGTGCGCGCTGCGCGCACAAGTTAGGGGATACGCGCGCGGTGCACGCCTATCTCTTTCCCACCCTTTCAGCCCCTCCTAATTAACCTACGTATACCAATTTTGAACGGTCTAACTAAATTAGCTGAGATGCAAAGGAAAACCTAATTAGGACACCTCAAAACGTGTAAATCTGGTGAAAACTTTCGATAATTTAAAAGAACTTTAAAATTTCTTTCGAATGATGTATTAAAAATAATTTAATCATAATTAGAAATTGAAATATTGAAATTTGAAAATATTACAGCGCCATCTGTCGGTAGAAATTTCTGTATTCCACTGTTCCATTCCAATTCAAAAACGCTTTCTAATGATGTGTTACTTATGAAATTATTTTAATTAGTAGCTGAGATACAAAGAAAACTGATTCAGGACACCTCAAAACGTGTAATTCTGGTGAAAACTTTCGATAATTTAAAAGAACTTTAAAATATCTTTCGAATGATGTATTAAAAATAATTTAATCATAATTAGAAATTGAAATATTAAAATTTGAAAATATTACAGCGCCATCTGTCGGTAGAAATTTCTGTATTCCACTGTTCCATTCCAATTCAAAAACGGTTTCTAATGATGTATTACTTATGAAATTATTTTAATTAGTAGCTGAGATACAAAGAAAACTAATTCAGGACACCTCAAAACGTGTAAATCTGGTGGAAACTTTCGATAATATAAAAGAACTTTAAAATATCTTTCGAATGATGTATTAAAAATAATTTAATCATAATGAGAAATTGTAATATTGAAATTTGAAAATATTACAACGCCATAAAAGAAAACTGATTCAGGAAACCTCAAAACGTGTAATTCTGGTGAAAACTTTCGATAATTTAAAAGAACTTTAAAATATATTTCGAATGATGTATTAAAAATAATTTAATCATAATTAGAAATTGAAATATTGAAATTTGAAAATATTACAGCGCCATGAAAGAACACTGATTCAGGAGACCTCAAAACGTGTAAATCTGTTGAAAACTTTGAATTATGTAAAAGAACTTTAAAATATCTTTCGTATGATGTATAAAAAATAAATCAATCGTAATTAGAAATTGAAATACGCGTATTAGAATATTGCAAAAATGTCCGGCGTGTAAAGATAAAATTTAATTTGCAATTAAAATGTAAATCTTTTGTTTATTGACGAAAATCGATGAAATTTGAAATGCAAGTTTGTTTTGTGGTGTAAATATTATATACTAAATAAAATGTGTAAAATTTGAAAAATTGAAGAAAATAGAAAATTCCAATTTTTAATCGCAGTACGAAACACGTGACCTCATTAAATAGCAGATGTGTTTCCGTTGAAGACTGCTGTAGACGAAAAGTCTGCAAAGCTAAGATTCTTGTGATTTGTTGCCAATATTTTTTTATAGTTTAGTTAATTTTAAAAAATCTAATTGTCCGATCGATAAGCCGTTTAAACCATCGGTTTAAGAAAAAAAAGCCCTTTCCAATGGTATCTTGTTTGTAACAATACGACTGATATTTCTAATTTATTTTCCACCTTTTCCGTAAAAATGTCGCTTTTTAAGCATTTAATCATGAATTCTGGGTCATTTTTCGTTAGACAATGGTCGACATTTTAATTAATATCTCCGCTAATTAGAGTCGCACCGTTTAGCAAATTACATATCGTACATCTGCGATAAATTCTCTGTCCGACGGTACCTGTTCGAAGTCCGTGCGACCGTTAGCGGCGGAGCCTTTTCCGTTTCAAGCCATTTCTCACAGACACACACACACACACACACACACACACACACACACACACACACACAGACAAAAACACACAGACAAAAACACACACGCGTACAGATTTTAATAATATAAGGAGATTCTGGGTCATTTTTCGTTAGACAATGGTCGACATTTTAATTAATATCTCCGCTAATTAGAGTCGCACCGTTTAGCAAATTACATATCGTACATCTGCGATAAATTCTCTGTCCGACGGTACCTGTTCGAAGTCCGTGCGACCGTTAGCGGCGGAGCCTTTTCCGTTTCAAGCCATTTCTCACACACACACACACACACACACACACACACACACAGACAAAAAAACACACGCGTACAGATTTTAATAATATAAGGAGATTATTTCTTCCAGACAGCGATTGCGGTGTCGCCATTTGTTTTGACTTAGATAATATTTAATTTAGAAAATAAAAAGTGAATGAAATATACTGGTACTGGATGATGTTAATTTCATTTATTTTATAGAGATGTCAGTGATATAGGATAAACTACTTTAGCCTTTTTTTTTTTTTTCTAATAATTAACAGAACGAAAAACGGATAATATTATATCTGGAGACAGTTTATATATTTAGACCAATAAAAAAATGTTTTTCCTTTTCTCCCTCTCGCATTAAATTAAAAAATATTTAAAATAAAATTGAGAAAAATCGTGCTACAGGAATGGAACAGCTTAGACCTCTTGGCGAAATTTTAAATTTAGCACCGAAGTAACTCGGTCATTTCTCGCCAGAATCTTGATAGGCGCAATTGTGATACTCATTTTAATTCATCGTAAATGAGAACAATGATAATAATAATAATAAAACCTCAAGGGCTCCTATACTAAAGCTATACCAAAGTAATTTTAAGAGATGAATATAGTAACCAATACTAGAGAATGAAATACTGTTACTGCATGTGCTTGCCTTTATATGGAAGAATAGATTAAAAGAAGTCCTGTCGTACTAAATTAAATTCTGTTTACAAAAAATGTCAGCAGATTTATTATTATTATTATTATTATTCTTTTTCTATTTCATATATAGACTATAAAAAATAACAACACATATTCATAGCAAATGGAAAGTCTACAAAACAATATTTGTTTTCCGACAACTTATTTTTCTTCTCACATCACGAATTTAAACTAACTCGACTTATATCATTGCCATAACTTTCTAGTTCGAATCGAACACACCCCCCCCCCCTCCACCGCCACCACCTCCGAAGTATCATAATATGGTCCAAGAAAACATTTTGAAAAAGTAAAATACTTCGGGAGAAATGGGGAGCAGTGTCGATCTGTTTAAAATTCACATCATTCGGGTAAAATCTCTTGTTCAGTTGTTTGAATTGTTAAAAACTTTCTTCTTGAAGTTGGCAACAATACACATTCTGCTTCAAAACAAAAGAATAAAATTTTTATCGGCTTACAGCTTACACTTGTTTTTTGTGCATTCGATATAGTCTAACGATTTTGTGATTTCAATAAATTTTGAAAGATTGTTATTTATTTATTAAGAAGAAGGACTACTTCTTTCAGACTAGACAAATCAAATGATTTTTTTTTTTTTTTCCATCAAGTTAAAATGAATAATTTATAACTGATTACAAAAAGAAAGAAAGAAAAAAAATCGTAATACATTAATTTTTATCCAAAATTAATTATGTTTAAAACAGAATTTTATTAATATTATTATTTTATATTGTGAAAATTCTCTTTCTTTTTAACACGTATCAAGAAAGTTGAAAAGTGTTTGAGTTCGGTTTGTCTATCCCTTTGTCTGTCCGCCTTTTAACTCTCGTTATATGTTATTCAAGTTCGTATCGGATGTTGCCTATTGAAAATGGAGTGAATACCACTCATGGTTTGAGTACGGGGATTAGATATCCATGCAGGCCGCAATTTTTAAACCAGGGCACGGCCTGGACCTTTTATTTATTTATTTATTTATTTTTTCGCTGTATGACCCTGTTGGCCCGATCCGAAAGGTAAAAATATGAAAAATGTATGCATTTCCATACAAAAATTTTTTAGTATTTACTTTCAAGACGTTTTATATAGCCAAGCAATAGAATATTTATTAACAAAACTACTGATCTTTTATAAGACAATTACATATAAATAGAAATCTATTATTACACGGACGTACAGAAGGCATATAGGCAGACAAAAAATCCAAACGAAAATATTAGTATTCATCAAGCAATATAGGAAAGTATTAAAAATGATCAATGCTACAAGAAATTTACTTTAATTCTTTTTTCAGTTATATTCCGTAATGTATCCGAATCTTTTTAGGCAATCCAGTAAACAAAACATTAAGGCTAATCTAATTATTTTCAATGGAAAATGTGCTTTTGCGCAGCTGAGAACTGATGATAATTTTATTATATTTTGTAGCCTGTAAAGTTTCTGAAAAGTACTTAAAAATATCCTTCTTAGTCCTTAGACTTTGCACACCATAGGACATATAAAGCCTTATCGACAGTAACGTATCATTATTATTATTTTTTTTTTTTTCGCTGTACATGTGTGCAAACATTGATATTCTATTTTAAATAGGAAACCTGATATATTGTGACTTTATATCAGTTTCGAGACATACTAAAATATTTGCGGAACTCAGAGTGTGAAGAGACAGACAATCAATATGAAGTTATAAATAAAAACAAAACAAAATTTCATGTGACATACTAGCTTATAAAATTATGCAAAATAAATTATTAAAGAAATGTTTTATCATTTACCTTCTTCGTTAATTAACAAAGAAAGTGTATGTGTGTGTGTGTGGGGGGGGGGGGGATCCGGGCTGACGCAGCTCGTAAAACAGGCTCCAGGATAAAAGAAAATATTAAGCCCGAGACTGAATTGAGAAATTAGGCCCGAATCAGGCCTGAGAGCCGTACCGGGACGGGCTTGGGTCTAGAGTTCGGGCATGTGCAGACCCAGTGTTGCCAGATGGTCCACAGCCAATTTCCCCAAACCGGCTTTCAAATTTCCCCAAATCAGGGTTTATTTTCCGAAAAATCCCCAACTCAATTTCTACTAGAAAAGTAATTTTTTTTTTTTTTTTTTTTTTTTTTTTTTTTTCTTTTACGGATTTAAGCCCAAATTTTTCTCCAAATGACGCTCATTTTTGAAAAATCTCCCCAAATACAAAAACTAGTATGTTGTGGCCACCACAAGACTTTCTTCTATATTTTCCTATACAAATTCACTCAGTAACATAAAAAAAAAAATTACGATTTTTTTTTTTTTTTTTTTTTTCATTAAAAGTAAAAAAAATCGATAACTTTGTTTTAAATTATCACATATTTATCGTTCAACCATTCGTTTTAAAGGCATTGACGTAATATAACTCAATATTACGACAATATATTCAATAGAAGAAAGTATTGGATTCGTAAAAATTTTCGACCTCGGGTTTTTGATGGATTGACACGTTTTGAGAGCTGTAGAACACGATTTGACCATTTTTAGAAAATGTCTGTCTGTGTGTGTGACAAAATTTTGTGGCAACTGTATCTCACAAACTACTGCACAGAATTTCATACAAATTGGTATGTAGTTGCACCTTGACATGCCTATCAACTTTTGGTAAAAGTTGTCTTACAGGTTGCGTTGCCATCCCACTTTTTCTAAATTTTTAACATGGTGATATAGGACAAAATTTTGTATAAATGGGCATAAAGAGAATAATTTTATATAATCATTATGAAATTTACGAGAAATATTTATAATAGAGATAGTCAACTGGGAAAATTTTTTTGTATGTGTAGGAGCCTCGCCTCCCCCCTCGAGGGGAGTAAAGTTTTATGATGGGTATCTTTCAAAAGAGCTCCCCAGTACCTTTAAAACGAATGGTTGAACTATAAATCTGCGATAATTTAAAATAAGTTATCGATTTTTTTCATTCAAAAAAAAAAAAAAAAAAATGACAATAAAATTGACTTTTTTTTTATATTTAGTGTTATACTACCTCTCTAATATGGAAATCGTCTGCATTATCATGAAAATAATTTTTTTAAATAATCATTTTAATAAATATTTTTACTGAGTGAATTTGTATAGGAAAATATAGAAGGAAGTCAGGTGATGGCCACAACATACTAGGTTTTTTTTTTTTTTTCCAAGTACATGTGTGCAAATATTGATATTCTATTTTAAATAGGAAACCTGATATATTCTGACTTTATATCAGTTTCGAGACATACTAAAATATTTGCGGAACTCAGAGTGTGAAGAGACAGACAATCAATATATGAAGTTATAAATCAAAACAAAACAAAATTTCATGTGACATACTAGCTTATAAAATTATGCAAAATAAATTATTAAAGAAATGTTTAATCATTTATCTTTTCGTTAATTAACGAGGAAAGTGGGGGGAGGGGGGGGGAGAATCCGGGCTGACGCAGCTCGTAAAACAGGCTCCAGGATAAAAGAAAATATTAAGCCCGAGACTGAATTGAGAAATTAGGCACGAATCAGGCCTGAGAGCCATACCGGGGCGGGCTTGTGTCTAGAGTTCGGGCATGTGCAGACCCAGTGTTGCCAGATGGTCCACAGCCAATTTCCACAACCGGCTTTCAAATTTCCCCAAATCAGGGTTTATTTTCCAAAAAAATCCCCAACTCAATTTCTACTAGAAAAGTAATGTTTTTTTTTTTTTTTTTTTTTCAAAAAAGAAAAAAAAAAGTACCATATTTAACGGATTTAAGCCCAAATTTTTCTCCAAATGATGCTCATTTTTGAAAAATCTCCCCAAATACAAAAACTAGTATGTTGTGGCCAAGAGACTTTCTTCTATAAGACTTTCTTCTATATTTTCCTATACAAATTCACTCAGTAACATTAAAAATAAATAAATAAATAAATAAATAAATACGATTTTTTTTTTCAGTTTTTTTTTTTTTTTTTTTTTTTGTTAAAAGTAAAAAAAATCGATAACTTTGTTTTAAATTATCACATATTTATCGTTCAACCATTCGTTTTAAAGGCATTGACGTAATATAACTCAATATTACGTCAATATATTCAATATACTCAATATGTTCAATAGAAGAAAGTATTGGATTCGTAAAAATTTTCGACCTCGGGTTTTTGATGGATTTACACGTTTTGAGAGCTGTAAAACACGATTTAACCATTTTTAGAAAATGACTGTCTGTCTGTGTGTGTGACAAAATTTTGTGGCAACTATATCTCAGAAACTACTGCACAGAATTTCATACAAATGGGTATGTAGTTGCACCTTGACATAAATTAGTGCCTGTCAACTTTTGGTAAAAGTTGTTTTACAGGTTGCGTTGCCACCCCACTTTTTCTAATTTTTTAACATGGTGATATAGGACAAAATTTTGTATAAATGTGCATAAAGAGAATTATTTTTTAGTAATCATTATGAAATATATCAGAATTATTTATAATAGAGATAGTCAACTGGGAAATTTTTGTTTGTGTGTTTAGGAGCATCGCCATCCCCCCCCCCCTCGAGCGGAGTAAATTTTTATGATGGGTATCTTTCTGAAGAGCTCGCCAACATCTTTAAAATGAATGGTTAAACCATCGATCTGCGATAATTTAAAATAAAGTTATCATTTTTTTTTTTTTTTTTTTTTTTAACAAAAAAAAAAAAAAATAAAATAAAAATAAAAATAATATGTAATATTGACAATAAAATTGACTTTTTTTTTATATATATATTTAGTGTTATACTACTTCTCTAATATGGAAATTATCATGGAAGTTAATTTTTTTAAATAATAATTTTAATAAATTATTTTTACTGAGTGAATTTGTATAGGAAAATATAGAAGAAAGTCATGTGGTGGCCACAACATACTAGTTTGAGAAGGATTTTTATAAGTCATATTTAAGTAACTTTCCATTGCAAAAATCATAATGAACTCGACATTTATTGTTAATATGCTAAGAATAAAAATGGTTTGTATAGCATATGGATTTTTAGAATTCAGATTTACAGGACTCTAATAAAATATTCAGATACATTAAGGGCTACAATTGGAAATGTTGAAATTGCATTTCTTTTTGTGTTAAGCGATTTAATTGTTTCCGAAAATGTTTATTAGTGGTTATTATTACTTCAATTAGTCTATCTATAAACCTTTCTGTCTGTCCACTGTGTGATAACGTAGTAAAGAACATTGTAATTTATACGATGCAACAAGGACGTGTAGTTGGAAAGTTTTGATAATCATTCCGAACCGAATGATTTTTCGTTCTTGTTTATATTTTAAAGTAGAGAACTTATGAATTTTTTTCTTTAAAATATTAAGGGATGAGTGAAAAACTATTTTTTTCTTCTTCGAAATATATGTGAAAACCAGCTTCTTTCATCTCCATTCCTTTTTTGGAAAGCAAGTTCTTAAAGGAGAAATTTCGAAAATTAATGTAAAAGTAATTGTGTTTTTTTAGTACTTTCGAAGAAGAATGAAAAGTGTTAATGACTTCGGTTTGTCTGTTTGCCTGTCTGTCCGTCTGTCCACTCTCTAATAATCGTTAATATTCATAGATTTTTTTCAAACTGATGTATATTTCATTCAGACTTGTTTCTGATTTAAAATGGCATAAGTATTTCCTGTAATTTGTGTACAGGGACGTCCGAAAAAATTAAAAAACATTGCGTTCTATGAGAAGTATTTCTATAAACCATGTTTTAATAATTTTTTAACTGCACAATGCATTAAGAAATTGACGTTTAATATTCATAAGCACTTTTTTTTTTTTTTTTTTTTTTTTTAACACCTAGATAATGAAAAATACTCAAAAAAAAAAAAAAAAAAAAAAATCTCATGTTATTCAACTGACTCTTGAGTTCAAATTTGATTATCGAATTTCTCGTGATGTAGTGCAAATTCTGTTTGGAAACGGAAAAAAGAGTTATTTTAAAAAGAAGGTAATAAAAAAAGAACATCGCTATTTTGCGGTAGACCACCTTGAATACAGCAGCATCTATTTGGAACAACATCTATTTGGGGAAAAAAAAAAAAAAAGGTTTAGAACAGATGATGAATTTATGAATTGCATGAAAGAAAAAAAAAAAAATTTCAAAGTTTTGGCTCACAGATAATCGTTAGATTTCGCTGTGTGCAAGAAAGAGTATGGATCGCTAAAATGCCCAAATAACGCAGGGATCATGAAACGGAAAAGTAACTTTTATTTTTACTTTATTTGATTTGTAAAAGATTTTTTTTTTTTTTCTCCTGGACTTCTATTATTGTATATCATAACTGTATCATAGGAGAAAAAAAAATGATTCCACTTGATTTTTCGAATATATATTAATTATCGAACATTTAACCAGTTTTAAAGAATTGATATAATGCAATCAATGAGCAAAAGTGAAAAGTATAATAGTTTGTTTGAAGAATAGTTCTCTCCCGCTCCTCCTAAAGTTCATATGTTTGTACAACGGACCATATTGTATCCGTATTCTATATAGTGTCAATGTAAGAGAAATTTGAAGAGGACTATGTACTTTTTATTTATTTATTTATTTGTAATAACTATATTGTAGCCTAAAATATATCCTAGTTTCATTTTCTTGTGAATAATTTAATGCACTTCGAGCAATCAGATTGTGTAAGAAGTAATACGCATAAAACACATATTTCTTATTTCTCCGTCAAAGAATTGACTAAGCGAATTTTATTTCGTTTTATTTTTACTATCTCAGATTCATGGACGAAGAAATAACAAGAGACTATTGATAACAAAAATGGACTCTCCCAAAATAAAATTTGTTTTTCGGCAACATCTTTTCTTCTCACATCACGAATAGAAGCCATTTCGACTTCCGAAGTATCCTCAGTTTTCTTTAAATGACAGCAAGAGAAAATTTTCAGAGAATGTTCGTACTCATAAAAACTTATTTTTCACGATATTTTTGAAAGTACGTTACCATAACTTTCTAGTTGGAGTCGAACTCTTTTTCTTTTTTTTTTCCAAACAACGTAATATGTCCCAAGAGATCAGTTTTAAAAAGCAAAATACGCCCCCAAGAAACGTGTGATCTGTTTAAAATTCACGTCATTCGCACAAATATCTTGTTCAGTAGTTTTGAATCGTTGAAAACTTTCAAGTTGGAACTAATATATGTATTTCGCTTCAGAAACAAATACATTCATCGGTTTGCTCTTGTTTTTCTGTATACGAAACAAACTATTGGTACGTGATGTTAGTAAATTCTGAAAAATTAAAAGGCTTTAAGTTTGTAAGTGAATGTGTCTGGATTTTTGGTTCTCTGTACAAAGCCGATCGCTTCTTTGTTTAACCGATCGCTACAAAAACTGGTACACTTATTAATCAAGACAAAATTTAGCTAATTTTTTTTTATTCCATTAAAAAAAAAAAAAAAAAAAAAAAATCTCAGTTTTAACATTTACGTTTAAATAACTTGGATACGTAAACTCAGTAGTGTCAAATAAATAATTAAAATCGATGTTTAATATCTACACAAAAAAAAAAAAAAATCTGGAGTGACTCCACTCGACTTTCCGAACATTGAGTCATTAACAATTTTGTAGGTAAAGTAAAGAAAGAAGAGTTGTTAAACAAACAAAAGAGAGAGAAAACCATAATAGAGTGTTTGAGTATTTTTTCTCCATATATTACACGATGTTTTATTTAACGCTACTGAACTTTGAGCCCATAGATCATAATGATAAAGACTTTTTCGTTGTGTCCCTGTGAAAACCTATAAATGCTAGATTCACCAAAATGCTTATAGTGAGTGCAACAGTGATTTATAATATTCATATAAATTTTCAGCTCAATTGAATATGGCGTTTAGATGCTATCCCACTTTTAAGATATTGGTCCCATAGGCGTTAATGATAAAGAATTTTTCTTTGTGTCCCTGTAAAAAAACTATAAGTGCTAGATTCACCAAAATCTATAGGGTTCGTACTAGGGTGACTTACAATATACGTATACCAACTTTCAGCTTATTCGAACAAAGCGTTTAGACGCTAGCGTGTTCACTCACAGACATACACACATACATACATACACACACACATACATACATCATCGCAAAAATAGTGAAAACGGACTCATTGGACCTCAAACGTATAGAAACATCAAAATCTGAAATTCGGATTTTTGACATGATTACAATACTTTCCTCACTATAGTGTTCGGAAAGTAATCTGTAGTAATCTGTAATGCCTCTAAAAAAAAGCGTCTTTCATATGTAATGCTTCTGCAGCACAAAGAATTTTAGAAAGGGAATAACGGCAAGAATCTGTTTAACAGCCACAGGTTAGATAAATTCAAGAAGAAATTCGGGAAAAATTAACAGCGAGACGCTTTGCTAAGTGTAAAAAAAGACCTGCTGAAAGACAAACAGAAATTAGAGACTTTACATGATAAGAGACATAACATTGGCCCGCCAGCTGCCCCTCCATGTCTGTCCAGTCTGTTAGATACCATAGCTCTGTAAATCATTTGGATGGCTCTTTGAAGATAAATAAAACTGTTTTCCCAGATTTTAATCAACAGAAATTGTCAGACGCTAGTAAAAATATATTACATTCTACGACGAATGAATTGTCTTTGAATGAACGACCGCCACTTTTGTTCAGTGTCCAGTCTTTCTCCATTCAGGGTCTCTAAGAGAAATTGACCAATAGCGACAATGCAGCTATTGTTCAGATGCACAACAGATAACAGCTGGAAGACAACAAGAACATAAAGAACATACATAGGCTTTGCGTCAGGAATATACTGAAAAGGAATGTGCACAACGGATAACAGCTGGAAGACAACAAGAACGTAAAGAACATACATAAGCTTTGCGTCAGGAATATGCTGAAAAGGAATGTGCACAACGGGTAACAGCTGGAAGACAAAAAGAGCATACATAGGCTTTGCGTCAGAAATATGCTGAAAAGGAATGTGCACAACGGGTAACAGCTGGAAGACAAAAAGAGCATACATAGGCTTTGTGTCAGGAATATGCTGAAAAGGAATGTGCACAACGGATAACAGCTGGAAGACAACAAGAACGTAAAGAACATACATAAGCTTTGCGTCAGGAATATGCTGAAAAGGAATGTGCACAACGGGTAACAGCTGGAAGACAAAAAGAGCATACATAGGCTTTGCGTCAGAAATATGCTGAAAAGGAATGTGCACAACGGGTAACAGCTGGAAGACAAAAAGAGCATACATAGGCTTTGTGTCAGGAATATGCTGAAAAGGAATGTGCACAACGGATAACAGCTGGAAGACAACAAGAACGTAAAGAACATGCATAGGCTTTGTGTCAGGAATATGCTGAAAAGGAATGTGCACAACAGGTAACAGCTGGAAGACAGCAAGAACATAAAGAACATATGCGTCTGGAATATGCTGAAAAGGAATCTGCTCAAAGAGAAGAAGCTGGCGAACGGAGACAAGCCAAGTGTCGTGCGCAGTTGCGCAGCGGTAAACTACTTAGTATATGTTAAATGCTTCCGTATAGAAACTTCTGAAAATCTTTATGCTCCTTCAGAAAAACTAAAATGATTGTTTACTCAGAAGTTCTATAGATCAGTCAACATGTTTTACTTTTATCGACCTCCTGTCTTGAGTCTGGAATCCATTTATTCAAAACTTTCAATTCAAACATCATAAAGCTAGAAGCCTTTTTTTGTTAGTTATTTTTATTCCATTTCATGCTTTTTCTTTTCTTTCCTTTCCTTTTTTTTCAGTGTTCTTTCTTCAATTCAAGTAATCTGGTGTGTCACTCACACGACTTTCTTTTACCCTGAAATTTAATACTAAAAATACAGATTGGAGATTAAGGGGTAAGATAATGAGTACTGTTATGCAAACCTATGTTAAAACAATTCCAATTAAGCTTCGGAACAGCTTTATTTGACAAATAATTTTATATGAGGGGGGGGGGGGCTACCGCCGCCCTCAATCCCCGTTTTATTATTGTACCTACATTTATATAAAATTCAGTTATTAAATTCAAAAGTTCATTTAAAATTATTCAGACAACTTTCACACGCAACATTCCTTGAAACTTATCAATCTTGATCAAACTTTTCTAGTAACAAACGTATTAACTTCAAAATTCAACATTTGGATCAAATGAAAATATTTGTTTTTAATTTAACAGACACAAACAAAGATCAAACGTTAAATAACTTGACTTCGGTAATTAGGAAGCCTCAAAATGTGTAAATGTACAAAAAAAAAAAAAAAAAAACAAGCAAGGAATATTTAGCTTAAAAATATGCATTATTTATCATATGCCTATGAGGAATTCATTTCATTTCCTGGGCATGGTAAAATACTATAGTAAAGCACTTCCACTAACAATAAAAAAGATTCTTATCGCTTAAATCATTGCAGCCCTGTGAAGGTTACGTACAGAATACGTGGTGCACCGAAATATAATCCTATAGTGATGATACACGACACAACCTGAAATACACTTCCATCAATTTCTATATATTGTCGCACTAAAATCTAGTTCTTTTTTGTCGCCTTGTAAACGAACAGTGAATGATCTACATCAGACATGCTTTTACGCATATAAAAAATATATATTTATTTCAATTTGGTTTAATGCAGTCTATAGATGTTAAACTCTACTTACCTGCTATTTCCCCCATACATGTAATGTATTTGAATTTTCTTGGGTACCCTGTACACGAACCATTTTCTTCATCTCAACAAGAAGCTTAGTGTAGCATCCTTATAGGATACACATTTAGAATACCAAGTTTGGGCTTTGTGCTACTATTTGTTCTTGAGATATGCTGATAACAGACAGACACACACACAGACCAACCGCTATAAACAGGATTTTCCGATTCAAGGGACCTCAGAACGTGTGAATATAACAAAAACACACTTTCGAAAATTTGACCCAAAAACAATACTTTCTCTACCTTATTGGTAAGAGAAAGTAAAAATTTATATATAAGCACTACTTCAACACGAGCGGATATGGATCGACCTGCTAGTTTTATTACATTATTGTTATTGCTGAACATTAAAAATGTGAGACTCTTTAAATTCTTCTTGAAAACGCCTTTAAAAAACTTCAGGCAATACGTGTTTCGAAAGAGTATATCTTTCTTCATCAGGTACATAAGATTGCATGTTCTGTCACTGCGAAAGCAGGAAGCAGAATGAAAGAAAAAGTGAAAAGCAAAAGAAAGTGGGCAATAAACATAGCCAGTAGTAGAAGGAAAGGGCAAACATCCTTTCAGAAGCGAGAAAGAGAAACCAACTTTTGCATTTTCCTATTTATTGCAATGGCAAAATGTAAAAGTTGGTAGATACAGGGAAATAAAATTAATAAAAATGAAAAACAAAACAATATATATATAAATTGAACAGAAATTTAATCTTTAAAAAATCGACATTAAAAGATTGATATAAAGACAAATTTATCGCATTTCGAAACTTGACTCTTATTTTCTTAAACATGCTATTTTGGTACCATCCGCAAGATTACAAGCTCGGTCTCTATATCAGTTACAATTTTGCTCGTAATTTTTAAACCAAAATACGTGTAGAATCTAAATAATATTTCTCTAACGTGGACCAGTTACGATTAATTTTTGTTGAAATGATACGGTAGTGGCGTAAGGTAGTACAGTATCCGATTGGTCAACCGATACCCAAATTCGGGTGCTAGAGAAGAGAAAAAAGCGATTATAACAAACCCTTTGAAAAGTAACGCTTTTGGCTACAAAAATTTAATCTAATGCACTTGAAAAGCACATTTTCTTAAAGAAATTGAAAAAATATTAACTTTTTGTTTTGAAATATATGCACAAAATCTCATATTCAAAGTATATTTTGAATAATTTTAAAATGTTGGCTTGGTGTTTAATGGTGGCTCTTCGTCAGTACGGTAGTGGCGCCACCTATGATTTTTTTTTATTCATTAAAAATAGAATGAACATTGTTTTTATTTATTTATTTATTTATTTTGTAGATGCACTTATTAACGATGGAATTTCTGTTATGTATAGTGATTTGTAATTTAATACCGTCAAATTTTAAGAAATAATTCATTTTTAATATAATATTTTATTTTAATTCTCAGAACTTTTAACTTAGCAACGGATTTAAAATCTCTTTTATTGAAAAAAAAAAAAGAAAAGAAAAAATACTGAAAATTTCCAGTGAATTTTATTTGTGAGATTTTTTGAAAATCATATTAGATAATGCAAATGTCAAAAATTTAAATCTCTTTTATTATTATTATTATTATTATTGCCGAAACGTCAGTGGAGGCCCTCTGTTGAGACTCAAAATGGTTTTGGGCTGTGTTTGTCTGTCTGTCGCGCGATAGCGGCCGCAAAAATAGCGCTATTTGACTTGAAATTTGGTACACATGTTCATGAGCCCTACGAAATTAGCTGTATAGGTTTTGGTATGTATTCCATTTGTAGTTCGTATACAGGGACACGCCAAAGTTTTTCTTATCATTACGGCCTATGGGAGGAATTTGTATGTATCACGATAGCGGTCACAAAAATCACGCTATTGACTTGCAATTTGGTACACATGTTCATGAGCCCAACGGAATCAGCTGTATAGTTTTAGGTGTGTATTCCATTTGTAGTTCGTGTACAGGGACACGCCAAAGATTTTCTATCATTATGGCCTATGGGAAGATTCTGTATGTACCGCGATAGCCGCCGCAAAAATCAAGCTATTGACTTCCAAATTTTGCCGAAACGTCAGGGTTGGCCCACTGTTGAGACTCAAAAGGATTTTGTATTCCGTCTGTCCGCCTGTCTGTCTGTCGTGCGATAGCGGCCGCAAAAATAACGCTATTGACTTGAAATTTTGTACACATGTTCATGATCTCCACGAAATTAGCTGTATAATTTTGGGTGTGTATTCCATTTGTAGTTCGTGTACAGGGACACGCCAAAGTTTTTTTATCATTACGGCTTATGGAAAAATTTGTATGTACCGTGATAGCGACCCCAAAATAACGCTATTGACTTGCAATTTGGTACACATATTCATGAGCCCAACGGAATTAGCTGTATAGTGTTAGGTGTGTATTCTATTTGTCGTTCGTGTACAGGGACACGCCAAAGATTTTCTTATCTTTAAGGCCTATGGGAAGAATTTGTATGTACCGCAATAGCGGCCGCAAAAATCCTTCGATTGACTTGCAATTTGGCGCACACGTTCCAGCTTTGCATATAAGTAGCTGTATAATTTTTATTGCTATATTTTTTATAAACTGTGTGTAGGGACACGCCAAAATTCTTAACATTACGGCGTTTGGGGTGAATTTCGTTTAAACGCATTTTAATATCATTACTTTGCAATGAAGAAAATGAAACTAGCGTACGCGAGTAAGATGCTTAAACTTATATTATTTGACGAAAATATGTGCTCTTAAGCTTTCTAATTAATGTATAGGACCTTACAAAAGTGTTCTGACAATGTCACGTAGTCATCCAAATGATGTTAAATTTGGAACAATTATTAATTTTAAACGCAAAATAAGCTGAATTTACTGGTGTAGACAATGTTTATGGTTCGTTTACAAAGACACACGAAAGAATTTCGTAACATTAGAGCCTATGGGCAAATTTTTAATTTAAGCGCGCACTTTAATGCGTTTATGCTGAATTGAACTTAATAAATTTAACATACATTATAAAGATGCTTAAAATCATGTTTACTCTTAGAGAAAGGTTTTGTACAGACTAAATAATTTATGGGACCACACAAAATAATTCCGAGTATGTACTGTATAATCATCCAAATGATGTCAAATTAGTTTGAAAAATTAATGAGTTTTAATTAATTAGGTTTATTCTTATTGTTGGCGTTTATAATGACTGTGGCTACTTTTCCGTGATACATAAAGGAATTTTGTACTATTACGGTCTATAGACGGTATTTCTTAAAAGTGTATTTTAACATGGTTACACCCCCATCAAATATAATGAAATTTTATTAGTATTTTAAAAGCATATTTTCCTGTTGAAAATTGTGGGCATAGAATGGATAATTAGTTTAAAGGCTACGCAAAATATTTCAGATATGCTATGTATTTTTTTTTTTTTTTAATGAAATTTGATAGTTATGAAATTTGGTGTTTATGAATTTCAGGGAAATAATACAAGACCGTCGTTTATTAAGAATACATATTGTTGCGTACTTGGGGGTTCGTAAGTTGTCCGAGAATGGCGAAACTTGCAAAAATTCAGTGATTTATTCACAGAAAGTTCTTGAAAAATACAGGTGTATAAACCAAGTATCAGCTTCAATTCAATCAGTAAACATCATAGCTTAAACAACAGCCGTTAACAGCAAAACAACAGTACAAACTGTTTATCAATAACACATAAAGCAAGTCTCATTCAAAGAGGCAAAGCAAGCATTTGACGAAACTGACACAGATCTGAGATTGGCCGCCTTGGCTAAAAAAATGCTCCTTTTATACTATTCTGTCGAACACAGACTGTTCTAGAAAATTCTCGTATCTCATCAGCCAATGAGATAAGAGCTTCCATATTTGGTATATCCCTAATAAGGATTTTCTCGCCAAGGAGGGAAACAGTCGTCAAATTTGGCGCCAAATCCATTTCTTCCCTTATTGGAGCTTTTTAATGCGTTTTTAAAGGAAAACTAGGCTATTTTAACGCTTAAACGACTAGAAATGTACAAAATTAGCATTTTTCGATTTACTAAGCCTCTTTGAAAGAATTTATACAAAAATAAATGCAATTATTTACAATTCCGTAACACTTTATACGATATACAAATAGGTATACAAAGAGTGATACAGGGGGGTTGAGGGGGGCGTCAGCCCGCCTCAGAAATGTATCTGATTATGGTGATAAGTCGATCGAATCAATATATACTATTATATAATAAGGAATAAATAAAAATGACCTATTGAATAATGTCTGATGCAAATAGGACGTTGAGGCTCCTGATCTGCAGATCCACTAGTTATTAAAAAGAAAAAAACTGAAAATTTCCAGTGAGATTTTCCTGAAATTCATATTAGGTATACAGGTACTACCACGCAGATGTTCTTCGCGGGGAGGGATAGTCATAAATGAAACATCAACAAGTTCAGAAGTGTTCAATCATAACATATTTTTTTTCAGAAAGCCGATTCTTTTTTAAGGTTCCTTTATTTTAGGATAAAAATAATGAAAAAATAATTTAATTAAAAAAAAGTGGGGGGGGGGGGGGGGGGGAGGGAGGAGAGAAATAAAAATACTTCCAAAATAAATTTTCCAAAGCAAAAGAGAGTCAAGTAGAATCAGACTTATCATTAACAATTCTATCTCGATTAAGAAAAATTGCTAAATTTTCAAGAAAATCGAATTCAGAAGAAGAGTTGGGTTTGAAGATAATTTTAGAATTTTCGAACTTAAATTTATGGCCAAAGTCCTAGAAATGCATGCATAAAGAAGAATTTAGAAATTTCTTGATATGTTAAATAACGGGATTTTTCTTTTAAATGAGATCTCCTCCAGTTGCCGATCAGTTCTGCGTTCAAAGGTGGTAGACGGGAAGTGCCAGGTTCGATCTCAGGTCGCGTTCGTTGACCTAGCCGTTTAGAGTTTTACGTGGTTCTCTCCAAAACTTGTGTAAGTACGGACTAGGATCCCTTAGAAAACTTCCATGTGGGACACACACCTCAGGCCTAGGACCCTCGTGTAATCAATCGGTCTTAATCCCAATCCCAAACACCATCTTTTAAGTGGGTTTACACACAGATATAATATTATAAATTGCAATCATTACTTAGAAAATTATAAATTTCAGTTGTAAATTGTAATTTGAATAGAAATTATTCTGTTCTCAATAAGGTCCCACAAAAATATTGAAATTGAATTGAGTTTGTCTCCAAAGTCCAAACGTATGTAAATACCGAAATGCAGCAGTCCGGTTTTTTTTTTTTTTTTTTTTTTTTTTTTTTTAGTGGTTATAATAAATTCCTCACATAGTGCTTGATCAAAACGCAAAAGTGTAGTTAGGATATGTTCAATTTTACCCTGTTTAAAAAGAATTAAACTTTTTGAAATTAGCTAAAAAGTCGTAAATCGGGGGAAAAGAAAAAAAAAAGTGACTTATCACCTAAAATAAATTTGAAGTTCATAGCTCGCTAATTTTATAATGCCATTGCAAATAGTCATAAAGAAGAAGAAAAAAAAACATTTGAATTATGTTTAAAAAAAATCTAACAAGCAGATTTTCATCAAATAAAAACCATCTCGTTTAAACCATCGCTCTGATTAGAAAAAAAAAAAAAAAATAATTGAAATCATCTCCTTCACTTTGGATCTACAACGTCAAAATTATACACACACACACCTAAAAAGAGGGACAAAGGCTTCTAAAATATAATATCCTTCATTTTTCGTCTTCGTTTAATAAAAATAAATAGAAATTTAAACAGAAGATGGGACCCAGAATGAAAAGCTTTGATCAAAACCCGATTAAATTACGATCTGCAAATATTTTATATTTTGATTCTTCTTCTTCTTCTTCTTCTTCTTCTTTTTTTTTTTTTTTTTTGACGTTTTTATAATTACATGCAACTTGCTGTTGTTGAATAAAATTCAAAACAAATCTGAAACGTGTCGAATTTCTCAATTCACTGATTTAAATTTTCGCCCTCCCGTTTAAAATGTGTATTTTCTCTTCCGAATAATCCCCAAAAAAAGGAAGGAAATGATTCTCGCATCACGTATAGGTGAGCAGAATATTTTCTTCAACTCAACTCCTCTCGATCTTTCATTTCGTTCCTTTTTCTGAACAAAGCGGAAGATTTAAAAGTCTGTTTATGTTTTTCTTTTTTTCCTTCTCCTCCTTTCGCCGGCTGTGAAATCATATATGTGGGTTTCCCGTTCTTCCCGGAATAGCATTTTGGGAAAACGGATATCGATTGTTTTCGTAGGAAATAATCGTATTGAATGTAATATCGATAAATATCGGAAAAGTGATGTTAGAATCAAGAGGGTTCATTTCCTGTGCATCAAAAGCTACGCAACAATGTAATCTATTTTCTCTAATGAAGTGTGTTACAAGTCGAAAAATATATATATGTATTGAAAATCGATTGCGACTTCTAGCTTAACGCGTCCGGGACTTTGCTATTGTGCTATTTTGGCGATTCTAAAAATGTTTGGGCAAGGAGTTAAATGAATTTAAAAAGAAGAGAAATTTAAAAGTAAACAACGGAGTGGCGTCGTTAAAATTTCAAATAACAATGGCGTTCATTTTTATCAGCGGGATTATCGTTTTCGAGGATATTGAATCATTATTGTATAGTAAATTTTTGGCGTGTTTAGATGATGACAGCATTTATCTAGACATTATCTTTTTTCATTGACAAATGTTTATTATTTATGTGCGCCAAAAACTTTCAATCTGTAATTTTAGGTCGTCTCGTCTTCCATTTTATGGATCTTAATAAAATATTTTTTCCCTTTTTTTTTTTTTTTTTAATCAAATTTTTTGAACAATAATATATTTCAAAGTGAATGACACATACGCAGTACGCTCTATATTTCACATTTTAATATTTATTTTTGTATGAGAAGGTTCTACACTTACAAACACCACTGTTTCATGGAAATAAAAAAAAAGAAGAAAAAGAAATGAATAAAATAAATTATGAAAACAACAACACAAGTATTAAAAGAACGAGAAACCATACTTTTATATGAAATTGTTGTTTTCAGGTCCACAATTGAGTATATTAAGTTTTGTAAAAGTCAGTATCTCAAAAACGGCTCGAACGATTTTCTTGAAAATTGCTACACAAACCGTTTTTAGATATCATTTCTAATGAATTACGTGGTTATTACCGAAAAATTTACAGTCATCTTGTTTAAGTAGGTCAGTTTTAGATCTCGTAAATTGATGTTTCAAAAATAGCTCCATTTTTTTTTTTAACTCGCTATGTAAACTCTGTTTTACCTGTCTTTACCCGTGTACCAACTTTCTCTTACAAGGAAATTTTTAAATGTCTGCTTTGTTCGATCCATTTTATGTCTTCTGATCACATTAGCTCCAAAAAATGCATATAATACGTGTAATATTGAGTAATGGAAGTCTTGTGGTTGTTTCACACCAGATTTTTACTTTCCGAACACTATAGTGAGGAAAGTATTGTAATCATGTCAAAAATCCGAATTCGAGATTTTGATGTTTCTATACGTTTCGAGGTCCCCTGAGTCCGTTTTCACTATTTTTACGGTGATGTATGCATGTGTGTGTGTATGTTTGTGTGTATGTATGTATGTGAGTGAACACGCTAGCGTCTAAACCAGGGTTGGCAAAAACCCGGGTTTTTCTAGAAAAACCCAACCCACTTGGGTTTTTCTGGGGTTTTGTGGGTTTTTCTGGGTATTTGTGGGTTTTTCTGGGCTTTTGTGGGTTTTTGTTTGAATACATTTGCATTGTAATGTTAAATATATGTTATTTAGCATATTAGTTGTAATACACCTAATTATATTAAACTACTAATTAGTAATTAATCTAATATTAATAATAATTAATTAATAATAATAGTTTAATCTAATATTTATCTTAGAAATAAAAATTGGTTTGATTCTAATATTAAAATAGTGTTAATTAGTAAGATTAAGCTATATTTTATTTTAATGTATGCTTATTCAAAATAAATATTCTTAATGACAATAAGTGATAAAATAAAAGAATTTAAATTCTTAAATACAGTACATATTAAATAAATTTTTTAGTTCCACATCATACTATAAATGGAGAACTTAGGTAATCGTGAAAATTTTTGACCTCGTTTTTTTTTTCATTTTTACACATTTTCACGTGTGAGGAATACGAAAAATGACAAAATTTACATAGTGTGTTAGTCCGTTAGTCTGTGTACACGATATCTCAAGAACAAATTTTCACATAGAAGTCAGATCAGTTTTAAAATATTACTTTCGACACTGGCAAGAACCCTATTCATTTGCAACATCCGAATTAAAAAACTTCGTAAGTTATTAAAAATTTATGCTTTTCTTAACATGGGAAAATAGGGCAAAATTTTACGTTTAAGTAAAATTTTGCATTAAATGGAAAATTTTTATAAAAAAAAAATGTGACACCAGATTTAAAATATGCATTTTGATGTCGGAATGAATATCAGTAAATAGAAACATGCTAGTTTGAAAATTTTGCAAGTTATTGGAAATTTACGAATTTCGTAGCATGGCAGTATAGGGCAAAATTTCTTATAAATGTCGATTTTGAGGGATATTTTCATCGTAAAGATGTCAGACCACTTTTGAAATATTATTTAGGGTACTGGCATGAATATCATAGAGGATAAATTTTCCAATTAAAAGAATTCGTAAATTATTTTGAATTTACGATTTACTTAAAATGGCATAATAGGGAAAAATTGAGCATAAATGTCCATTTTGAGGATCATAAATATATCAGACAACTTCAAAATAACATTTATGATACTTGTTTGAACAGAATTGACTGCAAATATTCTAATAGGAAAATTTCGCAAGTTACTCGTAATTTAAGAATTTATCAACATAGCAAAATAGGGCGATATCCCATATAAATATGCATTTTGACATTTTGAGGATTGTTGCATTGGAAATAGTAGCATGAAAACGAAACTACGAAATTGATCCTAATAAAATAAATTAATAGATTAGAATAAGATAAATATATCAAAATGAATGGTGGATAGCCTATTAGGTGGGGATTTTATTCTGTCATTGTGTCAAGTGTTTAGTCGATACATTTCTCTTAACATGATAATCATGTTAAGAAAATATCCTGTACTAGAAATGTATGAAAACATATAATGATGGGGAACTGAGCAGAGTCCATTTATGCCAACTAGTTTTAATTATAGAAATAAGTTGCACTGCTTTATCCTTTTTTTTTTTTTTTTTTTTTTTTTTTTTAAGTTTTTTAATAGTTGAAACGGTTATAGAAGAAAATTTTATTTTATTAGATTTATAGTTATTGTTGCTACTAAAATTAAAATAAAATTATAAAGTTTTAAAACTAAACAATTTAATTAGTTAAATATTGATTCTGGGCAACATTTATGTCCGCTGTTAAACAAAAATATCGTTCGGCTTTACAGGAAAAGGAAAATTGAACCAATTATAGAAGATAAACTTGCTTTTATTATATTTATAACTGTAGTTACTTTTTATGTTTAATACTATTTTCTAGAAAATAAAAATAAGAGTTTTTTCGTTAAAGTTAAGGTGTTTTCTATACTTTATAGATCGGATTTGTAAATTATAAATAATTTTTAACAAAAACCCACTTATTTGCAAAAACCCAGTGGGTTTTTGTTGGTGGGCCCGCCCAGAAAAACCCGGGCGGGTTTTTCTGGGCTGGGCCCAGTTTGCCAACCCTGGTCTAAACGCTTTGTTCTGAAAAATAAAGCTGAAAAATAAGCTGAAAATTGGTACGTATATTGTAAGTCACCCTAGTACGAACCCTATTGATTTTGATGAATGTAGCACTTATAGTTTTTTTTACAGGGACACCAGGAAATATTCTTTATCATTATGGCCTATGGGGCCAAATTTTTAAAAGTGCGATATCGTCTAAACGCTTCATTAATCTGATCAAAACATTTGTACACATGTTGTAGGTCACAGTTGCACCAACTGTATAGATTTTGGTGAATCTAGCGCTTACAGTTTTTTTACAGGGACACAAAGAAAAATTCTTCATCATTATGCCCTATGGGATCCAATTTTTTAAAAGTGCGATACCATCTAAACGCCATATTCAATTGAACTGAAAATTTATATGAGTATTATAAATCACTGTTGCACTCACTATAAGCATTTTGGTGAATCTAGCATTTATAGGTTTTTACAGGGACACAACGAAAAATTCTTTATCATTATGATCTATGGGCTCAAAGTTCAGTAGCGTTCAATAAAACATCGTGTACTGTAGGGAGAAAAATACTCGAACATTCTATTATGGTATTCTCTCTTTTGTTTGTTTAACAACTCCTCTTTCTTTAGTTTATCTACAAAACTGTTAATTACTCAAAGTTCGGAAAGTCGAGTGGAGTCACTCCAGATTTTTTTTTTTTTCTTACTTCCACTTTTCGTTCTAATCTTCTCTCTTTATGCAGGGGAATGTATGTTTATGCACATGGAAAAGAAAAATGCAGTTTTTCGAAATCCATTTTAATTCTTTATCTACCGAATTATGAAACAGGCAAAAAAAAAAAAAAATATTTGAAACGTTTCTTTCTTTCTTTTTTTTCTTTTTTTTTTAATTACCTATAAGAGCATTTCTTAAAGATACGTGCACTAAAATTATGCGCAAAACTCATCCTAGTGAAGTAATGAGGATTTAGTGTGGTGGTTTTACAGTATACCGTTGCTACACAGAGATCGATAATGGTATCAGGATCTTAATAAATGGTTAAAAACTATTTACTTTTATGTTTTTTTTTTTATTTAACATTGATGGTAGATTCTTGAGGTATAGGAATTAATTAAAGCAGGAGAGATTGCGCACATAAGGGATCCACAGGAAGGAGTACAATAGGCGCTCGGAAACCCCAGGTAGTTCTACAATATCGATAGCGGAGTGCCCACTTAAATGTACGTGTTCATTGCTTGAACAGTCTGAGATTAAACGCGGTTATTTTGTCTCGCTTTCGAAAATGTTTGCTTACATTTTCAAAACCCTTTCTAGGAATTTTCATAGAATGGTAGTATTACAAAATATTTTTTAATTAAACGATTTCCCATGGACTTATAAATTTTACTTGTGGCAGGTGGTTGCATGAACCAATGTCATTTAACTGGCAATTATCCTTGTTAACAATTTAATTGTAGTTAAAACTAAGCGCAATCTCTCCTACCCTATAAAGAGGGATTGCACAAAATAGCTCTCTTGGTTTTATTACAGTTGTTGCTTTAAATCACAGTATAACAACAAAATAGTAATGGGAATGCGTAGAAGAAGGATCACTTCAAAGCTATGCACCAACAGTTTAGCAAAAAATTAAAACTTAGGTTTTATTTCCATTACCCGACTACCGTAGGTAATGGAAGTATTGTATTCGGTCCAAAAAATCGATATCGAGTTTTCACCTGATTTACATGTTTTAAGGTCTCCCGAGTCCAAAAAAGTAGTTTTTGGCAATGGGTCAGTGTGTATGCGTGTGTATGTATGTGTGTGAGGAATCTTCTGGCTATCATATCTCTGAAATTAATTAAGATAGAAATACGAGACTTTAGAATTGAAACAGGTCAGGTGTATAAATGAATTTTCCAAATTTTGGTGAAAATTGGAAAACCGTAAGTGGGACATCTCTGAAACTGGAAGTGGTATCGTAAGTCTGTATCTCAAAAACGGCTCTAACGATTTTCTTCTGAGTTGCTATGTAAACACTCTATTAGATGTCCTTTCGAATGATATAGTTGGTTAGTTCAGGAAAATGGATAGGCGTCCTGTATAAATAGCTCAATGCCAGGCCTCGCAAATGCGTTCCTTTAAAAACGGCTGCACGGATTTTTTTTCAAACTTGCCCTATTAACTGCCTTATAAATATCTCTTTGTATGCAATTATTGCTTTTCCAGTCAATAATTAAATTTGCTAAGTTTTAGCAAAAGTCGGTATCTCAAAAACGGCTGTAAAAATTTCTTGAAAATTGTTACATATATCCACTTTAGATATCCTTTCTTATGTATTACGTGGTTATTAAAAGGAAATTAACAGTCATCCTGATCAGGTAGATCAGTTTTAGATGTCGGAAATTAATGTTTCGAAAAATGGCTAAACTGATTTTTTTTCTTCTTACTATTTTTAAACTCGTTATGTAAATCTATTTTATGTATCTTTACATGTGTATAAGCTTTTTCTTACCAGGAAATTTTTAAGTGTCTAATTTGTTAGGTCAATTTTAAGTCTTCTCATCATATTATCTCCAAAAAATGCATATAATACATGTAATAAATAAGTAATGGAATTCGTGTGGTTCTTTCACACCACATTTTTACTTTCTCGAGAGAGTATTATTTTAGGGTCAAATTTTCGAACGTGAGTTTTTGTTATATTTACAAGTTTTGAGGTCCCCTGAATACAAAAATCATGTTTTTAACAAATGGTCTGTGTGGATGGATGTCTGTGTGTCTCTTATCAGCATATCTCAAGAACAAATAGTAGCAGAAATCCCAAACTCGGTATTCTAAATGTGTATCCTATAGGGATGCTACACTAAGCTTTTCGTTGAGATGAAGCAAATGGTTCGTGTACAGGGACACTCAAAAGTATTCAAATACATTACGTCTATGGGGGAAATTGCAGGTAAGTAGAGTTTAACATCTATAGACTGAACAGGGGAGCAGCCCACGCTCACCGCTCGAAGAGCGGTGTTGAGCGCTTCCAGAACCGAGGTTCACGTGGGCTGTCCCGAGAAGAACCCCTACAGACCTGCCTGACGTTTATTTAAAAAGCAAGAGGGTTTTACATAGGCATCGCCAGGCATGAAGCCTTACCGCGACAAGGGGCGATGGAAAACAACATAGAAAGAGTACATGGTCATCGCTTGGCTGAAAGCCACCTCGCGACATTGGGCGATGATAATTTTAGATGGATTGTGCCAGGCCCTTTAGGCCTCTCGCGACAGACGGCACTAGATGAGTTTTCACAACTCTTGATGTGTACTAGAGAGTTCAAGTTTGACTAGAATAGTCCAGATGATACAATTGGATGACAACATGGGTGACAGTATTGCAGAACAACTGTGCAGAAAACTGATTTTGCAGGGTAATTTGGGTAACAGAGGAGAGAATGAGAGAGTTAGGATTGTTGATAATTTAAACTATAGAGTTTATTTAGTTTTTAAGAGAGGTTTTAGTAAGAGGCTTCCTTGCAAACAGATTTTTGTTTTGGTGAAGGGTATTTTGAAAAAGGGTGGGAGGATAAGTAGCTTCATTTGGGAAGAAGATTAGCTGCCAGTGGGAATAGTTATTAATCAGTCAAATTGGTTATGTCCATTAAGAGGGAGTAAATATTGTTTAGTTTTTTAATTAACAGTTTTCTGGTTAAGATATTTTCAAGCCAATTATTTGGTCTTGGAGAGGGATTTCTGAAATGGAACTGTTGAGTTAGGGGGCAAGAGAAATAATAATGTTCGGGAGTTCCCTCCTCACCGCAGGGACACAGGGGAGAGCGTCGGCGATGAAACTTGAAGAGGTAGGATTGAAAGGGGCCATGGCCTGTTAAGAAAGCCGTTATGGGAGGAGTTAGAGTCCATGAATTTGTTGAAACCTGTGGGATTAGGGAGAAGGTATATCTACCCTTCTCGGAATTTCGCCACAGGTCTTGCCATTTTAAAATGAAGATTTGTTTCAGTTTTAATTTTACGTAGGAGGGAGGGGCAGGAGGAGATGGTTCTTTTACTGAGAATTCTGTGGCTTCTTTGGCCAGGGAATCAGCAAGTTCATTACCGACTACTCCCCTGTGGGCAGAAACGTGTGCCAGGGTACAGTTAAGGTTAGGGTTCATTAGAATTTCTTTTATTTCCAGGACTTGTGGGTGTCTGTTCCGATGGCGAGCAATGGCGAGCAGGCTCGAAAGACTATCACTATAAACACTTAGTTGTTGTTGTTGATTATGATTTACGACCGCCCAGTCTAGGGCTTTTTTAATTGCGTAGAGTTCTGCTTGGAATACTGAGTTGTAGTCCTCGAGCCTACCCGCCCACCGATAGGCTTCGCTGTCGCCTTCAAGAACACAGAAAGCTGAGGTAACTCCAGCCTCGGTCTTAGAGCCATCCGTGTAGATCGCCACCGGGACAGAAGGTGAGAAGCTATTTTTTGAACAGTTTGTTATTAGAGGAGCTACATCCAAATCTGGGTGAATTGCCCAACTGCAGGTCAGGGGCTGGATGGGAGTTTGGGGAAAGACTATGTTAGTGAGCTCTTGGTCGTTTAGTTGTAGGATTTTAGTTTTAGTATAGGTTTGGGCGACCTGCAAGTGGGCATGGGGAATCCCAGTGATAACGGTGAGGGCATCAGTGGAGATGGTTTTATACCCTCTTGCAATTTGCAGGAGGAAAGGGCGTTGAGCGGAGTCAAGCGAAGCTCTGGCGTCAGATCTTAAGTGACCTCCCCAGATGCCTGCCCCATAAGTTATTATTTTTTCAATTATTGTTTGATACCATATTTTAAGGAGAGAGGTGGAGATACCCCACCTCTTTCCTACCATCTTAGTTGAGTTGTGGTAATGACTTAGTGTTTTGAGTTTAAGGTCCTTTACATGGGGCAGCCAGTTGAGGTGTCGGTCGAAGGTTATTCCCAGAAGCTTCATGTGATCAACATGCTGGACACTGATACCATCAATCCGCATCTTGGGATTTCTCTTTTTTAGGGATCTGGGGAAAGCCAAAGTTAGGGCCTTGGTTTTAGATGGTGAGAGTTTGAGGTCAAACTCTTTAAGGAGCCTGCTAAATAAGGAGAGTGCTGCCTGGGCCTGGTCCTCCAGATCCTTCCTGATACGGCCCGTGAGAATCAGGGTGAAGTTGTCCGCATAAGCGAATGTCGTAAAGCCCTCAGAGTTCATGCGCTTTAGCACGCCGTCAGCTATGAGATTCCAGAGAATCGGGCCGAGGCACGAGCCCTGGGGGCAGCCTTTAGTTTGGGGAAATTCTGTGTTTCCCTCGCCCCAGTTAATGATGATTTTCCTTTTTGAAAGGTAGGAGCGAATGACTCCAGCCAGGTTCCCCGGGCAGTTGAGTTCCTGTAGTGCTTTGTGAATATGGGGCCACTCTACATTATCAAAAGCACCCTTAATGTCCAAAGAGATGATGGTGGTGTATCTAGAGGCATTACAGCTTACGGCGCAGGAATCTTTAATGGCTTGTAAGGCATGTTCGCATGATCTGCCCTCTCTGAACCCAAATTGGTTTGGATGGAGAAGTTGATTTGTTTCTAGGTGATAGTTAAGCCGGGTTACGATTAATTTCTCGAGCAGTTTTCCTAGGGTAAGAAGGAGGCAGATCGGTCTATAAGATGTGGGCTCAGAGGGGAGTTTCCCTTGCTTCAAGAAATACACCACCTCACCTCTCCGGAGAATTTCTGGGAAATAATTTAGTCTGAGGCACTGATTGGTCCATAGTAGGAATATTTGTGGGATAGTGTTATGAATGTTTCGTAAGATTTTAAAATCAATGTTATCTGGACCTGGTGCTTTATTAATGTTGAAGCTGTAAAGAGTGGATTTAATCTCGGACTCCGTGAAGGTAACATCCGAGGGAGCCGAGAAGGAAGGTTCTTGAAATAGTGGGTATTGTGTTTTGGGGAATAGAGTGCTAGTTAGGAATTCCAGGTTGTTGCGCTTGGAGGAAAGAGCTGGAGGTCTTTCTAGTTTCAACTCTGTGGGGGTGAAAAACTTGCTACTATAGAATTTTTGAGCGGTGCCGAATATTTGTGTTTGAGTGGAGCAAAATTTTTTCCATGCGTTGCGTTTAGTGGAATTGATTTGTTTTTTGAAGTTGGCCGAATGCTGTTTGATTTTTAGTTTATGTTGTGGTATAAGTGTGGGGGTCTAGGTATTTTAACTGTCTTTTCATTGCTGTCAATTTGTTACGCATGGTGCGGAGCTGGGGAGTCCAGAAGGTATAGGTGAAGCGACGTCCCGACTTTTTCAGCCTGAAAGCCGAAGTGGCAGCAGATTGAATAGCGGCTATGAAATTTAATGTGAAGTTTTCTAGTTGGTTAGTGTCCTTTATTGAGCTTAAGTTTTCCAATAGGGGGTGAGCGAGGTTTAACATTAATTTATTGAATTTATTAAAGTTTCCGCGTTTGGTTGCGAAACGTTTTGATTGGGTTATGGAGGGTTTAGAGTTAAGGGAGAAGGTGATATAGTTGTGATCGGAGTTATTAAAGATGTCCAGGACTGTCCAGTCATTCACCCTGGCATAGGTCTTGGGGTTACACAATGTGAAGTCCGGCCAGCCCTGGGCATCGCGCTTTTGGAAGGTTGGTGCTGAATTCTCTATGTTAGCCATGCAGATGTTGTTGGACGCGATGAATTCAATGAGGCTGCGACCTCTGATGTCCTCAGTGGGTGAGCACCATAGGGGGGAGTTAGCATTGAGGTCGCAGCCGCAGACAAAAAGTGTACGTTGAGAGATTAAGTGCTGCCACTCCAAAAGACAAGCCTCAAAGTCCGCAGACGGGGCGGCGTAGGCACTTCCAAGGGTCAGTTCACCCTCCCTCGTGGTTAGTGTAATGAAAACACAATGTTCCCCAGTTAAAAGGTGTGTGAAGTTTAGGTTGCTATTTGTGATTATGATGTGTGCTGTATTCTTTTTTGAGCTGAAACTAACCCAGGAAGAGGGGAAGCCATACAGACCACTCCCAACGGTGCAGTAGGCATCCTGCAACAACCCGATATCTATGGAGTTTTTCTCCATGAAATCCCGGGCCGTCAATTTAGCCGCCTTGCACCCGTTGAGGTTGATCTGCATGAATTTTAAACTGTTGAAATTGTCTGTGGATGACGAATTAGGAGAGGATGTAGACTCTTGGGAAGGAGAGGAGAGAACTTTGGGTTTTTTCTTTCTTGATTTTGCCATTTAAGAGAGAGAAAAGAGCGAAAAAAAAAAAAAAAAAAAAAAAAAAGGGGGGGCAAAGAGGGAAATGAAATGATTTACCCTTGTACTCCTTGAGCTTCTTGAGTTTGACCGAAAGGACCCGATGGCATAAGGTACCGCTGGTTGCCTTCATAATAACAGTTTGGTGCTAGGTTGGAGCTTCCTTCTCTGAAGAAGTTAGAGGATTGTCCTTGTTGGGAGGCATTCTGGTGTGGCATGAAGAGTGAGAAGGGGTTGAAGAGCCAGGGGAAGGGACTTGGAGGAGCTTGGAGACTTGTTGACTGCCTGCTACGTTGCGGTCTGGAGTTTGAGTAGAAGTTAGATTGTCTAGTTGCGCTTGCATTTGCTGACTGTTGCATGCGGGGTGGTGGTTGGGTGTTTTTGGAGTCTGTAACATTGAACTTTTTATCCAGTGCTTCTCTGCACCTCCTATATTCCTCCTCGTGAACCGGGCAGGAAGGAGAGTATGCAGGATGGTTCGAGTTGTGGGGGCGAATGCCCTTGTTTGCGTTCTTTAGATTTACCCTGGCACAGTTTATACAGCTGGGCTGTTCCTGGCAGTTGTTGTTACGATGCTTTTGAGCACAGTGTGAGCAGTAAAGTTCCTGATTACAGTGTGATGGGGTGTGCTCAAAACTTTGGCAAGTTGAACAGCGGGAAACCTGTGTATGTGGCTTTATCATACACCGCATTAGGCCTAGTGGTAGAAATTAGAGCACCTCTGGCCTTACTCAACAGAGCCTTCTTGCGAATAAGATCGATCCACAAGATGGCCAGACTCAAAACCTACACGAACATGGAACCACCATCTACAGAAGAAGCACCAACCACCAACATCTATAGACTGCACTAAACCAAATGACACGAATATATATTTTTTGTAATAGAGATAGTCAACTGGGAAGAAAATTTTGTGTATGTAGGAGCCCCGCCTCCCCCCCTGGGGGGAAAGTCCCCCCTCGAGGGGAGGTTACATAAAGAAATGTTTCATCCGTGTAAAGGTGGAACTTTTTTTTTTTTTTTTTTTTGAGTGTTTCTCTACGGTCTTTTTTACTGCATTAAATCTCATTAGACCAGGACCTACTACGTCTTAATCCCAGTTAAAGCAGGGTTGTTTGTACAGGATTTCGAACTACTACAGCCATGATTTAACTGGTATTCGGTCTCGGCGCTTGGAAACTGCCGTTTGTGCAACTTAATGTTTCATATATCATTAAAAGAAGCTATAAATATGTTTCGTACCTGTGTGTTACTTTTACTAAATTCATGTATGTAATTCACTTTATAGTTTTTGGAGATGGATGAAACCTTTTATTATTTCCTTTATTTTTATTTCAGAACGCCGACCCTATCGCAGCAATCCTCGATCTGCAGTGAGTTCCCTTTGCCCACTCCGGACACAGAGGATCACTCCCTCAGCATGGACGACGTACACTTAAGGTCAGTGTTTAGACTTTCTATGCGCTTGCTGTTTCAACTTCAATAAACTTTTCATCTACAGTATAGACATAGGTGTGCAAATACTAAAGTTTTCATCTGTTGAAAGAAATTGTGAATATAACAGCGAACAGTGAAATCATTTCATAGCTAAGTCCGTTGCAAGACTAAAAGGCTGCCTATACGAGGTCTGTCCAATAAATACGCGAACTAAGGCCATAAAAAGTTTAGTTTGCAAAATTTAGTCTACATCGATTTTGTCCCCTTCAAAGTACTCTCCATTCGTTGCTATGCACTTATTCCATCTTCTTTTCCACTGTTCAAAGCACCCTTGGAAGTCCTCGGCAGTCAGTTTTCTCATCGTTTCTTGTTTTATTGTGTCCACATCTTCCCAGTGATGCCCCTTCATCACATTTTTGCATTTTGGGAATAAAAAAAAAAGTCGCATGGGGCGAGGTCTGACAAATAAGGAGGATGACCAAGGATGGTGATTGAATTTTTTGCCAGAAACTGGCGAACAATCAATGCTGAATGTGCAGGTGCACTGTCATGGTGAAGGATCCATCCATCGCCTTGAGTCAAATTTCGTCGCACTCGATCTCTCAAACGCTTGAGAACTGTAAGACAAATAATTTATTATTTTCGTCAATTTCCATTTTCGACACACAGTAAAAACAAGGACAACGTTGACACAACTGGCACAATACGCACAGTTCGACGATCCGCCCTGCACTGACGGTTCATTGGGTCTCAGGCAACTAGCACCGCTAGTGAGCGAGGCTATAGTCCACGTCATGGCTGATAGAGGTGAGTTCGGGCTCTATTTTGGCAATCCGAGCCCGCCCGGGCCCGAAACATTTTTGAACTGAGCTCGCCCGAGCCCGAAAAATTTTGTGTGATCAGAGCCCGAGCCCGCCCGAGCCCGATATTGAAAGTGGTACGCTATGCAACGCATACGCAATAGTAAAATTAAATACCGTTTCCATTTTCAAAAAATTAATTTTCTTATTACCAATCCTCAATTTAAATAACTATAAATGTTATTATAACAATTTATAATGTCTGTGTCTCTGTATACATGTATATATTTATATAATATATATTTATAGTGCAGTCCATTGTTTATAACTCGCCTATCTGGGGACAAAAAATTTATCCGGATGAGTGATATAATGGGGCCCAATATAACGAAGGAGTAGGGATTACTGTATAACACTATGACATAATATACATCCCGTTGAAAAAAAAAGTTCTATTTAGAAAAAGGGAAGTCAAAGCTACTAAGGTTTGCAAGATTATTTTGTGATTTATAACCTATCATGACTATTATGGCATTACTAAAGGTGCTCTCAAAATGAATAAAATTCCCTTTTTTTTTTCCTTTTTCCTTTGCATTTTCCTGTTAGTGAAGAATAAAATAAACGGAACTTTTAGCTTGAATCCGAGCCCGCCCGGAGCCCGAAGACTTGCGTAAGATTTGAGCCCGATCGGGCTCGGGCCCGGACTCGGGCTTACGGGCTCGGGCTGAGCCCGTCTCATCTCTAATGGCTGACAGATGGCACTAGTTCGCGTATTTATTGAACAGACCTCGTATACCCACTTACTACTTACCTTTCTCCCCACTCGGTACATTTACCTTATCATAATTGTTTGTGCATTTTTATGGACGCCTCTTCTTAATCCAATGTTTTTTCTTTCGCTTTTCTCTGCAATACTATTGCGCCTAAATTCAAATATCGCCCAGGTTAAAAAGAAATGAATAATTTTTTTTCAAGCAAACACATAGTTAAGGGGAAAAAAACTTCCCAGCAATTGCTTCTGATCAAAATATTTGAGTACATCCCTACACTGGGTTAAAATTAGGCATGGATGTACCAAAGGAGCGAGTACAGTACAGCGTTCATATCGCACTCATCCTACTTTTCTCGTTTAATGAAGGGTCGTAATCAATTATTTTGACAGGAGACAATATTTAGTTTTTCGTTTTATGGTGTTTGCATATTAAGTTATTATTCATGCTACACTTACGTGGCGATGGTTCTACTCTAAATTGTCTAGTTTTTAATTTAAAATAGTAATAATAATAAATAAATAAAATATGAAAAAAAAAAAAAAATGTCATTTTGTTGATGCGTAATTCTTTCATGCGATCAACCATAGAATTTATTACTGCGTCAAAATAATTGAAGAAAATAAATGCGTAAAATGAATAATTAAATAAAACTGTGCCTGTAACCCATAACTTTGCTAAATGAATTACATTATTTCAGTATTTTATTCATTTACTAACCCGTGCGAAATTGCCGCACTTTATTTCATTTCTTATTTACTCTTAAAATTTGAAACTCAAAAATATTATACCAATTTCCCCACCTAATTAAAATTTTAATTTACCAGAAGCCAAATCATAATTAGAACCAAATTAATACTGTGCAATAGTGAAACCAATATTATTCAAAGAGAGGTTTCAAAATAAAATTCATGATTGACGACCCAGTTTTCATACTTCCGCAGGCAGTAGAGTTTTAGTATAGGACCCCCAATGACTCCTTTTTAAGTGTTGTCACCCTATTGGCGATGACATTTTATTTATTTGTTTGGCATATTTATTTGTTTAAATATATATATATAATAATAATAATAACTCCTATTTTGATTATACTTTTTATGAATGTGTTTTTTAGTCAATTTTTGATAATAATTCATATTCTGTATATATCTTTAAAGTATTGCTAGGTTTAAAATGATGCATCCAAAGATTCTGAAGAAACAACTGTTAAAACTACATTTATCCATAAAGTAGTTTCTTAAGATAAATGTCATTTTTTCTAAATATTGTCCATTTATAAATATTTTTTTATCCTTGCGTATTTTATTAATTACATCTTTATCGTATTGTATTAAAAAAAAATTAATCGTAATTGGTCCACGTTAGAGAAATATTATATAGATTGTTTACCTATTTATTATTTTTACTTGTATTATTTGGTGTGTGTGTGTGTGTGTGTGCGAGGGAGGTAATATCATACCTGAAATTTGTGTAGAACATATTTTTCTTGAGATCAAACCGTGGTGCTACAGCGTAAAAGTAAGGTGACGATGTCAAAACTTCAGAAAGAGGATGATGAAAAGGTTTATTATTATTATTATTATATCCAGAATTTTTATCCAAACTCTTTATAAAATTTAACCTTGTTGTAATTAGTTGATAACTGCAGTGGAATTTTGCATTCTATGCATTTATTTTATTATTATTATTATTTTTTTTAATGTATATAACAACAACATAATTAAAGAATTAAAAAAGAAGAAAAAAAAAATAACTCCCCTCCCCAGAGCATATTGTGTTAATTTTTCTACACTTCTGGCGATTTACATTTAAATGTGACTTTTGTATATATTTTTGATTTGAGAAATATTTCTATAACAGTTTTTCACTGTGAAATGCTTATTTTAGGTATCTAAACTCTAGAAAAAAGAAAGGAAAAATGTCTAATTTTGTAGCATATTTTGAATTTTCCTTTTGTGTGTGTGTGTGTGTGTGTGTGTGTGTGTGTGTGTGTGTGTGTGTGTGTAGAAAAAGCTGCTGAAACGGGAGTGATTCCACTGATTTAATGTTGAATTTGAAATAGTTTGTTCACTTTTTCGTCGTTAGGTGGCAGCAGTGCGGCACTCAGAATTCCGAAGGCAGTGTATGGTTGTATAGCGACTATTTTCTTTGCAAATCAGTGAGCTGTATAAACAGGCGTAGACGTGTGAATAATTATAAAAAATTTAATTTTTTCTTTTATTAGGTATTTTAACTTGTTTTCCACAGTTCAAAAGTAGTTTGGAGGATATTAAAAATAATCTGGTGGTGTGTCACACACACGACTTTCACTTACCCTGAAATTTAATACTTACTATAAATTAAGGTTGCAGATTAAGAGGTAAGATAACGAGTACTGTTATGTAAACCTGTGTTAAACAATTCAAATTGGGCTTCGGAAGAGTTTTATATGATAATTAGTTCTGTGTGAGGGGGGCTACCGACCCCCTCCACCCCTCCGTTTCATTAATGCACCTACATTTATATAGAGTTTAATTCGGTTATTAAAAATTAATTCTGTTTTTAAAAAATAATTTATTAAAATTATTATTTAAAAAATATATCTTTTATGATAATCCAGACAAAAAAAGTTGAATTTATTCTCAATGTTACATTAAAAAAAAAAAAAAAAAAAAATGTTGAAAATGAAAAAAAATTGATAACTTTGTTTTAAATTATCGTAGATCGATGGTTCAACCATTCGTTTTAAAGGTATTGGCGAGCTCTTTTGAAAGATACCCATCTTGAAAATTTACTCCCCTCGAGGGGTGACTTCGCCCCAGGGAAGAAGCGGGGCTCCCACATACACAATTTTTTTTTCCCAGTTCACTATCTCTCTAACAAAAAATATAAATTCGTTTAATTTGATTAAGTGCAGTCTATAGATGTTAAACTCTACTTACCTGCAATTTCCCCCCATAAACGTAATGTATTTGAATAATCTTGAGTGTCCCTGTACACGAACCATTTGCTTCATCTCAACGAAATGCTTAGCGTAGCATCCGTATATGATACACATTTAGAATACCGAGTTTGGAATTTCTGCTACTATTTGTTCTTGAGATATGCTGATAACAGACAGACACACAGACCATTCGCTAAAAACATGATTTTCGTATTCGGGGGACCTCAGAACATGTAAATATAACAAAAACTCCAATTCGAAAATTTAAAGTCTCATGGAGCCCCCTTATTGGAGTCCTTTCTATGTTGAGGCCCCCTTGCACTTCTTCACCCGAAGCAAGTTTTAAGATTGATTCGGAAGCCTGACCCAACAAGAAGGGCACTTGCCCTTCCTTTGTAAAGCTTTGCATAAGTTTTTTAGTTTTAGAGTTGTCCTGCACGGTCACTTTTTGTACCTTGAGGCTCTTTAGACAGAAACCTACACCTTAAAATGGAATCGAAGGAAATGTTTTGGGTTAATATAATGACACGACAACTTCACCAGATACATAAACTTAAAGACTAAGATTCTTCGAAGGCTCCCTCGTGACCAGAGGCCCCCGTGGATAGCCCGCTCCTTCCGCTCCTTCGTTGATACGCCACTGGTATTGGCCCGTCAAATCATAAATACTGAAACATAAATATTTTTAGGTGTCATTATAAATTGTAGAAACCCATAACTAACTGAAAATGAACGTGCATCAATTTCTCGTAAAGAATCTGAATATTTTCCCTGTGATATGATTCTTTATCATATCAAATCGTATCATATCAAATCATATCATATCAAATCATATTCTTAATCATTCTCGTACATGATTCTTTAATATTAATCATATTATTTTCTAAGGGAAACATTTTTTCTTGAACCTGAAAAATGTATGTTGGTTCCGTATGTTTAGTAGCAATATAAAGATATTGAAATAGGTTTACAAGTAATACGCCCCATAGTCCTTAATGTGTCCGAATGATTTTATGAGTCCTTATACACAAGCCAGTGTTGCTATATTTAATACTTTTAATAGGAAGTATTTTTAAAGCAAAGCTGAAAAAGCCTGAATATCATATAATACAAAAATTGTTTATTGAAATGAAAATGCAGTCATATAAACGGACGTACCGATGTCATAAACGTTGTTAAATTTTCATGAATGGTGTAGACCTGCTAACTATGCTAGTTTATCCGTAATGGTATTAAGCCCCGCCTTTTTTCACACCAGAATAGTTATACAGCAATAGTGTTCTTATTTAATCATGAGAACGTATTGCTAAATATTACTCTACCGCTATTCTGGTGTGAAAAAGGGCGGGGCCTAATACTATTACGGATAAACTAGCATAGTTAGCAGGTCTAACGGTGTTAAAAATTGTTTCCAAACTGTTCTGAAAGAATTTAAATTAAATCACATCCATTCGTGAAGGGGTATTACCTGTAATAATGCATGCTTTATAAAACAACGAAACGAAAGATTTTCTCAATTATTCTAATAATTTTGTCACATCTACATAAGATAATTGCATTAGTAGTGGTCACATTAAGTACTTTTCTGACACTTTTTTGACTTCTGAATTTTAGAGGCTGTAACTCTAACTAATGATATTAACCTCCATTAACTCTTTCTGACCACGACTGCTCTTTGAAGAGTGCTAATTGAATCATTTTTATGCACGAAAAATTAGTGTAGAACGCGCCAGTACTAGACACTTCAAAATCTAGTCGTGAACACCTTTTCTGTTCCATTAGTGAACATCTATGAATCTTTTAAAAGACTTTAAGATAAAAAAAACTTTTTATATACCTTTTTTTTTTTTTTTTTTTTAATTTTCTGTTGAGTTATAGCTATAGTATTATTTAAAGTAATAATGACGTCCATTTTTGTGAGATGCATCATTTAACTTTTTACAATTTTTTAACGTTCACGTTTCATTAAATGTATTTATTTTTATGTCGAAAGAAAATGAAACTCGTAAATTATTTTTGGCAACCATTAAATTATAGCTAATATTTAAATGGCTATTATTTAAGGTATTAGGTGGTTATTATTTTCATATCTTAATTAATTAAAAGAAAACTAATCAAACATTCGAAAATTGGGCTTTGAAGTATTGTGTTCTCATCGGGTTCTGAGCTATTCTGAAAGTTTCAAATGTCTAACTAGTAAAGAAATTAGTTAAAAATCGATGCAAGATTTGTACTGGACAAACAAACAAGAATCGAAGTTAAGTAAAAACATGGTGAAAAATAACAAAAGTACTTTCTGTTTCATTATATGCATATATATATATTTAATTTTTGGTAACACACTGTTCTATTTAAAATGAGTCTTAATTTCAAAATAAAATTTCTAAAATTGGTGTACACTGCTCCTGTTTACGCATACTTAGCAACCTGGTGCTGAATCGTTGGCCGGTGTAACGATGTATCAATGCCGATGGTGTATGCGTTTGTGAAAATAATAAAACCGGTTTCACGATGTTAAATTTAAATAGGTTTTCATGATGTATCATTCTAGCCTAGTAAATATTTGGTTTTTATGCATAGAATTTTAATTTCTATATTCAAGTAAATTTGAAGAAAAAAAAATTAATAAAAGGTGGGGGATATTTTTTACTAGCTACTAGGAATTTTTGCTGGCGACCAGTTTTTTTTTCAAATTCCTGGAGCTTCGGTATGTATGTATCAAGTTTTGAGTAAATCAGTTTATAAATGTACTCGAATTAATTCTGTATTTTAGAAGTTATTGTGATGACGATTTTTCCATTATCTTTCTCTCTTTCTCTGCATATATATAGATAGACAGATAAATACTCTAACAAGGAAACATTCGAAAGGTGTCGTTAAAAAATATTGAAAAAAATGTATGTGATTCTACTCTTCATAAGAAACCAGAAAGTAAAAAAAATATCGGCTGAAATGAATTACAGCGACCACAAAAAATTAAGCACGTTTGGCGATTTCACACTGTTAGGCGAATAATTTTGTGTACTTGACGGAGAAGCAAAACACGGTTCTGTTCGTACACGTCAATCTCGGTGCTAGCGAACTTGTCGCCTAACAGCGCTAAATCGCCAAAAATGCTTAATTTTGATAATTTATTGTGGTCGCTGTAATTCATTTCAGCCGATAATTTTTTCCCTTTCTGGTGTTTTATGAAGAGTAGAATCACATATAGTTTTTTTCAATATTTTTTGAAGACGACACCTTTTGAATGTTTCCTTGTAAGTGATTGTATATAAATACACCATTTCTAAAGAAGTGGACCTAAAAGTTCAACAATGAATACACTGCAAATTTCAAATCAACAAGAAATACGATAATCAATTAACGATTTTCTTTCTTTTTACGTGGGTTTTTAGAATTCTTTCAGCACGGTCAATAAAATAATAAAGTGAGGCATAGTTCGATGATTTATTGTTTCTGGTTTCCCATTTACTTAAAATACTTGGAGATGTGTCCCAGATAACGACGGGTGTCCAGAATATTAATATTGTTTTTTACATTTTCGGTTTTCCATAAAAACGTTGCCGGCCAGAAATTTTCTTTATCTCTTTCTCTCCGAAATAAATTTCAGATTCAAGTGATAGGAATCGTCCCACCCCAGCGCAGAGACAGTGTAACATCTCATCTCGGGGTATCCGTTTCGCATGCTGACGTCGTCGACTTTATTATCTTTATTTTATTTTACTGGAGTGCCTTGATCGCGCAAGAAATACGGCATTTGAATATTAATTTGGAGCAGAGGATCGAAAGTTTTTTATTTTTCCTTTGAGAAATTGGTTTATGTCGGCTTATGTTTTCTCACATGAATGGAAGTAACACTTGGCTTATTCTGGAAATGAGAATCGAAGTTGTCAACAGAAAAAAAATTCAGTCGAACTAGAGACTGGCCATTTAGTTGTAGGAACATCGTTGAAAAGAATTTAAGATTTCATTTCTTGAATTCAAAAAGAAACTTATGTTGTTTAACTTTAAAATATTGTTTGTTTTATTGTAATAATGTTATCTACTTTTGCTATATTGGTTAATTATTTTTACTTATCCAATACGTTAATTTACTAGGTCACTCAAAAAAACATTTAAATAAAAAATAAAATAAACAAATAAAATAAAATAAATAATAATTATTTATAAATAATAATATTTTCTTTTTAAAATATGTTAAACACATACTGTGTGTTTTTATTTGAATATCAATTTCGGAAATGTTAAACTATAAAGTAAACTAAATTTGCCAACTGAAAATAAATGAAGGAAGTTTGAATTGAATATTTTGAAAAGTATATGGAGATGCTACTTAGAAAATTCGCTTAAGACTGGTAAATTTCAAAGTGTGGTGTGGGTAAAAAACACCTTAATAATTTTAAATATATATATATTTAATTTAATATCTAACGTTTAATGAATGTAATTACATTATTCAAAAAGGGGTTGAAGGGAAACGACAGCCTCCTCACACATAATCATACATAAAACAGGATAAAAGAAAGTAGTATGAGTACCACACCATTTTTTTTTTTTTTTTTTTTTTTTTATAAATTAAATTGTTCCTTTTTTACGTTTATTATACTACCGCAAAATAGAGAGAGGAGGAAACGGAAATAGAACTATGTGAAAGAAGAATTAGACTGCTGAGCATTCAACAATGACCAAACAAACCACGCAAATTGAAAATAAAAACTTTTTGTAATTCTAATGCATAGAAATCCAAGAAGATTTCTAAACTAATTTTTCTCCCGAAATTTTGTAAATATCATAATAAATTGAATTCAGTGTTTTTAAAAATATAAATAAAAAATAGCATAATAAAAAAGGGTTTATGAAAAATGTTTTGGCCGACAAAATATTTTGTCCATGTGTGGCATTTGATCGCCAATTGCCAGTCACTTGACGATTATTGTTGCCTTGTTGCCCTGCTGGTGTGAACTTGTAAAACACTGAAATTGAAGCAGCACTGACTGCAGTCAGTGTTTGCGAGAGTGCTTTCTTCTGTGTTCTCTGGATGATAGAAAATGTGGCGGTGTATGGTCTACGTTAATTCTCCTTCACCGTCAAGTGCTTGACTTCGCGCGAAAGTCGTCGGACTACCATAGCATCTGAAAGACCCCCACTCTCTACCCCGTGGAAGATCTCCAAACACCTTTAGGTAGAGCACCTTAAATAAAATATATAGGCCGGCGCATCGCAGCCATTTTGCTGCCTCGGATGAGGGCAGCATTCCCGCTTGGCGTCCTTATCGCTTAACTAGCGATTTTAAGAAATCTTGATCTGAAGATACGATCGGCCAAGACGGTCAAGAGCAATAAGCAACAAGTAGTATCCCTAACAACACATTTATAAACAGTACATTCTTGGTATGCTTTTTCATCCTCAGGATATTTTATGGGTGTACTGGGATAAGATGTGTTGTTAGGACTATTTCTGTCTGTTTCAAATACAAATCATAACTTTTTGGGGAAAAAAAACTTACTGTTTAAAAGTGAAAAATATTTATTTATTTACTTGCTTTTTCTGCTATTTCAAGCATATACTATTCATTTAAAAAAAAAACGAACCTTAAAATAAATGTAATTACGACACAGAAATGAAACAACTTTGGCGACCCCAGAAAATGTCGCCAAAACTCAAACGCACAGTAATAAAAGGTCTTCTTTAATTAATTTATGGTTATTAACATAAATATTATTATTAAAATGGCACATTTTTTGTATTTTTACATTTGAACATGTGAAAAACACAGAGAAAAATATAGTAAATAAAAGTTATATTATTTTATTCTACCTAAATTATCTTATGGAAATCTAAACATTTTATGTTCTTTTCTTGAGTGATTATAGAAATTTTTCACTAAACAATCTCCCATATGATAATTTACCGAGCTAAAATTATGAAAATGATTAAAAAAGTAACTCCAAAGTAATACAAGACGATAGAAATAATGGCTACCGTTTGTTTATCTATCGAAATGCTGGGTCCATGTGGCAACCCTAAGGCAACAAAATGTTTGATGCGCCAGCTCGCCTTACCTTCAGGGAGTGACTTTCAAACCATCGTCTTCAACAGTCTATTACATAACTGTGAAGCAATGCTAAACCCTCTCAACTTCAACCTATTTCTGTTATGTATACTTAATTTTCGTTTGTTGTTCCGTTAATACATATATGGTGTTGATTCTTAAAGAATGGAAACTAGAAACTCAATAATAATAATAATAATAAATCATAAATTTAAAAAATATACAGTACAGTCGAACCTCGTTAACGTGAATCTCAGGGGGAATTTTTTTTTTTTTTTTCATGTTATCCAACAGTTCATGCTATCAGTAACTAATTTCCATATAACTAAACTAATCTTCATTTTGACGGGGATTGTGGAAACAGTTCATGTTAAAAGTAATTCACGAGGTTCGACTGTAGTTGTATAGTGTTCAAATAGTGAAGCACTGCTCTTGACCAGATGAACCGTAGAAGCAGGAAGGCCCAAATCCTATAAAATAAGAAAAGAATTCTTTTAAAAATATTAATATTAATTGAATTAAATGAAAGGGTTTTTTAAAATAAAAAATAAAGATAGTAGTAGTAGTAATACAAAATAAAACAACGTAGTTCACACAGGTTTCGAAATTCTTTGCAACTGTGCTTACCTGTTATATCGTTCAACGTTCAATGTATTTTATTTCCATAAAAATATTTCAAAATACTTTTGTGTTAATTATAGAAGATGAAATATCACCTCACCTCTTTTAGACCGCAATATAATGGAATACATGAACAAGTTGTACCGCGCGCGGGTACGATTTTTGGAAAGGGTACAAATATGCATGGAAATATCTTATAATAAGCCTTAATAATAAATATAAGTTTCAAAGAATTCAGAAAAAAGAAAAAAAAAAAAAAAAAAAAAAAAACTCAATAAGAGGACGGACAGTCAAACCTATCCGCAAACCGAAGAACTTCGTAACATCGTTGGAACGCAACCACAGGGGTGTTTGTGTCCCCGGAAATTGCTACCAGAATATTTTGCTAGTTTTATTATTGATAGTGTTATAGCAAATTTTAGCAATTAAATATAACCAAAAATACAATTCGTAATTACTGGTGGAAAGTAATATAAAAAACCCGGAGCGCAAACACCCCTGCAACCATTAGGAATAGGTTTTCTAAATTAATTTTAACAATCAGAAAATAAATAATCCCTACTTCATTATTATTTTATGAATTTTTAAGAGTCAGACTTAAGCCGTTTTTCTACGAAGCGATTTTTTTTTTTTTTTTTTTTTTTTTTTTTTGCTTTACTCTCAACTTCGATTTGCCAAAGTCTCATGATTGTGATGAGGGATTGTGGGAGGAAAGGAAAAAGAATTTAATGATTTAAGTTGATGAGAAACATCTCGTTTGGTAAGTGAAATGAAATAAATGTCACTTAAGATTTTTTGAAAGATTCTTTTAAATGTGGATTTTTTTTCTTTTTTCCATTCTTTTTCTTTAATGAAGCAAATGATGAATTGCGGTTCGCAGTTGATTTATCTAAAAGGCAGCGATGGGGAATGAAGTAGAGGGTGGGGGATTCATACGATTCTTTTCAATGGTTTTTTAAAGTTGATTTTCAATGACATTTCTGTAAAGCTAGATAATATGAATTTAAATTTTCAATTGGTTTAGCAAGATTTTTTTCTTCTTTTAATTGTAAGCGCGATTATGAATGTTTCTTTAGCTCCCCCCCCCTCTCTCTCTCTTAGAACGAAATTATCGTAAAGGAATCTGGGCAGTGAAAAGGCTAAATTATATCAGAGTTTAATAAAGGAGTATCTTTATATTTTGATTGAATCAAACTAAAGTCAATAAGTTATCAATTAATAATTTGAAATGAAGTTCTTTAATGCTTTACCTGTTTTGCATTTATTTTAAGTGCCATAAGCCTATTTTTGGCAATCTGTAATTTTGCTTCATCTCCAATTTTATTGAGCACGCAGAATATTTTTGCTTTTTCTATATTCTTAGAATAAAAAATTGAAATAAAAATGACCTAATATTTTTGGAACGAAGTTCCTTAACGCGGGTTGAGGTAGGGAGTTCACTAGAAGAAAACGTCAGGTAACGAAAAACCGTTACACTTGTTTGTGGCAATTGTATCTCCAGAACTACTGCTCAGAATTGTATATAAATTTATATGTAGATGCACCTTGACCTAAATTAGTACGTATCAACTTTTGGTGTCAACTGCTCAACAGGTGGCGCCGCTACACAGAGATTTCCGCAATTTAAGGGGACGCTATATCTCAGGTTCTATTGCGTATAATCAAACAAAACTTGATATGTAAGAAAGTCATTATGAGACACTATGCTGATTCAATTTGAATGCTTATCGGTCAACAGATGGCGCTGCTATGTAAGCAATTTCCAGAATTTAAGGGAAGGCTATATCTCAGGAACTACAGCACAGAATTGCATAAAAATTTATATGTAGATGTACCTTCACATAAATTAGTTTCTGTAAACTTTTGGAGTCAACCGCTCAACTGGTTGCACTGCCCCACTGCGATTACTGCAATTTAAGAAAAGGCTATACCTCAGGTTCTATGGCGTATAATCAAACAAAATTTGATATGTGAGAAGGCCATTATGAGACATTTTGCTGATTCAAGTTAGATGCTTTTAGGTCAATAGATGGAGCTGCTATATGTGAAATTTCCTCGTTAACGGGAAGGCTGCATCTTAATTTGTATCGATTTTCCTCCCAGCAATGTCTAGAAACATTGCTGAAAATAATAATTTTAAATTTAATTCAGCTAAAATAATTTGCAGACCTAAATCCATTTATGATCTCGATTTCTTTGAAGCGTTTCATATTTATAAAAATTTTAAAAACCTTGTAAATTGTGATTTCGCTGTTCCCTATTTGTCTGACTGTTGGAAATTTTAAATTCAGTCCACATTTTCTTAATTTTTCTACTGTTTACACAGCTAACATTCCTAAATTCCTATTGGCCACACACTCCACATTTCCCGTAATCCTATTGGTTGAACTAAATTCGGTCCCTCTCCTATATATACGAGCACTTCTCTTGATTCAGAATTCTTTTTGCACTGGAGACGGTACGCTCAAGGCTACCGAAACGGCTGTATGAATCGCAAATATTTTTGTTTTGGCGTTTCTGACGTAGTAGTTTATTCGGGTTTTAATATTCTAAAGCCAAGTCTCCTGTTATTAATAATAATTATTATTATTTATTAAACATTATATTTTTTATGTTTTTAAGTGTTAAAATAATTCTTTTGCATTCTCCAAATGAAATTCATGGTCGTAAAATGACCGAACAGTGATACAAATTGAGGGAGGGGGTGACGTACCGAGAAAATGGTGGGTGACTGGGCAAAATGGGGATCATAATCGGATTCAGGAGGTCATTTTTCATAAGAATCAGCAAGAATGGTATCAGGTCTCGATCTTTTTTTTTTTTTTTTTTTTTTTTTGAGCGCAGTGTTATCGTAAACTTTAAAAGGGTACAACCTATCCTGTGGCATCGACAAAACAGTCAAACTTCGTGGAAGTTTAGGAAAATACTAGAAAATTATGTAGCACATTAAAAGACTTAACGAAAAAAAATTTTTTTTTTTTTAAATCTTAAATTAAAAACAAAAGCTTATAATTAGCGGGGAAAGAATTCTCTGTTATCTCACTGAAAGAAATATCAGTTCTACACTCATGAAAATCTATACAGCATGTAAGGCAGTGATATTGAAACTTAATTTAAGCTCAATTGAATGGCGCATTTGAAGATTATCGTGTGTCGCATATATATCAGCCTATTAAAAATTCCATAATGAAATTCGATATCTCTCCATACGTAACTATATGCTAAAATCACGTAGTCTTTTTTTTTTTTTTTTTTAATCAGAATCGCAATACATACCTTATGGTCGGAGGTGTTTAAATCCGAAGCTCCCAACTTGATGTCTGGTAAATTTTTCTCGCCCTTCCTGGAGTATCGACAAACCCCTAGTAAGGCCAAAGATACGCAGGGAAGCCCTTTATCTCTTTTGTCCGCTAAGCGTGAAAACTGGATTTAAATGATAAGGAGGAGTAGGATGATGCTATCGGGAGTAACCCAGAAAAACAGGAGTCGGCTCCCATCGATTTCGGTGTATTGACGCATTTTGAAATCCAGACAAAAGGAGGAAAAGATGTGCTTTATCAATTGATTCGACGAAATTTAGGAGAAAAATAACATCAAAAAATTCAAACTTACTACATTACGTGTTTCTTTCGGTAAAAATAAATAAATAAATATATAGATATATAACTTATATAAGTTATATATAAACATAAACTAATAGATGTATAGATTAGAAGCCAATACTTTCAATTTCTACTACTTATAAGCGTAAGCGAACTGTTACTTTTCATTTATACTGTATATCGACTATTCCATGCTGACGCCTGTGATACTTTGAATCATTATACCAATAATTTAATGGCAAAATTTGTCAAAAAATCTTTAAAAAAAAATCTGGAGTGACTCCACTCGACTTTCCGAACATTGAGTCATTAACAGTTTTGTAGATAAAGTAAAGAAAGGGGAGTTGTTAAACAAACAAAAAAGAGAAAACCATAATAGAGTGTTTGAGTGTTTTTCTCCCTATATTACACGATGTTTATTGAACGTTACTGAACTTTGAGCCCATAGATCATAATGACAAATAATTTTTCGCTGTGTCCCTGTAAAAACCTATAAATGCTAGATTCACCAAAATGCTTATAGTTAGTGCAACAGTGATTTATAATACTCATATAAATTTTCAGCTCAATTGAATAAGGCGTTTAGATGCTATCGTACTTTTAAAAATTGGGTCCCATAGGCCATAATGATAAAGAATTTTTCTTTGTGTCCCTGTAAAAAAGCTGTAAGTGCTAGATTCACCAAAATCTATACAGTTGGTGCAACTGTGACCTATAATACGTGTACAAATTTTTTACTCAGATTAATAAGGCATTTAGACGCTATCACACTTTTAAAAATTTGGCCCCATAGGCATAATGATAAAGAATTTTTCTTTGTGTCCCTGTAAAAAAACTATAAGTGATAGATTCTCCAAAATCTATACAGATTGAGTATTTGTGACCTATAGTATGTGTATAAATTTTTTGCTCAATTGAATAAGGCGTTTAGATGCTATCGCACTTTTAAGATTTTGCTCCCATAGGCCATAATGATAAAGAATTTTTCTTTGTGTCCCTGTAAAAAAAACTATAAGTGCTAGATTCACCAAAATCTATAGGGTTCGTACTATGGTGACTTACAATATACGTACCAAATTTCAAGTTATTCGAACAAAGCGTTTAGACGTTAGCGTGTTCACTCACAGACATACACACATACATACACACATACATACACACACACATACATATATCATCGCAAAAATAGTGAAAACGGACTCATTGGACCTCGAAACGTATAGAAACATCAAAATCTCCAATTCGGATTTTTGACATGATTACAATACTTTCCTAACTATAGTGTTCGGAAAGTAAAAATATGGATGGCGCCTTAGTTCTACAATATATACTCTAGCAATGGGAATTTTCCAGTGTCATCTGCTAAATCACGTGATGTAGAAATAACAAAGAATCAAATTTAGTTAAATATTGTTCTTAAGAACCAAAGTATTAATATAATATAAAATAAAATAAAAGCGATATTGTGCATTTATTTAATAATTAAAGTTTAATAATTAAGTTTAATAATTAAAAAAAAAGACACTTTATATGTTTTTTATTTATTTTTACATGTAAAAATCGATTTTTGTATGTTGTAGTCGTCTAGGGTTGTAGTGTAACAGTTACATTAACTGAACTAGTAATAAATAGCCTGTTCTTGTGGAATATTTACAGATTATAACTTGAAATGAATTTAAAATGTTTTCTGTTAAATTTTAACGCGTATAGGTGTTACAGCAAGTTAATTAACTTAACTACTGGCCGAAATGGCTTTACACCATGCGATGTTGCACTGTTAATGATTTAAGTACCAAAATCAGAGTACTTAACATGTTCTCCACCAACATCAGTAACAAATATAAACTAAATGGTGATTGTAAATGTATACAGCAAAAAGTAGATGACGAATAATAATATAAAATGTTATAAAAAATGATTATGTATTAAAAAAAATAAGACAGATTAAATCGGATTAATCAAAAATAAGAATAGAAAATGCGTTATTTCAGCATTCACTATAGATAAATATAGAAGCTCTTGGTTTAAAACAACTATATTATGTGACGTTTGACGTCATGTAGGAAGAACTCTGCAAAATTGTTTAAATATTTAATTTTCTCAAATGATTTTTTTTTTTTTTTTTTTTTTTTTTTAATATCTGACAAGTGTGACATTTTCTGACATTTTCACTACCGTCTATATTTGGTAAAATTCTAGTGAATTGTATGATGACAACATTTGATTGTTTTTTCATTGTTTAAGCAGCTTCAGTTAAGCAAAATAAATACCGTTTTCAAAACGAATTTCAGTTATTAAAACTTAGGTGACAGAATGTGACAAAAATTGTGACAAGTGTGATATTGAAAGATTTTTTTTTTTTTTTTTTAAATGCTTGATTAGGGAAAACTAAATGTAAGATTTATAATGCAATATTATTCAATATACTTTATTTGTAATTTTACAAAACTAATCAAAGACTTAAAATGTATAATATCATATTGTTTATAAGCGATATATATATATATATATATTTAAACATGATATGCCATTTTTTATGTCCAGTACTAATAAAAGGTATTTACATGCTTGTATTTTTGTAATTTCTTTTTTATTTTGTCTGTTTACCGAATTTCTTCAATCTTAAAGGTAATTTTTTTTTCTTCTTTTTGCAAATACGTTTTTGTAACAAAAAATATTTTTTCATTTCATATTCAAAATAGAATAAACTTTAATTTGATATGTAACAAATTTGAAAATATAACGCGTGTATCCACTTTTAGGTGAAATGACCGGTATATATAAATCTCTCTCTATATATATATATATACACACACACAATAAATGAATATCTCATTCGATAATGAGAAAAATTTCTGTATATGGGCAGGATTTGGGCCTGGTGGTCCCCTGCAGCCTTCCATCTCATTTAATATTTTTAACGTATCAGCTTCTTTACATAGTATTAACGCTCATAGTACGGAATGTAATCTATCGGGATTCTTTTGTGTAGCCCTGTAAATTAATTGTTAATTACATCCATCCTTAAAAAAACATGTTTTTAAACATTTTAACAGTGCATGTTCATATCAGTATGTTGAATGCATGTTTAAATTCACTTAAACGGAAGGTTGTCTAAAAACCGTAATGATACGAAATACGTTTGTGTGTCCCTGTATATGAGGAAAATATTAGGAGACCGCTATCGTGGTGCATATGGAAGTACGGACATACAGACACACAAAACTTTTCGAGTCTCAACGGAGAGGATTTTTTGACGCTTTCGCAATAACAGCAATAAAATGCAGATGTTTATCAATGTTGAACAAAAACTTCGTAAGCAAACACCATTAATTGAAATATATATATATATAATAATAACTATTGTTTCATTTCGAATTATAGAGCGCGATCCTTTATCAAGTGAAAAAAGGTTTAAAAACGAGACATGAAAAAAAAATGTATTATAGAGTTTTTTAAAGAATAAAAAGGTTACATAACACATAAATATCGACCAGTGTCCTACCGATACTGGCCGATATTTTGAACGTCACTGAATATCAAACGCCAAGCTAACGATAGTTATTGATATAAGGACAGACATAATTTAAAATTGCTATCGTAAAACAGCCTTTTAAAAAACTATTTTCATTACTTTATAACTGTTACCATCCGAAAACAATATTTTGAAAAATAAAATTTTATTTAAAAAAAAAAAGTAATTTTTTTAATAAATACGAATTTGTAATGCTCTATGCATCGTGCGCGATGTCAAAAACTGATTTTTTTTTTTTTTTTTTTTTTTTTTTGTATCAGGAACTATTGGCCAGGTATCAGAAAAAAATATTTTTTTGTGGAATAAGTGTCATTTTATATTCTCTAAAGTGATATTTTGATATTGGTCGATATATTTGTGTTTCCTGGGCTAACAGTTCTCTTACATACTGGACTAGTGCCTGCCTTCTTTTAGACGCTTGATGCAGAGCCGTATTTAATTGCTGGAAACAATATTTGCGTGCTATTTTAGTTTATGGTGTTTAATCCCATAATTTTTACTCATAAATGTCATTAACACATACCTATAAAAAAAAAAAATTTAGAATTATCTAGAGCTTTCAAAAATTTCCATCTTTAAACAGTTGAAAAAAGGGATTAAAAAGAAAAAAAAAAAAAACTTTTTTTCTTGTATACATATATATATATATATATATATATATATATATATATATATATATATAGGTATATTATAAAGATGATCTATTAAGCATAGTAGACGCCAAGCAACATATATATATTGTGATAGTTAAAAATTTTAAATATGAAAGCGTAGTAGGCTTAACTTCTCTTTTAGAAAATGATACTTTAATGCATTCCATTTTTTTTAAACTGTGTATGTCAAATTACAAAACCCTATATTATTCAAAATGGTTGTAGTTTCAATTGTGTGTCACGATATTTAATTCTTCTCCCATAATCTCGTTATATGACGTATCGCATACTACACAATCGTATAAACTATTCCAGTGTTCGACTTCCTGGTAAATGTATGCAGTAAATTGAATACTCTATTAAATAATTACGAAAGAATTATAATATTGATTTTTTTTTCTCTTTATTTAAATGGTATTTGAAAATGTGTTATATGTTTATAATATTAATCTTATACGCGTGAAAATACAAATTCCGAAATTAAAACCAGAAAAACTATTGTTCCTACATTCTTAAAAATGTGTGAAGATATTGCGACGATGACCTGTAACATGCCTGTCATATTTTAGCTCAATTGACTAAAGCGTTTCGATACCATCGTATTCACTCATGTACATACGTGTAATCACCTTAAAAAAGAACGAAAATAAATTCAAGATACCTAAAAAAGTAAAACTGCCCAAAAATTTGAAAGTCGGAATTTTTCATGATACCAATGTTTCATTAAATTTTACTCGCTAGTAAAGTAAAAAATATACCTTAATTCAACATGCGAAGAATTTCTGAGGTTCCCATATTAGATTTTTTATTTTCTCGCTAAATCATGCGGTAGTAATCATATTTCGCACCTTAGCAAGGACAAAAAAACATGCACTGACTAACCTACAATAAAATTGACACAAATACTTCTCAGGTGGGTAATTTGAGAGATAGAGATGTGACCATCTTTCAGCACGTTGGGGCATTTCATTCACGTAATGTCCATGAGATTGACTCAAGATTTCCATTTTTGGCACTTTATAACGAAGTTCTACGATATTTACGATTTCGGTTTATTTGTTTGTCCGTCTGTCTGACAACGCTCTAATACCCGTAAATATTAATGAAATTTTTTGAAACTAATATATTAACACGCTTTTATTAGCTTCACCTGTATGTATGTTTGTAACCGCTCTGGGAGCAAACAAAAAATCTATATTGTAAAAAAAGACTTTCCCTACGTGAACGCTGTGGCTGTGAGGTAAAGCTCCGGGCTACGAACCTAAAGGCCTAACGTTCGAGCCCAGTCAGGGGAGGTTTTTTAAAAATATTTTTTGTTTAATTCTAAATTATTTTATTAAAAATTAGTATGTAAATATTGAGGTGTGTCACACACACGATTTTCTCTTACACTTCATTTTAATACTATAAAGATAGATATTTTGTACTTTTTAGTTCACATTTCAATAAAAGCGTGTTCTTTAATCTTTTAAAAGTACAATTTTATATTATTTAAGTTCACCATCGGATGTTCTTTATTAAAAATGGAATAAATACCACTATTGGTTTATGTACAGGGGCACCCGAAATTATTCCAAAACATTATGCGTTTTAGAAGACATATTTTCTTAAATCATATTTTAATATCCTTACTTTGCACAAATCTTAATGAATTTGAGATATATTCATCATGTGTACAAACGATTGCTTTCTATAATTATAGTAAAATTAGCATTAAGGTTTACAGGGACGTACAAAACTGACATTTATTGTCCATATTCCAAAATAATGTTTTGTATGAAATGTATGTTTATCGTTAAAATTTACAGGGCTATCCTAAAATGGTCAGCTACATTAAGGGCTAAATTTGGAAACTGCTGGAATAGCATTTCTTTTTTTCTTTTCTTTTCTTTTCTTTTTTTTTTCTTTTTTGTATGTGTGTGTGTGAGTGTGTGATGCATTTTTAGCATTTCCCAACAATGTTTAAGAGCGATTATGAATTCAATTAGTCTTTCTGTCTTTCTTTCGATCTTTTTGTCTGTCCGTTGAACCAGTATGTGGGTCATTCTCTGAAAAGTGGGCTTTAAAAAAAAAAAAAAAAAAAAAAATCTGGAGTGACTCCACTCGACTTTCCGAACCTTGAGTAATTAACAGTTTTGTAGATAAAGTAAAGAAAGAGGTGTTGTTAAACAAACAAAAGAGATAAAACCATAATAGAATGTTTCAGTATTTTTCTCCCTATATTACACGATGTTTCATTGAACGCTACTGAACTTTGAGCCCATAGATCCTAATGATAAAGAATTTTTCGTTGTGTCCCTGTAAAAACCTATATATGCTAGATTCACCAAAATGCTTATAGTGAGTGCAACAGTGATTTATAATATTCATATAAATTTTCATCTCCATTGAATATGGCGTTTAGATGCTATCGCACTTTTAACCCCTTAGACCATAATGATAAAGAATTTTTCCTGGTGTTCCTGTAAAAAAACTATAAGTGCTAGATTCACCAAAATTTATAGGGTTCGTACTACGGTAACTTACAATATACGTACCAACTTTCAGCTTATTCGAACAAACCGTTTAGACGGTAGCGTGTTCACTCACAGACATACACACACATACATCATCGTAAAAATAGTGGAAGCGGACCTCGAAACGTATAGAAACATCAAAATCTCCAATTTGGATTTTTGACACGATTACAATACTTTCCTCGCTATAGTGTTCGGAAAGTAAAAAGTTAGCGCAAATAAAATTGCTCCTTTTTTAGGTAGATTCCTTATAGGAGATCTACCTATTGCAATGGTTCTCATGACACGACTTTTAGAAAATTTCTTCATATCTTCACCGATCATGACCTCTAGAACCCAAAACCACCCTCCGTTTAAAAGTTTATATATATATATATATATAGGTATATATATATATATATATATATGTATAACGCTTTTTCCCATGTTAAGTTGTGAACACGATAACTGGAGTAATTTTTATTTAAATTTAACCAGCTCGGGATATGTTGTCAGGACAGTAAAAATCTCGGTCGAGTTCGTAGATAGGGTATCCTGCTCAAAGGGGGTGGAAATGGTGGGGGGTGGAAATTTTCATTTGCCCATAATTTCTTTAATATTGAAAATAGGAAAATACTTCAAATCAGGCGAATTACCGCCTTACCCTAAAGAACAACTTTTGTATTTAAACTTTTTCGATAACTTCAATTGCTTAAAGGTTACAAGCTTAAAAGTGATTTTTCTTGTGATGAAACCGACATTTTCTATGGCTTTCATTGGAAAAATTTATAATCTGATGCTTATGTCACGTGCAAATGATAATAAAAAAGATCACTGAAAATATAATAAAATTTTAATCATGTTTTTAAACAATATAATAATGTGATTGAAAGAAAAAAAAAAAAAAAAAAAAAGTTTAATTGAACAGAAAATATGACGTCACAATTATAACAATGTACTGAGAAAAATGAAATAAAATTTTATCCGTGATTTTAAACAAATAAAATAAAAGTTATTAAAAAAAATAAGTAAATAAAATCAACATATCTTAGGGCTAAGCAGATTTAGACTTAGCTTTATGACATAGATACTATAATGTAAAAGATAAATGTCATCGTTAAAAAAAAAAAAAAAAATCTTGTAAATCGATGCTAAACGAATTAAACTGACATGGTAGAAAAGGTAATAAATTTGGGGACATTTAGGTATCCCTTTAACAAATGAACTAGGGGCGATTTTAATGAATTTTCCGTTGAAGTTTATTTTCATGAAAATTTAAATTTAAATTAAAGTATTTCATTACTCGAATTCCCGTTTTTTGATAAATAAAATTATACCATTTAAAAAAAAAAAAAAAGAACACACTCTTTTATTGAAAAATGAACTAATAAAGGCTTTAGAAAACTATTACATACTTTTAAATCTTTATTTAAAAAAAAAAAATAATTGTTGCCACTCGACATTATACAAATACATCCAAATCCTGTGTCACATACGATAGTTTTGTATAAGTATAGATTTTCTGTTTGCCCCTGGAACCTGCCCCTGATGGGAAAAGTGCCTGGAAACACTTGTATATCTAGTATTGTCATTGATTATGAAGTTGTGTGCAAAATTTCAGGTCCTTTGGACGACAAGAAGTTGCCGAAAATTGAATTGCAAAATTCCGTTACATACATTAATAGTTGCATCTTTATCAAGTTAATAGAAGTGTGTTAATTAAAAACCTTGTTAAACGCTTTAATTAATCATTTAAAAATATAAAATTAAAATAATACATCAATCTTAATACAAATATCGTTTGTGGTGAATAGTTTAGAATGTCAGTTTAGGCAAGAATTTAAAATTTACGATTGAGAGTTGATACGTTACAGCTTCCTTTGACTTTTTATCTTGTCGAAACAAGATATTGGTCTGTGAAGAGATATGAGGTTTTCGCGTGGAAAGAAAATATAATGACGCCAAAGCTGCCTTTCTCCATCTCCAAGCTCGCCAAATTTTGTCGCCAAGTCAAAAATTTCGTCGTCAACTATCAACTTTTGCCGCCAAATCACAAATTTCATTGCTAAGTCGCACGTTTTGTCACCAAAATCTCGCCAAATCATACAATTTACTAAATTCATAATAATTAACATTGAAATTCAGCGGTGCCAAATGTTAACTAATGTTAATGTTAATGTTCCAGCTTATGTGAACCAAAACAGTTTCACTTTACAATTTTTACTTATCACACAATAAAAATCACAAAAACACAACACAAAACTTTCAATGATTCAATAAAAATTACAATGAAATAACTATCCAAAAACCGTTACCACTTATCTGTATTTGACTTGACCATAGCAACGCCAGGCTTACCAGAACTAGTAAGAACACAAGTGCATTTTCACGTTTCTATTACTTTTTCTTTTAAAAGAAAGATATTGAACAACATATGGATTTTAAATAAAAAATATAATTTTGATTAAGCTTGGGGGGGGGGGGGGGAAGGGGGCATGTAACCGGAGGGTCCAATAGCGCCCTCCGGGATTCACCATTGCTGGGATTGTATATCTCTAAGGCTTTTATTTGTTGAATGATTATGAGCTTGAATTTAAAAAAAAAAATTGAAACATTTACAAACCAATAAATTTAGCCTAAAATTTTAAGTAGAATGAATAAAACCCTTTTGTAGTTAAAAATTAAATTTCTTGAAAACAGAATAGCGACGTAAATAATGCAATGTGTGGGAACAAAGCCATCGGCTAGGTACTAATGCATATGTAAAATTTCTTTACAATTGTAACATTAACGTAAAGGAATCTACCTTTGCCTTTAAGCTTGCCGAAAAGGGATTTTTTTTTTTTTTTTTTGCATGTACACATATGTTACAATTAACAAAAAATAATATAAGCCAAACTGTATCTGATAATTTTTTGAAATAGTAATATTTTTATTAATTATAAAAATGTGGGAATGACAAATTTCTTCTAGAAATTACTTTATAAAAGTATGATTAAGTTTAGTTCTATTTTCAAGCTGTAAATATTTATTAAAACATATTTTTATTAATATAATAACATAAAAAAGCAAATTTGATTTATTTTAATTAACTTTATAATGAATGAGGGAATGATACATAATAAAAATACTGTATTTCAATCTAACGTTTGAGAGCCATATGCTACTCATTGTAAAATGTTTCCAACAGAACACAAAATGGCTTCTTTGCTTTGCTGCATAAATTAAGTTTAGAGGTGTAATTATAGTTTGATGAGGGAATGATATCTATTACCAGGGACAACAATAAAGAGAGTTGTAATTTCTTTCATTGCATAATATATAAATGTAGTAGAATGGATAAATATTTATTTAAGTATGTTCAATAAATTTTCACTTCAAATAATCTAAATATAGATGCTTTAATACCATAGAAACCATTTTATTTATTTACGTGTGGGAATGGGGACACAGTGAGGGAATGGTATTTTGCATTTCAAAAAATATTTTAAAATTATATTTGAATTCCAGTAAATAAAGGATAGCAGTTTATATGCATAACCAATTAATATTGATAGTTTGCACAGCATTTTGTTTTTGTGCTTTTAAAAATAGGCCCTCAAGACTACTGGGACACGAAATGACCACTTTTCAGAGAATTATTCATGTGCAGTTGGAAGGTGTTAATATTCAATGCGAATCGCATGTTTTTTCCTTTTTCATTAAGTTGTGTCGCATTTTTAGCCATGGGACGATTTGTTTGACTTTTAAGTTAATATATAATATCAAAACAATTTATTCAAATGAAATATATCATAATTAATTAAAAACTAACAACAACAGCAACAACAAAAAAGGTTTCAGAAATAATTTTACAAAAAAATTTCTATCAATGCACAGAATTATTTATAAATGATTCGCTTGTTTAGGTTTTTTAATCCCGGTTGCATTAAAAAAAAAAGTGTTCTTCTTTCGCTAATTAAATTTAATGACACCAAAATCAACGTTTTTTCATTGAATTAAAGTGAATGCATTACGAGATTTAATTAATGAATTTTTAAATGTAGTGCAATTTATTTTAGATTTTTTTCTTTCTTTGTGGTATTTAATTTATTAAAAAAAGAATAACTATGTTATGTGTAGAATTTAGTTTGAAAATTAAAGTTTAAAATATTTTTTAATGAGGACGAACGAAAGTTTAGTTTGTTGGAAAATTTATTTAAAAAAAAAAAAAAAAAAAATTATCAACCAGTTTCGAAAACTTTCGAGTGATCGTATTTGTGGATTTCACTAAAACGCGACAGATTCTGTAGTGACTAATAATAACCCTAACAGCACACTTGACAATAATATATCCTCAAGATGTCATAGGATGTCTTTTAATCCATAGGACATCTTTTAGGATGCCATTTGGAGAAGATGTGCTGTTAGGGAATGATGCACATTTAGATGTTATAATATTCCCAAATAAAAATTTCAACGTTGTGCGATTAACTGTTTTTGAGGTAAGCTAGCACACACATACATATGTACAAATGTCAGGTAAAAAAGTCAAATCGCGATTATCCCAAAAGCGGAAGGGCCACGTACTGATCAAAGAATGGGGTTACGGTTGAGTTATTTAACGACAGTCTCTAATAAAAAATAAAGGGCCATAACTACATTTTACTAATTACTACATAATTTATAATGACAATCCCTAAATGTAAATTTTCATCATCTGAGTTTGATATAGGATATTCCATTCAGTCTTCAATAATCGGAGTACAGCTTAGAGTTTTTGAGTTATTTAGGAATGATATTCGTTTCTTTTTTTTTTTTTTTTTGGTGTGTGTGTATGTTATTGTATATGATTACAGTCCTTCTATTACTGCTTACAAAAAAATAAAAACTACTTCATATTTTAATCATTAATCTATTAAGAGAATACGTTTGTTATTAAATCATTGAAAAAAAAAATCTTTCGATTCACAAAAATCCCATTTTGCGCGTTCAAATTCTATTTCTTTTCCGACATGTATTCTCTATTGATTTTATGCCACTCACTTTTTTCAGTCGGTGCTGCTGCTCTTCTTCATGCGATAAATCGCGTTACGGAATATTCCGTAAATAAAAAAGTGTCTCACTCTTAAAATTTTAAAATTAAATTTTGATATAGAGGGAGAAAAGGAAAATGCTAAAGAATCAGTGACGTATCAAACTGGTGTGGGAGCCATAGGTGCTGATGCAGTTTGGTGCCCCATTTCCCCTCATGTAACCCACCTGTAAATCCACAAAAAATATTTGTAGAACTACGAATCTTTATTAGATTATTTGTACGAAAAAAAAATATAAATAAAAAAAGTAAATAAAATAAGTTTGTCAATTCTGGTGTGGTTTTGATTTGTGTAAGTCCCTGGTTAGGAATTTATGCTAAAAACTTGTATAATCTTATATGAAATATTTCAATCTCTCAATTTCTGGTACCCAAGTACTCAGGCTCACTATTAAACAGACCCTGAACACCATAGAACGCAATGTTTTGCGAGGATCTCATCTGACTACAGACTATTCCAATATTTTTTATACCTTTTTTTTTTTTTTTTTTCCAAAAGAAAACAAAGTGCGTAAACTTTTGTATACAGCTTTTCTTTAAAGAACAACAAAGTATATGTTGTGTCTGACGTTTTTCTAAAACAGTTAGCCCTAGAAAGTTAAATTTTTCAGTTGTGCACTTCACTTTTTGTTCGCTACGTGACCTCCCACTTTACAGTTATCCACAAAAACTGCTTCTGTTATCACTCTAAGCAAGTATAATATTATATAGGTAGGTATAACTTGTTATTCTGTTATCACTAAAACATTTTTATAAATACTTTATACCCTCTTGTGACGTCTCAACATACATGTTTGTGTGTTTCTTGCATAACTCTAAATCGATTATCATTTTTAAAGGGTTGAAAATTTTATTTAAGACTGTTATAACATCTAGTAGTACCCCTCTCTTTTTTGATCATTGCATCATTTGGTTGCTGCAATCGCTTTACTGATGTAAATTGTCACTCAAAAACGATTAATCATAAAAAAAATAATTTTTATCATGTAGAATTTTTATAACGTTTACATGATCAGCTCATTTTATTGACTCTTTGTGAGCTACCATTTTAAAGCTATAAAATAATGTTATCCATTTTAGTATTTTTAAAAATGTATACAGTGGAATCTCCTTATATAGAATTCGATGGTATTCCATGCATAATATTTGATATATAAAATTTTTATATTTTTACCAACTCGGAGATAAAAAGACACCATATCACAAAATTGTCATTTTTCAGGAGAGCATTTTTTTTTTTTTTTTGCTTTAACCCAAACAACACATTGTCTCCAAATGACATCCTCAGGATGTCCCACGGATGAAAAGACATCCTATGGACATCATTAGAATGTATTACGGACAAGCGTGTTGTTAGGGAAATGAATGTTTAAATGCACTTCTTTTCAACTAGCAGTAAAAGCTTAGCTTTAACACAGTATTAATGACAAAATGTACTAATGCAATAGAGAAAAAAAATTACACATCAATGATATGTTGCTAACTCCTTTCACAAAAAACTGGACATGGTGTCCTTTACCCCCGGGGTAGAAATATATGGAAACGATTTTCGTGAGTATCAATCACAGCACGAATAAGTTACGTTCATAGAGACGTAATTAAAAGCAAGGGAAAAAAAAGTGAATTGAACATATGTACACATCTTAAAAAAGATTTTTGTAGTTTTTCGTATTTATACTTTAAAAATGATTATGTCCTGCTGCACAACAATATTGTGCCTTCAGTACTTCAGTGTGTACAGCCGTCAGTGTGTACGGCAAAATTGGAGTTAGGTTGTTATCGGTAAGGGAGGTAGAACAGTCGTATCTTTTCACAACATTTAATTTTCTTTGTTTCTTTTCACTGTTAATAAAAAAAAAAAAGAAAAAAAAATCAATATACAGAAAATCTTTTCGATATACAGAAAGTTTTCTATGTAATGACCATGGGCATTCGTCAAGATTTCGATACATAGAAGTTCGATATACGGAAGTTCCACTGTACATTTTAATAAGAGTAGAGTAAGTCGTGTAATTTGGACAAGATAGATTATATTAATTCGTTGCACAAGAAGCAGAACTTCAATGTACAATATTTCATTTTGTGCTTTTAAAAATCTATTTCTTTTTTCTTTTTTTTTTTTTTTTTTTTTTATATGAATTGATTTTATTTCCGCCCCTTCCTTTTGAGTGGGTGCTGCTCTTCTTTATGCGATAAATCTTGTTACGGGATATTCTGTGAACCGAAGAAAATACAGTCTCTGTCTTTGGAAATTTAAAATTGAAGAAGTTTTATTTTATACATCAGAGGGACAAAAAAAGGAAATGGAACAGAATGGAACGTGATGTTTCGGGGTGAACTCATCGACTGCAGATTGTTTCGATATATTTATTTTATATAAAAGTATCTTGTTTACCGATTCAAAAGAAAACAAAACAAGGCGCGTAAACTTTAGTATAAAGCTTTCTATTTTAAAAAGGAAAATCGCTTTCTTGGATTGTGAAAGAAAGAGATGCGATTCATATAAATTGAAAAAGATTTTTAAGAAAAAGTTTAAAAATATCTTGTTTATTTTTAGAAGATTCACTTTTTGTAAGTTTAGGCTAGAATCTTAGATAAATGAATCTTCGAAATCCGGACTCAAAGCCCGACCAAGACTCAACGAAATAGTTTTTCTCGATATAATTTTTTTTCTATTAGAACCCGATTTTCTTAAATTTAAAACTTTGAAAAGAAATAATTCATATAAAAAGTAATGAATTTCCATTTTTTTTTTTTTATAATAAAAGTAAATTAGCGTGATACACATTTGAAAACAATTATCTTATTTGGCAATTGCACGACTCTCTCACCCTGCATTTTAATACTATAAACACAAAGTATAAATCAAAAAGTAAGAATACAACTTCTGTATTTTTTACCTACGTATAATGCATTATTAATTACCTACTATATAAATCTACGTATAGAACAATTCAAACAAGATTAGATTAGAAACAATTTTATTTGAAAAATAATTCTATTCTTTGAAAAGAAATAATTCATATAAAAAGTAATGAATTTCCATTTTTTTTTTTTTTTTTTTTTTTTTTTTTTTTTAATAATAAAAGTAAATTAGCGTGATACACATTTGAAAACAATTATCTTATTTGGCAATTGCACGACTCTCTCACCCTGCATTTTAATACTAGAAACACAAAGTATAAATCAAAAAGTAAGAATACAACTTCTGTATTTTTTACCTACGTATAATGCATTATTAATTATCTACTATATAAATCTACGTATAGAACAATTCAAACAAGATTAGATTAGAAACAATTTTATTTGAAAAATAATTCTATGTGAGGGGGCTGCCCCCCTCTCAACCTCCCCCTCCCCCTTTGGATTTAGTACCTATATATTTGCTTATAATTCAGGGTTGTTATTAAGTTTAAAACTGTTTTTCAAATTATTCAAACAACTTTCACACGCAGCACTCCTTGAAACTTATCAATCTTGATCAAACTTTTCAAGCAGCAAACTCTCACCCTCAACTCCACATGACATTCTTAGGATTTCCTACGGAGGAAAAGACACCATTGGGACATCTACAGGATATACGGGGGATAAATGTGCCGTTAGGCCATGAGCTTTAAAATACATTTATACATTTAAATTGCCTAAAATTATCCGTTTTAAAATAGTGCTGATAACAGACATACGCAAAAATCAATGTTAAATCTTGAATTTAACATTCAGGGAACCTCAAGATGCATAGCACTACAAAAAAACAAGCACTTAAATTTAACTTAAGGGCCCTCTTCACTCACAGCCGCCGGAAGCTGAAGCTAATGTTATTCTATGGGAATTTTTTCCTTACAAATAACTTATTAACTAGTACATATTTTTAAATTCTGTTTTCACATTCAGAAAATTCCCAGCTTTTAAATGGACGGACCTTTTTTAAAAAAATATTCTTTAATTTTTTTATATTTTATTTTGAAGCTGCAAAATACGAATTTTCAATATGTGAATTTTTTTCATTTTGCAATTTCAAAATTAAATATTAAAAATTAAAAAAAAAATACATTTTTAAAAAAGGTCCGTCCGTTTAACAGTTAGGAATTTTCTGAATGTGAAAACAGAATTTAAAAATATGTATTAGTTAATAAGTTATTTGTAAAGAACATTTCCCCATAGAATAACATTGGCTCGGACTTCCGGCGACGGTAAGTGAAGAGGGCCGTTAAAAATCATTTTATTTGCCTTATGGGTATGAGGAATTAATTTTCATTCCTGAGCAGTTTTTCTGGGCATCAGGGATGAGATTTTTCAGCTGATTTCAGCTTTTTTGTACATTTAGATTTTCAGATTTTTAAAAACAATTTCAGCTTTTTTTATGTTTCTAATGTACATTTGTTATTTTTTTATATATATACATTTAAGGTTAAAATAAATATTTATTACTCTAATATAATAGATTTTGTCATCAAAATTCTAATATTTAATTTCAACGTCTTGCCTTTGCGTACAGTTTCAGCTTTTTTGTATTTTTGCTACTCTCATCCCTGGGACATGGTAAACTATAATAGAGCATTTCAATCAATTTAATTTAATGAAATAGAATGATTTCGCTTAATTATTGGCAGCCCTTTTATAAATTATGTACAGCCACTTTGTTTACTTAAAATATAATCCTGCACGCGGAACATACAGGTCAACATACAGGCACTTCCAGCAATTTTGAATTATAGTACCACTATATTTTAGTTGTCTTCGATGGCCTTGCATACGAATGGTGAATGATTTTCATACCATTCTGCACGAAACATGCTTTTATGTACATAAAATATGTATATGTTCATTTCGTTTTGTTTATTGCAGCCTATAGATGATAAACACATAGACGTAATGTATTTGAACTCTCTTGGACGCCCCAGTACACGAACTATTTGTTTGATCTTAACGTAAAGGTTAATGTAGCATAACTATATAACATAGATTTAGAATACCGAGTTTTGACTTCCTACTGCTATTTGTTCTTAAGATATGCTGATAATAGACACACAGACCAACCGCTGAAAGCCTTATTTTCAGATTGTGTAATATCATTGCTATATAGGGCCTTGCATTGACATGGGAGAGTTTGATTATCTGACCCTGCAGATCTGATTTCTTCGTCTTCATAGCACGTCGCAGCATTTTTTGTTAATCGCTGTTCGACGCAGATATAAACACTGATCACAGAAAAAGGAAACTTTTGGTCAAATCAAGCAAGTCTTTCTCTCTTTTTTTTTCTTCATTTCGATACACACGCAGCCCGCACATATCATACATACATTGCATACTTCTTATGATATATATTTTAAAATACAAAACCACAGTGACAAGCGTGCGATTTTAATTTGACACCTATCTGTGTGGTTCTATATTTTCACTTGCTGCTTAAAAGATGTTTTCTATCACTTTTATGTTTTGTGTGTATGTTTTTGCACAATTTCTTATCATTTTACTTCGAACAAAATTGAATTTTAGCATTTACATGTCAGCATTAAAGAACATGTCCCTACCGTTAACTTTTGGGATTTTCCTCTCCCCACCCGCCACCTCCTATACGAACTTATTGAAACAGGAATTGGAACAGGAAGCAGTTTGGAAATAAGAGTTCAGGCTCTGAATTTGTTCCATGAAAAGTTTTTATTCATACTCATTTCTGTTGCACATAGCTCCGGGAATGTTGGAGATGGACAGTTGAGTGACACATGCTTTTATGTCAAACTGGGTAATCACTCGATCGCTGGTTCGGATGAAAATTGCTTCTGAAATGATTAAAAAAAAAAAAAAAAAAAAAAAAAAACTTCGCTAAAAGATGCTGAATAGCCTCGAATCCAGGTAATATTTAGTCTAAACTTTGTATCGTTCTAGGAAAATAAATTAACAACAGAAAAGTTTGCACCGTTACCATATAAATAATAAAATACTTTTCAAGTGCACTTACCCGTTATATTGTTTACTTTATATATTTGTTTTTAAATTATGGAGGAAGAAATAACACAAAGATTAGAGCTTTAATTTTAATAGAGAAAGCAGAAAATACATTGCTTTTGTTTAGCCCTGTATGTAGTTTTCTAAATTTTTTTCACTTAATATTTGCTCTTTTTTATTTAACCCTTCTTCACGATGCATTTCTCTCTTTAACTCTAACGCGGTATAGCCCAGTCGGTAGAGCGCCGGGCTCGTAATTGGAAGACTGCCGGTTCAGTACTCGAGCTGGCCAAAGACCCTCGTGTGCACTAATGGTGGTTGGTGCATGTAAAATCAGTCGTGGCCGCAATGTCCTCCATGTTACCATCAAAATTACACCTCTGGGGGTCACCGAAGCGGGAGAGCCATTCCTTCCGTGGAGGATAAAAATTGTGATGGTATGTCTCCGGACCACCTCTAGGGATGAGTCCCAGATCGTCGCGAATTGCCCATTGCGCAGGACTAGTGCAACGTAAAACCCAACAAACAAACAAACCCTCTTTCACTCTTGGAGTATTGATTCCTATCTAATGAGTTTCGTTAGTTTTATTTTGAAATATTTTTTAATTGGTCCTTTCTTGTTCCATATATAATTTGTATCTTTACTTTCTATTTAATATCATATCAAATAGCGCTACATTAATATTTATTAGAGTTCTTGTATTAGATTTTATATAGTGGCAACACTAGTTTTGTTAAAACAGTTGATCAAAAAGAAAGGTCTTTATAAAGCCTTGGTTTTTAAAACACAAAACGCGAACGTCAACGAATTCGGGATCGAGATTTTCGATTTGCGCATGCGTCACGACGCTGTGTTCTGCGGTTTCAACGCCAGCGCTGATATCAAGGAAACTCTGATTGGAGCATTGCGGCGTTGGAAACGTTGACGTTGCTTCTTGTTTATAAAAACCAGGGCTTTATGGAAGAACGCGAAAAATTTTGTTTCATTCGTCTAGTAATTAGTATACATAATTTATAAATTTTGAATTATATTTTAAATTATGACTGAATCGCCTAATGCTGTTGGTAGTTTAATTTATATCATATGACTCGTGTCTTCTTAATGAACGTTAAATAAACATTATATTGTTGGAAAGGGTTAAATATAAAAATTTAATGACTAATAACACTGCTCGGCAGGAAAATTACCTCCAACACCATTTTGGCAAATTCTTATGTAAAATGACCCTCTGAACCCGAATAGGACGCCCATTTTGCCCTGTCACCCACCGTTTTATTTAGGCACGGCCCCCTATTTTTATCCCTTTTCGGTAATTTTATGGCTATAAATTTGATTTTTAGGGGGGAGGAGGATTATTTTAACTATTAAATATCTTCTGAGGGGCTACAGAGTTGGAAAATTCTAAAACATGGACATCTGCGGCCAGGGGAAAAGTTAGGGGGGGGGGGGGTGGATTTGCCACTAAAATTGGGTATTACATTTCTTGTATTTTTTTTTTACTTTCTCTTACCCTTATGGTAGAGAAAGAATTGTTTTAGGGTCAAATTTTCGAAAGTGAATTTTTGTTATATTTACATGTTCTGAGGTCTCCTGAATACGAAAATCATGGTTTTAGCGAATGGTCTGTGTGTGTGTGTGTCTGTCTGTGTGTCTGTTGTCAGCATACCTCAAGAACAAATTGTAGCAGAAATTCCAAACTCGGTATTCTAAATGTGTATCATATAGGGATGCTACACTGAGCTTTTCGTTGAGATGAAGCAAATAGTTCGTGTACAGGGACACTCAAAATTATTCAAATACATGGGGTATTCAATTCAATACCCAATTCAAATACGGCTATGGGGGAAATTGCAGGTAAGTAGAGTTTAACATCTATAGACTGCACTAAACCACATGAAATGATTTTATATTTTTTGTAATAGAGATATTCAACTGGGAAAAAATTTTTGTGTATGCAAGAGCCTCGCCTCCCCCCTTCCCTGAGGAGGGAGGTCCTCCCTTGAGGGGGGTACATTTTCATGATGGGTATATTTCAATAGAGCTCGACAATATCTTTAAAACGCATGGTTGAACCATCGATTTGCGATAATTTAAAATAAAGTTATCAATTTTTTTCATTTTCAACAATTTTTTTTTTTTTTTTTTTTTTTTTTTTTAATGTAATATAAGTTTGATCAAGATTGATAAGTTTCAATGAATGTTGCGTGTGAAAATTGTCTGTATAATTTTAAGCAAACTTTTAATTTTAATAACAGAATTAAATTCTATATAAATGTAGGTGCATTAATGAAACGAGTTTTTGAGGGGGGCACACAGAACTAATTATCCTATAAAACTCTTCCGAAGCCTAATTTGAATTCTTTAACATTGGTTTACATAACAGTACTCGTTATCTTACCTCTTAATCTCCAACCTGTATTTATAGTATTAAATTTCAGGATAAGAGAAAGCCGTGTGAGTGGCACACCAGATTATTTAATCAATTATTAATGCTATTTATTAAACATTACATGTTTTCACTTTTAAGTGTTAGATTAATTCTTCTTCATTATCCAAATCAAATTCATGGCCGTGAAATGACCGAACAGTGATGAAAATTGTGGGAGTTTTCTTTCTTTCAGTGCCGTGTAACATATAAGCATACAAGCCTGATTAACTCTTAGTAAAATTATTCTCCGATCGAATACGTTACCTGTACACGATTTGCATCAATTTATAGTTTAAGAAAGATTAATATAATGTACTTTAAACTATACTTACATACACACACATACATACATATAATGCAATGAAAATTTTCAATTAAAATAATCTGAAAACGAAGTATAGTTAATGCGCTTGAGTGAAATTTATTTCCTAAATTTATTTTGAAATCGGATTATACGAGTTTCTATTTTCAGCGTAAGAAAGTTTTAATGAACCTCTTTATCGAAAAATATAGGTTAATGCATTTGGAAATAAAATTTAACGAGCCAATAAAATTTTCGTGATTTTGTAGCATATTAAAGTGAATCATTAAAAATATTGAAACTTTATTTCGTACGCCTTGTGATATAATTGTTTTAAATTTTAAACTGGTTGTCATATATTTGGAATCTGCTCTTTCTCCATCATATATTGATTCACATTTATTTCTACCAAGGTCATCGTAACTTTATTCATATCAAGAGAAATGAATTCAGCCCGTCATTCCGTATGATGGTCGCAGAGGGAAATGCCTTACCCATTAGGTTACCTTCCTCTAGCTTCGGTACACCTACCTTATAATAATTTACTGGATTATTAATGTCAATATCATGTTTTAGTTTATATGCACTTCTGTATTATTTACAATTCAATAAATCCCGTAATATATGTTTTTGAGAAATATCCCCTCATTCTGCCATGTTATAAAAATCTTCAATTTCGAATAACTTAAAAAGCTTTTAAAGTCTATTATTGATATGGATTAATTTTCATGCAAGTATTGAAAACGATATTTTATGTAAAACTTGTTCCATATTCTTATGATGAAACTGGTTCTCATCATGCACGTTTATACAAAATTTTGCCGTATTCTCCCCTGTTAAGAAAATCTTAAATTTTGAATAACTAACAAGTTTTTAAATTCAAATTTTGAAAATCCATAGAGCTTTTGCCAATATCGTAAGCGACAGTTTAAAACTGGTCTGAACACATTACGCTCATTCGATAAACTACCTAATTAACAAAGTAACTAACGTACAGATGGACACCGTGCCGATTTTGTGATTTTAGAATACTATATAACACCTCAAAACATGCAAAAACGTAAAAAAAAAAAAAAAAAAATTGAAGTCAGAAATTTTCTTGAATACCTAAGTTCTCCAAACAAAAATTCTCCGAGGTGTGATGGAGAACAAAAAAGTTTTACATTGATACTTTAAAACACCTGTTTTTATTACACTTGTTAAACCAACCTTTATAATGATTTAAAATGTAAAATATTTTATTTTGTAATTCTGAAATGCGGACGTTTAAAAATGTAGGTATTATTACAAGTCTTAAATACTGAATTTTATCTTTACATCTGTTTTAAGTTATAGAGGGTGTCTCTAAACTGGGTCTTAACCCTTTCATTCCCAATCTTTTCCATGCATAAAACAATAAATCTTATATTTAGTCATAAATATATTTCAAAGGTAGTAAGTACTACATAAATATATATTTTTTAAATATGAGTAATAGTAGCATACGGATTAATATAGCTAACAAAGCAACTGAGAGGTGTTTATTTATGCTTAATATAACCACTGATGCCATTTAAAATAATAACTTTTGAATAAATAAAAATATCAAACTTTTGTAAGAAATACATATTGCAATTAATTAAAATACAAATTATATAAATATTAAAAATAAAATAAAAAATATTTCAAATAGTTAATTTACTTAAATTGCCTAAAACAGGAAACTGATTCCGATATTATTATGAGAATAGAGTAAAATATATTTTCATTTACCAACAAAGATAGTGAAATCATCTAAAAAATATATTTTTCGGTGGGAAAATGTATATAGATTTTCATATTGCTCATTTTGAATCAGCGGGAGTGTTAGATGGTTAGAAAGAAAACCTGAAATGTTATGTTTCCAATTGGCATCACGGGGAATGAAAGGGTTAAAGTAGTGACCAAAAATGTTTGAAGATATCGTATAAGCGTATTAGCTTTGAAACGAGAGATTCAAAGCTAATTAGTATCAAAATATTGTATCAAATTAAAATATTATGTCAATATTATTATCAAAACAGGTGGTTCACAACTAGATCGTATAACAGTACTTAATACAAAATTTAAACGTTCTACGGCTAACCATTTATGAACTACTTCGCAAATGCATAACCTGTGCACAAACATTATGAAAATACTATTATTGACATCGCGAATATTTTAGAAGGAAATGGATTCACTTTGAGATGTAGTGCAGTGGCCAAAAGGAGATGTACAATTAAATGTAGTAACAGTTTCAAATGTTAAGTTTCAACATTCTGCGGCTAACCGTTTTTGAGTGATGTATGATACAACAACCCTTTCGTTTTCGCGATCACAATATTTTCTTGAAAACCTTTGAGCTGCCAGGTACCTACCTGGCAAGACGAAGTTTATGGGGTCTGTTGCCGCTCACATCGTCGAATATTTACTAGATCACCGCATAATGAGCTACTACTAGAAACGAACTTACAAGGAAACATTCAAAAGGTGTCGTCTTAAAAAAAAAATAGCGAAAAAAAATATATGTGATTCTACTCTTCAAAAACACCCGAAAGTGAAAAAATTATTGCCAGAAGTGAATTACAGCGACCACAAAAAATTATCAAAATTAAACATTTTTGGCGATTTAGCGCTGTTAGCTGAAAGTTCGATAGCACCGAGATTGCCGTGTACGAACAAAATCGTGCTTTGCTTCTCCGCTAAGTACTCAAAATCAATCGCCTAACAGTGTGAAATCGCCAAATATGTCGCCAAATATTTTTGTGGTCGCTGTAATTAATTTCAGCCGATAATTTTTTCACTTTCTGGTGTTTTATGAAGAGTAGAATCACATATATTTTTTTCAATATTTTTTGAAGACGACATCTTTGAAATGGTTCCTTGTTAGTAACCTCAGATGAGTGAACGATGTTACGGCATTGTTTTTTCACCGCGTTTGCTTGACAATGTGTTAAAATTGCAACAGCAATTTTTAATTTTACAATACCTTCTTTCTTTTGAAAAAAGAAAGAAAAAATACCATCTATTTCATAAATATATTTTATTTTCATTAAATTGTTAATTTATTAATTTGAACTTTAAAGTTATTTTTCGAAACGTGATTATTGACACGAAGTTACACAAATTTCGTAGTGTTAAAACTTTTTTCGTGCAATAGTTATATATTTACTAATACTCATATTAGAGAGCTAAATTTTTTATACGTTGTTAGTGTTAAATAAAATAAAACGTGAAACTTCCTGTCGATTACACAGGGTAGGTTGATTTTTGGCAGGATCGACATATAGGGAAGATAAGATGGATCTCCCGCAATTTGTTACTGTGTCGCCCACGATCGCCCTGCGTTCACACGTCGGGCCGCCCTTCATTGTGCCGTGTTGCATTGCCCCCGTCACGTTGTCTATTTTTCTGGGACCGGCCAAAAGCGTCGGCGGGCTTTCGAAAACGACCTCCTGCAACAGAATCGCATACTTTAATGTGTTCTCCATTTATATGTGCAATTTTATTTTTTGAAACCAATTATTATTGCTTTTTAGTCGGCGATAAAAACGTTGGCATACACAACTGAAAGTAAAGCAGGATGAAACACTTATATATAAGCGGATATAGTTGTGTAGTTACATACACAGATCTATGCACGAAGTGAACTGCATCACTCGTAAATTATGAAAAAATTTTCGATATTTGCAGGGAGAGAATTAATCGAAATTACAGAAATCTGTACGAGAAAAATTTCAGACATGGTTCTCTTTATTATTATTTTTTTTCTTTTCGGTTTTGCCATCATAATAAAAGTTATATTGCGATGTTGGGTATTCGTAAAAGTTTTAGATTTCAATTTTTTGACGTTTTTATATGTTTTGAGCCTTGCTGAATCAAAAAATCAGAAAACTCATTCTACGTCCATTTGTAAGTTAGTTTGGCTACGTATATATATATACTATCACAAGGATGAACAGTTTTAAAGAAATTGGATCAATTTTACTGCATGATACTGGATCGAACCTTATAGGTTTTTGACAATATACTTTATAAATTCCGTATTCGAAATATATAACGAAATTTAAATATATTTATATTTATTTATATATATTCGAAATGTATAATATATATAAATATATTTTCTAACATGTCCGAAATTTTGCAGAAATGTGCATTTTGAGGCTTATTTTAATTGTAAGGGTGTCGGATCAATTTAAAAATGTCATTTATGATTCTGGCAGGAACATAACTAATTACGCTTTGAAAGTATTTTTAGTCATTTCGTAATTAAATTTTTTATAACATGGCCTAAATAAGGCAAATTTTCACATAAATGTGTATCGTGGTGATTATTGCATTGCAAGTAGCACGAAGTAGCATCTTTAAACTAAAATGCATATCTGAAAATTAGGATAAAATAAATGTATCGAACGGAGTAGAGAGTAATTTATTGGGTGGAGCATTTTAATCTATGAATGGGCCCGACATCACCTGAGTTTATTGCTGTTATCACGAGTCTAGTGTGACCTATGGTAGAAATTTATGAGAGTAAATATATGACGGTGAACAAATCAGAATCCACCTATACATATACTTACTTTCTATTTTCCTTCCCCTTCAAAAATGAAAAATTTTATTAATATATTTTTAAATTAATTTTCAGTCTTATTTGGTTGAAGTAACATCTTTTAATGACATTTTTCGAATAGAAAGACCGCATCCCCAGAAAATATGCTAAAGTCTGACACATAGTTTAGAAAAATGATACTAAAAAAGCGCAACTGAAACTACTGTTTTGTTTATTGTTGAAATTCATGTGTATTATCTTATAAGGATTTAAATTGCTAGCTAATTTTTATTCAGATCAGTAGTACGTCAGCGCCCATTTTTATCTCTGTCTTCCAAAACATGAACATTTCTTTTTCCAGACTCGGGAGACTTTGTATCCTATATACCTGGCTGTAATTTAGCCACTAGATTTTGCATTGGAAGAACCAAAATATCTCGTTTACTTTGGACCACCCATTGCAAAAATTAAAATGTTTGCATATGTAAAATTTTGCCCTTTGATCTGATAATCCAGACTAGAGAACTGTTGACTTCAATCTAGGGATGCATATCAGAAAAGTATTTGATTGATTGATAAATAAAAAATTCTGTACTTCATTTTTGTGAAGCAATTTACTTTAGTAAAAAAAAAAGTCCTTCCATCTTAGTCGAAAGAGTAAGTTGATTTTTTGTTGTTTTAAGAGGCCGCCATTTGAAAGATTTGGATAATTAAGAAACTTCGGAGGAACCTCGATATAAACATATATCGAAGTTCCTGTGAATCAGTTCCTAAATGACTTTTTATATGAGTTTAAAATATTCAAGTGGCTGCCATTTTGAAAGAAGATGACGAGTCGAGTTGATTAATAATTATCATTGAAACTTTGGGCTATGTATGCATCGAGATTGAAGCAATTCGGCTCATAAATATGTATTTAATATGAGTTTGAAATTTTCAAATAGCTGCCACTTTAAAACAAGATGAAGAAATCAAGTTGGCCAACGAAATCATCCAACAACTCATCCATCCTCATTTGTAAAGTAGTGTACGCACTTACTGTCTAATTTTGGTTCGAATCGATTTAGTATTCCGAAAAACAAATTTGTACATCTATTTATATAATATGCAAGTGAGGTGAGGACAGTGGTTCATACTCAACTTCGAGAAAAGCTGTTGCCCTAGGCAACGGAAAAGCAAACTTATCGCGGCCATATTTAGGACTAAGTACTCCCATGTCGTTCGCTCAACATACGGAAATATACAAATAATCTGTTTTATATCACATCTATTCTTAGTTATTTTTATAGATAAAAGAAAAGTAACTGTCGCTGGAATCACGTTTTTTAGTCTGCGACAGCATCTCCTCGCGGAGGGCAAAGTGCTCTGCATCATGAGAGGTATCAATGTGTTCCGTATGCTTCAAGGAAGGCATTTCAGGTAATTAGAAATCTGTATCATCTTAATTAACGAAGTTATTAACTGGAAAATTCGAGTTTATAAAGGTACTCTATTTGCCACCGTAGAAAAAGTTTCTCTTATGACGTTGTTCTTCTGTCATGACATCATATTCCACGGGAAAATTAAAATGTGATCCATAAAAAACAATAAAATCAATGTTAAGAATTATAATGTTAAGAATATTATATAATACAATATAATATAATATAATATAATAAATATTAAGAAAAATATTTCTAAGTGCATCTTTTTCCAAAGAATCTCCTTTGTCTTTTTCATTTAAAAACATATTTTAAAATACTTCGGATATATTTTGGCTTACAAAAATATTTAGATTTAAATTTAAACTGAATTATAGATGAAAAAAATCTTCTTATTTAGCATTGGTAATTTTTTAACATATAAACAAAGCAATAACAGATAAAAACAAACCAAAACAGTTACCATTCAGAAAATACTTTTTCCAAATGGACTACTCTTTAATTCCGAATGAACGACTCTTTGAGTGTTTCATTAAAAAGCTCTTAAAATGTTTATAAATTTTTATTGTCATTCATATTTATTGATCGAGTAGAATTTTTTTTTTTTATCTCAGAACGAAAATTATAAAATACCGAAACACATTTGATGCTGCTATCTATAAACAAAAATTGAAACTACATTTAAATGATCACGTGGTGATCTTCATGATCTAAACATGGTTTTTAAGATTTATCCTTCACATTCCGTCATTTTTGACGGGGTTATATATATTAGTTATAGATAAAATAGTTAATTAATGGTTGCAATAACAGAAATTTATAATAGAATCTGACTGCAATTTATTAAAACATACGTTGGTCAAGATGAAATTTTGGTTAAAAGGCAAGATCTACTTTGAGTGCTTCATTGGAAACTGCGTGGGTCTTTTTTTTTTTTTTTTTAAACGAGATGGTTTACTCAATGAGGTCAACTCCACACCTGGTGCTAAAATAATTTTGGAAAGTACCTCGGGTTGTATAATGGCTTTCTTTCTTACTTTTTTATAAGCCTCTCAAGGTCATTCGATCGTGAAGGATCTCAAGGATAATTGGGAGTAAAAATAAACTCTCATTTATTTGTATACAGAAGAATGACCGCGACAATGCTTTTTGACCGTAGAATGGTGAGTTTTTATAAAAGTGAAATCTGTCGTAAAAAGTTTATTGTTTGTTAATGGAATACTAATAACGACGGCAGGAAGGCTCATTTACGTCTTTTCTAAACATTATTAGTGTCATTATGTGATCACGAAGGCTTCATTTTCATGGAGGGAAAATAAGAGCTCAATCTCTTTGCGGACGAAAGATGTCTCTCTTCTTGAAATAGACAGTTATTAATAACATAGGATTTATGCCATTTTATCACAATTTTGCGTCATCTTAAGTTTGATATATCCTGTGATATATATATATATATATATATATATATATAAATCTACTGATTTGTAATTACACTGCATGAAAATCGGCCCCAACACCATTTTTGCAAATTATTACGTAAAATGGTGCTTATTTTGCCCTATCACCCACCGTTTTCTAGGGACACCCACTAGAGGTGAGTTCGGGCTCTATTTTGGCAATCCGAGCCCGCCCGGGCCCGAAACATTTTTGAACTGAGCCCGCCCGAGCCCGAAAAATTTTGTGTGATCAGAGCCCGAGCCCGCCCGAGCCCGATATTAAAAGTGGCGCGCTATGCAACGCATACACAATAGTAAAATTAAATACCATTTTCATTTTCAAATTAATTTTCTTATTATCAGTCCTCAATTTAAATAACTATAAATGTTATTATAACAATTTATAATGTCTGTGTCTCTGTATACATGTATATATTTATATAATAGATATTTATAGTGCAGCCCATTGTTTATAACGCGCCTATCGGGGGAAAATTTATCCGAATGAGTGATATAATGAGGCCTGATATAACGAAGGAGGAAGGATTACTGTATAACACTATGACATAATATGCATCCCGTTGAAAAAAGAGTTCTATTTAGAAAAAGGAAAGTCAAAGCTACTAAGGTTTGCAAGATTATTTTGTGATTTATAACCTATCATGACTATTATGACATTACTAAAGGTGCTCTCAAAATGAATAAAATTTCTTTCTTTTTTTTTTTTTTTTTTTTTGACATTTTCCAGTTAGTGAAGAATAAAATAAACGGAACTTTTAGCTTGAATCCGAGCCCGCCCGGAGCCCGAAGACTTGCGTAAGATTTGAGCCCGATCGGGCTCGGGCTCGGGCTTACGGGCTCGGGCTGAGCCCGTCTCATCTCTAACACCCACTACTTTTATCACTTTTCGATAATTTTATGGCTATAAATTTCATTTATAGAAGGGGGGGGGGATTATTTTAACTTTTGAATGTCTTATGAATGGCTACAGTGTTGTAAAATTCTAAAACATGAATATTTGCAACAAGGGGAAAATTTAGGGGGGGGGATTTGACACTGAAATTATATATTGTATTTATTATATTTTATTAATCAATTATTATTAATATTATTTATTATTCATTGCATTTTTTGTTGTTTTTAAAAGTTAAATTAATTCTTTTCCATTCTCCAAATCAAATTCATGGCCATGAAATGACCGAAGAAATAAAAATTGGGGTAGGGGTGTCGTCTCGAGAAAATGGTGGGTGATTGGGCAAAATGGGGATTATATTCTGATTCAGGAGGTTATTTTACATGAGAAACAGCAACAAAAGCTCGATTTTTTTTTTTTTTTGCGCAACCCAGTGTTATCAGATAACTCTGGAAGTTTGCGTCTGACGCGTTAAAAGAATATACACGAACATTTTGCAAGTTCAAGTCGATTTATTTTTATTTATTTTTTTTTTGTGTGTGTGTGTGTGTTTATGTAATATATTGTCATACAATGAATGTTCATAAGTAATTGAATGAAAAATGATGTAGTTCTTTACAAGAATATGGAAAAATATAATATTTATATTCTTAAATACGTTGCATTACTTAATCGTTTTTTCTACAGCTGTCGTTCGAAAAGACTGAAAAAGAAATCTCCAGGAGTGCTTTGAATACTATAAAGGCTCCAGAATAGGAATAGCCTGTCTTTAAAATCTGTACGCTGAATCCGCTCCTGCTGTACGAAATAATTACCATAGAACATATTCTGGACAGGAATCTGAAATGCCACATTACACATCCCTTACCATCTCTCAAAACAACAGTTCAACATCCCGGCACGGCAGATTGTGTGGTCATGTTTTTTGACGCTTCACAGATTTCCCTTCCCATTGTGTGTGTGTGTGTGTGTGTTACAGCTGCTACAGTGTGTCAGTGTGACGCGATTCATTGCTTCCTCGGTTGACGCTTCAGCAAGCCACTGACTCTCTATGCAATAATTGCTCTATTAAATATATACTAGCTGGCCAGAGACCCATGAAAATTTTTACCACATTCTCTCGGGCGCTTGCGGCGCCAATCGTAATTCGTTCTCTGTAAAAGTCGCAAAATATTAAAATATTAAAAATTCAAATATTTTTAAATAAAATCTAAACGTAGCTCTAGTTCAACGTAAAATACACTCAAATCAATGAAAATCAAATATACCAATCAAATCTCTCGTAATTCCTCATAACGTAGCTCTAGTTCAACGTAAAATACACTCAAACCAATGAAAATCAAATAAACCAATCAAATCTCTCGTAATTCCGCATAACGTAGCTCTAGTTCAACGTAAAATAGGCTCGAACCAATGAAAAATAAACCAATCAAATCTCTCGTAATTCCTCATAACGTAGCTCTAGTTCAACGTAAAATACACTCAAACCAATGAAAATCAAATAAACCAATCAAATCTCTCATAATTCCTCATAACGTAACTCTAGTTCAACGTAAAATAGGCTCAAACCAATGAAAAATAAACCAATCAAAATCTCTCGTAATTCCTCATAACGTAGCTCTAATTTAACGTAAAATGCACTCAAATCAATGAAAATCAAATAAACCAATCAAATCTCTCCTAAGATTCTCCATTCTGCGTTATTATAGAAATAGTAAGTTTTATTTTTATATTTTTATTAATTAAAAGAAAACTGATGAAAAATTCGAAAATCTGACTTCGATGTGCACAGTGACCCTACGGAGGGCACCTTTGTGTTAAATCACGTGACTATCCGAGCTACCGTTTTCGAGAACAGTGAAATATATACAAATATTGCTCACTTAATAGTATAAGATTACCAAGCCTTTCGGAAATCGTAGTGACGATCCGTTTCAAATTTAATTTTTGTGTCTTGACATCGATTATACCAGGTTTTTTGCGTGATCAATGTCTGTATGGAGTGAAAAGTGGTCAATCCCCAAAATTTAGAGATCTCCAACACTTGAGCAACAAAGTCATAAATGCAAATAATACAAAAAGATTTTAATGAAAAATTTTGTAAATAAAACACCATAAATTTCAAAACCATAAAGTCGTTTTTCGTATCGAAATATTAAAGCACAACCCTTCATCAGGCGTAAAATGTAGTAGAGAAGGCTTCATGAAAGGAGCGACTTTCTTTCGCTAGATGAAAGATTCACTGATGAAGGTTCATGTATTGTTCCAATGTTTCGACCTTAAACCGATGTTGCACGTTTTCGAAATGGATGGTGGTTTATTTACAAAGTTTTTATTCTTCTTCTTGGTGAGAAATTCATAATACAGTTTTCCGAAATTTTGCGACTTCTCTGCTCATAGAAGTGCAAGTTTTCTATAGATCGAACACTCCGTTTTTTGAGCATTTCTTATTCCAATTCTCATTTCCAGTTATCCCTTTTTTTCATATTTTTTAATCCTATTCTCATTTCCTGTTTTCTTTTTTTCTTTTCTTTTTTTTTTTTTTTTTTTTTTTTTTTTTTCATAAATTTATAGGATTAAGTGTGATAACTTTCATGAATTTCGCATAAATATCTCTCCTAGTTAGTCTTTGTGTTATGGTCCTAAATGTTCACTTTAGCGTAAGTAATTTAAAATGGATTTAACTATTAATAGGTACTGTAATTAAATCATAAAAAATATGTAATAACGTTTAAATTGAATTACAATAACTTTTATGTGTGTGTTGTTGGTATTATCATGTATCTATAATTTGCTAAATTTTTATAACGAAGTTAAATTCTTCAATTTATATATATATATATAAAGTGAAGAATTTAAGAACGTTATAAATTTAACGATTTAATCGAAATAAATCTCAATTGGAATTTATTTTATGTTGGTATCTTCATCTATCTTTTGTCTGCTGAGTGTTACAATGGTACTAAATAATTCAAACTAAATATATGTATAGATATACATACATACATAAAGTGAAAAATTAGCGTTATAAAATTTAGTAATTAATATAGATACATGATAATACAAACAACACTCAAATAAAAGTTATTGTAAAAAAAAAAAAAAAAAAAAACCTGTTTTAAACAATTTAAGATTACTAAAACAAATGTACACTGGACTTGTTTTAGTCATAACTTTCTTTTTTCTTTTTTTTAAGGTTATCTTTGGTTTTATCTTTTTTTTTATTAGGTTATATAGTCAAAAGACTCCTCACACATTATACACACATATTTCCAGTGACTAATGCCCAAAAAACTAGAGCCACTAAATAAAATAATAGGCCGGCGCATCACCGCCATTTTTTTGCCTCCGAAGAGGACAGCATACCCGCTTGGCGTCCTTATTGCTTCCCTAATGATTTTAAGAAATCTTGATCTGAAGCTAATCCGGTCAAGATAAGAGCAATAAACAACAATAATATTCCTAAAAACACATTTTTTTCCACAGTACATTCTCAGGATGTCATTTTATTCTGAGGATATCCTATGGATGAACTGGGGTAAGATGTGTTGTTAGGGCGGTTTCTGTTTCTTTCACAAAATGTCGCCAAAACTCAAATACACAGTCTGCGAACACTTTATATTCACTTCTTGAATGATTATAGCAGTTTATCGCTAAACAAACTTTCATATCATCGTTTACTTAGCTAAAATTATGAAATATAATAAAACAAGTTACTTTAAAGTAACGTAAGACGATAAAAAAAATGTTTGTCGTTTGTTTATCAGAGAAACACGCTGGGTACACGCGGCAACCCTAAGGCAACAAAATGCCTGATGTGCCAGCTCGTATATATAGGAGCCTTACAAAAAACTCTTAGTCAGACCCAAGCCGATCTTAACCTGCCAGTACACGGGTGGGGAAAAGACACAATTTTCTTTCAATATTTGAATAGTTACAATATAACGCCCACAAATTAAAAGCACACAATAAAAATACGAAGTATAAAATTTTACGTTTATTATAATTTTTTTTCACAGAATATAGGGTAAGTGCACCAGTGATTGACACTTTTAGAGCAATCTCTGATGTTTTTAATGTTCTAGTCATCAGAAAGTATTTTTAGAAATCTTAAATTAGTACATATGGCATGAAAGACATTCAGAACCACATATATGTTAAAATATATACATTTGATAACAATTATTTTTTTTTTTATGAATTTTTATTTAACACACACTCAATGTTCCAGTAATTGACACTGCCAGTTTTTCATTTTATCAGTCATTCGCCCCCTATGTCCCAGTGTTTAACTCTGCTAGTTATTCATTTTACCAGTTATTTGCACCCTATGCTCCAGTGTTTCACATAAAATGTTAAAATTCCTATATGTAAAATGTACGATTTTTTTTTTCTTATTTATTAATTGTTTCGGGATATATGTCAATTACTGGAGCATGCCAATCACTGGAGCACCTACCGTATAAAATGTTTCTCTTACATTGCATTCTAGTAAATAAAATGGGTCTCACAGACCCAACCCGTGTACAGGCGGGTTAAGACAAGCAAATGTGGTGAAAACTCGATATCGAAAATTTTGCCCAAATGCAATATTCCATTACCTAAAGTTAGTTAAGTAATGGAAAAAATTATTTTTGTTGCACCAACCATTTTCTTTTTTTTTTTAATCAAGAAAACAATTTTCTGAATGTATATAAGTTCAGAAATTAAAAATACAAAAGAAATTGAAATCAATAATACACAAAGCAATTTACCCGAAGCAGTATTTATTTTAACTTAAAATATATACAGTACAAAATCCATTTAGATGGCATTTCCTGCTGGTGACATGCAGACACAACTGCTTCGGGCGGGTTGAGTTTTGGAGGGTCCAGTTTTTAGGATATTGCAAAACAGGGCTATGGATTGAACACTTTTACAGTTTAATTAGGATGTCATTTATATTGCTTATTATGCTTTAAATAGATCAGAAGAGACAGTAATTTATGGCAATTGTCTCTTTCGAGCCTTTTTCTTGCTGTATGGAAAGCAACTGCAAAACTGATCTTCAAAATTGTCTCTTTGTTGCTTCCACCAAATTCGTAGTTTAGTTTTTTTCTTTGGAACAACACGTTGCGAAGACTTTGTTTCAGTTTCATTTTCTATTTCAGAGTTTTCATGAAAAATTTTTTCGTTGAAATCAGATATAAGTTCAACTTCGTAACTTTCCATTATATTCGAGTCTAAATTGATAGTTCTGACATTATTTTCAAGCTTAGGAGGATTGTCTTTGACATTTGTATGTATTACTTTGGTGACGTCATATGGTTTCACAATAGGACTACTTCTGTCATTGACATTATCTTGACGTATTTTGTTATATAGATTATCTTCAAATACATATTTACTAATTGGGTGATTTTCTTTTGCAAAACTATGACGTGCTTTACCTTTTACCCATTTTTTCATTCCAAAAACATTTCTGTCTGTACAGTAAGTTCTTATTTGAGGGCCGATTATATTTTCCCATGTAAGGAGTGGATTAACTTTTTCTGAGATGATTTTAGACCAACTGACTTTATTTTTTATATTTTCGTCGTCCAATAAAACTTTCATGGTGACATTCAACTGCGTTTTGCTACTTTTGAATTCGATGGTGAAGCTATCAAATCCATCCTCTGTTTTTCCCTTATAAATATAATTGATTCTTTCAAGATTCATAAGAGTCAGTTCTGAGAGTTTAAATTCGTATATTTCTTTACTTATTTCACCTCGACGATACTTTTTACGTAATTCCTCCATTTTCAAAACAAAATCAACTCACTTAAATCACAATTTTTTTCAAAATTCGCTTTTTAATAAGAGACAGTCTCAAATTACACGCTACTCGTAATTTGCTCAATGACTGTAAAGAAATTATTGTTCAGGAACCCAATGTGTACTTTTTATTTTGACCATTGTTGTCGTTCATTTTTAGTATTGTTATAAAATATCATAAATTCGTAACAATGGCTTTAATGTTACTTATATTGTTGTTGTATGATGTGTCTTATTAATTGTTGTAGAAATAAAAACATTCGGAACAACTTTAGTATATCCCCACAACGATATTTGGCAATTTTTTGTTGGCGATTATGGCTAAATCATAAGTCTAAAAATCATAAATGATAAAATCATAATCTAAATCATGAATCATAAAACATAAAATCATAAATCCAAAATAAACAACATATAGGCTGGCATATTATATCGCAAACAGTCCAGAACGACATCCTTATCGTTCAAAACGGCGCCAAAGAGAAATCGCCAAATTCAGCTGTTGGGATATACTGAAGTTATACCAAACATTCTTATTAAATTTAGGCATTTGTAAACATTTCTCACACCGGCAAAAAAAAGTGATGCAAATCAAAAATACTTTATTGAGAAAAATCTACTTAAAGATAACGATAAAACATTGAATAGCAATGACATAAACCTGACACAACTGTCTTCCAGCAGTGGCGGCTCGTGAACCGAAAATAGGTGAAGAGCTCAAAAATAATATTTTAGTATTTTTAATGCATAACTTTTATTAAGCATGGTCTTAACTAAAATTAACTAAAAATACTCATTTAAATGTAAATTTATATTCTATAAATGAATACACTGTAAAATACAGTTTGCCTCTTCACCTATTTTCGGTGCACGAGCTGCCACTGTCTTCCAGGTGGTTAATTTTCGGGTTTTTGTATACGCTGGGACATTTTATACAGATTTTTCTATGATATAAATTTATTTATTTATTTATTTTTTAATTGTGCCACTTCCGAACATTGGGTCATTAACAGTTTTGTAGATAAAGTGAAGAAAGAGGAGTTGTTAAACAAACAAAAGAGAGAAAACCATAATAGAGTGTTTGAGTATTTTTCTTCACATATTACACGATGTTTTATTTAACGCTACTGAACTCTGAGCCCATAGATCATAATGGTAAAGAACCCTGTAAAACCTATAAATGCTAGATTCACTAAAATGCTTATAGTGAGTGCAACAGTGATTTATAATATTCATATAAATTTTCAGCTCAATTGAATAATGCGTTTAAATGCTATCGCACTTTTAAAAATTGGGTCCCATCGGCCATAATGATAAAGAATTTTTCTTTGTGTCTCTGTAAAAAAACTGTAAGTGCTAAATTCACCAAAACCTATACAGTTGGTGCAACTGTGACGTATAACATGTGTAAAAATTTTTGCTCAGATTAATAAGGCGTTTAGATGCTATCGCACTTTTAAGATTTTGGTCCCATAGGCCATAATGATAAAGAATTTTTCTTTGTGTCCCTGTAAAAAAACTATAAGTGCTAGATTCATCAACATCAATAGGGTTCGTGCTACGGTGACTTGCAACATGCGTACCAACTTACAGCTCATTCAAGCAAAGCGTTTAGATGCTAGCGTGTTCACTCACACACATACATACACACACACACACACATACATACACACACACACATACACACATCATCGTAAAAAATAGTGAAAACGAACTCAGGGGACCTTGAAACGTATATAAACATCACAATCTCGAATTCGGATTTTTGACATGATTACAATACTTTCCTCACTATTGTGTTCGGAAAGTAATAATATTATAGTTTTAAAAAATTGAAGAACACGCTTTTATAGAAATGTGAAATAAAAAGCACAAACTATCTATCTTAGTATTAAAATGCAGGGTAAGAGAAAATCTTGTGAGTGACACACCCTAATATTTACATGCATTTAAATCTTTAATTAAAATAATTTAGAATTAAACAAAAACCATTTTTAAAAAATCTCCCCTGACTGGGATCGAACGCTAGACCTTTAGGTTCGTAGCGCGAAGCTATACCTCAACGCCACGGCGTTCACGTAGGGAAAGTCTTTTTTTACAATATAGATTTTTTGTTTGCTCCCAGAGCGGTTACAAACAAACATACATACATACATACATACAGGTGAAGCTAATAAAAGCGTGTTAAAAAGAGAGAGAGAGACATCTCCCCAGTGATAACTAGAATCACTAATGGAACTTCTCACGTAGGACTTCATCTCTTGCTTTGAAACGCGAATATCTACCTGTCACATGAAGAAAGATATTTTGGAATGGCTTTCCCCGCACTTAATCATGAGATATGATCGCAGTACAGAGAGATTTTATTTCTGATTTCCATTAAGGGATTTTATACCTTTTTAAAATGTCGCGGGACAGGCGAAAAGTGAGTCTGTTTCGACTAATAACTGCTTAAATTCATATTATAATTAAATAAAAATTTGTACGGCGTTACTTCACGATCCGTAAGATAACTTGACTCAGAATTTACATATTAGCACGTAACTTGCATTAAAATGTTCCCAGAGCTGCATTTTACAGAATGAATTAATTATATAGAAATTCTTCTGAATAAAGTATTTAAAAATATCATGCAGAATTGGAAAATGTAAAAATGTCATAAATTTTAACTAAATTCATTATTAAATTTAATGAAAATATTTAATTATCTGAAAGATTATTAATTCATTCTATAGATAATATATCTATATACAATTCAGGCAAAATTTTAGGATTATAAAATGGACGTTTATGCGAAATTTTGCCCCATTTTGTCCTATTAAGTAAATCGTAAATTTCGAATTACTTACGAATTTTTTTTTAATTAGAAAACTCCTAGTCAAGGATGTTCATGCTAGTATCGAAAACGATATTTTCAAAGTGGTCTGACGTATATTTACAATTAAAATATTACTCAAAATGGACGTTTATGGGAATTTTTTTTCCCTATTCTGCCATGTTAAGAAATTCGTAAATTTCAAATAACTTACGATACTTTCAAAGTTGAATTTTCATAATTAATTATGTTCATTCCAGCCTTATAACTGGTCTGGCATCTTTACAGTAAAAATATTCCCCTTAATGCTCGTTTAAGCGAAATTTTGCCCTGTTTTCCCATGTTAAGAAAATTGTAAATTTCGAATAACTTACGAAGTTTTCAAACTAGAATGTTGCAAATCTGTAAGGTACTTGCCAGTGTCATAAGTGATGTTCTAAAACCAGTCCGATCACTCTGCAATCATTTGTTCTTGAGATATCGTGTATGCAGACTAACAAACTTATTTATGTAACTTATTTATTTTTTGACACTATCAGACACCCTACAGACGGACACCCTATCCATTTTGCCATTAAATGGCAAAATTGATATGGTATAAAAATACGGGTGTAAAAATATGGGATACTGATATGGCCAGTATCCAGAATGCCATTTTCTGATACCTCGCACCAAAAGGTGTTAAACAATAAAAAAATTCGAGTTCCAAAATTTTCATGATTACCTAAGTTCTCCAAACCTGTAGTATGATGGGGAACTAGATATTGTGTCATAAAAAATATTTTGTCGGTAGTGTTGTTGTATAATTTCCATTGCAGGATTTGTACAGGGTGATTATAATTAAAGTTACGATACGATTTCAAAACGCTATAATTTTCAAACTACCCATCAGAGTGATTTGATATTTTACCAGAATAGTCGTGAAGCAATGAAATTTTGTTTGGCAAAAAAAATCCAACATGTACCTATAGAGGGCATTGTCAGGGAAATGTCAGGGGAAACGCGTAAATGGACTCATTAAACACAGGAATGTTGTTGGCAACACAATGGAATAGCAGGAAACAATAGACTTCAAGGGTTTGCTACAATTTTTTTAGCAAAAAGACAAGAATGCGTGTTTACAGCGGAAACAGTCTTAGTGAAAAGAAAAAAAGAGGAGCTTCATGAAACAAATACTTTACGATAATTAACGGCACTTTTTAGAACTTTTTTTTTTCTTTTGCCAAACAAAATTTCATTGTCTCATATTTACTCTGGTAAAATATGAAATCGCTCTGATGGATATTTTTAAAATTATAGCGTTTTTGAAATTGTAACTTTAATTATAATCACCCTGTATTTAAAATCTGATATTTTGTTTTTTAAAAAGGGGCCGACTTTCTGTTTCTGACATTGTAGAGTAGTATGAGCATGCCAGCTGGTCTGGAACATTGGCGCAGAACTCTTGCCAGAATTTATTTTAAAAATTTCTCTATCTATAAAATCGCTGGCTTAAGAAGAAGAAAATTTTGTTTCATTTATTATTACCATGTTTTTATTAACTTGTATTCTTGTTTGTCCGGTACAAATCTTGCAATCGATTTTTAACTAACTCCCCTACTAGCTCTACATTTGAAACTTTCAGAATAGCTGAGAACCGGATGACAACACAATACTTCGAAGCCCGATTTTCGAATTTTTGATTAGTATTCTTTTAATCAATTAAAATATGAAAATAATAACCTCCTGATAGCTTTAAAAATAGCCATTAAAATATTAGCTATAATTTAACTGTTGCCAAAAAAATTGACGAGTTCATTTTCTTTCGACATAAAAATAAATACATTTAATGAAACGTGAACGTTAAAAAATTGTATAAAGTTAAATTATGCATCTCACAACAACTGACGTCATTATCATTTTAAAAATTGTATACACATTGATAAAGTGCTAATGCAGTTCTATAGCTATGATTCAACAGAAAATTTAAAAACATGGTATATAAAAAGTTCTTTTATCTTATAATTATTCTGGTATAAGTTCTGCGCCAGTGTTCCACCTCTACTAATGGCCATGGCCATTAGAAGCTAATTTTCTCTGTCAATATTTCGGCTCTAAAATTGAGTTCGCCATATATTATCCCGAATGTTTGTGAGAGTTTAATTGTTTTTAAATGAGTAAAATTTGCAATATACGTAGACTATGAAAAAAAAAGGCTCATTAACTTAAGTTAAATATTCATTCACGGATTATTTTGAATACGCTTTGGGTTAGAGTTAAGAGTCCTGCATCAGGTCAGGTTGACCGAAATTTTTTTCTTGGGAATAGGATTCAATCAGGTTTGCATTTTAATAGGTGGCAACCTGTTTGGTTGAGAGCATGTTTATATTTATATTTTATATTATTTATTTTTTGACAATTATTAAGCAAAAACTGTTTTAAGATATATAAAATTATGTGTTTTGATATATACTTCTAAATATATCCATGAATCAGCATAACATAATATAATAATAATTATAAGATAAAAAACTTTTTACATATCATGTTTTTAAATTTTCTGTTGAATCTTAGCAATGCGTATAAAATTTTTAAAGTGATAATGACGTCCATTTTTGTGAGATGCATCATTTAACTTTTTACAATTTTTTAACGTTCACGTTTAATTAAATGTACGCATTTTATTTTTATGTCGAAAGAAAATGAATTCGTAAATTTTTTTGGCCACCATTGAATTATAGATAATATATTTTAATGCCAATTTTTAAAGCTATTAATAAGTTATTATTTTCCTATTTTAATTAATTTAAAGAAAACTCATCAAAAATTCGAAAATCAGGCTACGAAGTATTGTGTTGTCATCGGGTTCCGAGCTGTCTTGAAAGTTTAAATGTCTAGCTAGTAGGGAAGTGAGTTAAAAATCGATTGCAAGATTTGTACCGGACAAACAAGAATAGAAGTTAATAAAAATAAAATAAAAATTTTGTTGATTCATCACCTTTTTCTTTTTTGGGAGGGAGAAGGGAAAGTCTTTTGTTTATATATCTTTATTTTTCTTTATAATTGTTCAGTTACAGTTAAAGAATTCTATGATTGCAGTGGAAGTCTTAGGAAGTCAGTTTTTCAAGAAGTGCTAATTAGGTGGATCGATATGTTTTGTTTCAAGTTTAATTATCGAGCGTGAAAACACTATAAAAATGCAAAGTTTGCTAATGTCTTCTTGATCCGAATAGGAGGTGGGGGGAAGAGGCTCTGGCGAATTGCCACATTTTTTTTTCTTTTTTTTTCTAATTTATTTATGTAACTCAGATTTTTGAACAGGGAACAATAGACACACACACACAAAATAAAGAAAGAAAAAATAATGAATTGAAATTGATATTAATCAACTCTCTCTCTATCATTTCTCGGATCATTTAATTCGCTGCTTTATTAACGATGTAAAATTTGTGAGTTTTTTTGTTTTGTATTGTCTGTCATTTATTTATAGTTTCTTTTCAAAGTGTACGTTGTTTTTCAAAATAATAGAACTCCGCCCGCTTTCGTATATTTTATAATAAAATTCTTACCAGGTTCATCTCTACGATGTTATACATTAAATAAACCCTACACGTTGACATTTTTCATTATTCATGAGAAAAAACTGAATTTTTTTAATTTTCGGATTTCAGATTTTGGATTTTTTTAAGCATTTTTATATGCAGTGAGCGCAATTTGACAAATTAAGATACATATATATAACATATATGTGTGTATGTGTTCGTCTCTATGTAACATACGTTATGTACTTACTGTAATTCGAGCACCAAAACCGCTAAACAATATATTTTTTTAATGAAATTGGGCAAAAGTTTCTTGAACATTGGATCTGGCAGTATTGTATCCTGTTTTTTTACTAAGTGAGCAAGGACGTAGCCAGGCGGGTTTATGGGTTCAACCTAGCTTACACGAGAGGTACGTTGAAGCTCGCAATTAGTTTTACTATTTTACTGTATTCTGAATGTAACCACCTTTTTTTTTTACTTTCTCTTACCCATAAGGTAGAGAAAGTATTGTTTTTGGGTCAAATTTTCGGACGCGAGTTTTTGTTATATTTACACGTTCTGAGGTCCCCTGAATACGAAAATAATGTTTTTAGCAAATGGTCTGTGTGTATGTCTGTGTGTCTGTCGGTTATCAGCATATCTCAAAAACAAATTATGGCAGAAAGTTCAAACTTGGTATTCTAAATGTGTATCCTATAGGGATGCTACAGTAAGCTTTTCGTTAAGATCAAGCAAATGGTTCGTGTACAGGGACAATCAAGAGAATTCTAATACATTACGGCCATGGGGGAAATTGCAGGTAAGTAGAGTTTAACGTCTATAGACTGCACTAAACCAAATGAAACGAAAAAAAAATTGTAATAGAGATTGTCAAGAGGGAAAAAAAAATTGTGTATATAGGAGCCACGCCTCCCCCCTGGGGGGGAAATCCCCCCTCGAGGGGAGTAAATTTTCATGATGGATATCTTTCAAAAGAGCTCGTCAATACCTTTAAAACGAATGGTTGAACCATCCATCTGCGATAATTTAAAACAAAGTTATGGATTTTTTTTACTTTTAACGAATTTTTTTTTTTTTTTTTTAAATATTGAGAATAAATTGGACTTTTTTTGGATATTTAGTGTCATACTACTTCTCTAATATGGAAATCGTCTGCATTATCATAAAACATAATTTTTTTTAAATAATAATTTTAATAAATTATTTTTTAAAAACAGAATTATTTTTTAATAGCCGAATTAAATTCTATATAAATGTAGAGGCATCAATGAAACGGGGGGTTGACACAGAACTAATTATCATATAATACTCTTCCGAAGCCTAATTTGAATTGTTTAACACAGGTTTAAATAACAGCACTCTCTATCTTACCTATTAATCTGCAATTTGTATTTATAGTATTAAATTTCAGGGTAAGAGAAAGTCGTGTGAGTGACACACCAGATTATTATATATATATTTTTTAAACCAATGCTCATAGATTTTTTTCCCATTTTACACTCCCTAATTAAACTTCACAATCTACTAACTCTGAAGAACGCAATAACTCCAACAATGAAACTCTTTTTAAACTTATCTGTTTTCTCGTGAAAAAATCGCAACCTATGAAAATTTAAGTTACCAAGGCGTGTGGAACACACAACTGCCCTTACAACTTACGTGATTTTATAGCATATTATTTACCGTCGCAATTATTTACAATGTAATCGTACAGGAACGAGTTGATTTAAATGCAGTTTGTTTGCGAATGTAGAAATATATAAAACGGATATTTTTTCGACCCGTACTAGTCCATTTTCGTAGACTTAATTTTGTTTCGTCCATTTCGAGTTACAATAAGGTTCATCTGTAGTATTCGAAGAATTCGAAGAAGTTTGATTATAAGGAATTTTAGCTGCTACATTTTCGGGGTAGGCGAACTTAAATCACGCGACCCAAACAAAGAAGGTCACCCTCTGTTCGCACGACCTATCTACCCCAGCAAAAGTATTCGAAAGCGCAAGTGGAAGGGTGGGCGAGAGGCCTCATTTTTGAAACTCCCAAAGCACTTTGCTTGGCCTATCGACATAGTTACAGCATCAAATTAGAGAAATTGGAGTTTCCACTATCATATATGGTAACAAGAACAAGCATATAATTGGGGTTTTACTTTAGTGTTATAAAGCTGATACTTTCCATTGATACATTTTCTGAACAACAAGATAATTACTTTTGTTTGTTTGTTCATGATAAAATAGGTACATGCCTGAAGCATTGGGGTTTTATATTTGTGGATGCGTATGTACAGTGGGTAATCAGATTATTAGATTTTTTTTTTTTTTTTTTTTTTTTTTACATTTTCTCGATTTTCTAAAAAAAAAAAAATTCCAAGCGAAATGACCTGGAACTTCAGACATGCAACAAACATTTAAAAACTCACAATTTCCGTTATCGATTTAACACAGAGTGTAATTAGGGGGCCGACCACGAATTGAAGAAAAGCGCAAATACTTTGGATCACCCTGTTTTATAAAAAGATATAAATTAATTGTAACTTCAACAGATTGTTGCACATATTATGTACAATGTATATTTTTTTCCTTTCTTTTTTTTTTCTTTTTTTCTTTTAGGAATTGTACAAGTATTTAGACAGATATAAAATTTTTTTAAAATTATTAATTTTTTTGGCAAGTTTTTTGTTTATAACTAGAACGGATTTCCAGAAAATTTTTATAAAACTTGCAGAAAAATTGACAAAACATTAGAGAAACATTATTCTGAGACGTAAAGTTCACACATATGATATTCGCTGAAATATGAGCATTATAGTTTTTTTTTTTTTTTTTTTTTTTTTTTTTTACTGCTCATACGCAAAATATACTATAGAAAGTTTATTATTACCTATGTTGAAAGCTAGATAAATTGGGCTGTGAAAAGATCATATGAATAGAGAAAAGATTAAGCAAATAGTCGGCAAAAAAATGAGCTAGATTTTAGGTATTTTCCGTAGTAGAAATTTCATAAGGGGTTTTCCACATGTGCCGCGTTTTTTTAATTTGAAGATCCAATTATTTCAATCACGTACCAAATGTTCTTTTTTGTGGAAACCCTCTTATGAACTCACAAATCTTAGTAAATAAATAAAAATATGTTAGAGTGACAAGCCTATAAGGGGTTTTTCATTAAAAAGAAAAGAAAAGAAAAAAGAAAGAAAAAAACTTTTCCAACTTGGTGAAATAAATGGATCTTAAAATTATCCCTTATGAATTTACACTCTGTAAAATACTTAAAATTTAGCTCGTTCTTTTGCCAACAATTTGTTTAACTTTTAGTCTATTCAAATGAACTTGTGATAAAAGTTTCCCAATATATCTAGCTTTCAACCTATGTGACAAAAAAATTTCTATCTTTCGCGCGTGCGCAGTAAAAAAATATTAACTATAAATGCTCATGTTTCAGCAAATATTACACGTTTGCATTTTATAAGTCAGCATAATGTTTCTCTAATGTTTTATCAATTTTTCTGCAAGTTTTGAGAAATCTTATAGAAATCCGTTCTAGGTATAAGCAAAAAAATTTGCCAAAAAAATTAGTTTTTGGGGAAAAAGAAAAAAAAAAAAAAAAAAAAAAAATATATATATATATATATATATATGTATATGACTGCCTAAATAATTGTGCAATTCCCACAAAATCCATACAAATATTATACACAGTACTATAACAATGTGTAAAATTTGCAAATCATTTGTAGTTTTTTATGATACAAGGTGATCCAAAGTATTTGCATTATTCTTCAAGTTTTGGTCATTCCATTAATTGAACTCTGGACTAAATGGAGAATGGAGAATGGAAGTTTTAAAATGTTCTTTGCATGTCTGAAGTTCCAAGCCGTTTCTTCGGATTTTTTTTTTTTTTTTTTTTTTTTTTTTTAGAAAATCGAAAAAATATCCAAAAGAAGAAGACAAAAAAAATCTTATAATTTGGTCACTTACTGTATTTCGATTCACATCTGGTTCATAATTGCTTGTAAGGAAAGTACATTAATTTGCAAATAAGTGCATGCTCTACCTAGTTGCTATAGTACATGCTCTGTAGGTTAAGGCAGATTACATACTCGAAGGACCTAGTCCTGGGTGATTTGTCTTCCGGAAGTCATTGTTTGGGACCTATGCCATATTCTTGAGAGTTTCAGAGAAAATCATAGGAAATTTCGAACGGCTAGGCCGTCGAGTGCTGTCTGAGCTTGAACTCATAGCATCTTCTGTCTGTCAGCTGTGAGAGTAGAACTGCTCTGCCACTAGTGTAGCCTCTCACAGAACCGACAGTAGAAGCAATCGGCCCTGTAAGAGTACGTAAACACACACACACACACACACACACATATATATATATATAAATATATATTATGAAAAGTAAATATGTATTCAGTGATAAAATTTCACTTCTTCGGTCATTTGACGATCAGATGAATCCACTTCACAAAGCTAATATTACAATGTCCGAAAAAATATAATATTTGCCTGTAATAGCTCAAAATTTCAAGTTTTAGAAAATTCAGCATGCGGTCAAAACTGCACGTTTAAAAGAAAAAAGAAAAAAAGAAAGGGAGAAAAAAAACCCTTCGTATAAGAATTGTCATTGTATACGGTCATCATAATAAAAATTTTAAAGATCGGAAATGGCATCTTAAATATATACTTTTATCATTTTTATGAAGCCTAGTTGCCTTCTTTTGCGTGTACCTACAGCCGAGATGTTTGAAGAAATTCAAAATCATTTCTTTATAATCTGATGAAGAGTCCGACGCTCGTGACCATTCCATTGTCGACTCGACTTATTGTTGCCAGACAACACAACCAGATCTTTTGACAGCATAATGTGAAGGCGATTTATAAGGCATTTCATATCCATTTTAGATTTTCATTATACGTAGGCCATAATATATATAACGTTGTATTTTACTTTAAACAAACGCGAGCTAAAGGTTCGAAGACAATCCAGATTATTTCAACGATGGCACTGTAAACAAAGAATAATGAAGAAAATATTCGGACTTGAGTAACATTGCTTTCATTGTATAATTTGTAAAACAGTTAGTGGAAAATCTGGGAGTAACATAGTATCCCGCTAGATGTTTGCGCGTGACTGTACACAGGACGTTATAGCTGAGAAGTGAAAAATAATGGTACCACACAATAATCAATTCTATATTTTAAGCGTGTAGTACCTTTGAAATAGTAAACCTTGATTAAATTAAAATTAGGTATCTGTTGCGCATCGACCCTCACATTCATGTTAAAATGTTATAGTTACAAAACTTCAATCACCTGTGGTATCCGCGGAAAGTTTTAAGTGCTGTTCCCGCCTCGAGACGTAGGCTCGGGAACAGAGGGGAGGATGTAACGCGGTAAGTTCAAACTCTTACGAATATATTAAATAGCCTATCGATATTGAGCCATCTTCCCTATCTTTTAAAACAATATAGACGGCGCTGTTGCCATTCTTGGCAAAATATCTAATGATATTTTGCCAATCCATAAAGTGAAATGAAAACATTTTAATTTCAGAAGTCAGTCAGAAGTTAATCGATTCTTCCTAAAAGATGTAGACGTTTTTCGTGTACGACGCCTGTGTGGCCATGGGCCACAGGCAATGGCCTGTAAGAAGTTATATTCGTCTTATGTATCCTATATTCAACTGTTCTGTTTACTGCGCGCGATGTATATAGTTATTGTAATTGTGTTTCATTTTAATTAAAGTATTAAGTAATATGATTCTAGATGTCATTCTTAAATGTTCTATCGTGGAATATCCATTATAATGGCGCTCCACGTTGGGCGCTATTATAATGGATACATAAGACGAATATAACTTCTTACAGGCCACTGCCTGTGGCCCATGGCCACACAGGCGTCTTACACGAAAGACGTCTACATCTTTTAGCAAGAACCGATTGACTTCTGACTGACTTCTGAAATTAAAATGTTTTCACTTCACTTTATGGATTGGCAAAATATCATTAGATATTTTGACGAGATTGACGACAGCGCCGTCTATATTGTTTTAAAAGATAGGGAAGATGGCTCAATATCGATAGGCTATCTAAAATTTCGCTGAACTGCAGTCATTTCAAATTTTAAAGCTTAGCCAATTATAACGGTACTTGCTCTACCAGCGGCCGAGAGATCCTGCTCTGAAATTTCGTACACATCAGGTACTGGGTTCGAACCCAGATCACGTTCGTCGGCCAAACTGTTCAGTGTTTTCGGTAAGTTTTCTCAGAATTGCATGAATACGGGCCAAGATCCTTTAAAAAGCCCCCCCCCCCCCCAAACACACACACACACACTCCACTCAGGACTATAGCTGTTGCATAGTCAGTCGGCCACAACGTCTACATCACTTGAACCACACTATTCTTCATATTTCTAAGTTTAAAAATCTTCTTCAAACTTTATTTTCGGCATTAAATTCTTATCAGTAGTTATTTTCGTGATAATTGATTTAGAGAGGGATCGAGAAAAATACCTTATTTGGTGATATTTTTGAATTTTACACGTAAGTAACTCAGGAAAGGGGAGAAGACATTTTCTCTCAGTGGAATGGATTCATCCATTTTACGGGGGACTTAATTTTTATACATTTCTCAGTTATACTGGCAAATCGTGTTTTATAAATTATACTCAACCTACGGATGAAAACAGTGATAAGACAATCAATAAATACATTTGCTGTTCAAATACAGATGCGAATCGTAAACTGATGCATACAAAATCTGCTCAAACAAAGGTGACCGTTCTGGCTAAGCAAGCTCTGAAAAAACCTAGCTAAGATCTATATAACGATCCTATTCTCTGACCTTATTATTATTATTATTATTTTATTAAATCGCAACAAACCCGCCGCATGCGCAATAGCGGGGATCTGATTCCGACACCAAAACAAATGCTAGTTCTTTTTAATTTATATTTAATCCGTTAACAGTGTGGTTCACAAATTGCATTAGGATTTTTTTTCTTTCATGGAACGATGCTGAAAGTTTTTATATCACTTTATTAGGACATTGAGAAAATTTTATTCATTGGAATTTTTCTTTGCATGTTATGTTGCATAAAAATTTAATAATTCGTTAATAATTAAATAAAATTTTGTTATACTTAAATTTGAATGTCCTAAAATTTTTAATGAATTTTACAGAATTTTGTACTTTTTCAATTCCTACTATTAGTTCACACCTATATATATCTTGTACAAATCTTGCCATCGATTTTTAACTAACTTCCCGACTAGCTTGAAATTTGAAACTTTCAGGATTGCTCAGGCTCAGAACACGGTGACCACACAATACTTCCAAGTCCGATTTTCGAATTTTTGATTAGTTTTCTTATAATTAATTAAAGTATGAAAATGATAACATCCAAATAGCGTTAAAATAGCCATTAAAATATTAGCTATAATTTAATTGTTGCCAAAAAAAAAAAAATTACGAGTTCATTTCCTTTCGAAATAAAAATGAATACATTTAATTAAACGTGAATATTAAAAAACTATAAAAAGTTAAATGATGCATTTCACAAAAATGGACATCATTGTCGCTTTAAAAATTTTATGCACATTGATGCACTCTATGATTCATCAGAAAGTTTAAAACATGGTATGTAAAAAGTTTTTTTTATCTTATAATTTTTTTTTTTTTTTTTTTTTTTTTTTTGCACGCACGCTTTTTATTTCCTAATTCAAAATTATTAAAAAAACTAGTATGTTGTGGCCACCACATGACTTTCTTCTATATTTTCCTATACAATTCACTCAGTAAAAATAATTTATTAAAACTATTATTTGAAAAAATTATCTTCCATGATAATGCAAACGATTTCCATATTAGAGAAGTAGTATAACACTAAATATCCAAAAAAAGTCAATTTTATTGTCAATATTACATTAAAAAAAATTCTTAAAAATGATGGATGGATGGTTAGGTTTTACGTCGCACTAGTGCTGCGCAGATGGGCAGTTGGCGACGGTCTGGGACACACCCCTAGAGGTGGTCCGGAGACATGCCATCACAATTTTGATCCTCCACGGAAGGGATGGATCTCCGGCTTCGGTGACCCCCCAGAGGTATAATTTTTGATGGAAACATGGAGAACATTGCGGCCACGACAGATTTTACGTGCACCAGCCACCATTAGTGTACACGACGGTCTTTGGCCGGCTCGAGTACTGAACCCGCAATCTTCCATTTACGAGGCCGGCGCTCTACCGATTGGGATACCGCGGCCCTTTGTTAAAAATGAAAAAAATCGATAACTTTATTTTAAATTATCGCAGATCGATGTTTCAACCATTCGTTTTAAAGACATTGACGAGACCTTTCGACAGTTACCCATCTTGAAAATTTACTCGAGGGGGGACTTTCCCCCCTCCCAGGGAGGGTGGCGAGGCTCCTACACATACAATATTTTTTTCCCAGTAGACTATCTCTATTATAAATAATCCTTGTAAATTTCATGATTATCAAAAAATAATTCTCTTTATGCACATTTATACAAAATTTTGTCCTATACCACCATGTTAAAATTTTAGAAAAAGCGTGATGGCAACGCAACCTGTTAGACAATTTTTACCAAAAGTTGATAGGCACTCATTTATGTCAAGGTGCAACTACATACTAATTTGTATGAAATTCTGTGCAGTAGTTCCTGAGATACAGTTGACACAAATTTTTGTCACACACACACACAGAGAGACTGACAGACAGACATTTTCTAAAAATAGTCAAATCGTGTTCTACATTTCTCAAAACGTGTAAATACATCAAAGACCCGAGGTCGAAAATTTTTACGAATCCAATACTTTCTTCTATTGAATATAGAAGAAAGTAAAAATTTTCCAATAGTGTTTGTAAGTAGGAATTGACTTAAAAAATTTTCTTTTATATTACTTGTTTAGTGTGAGCTTGTAATTTATAATATATGTCCAATAATTAATATTTGAAGAATGAAAGCCGAGGTCAAGGTTTTTTAACCTCATTATTTTGACGATTAGCACGTCAATAATAAAAAAAAAAGTCAATTGTGCCTTTAATCTTGTACATAGTACATGCTTTTGAGAGACCACATTTAACCTCCTACCACCCGGTTAAGATAACATCTTACCAATTTTCTGAATGGCAATTAACACGGAGAATCTCTTTCTATCCCTGCGTGTTTAATATGCCTCACGCGTGCCGAGCTCTGTACACCTACCTCATATTATCAGCTGCTGTTCTCTCACGTATATTTATATCATCTTTGTTAGTTCCACCGTCATTTCTATATTAATTAAGCCGTCTGCCGACGTTAATTTTTTTTAAACGCGAAATATTAGACGCTATTGTGTGTGTATGCAAAAAATAAAAAATTAAAAAAATCTTTTGTGTGCATACAATTGTAAATAAATATTAATAAGACGGGAAACAATTTTATTTTTCGGACAAAACACTTTATTCATTTTTGTTCGTTCAAAGGTTAACAAACTTGAGTCAGAACAGCTCCCATGAAATCGCGAATATCTTGTGACATCTACGGAAAATTGTGCATTCAACATTTTCAAAATTGAAACATTTTTATTTTCTGACCTATTAATCCGTAAAGATGAAATTGTAATCATGGAAAAAACCTACTTTGAATTTTTGATATTGGTATAGGCAGGGCGCTCAATTTCCGCTCCCCAGCTCGCCATTGGCGAGTGGAAATTTTACTGTGGCGAGTAAAAATTCAGTCTAAATGTAGATAGAATTCTTACAGCATATGGTGCTACTAAAAAAAAATAAAAATAAAAATAAATTAACGATTTAAAAACGTAAAATCATGCTAATCTTAGGTAAGGTGACTAGACATCCACCTTTTAAGAGGACAATCTTCTTTTCAACGCTCTGCCCAAACGAAAAAAAAAAAAACATTACAAGACTAAAAAGTCCTCTTTTTTTTGTTTTTCATCTTCTGTCCTCTTTTTCAAATGAAAAGGATTTAGTCCTTAATTTAAAAAACTTCGCAAAACTGAGAAGCTCAGTCAGCTGTCGGCTGTATCAAACGGTGAACACTAACATTTTTCTGCGTTAGATTCGTAAAAGAACAACTTTTGAAAAAACTTGCCAAAGCATATTATGGTTTATGTCTATTCAGATTCTTAGAATCACAAAGAAATAAAAGTATTCCCCATATTTGTACGGTTCTTTTATCCAGAACACGGAATCACTATTGAAATTGTCATGAAATCATTAAAAAGGTGGTGCTCCGGTTGGTACGCGGTAGGTTGACGTGTGTTCTCACTTTTGCATGAATAATATTCCTCATAAAAGCAGGTCCATCAGTGACCGAGAGGTTCTGTCTTCGAAGCTGGTATACGTGAGCGCTGGGTCCGATACCCAGTCGCAATCGTTGGCTTAGCCGTTAGGAGTTTTCCATGGCTTTCTCCGATACTATCGTAAATATGGGTTAGGACCTCTTAGAAAGACTCTACGGAGGACTCTCTTACTCAGGCCTACAGGCCTAGTGCAGACCACCACCTCACAAAACTATGTAAAAGTTACTTGAATTCATCTTATGTCCTCCTGGCAAAAACGTTCCCAAAAAGCGACTGTTTTCTTCAATGAACAAAATGTAGACATGTGAAAAAAATCTAAAGAATGACTGTTCGTTAAAACAAATCGTTTCATCTGCCGAACATTAATTTTATTTTTCCATTTGCTAATTTTATTTTTTTCTTTTATGATTAGGATTTTGATAATAATTTAAAAAAAAATGTCTACCAACTTCTTTTATGTAACTGCATGAAAGTACCACAAAAAAAAAAAGGTTTTGTCTATAGCAAGAATTAATAATAATAATAATAATAAAAGTTTTTTCTATAGCAAAATTTAATAATAATAATAATAAAACCTATATTGTCCAGTGACACCTATAAAAATTAGGGATTTTTCTTCTCGTATCCTTACATTATTAATTTAAATTAAGGTGTACTGATCCAAATTCCTCATTTGAGAAAAAAATGTTTCCACCACTTGTGTAAAGTAGATTTTGAAACGGTTTTTATAATCATTTCCATTCGATTTTGTGTCCTCTAAAATGACCTCTTTTTCAAAATTGAATGTCTTCTATTTTCTTATAAAATAAAAGACATTGTGTAATTTCTCCTCTTTTTTCAATGAAAAATTCTGGTCACCTTATACGTAAAAAATAGAGTAAGTTAACCATATTTTGTGGCGAGTAACTTTTTTTTTCAGCGAGTGTAATCTAAATTGAAATTTCGGACCCTGGTATAGATGTCGTATTTGTATATACCATCGTGTAAAGTTTGAATAGTTACTTACACGAAGTAACTAATATATTTGTGTAAGATTTGTTCTGCCTATCAATGGTTCTTCGTGTATATAGTCATAGTTAATATTAATAGTTCTTTGTTAATAGTTCTCTATATTAATAACTCTTTGTGTATTGTGTCACTTATGACAGTATTAATATTGATTTGTTTGGTTTCAGAAAATCGTAGATTGAAGCAATCTTCATCCACCCTGCATTGCAATGGTTACCATCGAAAGTTAACAAATAAAAATGAACAATCTATCTCTATTACTTTTTAGTAGGACAGAACTATTGTTTCAGATAGCGGTTTTGACGTTGTGGAAATTTGCACTAGCCCACCTTGAATCAAGCATATATATAATATGTCAGATTTTAATTCGCTATATAAAGCTGCATCGTTCAACCAATCGCTACGAAAGTTAGTACAAATGTTAATATACGATTATATTGTTAATATAGGATTATATTTGTGTGTACCATGTGGTGTGTACATAAGCTTCAGAATATACGCAGGGTTGCCAATATATAAGCCACAACATTTTTTTTTGTTGTTAGTTGATGTGTTTTACTATAATATTTTACCATGTCCAGGAAAGCTGCTTTGGAATTGAGATCAATTCCTCATAGCCATATGATAAATAATGCATTTTTTAAGCTAAATATTCATTGTTTGTTTGTTTGTTTGTTTTTGCACATTTATACTTTTGAGGCTTCCTGAATACCAAAGTCAAGCTTTGAACGTTTGATATTTGTGTCTCTTAAAATAAATTAAAATAAATAATTTCAGGCGATCCAAATGTTGTATTTTGAAGTGAATACGTTTGTTACTAGAAAAGTTTGATCAAGATTGATAAGTTTCAAGGAATGTTGGGTGTGAATGTTGTCAGAATAATTTTAAATGAACTTTTGGATTTAATAATAGATTTGAATTCTATATAAATGTATTTACAATAATAAAACGGGGGATTGAGGGGGGCAACCTCCCCCACATAGAATTATTTGTCAAATAAAGCTTTTCTGAAGCCTAATTTGAATTATTTTAACATTGGTTTACATAACAGTACTCGTTATCTTACCTCTTAATCTCCAATCTGTATTTATACACTGTTAAAAATTTCTGTAAATTTAATGTAAATATTTATCCAGAGTCTCTGTAAATTTACAGCAATTCTTAGTTAAAAGTGAATAATCGAGATTCTCAATCTTTATTCTGTATTTTTACCTAATTTTATTGTTTAATTTTTTATTTAAAATTAAAAAAAGACCGTTTCTACTTTAGAAAAAGCATTCCAAGTTCGAAATATATTCTCACCAATAATTAATTAAATTAATATTAGTTATTAAAATGAATGTTTAAAATAAGTTTTTTAACATCTCCGTTTATTTTTCTCTGTAATTTTACGTAAGACTTAAGATAGTAGATTACACACAGTTTTCTGTTGAAATTTTTAACAGTGTAGTATTAAATTTCAGTATAAGAGAAAGTCGTGTGAGTGACGCACCAGATTGTTTTTAAATGTATTCACACTTTACTCTTACTCTTATTTATTTATTTTTAATTTACGTTTTATTTCGTGATTACAATACTTTCTTTGCATACCATATGTTCGGAAAGTAAAAAAGAGAAAAAAACAATCTGTTGTTTTGATCATCAGTCAAAATAATAAAGTGCTCAAAAAATTAAATTTCTCTTCTCGCTTCCTTTTTTTTGAACTTCTGCCTCACCTCGAAGAAGAGCACACCCACCTTCAGTTCAACTTTTCTTCGAATGAGTTAAAATTCCGATCAATAACACTTTTTACGACTCTTAGTGAAAGTATCGCGTGGGTATCGTCTGCCCCAGCCTCATTCCTTTACGACCTGTTTTGTTGTTTCTTATCGGAGAATGGTTCTCGGGCATCACGCGCCTCTTGCATACATTTATGTAGGCACGGCACGACAACTTTCTCCGAGTACGTCGTTGTTATTTTCATAAACGAGAGAGATGTGATTATTCCGGGATTCGTGATTTGGTTGTTGGAGGTGTAACGTATTGAGCATTATGGATTGACTATATTTCAGCAAAGAACTTGATACTGCGATGTAGAAATCACATATATTTTTAAAAATTTCTGTTTAATAATTCAAATCTATTTTAACGCTTTATATAATAATTTACTCGTGTATTCAATATAAATCTTTATTAACCGCCGAATTGTTTCTTCATCAATAAAATAATAAAATAATAAAAAGAAAAGAAATGCAAAAGAAAACCACCCTGCAAGCAAAATATAAAGAATAACATATGGCTTATTTCATTTTTATGTTCCTGCTCAATAATAGTCTAATCACTATTTTATTCAGTTAGTCATAGTTATCCTTGAACAGAATTAAATTATATCTCTTTTTTTTATGTATCTGTTCATTGTGGTTTCTCCTTTTCTCGTAACTGAAGTTTGGCGAAATTATAAGGTTTATATATAATGGCAATCCTACTCTGTGTATTCAAAATTATTAGCTTGATTAGAGTATAACTTATCTTAAAAGTTGTTCCGTTTTATATGTTCTTGTGGCGTAAAAATTAGATGCCAAAATGTGACTCTTCGTTAGAAATCGGCTAAGTCTCCCCTCCCGCTGCTGGTATCACAAACTGAAAGCATGTGAAGATTTTTTTTTTTTTTTTTTTTTTTTTTTTTTTTGGTGGGGGGGGGGGCACTGTAAGGCACTGTGCCATCCTCCATAACTTTCATCCAGTATCTGCAAATAAATAAAAGGATTAAAAAATACAGCCATATTCTCTCCATTCATTACTTTGCTATTTATATTTCCCCTTTCAGTTCTCTGGATTTTCAAGGAATCTAGATTTGCGGCATCTTTTATTGAATTTATTCAATGCATCTATTACGGCCCTTCAAAATTAAAAATAATGACTGATTTACATTCCCGAACTAACACCTTCGGAGGATGCATGAATACAAAAATATTTCTTGACGTTCACTGCAAGACGACATCATGCAGAAACACGCATGTTAAACAGAGTTAAAGCATCTGGAAAAACGCAAGTATGATTTACTAGCGTTTATGTATTAGTTGCACTTAGAAGAAAAAAAGAAAAATCACACACAATCAGAAATGATAGAATATCGCACCCCAACAAGAAAAGCCACTACTCAAAAAAGCATTATTTGAGAAAAACCAACTTGACGATAAAGCATTGACTAGCCTAGAATAAAGCTTACGCAACAGCCCCTCCGGTGGATAATTTTAGAAATAGATATGGAACGCTTTTTGAACACGTTGGAGGCATTTCGTACACATTTCTTAATACTCAAAACTCAAAATTGACATTATTTTTGACTTGTGTCACATTTTTCTTTTCCCTGCCGAGACATGCTATGGCTGTGATAGCCCACCATTTTGGATTATAAAAACAATAGAATGGCCAGGACTTCACACTTCAAAAAATTTTAATAGACAAATGGTGACGCCGAAATGGTCTGTCCTTTCTAACAAATTTAGAAAACGGAGATAGTTTATTGGAGGGAGGGGAGGAAAAATAACTTGTATAAAGTATTTTTTATAAAGCCTGGGTGGATTTTTGGATAACAAAAACCATCTCTTAGACTATAATGAATCTAATACCAGCTGATCACATTCCATCGCCAGTTCATATACAAAAGAATGTGAAATAATTTACACATTATGTTCTGTGGGGCGTAATTGTCTAAAGTTAAAAATTAAGTTATTTAAAAGAGGATGAGACTGGTGTTATCTTTCAGAATTTTGTAGTAGCTATAATGAATTATAAGTAGCTATAATAAACGTTCATTATAGCTATTTTTAGTTCAGTTACAGAGATGCGCTAAAGATACATTACTGTCTATTGTACATGTTTGAAAATGTGATACGAAATACTCAAACACAATGTTATGAAGGTACTTTGTATATATACAGAGAGTTTTTACATCTCTTTAAAAACAGGGCAGGTGTTTTTTTTTTTTTTTTTTTTTTTTTTTTTTTAGTTCCCCATCATACTATAGGTATGGGGAACTCAGGTAATTGTGAAAAATTTCGACCTCGGTTTTTTGACTTTTTTATACCTTTTCAGGTGTGAGAAATCCGAAAATGATAAAATTTGTATGGTGTCTGTCTGTAGGGTGTCTGTTAGTGTGTCAGTCCGTTAGTGGGTCAGTCCGTTAGTTTGTTAGTCTGTTTACACGATATCTCACGAACAAATAATCGCAGAGAGGTCAGATCAGTTTTAAAATATTACTTTCGATACTGGCAAGAACCCTATTTATTTGGAACATTCGAATTAAAAAATTTCGTAAGTTATTAGAAATTTACGATTTTTTTAACATGGGAGAATAGGACAAAAATTCACTTAAACGTGCATTAAATGGAAACTTATTACTGTAAAAATGTCAGGCTAGTTTTAAAATATCGGTTTTGATATCGGAATGAACATCAGTAACAATAAATAGGCTACTTTGAAAATTTCGCAAGTTATTCGAAATTTACGAATTTCTTAACATGGCAGTAAGTATAGGGCAAAATTTCACATAAACGTCAATTTTGAGCGATATTTTCATCGTAAAGATGTCAGACTACTTTTGAAATATTATTTAGGACACTGGCATGAATATTAATAACTATGAATTTTCCAATATAAAAATTTCGTAAGTTATTGGAAATTTACGAATTTCTTAACATGACAGAATAGAACAAAATTTCACAGGAACGTCAATCTTCAGGGATATTTTCGTCGTAAAGATGTGAAATCACTTTCAAAATATTATTTAGGATACTGGCATGAATATCATAGACTATGATTTTTCCAATTTAAAAAATTTGTAAGTTATTTGGAATTTACGATTTACTTAATATGTCAGAATAAGGCAAAATTGAGCATAAACTTCCATTTTGAGGATCCTAAATACATTAGACAACTTCAAAATTACATTTATGATATTTGTTTAAACATGACTGAATACAAATATTCTAATAGGAAAATTTCGTAAATTATTCGTAATTTACGATTTTATCAACATGCGAAAATGTAAATTTTTCATATAAATATGAATTTTGAGGATTATTGCATTGGAAACAGTAGCATGAAAACTAAACAATGGAATCGACCCTGATAAAATAAATTAATAGATTAGAATAAGATAACTATATCGAAGTGAACGGTGGATAGCCTATTAGGCGGGGATTTCACTCTGTCACTGTATGAAGCTTTGGTCAAATTCATTTCTTTTAACATGATTATAATATGTCTCGCACTAGAAATTTATGAGAACATAAATATGATGGGGAACTGAGCAGAGTCCACCTATGCCAACTAGTTTTTTAATGCATTGAATAGATTATCAATTGTACAAAACATCCTGATAAACTCTGGATGAAAGCCCACTAGACGCCACATGGTATCACCATACTACTGCCAACCAATACAATATAAAATTTCAGATGAAACGTCTTAAAAATCAAAAGTGATGACTTCATGGAGAGTTGTTCAAAATCGCTTTCCAATGAACTCCATTCACATTTTATGAAATAAATATGCCTTCAAAATGTCCATGTGTTTGATATTTGTGAATATAGGTACCCCTAATAGCATAAAATATTTCAGAAATATCATAATTAAATAACACCGAAATACTATCACAATTGCATAAATATTTCAAGAAAGTCATAATTACAAAAATGTTTTCATTTCCTTTCAGTTTCGTTTCAAAATCGTAAAGAAAAAAAAAATGTCCGCGTTCCTAACCGGGGGAAAAAATATCACATCACATATAAAATGTTGAAAAGTTATGTTTCAAAAAAGTATCGTAAAGCATTCCTAAAAGGGGAGATACGATAAAGAAAGACTGTAAATTTTTAGCAACATCACTGAAACATTTTGTGCTGTAAGTGACTTCACGAAAAGGAAGACTTAACCCTTTTGCTACCCGTTTTTTCCTTTCCAAAAATAAGGTAAATAAGGGCTTTTGTTGTTCAAATATAATAAAACTATGGATGAAATTCTGTCTTGACAGAATTTAATTTAGTACGACAGGACTACATATATTTGTATTTTAACACCCTTTAAAAAAAAAAAAAAAAAAAAAAAAAAAACTGAAAACATTAGTCTAAATAATCAGGATTCATTACGCCGAGACCCATTGGCTCTGTGGTCAAATTACACAACTATACGAACCTGAAGCTTGTGTGTTCGATCCTCACCGATGGGAAGTAAATAAATATGTATATATATATATATATATATATATATATAAAAGTTTTTACAGATTTCACAAAATATTTTAAGATAGAGTAAGAAATTAAATGGTAAAATTGGATATTGGCAGGCGTTTTCGAAGTGGAACACTATAAATTGGTAACGACGAAAAATGCGAGATTGAAAGAAATAGTTCTGTCGTACTAAAAATAGCAATATCCTGTCAAAATAAAAACAAAAAGGAACTGAACGGGCAATTGTGGAAGATGTACATACATGTTCTACTGGTCTTTCTGGATAGCACAAATGTGTCTCAGTGGAGTAGAGGTGACGATATAAAATATAGTGAAAAGTTTAGCTGCCCAGTTCTAAATTAATTTTACAATACGTTTGAAAATGTGTACATGAAAATACATAAAATTACACTAACATATGAATGTAATAACAGAAAATCAGTGGGACATGCATTACAATAAATTTCACGCTTATTTATCCCATTGGGTGAATATAAGCAAATTTGAATTAGATAAATTGAAACAAAAATATAGTATTTTTTATATGCTAAAGCACGTTTTGCGTAGAATGTGGTACCAAAATCATTCACTATTCATTTACAGAGATACTCAAAATAATTAAAATATAGCGGGAGTATACTTGGAAATTACTGTAAATACATTTCAGGTTCTGTTGTGGGTTATTAATATAGGACTCTGTTTAAGTACATAAGGTCGTGTGTACATAATTAACAGAAGGCATACAAGGCTACCGATAATTAAGAAAAAAATGTTCTTTTTTATTGAATGTAACCATGTCTAGAAAAACTGCTTAGGAATGAAAATTAATTCGGCATACCCATACGACGAATAAAGTATATATATATATATATAGAAAATTTGGAGTGGAAGGATGATTTTTATACCAACTATGTGAAAAATACCAGAGCCGGGAATCGAACCTGGGCTTTCCGCTTAACGCGCGGATGTTCTACCACTGAGCTACCCTGGGCCCTGAGCTACCACCGCCACTTTAGAATGTAGAAAAGGAGGGGGGGGGGAAAAGCTAAAAAACTCCATAGAAACAGCATGGGAAGAAAACCAAAAAAACTCACAATGTGAAGTGTGTTAAAAAAAAAAAAAAAAAAAAAAAAAAAAAAAAACAGGCTCACACCGGAAGTAATAAGAGGACAAAATTGACTAGAAAAAGACATTGAACAGCGGGTACGGGTGGGCTGGGGCATGGGTCCTATCGTCCAGGATTAATACGACTCGCCTAGTATGTGTCTAGCTTATGTGAGAAATGCCTAGCTGGTTATCACCCAGGGTAGCTCAGTGGTAGAGCATCCGCGCGTTAAGCGGAAGGCCCAGGTTCGATTCCCGGCTCTGGTATTTTTCACATAGTTGGTATAAAAATCATCCTTCCACTCCAAATTTTCCAAAACTAATTGAGGTTGATAAATAAAGATTTTCTATATATATATATATTATAATTAAACAATCAGTGCTCTTTTTTTTTCTATAATTGCGCTTTTTGAGGTTTTCTAAATACTAAAGCCAAGTTATTAACGGTTTATCTTTGTATATCACTTTTATCACGTTAATTTAAATACAATAAACAATTGCAGGCAATTCAAATGCTGTATTTTGAAATTCATATGGGTTACTACTTGTAAAGTTCGATCAAGATAGAAAATTTCAAGAAGTGGTTCGGGGGAAAGTTGTCTGAACAATTTAGAATAATTTTTTTAAATGAATCACAGCCTTATATTCCATATAAGTGTTGGTATTATATTAAAACGGGGGTTCACGGAGGAGGGGTTTCCCCTCACACAAAATTATTTATCAAATAAAATTGTTCTGAGTTTTTTTAATCTTTTTAAAGTAAGTTCATGTACAATGTTTGTTATCTTATCTCTTAATCTACAATATGTATTTTATAGTATTGAAATGCAAGGTCAGAAAATATCGTATGAGTGCCACACCAGAATGTTTAATCAGAGTAAACTATTACAAAAGTATATATATAAAACAATTCTTTTAAAATTACCGGGAAATTGTAATAGAAATTTTATTTTATTTAATCAGGGAAAAGTGATTTATAATCTAAGTGAACTACAGGATTTTTCTAGTATCAAATTGTAACATTCATCCACCTAACCTTCACCTTGGCAATATGCGAAAAATAGTTTCAGCGCATTAACCTACTTCCGTTTAAATATTACTTACTTACTACAAACATGTCAATCTGCTACACAAAAACCCATTTTACATTAATTTATTTTTATGGCCGTGTTTTGTAATCGAAAAATCTGTTCTTACATTTCGCTTGAACTACTTGTTTGTTTGCTATTGAACGCGACTTTCGAGGTAAAACTATCTACATATGATGTATTCATTGAAGAAGAAATAAAATTAAAAAAAAAGCGTAATCCTTTTTTTTTTTTTTTTTTTCCTTTACTGCTATTTCTTATTTTTCTGTACTTCTTCGATTAGTACCGCAACAGACGAGTTTAAAATCGTTCCCTGTGTAATCGAATGTGATTTATTCGATCAGATTTTTAACCATTAACCCAAATTGCGTGGGATTCTATATAAATTTTTTTGGTTTCTGATGTTCATATTATTGGATGTATTGGATACAATAATCGTCCGTTCTGGTTTTTTAAATATTGTTTTTAAAATCGAATCGCTTCCTTATGGAGGAATCGTTAAACTGGAACGAAACTTAATTGTTACTGTAATGTTCTAGATTTGAAAAATAATGGCATATCAATAGTTGTATTTTTGAACTTGGCGTTCATTTTATTTTGATGTTGAGAGGGTTACCGTCTGTGAAGGTTTCGTTCAACGGTATTTCTGTATGAAAATTCTGCAGTGCTCCATCCAGACAAAAATGGAGGAGCTTTTTTACAAATACGTTTCTTCGAAAACTTTTTTATTAGCAATAGATATTTATTGGCTTTTACGAATGAGTTTTAAAAGGGAGAAAACTGACAAAGTCAACATTAAAAATCTGGAATTTTTTTTTAAAGTAATGCCTCAAAACACCACCTGCTGAGCTATCTTTGCATCCCCGGTTTCTATTCTGGCCTGTTCATTTTTAATTCTCGTAAAAATCAATCCATCAAAAAATCTGTTATGTGGAAGGTCGAAGTCATTATCCTGTATTTATTAATATTTTCTTTCAAAATTAAAAAGTGCTTACGAATTGACTCCAGTTTTGCTGGATGACAATGAATAATTAAGATTTTACTACTTTCACCTAATGCAATTTATTTTTAGACGGAAAGTTCGAATTCATTTTCAAAAGAGCTCAAAGTGACCAGGATAAGAATAGAACCTGCCTTCTGGCCCTAACACGTCATTTCCGGGTTTGAATCCTGGTTCTCACATAGCACGAAATGCTTCAGTTATATTTTTTAAAAATGCACAAATTTTCGTTACCATTATACACTTCCAGAAGGGTTTCTGATGTCGTTTTGAAACGTTCACCATTTTCTGTATATTCTGTAGATAGAATATACATGTCACATATCTATTAGTCACATATATCATAAACTATCAGTCACATATCAGTCACATGTGACTGATAGTTTTCTGTCACGTTTCTGTTTTTGGTTACGATCGCGGACATTTCTACGTTTTGAAACTAAACTGAAAGCAAACTAAACGTTCTGAAACATTTCGTGCTGGAAGCATTCAGACATGGGGTGCTTATAAAGGTTCGGAATGCACTTACAGAGGTAGGTCTGGATATAATTATAGTGGCTGAGCGGTTTTGTGCTCAAAACTGGTAGACAGGAAGTGCCAGGTTCGATCCCAGATCACGCTCGTCGGCCCGGCCGTATGGAGTTTTCCGTGGTTTTTCCAAAATTCGCGTAAATACGGACTAGGACCCTTTAGAAAGATCCTTCCCGGATGGTGATTCCCCTATAGGCTTAGGAACCTAGTGTAGTCTGTCAGCATTAAACCCCACAACTCAACTCAACCCTGGCTCTAATTAGTCCTAATATGAAAAATAATGACCGCGGGCAAACAAATCCAAACCATTATTCTAAGCACTTAGATCTGATTTGATCCTTGTCTTGGTCACTTTTCAATCTTTTGAAAATTAATTCGAGTTCTTCGTTTAAAAAGGTAAAATAGACTAATCTATTTTGGCACTACTTTCTATTACCCTGTAGTTCTATAGAAGAAGATAATTACAGCTCAAAATGTTAAATAAGATATACTGTATTTCAGCTTTCCTATTGTGTATAAAACAGGACCTTTTTTTTTTTTTTTTTTTGGGGGGGGGGGGGGGGGTGATACATTATTGGGTTTAAATATTGTAACCACATTGATAAAACATTTAAGTCGATTATCCAATTAATATATATTTTCTATAAATTTATTTTAATATGTAAATTGAAAACAACTTCGTCCACACTATTCTTTGAATTTTGTCTCATTTTGGGTAGTGTAGTTTATTGACTATAAAATGTTTATGAATTTTATACGATGATTGGAAAAAAAAAAAAAAAATTATCGTTATTATTTTTCGTTTTTTTTCCGTAGCCATTTTTTTTTAAACAGGATCTCTTAGAAAAACTCCAGTGGAAGACAATCTCTCCTTAGGTAAAAGCAATATGTAACTTTTGTGTTTTGAAGTGGTACCATAAGTCATTTTACCCTCAACACGGCCAATGCTCAATATACGGTTAAACTGGAATTTTCTTAAAACATACTTGGAAAAGTCAGGGAATTTCATTCTCCTATTTGAGTGGCAACCCTGTTAGTATCATTATGTTTAGTACAGTGCCAAGATGTTAAGATATGCCGAGAAACTTCGCCTATAGACATAACGTGTTTAAATTATTTTGTATGTCCCTGCACACGAACCATTTAAGCGATCTCAATAAAAAGTTCCAAGTAAATACCCCCGTTTGATAAATGCTTAGAATACCTAAGTTGGATTTCCGCTAGTATATTTTTTTTTATTTTTCCCAATTAGGCTAAAAACAGTCACACACTCATATGCACACGCACATACAGACTCACAGAACAACTGCTAAAAACCTGATTATTCGGGTTCAGGGCAACTAAAAACGTGTAAATATAGCAAAAATAAAAAAGTCTGAAGTCGAAAGTCTGATACAAAAACAATTACTCTACAAATATAGATAAGAAAGAATACATAAAAAAAAAAAAAAAGAATTACACAATACAGAAATCAGAGTCCGGCAAAATTGTTATCCATTTTGACGCTGTTCTAATAAAAACCTAAATCGAGCTAAATGCATGGAAGCTTTCTGGAGTAAACATTAAGCGACTACCTATAAAAGGAATATTTTGAAATTTACTGAACCCTAAAGTATTTGGAATAAATGTATTTAGAAAGCGTTTTAAAGTGACCGATGGATGCGTGTAAAAGTGCAGGAGGTTTTCAAACTCAATCGTATTTTAGTCTATATTATTATACTGAACTTTAATAAACAAGAAAGAAGAATCATACTGTTCGTGTCAGTTATATAAAACCCTTTCTCACTGTGCTTATCGTTACATCGTTAAATTTTCAATGATTTATTTCTGTGATAACACCATAAAATGTTTTTTTTTTGTTTGTTTGTTTGTTTATTTGTTTGTTACTTTCTTCTATATGCATATATAAAGTATTGGATTCGTGAAAATTTTCAAACTCCAGTTTTGAATGGATTTACACGTTTTGGGATGTATTGAACACGATTTGACTGCTTTTAGAAAATGCCTGTGTCAGTCTGTGTGTTTGTATCACAAATTGTGTGGACACTGTAACTCACGAACCAATGAACGAAATTTAACTAAACTTGGTATTTAGTTAAACCCTGACATAAACGGGTGCTGATTAAGTTTGTGGAACAATTGCTCAACAGGTGGCGCTGTGGTCGCATTTTTTTCTAAATTTTTAACATGGCAGTATAGCACAACATTTCGTATAAATGTACAGATTGAGAGTTATTTTAAACGTGTGATTGTAAAATTAATATGAATTATTGATAATAGTAGTAGTTAATTAGGGGAAAAAATTGTGCATGTGGGAGCGTCACTTCCCTTTAGTGTTGGTGTCTTTCGAAAGATCTCGTCAATACCTTTAAAATGAATGGTTGAATTGTAGATCTGTGATAATTTAAAACAAAGTTATAGATTTTTTATCTTTTAACGAAAAAAAACTTAGAAAAAAATCGTATTTCTTTTGATATTGGCAAAAAATTGACTTTCTTTCGGCATTTAGTGGGCATTTATAATGGAAAACAATTCAATAAATAATTCAATGAATTTTGTGTAAAATTATATAGGAGGAAGTCATGTGGTGGCCACATCATACTAGTTTTGTTTTGTTTTTTGCTTCATTATTCACTAATTAAAATTTATTTAAATATTTGAGAACGATAAAATATTCTCAATGTCAGTCGAGTTCCTCTAAATTTTTCATTTAAAATATTTTGTATGTGAGTTTATTTCAGATTTTTCGTGGAAAGTGATACTGAAAAATAATTTTCCTTTGTACCTGTACCTTAAATATTTTTTTTTCCCGGTTAAAAAGGTTATTTTATTGAAAAACCGCAGAAATAGTTTATATTTTCAGAATAAGTTAACGAAATCATTCGTGGAAAGTGTTGACGAGGCTTCTCATTTCGCAAGAAATAATCAAGTGAACTCCCACTCCTTCTTTCCCAATGTTACGGTGAAGACATATTATTAAATGCCAGAACTTTTATTTTGAACAAATTACTTAAAAAAGAGTTGAAAGAGTTTTATTTCACATACATTTTTGTGTGCATTCGTTCAGTAAGAGAGAAAAATCATACGGTTTGCATGATTAGAAATGCCTCTGATAGATCGCAATGCTCTGGAATTCTTTTGGGTGTCCCTGTGCACAAACCACACGGGAGCTATTTAGACCATAAAAAGAAAACATGTCATAGTGATCTTAAATAAAATATATCTGTTTGAAAGAATTGTAGGAATTTTTACAGAAGCCTACTCCAGTTAGTTTCTTTTGAATTCGTTCATAACAGGTTCGTTTTAAATAAATTTCAAAATAAATAAATAAATAAATAAAAAGTATTTTAAAATAAAAATAAAATAAAATAAATATGTACTGCAGTGGTGTATTAAAATTATGGATGAAATTCTGCCTCTGACAGAATTTAATTTAGTACGACAGAACTACTTATATTTGCATAATTGCCAGCCATCTCATTAATAACCGTACAATTGTTAACGCCCCTTTTCTCACACCACTATATTTTTAGAGCTATTCTCTCCAAATGTTGTTACGATTAAATAAGACTAAAATTACTCTAAAAAATTATTGGTGTGAAAAAAAGGCGGGTACTAAAAATTGTACGATTCATAATGAGATTGTTGGCAAGTATGTAATTTTAACACCCTTTCAAAAAAAAAAATATATATATATATATATATATATATATGTGTGTGTGTGTGTGTGTGTGTGCCTTACACTAGTCTAAATAATCAGCCGAGACCCGTTGGCTCTGTGGTCAGAGTACACAACTACAAACCCGAAGGTTGTGAGTTCGATCCTCACCCATGGAAAGTGAAAAAAGAAAGTTTTTATGGGTTTCACAAAATGTTTTAACATAGAGTAAGAAATCAAATGGTAAAATTGGATATAGGTAAGCATTTTCCAAGTGGAACACTATAAATTGGTAACGACGCAAAATGCCTGACTGAAAGAAAGAGTCTTGTCGTACTAATAGTAAATATATAAATATTTCATATCGTCTATAATATTAGAGGCCACTCTGAATTGCAGATAAATGAAATAAAATAAAAGTTTGCCTATGGCACTAAAAATAAGAAAAAGAGTATTTTCAAACCTAGCTTAGCAAAATATCCTCTGTTATTCGAGAACTCTTACGCACTATTTGTCGATCTTTTGCCTGCTCGCACAGCTCGACATTTATTGTGATTTATACTACTTACTCTAAAGTCGCGCGGTTACTCACGCGGAACATTATTACTATTACGAGATACTCATCTGAGAGAAAAAGAAATGATGCTCATATCATTTCTTTCCTTAATGGATTTATTTCCCAGGAAAAATTCGGTCAAGTCCCGTGCCCTGATACAAGTACAACCATACCGCTTTCTAGAATGACGGAGCCTTGGGAAAAATAAAATAAATGAGATTCATCATCATTTTTGTGAAAAACCGAGAAGAAAAGATTAAGCATCGAATTCAAGGTAGCTAAAGTTCGAGTGTGTGGAGCTTTTCATTTTATTTATTTATTACTTCCATTACCCTACTACCGTAGGTAATGGAAGTATTGTATTCGGTCCGAGAATTCGATATCGAGTTTTCACCTGATTTACACATTTTAAGGTGTCCTAAGTCCAAAGATCCCTTCCGTGGAGGATCAAAATTGCGATGGCTTGTCTCCGGACCACTTCTAATGGTGAGTCCCAGACCGTCGCCAATTGCCCATCTGCGCAGCACTAGTGCGATGTAAAACCCAACCAACCTAAGTCCAAAAAAGTAGCTTTTGGGCAATTGGTGAGTGTGTATGTGTATGAGCGGAATCTTCGGGCTATCATAGCTCCAAAACTAATAAAGATAGAACTACGAAACTTCAGAATTGATACAGTTCGGGTGTACAGATAAATGTTCCGAATTTTGGTGAAAATTGGAAAAACGGAAGTGTGTCATCGGAAACTGGAAGTGGACCGTTAATCCGTATCTCAAATACGGCTCTAACGATTTTCTTCACAGTTGCTATACTAGTATAAACACTCTGTTAGATGTACTTTCGAATGATATAATTGGTTAGTTCAGGAAAATGAATAGGCGCCCTGTATAAATAGCTCCATTTCAGGTCTCGCAAGTGCGTTCCTTTAAAAACGGCTGTATGGATTCTTTTCAAACTCTTCATATTAACACCCTTTTAAATATCCTTTTGTATGTAATTATTGTTTTCCAATCAATAATTGAGCATGCGAAGCATTGGTAATCTCAAAAACGGCTCTAAGGATTTTCTTGAAAATTGTTACGTAAATCCATTTTTGATATCCTTTCTCGTGTATTACGTGATTACAGAAAAATTAATAGTCATCTTATTTATGTAGGTTAATTTTAGATTTCGGAAATTAGTGTTTTAAAAAATAACTCTACCATTTTTTTTTTTTTTTTTTTAACTTGCTATGTAAACTTCGTTTTATAGTTCTTTCCTCGTGTATTCAGTTTCTCACGCCGGAAAAATTTTAGGTTTCTACTTCGTTAGGTCAATTTTATGTCTTCTGATCATATTATCTGCAAACAAAAATGCATATAATACGTGTAATAGTGAGTAATGGAAGTCGTGTGGATGTTTCACAACAGATTTTTTTTTTTTAATTTGCTTGAGAATCATATTTACCCTTTCTCTCTCTTCTCTAGAATTCCATCTGAAATAGAAATGAACAACGCGCGTGTTGTAAACAACATTTTTAGGGTGTTAATGTCGTCCTAAATCTTTGCGCTATCATCCTTTTCTAAAATAAATAAATATTCAAGAAATCTGTCTTTCACGGATTTTAATTTAGGCGTCCAATGCCTGTGTAGTTGAAAAAGGCTTCAAAAAGTTTGAAAATGTCAAAAACTTGTGTTAAACATCACATAATAAAAACTACGCACGAACTTACTGCATTCAGAATAGAAAAATACTACTGACGATACATAAGCAATTTTTACTTAATAATTTTTAACTACGCATTCGCAATCGCTAACAAAATTTCTTTTGCATAATATACTTGTTAAATATACTAAGCTACCTATATAAATACCCCAATCAAATATCGGGAAATTTCAAAAATATATCTTCGATAAAATTAATTGAATTTCATCCCCTCCCTCCCGCTCTCTTTCAAAAATAAATAAATAAATAAAAATAATCAGAGGTGTTGAAAAGGGAAATGGTTTCCCTAGTAGCACACTTGCCCACAGAACATTCTGAGAAGGGCCACAGGATTTCCCTTTTATCCTCAGGATATCCTTGGGATGCTTTTCGAAGAAGATGTGCTACTGGGGTTATCCATATTTATTTACAATGAACCTTCACTATATTGTCATTAATTGAATTAAAATAATAATAAAAAAAAAATTGTAAAACACCCTTAAACTATTGTTTTTTTTTTTTTTTTTTTTTTTTTTTTTAAATCTTCTCTTGAAGAAGAATTGAAATTGTTTTATCTGATTCGATACAAAATGAATTTTCACGATATTTGCTTGGGTTTTTTACAAAAAAAAAGAATAGGTCAGTGCATTTGGCTATTAAGTTCAGTGAATGGAATTTAGTTAACACTTGCACATGCGCAGCTAAAAATTATTTAACAAAAAAGCTGATATTTTATAAGATATTTAATATTTTTATATACTGTTCACTGTATGCGATGTAATGTTGTATGTAAAATTTTCTGAAAATGGCATTGCATTTGGTTGGATATTCTGCATGTTATAATGAAAAAAGGGGGCATTGAAAAAAAGATGTGAACTTTATATTCATGAATATACACACAAGTGCTTGTTGATGTACAAATGAACACAGGTAATTAAAGAAACGCCGCATAATCACATTATTACAGCGACAACACAGTGGAAGCATTATTTTTTACATTGTAATATGAATATTTTTTTTTTTTTTTTTTAGTACGGCAGGACTATTTCTTTCAATCTGTCATTTTGCTTCGTTACCAATTTTTAGTGTTCCATTTCGAAAATGCAAAAATGTCTGCTAATATCCTATTTTACAATTTAATTTCTTACTCTATCAACATGGGGGGTCTGAGGGGACGTGACCTATAAGCTCCACACCAAATAATATTATAGGGGCTTATAAGCCATGCCCCCTTAGGCCACGCTCACCTAGGCTTTGGACTTGCAAAATTTCCAAGTCATTTTCTCAATATTAGAGATATTACAATGTATTTTATGGAATAGCTTGGCAACGACTACTTTCATTTCGGACTTTAAAATTTTTTATTGATTTACTGATTATGGTAGAGTTTCGAGACATATCACAGTATACCACGGTCACGCCCATAAACAGTCCTGTCGTATTAAATTAAATTCTGCCACAGACAGATTTATTATTATTATTATTAAATTGCCACCATTAATGTTAATAAGAAATTTTTCTTGAATATTAATGTATATTTTGTTTAATTTTGGGACCTTTGAAAAAAGTTTAAAGCATGCGTCGGCAGCAAAACCCATGTTATTCCGTGAGGAATTTAATCATGAAAATGACTCATGACCTAATATACTTTTATTTATTTTATTTATTTATTTACTTGTTTTTATTTATTTATTTATTTATTTATTTATTATTTATTTTTTCAGAATTTCGCTTATTCATTAAGAGAATTCACAACTGTTAAATTTATCATTTGCAAAAAAATTATTTTTAATATTTCATTATTATTATTATTTTTAATATCTTCTTCTTGTCGTCGGGATAAAATTTTAACTGGAATTTTTCTGTTATAACATGTTTTTTACACCCCTGAAGTGCCAAGGGAATCCGTCAAGTATTTCTTTAGAATTCGAAAAACGTCGAAAATCGAAAATGTCTAAAAACATTTGTCTATACCAATACCATAAAGTGCATTTTCTATGATGTATAAACAATATCACAACTTACACACTGAAATATACACTGGTGTTCAACGAAGATGAATGAAAACGTGGACAGTTAACTAGTTATAACCTATCTGTACCTGTGAGATTGTATTTAAATACAGTTTTTATTTCCTTATACGGAATAAAGAAAATATTATTTTGCGTTCGCAGAAAACGAAACGTTTGTAATGTTGTATCTTACATAACTCGAAAACTATTGTTTGTTTTAAAGTTATACGTTTATCTCATATAACGACAAAACTCAACTTGTATGTTATGATGACCGTCACAAAATTTTCTTTTATCTCATTCTATATAACAGCGCCACTAACTGTTTAACATGCAGAAAAGTTAAAACATAGCTTCTCGCAATAAAGATTTTACTTGTGAAGTTTGATGCAATTTTAATTAACAGATGCTGAAATGTAGCCATGTGGGAAATCACAGAAGGTGTGTAATAGCAACGCCAGCTATAAACCGAAATGCGGCCTAATTGAATCAGCATAGTGTTCATAACGGCACTCTCACATATCGTTTTATTAGATTATGTACAATAGAACCTGAGGTATAGTTTTTTAAAAAATGAAGGAAATCGCAATAGGGTAGCTCCACCTGTTAAGCAATTTGCTCTAAAAGTTAATAGGCTCTCATTTATGTCAATGTGCAACTACTTATACATTTATATCAAATTCTGTGTAGTAGTTTCTGTGATATAGTTCCAACAAAATTTTTGACACACACAGACATTTTTTAAAAATGATCAAATATTGTTCTGAAGTTTTCAAAACTTGAGTCCATCGGAAACCTGAAATCGAAATTTTTACGAATCCAGTACTTTCTTCTATTGATTAAAGAATAAATTCAAAACGTTAACCGGTGTTTAACACATGGAAACATAACGCGAAATGCAGAAATTTCTCCTTTCTGAAATTTGTCTTTCACCCGAAGAAGGAATCAGGGCCGTGCTTGGAGGATGGGGGGGGGGGGGGGGGGCGACCGGGGCGGCTAAAAGCTAGGGGCGGCTAAAAATGACAAAATTTCAGCTAAAAATTGCGTTTACTAAAATTGTTAGATTTTTTTTAAAAAACAGGATTGGATTGGATTTGGGAATAAGGCCGATTGACTGCTGTAGGTCCTAGATCTGAGGGAGAGTGCCCTCCGTGGGGGGTCTTTCTAAGTGGTCCTAGCCCGTATTTAAGCAAGTTTCGGATAAAACCATGGAAAACTCCGATCGGCTAGGTCGACAAGCGCGACTTCGGATCGAACTCGGCACCTCATGTCTACCAGCTTTGAGAGCACAACCACTCGGCCGCTGGTGGCCTATTTTTAAAACAGAGAAAAGAAAAACTTGATAACTTTTCATCTGTGGCAACCCGGCAGTTTTTGGCTTTAAACGATAGTTTTCAGAAGCAGAAGGAAGGAAATAATTTTAGTGCTTAGTATGGCGGCTAAAATCTTTTGCCTAGGAGGGCGGCTAAAATCTTTCGCACAGGGCGGCCAAAAGTGTAGGCACGGCCCTGAGAAGGATTGTGCTTGATTCATTGAACTCGGAACTTTACTTCGTGATTTCACAATTTAGAGTGATAGCTTATGACGTTTATCATTTAAATTTGAATCTATGTTTTGGTAATGCACGGGACAATCACTTTCTCTCACACATACACTTGCTGTTCTTTTTTTCCCCACGCATCTTATTTGTCGCGAGAATGAATCAACTTCACGATTGGATCATTTTTTCTCCGAAGAAAGGGGATTTTCGTTACTCAGGTGATACAATTACAATAACTTTCCTGTTTGTTTTTGTTTGTGCGGATATCTATGTCTGCTGCGGCCTGACCTGCGTGGCCTTTGCGATGAGATTTCATTCTTTCCTACTGATATGCATACAATAGGCAGGCCTCGCAATACAGGGTACGAAACCGTTACGCAGCTCGCAGCTATTGGTTGTGTCATTATCTTTCCTCTATTCCGGCTGGAATTAAAAAAAATAATGTGAATATATATATATATACAGGGCGATTATAATTAAAGTTACGATTTCAAATCGCTATAATTTTAAAACTACCCATCAGAGCGATTTGATATTTTACCAGAGCAATCGTGAGGCAATGAAATTTTTTTTGGCAAAAGAAAAAAAAAATAGTTCCAAAATTTGCCGTTAATTATCCGTAAAGTATTTGTTTCACGAAGCTCCTCTTTTTCTCTTTTCACTATGACTGTTTCCTCTGTAAACATGCATTCTTGTCTTTTTGATAAAAAAAATTGTAGTAAACACTTGAAGTCTATTGTTTCCTGCTATTCCATTGTGTTGCTAACAACATTCCTATGTTTAATAAGTCCATTTAGGTGTTTCCCCTGACATTACCCTGACAGCGTCATCTATAGGAGCATGTCAGAACTACTTTTTTGCTCCCTCAAACAAAATGTCACTGCCTCACGATTGCTCTGGTAAAATATTAAATCGTTCTGATGGGTAGTTTTAAAATTATAGCGTTTTGAAATCGTATCTTTAATTATAATTAAATATATAAATAATTTACCCTGTATATACAACAGAATGATAAAATGACAAGTTCATTTATACCAAAATAAACAAGGCTGAGCATTTTTTGTAATAAATTAATTACGAATTAACTTAATTTGTATAATGGTGTTCTAAAAATTGTTTTTCGTCTGTAAACTTTTTAGCCAACTAACAAAAATCAATAGAATTTGATATTTTAAAAATAAAATAAATAAAATAGTGCCTTCTAAAGAACAAGCGATTTGAAATTTATATATTCAATTCACCACATATTCAGCTTCCTCTCTGATTTCAAGTTCGTTTTCTGTGTAAATTACAAGATTTATAGTGGTAGGGAAAAGGTGATGAGAAAATTGAGGGAGAGCAACATCAATCACCACATTCGCTTCATTGATGTGGTCTATCAACTGTAATCCTAATTTTTTTTTTTTGTGTGTGTGTGTGTGTGTTTATTAAACAAACCTGCGAACTATCTTCCAAAAGTTTTCAAGAATGATGCATGGAAATCATGGCTCTCCAAAGGCGTTTCTTGGAAATGTTACGTAATCATGCTAATATTGTGGCGATCTATACAACATTATTCTACAGCAAAATATTAAAAAAAGTAATCAATTTCATTCTCTTTTCAATAATTGAAATTTCAATTATTGTTAATAGAACGTGATATGTATATAAATTCTTTTATGCTTCTCTGAAAAAAAAAAAAAAAAAAGAAAAGAAAAAAGTATACCCAACAAACACAAGACTTCTGGCCACAAGCTGTAAACGTTCTGGCCAAACTGACTTGTGGCCACTGGTATCATGCCAGTGCAATATTTTAAATAGCGCGCCTCAACTTCCGGCAGCCGGTGATTAACTAATCACGGGCCAGTGGGGGGAAACTAATATGCTTTTTCCTTGCTCAGAGCCACTAGAGATCGGTTTCGGGGGAGACACTTGTGGCCTTGCATCATTTATTAAGAAGAAGCGGCCCACGAGCCGATGCCCATAAGGATACCGGATCTACTAATCTCGCGCACGCGCAGACCATTTTATATCACCCCGTCATTCTTCCTCTTCCTAGTAAACAAGTAAAAATGGCGGATTGTGTCTGTGTGGTGTGGCGTCGTCGTCTTTGAACAGTCGTCGGAAAGTGAAAGCAAAAGCAAAGAATCTTCCTGAAGTTTCACATGTGAGTATTCAAGTTCCTTTATACTTTCGTCTTTTTTTTTTTTTTTAATATATATGCTTAGACTTGTCTAACTTTATTATTTTAATGTGTGTGGTTATATATTATACACACATACATATAATGCATGTAATAGTAAAAAAAACCCTAAGCAACTACTTTCTATCATAAAAATTTATTTCACAATTTATAAAAATTACACGTGTAAAAACCTACTTGATTTATGTCCTTTACATCTTAGTTAAGTTTTATATTATATATAAAAAAAATGTTAATAAATCAATAATTAAATGTTGTTTTAAATTTTTGAAGTTCAATTAACTTTAAATTAAACTTTTATTTTATCTTTGTGATTAATTTCGTTTTAAGTGAAAATCTGTATTAACAGTCCAGCAACAGGTTCAGTAAATCGGTAAGCCTCACATGCAATCAGGTGTAGGTCTAGTTGACTAAATTTTTTTTCTCTTGCATATTAAGTTTGGTTCAGGTTAACTGATTTATTTTTCTTCTGGGTCAAATTGACTGAATTTTTTTCCTGCGGGTTAGGTTTAAGTTTCCAATGAGCTTAAGAACATCTTTCAAAAAATTTTATCATAATAAACAGAAATTTGTTTAATATAATTATAAATATACTACATATTCCTATGATTATGTGCTCACAAATTATTACATACATTAATAATGTTAGATATTGCAGAAAGGCAATAAACAAAGAAAAATCATATATATATATATGTATATATACTGAACTTAAAGCATATTTTTGTACTCTTGAAGTACATAACACACATAAATGGTTAAAAATTATTAATCTATTTTTCATATTTTTAAATTTATAACTTAGTGTATCAAAATGAAACCTTAATTGTAATTTTATTTTGCAAAATTACATTTTTCACAATTTCACCAAAAGAAGACCCTAGCCGAAAAGTTTGTAAAGAACTCAATTTTCACACTAAATTTGAATTTACAAAATTATGTGTAGAAATTTTCACAATATCACAATGACCCTGTGTGAAAAGTCTGGACAGACCCCTGTATTTAGAGGGTACAATTAATTAAACAAGCAGTGAGAGCAGCCTCGAACTATATTTAACTGATTGTATGTTGTTAAATTAAAAGATTATGATTTTAAAACTTTTTGGAGCCTTCAGGGCTTTTTAAACACTACAATGTAAAATATGCTATCATTTTTAAAATACCATATGAGACATTGTTAAATGACATAAACTGGTATGAGAGCTAAATAAACAAGGAAATATTTTCTTTTTGAAATATCACCCGCAAGGTGGGCAAAGGCAAACTGGAATATGTGTATAACATTAATTAATAAATTGTATACTAATTAAATATTTACAATTTATACACCAGTGCTTGTATGAATAATTAAAATATAATGAATAATTAAAATATATAATAATATGTATAAAAATAATTTTAAAAAAGTTAAGGTATAATTTATTTTTGTGTTTATTAATGTTGCTTAGTAGAGATGAATCTAAAATTAAGAAATGAGAAATATTAGTTCGTCTAATGAAATATTTTGTTATATTTTACAAACTTTTTTTTAAATTTACATAAGAAATTATTAAAAATTTCATTTTTTTAAAGTTAGATTAACAATTTCATTCCATTAAAGCCAATAACTTTGGTATTTAAAAAATGTGATTTAAATCAGTGATTTTTTTTTTTTTTTTTTTTTTTTTTTCGAAAAAATCAATTGATTTAAATCAGCGATTTAAATCACTACAACCCTGAAAGAGTCATTAAGAAAAAGAAAAAAAAAAATAGAAGAAGAAAAATTTTTTGTCAAACAATATCCTGTGAAAATCTTTTTATTGTGAAAAAATAAGCTTCCTTATTTATCTATTTATTTATTTAACTTTTTAAATAAGAAATGTCTTTTTCGTCCATTTTATTTTTTTAATCAGATGGAATGTCGATGTGTATAACTTGTTTATTGTTGTCGTTTGAAATAGCTTTTTCGATAAAATTGTTGCTTACAAATCATTACAAGCACAAATCATTGGTGATTCAGTAAAAAACTGGAAAATATAAACTGTTTTTTGATAATTATTCAACAATATATACATAGGTAGTATCTTTAAAGGGGCTCGAGTTCATTTTCATGTTATAATATCGCATAGGCAAACTTTAGCATATCTCTTCTCTTGGATAGTGAGCGACGGGCAAAGAGGCTCTCTGCTCATGTATTCTCAGTTTGCTTGGAGAAATAACAGTGGGAGAAACGAAACTGACGAAGGAAACAAAACTTTCATGCATGCACTAAGCATTTCCCCCCCCCCAAGCTGGGGCGATCTTGGGCAGCGCATACACAGATTAGGCACTCCGAGAATCTAAAAAGGGGAGGTTAAATATGAGGTTATAAGATGGCAAGATTTTGCCATATTTAAATATATAAAAAGAATGTTTTCTGTCACCGTATCGTGTAAGAATTCTAGTAAGATCAATAACTAGAGCAAATTTTTACTCGCCACAGACAGTAAAAATTCCACTCGCCAATGGCGAGCTGGCAAGTGAAAATTTCGCACCCTGTGTATATTGAAAACCCTTTCAAACACAGGGGTTGATCTAGGTTTTAATTTTTGGGGCCCATTTTTGTGAAAAACAATTTTTTCTTTTGTGTGAAATTTTTATTTATTTTTGTGAAAATCAAAATATTTTTGTGAAAAAAAAAGTTGTCACTAGAAACCTTTAATTTTCAGGGATGAGATTTTTCAGCTGATTTCAGCTTTTTTGTACATTTAGCTTTTCAGCTTTAAAAAAAATCAGCTTTTTTTAATTTTTTATGTGCATTTGTTCTTTTTTATACATTGAAGATAAAAATAAATATTTATTACTGTAATATAATAAATTTTGTCATTAAAATTCTAGTTTCATTTCAACATCTTTCCTTTGCATACAGTTTCAGCCTTTTTGTATTTTTGTTATCTCATCCTTGCATTTTAGCAGTTACTCTATCTAATGTTTAATAGCATTTTATTAAACAAGTATAGACACTCATTAAAAGTAATACTGTAAACATCAGACATGTTACTTTTTAGGCTTGAAAATTATTATTCTTGGGATCAATGCAAATCTGCATTAAAACTTTTTGGACATATGTAGTAGGGGGGGGGGAGGGGGTTAGCCTGAATTTATGCAATATATTATTAGCAATTTCTATGCGATTGGCTTTCAAGAAATGTGAAATTCAAATTTGGAGAAAATGAAAAAGAAATAGCACTTCAAGTTCATTAGGAAAATACTGTTGAACTACATTACTTTGCTAATCAGTTGCCCCAGCAAACAATGCTTCTATAGAAAAAAACTTATTTTCAAGTACATGTGTAATAATTTTGTCTGTTTTTAACAGGGTTGTCAGATTTGCTGCCCGGGTAAATACCCATTTTCCCTGCCGGGGTGGGTTTTTTAACTTAAAAAACCCTGGGTTTTTTGGGGAAAAATGGGTTTTTATCAAATAGCATTTTGTAATAGTAAGTACTTTTTAAACACCAAAATGCAACAGTAAAGTGTTTGTTTACATACAAACATGCATGTACAAAATTTATTTGGCTATCATACAATATTTATTAGATTTATTTTCATAAAAAGTGAGTAAGTGTTCTTTAACTTGAAATCGATGGACCAAGAAAAAAATTAGTTATATAATTGTAAAAAGAAAATAACTGTACAAAGTATTAAAAATGTATTAAACGTTTACAAAAACATATTTCCTGAAATTAAATATGAAAAATAAGTCACATTTATGTTTTATAATTCAATAAAGAATAAAGCAGATGGATTAAAGGAAACACCATATCAGGGGTGCAGAATATGTCCGAACGAGGTTCGGGGGAAATTTAAACTGACTGGGGAAATTTTGAATATTTTTTTTGAGAGAAAATAAATATGTAAATCAAAAATAACAATTTGCTACTTTGAAATGCTTATACACTAACAGCGATATTTTTATGTTACACTGTATACTTATTCTCTTAGAGATTTATTACATAGAACAAATGACTTTGTATAGCAAAGTAGATTTTTGCATTATTGAGGGAAATTTATACTGTGTTTGGGGGGAATTTTCCGAGGTTTGAACATTTTCTGCACCCCTACACCATATTATCACCATAATAAAGGAAATGGAGAAATAATTATAAAAAAATGAATATTTTTTAACATTTTATTGTAATGGTAGTAGTACACAAGAACAAAACATTTTTACACTACATAAAAATCCAAACTTTTCTACAAATTACCAGTCTTCTTCACTTTTACTTTTTAATAACTGGTGGCACTTAACTAGTTTTCGTGTTTTGTCATTGCCTAACCTATTATGAAGTTTGTTTTGCCCAAAGCCAAAAGTTGAAAACAGGCGCTCAACTGCTGCAGAACTGGCAGGCAATAAATTTAACAATTCCATAAAATGACAAAAATCTTGCTTTAGAGGACCATTTGATTTTTCGAAGTTGAAGGAGTTAAACCATTTGATTTTTCGGAGTTGAAGGAGTTAAAGTTCTAGTTATGGTTACATTAATAATTAATTTAAGCTTTCTTTTATAATGCAAGCTGTGTCATTTATGTTTATTATTATTATTATTTACTTTTCAAAATAAAAGTAACTTAGATAAATTTCAATTTTACAATTCCCCTTTCTCATTTCTTTCTATAATATATTTTCTTTCAAAATTATCTCTTTCCAATATTTTTTCTTTAAAAATGCTATTTTAAATGTTGTCTAAAAAAGTATTAATTGCAATAACAAAATGGAAAAAGTTAAACTGAAGGAAAGGAGGGGAAAAGTATGAATTTGTAAAAAAAAAAAAATAATAATAATAAAGGCAAAACAATTTTAGATTATTTCAGTAGTTGATCCAGATACTCTTATTTAAATTTAACAGATGGACAAAGTAGAATGATTTGAGAGTACGTATTTAAGTTCTGTTTATTTTATATCATTCTTTTTGCTTTTTGATATCTAAATGAAAAGGTGTATTATAAAAATAGTTAACAATAAACTCCTCAAAGTTATAAATTAAAAATGTAATTTTATTATTACAAAAAAACAATATTGATAAAAAGAAAAGCCTCCCTTTCTCTAACAATAAAAATAGCTAATAACAAAAACTTACTTTTGTGTATTTTAGATTAGTAGCACATTACATATAATTTTGTTAATGACTTTTAACTTGTAATGGAGATTACACATTAAAAGGATTTATAATAATTAAATTAATGATAATAAAATATGTAGTAATTTTTCTTTAAATTTATTTCTGTATCCCGACCAGAAACTGCTCTGCTTTGCTGTTTCTTTCTAATACTTAAAATTCAAATACAGCTGTTTTCTAGCGATACTTTGGAAAACCCTAAATTTCAAGCAGAATAATTAATTTTATTAATTAATTAAATAATGTTTTTAGTGCTTGCTAAATAATAAGCATAATAAATGTTATAAGCATACTATATATACACTTGTGTTGCATATTATTAGTTTTTAGAAAGAAGAAATTTTATTTTCCCCCATTTTCCCCAAAAAGCCCGGGTTTTTTACAACCCTGGTTTTTAAGCACTTAAAACTATTTTAATTATAATTAATATGATATATAATATAAGATTGATTGTTCTGATTTTGTTTATTGTGTGTATATATATGTATTTTATTATTGTATTTTTATTATTTATCATTATTTTTATTATTTATCATTATTTTATTATTTATCATTATTTTTATTATTGTAAAATTTATGTTGTGTCAGTTGCCTGATACCACTTTTGAGAGGGGGAGGGGGATCGTGAAAAGTTTAGCCCTTTTTTCTGTAAGCTTGTACCATGTCTGAAACATGGAAAATTTTTACAAAATTATTGTTTTTATAAAACAAAATTTTGTGAAAGGGCTGTTTTTATAAATCTGAATTTTGTGAAGGGGTCCATTTTAGAGATTTGAATTTTGTGAAGGACAGGGGCCCATTTTAAGGATTTGAATTTTGTGAAGGGGCCCATTTTAGAGATTTTAATTTTGTGTAGGGTCCCAATTTTTACCCCTAAAACATCATAAAATCAATTTAATAAACATGCAGAAACTTTTAAAATAATAAACTTTCAATTATTCATACCTAAAAGTTATTAATTCGCTTTGCTTTTGGAGGTTGGTAATTTGGAATTAAGTATTGTGCATATTTTTGTATTTTTTATGGTTTACAAATTAAAATTCTAAAATAACAGTAGTTTAATAATTAGCATTTGCTTGAACTATCAAGTATCTTTAGAAGTATAAGTGAGTTAAAAAATAAAAATTTTACAAAATAAAATATGAGGTTTAATTAATTCTTCTTTTTTTTTTTTTTTTTGAAAATTTATTTAAAAACAATGACCAGAGAATCAGGTTAAGCCTGCTAATGTTAATATAAGGTTCAAAGACCTGAACAAATTCTAGCTTTATTTTCATGTTTATAAATAACCCCGATTATCGCCTCTATAAATAAAATTTGTGCAAATATGCACAATAGAAAAAGCAATTAAAAGCAGGGTTCGCCCAAGTGGGTCTAGCCCCAAAAAACCCGCCTGGGTTTTTTCGGGCAGGCCCACTTGAAAAACCCCACTATTTTATAAAGTGGGTATTTTCAAAAAATTCAAAATTCCCACCTGGATTTGGTCATTATTTTTTTTTCTCTTTGCATTCAGCACCGGCTTCCTCTGCATCAATTGGGAGATTTTTCTCAACTTTTGGATTAGTTTGAAGTAAGCTACGCAGTCGTTTAGGAGTTGACAAAGCAGCAAATTAGTCAGTACTGACTAAATTTTTCATTCAGTAATATAATATTTTTTGTGTTCCTATACGCAAACGAAGTGATGACGTCACTGACCGTCTGTGAAGCCAAGAAAAAGATTTCCTATTTTAATCGCCTACTAGATTTTTTGTAAAAAAATTATTAAAAATGAAGGAAAATTATTTCCCAATTTTAATCCCCATATTTGGGTATAGATATGTGTCAGTTATCGTGTACATATGTTAGATTAAGTTATTTTTGCTGTAAAATTGATAAAATTTGAATTTAAAATTTCATAACTTGAGAAAAAAAATGACTAACTTCCATATTCGATTGAAAACATAAACATTTCATTTCAAAGGGTGATATTTACACAATAAATGTCCAACTAATATACTAATTAAAAAGAAAATGATAAATTTTCTATCATAATTTGAAGTCATATTTGTTTTCGAATGTCTAAATAAAGTATCTGATATAAGATAGTAATATGTTGCAGCGGAATAGATTTGATATCTGTCATCCTTGGCGGGAAAAAGAAAATCGCCAAATTATCTTGCGAACATATTTAATTCCTTTCAAAAATCATGGTTATTTTAATAACTTGTATTAAGAGAGCAACGAATAATATGAAACAATATTTCATACAATACATATTATGAAAATATACATCTGGCATGTATATTTTCGATTTTCGTATTACATTTTTGATCGCCAAATACAAGAAATGCCAAGAATGACAGAGTTTTGAAATAATTTAACATTAAAATTTTGTCAAATTGAAAGCAAAATAACTTAATCTAACACATTGTGCATGATAACTAATTTGTAATTACATCCGAATATGGGGATTAAAATCGGAAAATAATTTTCCTTATTTTTTAATAATTTTTTACAAAAAATCCAATGGACGATTACCATAGGAAATCTTTTTCTTGGTTCCACAGATGGTCAGTGACGTCACACTTTGCTTGCATATTCTGTTAGTGCTAAAGTAAGAATATCGATTTTCATTCAGCAATATCTGATATTTTTTATGTTTTACCTAATAAAATACATGTAATTATTTAAATTTTTTTATTTAAATTTTTAAAGAAAGGATTATTTATGCGAATAACATTACTTAAATACCTTAAATAAGTTTAATGTATATATTGAATTGACAAATTATATTTAATAATGTGTGTAATAATTAAGTGTAACAGCGTTTTTGATAATTTGAAAGAAATCTAATGGCAGTTGCATATTACTAGTATATGAAATAATATTAAAAATAAATAGCTATGAATCACTGGACTTTTAAATTAGGTTTGTTTTTTCCTGTGATCACATTTAAAACTGGACCAATTCAGGTAGAACATTTAAAATGAAATAAAGATTTAAAAGTTTTCTGAAAAAAAAAAAAAAAAAAAACGATAAAACCCGGGTTTTAGAGGGTGGGCCCAGGTGGGCTGAACTTAAAAAAAAAAAAAAAAAAAAAAAAAAAAAAAAAAGGGTTTTTTTCAAACCCTGGTGTGAATATATCTACATGTCACATAAGTAAGTCATGTCACCTCAAAACATATAGATACACCAACATTGCAAAGTCAAATTTTTGTCATGATTACAATACTTTCCATACGTATGTATTTTTGTAAAGTAAAAAATTGCATGATAGGTATGTTAATCATTAAATTTCTTCATGCTTAATAACTAATTTTTAAAAGGTATTTGTGACTATGAGAGAAGAAATAACAATGTTGTTGATAGCAGTAGATGGAAGGGGGGGGGGGAGAGGACTGAAGTTGAAGATATAAAATATTACTTTTGCATCCACTTTTAGAAAAATACAGGTATATTTATTTATGAAATATTGTGATTTTTGCTGATTTCATGTCTATTTTGAAAGATTCAAATTGATTATGCAAACATATTAATAAAAAATTGTTTTTTTATATACGGAAAGAATAAAAATAAATTTTAACTTACTACTTGCAAATAATTAATAGTGGACAAAAGTAGACAAAATTGTTTTGTCCAGGACGGTTTTAACCAGTTTTTTTTCCACTATGGAAAAACCGAACAGCCCTGTAATTAAGCTAGAGAGTGATCTAAACTTATTAGTATGGCAGGTCGTACTATTTTAGACAACAATTTTGCTATTGTCACCATTTATTGCATTACACCTTGATTGAATATGCAAACATTTTTTTTTTTTTTTTTTTAATATATAAAGCTGAAAATTTGTCATTGTATCTGTCTGGATTATTAGATTTTGTCAAAAATTGACACACTGATAATAAGGACAATATCTAGTTAATGCCATATTTTTTAGTACATTTGGATAATTGTTTAAAAAAAAAATACTAAGTAAAAACCCTGTTTTAACTTTAAAATCATTTTTAAAAAATTGATGTCAAAAATAAATAGTGAATATATTTCTTTTTATATCAAAAAGAAAGAAAGAATGCACAAACATATTTTTTTTCTTTCTTTTTTATAATTAAAATAAAATTGAGAAAAATCATGCTAGAGAAATCAGAATAGCTTCAGTGTAGAACCCCTTTGTGAAATTTTAAATTTGGCACCAAATTAGCTCAGACATTTCTTGCCAAGGTGTTTACTTACGCAATTGCAATAGCCATTTTACTTAATCGTCAAAATTATAAAGATTTAAAAGTCGCCAAGGGGCTCCTAAGTTAAAGCTATACCTATACTATACCAAAGTAATTTTAATGAATAAATATAGTAAATGATGCTAGGGAATAAAATACAGTTACTGCATTATAAGAAATCACCGCAGAACTTAATTTTAAAGTAATAAGTACAACACTTTGAATAAACACCATAAAATGCAGTATACTCGCACAATTTAACTGAGGTGAGTTTATTGCATTTTATGGTGTTTATTCAAAGTGTTGTACTTACTACAGTTACTGTATGCCTTTATATGGAAGAAAATATTAAAATGAATCCTATCATACTAAATTAAATTCTGTTTGCAAAGAATGTAAGCAGTACTTTTTTTTTTTTTTACATTTTTGTATAGTAATCTTTTCCTTTGTCTTTTTCAAACTATAAATTAAAGCAATGAAATTTTCATATTGTTTATACAGGATGTTAGCAGTCGCCAAATTTCATGATGGATCGCAGGCAGCATCTTAGTGTGGCTAAAAGAAAATTAAAAAAAAATTCCAGTGGCCTTATGGATATGCAGATAAGTAGTCTTGTAAAATTTTTTTGAGACTTGAGAAGTCATTCTTATCGTATATCTAAAACCTAAAATTATGAGAAATTTTGTTTTATAACCCCTTCATTCTTAGTACAGTCATAATTAGTAATTTAAGTCAGTTTACTTAGTAATTAAAATCATTAAAATTCTTTTAATATGTACAAAGAAATTTAAAATTTAACACTAGCCAGGGCTTGTGCTGACCGTTTGAAAAGTGGGGTCCCAAAACCTCATCACGAAGAAAAATATGGGTAAAGTTTTAAAAAATAGGGAGCAACCCCCTACCCCAACCCCCGTTTTTTTTTGGGGGGGGGGGGGAGGGGGGTTGTAACTGCTAATATTTTCCACAAACACAAAAAGTTTTTCACAATTCTTTTTTGCATTTTAAATATTGCATTTAAAAAAAAAAAAAATCTTAATTATTTTTTGTCATAGGATGTCAGCGCTTAATTCTGTTAAACTTGTGTTTGATCATGTAGCTAAAACAGTGCATTACTAAATAAAATTAATAAAAAAGCGCAAAGAAAATTATTTAATGAAATTGAAAGAAGTTTTAAAAAAGTAAAAATTATGATCATTTTGACTACAGCAATAGACTTGGAACAAGATTAATAAAAATAATCTAAAAAAAAAAAAAAATCTCTTATTACAGAAACTTACATTTACCAGGTAATTTTCATCTTAAAGACACTTAAAAAAAAAAAGTATGAGACCCATTATCCGACACCCGCAAGATCGGAAGTATTCGGAATTTTGGAATGTTTCAGATTTTGGGTTTATTTTTAGTATTTTTTATTGATTTTTTTTTTTTTTTTTTTTTTATTATAAAACACAATTCACTAATAACAGAACATATATAAAGAAAAAATTACGTTTTTGCACCTGTTATTTAACTAGATATATTTTTTTTTTTTCTTCTTTCTCTTATATAATAAAATAAAAGTTAATATTTTAGATGCATTATTTAATATCCATTTTAACACTATCATTATGCAAGAATAATTTGTATTAAGTTTCATTTATAAGCTTTTTCTTTTTAGTAGTAGTAGTTTGTTTCTGAAACAGTTCCTCAGTAGTTCTGAAAAGTTCCAGTTCCTTTTATTTCTATTGAATCTAGCAGAAAATAAAAAATAACTGCAATAATACATATATGTGGGAAGTTCCTTGCAGAGCCAACAGATGGCGCTGTCTCTGATGCTTATCATTGAACGAGATGACAAACGGAGGAGTTGAGATCTGGCTGCAGTGGAGATCGGTTGAGACCTTCAGCGCGTAGGCTGACAGGCTCATTTTTCTGCTAATTAGAGCTTGTGGTGCTCTGTATAAGTGTGTAGAGCCATGGAGAGCTCTATACCATAATCTCACTTATTAGAAATAGTACGCGTAGGTACTAATGTGAATTGTAGAGCGAGTCAGTGCTCATATATGATACTTTCTGTTAGTCCTAGTAATGAAGAGAGCTTGTTATGTGTATTAGGCCTCGAAACCAGCAAATGTTATTGATGGAAACCCTGCTATTATTATCATTTTATCTTTGTGTAAACTGTGTTGTGAACGTAATAAATGTTTTTAGTTATCTTAATCGCACCTCTTCATTGCCCCACCCCTAGACGCCCAGCTCATATACTACAAGTGGGGGCTCGACCGGGATATTACCACCAACAAGTTAAAAAAGGTAACTGTTATTGTTATATATTTATCATTGTGTTTGATAATACATAATAATGATTAATGCATTGAGCAAAAAGAGTTTGAGTTACTATTTTGAATTAGAAATTAATGGTGAAATATTTGAGAACACTTTTGGTTTCACTGTGTGATGAAATTAAATAAATATATTACTTGAAAAGAATGAATAGAAATAAGAATTATGATTGAAAAAATATTCTGAGTAATCTTTTATAATTTTGCTTATTACTGTTTGCAATAATATTTTAACAATATTATAACAATATTATTTTAAAACGAAAGTGAAAACAATAATTAAAGAAAGAATAATGATAATGGTGATATTATATGAAATATGTGTATATAGCAATAATTAAGAAATATATAAGTTGTTCTAAATATTCTATTAAATGGTATAAATTGTTCTGAATGTGTTTATTTAAAAATCATGATAATTTTGATTTGAGAACAAAAAGCATAGAATCATTTTTAAGAAATATGTTCTCATATTATTTTGTTCCTATTTAAGTATGATATTAATTTGGTAGAAATATTGAAATATTTTTTGGTATAAATAATTATTTAGAGTTATAATGGCCCAAAACGTGTTGCAAGGCATTAGAAAAGCCGATTTAAGAACAATTGCTGAAGAATTAGGCCTAACTGTTCCGGCGGAAGCTAAGGTGGTTGAAATCAAAACTTTAATTGAGAGTTCTGATATTTATAAAAATGATTTAGAATTTGTTAGAGGTGTTATTAAAATGTTACTAGAAGAACAAAAGTTGAAATCTGTAGAAGAACAAACCAAAATTGAGATAGAAAGAATTAAATTATCCCAGTTAGAAAAAGAAATAGAGTTACAGAATTTAAAGTTACAGGCTGCAGCAAATAATTCTAGTAATAATGTTGAGCAATCAAATTCAGAAACTACTTCACAATCATTAGAAAATTTAATTAGAAGTATTCGAACATTAACCATTTCAGTACCTGAGAAACCGGAAGCTTTGCACTTATTTTTTCAATCCCTTGAAAAAGCATTCGTTTCTAAAAATGTACCCCCTAAATTTAAATCGGAAATATTGATTAATTTATTGGGAGATAAATGTAATCAGGTTCTTGCGTACGTAACCACCGAAGAAATTAACGATTATGAAAAAGTTAAGGAATTAATTTTAAGACAGTTCCAACCAACGCCGCGTGAATGTTTAAGTAATTTTAAAAATGCGTTGCGTAATCCGTCAGAATCTCATGTCCAATTCGCTTCGCGTCTAAGCGCTTCTTTTGATTACTATTGTAGATTGAGAGGGGTTAACGATGTTAAGCAATTGTGTGATCTTATAGTTTCCGATAAAATATATGAAACGTTGGATTCTAGAACTAAGGAACATATTAGTGTTCGAGAAGGTCAAAATTGGTTTAAACCCAACGAGTTAGGTCGGGAGTGTGATTTATTCTACTCTTCTAGAGGTAAATCGTTAATTGAAACTAATAATAATACACGAAACGAAAGTTCAGAGAATAAGCGGTTTGTAAACAAAACTCCTTTTAGAAAGACACATTATAATAATAAAGATCCCATAATACGTAATTCGGTATCTAATCAAACTCACGAAAAGCATGAAAGAATGTGTTATATTTGTGGTGCAAAAGGGAAAACATTTCATTTCGCGCGAGTGTGTCCTAAACGTATTGCTGAGAAAAAAGAATTCCGTGAAAATCTTCCTACGAATTCAGTAGTTCAATCCGAAACAAGTCCGATTAACCTAATTGTTAATGAGCTCGAATATGTTGATATTTTAGTGGATGATATTCCACTTAAAGCGTTAAAAGATTCTGGTTCTTCGATTCTAATTGTAAATAAAAATAGCATTCCACAGACTAAAAATGTTATTTCTTCAACCACTCTAGTTAGCTGCTTTAATGAAAAGAAAGATGCAAATCTGACTGAATTTAAAATATCTTTACCTAATCATGATTCAATAAACATAATCGGTGCTTTATGCAACAATTTGACATGCGACGTAATTCTGCCTAATAATATCTTTCATATTTTGAAACAACAAAATAAAGAGGAAGCAGATGTTTCGAGTTCCAGCGTAGGGGGGAAAGATAGTCTTCTAAATTCGGGGGAAAGCAATTTCGATGAAGCAAATGAGTGTTCTTTTCCTGTATTCGATCGAAAGGAAAATGAGATAGATTCTTTTTTTTCAAGTATGTGCAATTTTTCAGAAGAAGAAAAATTCGATGTCAGTTATATTTTAGATAAGTCGTTAAAAGAGAAATTAAGCGAATTAATAAAAAGTTATAAGCCAGTTAAAACAAAAAGTACTGATTTAAAAATGTCCATTATTTTATCTGATGATATACCAGTGTGTTCACGCTCTCGCAGATTATCATTTGTAGAGAAATCAGAGGTGGACAGACAAATTGACCAGTGGTTAAAGGATGGTATAATTAGAGAAAGTACATCAAATTATGCTTCGCCAATAGTGGTGTGTAGGAAAAAAGATGGAGGAATAAGGTTATGCTGTGATTATCGTGCTTTAAATAAGAAAATAATTAAAGATAAATACCCGTTGCCAAATATTGAGGATTTATTTGATAGATTAGGGGAGGGTAAAGTTTTTTCGACACTAGATTTAAAGAATGCGTTTTTACAAGTTGATGTAGAGGAAAAAAGTAGGAAATATACAGCTTTTGTGACAGATAATGCCCAGTATGAGTTTCTAAAAGTTCCCTATGGATTATGTAATAGTCCCTTAGTATTTCAAAGATATGTAAATTATGTGTTTAAAGACTTATTAAAAGATGGTACTGTAATTATTTATTTAGATGATATAATTATTCCATCTAAAGATGAGAATGAAGGGTTAGATAAATTAAAACGTGTGTTAGAAACGGCATCAAAATTTGGTCTAGAGTTAAATTTAAAGAAATGTCAGTTTTTGAAACGTAAGATCGATTTCTTAGGTCACATAATTGAGAATGGCACGATTAAACCCTCAGTAGAAAAAACTCTCGCAGTACAAAATTTCCCAGAACCCCGTAATGCTAGGGAAGTGCAGAGTTTCTTAGGTTTAACGGGTTACTTTAGAAAATTTATTCGTTCATATGCCAACATAGCAAGACCACTCAGTGACTTATTACGTGCTTCCACTCCATTTAAATTCGAGCAAGAGCAGAAATTAGCTTTTCAAAAGCTGAAAGACATTTTATCTAATACGCCTGTCTTACACCTTTTTAAACAAGGCTATAAGTTAGAAGTTCATACAGATGCATCTAAATTAGGATTCGGTGCAATCCTATTACAAGAAGATGACGATGGACAGTACTATCCAATCCATTATATGAGTAAAAAGACCTCTGTACAAGAAGAAAAATACTGTAGTTATGAGTTAGAAGTATTAGCGATAGTAGAAGCCCTTAAAAAATTTAGGAACTATTTATTAGGTAGTAAATTTAAAATTTATACTGACTGTCAAGCGTTCACTAAAACTTTAGATAAACGTGAATTGACACCTAAGGTAGCCAGGTGGTCTTTCCTGCTACAGGAATTCGACTACGAAGTAGAACACCGTCCTGGTAAACAAATGCAGCATGTTGACGCTCTTAGCAGACACCCTGTAATGGCTGTAAATACTGATACCCTTACTCATCGTATTGCTACTGCTCAAGAAAATGATGAGTTTATCAATACTGTGAAATCTCTTTTACAACAAAACCAAAATGACGAATATGTGTTAAAAAATAATGTTTTATATAAAGTGTTAAATGATAGGGATGTACTAATTGTCCCAGAGATCATGCAACTTGAGGTCGTAAAGAAATGTCATGCCTTAGGACATTTTTCGGCTAATAAAACTGAAGAGCTAGTAAAAAGAGACTACTATTTTTCTAATATGAAAAAATGCGTAGATAACGTTGTAAAAAGTTGCGTAGAATGTATTCTCGTAAATAAGAAACAGGGAAAAGGAGAAGGTTTTTTGAACCCTATCCCTAAAGGGGATATACCATTATCCACGTATCACATCGATTTTGTGGGTCCATTACCAACCACTAACAAAAACTACAATCACATTTTTACCGTAATCGATGGATTTAGTAAATTTTCGTGGCTATATCCAGTCAAATCAACTTCTTCAGCAGACGCCTTGCAAAAATTAAAACAGCAAGCTGCTATTTTTGGTAACCCCGCAAGAATAATATCCGATCGTGGACCTGCGTTCATATCTAAGGAATTTGCAGATTACTGTAAATCAGAGGGAATCGAACATGACACCATCACAACCGGAATCCCAAGAGGGAATGGTCAAATTGAGAGACTTCATCGAACAATCATTCCTGTATTATCCAAGTTATGTATAAATGACCCTAACAAGTGGTACAAGTTTGTTGAGGCTGTTCAGAGAACTATTAATTCCACCACATCGAGAAGTACCAAAAGAACTCCTTTTGAACTACTCACTGGAGTAACAATGAGAAGGAAAGAAGATAAGAGAATACTAGAACTTCTCGAAGAGGAAAGGATAAATTCCATGCTTGATAATCTTAACACCATTCGTGAAGAAGCAAGAAAAAACATTCTTAAGATTCAAGAAGAAAATCGCCGATGTTACAACAAGAAGAGAAAGAAAGCCCATGTATATAAAATTAATGATCTAGTTGCCATCCAGCGAACTCAGTTTGGAACCGGCATGAAACTAAGACCAAAATTCTTAGGTCCTTATAAAGTTGTGCGAGTAAAGTTCAAAGACAGATATGAAGTCGAGAAGATAGGCGATCATGAAGGACCTATACATACTAGTACTTCTGCAGACCATATGAAATTATGGTCCACAAACTAAATAGACTGAACTAAATGGACTGATAAACATTACAAAAAAAAAGTTAACTGTGAATTTTTATGTACATAATTTTTTTTAATGTCTGTTTCTCTTTTTTGTTTTTTTTTTCTTTTAATTGTATTTTGCAGATATCCTTTAGTATCCCAGGTTGGTTTACGGTGAGGTCACCGCAACATCAGAATGGCAGAGCGTTGTGGGAAGTTCCTTGCAGAGCCAACAGATGGCGCTGTCTCTGATGCTTATCATTGAACGAGATGACAAACGGAGGAGTTGAGATCTGGCTGCAGTGGAGATCGGTTGAGACCTTCAGCGCGTAGGCTGACAGGCTCATTTTTCTGCTAATTAGAGCTTGTGGTGCTCTGTATAAGTGTGTAGAGCCATGGAGAGCTCTATACCATAATCTCACTTATTAGAAATAGTACGCGTAGGTACTAATGTGAATTGTAGAGCGAGTCAGTGCTCATATATGATACTTTCTGTTAGTCCTAGTAATGAAGAGAGCTTGTTATGTGTATTAGGCCTCGAAACCAGCAAATGTTATTGATGGAAACCCTGCTATTATTATCATTTTATCTTTGTGTAAACTGTGTTGTGAACGTAATAAATGTTTTTAGTTATCTTAATCGCACCTCTTCATTGCCCCACCCCTAGACGCCCAGCTCATATACTACATATATGTTAACAAGTACACATGCACATTTAATTGAAAATTATCCAATATATCGTCTAAATATTATTTACGAAAAGTGCTTTGAAAAATAAGTCCATTTGGGAATAGAAGCGGCGATAAGCGAACAAAAATTTGCATCTTCAGTCCTGCCTTCTCATTTACCCCCTACTATACGCAAGCTGGTCGTTTGTTTCACTTTAATCCCCCCTCCCCCCCACTTTAATATTGAAGCGCAATTTCCATCCCTCCCCCATCTTCGGAAGTTTGGAGAATATTTCCTCTTCTCTTGCATCATCCTCAGTGGGACTCTGATTATTATTAGCGTTTCCTGTGCCCCTTTGGACGCCCTGCTCAACTCTTAATTCCTTTTCGCCATCCAGACCGTCTCGTCAACGCACGTAACAGTTTCACTGTTATACTTAGGTTTTTCAAGGAGTTATTTATTTATTTTATTTTATTTTAATTTTATTTATTTTATTTTATTTCATAACTCCTGGTGCTTCACTCTGATTGGTCTCTACCCACGCGGAGATTTACTCAGAGATCAAAATTCTAAATTCATCCTTTTGGCTTTCAATTAATTTATGGAAAATTATTTTTATGTTTTTCTCATTTTTCGTTGGAGGTAAGCATTGGTTGCGACCAAATGCAGGTACTCTGAAGCACATCGTTGACTTGACTACGGGCTTTCATGCAGATTTTGTTTCAGAAACTGGCCTGGGTCAGCGCACGGCATGGCTTTGCCGCCATTCCGTCAGCACCATCGCTCACAGCTGCCACGTTATCGGTGCCGCTAAATGTACTGGTGAATGGATCAACAGAGCAAAATGCTAAAAGAAAAGTTTTTATTTTTGTTTACTTTTAAAAAGCAAAACTGTCTTAACAAAAAATTAAAAAACACTGAAATAGACCACCAAATAAAATCGTAGAATTCTTTTATGTGGTTGGTTGCAAAACCACGGGGTTCCGGAAATTTTCCAGACCATGAAACACCTTTGACCATTTCCAGAGAAAAATAAATTTATACTTAATTTTCCGATTTTCGAAATACCCAATAAAAGGCTTGGTTCATTTGGACAATTTTATTTCTTTCTATTCTCTCCTTTTTTATTTTTAGTTAAGTAAGTTCTGTCTTTAAATACGAAATGTTTTTAAAATCGTGGGAAGAAAAAAAAAAAAAAATGCGAAAGGAATCCGGATTGTGGAATTCCACATAATCGGTACTAACTGCATTTTGAAATTTATTCAAAAGAGCATTTATTTATTTACTTATTTATTTATTTATTTTTTTTAGAAATAACATTTGCTAATATTACATATTCTGATGAGATTGATTCTGCTAACTAAATAAACAAACAATTCCCCCCCCCCCCCCCCCCCCAAAAAAAAAAAAAAAAAAAAAAAAAAAAAAAAAACATTTGCATCTCTAAACTATTCTACTTTATGCTGATGCCGGCTTTTGTTTGGTCACTTTGCACATGCTCCATCAGACAGAACGCGCAAGGAAAGGGAGAAAAGTGACGTCATCGTTTAAGAACTGGAGCAGATGCAACCTAATACTACTAATAATCCAGCTCGGCGATTCCTTTGCTTTTGAAGGAGGAAACAAGACTATTTCTCTCATTCTTCTAAATTTAGAGCTAAATAGCCCAGGAAAATAAATTGCTTTGAAATGACATGAAATTAAATAAAAGAAAATTTACTGATTTAGAATAAAGGATAATTTTGGGGGGGGGGAAATCGGGTCCTCGGGACCCGCAATTTCACAAATTTTGCATCCCTTTAATTAAAATTGGGATCAATGGAGCACTATAGTGCACCAACGCGAGCCCTGACTAGCTATATAAAATAAAAAATTTAATATCCTTAAAATAGTGTTCACATTTTTTTAAAAAAAGGGCAGGGTGGATTTATCGAAAACAGCACTTTTTTGTGATTAAAAGTGCACATATTAACCCTCTAAGTGCTGGTCGTTTCACTCTTAAGTGACGGAAATGGTTGTAATCAATTAAGATATCATGTGTTTTACACTGGGGGGAAAAATTGCAATTTTAATTTTTTTTCAAATTTTCATTCACGTTACATTTAAATTAATATTCGGCCAGGACAGCATATTATAAAGCTACTGTTCAATTTTCATGAAAATATATGAATAATTAAAAAAATGACATATTTATTGGAAAAAGATTGTCTTCTTTTATATTTTGCAGTATTTGCCCGATAATTCGATTGTGAATATTTTTGAAAGAGTACGATTATTAGGGAAGGCTTGAGGGAGAGGGAAAAAAGGCAAAAAAAAAAAAAAAAAGAGTTACAGCATTTGAAATTGGTTGGCATATTAAGATTTTAAGGCAAGGTATTTGGTTTTCTTTTATATCTCAGCTTCTAATTAAAATAATTTCATAAGTAATACATCATTTGAAAGCTTTGTTGATTTGGAATTGAACAGTAGATTACAGAAATTTCTACCGCCAGATGGCGCTGAAATATTTTAAAATTTCAATATTTCAAATTCTAATGAGCGAGGAAGGTGTTGTAAGTTCTAAGACGGGGATAAGGCGCCACCGAGCGGGGCTTAGCTGAAGTCAGAAATTTGAAAGATCATAACATGGTTAGCGAACAGGCTGTTTCAGATATTGAAAAGGGAAGAGGGCGCCGAAGGCGCTACCGCACGGAAATTTACTGCGATTTCAATAAGCTATTTTCAGATTTTCACGATATATCAATAAGCTGTTATTAGACCTGAAACGGGAAAAAGGCGCCGCAGGCGCCACCGAGCGGAAGTTTCGTAAAGTCGGATTTTTCAGGGATCGCGAACCAGCTGGTCGCCGAAGGCGGCTAGTTAATAAATAAAAATAGAACAATCCTGTCAAAATTTTTTACCACCGGGAAAACTTGTTGCAGAACATTCAAAAGTATTCTGCTATGGGGGATAGATATGATCAAAGTATTGTAATTATGAAATTTTAATAATACATAAAGTATGCTAAAGAGTTTATGCAATATTCTTGGTATCACACAAGATAAAAATTTTTGTTCATAATTTTGTTTGACTAGTTAAATGTTTATAGTAAGAAACCACACATTTACAAAAATACTGGTGCCTCAAACCAAAGTGGGACGAGATCATCAAATGTATGGATGCAAAATCTTGTATACAGGGGTCGATCCAGGTTTTAATTTTTGGGTCCCTTTTTTGTGAAATTTTTATTTATTTTTGTGGAAAAAAAAAAAAAAAAAAAATTACATTTTAAGTCATTCTAAATAATGTTTAATATCAAATTAATATAGTTTCATTGAATCAATTAATTAAAAATAATACTGAAAACATGGAAACATTTTATAAAAGATTACTTTTGTAAAACAAAATCTTGTGAAGGGCTCATTTCATAAATTTGAATTTTGTGAAGGGTCCTCTTTTATAGATTTGAATTTTGTGAAAGGTCTTCTTTTATGGATTTGAATTTTGTGAAGGGGCAGCAAAGGGGACCCAATTTTTGCCTGGATTGACCCCTGGTATATATTCAAAGAAACAACAAAAAATACATGAATGGGTGATATTGAACACTTTTACTTTTTATAGGTTCTAAAGTTTAATAAAGCAAGCTTCCAAAAGGTATTGATATTTATGCTGCATATGGAGAAAGATTGGAAATCATAAGACTTCTGCAGAGCATTTAATCAGATTTTTAGGATGAGAAGGGAGGGGATCACAAAATTATAAGTGAGAGATATTGAACAATTCTACTTCTTTATAAGTACTGGAATCTATTTACATAAGTTAAAAATATTTTAAATCTCCCTCTTTAAATTCTAGAATTTAATAAAGCATGTTTAAAATTACATTTATGCTATGGAGGGAGAAAAATTGGAAATTGCAATCTAACTGTCACCAATAATTTTAAGAAGTGATGTGATCGACATTTCTTCGATTTTATTCGCGTTTTATGTATATCAATTGCCACTTTTAAAAATATTTGGTGGCTATTGAATAAAGAAATCTGGCAACACTGAAGGATGGGTGGCAAATCGACCAACTAGCGACTACTAACGGGTTAAAAATCTGGAGACTTGGAATTTTTGAACAATACTATTTTGAAAAAAAAAATAGCACTTATGTGTCTCATGTCTCACATTTTCTGTCATAGGGGTGGCTCTGTAATAAGCTTCCTAAAATAGCGGCAATTATTTAAAAACAAATTATTGGAAGTGAGTAAAGTTTATCTATCTTTTCCAGATAGTTGAATGTAGTTTAACCATGTTTAATTTCAGCAAGAAAATACTTGTCAATTTCTATATTTTTGCCAATTTTTTTGTTTACCCGTCCTCTCTCTGAATATATCCTGACTTTCAAAGAAAGATTGAGGGGGAGCTTGAGCAGTATTTTACAGTATATATATATATAATTTTCTTGAATCCCATAGTTTTCTTTATATTGACAAACTTTTTTTTAATGATTATGCGAAGAATATATGAGTAAAAAAAGAAATGGATTAGGGGAACAAACTGAGCTATCATTTAAAGCTCATAAAAGCATTGTATTTTAATTACAGATTGCATGCTTCACATGTCAAGATTTTTTAATGTAAATAAGTATTTATTTTATTCTTTCTTTTTCTAGCTGCTGTGAGGAGGATCAGATCTGGAAAAAGTCAATTACTCGTTTGTTAACAGCCATGTTAACGAAGCGGGAAAAAATGATACAAAAAATAAATGAAATTTTTTGAAGTTACTTGTTTTTGTTTGTTACAAAGGAAAGTTTACACACACACACACACACACACACACAAAAAAAAAAAAAGCTTAAATTAGTTTTTTTTTTTTTTTAACTTAGAAAATGACAGGGTTGCTACAGTACCTGTAATTTTAATGAAAACTTGGAAAGTTCAGGGAGTTTCACAGTTTATTGTAAAAACAGGAAAAACTCAGGCAATTTTTTGGGGGGGAAAATCATTTAAAGTCTCAAGTTATTAATGTATTAAGTCTTTTAGTTTAAAATTTTAAATTGTCAGTTAATGCTTAATTTAAAAAAAAAAAAAAAAAACTTATGAAAATTCTTTTCGAGAATCGTGTAGCATGATTGAAAATATCCTTTAGTATTAAATTGTTCGACTTTAGAACTTTCTCTTTAATTTGTTATTATTAATAGTAAGTTAACAAATAAATGATTTTTCAAGCATAGTTCTATCAGAATAAAATATTTAAAAGAGAAAAAAGTGATTTAAATATTAAAAAACTAATAAAATATAATCTTTTGTTGGATTTTTTTTTTTTAATTCTACAAACATTTTTCATAAGAATCTGGCTATAGCTTCTTGGATTTTTGCATTATTTATTATTTATAGTCTTACATTTATTTCAGTTAGATTTAGTATTTACGAGCTTAATTTCAGTTTACTCTTGCTTATTAAAAATGAGAAAAATATTTGCATATATATGATGTGACATGATTAAATTGTGGTAAAAATTTCATTTCTTAATGCAGTGTTCAAATTTTACATTTTAGTAGAACATGTTCAGTAAAGCTTCTTTTTTTCTTTTTAATAATAAAGATTTGATACCTAGCTTCTCTATTGTGAGCTACAATCAACACTGGATTTTAACTATGAGATTTATGCAAGTGCTATAGACTGCATTTGAAAATATTTTTTTTCATTGTTAATTTATTAAAAGAGCCCTTTCTCCCTTCCCATGTTATCCAATGGGATTTTTGTTGCTTCGTTTCATAAGGATGTCTCATTCAAAAATAAATTTTTTCGAATTTTTTTTTTTTTAAATATTACTCTTTGAAAAGGTCACCTTTTAGCTTAGTGAGTAGTTTTTCGAAAAAATCAATTTAAATATTTTATTCCAATAAGTAAATTTAGGAGTCTAAGTTTGGATCTCTAAATGAAATATTTATTTTTTTTTTTTAATTACTATAAAAGACGACATGTTCAAAGAGTAATATTCAAGAAACAGAATTCGAAAAATTTCATTTTTGAATGAGATACTTTTATAAAACGAAGCAACAAAAATCCCATTGAATAAAATGAGAAGAAAGAGAGAGGGAGGGAATTTGACTGATGTACAGCCTTAAAGGTGGGTATCACAGATATTGTAATCAGTTTTTATAAATTACTGTGTTTGAAATGTTAATTTTGCACACATATGCATTGAAATGCAGCAATATTAAATATATTATTTTTATTTTGAAAAGTAAAGAAAAAAAAAAAAAAAAAACTTATTCAAGATTTTTAAAATGTTACTTGCTTACTAGTTTTTATTTATTTATTTTTTTTTTTCTTGTAGATCTTAGATTATTTTAGTTTAACAATATATTCTAAAGAGATTTTTGTATTTTGTAAATTCATTGATAAGTTAAATTAAAAAAAAAAATTGTTTGAATATGCCAGAATTTTCCATTAAGTTTCAGCATTCAAACAAAAATATTTATTTACTTATCAATGGATCCACAAAATAATATCCATGTATGTTTAGTTTATATTGTAAACTATAATAATGTAGAAACAAGACAATTAAAAATTGCATTTTTGAAATATTCAATAAAATAAAATAGTCTGAAAATTTTTGATATATTTTAACATTGAGTTATTTAAAAGAAAATGTGTTTTTTTTTTTTTTTTTTTTTTTTTTTTATTTAACAGTAATTTATGAAAAGGATTTATGCCAACTATTCCCTTAAAAACTCTTCTTAATGGTAAATAAAATTTAGCAACAAAACAAGATTCAGAATTTAGTTTTGTCACATGATGACTTGAGAAGAAAAATTGTTACTGTGTTTACTGCTTATCAATAACAAATAAGAGGAATTTTTGTATGCAGGTTTCAAGAGTTCCAAGAAACTTTAAGGGTAGGTCAGGCATGTCAAAAAAATCATTTTTACATAGAAACATATTGGCAGAAATGTCATGTATCTGCACTAATTAGACAACAATACAATATAAATCAATGCAGATATGGATTTAAAAGAAAAAACAAGTTTATTGAAACACTGTGTGCATGTTACAAAAAGTGCTCAAAATACTTTCCATCGGTAGCAACACAAGCTTCACAATGGCATATCATGAATTGGCAAACACTTTCAAACAGTCCAGGTCTGTCACAGATATGTACTATTTCAACAACTTGTGCTACAAAGTCTTAAGCAGAGTTGTTCACAAGGTCTTTTATGAATTCCATAGGAAGATATTGATAGGGGACAAATCGGGAGATCGTGGTTGCCAGGCAGTGGGTCAGCCCCTGACAATCAACAGTGCCATGGCTTGTGTTACTCAATTCACTTTCAGCCAAATAAATGCCTTCTTGTGAGCATATATGGTGCTCCGCGTATTTTTCTATGTAAAAATTATTTGTTTCGTTCGGCAGAATTCTTGAAATACCTGTACATCACCATTGCTGGTAAAAATATACTTTATACTAAATATATATATATATCAATCAGAAATTTCCTTTAATACATTATTATATATAAAGAATAATACAAAAATTAGTTTTGTATAATATATAAAGAAATTATATATGTATATATATCAGGATAGTGACAGATCAGCCTTTTTCCCTAATCTTTCCCAAGAATCAGGAGAAAAAATTTGGTATGTCACCACCCTGTATATATATTAAATTTTTGCTTTCTGAAAATAAAGTATACTCAGTAGTTGAGTGAAACATTGAAATTTTCTATATGTTACAGAAGTGCTTCTCACATTTTCTGAGCATATTTTTTACTGATACACCACTGATAGTTCTGATTGAAAATTGGCCAGAAATGCAGACTTGGCTATTCTGAAAACAATTTTATGACGGTAACAAATCCATATATAACTTCAAGATTATACAATACTTATGTTCACTGGCAGAGAAAAACAAAGTTATTTTATAGGAAAATTTGTAACTACAATGAACCACTTCACATAATGTATTTCATTGAATTCTGTTTTCACATTCAGAAAATTCACATCCATACAATTAGTACTCTGTTTTGTAAGTTCATTTTTTAATATTTTATTTCAAAGCTAAAACAAACAGTTAAATTTTCACATTTTTAAACACAAAATGAAAAATGTTACAAATTTTCAGAAAATGAGTACTAATTTAATGGATGTGAATTTTCTGAATGTGAAAATGGAATTTCAAAAAAATTAAGTGATGAATAATTCTGGTAACAAATTTTCCAGTGGAATAATTTGAGCTTTGGCCATTGCTAGTAACACTGTTGGGAACTTTTGGCCAATTTTTATTAATATTAACCATTTGTGGCTTGATGGTGGGCAACTTTCGGCTAGTTTTTATTTATAATGGCTGTTAATGATATGATGGCGGGCCACTTTCAGCTAATTTGCATTAATGTTAACTGTTAACGGCATGATAGAGGGGACCTTTCGGCCAATTTTCATATTTGTCAACCCTTAGTGGCTTGATAACGGGTAACTTTCGGCCAATTTTCATGTTTGTCAGCCATTAGTGGCTTGATAACGGGTAACTTGCGGTCAATTTTCATATTTGTCAGCCATTACTGGCTTGATAACGGGTAACTTGCGGCCAATTTTCATATTTGTCAGCCATTACTGGCTTGATAACGGGTAACTTGCGGCCAATTTTCATGTTTGTCAGCCATTAGTGGCTTGATAATGGGTAACTTGCGACCAATTTTCATATTTGCCAGCCATTACTGGCTTGATAACGGGGAACTTGCGGCCAATTTTCATATTTGTCAGCCATTAGTGGCTTGATAACGGGTAACTTGCGGCCAATTTTCATATTTGTCAGCCATTACTGGCTTGATAACGGGTAACTTGCGGCCAGTTTTCATATTTGTCAGCCACTAGTTGCTTGATAACGGGTAACGTGCGGCCAATTTTCATATTTGTCAGCCATTAGTGGCTTGATAACGGGTAACTTGCGGCCAGTTTTCGTATTTGTCAACCATTAGTGGCTAGATAACGGGTAACTTACGGCCAATTTTCATATTTGTCAACCACTAGTGGCTTGGTGGTGGCCATCTTTCAGTTAATTTTCTTTAATATTAATTGTTAATGGCATGATGGTGGGCAACTGTTGGCCAATTTTTATATTTGCCAACCATTAGTGGCCTGTTGGTGGGCATCTTTCGGCTAATTTTCAGTTATCGTGACCATTAATGACATGATGGTGGGCAAGTTCTGGCTAGCTTTCATTTATGTTAAGCATTAATGGCATGATAATGGGCATGTTTTGGCTAATTTTCATTTATGTTAGCCATTAGTGGCATGATGGCGGGCAGCTTACTGTACTTACGGCCAAACTTAATTTGGCCGTATTGAGGCCGGCGTGACACTTTTTTTACGTTGCCGTTACGGCCACCGATAGCGGGCCGCTACAAGTTGCTTATGGCCAAAGGTAACATAGCCACAAGTGGGCCATTACCTCCGTGTTTGTTGGGTAAGTAATACGCACATCATTTCCTATAGTAATCAAAACAATGAAACCTAAATTCAATTAAATTGTAATTAAAATATATATATATATATATATATATATCTAAAATGGACTCCATTTAATTTGACACAATTATTTAGACTCAATGCATAAGAGTTTATATCTTTGTTAAAAAAAAAAAAAAAAAAAAAGACAGAAAAGCAGTTTTGGAGTTTTTGCGACACTGATCTCTATAACTTACCTATCCATTGTTATCTTAAACAAGTATAAAGTTTAGACACTAGTGCATTTCAAATAACGCTAGTCGACATTTTTTTTTTTTTTTTTTTTTTTTTTTTTTTTGGGGGGGGGGGGGGGGTAACAGAAATGAAATTAACTATTTTCAACTAATTTTGTAGTGCAGAATTAAAAAATAATAGTGAAAAATCTGTAACACGTACAGTTTTTTTGTTATGATTATTTAATCTGTACTGGAAACAATGTACAAAAGTCTTTAGAAGTAAACATGCATTATTACTATCAATATTATTGATTTAGCATGGAATACTGTCAGTATGGAGATAATATGCATATTGTAGACTAAGTAGAACATAAAAACATGGAGAATACACTAAATGATTGAATTGTTATTATGTGTTATTTTAAAACCAAAATACAAAAATAGGCTTTTTTACGTTTTATGTTAAATGTCTACCATGTGATTTTAATATGAATAGTTCACAAATGCAGCAAAACTTATCGGGTACGGTTTTACAAGTTCTACACTGAAAACTTGCCATTTTGAACATGAAACTTGAACTATAAAACAGCACAATCATACTTAACAAAGAATATCTGTTAACTAGAATACCAGAAAAAAAAATAGTGAAATTTGCCATTTTCTGATACTTAAAAAAAAATGGAACGAACATGGTTGCCGGGACTCTGAGTTGCCAGGACCCTCGGTTGCCATCAGGAAGGGTTACCACCTGTGATACTGTGAAAAAAGATAAAAAAAAAAAAAAAAAAAAAAAAAAAAAATCGTGAAAATTGCCATTTTCTGATACTCTAACAGAAAAATATGACGTACTGGGACTTTTTTACTTGCAGATATTTAAATAAAAATTGGAATTAATAATAAAAATAATAATTTGACCGTTGTTACCGAACCACTGTAGACCAGTGTAATTTGAGTCCGTAAGCGACAATGATAAAGAATTTTTCTTTGTGTTCCTGTAAAAACACTATAAGTATCATACTCATGAAAATTTATACAGTTCAGATGACGGTGACTTACAACAAACTTACCAATTTTTAGCTCAGTCGGATAGGGTATTCAGACGCTATTGTGTTCACATACACAAATATGCACATCAGCTTAAAAATAGCTAAAATGAAGTCAAGGTACCTTAGGATATATAGATCCAACAAAATCTCGTTGTCGAATTTTTTATTGCAATTCTTTGGCGATACCATTAAAATAATATAGCAAATTACAGTAGGTTAAATTTATAGTGGTTAGTGAGTGGGACTCAGTGATGTCAAATTTTAAGAAGCAACAATCAATTATTCGTTGAAAAGTTTTCTGAATGCCGAATTTGTTGAATCTTGCACAATCTACAAACAAAAAAAAGACGTTCTTCTACAATTGTTCTATGTTTTTTTTTTTTTTTTTTTTTTTTTTTTTATGTCATTCTACCATTTGAGTACTTCAAGAACCGAGTACTCGGTGCTGGGAGATGTTCTAATTTTTTCTTTTTTTCTTCAGACTTTGCTTATCTGCAAAAATCGAATCTTTCACTGACATCTTACCAAACGTTCGCCGAAAGACGAGATTCGTGAAAAGAAAAAAAAAAAGAAAAAGAAAAATGTAGGTGCTGATATGCATACAATGAGGCCATCTTACCTACCACTCTCATAACAGGCCCATTATCTGAAAAGTAAAACCATTTTCTTGAATCTTGCCTTCTTTTGTTTTGTGACCACAATGTTTACGTTTTGAACGCGTGGGGTTCCTGAGTATCAATTTCAGAGGTAGTGATGAAAAAAATCTTTTTTTTTTTCTTTATTAGACATACAAAGGTATACTTTTTATTTCACCGTGTAATTATAAATGAAATAAAAAATACTGTTGATATTTTACTTTAAATAAATATATATATATATAGAATGTCAATCGAACATGAATTCCTCTTATGTATACTTACAACAAGGCAAATAAAGAAAACGAAAGAAAGAAAGAAAAGAAAGAAAAAAGAGAGGTGTACAACTAGACAATATACAAGTTCTAGATCTAAATAATAACCGTTCTACAACTAGGGACTTTTGAATTATGCAAGATTCACACATCATAAAAAAAAAAAAAAAAAAAAAGCTAATCAAATTATATTTATAAAGTGGCAGGTCATTTATATTGACCAAATGATAGTGATTAGATATGGTTACGCAGTTATATGTTATAATGATTCCGAATAAAAATTTTCAACACTCTGCGGCTTAACTACTTTCAATTTATATGCAAAATACACATGCACACATAAAATATACATATATATATATATATATATATATATATATATATATATATATATATATATATCAGAAAAGTACTAGTTAAATCATGGATATATCAAAAATAAATAAATAAATAAATAAATTATACAGACACGACATTATTTAAAACATGAAAATCTGACATTGACAGATTTTAATTTAGTGCCAGAGGTCTTATAGCCGCAAAACAACGTTTTTTCTCTTTTTCCCAATGAGGGGGAGGTGTGCCTTGGGGGGGACTCATGTCAAAGGTGTGCCTTGGGGGGGACTCGTGTCAAAGTTGTACCTTGGGGGGGGGGGACTCATGTCAAAGTTGGGCCGAGGGGGGATTCATGTCAAAGTTGGGCCTTGGGGGGACTCATGTCAAAGTTGTACCTTGGGGGGGGACTCATGTCAAAGTTGGGCCTGGGGGGGACTCATGTCAAAGTTGTGCCTTGGGGGGACTTCATTCAATAAATCCCCATTCAATGAACCGACTGAAATAGGCCCTTAGCACTATTAAGAGCAGGGTTGGGTTTCTTCCGGAAGAAACTAGTTTCTTCCAGGACAGTGGAAGAAACTGGAAGAAACCGGAAGAAACTGGAAGAAATGGAAGAAACCGGAAGAAATGGAAGAAACCAACCAAAAGACAAAACAGATGTTCAAAATTAAAATTTATGAACTATATAAACTCAAAGTATAAATATAATGCCAAATCTAAACTATAATTCAATTAATATTAAAATATCTTTAGAAAAATAAGTTATTTGATAACAAACACTAAGTATATACAGGTGATGGGTTTTTACTTTTCAATGCTAATATTTTTAGAATTTTTTGCATAGATACTATCTCATAATATTATTATACGTTCAAACAGTACAAGTGATAATAATTATGGAATTTTTAGCCATAATATTTGCACTTTTTTTTTTCTTTTTTTTAAAGTATACAACTTTTTGTATAAACTAGAAGCTGGTACCCAATGAACTGTATCAATAAGTAAGATACCTACTTTTAAACTGTCCTGCAAGCTCTCTAGGATTTAAAAAAAAAAAAAAAAAAAAAAAAAAATCCATAGTTTGTATTTATTTATTTTAAGTTGAAAAATAAAGTGCAGTATTGAACTACGAAAAAACTTTTCATTTGTTTTACAGTCAACTCCCTCTAACTCTCAAAAGTTGTGTCCAGAGGTTGTGCAGATAATAGGAATTTGCAAATTAGAGATCATTGTCTTTGTTTACAGTTTTCTTTTGCAGATACAAAGTCAGTTATTATTAATTAAATAGACATCAAAACGGAAAGGATTTTTAATAAATTTTAGAATGAATATTTCTTCAATATTAATAAAACTAATCTATCACATTCATATATGATGGTAAATAATTTAAGCATATTCAAATAATAGGTACCTATAAAATTTTAAACAAACATATTTAAAAAATACGAAACAAAATATTTTTGAAAGTCTGGAAATAATATTCATTGCTGATTAATTTTGTTAAACATTAATGTAATAGTGGTTTATTTTCAGCGCTAGTCTGTATGAATTGCAGGATAATAAATATAAGAATGTTACTCTCCCCCCCCCTTCTCTATTTGTGTTTCAAAGTAAGGATTATGCTAAAAGTTTGATATTTAAAAAAAAAGAACTTTTTATATACCATGTTTTTAAATTTTCTGATGAGTCATTAATAAAATGCGTGAGGCTAAAAAAAATATTTAAGCAATATTTAAACACGCGGAATCAGTTCAGTGAAATAATAATAGTGAAAAAAAAGTTGGTTTTACAAATAAAATATTACTCCTTTTAGAACAACGTATATTAGCATCGTACATTAGCACTTATCAATGTGTATAAAATTTTAAAATTCATAATGACGTCATTTTTTGTGAAATGCATAATTTAACTTTTTATAATTTTTTCACATTCACGTTGAATTAAATGTATTTATTTTTATGTCGATGTCGAAAGAAAATGAACTCGTAATTTTTTTTTTCGGCAACAATTAAATTATAGCTAATTTTTTAATGGCTATTTTATTGCTATTAAGAGCTTATTATTTTCATATTTTAATTAATTAAAAGAAAACAATTTGAAAATCTGACTTCGAAGTATTGTGTTGTCACCGGGTTCTGAGTTACTGTGAAAGTTTCAAATGTCTAGCTAGTAGGGAAATTAGTTAAAAATAGATTGCAAGATTTGTACCGAACAAACATACAAGAATCGAAGTTAATAAAAACATGGTAATAAAAAGAAAAATGTGAGAAATGTGAATTTTTTTTAAATATGAGATGTAAATTTCTTTTAGATTAAAAAATTAATTACAGATTAGAAGGATTTGCAGATTATAAATCTGCAGATTAGAGGGAGTTGACTGTACTGTATGTGACTATAAGGAAAATAAAGTTTTTATGACATTTTGTAATACAGTAAATAGTAATTATTGCATACTGGTTCTTTTAATTAACTGGATTACGTTAAGAGCTGTTTTATCAGAAATTATAAGCAAGTGATCCAAATTATTATTTATTACCAGTTAAAGAAATAAAATTGTCTAAATTATAAAACTTTATACTGTTTAAATTGAAATTGATTTTTTTACTGGATTTTGAGTATTTTGGAATGTGATCATCAGATACCGAGGCTCATTTTGATAAAAAACCTCATAATTATTAACTAAATATGTTATTAAATTTGTATAGGTATATTTAAAGTTACTTAAAGTTGTTTATAAGATCAATGCATCCATTGTATCTTGCAAATCTGCAATTTATAGGATAAATTTTTAAGAAAAACAGTTTCTTCCATTTCTTCCACTTGGAAGAAACCTATTTCTTCCGGCCGGTTTTTTCCATGGTTTTTTCCGCGGTTTTTTCCGCCTTGGAAGAAACCTGCCAACCCTGATTAAGAGTGTATTATAAAAATTCGACAACGCTGTACCGACTGAAATAGGGGTACCTTGTGGGGGACTCATGTCATAGTTGGGCCTGGGGGGGGGACTCATGTCAAAGTTGGGTCTTGGGGGGACTTCATTCAATAAATCCCCATTCAATAAACCGACTGAAATAGGCCCTTAGCACTAATTAAGAGTGTATTATAAAAATTCGACAACTGTACCGACTGAAATAGGCCTCTAGCACTAAAAAGAAAAAAAGAAAGAAAAGAAAAGACAAAAGAAAAAAATCTTAACTAAACAGAATTTATTACCCGATTCCTATTTTTTGAGTCATAATTTTTCTCTTGACATATTTGTAAATTTTTAGATTATGTAAGATCATTTCTCATTATGCATAATTCACAGTGGTCTCCCTAAAATGGCGATAACACTTTTTTTCTGTAAAAAAAAAAAAATAATAATAATAATAATAATAAATATTTGGTCCCAATAAACTAACATAATTTTAACGCTTTTAAACTTAAGTAACAATAAAGCTGTTTGTTTTTTAATATTTTACATTCCAATTAAATAATATAAATAATAATAATCGGACGCCCCATTGCTTCATTATATGCTTATAAAACTGTGAATATTTTTAATGACTGAAACATAATAATATTATTTTTATCTTTAAAACTGGTATGTATGGGGTAGGTAGGTCATGTAGTTCTCAAAAACGGTGGTAAACCATTAGACATTAAAAGTCCTAAATAGAATACTGTGTTTTGATTTTCTACTAGTTACTGTTATTAAATAATGCTGATAACACACAGAAATCGACTGTTAAAACCCAGTGTGTTCGTATTTCGACATCAAAACTTGTAATTATAGCAAAAATTCTGTTTGAAAATATGTATTCAAAATTCAATACTTTCGATACCACGTATTATTAAGAGAAAGTAGAAAGCAGAACGTCGGAGTTACACTTTGTTCATTTACTAAAATCCTGTCTTAGAATCTTAAAACTAAGTCCACGGGCTTCGGTCGACGATTCAAAAAGCGAAATTTATTCGATTCTCTGTATAATACCTGAATAATAAAAATAAAAAAATAAATGAATAAAAATGAATAGAAGAAATGACGTACAATTGGGTAAAGGAAAATATTTTTTAAATGTTAAGATTAGATAACGAAATAGTGGAATAATTATTACAACTTATCAAAAAACAAAGCTAATAAATAATAAATTTCAATACCTTTAGTCATATTGCACAGGTCTGTCCCAATTTAGTTTGTCATTCTTTGATCAATAAAATTCAACGTTATCATAAAAGAATAATGAAACTGAAAAAAGATTCAGAGCATCTCCCAATATATTTAAACAATTTTATGAATGATTTAAAAGGAAAGTTCTTTGAATATTTTTAATTAAAACGGCCTATCTGTGTCCATTCCATACTAGTCCTTCATTTTTCTTATACGCCCTGATCCCTGTAAAAGCTGTTTCACCGCAACAAGCATACATACGCATGGAAGCAATTGCTATCATTTCCTGCATTAGACTGCTCTCTATCGTTGCTATTTTTTCCCTTTCTCTTACCCATGTAAATGGTGGAGAAAGTATTGTTTTTAGGTTAAATTTCCGAAATCGAGTTTTTTTTTACATTTACACGTTTTGAGGTAACCTGAATACAAAAAACACGTTTTAAGCCACCCTGAATACAAAAAACACGTTTTAAGCCGTTGGTCTGTGTGTCTGTGATCAGGATATCTCAAAAACAAATAGTAGCAGGAAAACCAAACTTGGTATTCTATATCAATATCATACAGTGATGCTACACTAAGTTTTTCATTTAGATCAAACAAATGGTTCGGGTACAAAGCAATCGAAATGAATTCAAATACATTACGTCTATGCGAGAAATTGAAAGTTAAGTTCAGCGTAACATCTGTAGGCTGAACTAAACAAAATGAAACGAACGTATGTTCTTTATAAACATAAAATCATCTTTCGGGTAGAATATGGTATGGAAATCATTCACCATTCGTTTACAGGGCTACCCAAAAGAGTTGGGATGTAGTAGTATCATAAATAAAAATTGCTGGACGTGCATTTCATGTTATGCTGTGTGTTTTTAATATAAGATTATATTTAAGTATCCTATGTGGTGTCTATACAGTTTATAGTCACCATTCAAGGTTACCCAAAATTAAGCTAAACGTTCTTTTCTATTGAACATAATTGATGGAAGTGCTTTTCTGCATTTTAACTTTGTAGACGAATTGTGTTCAGAGAGGAAATTTAATTTTTTATACCCATACTGTAAACAAGATATTTTTTTAATTTTGACTTTCACCTCTGTTTTTTTTTTTTTTTTTTTTTTTTTACTTTCTGAACAATATAGTGAGGAAAGTATTGTAATCATGTCAAAAATCCGAATTTGAGATTTTTATGTTTCTACACGTTACGAGGTCCCGTGAGTCCGTTTTCACTATTTTTACGATGATGTATGTGTGTATGTATGTGTGTGTGTATGTCTGAGAGTGAACACGCTAGCGTCTAAACACTTTGTTCGAGTAAGCTGAAAGTTGGTACGTATATTGAAACCCTATTGATTTTGGTGAATCTAGCACTTATAGTTTTTTTACAGGGACACCAGGAAAAATCCTTTATCATCATGGCCTATGGGGCCAAATTTTTAACAGTTTGATAGCGTCTAAACGCTTTATTAATCTGAGCAAAAAATTTGTATACATGTTATAGATCACAGTTGCATGAACTGTATAGATTTTGGTGAATTTAGCACTTGCAGTTCTTTTACAGGGACACAAAGAAAAATTCTTTATCATTATGGCCTATGGGACCCAATATTTAAAAGCGCGATAGCATGTAAACGCCTTATTCAATCGAGCTGAAAATTTATATGAATATCATAAATCATTGTTGCGCTCACTATAAGCATTTTGGTGAATCTAGCATTTATATGTTTTTACAGGGACACGACGAAAAATTCTTTATCATTATGATCTGTGGGCTCAAAGTTCAGTAGCGTTCAATAAAACATCGTGTAATATATGGAGAAAAATACTCGGAACACTCTATTATGGTTTTCTCTCTTTTGTTTGTTTAACAACTCCTCTTTCTTTACTTTATCTACAAAACTGTTAATGACTCAATGTTCGGAAAGTCGAGTGGAGTCACTCCAGATTTTTTTTTTTTTTTTTTTTTTTTTTTTATATATATAACATCAAGTTTACCGGTCGCTTAATATGAAAGTCAAATTTTAAACAATATATATATATATATATATGTATGTATGTTGTCAGTATAAATTAAACAAAAAAAAAAAAAAAAGAGGGAAATGCAAATTTGTTGTTTCGAAAATTGTTGTATTTTAAATCAAACTTGAAAAGTTTGATCAAGATTAGTAATTTTTAAGGCGTATTGCTAGCAAAAGGTATCTGAATAATTTGAAATAATCTTTTAAATTTAATGATAACATAGAATTTATGTTTTACAAATGTAGGTAATATAATTGAACGGGGGGCTGAGAGGGAGCAGTAGTCCTCCTCACACAGATTTATTTGTCAAATAAATCTGTTCCTAAACCTATTTTAAATTATTTTAAAAGTAGATTGAACTTTATTATCTTGCCTCATTGATCTTACGTCTTAATCTGCAATATGTCTTCATAGTATTGAAATACAGCGGGAGAGAAAGTCGTGTGAGTGACACACCGGATTATTTTGCTTTCTTTCACGAATTAAAAGAAGAATTAATATCGCGAAAAACGAAACGTAAGTATGTTAGAGATGAGATGGGCTGCCCGATCGGGCTCAAATCTTACGCAAGTCTTCGGGCTCCGGGCGGGCTCGGATTCAAGCTAAAAGCTTCGTTTATTTTATTCTTCACTAGCTGGAAAACGTAAAGAAAAAAAAAAAAAGAAATTTTATTCATTTTAAGAGCACTTTTAGTAATGCCATAATAGTCATGATAGGTTATAAATCACAAAATAATCTTGCAAACCTTAGTAGCTTTGACTTTCCTTTTTCTAAATAGAACTTTTTTTTCAATGGGATGCATATTATGTCATAGTGTTATTCAGTAATCTTCCTCCTTCGTTGTATTGGGCCTCATTATATCACTCATTCGGATAATTTTTTTGTCCCCCGATAGGCGCGTTATAAACAATGGGCTGCACTATAAATATATATTATATAAATATATACATGTATACAGAGACACAGACATTATAAATTAGAATAACATTTATAGTTATTCAAATTGAGGATTGATAATAAGAAAATTAATTTGAAAATGAAAACGGTATTTAATTTTACTATTGTGTATGCGTTGCATAGCGTACCACTTTCAATATCGGGCTCGGGCGGGCTCGGATTGCCAAAATAGAGCCCGAACTCACCTCTAAAGTATGTGTCTCGTTAGAATCACGTAAACGAAAAACGTTACAACGTTATGCAAACGATACAACCGCGTTTACGTCATGTAAACGTCCTCCTAAACGCCAAATAAAACGTTTTTATTTGGCGTACGTTAAAAACGTTTCGTCGTAGAATGTTGAACTGTTATATTATCTAGTTATATTATCCCTCTGTTATATTATCCACTCTGTTATAACTGTTATATTATCCCTCACACAGAACTAATTATCATATAAAACTCTTCCGAAGCCTAATTTGAATTGTTTAACATAGGTTTACATAACAGCACTCGTTATCTTACCTCTTAATCTGCAACCTGTATTTATAGTATTAAATTTCAGGGTAAGAGAAAGTCGTGTGAGTGACACACCAGATTATTATTTTTTTTTTTTTTTCTTAAAGTGAAAAAATTAAGTTTATATTTTTGTTATTAGTATATGGAGAGTATAATAGGTGTACGTGAAAGTCACGTGGTATGCACAAAACGTTTTATTATTATCATTTTATACAATGCTTTCTATAGTTATTCGTACTATATTTATTGTATATTAAATTTTATAATATTAAGAAATGTCTTTTTATGTTTCAGGTAAGCGAAATGTTCTTGTGGTGAATTGAAATGTTTTAAACTAAACTGTTTTGTCTGTTAATCTAATAAAGGTGTGTAGAATATTTTTTCTTTAATTATGAATATTGTTTTACATTCCGATATCTTGTTTACGAAATAATTTTCAGAATAAAACATGTTGTATAAATAATTTATATACTTTATTAGAACATTTGTGTGTACATTAAAAAGTGTGATTTGTCGTCAGTAATATATACAGGGTGGTTATAATTAAACTTCCCCTATAAACAGCATCTTACAGCGGAAACGGGTGAACGGAATGCAAAGAAATTTGGTTTATAGACTGTACACTAGATGCGCTCACGGAATTTCGAAAAAAAAAAAAGTTCTAAAATGTCCACCAGAGGGCGCCTTTTCCGCATAAACATTAAATTTAACACAATAAACGACCAAAACGGAATACAGAAACAGTATTTACATTTATTGACTAGTATTTGATCAACTTGTCATCCAACAGCACTGCAAACGTTTTATTACCCTAATCTGTTTTGTATAAAGCTTCCTCTTCTTCGCAAGCATGCAGATCTCGACATTTTTATTGCTAGAACTGACAGCTTTTCCCGGTTTTACATTTTATGACTCATAATTCTTGTTCTGGATTGTTCATATTGTTTCTGTACTCCGTTTTGGTCGTTTATTGTGTTAAATTAAATGTTTTTCCAGAAAAGGCGCCCTCTGGTGGGCATTTTGGAACTTTTCGAAGTGAAAACTTCTTTAGGCGCGTTGAGCACTCTTTTGGGTGAAAAAAAATCATGGAACTCGTGTCATCGTCACCGAACGCTTTCCATGAGCTATATGTATACTGTGTATATAGGTACATAGATATACCTCCGTGCGTTATTAGTATACATTATATATATACAAAGAGTATATCTCTCTACATATATATCCATATATGTAGCGCCCGGCGCGGCATGCCTCATATACATATATATTATATTTGTGTATAAAATGTATACTAATACGAGTAGTATACTGGCTACTGGCATTTGTCTCTTTCTAGCTCTATACTCTATGCATGTATGTACTTTTTCCACAGTCTATACATAGTTCACAAAGTACAAGCACGCGTTTTTATACAGACTGTTATATTCTTCTTTTTGCTTTCAATATAAATTTTCAAATAAATAAATAAATAATAATAATAAAGAAAATTATTTTAGTCCTATTACAATATTTTTACCTAATATAAGGTTTAGTTCATTTAATTTGGGTAGCTACAAATAGTGTGTCGAATCCTATAATACAGATCCTAAACCTTCTTTACAAACCAAAAATAATTCGAAAATAATAATCTAATAGCTCGACGATACAATTCACAAGTTACTTAGTTTTCACTTCTATCGGCAGTCCCGAAAGACCGGCTTTTTTTTTTTTTTTTTTTTTTTTTTTCGAAATTCCATGAGCGCATCTCGTGTATAGTCTATAGACTAAATTTCGTTGCATTCCGTTCATCCGTTTGCGCTGTACGATGCTGTTTCTAGGGGAAGTTTAATTATAACCACCCTTTATATTAAGAAAATCTGGTGTGTAACAACCACGCGACATCCATTACATACACATATTATAAACATATTTTGAAGATACATTGCATATAAATCCTGTTGCCAATTTACGTCATCTCTGATAAAATCTTGATGATATGCAGCTGTGTTTCGTGGCTGGTTTAATTCTAACCAGGTAAGTCCTAGGTTTCCAAAAGTATTAGAAAGCGGTGATATAGATGAGTATTCTCTTTATTTCGTACACAGGTGTTCGGAAACAGCTGACTCTACTTAATTTATTTTTCACGTGATTCACACTCCTTTAATATGCAACCATTTGTGCGGATTCAGAGATCAGAGAAAATGTATTTCTCTCTTTCTCTACGTATACGGCGGCCTCTTATATTTTATCTAGGAATATTAATGAACAATAACACTCTCGCTTTTCTTGGAATAGTCTTAACACCTTAATGCGCACGGTTTTTTAATAGTCGTTTTCTCTATCTCTCTCGGTGTTACTGAAATTTTTTTTAAGTCGGCGAACATTCAAAATTCAACCATAGTAAGTGTATACGCAGTACGTTCGCATTTTTGATTAATATATTAAGTTCGGCAAACTCTCCTCATCAATATATATGAATACATACGCAATTTCTTCTCATTTTACACTGAATTGTGATCAAGGTAAAAAAATATCCTGACTTTCAGAAATAAAACATTGAACTAATTTTGTAAAGGGTTTACCGACACTCACACAAGCATTTGCAAAAGCTCTTAAATTAAACACTACTGTATATGTAATCTGTAATATTATACAATAATTAGGTATCGGTGTTCTTTTGTGAGTCTCTGTACATGAACCATTAATGTCATTTATACCATTTGCAATAGAAAAAGTGCTATAATGTACGTGAATGATATATAAAGTGTTTCCTAAACAGCGCAACTTTTGAAATCATAACATAGAAATTTATCGATGACAGCAAGCAAACTGCCTATTTTTGCAGTGTTGGGATTGTGGATATCCCTAATCACAGGTAGCATACACTGCAAAAATAGATAAATTACTGGACCCTTTATCAACTGACGGTACTTCGAAGTACCATTAATTTAAAAAGCGTATAAAATCAAATTTATGCAAGAAATGTCAAAGAATAGAACGTGTATACCTCTCTTTAATCTCCCTACAAGCCCCTAGACGTTGTATGCATCTGTTTTTGTTCCAGGAAGGATTTTATAGAGTGTTAATACTGTTTTTTCTCTGCATTTTTCACGATCTTTACCTGCGTTCAGTGTTCGCAGATGGTCGACAGTCAATTTCCCGAAACAGGCTTTCAGATTTCCCCAAATCAGGGGTTTAAAAAAAAAAAAAAAAATCCCCAATTCAATTTTTACTAAAAGAGTAAATTTTAAATATTTAACAGATGTAAGCCGAGATTTTTCCCCAAATGATGCTCATTTTTGAAAAAAATCCCCATACATAAAAATAACTCTTATATACACACGAGTTATCGGAAAATTTTAAATCAGTGTAAAGCACTTTAGTGCTGAGGATGTATGCAAAATGTAATTTCATGTTCAGGATATCCTGGAGATTTCCCGGGGAGAAGTAGTACCTTTAAAAGCCCCTATGCTAAAGAAAGCTATTAAAAGCTTCTACGCACGGCCCTCATCACTTACCGTCGCCAGAAGCCCGAGCCAATGTTATTCTGTGGGGAGATTTTCTTTACAAATAACTTATTAACTAATACATGTTTTTAAATTCTGTTTTCACATTCAGAAAATTCTCAGCTGTTAAATGGACAGACCTTTTTTAAAAATGTATTTTTTTAAATTTTAATATTTTATTTTGAAATTTCAAAATGAAAACATTTCACGTATTGAAAATTCGTATTTTGCAGATTCAAAATAAAATATAAAAAATTGAAAAAATTATTTTTTAAAACAGGTTCGTCCATTTAACAGCTGGGAATTTTCAGAATGTGAAAACAGAATTTAAAAATATGTATTAGTTAATAAGTTATTTGTAAAGAAAGATTTCCTATAGAATAACATTAGCTCCGGCTTCCGGCGGCGGTGAGAGAAGAGGGCCTTTAAGTACAAATCCCTACAATTGACAGTGATGTAAACTTAGCAGGTAGACTAAAATAAGTAAATAAAAATAAAGTTGAAAAATTCACCAGATTTCTCCCCAAAAATTTCAAAACTCCCCATAAACATTTGATCCCCGAAAATGTCCCCAGAAGCACAAAAAATTCCCAATCTGGCAACATTGCGTGTGTTATAATTAATTCTTACATTACCTCCAGAATCTCACACCAATCTTAGAAAAAAATATAAGGAACATAAAAAGTAAATATTTTTTACACTTTTCTTAATTTTTTACGCTTTTTTGCATTCTTTATGAGAAACCCTATATGTCAGTTTCAAGGCATTCTAAATAATATTTACGGAAATAATATCTTGGCCATGGCAGACAGACAAAATTATCAAAATCTGCTTCCATGATATGCTGCGTATACACCAACATATTAGGACTACAAACATGTTTACACTAAACATCCTTTTTGCACTGAAGACGGTACGCTTAAGGCTGCCGAAACAGCTGTGTGCATTTCCAATATTTTTCTTTGGCGTTTCTGACGTAGTAGTTTATTCGGGTTTTAATATTCCAACGCCAAGTCTCCTGTTATTACTAAACATATTACTTTATTTTACTGCTCATCGCAGTGATGCCAGATTGGGGATTTTGTCCCCATTTTGGGGGATTTTTGAGGCTTCTGGGGACAATTTTGGGGACCAAATGTTTGTGGGGACTTTTTTGAGGAATTCTAAAATTTTTGGAGACAAATATGGAGAGTTCAACTTTCTGTCAATGTTCGCAACGTAATGATTTATTCCTGCCGCCAGGGATTTTCAATAGCTTTATTGTTATTTGGGGATTTTTTTTCAAAAATTGCCTTCATTTGGGAAAAAATCTGAGATTAAATCAACTTAAATCTGCTTGATTTTTTATTTTCCCTTTTTAGTAGAAATCAAGTTGGGGAAGTCAGGGAGAAAAAAACCCTGATTTGGGGAAATTTGAAGACCTGTTTGGGAAAATAATTTTCGACCATCTGGCATCACTGGCTCATCGGATGAAGATGAAGTGATCTCGGATAATCCCTCGGGAGTTGCGCTCCCATTTTAAATATTAAGACGGCTTTCATTTTTCATTTTTCATTGTTGATTGTTTTTCTTCCCCGATTTCTCCCAAAGTAGTCCAAGTCGATCCTAATTAAGGAGATTACTCGCTCTTTCATTGTATTGTGTCTATCGGAATGAGTTCACAGCTGTGTTTTGAAAGGGAGGAGGAGCTGGTATAGTTATTACCTTAATTTTTCTGTCATCTAGAGATCCATTTTTGAAAATGACTGTGAGGGAGGATAGTTGTGTGTGGGTGTATATGTATTTATATTAAAGTTGTATGTAATATACACGTGTCATATGTTTTTATTGGTATATATTAAAATGCGTGTGTAGCATAAAAATTTTTTGTATGTATGATAGGTGATCAAATATATTGTAACGTATTAAAGAAGATAAGCTATTTGTAATAATTGATTTTTCATATTCGGTAGAATTTTGAAGCGCGTCCACATGTATTAAAATTGGATGTAGAGACCTTACTGTATAGAAATTCTGAATATATATGTCTCATTAAAATAATAATAATAATAATGATAATTATTTTAATGCCAATAAGACAGTTATATCTTGTAGGCTATATCATGTATAAATAATTCTTGCTTCCTTTAAAAAAATCTGGAGTGACTCCACTCGACTTTCCGAACATTGAGTAATTAACAGTTTTCTAGATAAAGTAAAGAAAGAGGAGTCGTTAAACAAACAAAAGAGAGAAAAACATAATAGAGTGTTTGAGTATTTTTCTCCCTATATTAAACGATGTTTTATTGAATGCTACTGAACTCTGAGCCCGTAGATCATAATGATAAAGCATTTTTCGTTGTGTCCCTGTAAAAACCTATAAATGCTAGATTCACCAAAATTCTTATAGTTAGTGCAACAGTGATTTATAATATTCATATAAATTTTCAGATCAATTGAATAAGGCGTTTAGATGCTATCGCACTTTTAAAAATTGGGTCCCATAGGCCATAATCATAAAGAATTTTTCTTTGTGTCCCTGTAAAAAAACTGTAAGTGCTAGATTCACCAAAATCTATACAGTTGTTGCAACTGTGACCTATAACATGTGTACAAATTTTTTGCTCAGATTGATAAGGCGTTTAGACGCTATCACACTTTTAAAAATTTCGCCCCATAGGCCATAATGATAAAGAATTTTTCTTTGTGCCCCTGTAAAAAAACTGTAAGTGCTAAATTCACCAAAATCTATACAGTTTGTGCAACTGTGACCTATAACATGTGTACCAATTTTTTGCTCAGATTAATGAAGCGTTTAGACGCTATCGCACTTTTAAGAAATTGGCCCCATAGACCTAATGATAAAGAATTTTTCCGGGTGTCCCTGTAAAAAGACTATAAGTTCTAGATTCACCAAAATCAATAGGGTTCGTAATATGATGACTTAAATAAATGTACCGTTTTTCAGCTTATTCGAACAAAGCGTTTAGACGCTAGCGTGTTCTCTCACAGACATACACACACACATACATACATCATTATAAAACTAGTCAAACGAACTCAGGGGACCTCGAAACGTATAGAAACATCAAAATCTGAAATTCGGATTTCTGATATGATTACAGTACTTTCCTCGCTACAGTGTTCGGAAAGTAAAAATAATAATTGCCATGTTTATTATTTCCCGTAATGAATATATGGATGACCTAAGCAATATACATCAGATTTGTTCTGTTCTATATGATTTAAAAATACAAAAACACATTTTACTCATTTTTTGAGTGAATAGTTCGCATATATAGAAACAAATTTCCCCGCATTCAGACAGACGCTGTCGTGTATCGCCATACATTACGACAATAAAAATATGGAAACTGTATTCAGTATCTCTCCGAATGTATAGAATTCTACCAAAATCTTCTACTCAGATTTTTCGCAATTGGGATATTTTCCTTACGTGTATTGTGTATGTTTGCAAATAAAGGAAGAAGATAAAGGAGGTGTATTGACAGATCCTTCAATTATCCGCCTCAATAGAGAGATAAAGATTAAGTAAGAGCTTCTTGCAGTCCATTGTTTATTGTTTATCATTTTGGTTTCTCGCTAAATTCTTTGGATGATTCAATCAAAAATGTCGACTCTCTTTCTTCTTTCCTTTGTTGGATAAAGTGAAAGCAATCATCTAAACGTTCTAATAAACCGAAAAACGTTCTTCACAAATGGCCTGTTGATTCCTATGAAAATAATTTTTAATCGACACACACACACAAAAAAAAAAGGGGGGGGGGAACAATGTTAAAACAGATCATGCAATTTGAAAACGTCCTTTTTACTTTCTTCTATATTCAATAGAAGAAAGTATTGGATTCGTAAAAATTTTTGACCTCGGATTTTTGATGGATTGACACGTTTTGAGAGCTGTGGAACACGATTTGACTATTTTTAGAAAATGTCTGTCTGTTTGTCTGTCAGTCTCTGCGTGGGTGTGACAAACTTTTGTGGCAACTGTATCTCAGGAACTACTTCACAGAATTTCATACAAATTGGTATGTAGTTGCACCTTGACATAACTTAGTGCCAACTTTTGGAAAAAATTATCTTACAGGTTGCGTTGCCATCCTGCTTTTTCTAAATTTTTAACAGGGTGATATAGGACAAAATTTTGTATAAATGTGCATAAAGAGAATTATTTTTTAGTAATCATTATGAAATTTACAAGTATTTATAATAGAGATAGTCAACTGGGAAAAAATTTTTTGTATGTGTAGGAGCCTCGCCACCCTCCCTGGGGTGGAAGTCCCCCCTCGAGGGGAGTAAATTTTCAAGATGGGTATCTTTCGAAAGGTCTCGTCAATACCTTTAAAACGAATGGTTGAACTATAAATATGTGATAATTCAAAATGAAGTTATCGATTTTTTTTACTTTTAACGAAAGAAAACTTTGAAAAAAAAATCGTATTTTTTTTTTTTTTTTTAAAAATATTGTTACTGAGTGAATTTGTATAGAAAAATATAGAAGAAAGTCTTGTCGTGGCCACAACATACTAGTTTTAAATATGTTTATTTCATGCATAACTTTCGTATGGATAAATAAATTATATGATGATTCTCTTAAACATAAAAATAAATGACTAATATATTTTTTTCACGAGTAACAATCGGCTTTCCTGACCCCGTTGCATCTCTTTACATACTTGTATTGTGCTATTACATTTGATTTGTCGTTCTATGATTTCCCCCCCCCCCCCACATTAGGGGGTCATTAGACTGAGTCTTACTACTCAAAGTGTATTCCGAACCACTACTACCTGAACTAGAACTCTATTCTGGCACCTACTGCCTGAAAGTCTGAACCGTGCAGTTCAGTGGCAAAATAGCCACTTATTGTGTAAATAGGATCAGTTTGAAAAAATATTTTATTCTTATGTTGATTTTGATAAACTTCAAAGTCGCTTTACAATCATTTTTTCCACAGAGGGGCTGGTGATACAGGCACCTTCTGTTTAAAGTGGATTTCAAACCACTACGAAAATCGATTTACCAATACTCGAACCCGGTACCTGGTGACTGGAGGTCTAAGCTTTAACCATTCTGTCACCAGGTGGAGTATGTATATAGGCATTCCTTCACTGATCTGTATACATATTCAGTATATTGCTGGCGATTCACGTTATACGGAACTGACAAAATTATTTGTCTTTTTGAATAAGGGATGCATTTAAAAAAAGAGAGTGAGAAAATTTTTATTGGATCTCTATGGGATTTTGTACGGGGGGGGGGGGGGGATAGTAACATGAGAGTGGTCATAAAAGAGCTTAAAAAGTTAAGTGACGGATTTAGAAAAGTTTGCAAACTTAATATTTTTGTTCAAATTTTTCAACTGCTTAGCATCGTCCTTCATAATGACATCATTTTTCACGTTTAGCTAATCGATGCTTAGAAAAATCCCACTTTCACTCTTTAGAAAAAGAAAACGGAGCAGCGCAAGGAAAGATATGTCTAAGAGCGTTTTATTGGCCTCTGAAAGATAATAAAACGGTAGCTGGAAGCAATCTCGGCATCTCTAATCAACTTCGCTTTTCTTCTCTTCCCTTTTAAAACACTGCCACAATAATTACCGCGAAAGACAGTTGCTGTAGCGGAGAAAAAGAAAAAGTAAATAAATAAATAAACAATCCAGCGAAAAATCAAAAGAAACAAGACAAGTAAAAGAGGGCAGCGGTAACTTGTCGCCAGGGGACGCTACTAACGCGCTCTCTGAGATGCCACAGGCGATCGTGGAGAAGAACCTTTGAATCGGTCGGAGGAGAGAGATGAGTTGAGGTGAGAAACATGTGTTCCGAAGGGACGGTGCCTGCTTCTCTGCTCTGTTTTGGAATACGGTGTTTGTTTATGTTTTCACGAGGGTGTGCTGCCGATCTCCCAACTTGTGTTATCGACTGTCAGGAATAATGTGTACGATTATTTTATTTCAAGCCCTGTATGAGAAAAGTGTGCACCGCCGTTCGGTTTTGCTCTAAGAATCGATAGGCTACGCGGTTATTTATAGAACGAGCTGAATCTGTAGAATTTTTTAAATTTTCATCGAGTGGGGATCAGCATTTTTTATCTTATAATTCACCTATTAAAAAAAAAATAATAATAATAATCTTGCAAAAGATGTTGTGCATGCTTTTAGTGTAATTTCTTGCGTATGTTATTCATGATGTGACAGGGTTGTTTCACTGTAAAGTGACAAAAAATAATTAGAGTATATTCTTGACATGATCCAACGACGGTGCTTATGATTTTATTCTTCATAATTTAAATTTTATTTTGTGAATAGGGTTTCGAGGTAATCTTTTCTCAAATTTCATGAATTTCTGTGTTCTTTGAGAATATATGTAAACTTTTTAAAGTAACTCTTGAGCGCAATAATTGTCATTTTCAAAGACATACATCTTCTTATTGTAAAAAACTTAACGAATAATATAAGCTTATTTGGTTTCAGAATTTCCTTTTTTTAAAAATTTGCTAAAGTTTTGTCATCACCAGAACAGTACTTTACGAAATATATTTTGTGCCGAATGTTACAATACGGTCTTCCTTGCTTAAGAATTTTCAATTGCAATTAAAAATAAAAAACTGTTGAATAATCTACATTAGCATTTATTTCAGTTATCTTGAAACAAGTGATTTATAAATTCATTTATGTACCCAGGATAAAATAATAACTACTGGAGAATTAATTCGAACTTGGCGAACTAACATTTTGCATTACAAAATTTTGGAATGATATTAAACTTTTGATTTTACCAACTTAATCTTTCAGAGTTATCTTGTAATGGTTCAATAAAATTTCTTTGAAACTGTACTCGTGTTAAATACCGATATGTAACCACGCCAAAAGCACAAGGAATTTCTTTGAGCCTTGTTTCATTGTACAATATCATCCATAGTAAAAACTTTAGCGGTTTAACTTCTACGGTGCACAAGGCTCTCTTCAATCAAATCATCAATCTTCAATAAAATCGTAGATTGTGTGTTCACTTGATTATTCACTTCTAATGCAAATGCCAAAGATTTCATCAAATGGGTAGCTAAAGAAAAGTGTCGAAATACTCTTTTAATTTATTCGATAATATTTTTGAAACGATAATCCATACTGATATCGATACCGATATTTAATCATAATCGAAGCATATGGAATTATTTTAAGCTGTGCTTCATTATTACAATTTTTTTGTTATTGTTATCGCCAACAAATTCATTTCTACGGAGCAGAAAAAAAGACAACGCGTGTGTTTATCGGATTATTTGCTTCTCATACAAAAAACTGAGGATATTTTGAGGAATGTGCATCTAAAGTGAGAACCAAAATGTTTGGATTAGACAAAGAAGCAGTACTATACCAAGAAGCTGTGTATGTGACCACCCCGACTTCTTATGCGGGAGATCGGTCGAATCACTGCCGGTTCGAATCTCCCTGTTCCGGGGGTGTGCCCCGGATGGCTAAGGATTACTTGCAGCCGTTCTCCCCTTACGGAAGGTACTACCTCAAAGTAACGGCCCGACTTGGATCCAGGTAAATTATTTATTTCTTTACTTCCTGAACGGGACAGATGTTTTATTGTATGTTACAGGGGGTTGCTTTTATTAAACTTCAAAATAAAGGGCATTCATGCAGGATTGGGACGTGACATGTAAGGAACGGACGATTGCTTACATTTACAGACCTAAACCTAAAAAAGATGCCGTCGGTGGGAGTCTGCCTAGCACGGATCCTAGCCCGTTTTCTCTCGCGTTTCGGAGAAAACGACGGAAAACCTTTGACAATTATGGCTAAATCATAAATCTAAAAATCATAAATGATAAAAACATAAGCTAAATTATAAATCATAAAATCCGAAATAAATAGCATGCAGGCTGCCATATTATATCGCAAACAGTCCAGAACGACATCGTTATCGTTCAAATCGGCGTCAAAGAAAAATCACCAAATTCAGCTGTGGGGAAACACTATAGTTGTACCGAAAAAAATAATATAGTTAAATTTTTTGTCGACGATAGTTCGACAAATTTGTTAAATTTTTCGCACGGATGTGAAAAAAAAAAAAAAAAAAAAATGCAAATGAAAGTCCTATAAATTCTTCGATTTTACTATTAGAGCAGTTTATTTCTTATTTTGCCTCCTGCTGGTGCATACACGAAGTTTTAATTGCGATGCTGACTTGGTGGATAAAGCGTTATGGGTGAAGATATTTTCCCTCAGGTAAGAACCGCTGACTGAAGCCGCAGTTAGCAAGGGAGGGTTATAACTCGTTTGCAAACTGTCATTTGTGGTGACGACGGACACATAGAACAGGATTTATATACGTGTAAACATTTGCTTGCGAATAAGTACAGTTTTTCATGAAAACATGTGATCTGGTCACGCACAGCGCCCTCCGTCGACGAATAGCTTAATTATTATTTTTTCCCTACCAAAAAATAAAAAAATTCCCCTTCACGAAAATGATTTTTTTGCAAACCGCGTTCAATTCTCTATCAATTCATTCAATAGTTATGAATTTTTAAAATGTCTACAGACTTATGGGACACCCTGTGTATATATATATATATATATATATATATATATATATATATATATATTTTAACATCGTAAAATATATATATGTTTATATAGGGGGTACATTTTTTTTTTTTTTTTTTTAATAAACAGCGATAGCAGCCTCAAAACGTATTTAACCGATTAGGATGCAATTTATTATTCGATTTATGTTGATGGATTACAGTGGTTTAATTTTTTTTTTAAGTCATCTGGACATTTAATATGTTATAGGTACACATTATGGTGTAAAATAATATATATTTTTAATATGCCATGTAAACTGGTGTTAAATGATATAACATGGTACAAGAAATAAATAAACGTGGAATAATAAATGTGGAACTGCGTTCATTGATAAATATCGACTGTAAAGCGGGCGAAGATCAACTGGTATACAGGTCGTCCCAAAAATTTTATTACACGATTCGATTGTTTACCAATTCGAAATAAATGGGTAATGTAAATTGGAAAAGTGTTTTAAATATATACAGAATAAAGCACACTAAAATATTTTTTAATTTTCAAAAAGTTTAATTAAAAAAAAAAAAAAAAACTTTCTAGACAAATTTGGTCAATTAGAAAGTTTTTATTTTCAGTGCAACAACATCACTTAAACTAGTATGTTGTGGCCACCACATGACTTTCTTCTATATTTTCCTATACATATTCACTCAGTAAAAATAATTTATTAATATTATTATTTAAAAACAAATATCTCCCATGATAATGCAGACGATTTCCATATTAGAGAAATAGTAGAACACTAAATATCCAAAAAAAAAAAGTCAATTTTACTGTCAATATTACACTTAAAATAAATAAATAAATAAATAAAATATTTTTTTTCTGTTAAAAATGAAAAAAAAAATTGATAACTTTATTTTAAATTATTGCAGATCGATGGTTCAACCATTCGTTTTAAAGGTATTGGCGAGGTCTTTTGAAAGATACCCATCATGAAAATTTACTCCCCTCGAGGGGGGAGGCGTGGTTCCTACACATACGAAAAAAAATTCCCAGTTTACTATCTCTATTATAAATAATTGATGTAAATTTCATATTGATTATTAAAAAATAATTCCTTTTATGCACATTTATACAAAATTTTGTCCTGTACCACCATGTTAAAAATTTAGAAAAAGCGGGATGGCAACGCAACCTGTAAGACAATTTTTACCAAAAGTTGATAGGCCCTAATTTATGTCAATGTGCAACTACATTCCAATTTGTATGAAATTCTGTGCAGTAGTTCCTGAGATACAGTTGCCACAAAATTTTGTCACACACACACCGACTGCAGACAGACAGACATTTTGTAAAAATGGTCAAATCGTGTTCTACAGCTCTCAAAACGTGTCAATCCATCAAAAACCTAAGGTCGGAAATTTTTACGAATCCAATACTTTCTTCCATTGAATATAGAAGAAAGTAAAAAGTGGGTTAATATAATATAATTAGAAATTAGACACTAAACAAATAGACCATATACCAAAACAAAAATGTAAATTTGTAAGATAATATGCATGATAATATTTATATTAAAACCATTTTGAGTATGTTGGATACATCCGCGATCCAGTTACGTATTCTTAAAGTTTTTTTTTAACATTAACACTGCCATTTTTCATTTGAAAATTTTAAAATATATATATGCAAGTATGTAAATTATTTTGAAATTTGTCATATTTTTTTCAAAGCGACGTTCTAACAAATTAATTCACAGACAAATTTTTTTCTCCTTATTTTTATCTGTAGTTTAACCGTTTCGAATATTTGCGTTAAAATAATTCTTAAAAACTGCTTAAGAGCGGACAATACCTAATCTCGCCGGCAGCCTTCGCCCATGTTATTCTATGGGAAAATTTGTTTACATAATTACTCATTACCTAATGAATATTTTTCACATTTAGAAAATTCATAAGCGTTAAATTAGTACTTGTTTTCCAAAAATTGATTTTTTAAAATTTTAGTATTTCATTTTCCGATTAGAAAATGAGAAAAATGCATTTTGTGAAAAATCGCATTTTTGAACTCAAAATTAAAATGTAAAAATTAAAAAAAAATGAATTTTTTAAAAATGAGTACTCATTTAACGGTTATGAATTTTCTGACTGCGAAAACAGAATTTAAAAATATTCATTAGGTAATGTGTAATTGTAGCAACAAATTTCCCCATAGAATAACATGGGCGAAGGCTGCCGGCGAGATTAGGTATTGTCCCCTCTTAATAATTGCTTTGTATAATTGTCTGTTTAAGTTTTTTATATATTAGATTTTAAAAATAATCGCGAATTCTTTTTAATATGCATTTTGTAAAATTGCTTATCTAATTGTAGTTTTTTTTTTTTTTTCTTTACAATACCTTAACTGCAGAATTGCATAAACGGGAATTATGGGCTGTATGCGTCCCACAGTACACAAACCACTAGTTATCTCTATCTACTTAAGCATTTTTTTTTTTTTTTTTTTAACACAAATTGTCATATTTTTATCTAAAATTTTACATTAGCAATTTGTATATGATCTCTACCATCAATGAAGAAACAACCTTTAAAATAGTACGAAAACATGATATCAGTCAACCTTTTCTTCTCTGTATCATAATTCAGTTAGTTTTAAATATACAGTAATGCGATTTTTTCTGATGGTTTTGCGGAATAGAAGATAAACTTTCTAATTCATCGAAATTGTCTAGAGGGGTTGTTTAAAAAGTGTAACTTTTTCAAAATTATCGGGGAGATATTTATTTTAATGTAGTCCTATTTCCTACTTTATTTTAAACATTTTCAGTCTTTTTACGACCACAATAAACTTAATTTTGCGGACATACATAAGTGTTTTTAAGTAAAGATCGTAATCATTTGTCATCTAAATTAAATATTGGTATTTTCACGTTGTTGTATCTGTAAATCCATATTGTACCTGTAAGTGCATCTGCATGTTACTGTATATTATTAAATCTTATATTGATTTAGCATGTTGTAAGTCACCATCTCCCAAACTGTAAAGGCTTATAGTTCTTTATAACAGGTTTATGAAAAAGAATTCTTATACTCTACCGTCTATGAACTCCATTTATTGGAAATGCGTTTTAGTATTGTTAAGTTACTTGAAGCAGAAACAAAACAAATATATGCTATATTCAGGGTTTAAACTGCCATTAGTTTTTTTAGTATTTTGCTAAAAGATATTGCATTTTGCTAAACTATGTCAGTAAGAATTTCGCTAAAAAGCTAAAACTAGATTATTTCATAAAATATCTTTATATAACTACCTCTAGTTTTTATGCAAATATTCGTGGACAGAAATTACAAAATCACTAAAAATATTGGGAATCATTATCTATTTAGTATATTCGGATTTAATTTCGACTTTTAATGGTTGAATTTAAATGCAAAAATATTTAAAAACATAATTAAGAATTTGCTTCATAGATGTTATTCTCAGTGCTAGTATTGCGTTTGTTGAAATCGAAACAAAATCTTGCTGATTCATTTTTCTTAAATCACAATATATGCTTGGTTAAAATTGTCAGTGAACAAAACAAACAGAAAACAAAATTGGGGATAACCAAGTTAAGAAAAAGAAATCAATACTGTTCAAAGAATTAATTTTCGAAAAAGCTAAAATACTGCTTATACCTTTTAGCTAAAATGCTAAAGAAACTTTTTTGCCAGGTTAAACCCTGGTTGTATTGTTACTTTCCGAACACTATAGTGAGGAAAGTATTGTAATCATGTCAAAAATCCGAATTGGAGATTTTGATGTTTCTATACGTTTCGAGGTCCCCTGAGTCCGTTTTCACTATTTTTACGATGATGTATTTATATGTGTGTGTGTGTGTGTGTGTGTGTGTGTGTGTGTGTGTGTGTGTGTGTGTGTGTGTATGTCTGTGAGTGAACACGGTAGCGTCTAAACGCTTTGTTCGAATAAGCTGAAAGTTGGTTACGTATATTGTAAGTAACCATAGTACGAACCCTATTGATTTTAGTGAATCTAGCGCTTATACTTTTTTACAGGGACACCAGGAAAAATTCTTTATCATTCTAGCCTATGAGGCCAAATTTTTAAAAGTGCGTATGTATGTATAATTATTATCTATATATCTACATAACATAGTATATCATATTACTGATGTATATGCCGGTTTGAAATTATGTAAGCATTTTTCAAGTTTGTTAGAAAAATTCCTTCCATTTTCCATCTATCTACAATATCTCTTTTAAACGGAACAGTTAAAAGAGAGAGAGAGAGAGAGAGAGAAAATGAACAAAATCGCATGCCATTTTTGTATTTATAAGTCCTGATGTTTTTAAAAAAAAAAGTAATACTTTGCTTTAAATTCTAAGGATTTAATAATAAATATTAAACATAACTAACAAATATTATATATTGACCCTGTAAGGTTCGATACAGGCAAAAAATGAAATTCTTTTGTTTCCCCTCGAAAACTTCAAATTCATTAAAACTGCCTTTTTAAAATATTTAGTTTTATAAAAAAGACCTTTTTATAAAAATTTTCCATGTTTCCAGAATTATTTTTAATGTTTACCTAGAACTTGGTTCAATGAGACGCTATTAACTTGATAATAAGCATTTATACACTGATACAATAGAATATGTTACATAAATTTTGTTTAAAAAATATTTTTGTTTTTCTTCACAAACATTAAAACTTGTATTGACTCCTGACATGTAAGTGTAAAAAGTAGGCAGTGATAATTTTGTTTTGTATTCCTTTATTAAATAAGTTTTCAAATATGAATAAAATATGTCAGTGTCAGTATTGACAAAAATTTTAAAATTTATTGCACACTTTTTTTACTTTAACCGTATAAAAATGCATAATTATTTGCAATATGAAAATCGTACATGGAAGGGTTAAAATGTTTGTCTTTTGCTACTAGTTTTAATTTTACACAAAATAACTTAATAATAAAAAAATTAATTAAATTCAAAATTGGGATAAAATACTGAATAGAATGAAATAAGAATTCATTTTATAGTTTAGGCCAAACCAAATATAGACGAATCTCGTTAACATGAATCTCAAGGGGGATAAAATATTTGTTTGTGTTACACAGGCCTACAAAATTGAAGTTGACAAAATTTTATTGGATGATTTTAGCTAATGTTTTTTGATGTACTGAGACCGAAAATGCAGCCCATTTTCCTCTATCACGTACACGTACAGGGTGCTTACCGACTCGATTTCTTACTTATACCATAACAATAGGTTGGTTAGTATGGTTTTACGTCGCACTAGTGGTGCGCTATTACAACAATATGTATGTATGATTAATTAATCATGAAAACATACTATAAAACTTACTATATAATTATATTGGTGGAAGAGTAATGGGAGAAATTACATTGGTAGGCACCCTGTATTGACAAAAATCTATATGTGATACAGAAAAACTGACTTCATTTTCGGTTTTACCACACTAAAAAACATAAAGATCAGTCAAAATTATAAAATCAAAATTTTACATGTCGACCTGTGTTATTAGTAGTTCATGCTATCAGTAACTCAGAAACTAATCTTCCTTTTGACGGAGATTGTGGAAACAGTTCATGTTAAAAGCGTGTTCACGTTAACGGAGTTCAATTATATTAAGAATATGAAGGTCATTCAATTTTTAATTAGTTATAATTAATTACTGTTATTTTGTAATAAGTTTCCTTTTAGTGTAAAACTTTTCTCTTTTGAAATAAACTTAAAATTCAAACTCAATAGAGCTATTCTACGTTAATATACCCCCCCCCCCCCAAAAAAAAAATAATAATAATAATAATAATAATAATAATAATAATAATAATAAAACCCCAAAAAAAGATTTCTCTCGATTTAGGCGTTTTAATGGCTTCCGCAAAAGGCATTTTTTTCGCGTGTAGGGTCTAGAATATCTTAAGTGAATCGATCTCTTTTGTGTCGCCATTACGTCACATGTAAATTTAGTCTCGAAGATAAATCGAAATTCATGCTCTGCGGCACGAGGTGTAATAGTTTCTAAGGCGATGATCACTCTTAATACGATTATCGAAAAGTGTTTATTCGAACATCGCTGACCCGTCTTCCCTCAGGATTAATACAAACTGATCTGTCACGGGCTACTTCATGTCCTTAGACCATGCTACAGGAATGCCAGTAATCGCTTAACTTTTTCTTTAAGATGGTTTTAGATACACCCAATATTTTCGCTATTTTTAAAGACTGCTTAAATGAACCATAAATAACTTTTTCGTTTGCAGTTAATCCTTTAATTTTGTTTTTAAAAAAAATTAACTTTAACTAATGCTGAAATGGAGTGGTTTTTCCCGGAAATGTTGGTTTTACAATACAACTGCGATGTATCGTCATTATAGGTCATACGATTTTTGAACAATTCATTCGTTTTAGGAGGAAAAAATAATAAAATGAAACACTGACTTACTCGCGTTAAAAAATTATAAATAAAAATTTTGTAATAAAACACAATAAATTGAAAAGAGATGTAACTGTTGTTTCTGATCGAAAAACATCAAACACGACCCTTCACCAAGCTGACGTAATAATAATAATAACATGTAGAATTGTGTTACAGCATGATTACGAATGGAAATTGCATGCTTATCATTTTTAAATTTTTATAAGAGTTCATAAAAGAAATAGGATACATGATGACCTACTGTGCAAATATTCGAACTTGAAAAAATGTACTCAAACATAATTTTCACTTTTGTTTATTAACTGAATTATTTTTTAAACCTGATGACTAATAAATGCTTGGAAAGTCCAAATGCATAGCTTTTTTTTTTTTCCTTTGCTCTACCTATTTTTTTTTTTTTTTTTTTTTTTTTTTTTGCCTAATGAAAGATTGTTCTTAATTATTTCGATCCAAAATAATTGTTGGGTGGGTTTTGCAATGTATGGCGTGTTTGCTTATGGATCTAGAATGTCGAATTTGGACTTCCTGCTAATATCTTTTTTGGGGTGAAGCTAACAACAGACTTACGCATAGACACACATACAATACCGATTCCTGAATACTAATTTTCCATTGCAAGGAATCGCAAAATGTAATTATAGCAAAAACTGAATTTTGAAAATTTCACCTGAAAATGTCATATACCTTCTTTATCATAAAAGAAAGAGAAAGTATAAAGGAATGAGGGTATTGACAAAAATACTTTTGATTATTTAGTAATAAATTAAGTAAATAATAAACTTTTGCTTAGGGAAAGAAATAATAATAATAAAAAATAAATAATCTGGTGTGTCACTCATACGACTTTCTCTTACCCTGAAATTTAATGCTATAAATACTGGTTGGAGATTAAGAGATAAGATAACGATGTTATGTAAACCTATGTTAAACAATTCAAATTAAGCTTCGGAAGAGTTTTATATGATAATTAGTTCTGTGTGAAGGGGGCTACCGCACCTCTCAACTCCCAGTTTCATTAATGCACCTACATTTATATAGAATTTAATTCGGTTATTTAAAAATAATTCTGCTTTAAAAAATAATTTATTAAAATTATTATTTAAACAAATTATCTTTTATGATAATGCAGACGATTTCCATATTAGAGAAGTAGTATAACACTAAATATCCAAAAAAAGTCCATTTTATTCTCAATTAAAAAAAAAAAAAAAAAAAATCGATAACTTTGTTTTAAATTATCGCAGATCGATGGTTCAACCATTCGTTTTAAAGGTATTAGCGAGCTCTTTGAAAGATACCCATCATGAAAATTTACTCTCCTCGAGGGGGGACTCCCCCCCCCCCCCAGGAGGGAGGCGACGCTCCTATATACACAATTTTTTTTCCCCAGTTGACTATCTCTATTACAAAAAATATATATTCGTTTCATTTGGTTTAGTGCAGTCTATAGATGTTAAACTCTACTTAACTGCCATTTCTCCCATAGACGTAGTGTATTTGAATACTTTTGAGTGTCCCTGTACACGAACCATTTGCTTCATCTCAACGAAAAGCTTACTGTAGCATCCCTATAGGATACACATTTAAAATACCGAGTTTGGAATGTCTGGTACTATTTGTTCTTGAGATATGCTGATAACAGACACACACACACACACACACACAGACCATTCACTAAAACATGATTTTCGTATTCAGGGCACCTCAGAACATGTAAATATAACAAAAACTCGCGTTCGAAAAGTTTACCCTAAAACAATACTTTCTCTATCCTATGGGTAAGAGAAAGTAATATGTAAAATTAGTACTGCTTAAAGTTCGGATATTTTTTAGGTGCCCTGAGCTCATGCATTGCATACTTGAACATAATAAGGAACTACTGATCAGAGCTAAACGAGTGAATAATTCGACCAGTTTTGATGCATGTCATGCGCGATTTACCCATAAAAGTTTTAATAGGTTGTGCCCTGGACACTTGTTGCTGGTCCGCCTTCTGATGATAACGTCATGTCAGCTATCCACTTTCTAAATTGAATTAATGATTTGCTTGACGAACGTCAACCTAGCTTTGACTTCCTGCTAAAGAATCTCGCTATTCACTTCCTCATCCTTTCGTACAAATCGTTAATGGAGGGGCGTTGTGCCTCTCTCAGAATAGATACGCTGACAATGTGCACTATTCGAACGTGAACGTTTCTAGTTTCGTCCGAGCCGCGCCTTTCCCATGCTTACTTTCTTGTGAGGCGCGTGCGAGATGGAATGTCTGACTCGCCCTTCTTCTGTGTACAGCATTCGCAATGAATGAAGCCTGAGTGTATTCAATCAACCAACGCGACCCTACCTGAGAATGTGTGGGATTTCCCTGTCTGTTTCTGCATTGGATTAAAGTTGAGAACCCTTGAAACGTGGCTTTAAAAAAGTAACAGAAGGGGATTCTGCGCGCACTTTTAACCCTCTGACTGCTCAATTCTTTAACAAAATCGCTTCACTAATTACATATATACAGGGTGATTGTAAATAAAGTTATGATTTCATAACGCTATAATTTTAAAACTTTTGTTGAGAATGACTTTATATTTTACTAGAACAATTGTTAGGCAATGGGATTTTGTTTGGAAAAGGAAAAAATTGAAGTTTCAAAATGTACCGTTAATCATTCGTAAGATGTTTGTTTCATTCTCTTTCATTTTGTTTCATTCTCTTTTTCTCTTTTCACTATCACTGTTTCCGCTGTGAACACGTATTCATGTCTTTTTGCTAAAAAAGTTGTCGTAAACCCTTAAAGTCTATTGTTTCCTGCTATTCTATTCTATTTCTAACAACATTCCTGTGTATAACGAATCTATTTTGGCATTTCTTTTGAGATTACCTTGACAGCGCCATCTATAGGCACATTTTGTAAATATTTTTTTCCTTCGCCTAACAAAATTCCATTGCCTCGCGATTGTTCTGGTAAAACATCAAGTGATTTTGACCGTTAGTTTTAAAATTATAGCGTTTTGAATTCGTAACTTTAATTATAATCACCCTATATATATTTAAAATCTACAAATATTTCGAGTTTAAATGTGTAGCAAATATTGTTTAAATATACATATTTTGGTAATAAAATTTGGATACGAATCGAAAAATTAATTTCAGATGCAATTATATAAATCTGCTACTTTGTCCATTGAAACCGCGGGATTCTGCCGCAATACTGATCGTGAATGACGAGGAATTAAAATTTTAGAAGCAAACATAATAAATTCGAAAAACACGTTACCAGTTTTTTGCCTCAAGCTAATGTAACATGACATTTCATCAGGTGAAAAGAAGAATTTGTAGAAGAGTAGTATGCAAGCTCTGTGCGTTGCTACTTTTAGGTTGTACTTATGCTCCTTTCTTTTCGGCGGAAGAGGGATAATACTTCATTATTTCCATTTTAAACTGTAGTTTCTGTATTTGCAGTTTAGGATGCTTACAAAAGTTTTTATGACATCGATGGATATCCTATAGAAAACACCTCACCTTCCATGCATACTTATATTGCACAGATAAAAATATGTTTAGTTACCCTTATGGAACAGATCCAAGCAGTGACTAACGTACTCGTCAGCCTAACTGTTCTGAGTTTAGCGCGGTTTTCTCCGAAGTTCGCAAGAATACGGGCTAAGACCCCTAAGGAGGGCATTTCACCCAGACCTAGATCCCTTTTGTATATAATCGGCTTTAACCCATACACCATACACATTGTGGGACCACGACTCCCTAAATTTCAAAATAGTTTTCTGCAGGTATTTTTACTCTATTCACATCCTCATTTACCAGAAAATATAGAGTATATTTGCAGCGAAAAAATTAAAACTTATCATTTCATTGAAAATGTTGTAGCGTTTAAAGTAACGTTTTAGATTTGTTTATTTATTTATTATTTGTTCATTCAGGATGAAATAAAGAGAAACTACACGGGTAGCATAGGTTATACAGGGGGACCACTGGTCAAGGAAAGTCAGGGAATTTAAGTAAGTCTGGAAATATCAAAGAATAGGTCACGGAATTTCATGAAAAGTCAGAGAATTTTATCAAATTCTGATGAAATGAGACATATTTGAAAGCTCCTTTTTGTAATTTACTAAATTGTTAGCTAATTTTATGAAATTGTGTGGGAAGTAAACAGCATAATTCATGGAAAAGTCTGGGAATTTGAAAAAGTTCTAACGTTAGCCACCCTGCTATAAATCCTTTTCAACTGTACTTATCCACCACATCATTAACTTTCACTGTGTTTTAAATCCATGTAGTACCTTAAAATATGTTTTTTTTTTTTTTTTTTTTTTAATTATTATTATTATGGTGGAATAAGCACAATAACCTATGAAGATAGGATAAAAACTGAATATTCTTCAAAAATGTACCAAATTCAAACCCAATTAAACAAATAATAATGAATAAATAAAAATAAATAAATATAAAAACTTTTTTGGGGGTACAATTTTTATAGGTAAAATACAGGATTATCCAAAATACTTCCTTTTCTGTTTCATCTTTCATGTAATGGATAGTGGTGTCTCAATGAAATTTATCACGGCTAGAAATGAAACTATCAATGCAAAAGTTTTCATCTGTATATAAAAGGTTAAATAAAGGAATGTACGGCAGTTGATAAAATTAAAAATATTGGATAATATAGGATAAATATTAAAAATATAGGATAATCCTTATTAAAATACATTATAAGAGGAAGTACAGTCGGTAACAAAAGTGTCCAAACACTAGAAAAAATTCCTATGTAAAAAAAGTACCACTTCATACGGTTTTGTTAAATAAAAACCTTATCGAATCATGTTCTTACACTGACTAAGAACATGATTCAACAAGGATTTATTTAACAAAACCGTATGAAGTGTACTTTTTTTACATAGGAATTTTTGCTAGTGTTCGGACACTTTTGTTACCGACTGTACTCTAGTGCCCGTATTTAATACTGGCATTAGTTCTTTCTTTTACTGAGTATTAGGCCATACTGAGTATTATGCCAGATCATTTTTTTCACTCTATGTCTCTATTCATGTCTCCCAAAATGAAAATTTTGAATTTTACTCCCTGGTGAATTATTTTGTAAAATCGTCTTTCGTAGAACAGGGTTCTTCCTTGCTAGAGCCTAACAAACCGAATAGACGCCCGGGGTCATTCGCCGAAATTTAACAAATATCGATTAGTCAGGTGATTTGGGCACGTCTGTGACAGTGCTTCGTTTAAAAGGAGAAACCCCCCTTTATCGAAGGAAGCCCTACCTCTAATAATCCCCTCCGGAAAAAGATTAGCCTGGATCTGGCGCTCTTGGTTGCCTTGGCGACCACATGAATGACTTGAAGGCAGAGAAGCCTATGCCCTGTTGAAGAAAAAAAAATAGGCTCGTTCATTCCTTTTTTTCCCGATATGTCTATGAAAAGCACTCCATTCATAATTAATTATTATTTTTTAATGAACACGATTTTTTTTCCTGATATAATCACGATATCCTTTATTCGGATTTCATAGAAATCGGATGTTTCTCATTTTCTTATCACGAGAATGTATTGTTAAGAAATATTTTAGAAGTAGTGTGTTCACTTGAAATATGTGTGTATGCGTATTCATTTGTGTATGCGTCTGTTGCCAGTATCCAGTTTAAAAAGAAATAACAAAATAAAATTATTAAAATAAAATTATTGTAGATAATCAATTAGGTCCAAAGTTGAAATATAATACTTACTGATTTATTTTTCTTCTGCCTGGATAAAACAAATTATCATTTGCCAGTAAAATAAAATAAAATAAATAAATAAATAAATAAGTAATAAAAAATAATCTGGAGTGTCACTCACGCGACTTTCTTTTTACCCTGAAATTTAATACTATAAATACAGATTGGAGATTAAGCGGTAAGATAACGAGTTCAATTATATAAACCTATGTTGAAAAAATTTCAAATTAGGCTTCGGAACAGTTTTATTTGACAAATAATTCTATGTGAGAGGGGGCTGCCGCCCCCTTCAACCCCTGTTTCTTTATTGTACCTACATTTATATAGAATTCAAATCTGTTATTAAATTCAAAAGTTTATTCAAAATTATTCAGAAAACTTTCACACGCAACATTCCTTGAAACTTATCAACCTTGAACAAACTTTTCTAATAACAAACGTATTATATTCAAAATACAACATTTGGATCGCCAGAATTTTTTTTTTTTCTTTTTTTTATAATTTACTCTAAGAGACAGAGAAAAATATCAAACGTTAAACACTTCGGTATTCAGGAAACCTCAAAACGTGTAAATAAATAAAAAAAACTATGAATATTTAGCTTTAAAAAGTACATTATTGAGCAATTAACTTCAATTTCTGAGCAGCTTTCCTGGACATGGTAAAATATTATAGTAAATCACTTCCACTAACAGTAAAAAAAAAAAAAAAAAAGTTACGGCTTAAATATTGGCAACCCTTTATATCTTCTGAAAGTTATGTACACACCACATGGTGCAAATAAATATAATTCCTAAATTAATAACACACGGCGCAATCTGACATACACTTCCATGCATTTTCAAGTATTGTCACACTATAATCTAGGTCTTTTGTGTAGCCCTGTAAACGAACAGTCAATCATTTCCATACCATATTCTACAAGAAACGTGTTTTTACGCATATAAAAAATATATATTCGTTTCATTTGGTTTAGTGCAGTCTATATATTTTTAACTCTACTCACCTGCAATTTCTCGTTCAGACGTAATGTATTTGAATTCTCTTGGGTGTCCCTGTACAAGAACCATTTGCTTGATATCAACGAAAAGTTTAGTGTAGCATCCCTATATGATACACATTTAGAATACCAAGTTTAGACTTTCTGCTATTATTTATTCTTGAGATATGCTGATAACAGACATACACACACCCAGACCAACCGCTAAAAACATTATTTTTAGATTCAGGGGACCTCAAAACGTGTAAATATAACAAAAACTCAATTTTGTAAATTTGACCCGAAAACAATACTTTCTCTACCATATATATGGGTAAGAGGAAAAAAAAATAAATAAAAAAAAATCAGGCAAAATATTTTCAACTATTCTAATCTCCTTTATGCAAAAGCCATTGCCTTGTTGTACACTTAATTCATTGATCCGTAGCCGTTAACTTGCAACCTTAGTAAGATTGATACCTATAAAATGAATGAAATAATTGTGACACAATTTAATTCTTTTAATCTTTTCCTATTTCCAGTAGTGTTTTCACCCGCCCAAGTATGTTCGCGAAGTCGTTTCAATTTTTTTGACGTAGTTAATGGACTGTTTCCAGTATACACTTTCATCGATTTTTTTTCCAATGACAGTTCATTTTGTACATCTTTGAGGATATATGAAAGTTCATTTTCCAAATCTGGATTAAATGTGGCACAGTAGGTTAAGCGTTGTATTTGTTCGATGATTTTTAAATTGTAGCCATTTCCATTAAATTCCAAAATTGTTCGACAATTCTTCATTTTTTATTGCTGAAATGTACATTTGATGACATTTCTGAACTTTTCTCTAATGGTTTATGGTCAGATTATTCCCCCTCCCCACCATCAAAAATAATAAAGGTTTTATAATGTGGTAGCCATCAAACGAATTAGTGCGTGAATTGAATGAGATATATTAGTTTCTGTTTCGTTAACCTACATTTTTTATAAATAATTTTCGTTCACAAAATGTTATTTATTTTATCGAACAGAGATGCGATCATTATTAGGGTGATCTCTTTAAGTAATTCGGTTACTTTTGATGTTCTGCTTCATTCATTCTTATTAGTACGACAGGACTATTTCTTTCAATCTGGCATTTTGTGTCGTTACCAATTTATAGTGTTCCACTTTGAAAATGCCTGCCAATATCCAGTTTTATCATTCGATTTCTTTGTCTTAAAATATCCGTAAAAACTTATATATATATATATATATATATAATTATTATTATTTTTTTTTTATCCTTCCCATCGATGAGGATCGAACTCACAACTTTCGGGTTCGTAGTTGCACAGAGAGCACAGAGCCAACGGGTCTTGGCTGACTATTTCCTGATTATTACTTCCTGGCTGACTAGTGTTTTCAGATATTTTATTTATTTATTTTTTTGACTTCCCATCGGTTAGGATCGAACTCGCAACCTTCGGATTCGTAGTTGTGTACTCTGACCACAGAGCCAACGGGTCTCGGCTTGCTGAATGACTCCATGCTTAATAAACCCCATAATTAGTTTAATTTAGTTAAGTAAGAAAGTTTAGTATTGTCATTAACTTAACCCAGGTTATTTAAATTTCCCACTTAACACTTAGGGAGGCATCCTAGCATAAAATGAAACAGTGCACAATAAGAAATTTACTCATCATGTTAAAAACCAAATATTATTTATTAAGGGGAATTAGGATACATAAATTATTAAGTACAGTAGGCCCGTATGGCCGGTTTAAAATTTGCATACCTAAAATTTACCGATATATAATAATTCTTTTATGGAGTCCTAAATTACTCAGGAAATCGCTAAATAATAAAAATGCTTACCGAAAATCTTCAGCGCAGTTTGAAGCATCATCATCCTTCCAGAGCAAACACTTATCACAAAAATCCCGACACTGAACTTAATCCAAATCTGACTCTACGTTCACAAATTTAAAATCTCTTCTCTTTTTCCTCTCTGTCCTCTCCCTATATCCCAATCCGAATTTTTATCCCCTTTTCTCTTTCCTCTCATATTCCCCTCTTTCTCTCCAATCTCTGGCTAGTTCGTCGTTAACCTTAATATTATTGGATTTTAGGAATTGAATAAAATTTTTCCGTCATTGGCTCTTCCTTTCCCCTTTTAAAATTTTCCTAGCCTTATTTTATTTTATTTTCTCAGCTGGTTTTTCGCGCGCTTTCCGCATCTTTTCATCCGTATTCATCTCTACCCTTTTGTAGACTCGAACGCTTACCAACAATCCTTGCATTATTCTGGTCCCCGACCTATTCAAAACTCTCTGAATTTGGCGGTACCTTGTATGTAACATAAATTTTTCTTTCCTCTTATAGAGAAGACATTTCCAAAATTTGACTTCTAACATTTCTTTTGAACGTATTCTAATCGAAAATATTTCTTGTGCTATAAATTTACACTCAGTGCCTTTATTTTTTTGTTATGATTTTGACTTTTACTATCGTACACCTGAATAACCAATCCTTTCAGCATTATCCCTGCTTTCAAGCCTTTATTTTTAAAATATCCCGGACATCTGGCCTTAAAGTTGTTTTCGTTTCTTACCTAACACGATATTTTCTCACAATAATAATTTTATTTTTGTCCACCCAAGAATTCCTATAAGCGAGCTATCCTTCTTTAACTTTCATGGGAAATCGTGTGTGACCATTCCTTTCTTAGGAAAATATGCCCTTTGCAATGTTCCCTTATTCACCTCTAAGTTTAACCGCGCTGTTATTATTATGCCTTAAATTCCAAATCTTTAAATTTTCCTCCAAAGAAATTCCAAGATGCCTGAGCGTGTCTCAGCAATATATCGAATTCCCCAAAAAGAAAAAAAAATGAGAAAAAAAAAGAAAAGTGCTTTAACTCACGCTGTGATTAGGACTCCATATACATTGCAATAAATATAAAACAGTATTATAATAAACAGAATAAATAGATATAATGACATATAATCATAAGTGTAATAAACAGAGTATATGCTACTATATGCATAATATGAAACCATACAATAAGTGAAAAGAATGAACCATACGATAGAAATACATACGTATGATATTTCATAGAATAAGTGAAAAGAATGCATCATATAGAAATAGGTATATATTAATTCAGACAATAAGTGAAAAGAATGCATCATATAGAAATACGTATATATATTAATTCATACAAGAAGTGAAAAGAATGAAACATACGATAAAATACATATATATATAATTAAATTTTTTTTTTTTTTTTTTTTTTTTCTTCTAGTAGAATAGCACAATTGGTACACTATTCTCTATACCTTTTAATTGTATAGAGGTGAGGAAAAGAAATTCTTTACGATTTATGGGCTCACAAGTGTACATACAGACACCGACAGCTATATAAATACATATATAGTGTATGATTATTATCTTTTCTTTTTCCTGATTAATGGATATAATTTTTTTTTTTTTTTTTTTTTTTTGAAATATTGTCATTATGTTTATATTTTTGTTAACGTGAACGACAGCAACAAGTAATTATTGTAGAAAATATTGTAATTAAAATACATATGATGAATAAAGATGATCCTATGAATTTTAGTAAGAAAAGATGGTTAGTAATGTTTGGAAATTTAAACCAATCAAACCAAGTGTTTGAACCTTCAACATTTAGTGTTCTTGTATAATTAGTATTCAGTTGTAGCAGTTCCACACTTGGCTCATCCAAACAGAACTTTATTTTCTTACACTGAACGAGAGTTGGTGCTTTTAAGCACAACTTTTCGTTATAACACCGTGTTTCTGCAAAAAATTTCACAGTTAGTATCGACGGGGTCGTTGTAAGTTGTACTGCTTTAGTGTGCACAGCTATCTCTTGAAAATGTACAGTAACTACACCTGGATCACAAGTGCTTGTTGCCTGGAAAGTGATGCGTGCCAACACAGGGCAGTTATAGCATCCCGAGGCTGTGAGATCAATATCTTCAAATTTCGGACATATTGTATTTGATTTTATTACCATTTTAAAATTAGTGAAGTGCAACTGTATACGAACAGCCGCAGACATTAATAGCGATGATTTTAACACATCCTCTTGTACTTGAAATAGATGAATGTCTTTTTGCAATGGCAATGCATGCTCCTGGGAAGAAACGAGATGAGTTAATGCATCCGAAACCATTGTGCAACGCAGGACATCCTCGAAAAAATCACAATTTGATATATTGGGGTCGAAGATAAAATCTTTCGTAAAAGAAGTATTTGCTTGTATAGCTCCTATTTGACCTGCGTTGGGGTTATTTCTGGGACTGGCTGGCGCTAGATATGCTTCTGAAGGTCGACCAACTCGTTGTATAAAATAGTCTTGGAGGTTTAGTTGTGGTTGGTCATAGGCGCCCAGAATTGAAACTTTGATTCCCGACTTTGTGTACGCGGAATCTGTTAAAGATAGCCGTGAAACTGTGTTGTTTTCAGAGTGCGTTAACGATACATGATATTGACATGTATGTCCAGAGATTTTGGATACTTCATAGGTTTTTAACAAGTCTGGTTCAAACCAGACGCGAAAAAAATTGCAAGCCGCTCGAGTTAACACCGTACAGCCCACACCTAGTCCCCCTGGGACGCAGGCTGTAATGCCAGGAAATTGACGGCTCTCAGCCGTTTCGGCTTCAAAATGGTTACCATTCTTGCCAATGTATTGTTTTATGCAGTGCACACCTCGTCCGCAGAATTGATTAAAGATACAAGAAATCTGCGATATGTATTTGGCAGTAACTGGGAATGTGAAATATTGTCTTTCTGTGTGAAAACTGCATGTCACTTCTTCTAATTTAATTTTTAGTGAGAACAAATGATTTTCGTGACTGTCCGTGAACCATAAACACGTTTCCGCTTGAATTGTGGGTAATGATATTTCTGCAGTTGTGTACAACTGGCATGCCTTTGTTCCATCCTGTAATACTTCACAGGTCTTTAAGTCGGAAGTGATGATCGAATGTGAGTTACACTCACTACTAATTTCAGTGCAAAGTAATGCCATGGTTAAAAGTACTAAAGGGAGAGACGAAATTCGTGGATTTTGTACAGCATGATTCTCCAAATGTTGATAAAAGTTTAACATCAAATTTTGCATAATGCTGCCGATAAAAGCACCAGTAAGTAATGAAACTCTGGCGAGTAATTTAAGGCATTTAATAATGATATAAAAAAGAAAAATTACTGATTTAAAAACATATATGATATTCTTAATCGCTGTTTTAAGAAATAGCAGCATAAACAGGATAACTGTAGTTAATAGTATATACATGATGTATTGAAATATTGGAGGTAAACATTTTAGATGTTTTATCACTTCCCAACAAAAAAAACATTGTTTGATTTGGCAGATAGTTTTCCCTGACACGTGGAATAAGCCCGTTACGGAAATACCGCTCGGGTGTAAATAAATTACTGTAATGTCTGACCTATAGGCCAATAGTTCGAAGGGGATTCGTATCATTAAGTCATTTGGCACAGTAAGCACATGCTCATATTCATCATTTCTAAGTATGACTCTGCCTGTGTCAGGCAAGGTCAATATTGGATCCGTAAAGTTTATGGTTAAATTGTGGTTTTGAAAGAAAGCGGATTCCCCTTCTAGGAGTTTACGACGATGCGGTGTTATTGCTTTATTTTCAAATAGACAAATGTCAAAAGTAAGTAATTCTGGGTCATAAATGGTGGCATCCTCTGTGACAGCAATCATTATCTGTTTCTTTTGTGTATAAGCACAAAAGCAGTCACTTTTAGGGGAGCAGTTATGGGTCTCACAAAACTCGGGCGTGCCTGTACAGCGATTTTCACCGCAATCACATAGAATCTTTCGCTTGTTGAAACATTCATACGAAGTGCTTTTATTATCTGGTTCCTCTGAGTGTCGTAAGATGAATGAAGAGGGCATAATCAGGGAGTAGTCTTTTGCTAGGATAAATGTTCTATTCGCTTTTACACAGTTGTGGCAGTGATGGTAAAGACAGGCATTGGCTGGAAAACTAATTTTTGTGATGACATGTCTCGTGAGGTGGTGGCACTTAAGTTCATTGTAAAATGAACACAATTGTGGCCTGAAATGTTTGCCGTTAACGGCAGATGCCAGTATGAATAGCACTGAAATATAAGAAAAAGCATTTTCATTAATAGCCCCTCCTGAGTAAATATAATTTAATTATTATTATTATAATTTATTTATTTTTCTTTTTCTTTTTTTTTTTTTTTTTTTTCGAATATGTAAGTGACTGTTTTAACTGGTGTGCGAGAAAACTGCATATATTATATGATTTCCATTATTATTATTATTATTATTATTATTATTTTTCTTTATATATATATAAATTCAATTCCCTTATTAAATGAAATTTGAAATTTATAATATCAATAGATAAATGTACCCCTCAAATATACAAATTGGAAGAAAAGTGAAGTTAAACATGAATTTGTTAAATATAACGCAAGGAAATTAAATGAAATAGAAAGATAATTTAATTTTACTTTATTTCACCTTACGTTATTTATTTATGTATATATATATATATATATATACATATATATATATATTTTTTTTTTTTTCCATTAGAAAATAACAATACATTTAAAGGATAAATTATTATGATTAAATATTATTAATATATCCTTTTTTTTTTTTTTTTTTTTTTTTATATATTATTCTTATTATTCTTATTAATATTATTAATCTCATATAACAGTTAACAAGTTTCTCACAATTGGCCAATTTGTGAGAATGAACAACGTCTGTTCATAAGATTAATATAAGGGAACGCGAAATGTGCGCCTAATTATAAGATTAACAAGAGAATTGAATTTGAGATTGTGAAAATATTACATATATAAGGTAATGGAATAAAACAAAGTTATGTAGAATTAACACTATTCTATACATAAAGGACGAATTTCTCAGGAAGGAATGCTTCGTATGTATGTGTACTTAATAAGAATTAAATAATAATGAAAATGAAAATTATAAATAAATGTTAAAGGAATTTAATACTTCCTCATCTTTAATATTATGTTAAGTCCATAATATTACTGTATCTGACACTAATGCTATATTTCATATAATCATACCATAAACAAAGTGAAACTGTATTATTTACAAAGTTAAAGACAAATATAAGTATAAAATAACTGAATACATACGAGTAATATTTGTCTAAACCGTACTATCGACAAGGCAAAGTCTAGTTGATTATAATATTTATAAAATATTTTCTAATTACCTCGGTACGTATGTATATATAGATATGAATAAATATTTATTTAATAAAATGGAAGATCAAGGAGATAAGTATAAAATTTTATCCTCTAATCATAACAATAATAATAGTAAGACATATAAATAAATAAATATTGCCTAATATAAAATAAAATTAAAATAAAACTGATATAGATATAAAATTACGTATTTAAATCTTAATAACGAGTATAATAGTTATAATTATCGTCATACATCGACAAAACAAAATACAACTGAAAGGATATGTGATAATAGAATATCAAATCACGAATATATATATATCGATAAATAAAGATGTGTATATATACATATGTATACATTATTATTATTCATTTATTCATTTATTTATTTATTTAATTTTTTTTTTTTTTTTTTCAAATCCTAGTCAATAAACTAATATGACACAAAAGCAATATCATTCTGTGTATTTTAATGCTAAGTCAAAAATTTTGTCCGCGAAGGGTTGAACTGTACTGCGTAGAAAATAGCGGGGTGGTGGTGTTGGTTCGGTATTGACAGGTGGGGAGAGTGTATAACTAATAGTGTCTTGAGATGATGTATGGGAGGAAGGGATACTTTCGATACTAGAGTTTGTTGACCCCAGATTTACTGCTTTGGGAAGATTCTTGCCACCGCTGTCTAGAAGGTAAGAATTGTTGTCTAGTTCTTCGAAAATTGCGTGTGGTCGTGTTTCTGGGGACGCTTCTATATTAGGGGAAGGGAAGGATTGTGTATTATCTGTAATTGTTGTATGTAACAGATCTAATTCTGGTTTTCGGGCAGTATATGGAATAAGTCTTTCAGCGTGAATCTTCATGTCTTTATTTTTGTGAGGGTTTATAGCGTCAACTATAGTATAATTTACTTTATTATGCTTCTTTAAGATACGATAAGGGCCAAAGAATTTGCGACGTTTCGTGATATTTAAATTACGGTCCCGTGCTGGGTCATATAAGTAGACTAATTGACCGGGATAGAAATCACGATATCTGGCCTTTTTATGTTGGTAATTTTCCATCGCGATAGCGGCATTCTCTAAATTTTGTATCACCTTTTCGTGTGCGTATTTTAAATCTGTTGTTCGTTTCAGGATATAATCTGGATATGCCATTTCCTGTGGTGTTGAGTTATTATTTATAATGTCGGTTGGTAATAAAGGGTCATATCCTAAGTGGATATATGCAGGTTTTTCGTTAGTAGCAGAATGAATTGTAGAGTTATAGATTAAGGCGTAATATTGCACGAAATCGTCCCATTGTAACGTATTGTCAGCAAAAATAGCAAGTGACTTTTTAATATTCTTGTTGGCAGCTTCACAAACCCCATTTGTTTGAGGTCTCATAGGTGTTGTGAGTAGTTTGAGGACTCCTAGTCGTGTACATAGTATTTTGAACAGATCGCTGATAAATGAAGGTCCTCTGTCACTTAACAATTTTTCTGGAATGCCAAATAGACTAATGTAATCTATAAATCTGTCAACACTCGTAATTGCAGTAGCGTCGGGGACGGCGTATAATCTGATAAATTTCGTATAATTATCTATAAAACTAAGGATGTATCTGTTACCCTTATGTGTTCTAGGTAATGGGCCAATGTGATCGCATGATACCATTTGCATTGGTCTAGTGGGTTTGAAATTCCTCTGAAGTGGGACAGGAGGTAACACATTTGGACTCTTGAAACTTATGCAATGTGCGCATGATTTTATAAAATGTTTTGTGTCCGAATATAAATTTTCCCAAAAGTATTTCTCTCTAATGTTGTTGTAAGTTTTAAATACTCCAAAATGTGCCATATGATTTGCTGCTAGTATGTGCGGCTTAAATTTGTCTGGTATAACGATTCGTAAAATGTTAGTGGATTTTCGAAATCTTGGTATAAATGCCGAATGCATAAGTAGTCCGTCTTTCAAAAGGTAGTTTGGATATAAATTTGAAAGTAGTGTTGGTGAATTTTCTAAGGTTTTAATTATTTCCGAAAGTTTGGAATCCGTGCGCTGAGCGGTTTTAATGTCCTGAATTGTTGGGAGATTAATTTGAACATTATTTACTGTTAAAATATCTAAATTGTTGATTGGCATACTGGTAGTTCGTTCCTTATTGAGAGAAAAATTTCTCGAGGGTACATTTCCTAATGAAAAATCATCGCTTTGTCCTTTAACATAAATTAGTATATAAGCTCGTTGGTTTAATACTTCTTCTATATCAACAGGCAATACTTCATTATCATTCATAAAATACCAATTCCCTTTCGAATCCTTAGTTAAACAAAAATAATGACCGTCATTCACGTAATTACCCGAATGTACTATTATGGCATTTAAATAATACCATAAGGGTTTATATTTTCGATATGTCATGTAAGGTTGAAAATTTATTTTATCATTATAAGTCACGTGATGTGATATCTTTTCACCTCCTTTTTGAGAAAATGTAAATCTTTTCAAATGAAATGTAAGTACTGTAGGAGATTTGGAAACTGAAATTTGTTTTAGTGCGTCTACCATCGAATTGCAATTATAACAATAATAGTCTGCTTGCAAATGCTCTGGTTTTGTGAATTTATGTAAAGCTTTCGTTAGGGAGTCTGTACCTTGTGTAATATCTAATGAGAAATCTCTAAAAGGGTCAAACGTTATGCTCTTATGCCTACAATTTAGACATTCTACTTCACTACGGAAAATTCCTTGAAACATATTTTGTAATATAGTTGATTGATTGTATGAATATCTGAAAGCGTGAGTCTCATGAAATGAAACTGATTGTTCTAAATGATCAATAATTCGACCCAGAAATTCGTGTGCATCCTGTTGGATATTGTACTTAAATTCTTTGTCAATAGTTTGGAGATTTTGATAAAACTCAATGGGTTGTACTACTCTTCCCGTTTTTTCCATTACTGAGTCTATGTGTCGTTTTAACATACAAAACATACAAAATGTATTTGGCTCACACGTGAACTCATGGTTTGAATTATGAAATAGAAAATTCACTAAAGGTGGGAGATATGTAAGACATTGTAAGATAACATTTATATAACAAGTGTTGCCCATGTTTTCTAATCCAGCTCTCCTTTTATTAATTGCTTTAGATTCTGGGTGTACGTTATCGTGCTTGTTAAAGTGTGTAATATTTGGTTGTGAAAGTAAATTTCCTACTGTTTTATTTTTAATTTCGGAAATATTATGTTTAGTATTCTGTGTTGGAATGTTATAACTCTTTTGTAATTTTTCTCTGAAAGGGTTTAGTGAGTGATTCGTATTGTTAGTGCTTACAAAGAAATCTCTAGACAGAGTATCTGCGACAATGTTTTGCGATGATTTAATTAATTCGAATGTGTAGTCATAATCTGATAAAAAGGCAAACCAACGGGTTACTCTGTTACCGGGTGATTCGAGAGAAGCTAATTTTGTTAAAGCTGAATTATCACACCTTATTATAAAGTGTCGACCATAGAGATAGTGTTTAAAACTTTTTACCGCTTGGACAATAGCCAAAAGTTCTTTTTCAAAAATGATATATTTACACTGAGTGGGATTTAGTTTCTTTGAAAAATATGCTATAGGGCGAATTATACCGTACTCATCCCTTTGTCCTACCATAGCCCCTAATGCATTTTCACTACTATCTGTAGAGAGAATAAATTCTTTATCATAATCGGGATGTATCAGAATAGGGGGTTTTGATAACTTTTCTTTTAGAATATCAAACGCTCTTTGAGCTTCTGTTGACCATCGGAATCGTTGATTTTTCTTAGTCAAATTCGTTAACGGTGCAGATAGAGTGGAAAAATTTTTGATAAATTTTCGATAGTATGAAACAAGACCTACGAATCTTCGAATCCGCCTTACAGTAGTGGGAACCGGAAAATTTTGAATTTTAATTATATTTTCATCTAGCGGCTTAATTCCTTCTGCGTTTAATTTATGTCCTAAGAATTGAATTTCAGGGAACATAAAACAACATTTTTCTGGATTTAATGTTATTCCATACGTACGAAATCGTTCAAATAATTTTCTTAATTTACTAAGCATGTGTAGCTCGTTGTTTGCACCGATGCCAAAGTCGTCGATGTAATTACATATTTTAAGGTCTGTCAAAGGCGCTAAAATCATATCTGCCAATTTACTAAAGTGTTCTGGGGATGCTGACATCCCTTGAGGCATTGTGAGATAACGATAAGAGCCAAAAGGCGTAGAGAAAGTTGTCATGTCTCTATCTTGCGGTTTTAATGGAATTTGATAGAAAGATGAAGAGAGATCTAAAGTTGTAAATAATTTTGATCCTCTTAAATTTTCTAACAAATGATTTATTATAGGTAATTTGTACCTTGGGTATTTTAAATATTTATTTAAAATTCTGTAGTCTACGACATGTCTCCACTTTTGTTTCTCCGGATTACCAGATGGATTCTTTTTTTTAATGAGGATTAGTGGAAAACTAATATGAGAGTCCGAGCGTTCTATAATATTCGCTTCTTCGAGTTCGGATAACTGTTTTTTCAGTTCACCTTCTAGCGCTTGTGGAACACGATACGGACGAATTGACGGTAATTGAGATATATCAACCTGTAAATTTGGATGTATTGCATCTGTGCGGCCAATGGTAAACATTCGTTTACTAAATATATCCGCAAATTCCATAAGTAGTTCTAATAATTTCGCTTTTATCTCAGGGTTTAAATGTGATAAGTTAAAATCGGCAGGTTTTAATTCTTTTCGTCGTAATTGTTTTATATATTCCATATTACGAGTATCAAATACCGTATTAATTGCCCCTAGTCGCGTATGTTTATTTAAAGGGACTGCGTTATCACTTAGATTAGATATTTTAACTGAAATCTGTTTGTTATCCTCCACCGAGCAAAATGTGTTGACAATTTTTATATTTCGATTCTGTAAACACGGGACAAAATTTACCTTTTCTCCGTGCTTAATTGCCATATCTAGGTTTAGCTTAATTTGCCGTGACTCATGTGGTTGAAGAGTGAATTTCGCAGGTATTCTCGCGTAGTTAACATGAGTTGTGCTAATATTATTCGAGAGTGCATCTCTCAACGGCACGGTCACATTCCGTGAATTCAATGTATTAGTTTCAAAATTTATATTAAATTTCTGTGATTTTAATAAATCATATCCTAATATGGCATGATAATATTTAGATAATGGATTTCTAACAATATAAAACTTATGTCTAAATGTTTTATGTCCGATTGTCACTGGAAGAGAAATACATCCTACAATGTTCATATCATTACCTGTTACGGATTTAAGATTTATATCAATTTTCAAGAATTTAATGTCTTTATCTGAATTGAATTGTTTAAAAACATTTTCCTGTATGACACAGACACTGGCGCCACTGTCACAGAGGCTAGGAGTGAGAAATCCTGCTAATTTTACATCTACTATAGGTAAAAATATGTGTCTGGTATTTGAATCGATAATCTGTGTGTTAACCACATCATTAGTTATCGGTCTTCCGTTATATGGCTTTTGTTGGGTCCGGGAACGCGTGTCAGACCGAAATTCATTGTGCGTTCCCGATTTTAGTTTAAATGTTTTCTGTTATTGTGCTCATAGACTTGTGGCTGTGGTCGGGAGGAATAACCTCGAGTTCTATTATTTATGTTACTCGTATTGTGTTGACGAGAAAACGAGGGGAATTGGGGTCGAGTACGATTTGCGGGATTTGAATAACACTTACTGAAATGATGTGAGAGTTTATGACAAAACCTGCAGGGTGGAAAACGTCTTTGGTGTGAAGTATTATTACCTCTATTGTTGTAGATACGCCCAGAAAAGTTTCTAGGGGTCGGGCTTTGATCATTTCTATAATTTTGGTTCGAGAATGAATTTTGTGTTTTTAATTTTAATTCCTCAATTTCTTTAGTTAAAGCGCTAACCATTTCTTGGGTATGCATAGCATGTGATTGTATGATATCTTTAAGGTCAGAGTTATTTGTGATATTGTTGACCTCTTGAGTGGACTCAGGATTGTTTAAAGACGAGTCACTGATTTGTAATGTTTGGATGAAATCTACCGCTTCTTCAAAAGTTTTAGGGTCTTTTAAAATTAGGGAATGTTTATATTTCGGTAATAGACCTTCCATGAATTTCGCTAATTTACTCTGTTCAAATAACGCTTTTACTGCAGCATTTGTAAGATCGGGATTATTAAAAAAATGTTGCGTAGCTAATGCTACCTTTGCTGCATAGTGTTTAACCTGCTCATTCGGGAGCATTTTACAATTCGAAAACTGTTGTTGTCTCGCTCCTAAACTATATTTAGTGTCAAAATAGGAAAGGAATTTCCTTTTAAAATCCTCGTAATTATTTTCATTGCTAAGATCGGGCGAATTTATTATATTTGAAAGTGCGTCACCTCTTATACGTGATTTCAGTATAAGTAATTTTTCATCTGGTGTGCATTTTGTGAGGTCCGCAATTTTTTCAAAGTTTTCAATAAAAAATTTAGGGGTAACCGCGGACAAATTATCAAATTGTGGGATTATTGACTGCAAACCTGCTAACTTTCTAATCATACTATCGGATTCGGATCCGTTTGTTTCGTCTCCCGGCATGTTTTAAAGAGTAAAGGAGGATAAATATACAAAAAAAAATTTCAATAACTACTTGACTAAACAATAACAATAATAAAATGAAAATTCAGTATTTATATTTATACAACACCTTTAGATTGTACTAAGCTAAAATGTATATTTTAAATAGAAAATCCACAAAACTGAATAATTTATCAAGATAAAATTCTAATAACACTGAATATATTCAAAATTCTATGATATAAGATACTAGGAAATCCATACCAAATAGATATAAATTACTTTTTGTTTTGAAATAAAAATTGAAATAGCAAATCATTTAAAATATTACCATATTAGGAAAATATTTAAAAGACTGTAGTAACGAGTAAACTCAAAATTAATAGTTGAGTATAAGTATCAAAGAAAAAGAAATTTCAAAATTTTTGTGGTATAAAATATAAAATTTGGATACCTAATATTGTCAACGTATGTGTACATATATGGATGTATTACGTTAAAATACAGATAAAATAATGTTAAAATTCAAAATTTTCCATATAGATACACATAGTTGTATAGATAATGAAAATCAAAATATATATGCAGACATAAAAGATGTAATGTATAATAAACACACATATTAATAAAATAGGTAGATATATAAAACGTAAATATTGATTTCCCCTTATATGTGAGAAATTAATAATTAAATCACTATATAATATTATTGTTAAAAACAATTTTATACTTAAAGACTACACTTAAAAAAGTGTAATGGTCACGGCGGACCACTTGCTGAATGACTCCATGCTTAATAAACCCCATAATTAGTTTAATTTAGTTAAGTAAGAAAGTTTAGTATTGTCATTAACTTAACCCAGGTTATTTAAATTTCCCACTTAACACTTAGGGAGGCATCCTAGCATAAAATGAAACAGTGCACAATAAGAAATTTACTCATCATGTTAAAAACCAAATATTATTTATTAAGGGGAATTAGGATACATAAATTATTAAGTACAGTAGGCCCGTATGGCCGGTTTAAAATTTGCATACCTAAAATTTACCGATATATAATAATTCTTTTATGGAGTCCTAAATTACTCAGGAAATCGCTAAATAATAAAAATGCTTACCGAAAATCTTCAGCGCAGTTTGAAGCATCATCATCCTTCCAGAGCAAACACTTATCACAAAAATCCCGACACTGAACTTAATCCAAATCTGACTCTACGTTCACAAATTTAAAATCTCTTCTCTTTTTCCTCTCTGTCCTCTCCCTATATCCCAATCCGAATTTTTATCCCCTTTTCTCTTTCCTCTCATATTCCCCTCTTTCTCTCCAATCTCTGGCTAGTTCGTCGTTAACCTTAATATTATTGGATTTTAGGAATTGAATAAAATTTTTCCGTCATTGGCTCTTCCTTTCCCCTTTTAAAATTTTCCTAGCCTTATTTTATTTTATTTTCTCAGCTGGTTTTTCGCGCGCTTTCCGCATCTTTTCATCCGTATTCATCTCTACCCTTTTGTAGACTCGAACGCTTACCAACAATCCTTGCATTATTCTGGTCCCCGACCTATTCAAAACTCTCTGAATTTGGCGGTACCTTGTATGTAACATAAATTTTTCTTTCCTCTTATAGAGAAGACATTTCCAAAATTTGACTTCTAACATTTCTTTTGAACGTATTCTAATCGAAAATATTTCTTGTGCTATAAATTTACACTCAGTGCCTTTATTTTTTTGTTATGATTTTGACTTTTACTATCGTACACCTGAATAACCAATCCTTTCAGCATTATCCCTGCTTTCAAGCCTTTATTTTTAAAATATCCCGGACATCTGGCCTTAAAGTTGTTTTCGTTTCTTACCTAACACGATATTTTCTCACAATAATAATTTTATTTTTGTCCACCCAAGAATTCCTATAAGCGAGCTATCCTTCTTTAACTTTCATGGGAAATCGTGTGTGACCATTCCTTTCTTAGGAAAATATGCCCTTTGCAATGTTCCCTTATTCACCTCTAAGTTTAACCGCGCTGTTATTATTATGCCTTAAATTCCAAATCTTTAAATTTTCCTCCAAAGAAATTCCAAGATGCCTGAGCGTGTCTCAGCAGGCTGAAACATTCCTGATTATTTAGACTAGTGTTTTCATATATATATATTAAGATATATATATATATATATATATATATATATTTTTTTTTTTTTTTTTTTTTTTTTTTTTTTTTAAAGGGTGTTAAAATGCAAATATACGTAGTCCTGTCGTACTAAATTAAATTCTGTCATACACAGAATTTCATCCATAGTTTTAATACACACATCGAAATACTCACCACTGCAGTACAGATTTTATATGTTTTTATTATTATTATTATTATTATTATTGCTAAAGAAGCTAGCTTTCATGATTGTTTTATTCTTACATCGTGTCAAAATTTAAATGGGATATGTACGACGTAAATTACCTCGTTAGTAAGTGAAACCTCATTAGTAAGTTTGCATAAATATCTACAATTCCTTGCATGTACCTTTAAAAGAGTGTCAAAATTTCTTTTTGTTAAGTATAATATCTGGCGTAAAACGCTATAAAATGAGATTGAAGTGGTGAGAACCATACGGCCAGTTATTTCTTCAAGCTGAAAATCGTGAATAAGGTAAAGTTTATACAATTTGTAATTTTTACAGTTGTGATAAGAACACAAAAATCTATCTAGGAAAAACTATTTATTAACAAAATTAAATCACATATATAATTTCTCGTAGCATTTTAATGCAAATTCTATGCATTTCGGGTGAAGAATCTTAATTTACTCATGGTACATTAAGGTAATATGCTACATGGTTGCCAATAATGAATTTTTGCAAATGGGTGAAAGAAAATATCGCTTGTGGGCTGTAATGGTGGTGCAATTTTAACTAGTATGCTGTGGCCACCACAAGACTTTCTTCTATATTTTCCTATACAAATTCACTCAGTAACAATATAAAAAAAAAAAAAAGGAAATTGCAATTTGTTTTCTTTTTTTTTTTTTTTTTTTTGTTAAAAAAAAAAAGGAATCGATAACTTTGTTTTAAGTTGTCACAGATTTATAGTTTAACCATTCCTTTTAAAGGTATTGACGAGACCATTCGAAAGATACCCATCTTGAAACTTTACCCCCCCCCCCCCCAGGGGAGGAACCGATGCTTTTTGACCCAAAATTTTTTTCCTAGTTAACTACTACTATTATCAATAATTCATATCAATTTTACAATCACGAGTTTAAAGTAACTCTCATTATGAACATTTATACGAAATTTTGTCCTATACTGCCATGTTAAAAGTTTACAAAAAAATGCGAACACAGCACCACCTGTTGCGCGATTGATTCCCAAATCTAATCAGCACCAGTTTATGTCAGGGTGCAACTAAATACCAAGTTTGGTTAAATTTCATTCATTTCTTTCGTGAGCTACGATGTCCACAAAAATCGTGATACACACAGACAGACAGACATTTTCTAAAAACTATCAATTCGTGTTCTGGACATCCCAAAACGTGTAAATCCATCAAAAAACGGAGGTCGAAAATTTTCGCCAATCCAATACTTTCTCTATATTACATATAGAAGAAAGTAAAAAATCACGTTTTGAGATAAATGGGTTTAAAGTTTTCATTACTTTGGAAATAATACATCGCGTCTTAACATGATGTATAATTTCCATAGTAATGATTATCTTCATTAATACATCATGTTCCTTCCGGCGCGGCGTATATATTGAGTTATGAGATGTGCCAGCATTGCTGCTGGAAAGAAAATATTTTTTCACATTGAGACCAGTACTAAGTCTTCAAAAATCGTTTTTTTTGAGTGGAGCGACTGTTGCAGTCTATAAGTGAGATCATGAAAGATAAGTGGGTAAAGGTTATATACTAATCTTTGCTTGCAATCTACATAGCTATGCATGAATTTATATTCGTATTTTTATTCCTACAAAGGTTGCACATTCTGACATCAGTGTTTTAGTTGCCCATTTTCGTTCTAATAAACGAAAAAAAATCTGATACGCGCCAATTTCTTCTTTACATTCATGTACATTTTGTTTCGATTCTTAATTAAAAAAAAAAAAAAAAGTACATTTTAAACCATTTTAAACCATCTGAAAAATGTTTAAAAAACAAGATTTTGCCATTTTTATTTTCCAAATCAGTAAAATAAAAAATAAATAAAAAATTCAAACACTGTTGATATCTATCTATCTATATATATGTATATAAATGCTATTCTGCCAAGAAAAGAATAAAATAGCTATTTGCATTCCAAAAAGTATAATTTTTTTGATGGCTGAAAGTTGCCAATAATGCGAGATTGAAAATTAATGTATACGAGAAAACACTCTTCTTTTCCTTTTCTGAAATGTTGCGAATCCGATATATAAATGTGATCAAATACCGAAAATTTTCGCGACTTTCAAAATTCTACAGTCGGTAGCAAACGTATCCGAGCACTAGTAATAATCCCTGCTTAAAAAAAGTACACTTAATACTGCTTTGTTAAATAAATCCTTGTCGAATCATGTTCTTAGACTGATTAAGTACATAATTCCACAAGGATTTATTTAACAAAACAATTTTAAGTGTACTTTTTTGATATCGGAATTATTGGCTAGTGCTCAGATACTTTTGCTGCCGACTGTAAGTTATCTCGCATGCGAGGTCTCACAGTACTTGATACACTCATCGTGACCATCGACCAACAGACACACCTTACATAGAGCTTAAAAGATTTAACATCCAAAATATCGATTAAAGATAAGCTGGGTACCCTCAGTGTGTATCGTTACAGGATTAAAAAAAATTACTTAAAAATAGAATGAAATAGCTCTTATATATTTATAAATTTTAGAAGCTCTTTTTGCTTAATTATTTGTTTAATATAATTATTTAACAATTTTATAAGTAAATTAGTGGATGAAAATGACGGTTGGTGGTCAGAGCTTGTACCTTTTCCATATCACTTATCTCTCGTCCACTATTTACAAATTGCGTGCAGAAAGTATTACTATATTCTCCCACGATTTTGAATATTCGTATAATTTCTCGCTTAAAACTCTTTGACAAACTCCAACTTAACTTTTTAAAATCGCGCTCTTCGAAAGAGTTCAATTTTATCTTCAAAAATTCCTCATTAACTTTAAAACTTTTATCGCTGTTGTTTAATCGTTAGCAAATCGGTAAGGTTATAACTTTCGAAAATTCATCACGAAATGTGCCTGAAACTTGTGAGTAATCGATGTCAGTGAGTTTCGATTGTGTTCGATGGTAGTTTTTAAAAAAAATAGGAGGAGAGGGGAAAGCGTAGTGCTGAGGTTTTCCAGGTTTACAGTGGAATAATAATCTCGAAACTTTGCTCGTTAAGCAGAAACTGTTCCTAGGAGGAACGGGGGGCGGGGGGGGGGATAGGGGAATGTTGTAAGCACTTTAAAATCTTCTGTAATGGATAGGAAGTCTTTTGTCGCTGAAGCGACACTTCGTCATTATCCCCGTATTTTCGCATTTTAGGAATCGATTCTTCCACTTATGAAGAAATTTCGCTTTAAATTTCGGTTCTTATTCATTTACTTCGTAAAAAATTATGCAGTATTTCGTTGTAAATTAACATACGCATCTTTAAAGACCATACATTACACAAACATTGTATAATACGTATGAGTTTTATTTCGTTTTACAACAATATGAAGACGCATCTCTAGTAATGTGAATCTATAAACTGCAGTCTATAAACTAAAGTCTATAAACTACGCCTTAAAGAACTTTAAGTCCTAAATTCATAAAAATCTATACATTTCTTTGGCGACAGGGATGCTTAATTTAAACCCCAATTTAAATTCACTCGAATACAGAGTTTAGATATTGTCATAGTTGCCAAACTTTCTACTTTTTAAATCAGATTTATCATCACTTTCTTTTTTTAATGGAAATATGTCACATACATTTTCGACGATTAAATATTCTGGAAGCAATTATAAAAATTTTCCAGTATACGCAAGCGAAGTGTAACGTCACTGGCCGTCTGTGGATGCAAGAAAATGATTTCCTATGTTAATCGCCCATTGGATTTTTTGTAAAAAATTATTAAAAATCGAGGAAAATTATTTCCCGATTTTAATCCTCATATTTGGGTATATATATGTATTAGTTATCACGTGTATGCATTAAATTGAGTTACTTTGCTGTCAAATTGACAAAATTTTAATTTTAAATTCAAAACTCTGTTGTCCTTGGCGTTTTTGTATTTGGCGATCAAAAGCGTAATACGAAAATATACATGCCAGATGTATATTTTTGTAATATGTATTGTACGAAATATCGTTTCATATTATTCATTACTCTCTTAAGGGCCCCTCTTCACTCACCGCCGCCGGAAGCTGAAGCTAATGTTATTCTATGGGAAATTTTTCTTTACAAATAACTTATTAACTAATACATATTTTTAATTTCTGTTTTCCCTTTCTGAAAATTCCCAGCTGTTAAATTGACAGAGCTTTTTTAAAAAAATATTTTTTTATATTTTATTAGCTGCAAAATACGAATTTTCAATATGTGAATTTTTTTCATTTTACAATTTCAAAATAAAATATTAAAAATTATAAAAATACATTTTTTAAAAAGGTCCGTCCATTTAACAGTTGGGAATTTTCTGAATGTGAAAACAGAATTTTAAAATATGCATTAGTTAATAAGTTATTTGTAAAGAAAATTTTTCCATAGAATAACATTAGCGCGGGCTTCCGGCGACGGTAAGTGAAGAGGGCCGTTAATATAAGTTGTTAAAATAACCATGATTTTTCAAAGAAATTAAATTATGTCCGCCAGATAATTTGGCAATATTTTTTTTTTCTGCCAAGGATGACAGATATCAAATTTCTTCCGCTGCAACATATTAGTACCTTACATCAGATACTTTACTGACACATTTGAAAATAAATTTGACTTCAAATTATGATAGAATATTTATCATTTTCCTTTTAATTAGTATATTAGTTGGATATTTTTTGTGGAAAAATAATCCTTTGAAGTGAAATGTTTATGCTTTCAATCGAATATGGAAGTTTGCCTTTTTTTTTTTTTTCTAGAGTTTTGAAATTTAAAATGCAAATTTTATCAATTTTACAACAAAAACAACTCAATCTAACGCATGTACGTGATAACTAATACGTATCTATACCTAAATATGGGGATTAAAATCGGGAAATAATTTTCCTCGATTTTTAAAAAAAATTTACAAAAAATCCAATGGGCGTTTAACATAGGATTACAATACCTTCCTTACGTACATTCGAAAAATTAAAATCATAAAGTGCGAAAAACAATACAAAACACTACTACTTTTTTTTTTTTTTTTTTTGTTTAAATTTGTTAATGTAAATAACTAATAACGCTTCGTGAATAAAGCCTTACTTTGTAACTTTTTTTGTTTTTTTTTTTTTCTGGCAAGCAACCTTGCCTGAGGAACGCGGGTGGTCAAGAAAAGAGAGGATTTCTAAAGAATCTTTTATTATGTTATTTACACATCACTCCCTCAAATGCATAGAGAGCCACTCTTCTATCGTGAGGTAATCTTAAACTCTTTGTTTTTCCTTTTTCTTCCTTCTCTCGAATATACAAGATTTGGGTTAAGGACAGAGTGAAACTCTATTCTCAGTTCGGATACGCGAGAACCCCCGCTATTTTAATAAACCGATGAGGCACGAGCGAATAATTCATACACGATTATGCGCTTTTTTTATTATTATTATTATTTTTTTCTTTTTCGCCGCCTTGTTTCTACTTCTCTTTGAAGAGACAGGTGCGTATTATTTCTTAATAATCTTGACTTTTAAGTATCTTAATATTAGAACATTATTTGGTCACTTTTTTAACCCTTTAACTGTAAACGGTACTTTAAAGTCTCATTAAATTAAAAATTGCATAAAATGAAATTTATGAAAAATTTGGCGAAAATACTTATAAGGATCGAAAGTATCTATTTCACTTTAATGTCCATTCACTTCAATTTTTTTTCTGTATGGCGCTAGACGCTGTTTTTTTTTTTTTTTTTTTCCCAAGAAAGGATTTTCTGATTCTGTCTCTGTTTTCGATTGTCATTTTTTACGATATTCATCTATGGTATAATTCACTGATACATTACCTCGAAAATTGACCATCAATCTTAATAAAAAGCATAAAGATAATAAATACTATTTTACATCTTTCTCCCAATCTTTCTTCGTTCTCTCTGTATCCATAATACACTGAAGTAGTACTTCACTAAATCCTATAATGAATTGGTATGCATAACTTTTATTGCATATATCTTTAAAAATTGCTCTTAGTTACTCACTGTGACTGCTTCACTTGCAATTTCCATGGGCACAGTAAATGCAGCAAAATTATATGATTAAAATTAAAATTGATTTTACAGATTTCAAATACATTTTTTTTTAATTGCAGTTTTTTTAAACCCTTTCAGGGGCGGTGGTACATATTTTATACCACCTAATTTCACTTCTCAACTGCAAAAATTCATCCCAGAATTTTTTTAGAAAAAACTTACGTTTTTAGCATATCAGAAAAGGCCGGTTTTTTAAACCTTAAAATTTAAAATTTCTTTTAGTTTAATTTAGTTCATGAATTCCGGTGGCAGTATAATTTAAATGAACCGAATTGTTTTGCGCCGAAAAGGGTTAAGCGATTTTGAAGAATAGTAATAAGCAGTCAGACGATTAAGTAACTAAAAAATATATTTGAAATACGTACATTTGTTTATTACATAATGTGTTAAATAAATTGCTAAACTCTAAATACAGTTAAAGCCGATTTATAAGCGACAATGCTTATCCTTACCTCAATAAAAAATTATTTTATAAAATTTCGCAATTTTGAGTACATAATGACTGAAATAAATGCTATCCGATCTTATACAAAAAATTTCAAGTATGGACGTGACTTAAAGAAAGGTGTATGCCCAGAAATAGAAAAAAAAAAAAAAAAAAAAAAAGTTGTTTCTGAACTAGGAAACATATGTATAAGTTTTTGCTATGAACAGATCAACTGATCAACCCCTCTAATTTCATATTGGCGACCTAATGCAAAATAATTAATTAGAAATGAAAATCACACATTGGCATTGAACCCGAAATACCTATGTGGAGAATATAGACCAGATATAATCGATTGTTTCAAACATTGAGAATGTAAATGAGAAACCTCGGAATCTCGAAGAGTTAAATTTGGGCAACTGAGTTGAGATAGTTCTAGATATACCATAATAAGAATAACAAAAATGAATTCAGGGAACTTCAAAACGTTTAGATACACCAAAATCTCAAACTCTAATTTTTGTCGGGATTACAATACTTCCCTTACGTATGTGTGCTCGGAATACAAAAATATGTCAAAGCTTGTTTATGTTCCGTTGTTTGATTATTATGTTTTGAAAGCGGCGAAATTTTTTCGACTACGTGTGTGGCGCGTTTAATCCCGGGCACTTGTGTTCCTCTTAAAAATGAAGTGCATTTTTTCATGCAAAGTTTCCATTCTGGGATCTCTTACTGTATTTTCTTATTGATTTTGGCAACATTATCTTTGGAATCTCGAGTACACGATTCTATTTCAAGTAAAGCAATGCATGAATTTTACATCCGTGTTATCCTTGTTAACTGATCATAGCAGGTTATATAGTCACTAAAATTGAGTCTTTCTGTTTTTTAAAATTTATTTTAATGGCCTAGATCTGTTAATTTCAATCAACAATAACATTTTTAAGTAGAGTTGACCATTTTTTTTTTTTTTTTTTTTTTTAATTAAATTAGTCAGAGTGTAGAGAAGTTGCCTTTGTCCCTTTTTTATTTTACACCCATTTTTTTTTTATTTTTCAATATTTTATTTATTTTATTCCTACTGGCGCCCTAAAAAAAAGACACAAAACAATTAAGAAGCATTTTTTTTGACATAAAATGCTTGATTTATATAAAAGACAAATTTTTCTAGTTATTACGCATTAAAAATCTTAAAGTAATTTTGAAAAATCTGTATTTTCGATGAATTTTCTTTGCATTTTATTCTCTTTAACGAAATAGTCGGAAGCAAAAAATTTTATTCTCTTAAAAAAAGGGGGGAGGAGGGTTGCGGAGAAAAGAAAAGAAAGAGGAAAAAAAAGTGAGGTATTGCTTAATATTAAAGAAAACTTTTTCCTGTTTTACTCATTAAAAATTCGGAAATAATAGAAAAAAACTTTCCGCGATTTAATTATTGCTTAAGTACAAAAGAAAAAAAATAATAATAATTCTCGCCATTACATATTTAAAATATGAAAGTATTTCGAAGAAAAAAAAAAATCTACTTGTAGCCCACTCTTTTTCTGCAGATTTTCAGCTATTTTCTCAAACATTCATCGTAGAGCTTAAGCTCTATACTTTTCTGATAGTAATATCTAGTTAAGGTCTTCAACTAGTCAGGTCAACTCTGCCTGTGAATGTTGTTTTTCAGCAATAAGAATATCCTTGCGCGAAAACAAAGTATAGTTAGACCTAAATTTAACGAAACCAAGTTTGGAAATTTCTCCATTTTATGAACTTAGGCTTCGAAATAAAGTAATTCATAGACGGATATAATACTTGATAGACAGATATAATACTTCTCGTTCTGTGATAAATCGGGCGGGCTGCTATGCTGCGTCTCGGTTTTGCCAGCGTAAAAGACACCAAAAACACCGCTCTTCATGAAAGAAGACATAAAACAGTGTCCTTCCTATTTCTTCTTCTTTCGCTGGGGATAAATGAGCATCCTCAGATGCATCCTTTGTGACGGACGACTACAAAGACTTCTTTCTAACCGATACATTGGATTCATTATTCATTTGATCACTGGTGAATCTTCCGCCGGAAAAGTAACTCTCGGTGATGCCTGGAATAAAAGAGTCGAACAACTAATCGCCCAGAAACGTTACAAAAATATGCAGCTAGACAAACGGCGAAAAACGAACATAGATATTTGTTTGAAAAAAAAAAAAAAAAAAAAAACATTTTGCGGTAAAATACAGACCCATATCATTTAAGGATCGCAAAAACATATTATTTATGAAGATTATCCTAATAAATGTTTTAAGATGATTTGGTTAAAAAAAAAAAAAAAAAAAAAAAAAAAAGTTGGAAATATGAAATTGATCCGCCAAAAATAAATCATATTTACGTAAGTTTGTAGGTATTTGAATAGAATATTCTGTTAATTTCTGAAAACTCAAAAAATGAATATGCTAAAAAAAAAAAAAAATCTGAAAGGACTTTTAAATCACTATTTGAAAACATTACAGTTTGAAGGAGATCCATTCCATAAAAATCTGGAATGATTCAATTCGATTTTTCAAAATAATTGGTAGTCATCAGGCGTTCAAGTAAATCTCAATCAATAAATAACTCGAACAACCAACGACAAGAAAATTATAAGGTGTTTCACTTTTACATCCCTAAATTCCGATGTATGTACAACGCACCACAATGTGTCCAAATCATTTTGTGCGCCCTGTAATGAATGTTCAACATGATATTTGCAGTGGTGACTATGTTGTAGCCAAATTCTTAAGCATATATCGGTTTCGATTCACTTTAATTTGATACACTTACGTCATCCAGTTGTAGGAAAGCGCGTATTGTATACCGGTTGTTTTTGAACTCCACGTGCAAAATTGGAAGGAAGGTAGAAAATATCAGTGGAAATCAGAATCACATTGGAAAGCTGAGTCCTTAATTATCCCTAATGTAATATACAGACATAAGAACAAAGCAAGGACAGGATACAGAAAACGGTATTAAACGCTTCATTAAACAAAAAATAGTGCCATACTTTGATGCATCACAGGTGGTTTTTGAAATTCCGCCCATTAGCATTTGTGCACGATTGACACCTATGCTGCATGGAATAACGAACAGTTTCAAAAATACCGAACGTTTTGCAGATCGTAGCACCAACGATGGTGATTCTTGAATCAAGATCTATTTAAAAAGCTACCCTAACAACACACTTGCCCACAATACATCCTGAACATATCCAGAGGGTATCCATAGACATCATTTTCATCCATAGGACATCTTGAGGATATCATTTGGAGGAGGTGTGTTGTTAGGGTACTGGCCTCCTTCCCCAAGTTTGTAGGTGGAATTCGGAAACATCTTGCAAAATAGGATATGATTAACATCGATGATTGGTTTACAGAGACACATAAAAACATTCAAATACATTATAGGATACAAGTAAAAAAGTGATCAAAAAGCGTTATATGTTGCGTTTATATAAATAATTTTTTTTTTCTTATAGAAATTTTATTATAAATTGCATGGTGCGTATATAATTTTTAGAGACATATAACTATACAGTAGCTTCTTCCTTTAAAAGTATAACTATAAAAATAGTTTTTATGAGTTTTCTTCCTCTACGATTAAAAATCAAACTATATTTAACTTTATTTATATTATAAAACAAACTTTTATCGCAAGGCATTGAAATTCTGATGATGTAACGGATGAGTATACAGTTCGATAATGTGTTATAATCTATGCGGTCCACATGCATTTTCTTTCTTGCTGTTTAATCTGTCCTATGTAATTCCGTCTCGAGGTAATATTATAGGTCACTGTCAAAGCCAGCAGACGCAGTGGTTGCCCACCTCTGTCCTAATGTCATCGATTCATCGATCTCTGATAGCCCTGAAACCGTAATGCCTCATCGGATAGATGGATCCGAGCTGTTTCAATTAAAACCTTAATCTACAAAACAATGTTGATTTCACAACATTTTTTTCTGTTCGCACAATGGACGGAAGGAATGTCTGCCGGTCCACCCTTTTTCTCCTCTTCCGAATTCTTTTTATTTTTCTGATCCTATAATTATATCATTGTTGTATGGGTGTCTAACAAGAAAGAAATCAATGAGTGGCAAACCCGTGCAGCACCGAAAGAAACCGATAATACCGATGCTCTTCCCGATAAGGATTAAGTACGCAGCAGACGAGGAATCGGCCTTAATCTTTTTTTTTCTTCTTCTTTTTTTGGACGTATTGAGTTGTTATTTACCTTGGCATTTCGTTGAAGTTACAAAAGCATAATAGGCGTATTAGGATCAGGCAATGTTAGTATTGTCTAAAAATTTGTTACATTTAGTCAGAGTTTTTTAAAATTAATTAGGATCGTGTTCTTTTATTAAGCAAAAGGAAGACGAATGTTGAAATAATAACAACAATAATGATGGGAGAGACAGAGGGGTCAATTTTGTTTTGGTTTCTCTCATTTATTTATTTAGGAAGAGTAGAATTTAATTTATTAAAAAGGCTTGAACTAAGCGAAGCAGGTCGTTTCGACGCCGACGGTTCGACGCCAACGGTTCGACGCCAACGTTTCGACGCGGGGTCAGTTCGACGCCGTACGTTTCGACGCGGGGTTAGTTCGAAGCCACATTTTTTTTCGTATTTTTATTTATTTTTAGAATAAATATGCAATATGCCTGATATAATATATATATATTTTATATATTATATATATGAAGCGTGATTCAAATAAATAAGTAATATGACTGATTTTTATATGTTGAATAAGCGATTGTTTGCATGCATATTTGAAATAAATATATGTGTAAAAGTGTTCTAGATTTTTTTTTTTTTTTTTTTTTTTTTTTGTGTGTGTGTGTCCCAGATTAGTGAGAAACCCCCACGCCAACTTCAAGGCCCCGGGACATGAAGGAGGTTTATTTATTTATTTATTTATTTCACAAAACAGCATCAAAAGGCAAAATACAGAAATGGTAAATAAACATATGGTTACAAAGAAGTTATATTGCAGACAAATATAATTACAGATAAAAAGATTACAGATAAATAAGGTTACACATAAATAAGATTACAACACAGAACTGTTATTATACTAATCCATTGCAAAATTATGCGCCACAGCTTTCAGGTATTCCATTATTTCTCGATTTTCAAAATCTTCAACTATTACTTTATTTCTCATATCAACTCGCAGATACTTATTCCACTTGTGCGGCGGTTCATCTCCACTTACAAATTGTTCATAACATTGATTAATTGTTTTTTGAACATGTCTGAGAACATCTATTAATTTCCATAATGTAGGGTGTGAAACACCAAATTCGGCCTGCAGACGCCTGTGCGCTGCTTCCGCGAAATTATTGGTGCGTCCTTCGTTATTTAAGGTTCCAGCATAACATGACCACATTTCTGGTTTAAAAGTAGGACGACGGCGACGATTATTTCTCTGAATCTTTCCAACGTAATAATCTTCAAAGTAATCTAAAATTGGGGTTAACTGATTAGGTAAATTCTCAGTCAAAACTTCTAATGCATTTTAAAGTTCTTCGTTCGGCACAAAACTTAACGCAGGAATCATACGTGCATAGAGAGCAAAATCAGCATCGGTATTTGAATCAAGCTTCATATATATAACATATAAAATATATATATTATATCAGGCATATCGCCTTTATTTGAATGATGATGCAAACTTATTCTAAAAATAAATAAAAATACGAAAAAAAAGTATGGCGTCGAACTGACCCCGCGTCGAAACGACCTGGTGTCGAACTGACCCCGCGTCGAAACGTTGGCGTCGAACCGTTGGCGTCGAAACGTTGGCGTCGAACTGACCTGTACCGTGAATTAAGTGCTTCAAGCATAAAAAAAATAATAATAATAATAATAATAATGTATTTCAAGTTTGTGTTTCCGCATATCCAAGTGGTCCAATCTATGTGGTCTAAAAAATAATAACTATGTAAAAATTAGGATTGGATAAAATAGGCTTATAACACTAAAAAGAAATTTATTCTTTCATTCATCAAATGATTGTTTTTTTCAAATTGCTTCAAAATAATGTTTGTTTCACCCATTTTATGTTATTTACCTCTCATGCAAAAAAATTAAATATTGAGATGAAAAGAAAGAAACGAAAGAAATTTCAAGCCAAAATCGAAATCTGCCTACTAGAACTACAGGAGATTCACCCACAATGGATATTTTCCCCTTACAAATAAAATAAGGGAAGGTATTTTATAATTTATGAGTGATACACATAATTTTACGCTGTGATGTACGTGTGTGCACATGTGTAAAATCTTGCATGCGTGGGTTTTGTACGTGTGTGTGTTTACTTGCGAACTTATGTACTGTTCGTCCTCCTCTTAGAGTCATGAACAAACAAGTTAGACTCAGTTCTCTGCGTAAATTTTTAATGTTTATTTATGACTCTATTCGGAGGACAAACAGAGGTTAATGTGAATATGTGCATGTGTAAATAATGTTCGTGTATGGTTATGTATGTATGTATCTGTGTGCGTGAATGGGTAAGTGTATCTGTAGATGTGTGCGTAGTTATGTACGTTATGTGTGTGCTTGCCTGGATGCGTTTGTGTGTGTGTTAAGGTGTGTGCGTATATTTGCCAGTGATGCCAGATTGGGGATTTTTGATGCTTTTGGGGACCAAATGTTTGTGGGGACTTTTTTGGGGAATTCTAAAATTTTTGGGGACAAATCTTCTGTGAATGTTGGCAACATAATCATTTATACCTACGAGTAGGGACTTTCAATAGCTTTATTCATGATGTAGGGACAAATTTTAAATTCATAGGGACTTCTTGGTGATTTTGTAAGAAATTTCAAGGAATTACGCATGGATTATGTTGTTGTTTCTAATTTTTTCATGATTATTCACTAAAGTAGAGACTTTTATCGTCAGTATAGGGACATTTCGAGTTCTGAGTGGAGCATCGCAAAATTTGAGTTGTATTAAAAATTATGTTACAATTACATATTACAATTTCTATATAATTTTACACATATAGAATATATTATAAATTTATTTCATATTAATTTATTAATTTTTCTGTTCTTAATAATAATAAGTTATAATCAGTTCACAATGTTCGATTATTAACTTCTACACTTGCCTCTCCAACAGCACCAATTGATTACAGGGGATTATAATACATTTTTGTATTCGGAGATTTTTTTCAAAAATTGCCTTCATTTGAGAAAAAATCTGAGCTTAAATCTGCTTGATATTTTCTTTTTGAAATTTTTTATTTTCACTTTTTAGTAGAAATCAAGCTGGGGATTTTTTCGAAAAAAACCCCTGATTTGGGGAAATTTGAAGACTGTTTGGGGAAATAATTTTCGACCATCTGGCATCACTGGTATTTGCATACGTTTATATGTACGTTCATTCATCAGTGTTTGCTTGGATGGGTGATGGCGTACATATGTACTTGTTGAGTGTATTCGAATGTGAGCATGCGTATGTGTTCCTGCGCGTTTCGTTCCGTGTATGTGTGCGTTTACTTTTTCTATAACTACAGCGAAAATTCCCTTGTAGTCTATCTTTATTCAATGACCACTTTCCTTTAGTGCCAGTTTTTCCGGTCTCAAATTTTTCCTACAAGACACCTCCATTAAATGCCAATGCGCTCTTGTTTAACATTTCAGCGCTCACATTTTGCGAGAGCAATATATTTTTTCCCTTTCACATGAACTGAGCAGCGTCCTCCCTCTCACAGAGGTTAATCTAGTACATGTATATCATAATAATGTGTATGTAGAGAAATGACTGGTGACACTTCATATTTCTGAATATGCATACTTAGAGATGAAGTTTCGAGCTCGGAAATGTAAATAGTGTGTTTCACTTTTATTTATGTAATAAATTTAAATCCAATGGCTTTTAACTTAATTAATTAATTAATTTTAGGCTGCAAAAGTGCATTAAACGTAACTAAATCTAATATTTTTTGTCAGGAATCTTTATTGGAAATTTATAGATAATAGAAAATTACTTTATATTAATTTTAATAATAATTAATTTATATAGATAATAGAAAATTAGTCCAGTTCAGAAATGTTGTTAAAGTGAATAATTGTTCCGTTGTATAAAAGTAATTTGTAGAAAAAAAATATCGCTTAAAAGATTTTAAATTCCAATAAACTAATATTAATGAGTACTAGAAATATATGTACACAGATAAAGTACATTTAAATAATAAGAAATAATAAGAATCATTGAATTTATAGAATTTGTATCCAAAATTATGATTTTCTGAACGACCTCTGTTTAAAAGGCAACCTCTCTAAAGAACATAATTTCTATGAAAATAGAGGTGCCAATTATTACGATTTGTCCGTAATTATTACGGATTTACGGCAATAATTACGGCATTACCGACAACATATAAAAATTACGGATTATACGCGTTTAAAAAAATCGCGGATATCGATCGTTAAAACAAAAGAATCCCTACTAACGATCGACGATAAAATGCACAACGGAAGCTTTCCAATTCTCAATCTTTCTGCATCCACAATATAAATGTCAATATTCATTTTAAACTTGCTTTATTAGATTCTAGAAACTATAAAGAAATAGAATTATACAATATTTCTCGCTGATGTAATTTTTTTACCCTCCCCCCCTCCCTCTTTCCTTATTTCCATCTATCCATCGACGATTAAAAGCTCTGCAGAAGCCTTTAGTTTGCTGATTTTTCTCCATCCTCCATCAGCAACATAAATGTCAATATTCATTTTAAACCTGCTTTATTAGATTCTAGAACCTATAAAGAAGTAAAATTGAGTCACTTCTCATTCATCTAATTATTTATATTTTGACTCCCCCACTTTTCGAGCTAGTGATCAAAGCTTACTTTTAGAACCAAATTAGTGATAGAAGTGCTCAATATTTCTCACATATGCAATTATTTTTAGTCTTTATCACTGAACTTGATGAATCTATTTGTTTTTCCTTAATAAATTTAAAATACAGACTGTATCACCAAACAAAAAATATGCTAGATGCATAAAGAAAAAAAACAATGTTTTAGTATTTAATGCCATAAAAACAGTTGTCTGGGGGAAAAAAATGACTATTAAAAAAATAATAGTAATAAATAAAATAAATTTTTGTAAACACCCCCCCCCCAAAAAAAAAAAAAAAAAAAAAAAAAAATCTCATTTTGTAAGAAGGTAAAGAAATACATATTTATTTACTTTTGTTCAGAAATGTTTCTAATTTTTTAATTGATATATATTATATATTTGTTTACAAAAAACTGTGCAATTCGTTATATGTGAGTTTGTGTGTAAAAAAAATATTCCGTGAGGCGGTTCACGTTTCATAACTCTGATTACTGATAGCTGTTATTGAAACTTGGCACCTCTATGAAAACATCGGATGACCCTCTAAGGGAATTTTCACTGTATATCGTGTAATAAAAAAATAATAATAGGAATAATAATAAATAATTTGTTTAAGTATTATTTATGAGGTATGTATGTTCTTATATTCCAAATTTTACTATTAAACAGATTTGTCACACATACACATATATATATAATATAATACATAGATATATATACATAATTAAATTAAATTCTTCATACTTCCAAGCTTTCCGATTATAACTTTATATCATACACGGGAAAGTCTCTTCATAATTTCTCATTGTACATGATTTTTCACATTTTTTAGTCCAGTTTATTCTCATATTGAAAGAAAAAGCTGTTGTTGATTAACAATGTATAAAGTTCATTGTATGTCTTTTTTTTTTTTTTTTTTTTTTTTTCTTTTTGTAATCTTTCGTATTGGGAAAATACAGTTAGTAATTAACAAAGTTTTCGATTTTTGTTTTTACTTTTAACAAAAAAAAAACCTTAGAATTTTTTTTTTTTTTTTTTTTTTTTAATTGAGAATAAAATGGACTTTTTTTTATATATTTAGTGTTATACTACTTCTCTAATATGGAAATCGTCTGCATTATCATAAAAGATAATTTTTTTAAATAGTAATTTTAATAAATTATTTTTTAAAAACAGAATTAATTTTTAATAACCGAATTAAATTCTATATAAATGCAGGTGCATTAATGAAACGGGGGGGGGGGGTTGAGGGGGGCGGCAGCCCCCTCACACTGAACTAATTATCATATAAAACTCTTCCGAAGCCTAATTTGAATTATTTAACATAGGTTTACATAACAGTACTCGTTATCTTACCTTTTAATCTGCAACCTGTATTTATAGTATTGAATTTCAGGGTAAGAGAAAGTCGTGTGAATAACACACCAGATTATTTCTTTTTGTAACCTTTCGTATTGGGAAAATACAGTTAGTAAGTATTTTAATGATTTTTCCGTTCTGCTTTTTATCTGTGTTTTCATGACAGATGATAGTTTCATTTTCAAACTCCGGAGCGGTCAAAAACCAGTGAGGCCTGTTCCTCCGAAAGAACAGATGCGGAAGAATCTCTCTTTCTTCCGATATGGACCACACCCCTGAACAGGAGAAAACATCCTCATCTCGAAAGAACTGGATCTTCTCGACTCAATAGAGCTGTACTCGTTTGGACGAGTACAGCTGACTAATGCTGAACCGTTTCCGTATATTAATCACACTTTCGTTACTAAATTAAAAAGAAACAAGGAGAGAAAATCGTGCATTTCGCCTTAATTATAAAGCACTTTCGAATTTGACTTATCCGTCACATTCTATAACCTTCAATGTATTTTACACTTTCACGATCGCTTCTTAAAATACATCTTCTCACTTTCTTCTATATTCATAAAAGAGAGTATTGGATGAGTAAAATATTTTGACTGCCGTTTTTTAATGGATTTACATGTTTTGGGAGTTCTTGAGCACGATTTCAGCATTTTTAGAGAATATTTCACCTGCCCATTTATGTGAGACAAAATTTTTTATTACTTATAACTCGAGAACTAATGCATAGAATTTAATAACAATAAACATTTATTTTTTTGTATTAAAGTAGCAATGTAACTGTAGCTTTAACCTGATTTATAATATATATACTTGTAACACAGCTGCACATTGTGTAAAACCATGTAGACTTCCTGATGATGCCCTCATTTTCAGGGCGAAAACCTTTGAGATATGCTGCTTTTAATTAAATATATGTTTTTAAAACTTATGTACGTGTTTTAAAGTGTTTTATTTAATAATTCAAAACGTTACGCGTGTTTTTAAAAGTGTCTCAATATGAGATATATTTTTCCTGATTTATTTGCACCTTTATACCCAACAGGTGGCACTTCTGTATGGCGATTTTTCCATTTGCTAAAAAAATTAATTTCATCTTGTGAATAATTCCACAAAACTTTATATGTGAGCTGTCCATTTTGAACAACATATGGATTCAATTTGAGTGCCTATAGGCCAATAGTTGACTCTACTATGTTGCAATTTTCTTCAGGTACAGACAGGTCTCAGCATCTAATACACAAACTGAATATATCAAGTTCTAACATTAAACTATTAAGTCTTAATATCTGAGATGGCCCTTATTAAAACGAGTGCTAAAATAACTTATATGTGTAGAGACAGGGGGTGCTGCTGTTACTCACCTTCTACGATTTCTATATAATTACATGTCAACATGCGTTATTTAAATTGCACTGAACTGCATACTTAAAACTTTTATTGTGAAGAGCTATGACCAAATATTTGCTCATGATTGCTGCTATGTGGCAGTATTATGTAGAATGATAAAAGTTATAATAGGCGAGACGTATGAAACTCTCGACGATAGCTTCAAGACCGCGAGCCCAATCCCTTCCCGACCTTTTCTAGTCGATTCTGACCTTTTATTTCTTCCGGTGTTAGCCTTTTTTTTTTCTTCGTTTTCATCCCATGCTTTTTTCTAGGGATTTTTGACTCTTTTTTTTTTTCCGTGTTTCTAGGAATTTTCAGCCGTTTTTCCTCGTTTTCTACATTCTAAAGTTAATAAAATTTTGTGATGGCCACAACATACTAGTTTTTAACTAGAGATATTTTTAACTCAACCACAAGCGTATTTTACACATTAAAATCTAAAAATACTCCTTAAAATTTTAACCATGAGTATTTTTCACGCTTTGTACTTTAAGGTTAAATTTAGTGTATTTTGTTAACTGTGGCTGAAAAAGTTTATATTCTTTTTACAATTCAATGCTCTGGATACTTTTTTTTTTTTAATCAGTATCTTCTCTTACAATGGATAAAAAGTTTTTTATAATTAAAATTATGTTGAGTAAAACTGTTAAAATGTGCATCAATAACAGAATTTCTCAGATTCACGTATGGCCTTATATTTTAATGTTCATTGCAATTTATAAACTGAATCCCATTATGTTCATATTCTGAGTTCTGATATTATATTGTATAAATTATGCTGAAAGGAATATTATTACAATTGTCAGTCCATATAATATAACTTGAATTCGTAACTGAAACTTTTATAACGTGAGTTCATATACATATATTTTATTTTTAAACTTATTAAAAATGAATTAAGATTTAGCATGAATTCACGAAAGATCTACTTTTTTCTCTTCCACTTTTTTTTACTCCAAATAATGCCAAATTTACTCCTTCAAAAAAGATCAAGGAGTATTTTCACTCCTAGAAAAAAATCCTAGCAATATCTCTGTATTTTAACTATGATTGAATAATTCTCTCAAAAACTATCTTTAGAATTATACGTTTAAATAGAAACTATAAGAGAAAATATTTTGCGTAGCTCTGTATATTGACAAAAATATTCATAAAGTAGTTTTTGTTTTAGTGAAATGCAAACACATTAAAATTGCTTTACTGTTTGTTTATTAGCCTTTCTATTTCATAATTCTGTGCGACCCTTTCTTGGATTTTTTTTTTTTTAAAACAAGAGCGGGCTTCATTCTCTTTTACTGTGCAGCGGAAAATCAAAAAATTGTTCTCTGATATGATGTACATGTAGATTTTAATACCTGTCATCTTCGACCCGAATTTGTACTTTTGGGTACTGTATTGTACTGTTTCTTATCATTCTCTCTCTCTCTCTTTTTTCATTGTATGTATTATTATTATTATTATTATTTAATAGTACCATTGGATTTCAATAAACTAAATGAGGAGCAAACATTCAAACCGTGTTTTCTCCTTCTGACACAATTTTTCAGACAACACAAAATCTAATAAATTAAAAAATAATTAAACTTAAATCCTAATTATCGCGTAATGAGATGTATTACAAGATATTATGAAAATGTGTAGACATATTTAGAAAGTTATGTAGACATATTATTTTTATGTTGTGTTCAAAAAAATATCACTAACTCGTTTTTTTTTTTTTTTTTCTTTTGCGAAAACACGGTTTGAATGTTTACTCCTCAAATATCGATAGAACCACCTGAAGGGACGGTGGACATGACGGTAAATGACCGTTTTAAAGTTAAGAAATTTTGCATACACGTACATTAAAATGGAATAATATTCAGTAGATTAAACTTTTTCCCAAAACTATTGAAATTGAAAAAGTAAAATTATTATTATTATTTACTTTCTCTTCCAACATAATATAGCGAAAATATTCTTTTGGGTTCAAGTTTTCGAAACAGTTTTTGGTATATTTCCAACGTTTCAGTTCCCCTGAAACCAAAAAACATGTTTATAGCTGTTGGTGTACATGTCTGTTATCATCCTATCTCAAGAAAAAATTGTAGCAGGAATTTAAACTCGTTATTTTAAATCTGTACTATACTAAACTATTCGCTGAGATCAAATAAATGGTTTGTGTACAGGGACATTCAAGAAAATTCTGTTACGTCTATGGGCGAAATTTCTGGTACCTACAGTATGTAAACTAATTAAAAAGAAGAAAAAAACAAATAAGCCCATATTTTTTATATAAATAAAAGCATGTTTTGTGTAGATTGGGGCATGGAAATCATTTGAATTTAAAATAATTTGAATAAATTGCGATTACACAAGAAAATTGCTGGAAAAACATTTCAAGTTGTGTTATGTGTTTTCCATATAAGACAAAATTTTTGTGCACTATATTGCTCATAATGCATATTGCTTATAGAGAGTATACAGGGCTACCCAAAATTAAGCAAAAACAGTCTTTTTTACCTAATGTCATTGACGGAACTATATTTTACTATGTCGGCGAAAAGCTGCTCAGAAATGAAAATTAATTCTCATACCCATAAGGTAAACAAAATATTTTTTGAAGTTTAATTTTCAACTCTGTTTTTGTGTAATATCGGTCTCCTGAATATCAATTAATATGAAAATAGCTTAAGAAATAGCCATTAAAATATTAGCTATAATTTAATTGTTGCAAAAAAAAAAAAAAAAAAAAAAAAAAAAAAAAAATACGAGTTTATTTTATATCGACATAAAAATAAATACATTTAATTAAACATGAAGGTTAAAAAAATTATAAAAAGTTCAATGATGCATCTCATAAAAATGGACGTCATTATCACTTTAAAAATTTCATACACATTGATGAAGCGCTAATGTAGTTCTATAGTTATGATTGAACAGAAAATTTAAAATCAAGGTATATAAAAAGTTTTTTATCTTATAATTATTTAATTTTTACCTCTGTTTCATGTTTTTATTGTATTTCAAGTGTTATAGTCTGATTATATTTGTGTGTAACTTTGTGGATCCATCGACAAGTTAATTTATAAGCAATTGTTTTAAGTTCGAAGGGGGAAATTTCAAAAGAATTTCAAGTTTTTCAAACCTTAAAGTCTTTATGAAGACGGGGGTTAAAATATAGATACAGATATCTATATAAATGTCCATAAAGACACTTCAATATAATTTTTTTTATAATATTTAATCTGATATGAGCAAGGGTGGAGCATTGAAAAAAAAAAAAAAAAAAAAAAAAAAAAAAAATCTCAGAAAATTAAAAAAAAAATTGAATTCCATATTTTTAATTTAAATAATTTTAAAGTAACTTTAAAATACTGAATATTATTTCATTTTAATGTACAGTCGTCTGTATTCATCAATGAAAATAGTTTTAATAAATAATTAGTACAGCCTAGGGAATCTGCACTGTGTACACTGTTAAAAATTTCTGTAAATTTAATGTAAATATTTATCCAGAGTCTCTGTAAATTTACAGTAACTCTTAGTTAAAAGTGAATAATCGAGATTGTCGATCTTTATTCTGTATTTTTACCTAATTTTATTATTTAATTTTTTAATTAAAATTAAAAATAACTGTTTCTACTTTAGAAAAAGCATTCCAAGTCCGAAATATATTCTCAACAATAATTAATTAAATTAATATTAGTTATTAGAGTGAATGTATAAAATACGTTTTTTAACATCTCCGTTTATTTTTCTCTATACTTAAGGGCCGTCTTCTTTCACCGCCGCCGGAAGCCGAAGCTAATGTTATTCTATGGGAAATTTTTCTTTACAAATAACTTATTAACTAATTCATATTTTTAAATTCTGTTTTCACATTCTTAATATTCCCAGCTGTTAAATTGACGGACTATTTTTTAAAAAAATATTTTTTTAATTTTTTATATTTTATTTTGAAGCTGCAAAATACGAATTTTCAATGTGTGAAATTTATTCATTTTGCAAGTTCAAAATAAAATATAAAAAATAAAAAAAATACATTTTTAGAAAAGGTCCGTCAATTGAACAGGTGGGAATTTTCTGAACGTGAAAACAGAATTTAAAAATATGTATTAGTTAAAAAGTTATTTGTAAAGAAAATTTTCCCATAGAATAACATTGGCTCGGGCATCTGGCAACGGTGAGTGAAGAGGGCCCATTAAGATAATACATTATACAGAGTTTTCTGTTGAAACTTTTAACAGTGTAGGGAAAAACAGAAGAAAGTTTTGCAATGACTGGAACATACTAGTTTTTGTTTCTTTCTTGACTTTTTGTTAAAATAGATAAATAAATATATAATATTATTTTCTTTTAAAATATCATTTAAGGAAAATAGTGTGGTCTGAATGGATATTTTTTTTTCTTTCATCATTTATTTATTTATTTATTTATAGTGCCAGATTGTTTGATTTGAGACAAGAAGGTTTTCAGTTCAATCCCTGTCTCGGTCGTTTTTTTTTTTTTTTTTTTTTTTTTTTAAATCCTTACGTGTAGGGACTAATCCCTACAGTTGGTAACGCTACATTAAATCGATATATCCTTATATCGGTATTTAAGAGGAACGATACATCGATTTAAAAAATGTCAACATCGCCCAGCACTAGTTTTAATAAATAATTAGCACTGCGTGAATTTGCGTATTAAAAAACAGAAGAAAGTTTTGCGATGAGTAGAACATACTAGTTTTTATAAAAGGTAACAAACCACTTTAAAACACGTAGATAAAATATTGTTATTCAAAAGCGACACAAAGCATTTCACCATTATAACAAAGCTTTGTGTCGTTTTTGAATAAAAATATTTTATCTACGTGTTTTAAAGTGGTTTGTTACCTTTTATATATTATATATACACGTGAAATGTTTTCTAATTTTAAACTTTTAATAGTTTTTAATCTTAATTATACTAGTTTTTGTTTGTTTCTTGACTTTTTGTTAAAATAGATAAATAAATATATAATATTATTTTCTTTTAAAATATGTTTAAAGATATCATTTAAGGAAAATAGTGTGGTCTGAATGGATATATATGTGTGTGTGTGTATATATATATATATATATATATTTTTTTTTTTTTCGTCATTTATTTATTTTCATGCAGTGAAAAACGTGATCTATGCTGAAATAAAATAGTATGAGGTAAATAACTAGAAAAACTACAAGAATAAAATTTTGAACAAAAAGTTTTTTTTGAGTAAATCCACTTCTTAGCATTAACTGGGAACTATATTTGAAAAGAGTCGATTTTATTAAAAAAGGGAATAAGGCGTATTATTTTTTAGGAATTCATAATGTTGCTCACGCGACAGGAGATCTTTCTTGCCGAATCATATGAGTGTGTTAGAAGATCGACTTTCAAATTCGGTTCAATATACTATCTGCAAGGGTAGTATGAGAGAGAGTTCTACAACTAAATTTTTAGTTTACCTGAAATCCTATCCGGATCCAGAAAAACAATTTTTTAACCTGAAACTGAACTGAGATGAACCAAAGAGGTTTTCGACAACTTGAAAACCGATTTAATTTCACCCGAAAAATAAAAATAACGATAAATGCCGATAAAAATCATAAAATTATTTATTAAAGTTATAAAATATGATAAAATAAATTAGTGTTGTTGTACAATGTGTCACAAGAATCTTCTGTTACATAAATTCTATTTTACCATGTTTTTATTAACTTCTATATTCTTGTTTTTATTAAATTCTATTCTTGTTTGTTTGTTTGTCCGGTACAAATCTTGCAATCGATTTTTAACTCACTTCCCTACTAACTAGACATTTGAAACTTTCAGAATAGCTCGGAACCCGATGACAACGCAGTACTTCGAAGCCTGATTTTCGCGTTTTTGATTAGTTTTCTTTTAATTAATTAAAATATGAAAATATTAACCTACTAATAGCTTTAAAAATAGCCATTAAGATATTAGCTATAATTTAATTGTTGCCAAAAAGAAAAAGAAAATGACGAGTTCATTTTCTTTTTACATAAAAATAAATACATTTAATTAAACGTGAACGTTAAAAATTGTAAAAAGTTAAAATGTGCATCTCACAAAAATGGACGTCATGATCACTTTAAAAATTTTATACGCATTGATAAAGTGCTAATGTAGTTCTATAGCTAAGATTCGACAGAAAATTTAAAAACATGGTATATAAAAAGTTTTTTGTCTTATAATTATAAGATAAAAAACTTTTTATATACCATATTAAGGCTATTTTTAATGAAATAAAACCTCTAAACAAGCAGACGCATTCAGAAAGGGGGAGTTGCTAGGTTGTTTGAAAGTGTTTACCATTCGAAAGAGTTATAGCATTCTCTCTAGTGATTCATAACGTACCTGTTATTTTTCGGTTTTATATACGGAAATGTTCTGTGCTATAATAATTCGTGTACTCGTATATACATTCATGGATATATATTATAAGTATGCGTATATAAGTTATGAAGCTATATACTTATTGCAGATAAATTTCTAAGTATTATTATTTGTTATTACTTTCCGAACACTATAGTGAAGAAAGTATTGTAATCATGTCAAAAATCCGAATTTGAGATTTTGATGTTTCTATACGTTTCGAGATCCCCTGAGTCTGTTTTCACTATTTTTGCGATGATATGTATGTGTATGTATGTGTGTGTGTGTGTGTGTGTGTGTGTGTGTGTGTCTGTGAGTGTGTCTGTGAGTGAACACGCTAGCGTCTAAACGCTTTGTTCGAATAAGCTGAAAGTTGGTGCGTATATTGTAAGTCACCCTAGTACGAACCCTATTGATTTTGGTGAATCTAGCACTTATAGTTTTTTTTACAGGGACACAAAGAAAAATTCTTTATCATTATGGCCTATGGGACCAAAATCTTAAAAGTGCGATAGCGTCTAAACGCCTTACTCAATTGAGCAAAAATTTTATACTCACATTATAGGTCACAGTTCCACGAACTGTATAGATTTTGGAGCACCTAGCACTTATAAATTTCTTACAGGGGCACAAAGAAAAATTCTTTATCATTATGGCCTATGGGGCCAAATTTTTAAAAGTGTGATAGCGTCTAAACGCCTTATTAATCTGAGCAAAAAATTTGTACACATGTTATAGGTCACAGTTGCACCAACTGTATAGATTTTGGTGAATTTAGCACTTACAGTTTTTTTTACAGGGGCACAAAGAAAAATTCTTTATCATTATGGCCTATGGGACCCAATTTTTAAAAGTGCGATAGCATCTAAACGCCTTATTCAAATGAGCTGAAAATTTATATGAATATTATAAATCACTGTTGCACTAAGTCTAAGTATTTTGGTGAACCTAGCATTTATAGGTTTTTACAGGGACACAAGGAAAAATTCTTTATCATTATGATCTATAGGCTCAAAGTTCAGTAGCGTTCAATAAAACATCGTGTAATATATGTAGAAAAATACTCAAACATTCTATTGTGGTTTTCTCTCTTTTGTTTGTTTATTAACTCCTCTTTCTTTACTTTATCTACAAAACTGTTAATTACTCAATGTTCGGAAAGTCGAGTGGAGTCACTCCAGATTTTTTTTTTTTTTTTTTTTTGTATAAACAAATAATACATATTTTCAATCCTAATAAATAATTTTCAATCCGAACCAAAATTTGTTAAAAATTAAACTGGAATCGAACCCGAACCCGATTTGCACAAATTAGAATTTAAATAAACCGCACTTTTCGAAGCCGAATCTAAAGAAACTTAGTTTAGGAAACTAGACTTTTAGGTCTGGTCGCATTCGGGTAATGTAGATATATCCTCTCTCTATGCAGAATTTACTGAGAGTCGATCCTTGTGCTGTCTGTCCGTAAAAGCGTTTGTAGAGAGGACGGGCTGACTTCCTGGACATGCTCGGTGGATCGGAATGCCACTCGTGTTGTCCAGCTTTCTTCTTTTCAATTTCGAAGGATTTGTGTCGCCACACTTTCTACGCTTCAATCAGAAAAATTCATTTGTTTTAAATTCAAAGATCCGATTAGACACCTCTTAACCCTTTATCTACTGACGGTACTTTAAATTACCCATTACTTTAAAAAGAGTATAAAATCGAATTTATAGAAGAAATGTCAACGATATTTATAAGAAGGGAACAGATGTACCTCCCTTTAATCTCACTACAAAACATTAGACGATACATACAGCCATTTTTGTTCCATAAGGGATTTTATGGAGTGCGCTTGCTGTTTTTGATTGATATTTTTCACGAAATAATTTTTTCGACCTCTATGTACCAGTGGTACACAAAAGTACGACCTCACAAAATTCTCATTAATTATTATGATGAGGTGATATGCATAATTTTTAACATACATATCTTTAAATAATGCATTTTAGTAACTAAAAATATATGTTTCAAACACAATTTTTGTCTGTATCATAATGCAGTAGATAAAGGGTTAAAATTGACTATTCTGTTAGGAGATTTTTTTTATCCTCACACGACCCGCACAAGGATGGCCTTAGAATGTATAAGGTTATCTATTTTTGTCGAATACACCCATTATATATATTATATATATATATATATATATATATATATATATATATATATATATAATTTGAATAATTTAGTACCATTGTAGCACTCAGCAGACAAAAGATAGATGAAGATACCAACATAAAATAAATTTTAATTGATATTTATTTCGATTAAAATTAGTCACGGTATTAATTTAATTTGAGTACCAATGATTAGTAAAAACAAGTTAAAGTATTTACGCAGAAGAGAAATGACACTAACATAACACATAAGCCTAACGATGAGAGAATTTGCAAAAACTATGAATTATTAGTAACAGTCAACATTTGAGAGAAAAGAGAAAAGGATAAAATCACCAAAGAGTTCCGTTAAAGGGGGAAAAATGGAATTCATGAATTGAAAATTGGAATTTTAAATGCTGAAAAATAGAAATGTTACTTCATCAGGAAACTTGCATTTCTATCAGCATATGCAAGATTTCGTAAAACTGTATAGCTAATTCCAGCAAGTATACAGCTCAAGTCTCTATCTTCCAACAAAACAAAAAAGAAAAAAAGAAAATTGAATTAAAATAAAAAAGGAAATTAAATTAATCAATAACACAAACCAATGTTTAAACAAGGATGATGAGAAATTTAAGCAATCCACATGTTAAACATTACTTACGGAGATAGTAGAAATAAACAGGTTGCCAAACGAACATTAGTAAAAAGAAAAAATTAAAAGTTTATATATATTAAACACGAAATAAAAATCATACAGTTCGCATAGATTATAAATATTTTTCAAATTTAGTTTTAAAGTTTTTTTTTTCCTTCCATAATGAAATACAAAATGTATTTGAAGGTACAATCAGGAAGTTAAAGTACAGGGTGATTTCAAAACGCTATAATTTTAAAACTACCCATCAGAGCGATTTGATATTTTATCAGAGCAATCGTGAGGCAAGGAAATTTTGTTTGGGGGAGGAAAAAAGTAGTTCCAATATGTTCCTATAGAGGGCGCTATCAGGGTGATTTTAATTTTGTCAGGGTAACGTGATCATCAGGGTGATATTAATTTTATCAGGTCGGCATATATCAGGGGAAAGTCTGGGGAAACGCGTAAATGGACTCATTAAACACAGGAATGTTGTTAGCAACACAATGGAATAGCAGGGAACAATAAACTTCAAGGGTTTACTACAATTTCTTTAGCAAAAGGCAAGAATACGTGTTTACAGCGGAAACAGTCCTAGTGAAAAGAGAAAAAGAGGAGCTTCGTGAAACAAATACTTTACGGATAATAAACGGCACATTTTGGAACTTTTTTTTTTTTTTCATTTGCCAAACAAAATTTCATTGCCTCACGATTGCTCTGGTAAAATATAAAATGGGTGGTTTTAAATTTATAGCTTTTTGAAATCGTAACTTTAATTATAATCACCCTGTACATTGAAGGTTAAATAGTGTAACGAGTAAGGTCTACTTACACACAGTGAGCGATAGAAACAGACACAGAGACAGACATTTTTCTAAAAATGGTCAAAACGTGATCAGGACTTTTTCACTTCGCGTAAATCCATTGACATTCGGAATCTGAAAAATTCTACGAATCCTTTACCTTCTTCTTATATAGTATATATATATAGAGAGAGAGAGATAGATAATAGTAAAATGAATTTTTATTAGGGGAACTCTCCATATAGCGTTAGATAATTAACCTAGCTGGAGCGTTAGATAAAACAGCTACAAGCTCCAGACTGTTTGCAAAAGAGACATTTAGAATTGGTGAAATTAATGTATATCAATATATAAAAAATTAGTTATACTGTTATAAGTTCGCAAATAAAAAATATGAAAAATAATTATAGAGAAACCGAGTTTTGTATTTTCATTTTCTACAAATGAAAATTAACCGGCGTTTTGTGTTCGTCCTTTTTTCACTCCACTCCTTATTAGTTCCCCTTGAAATTGGAAAAAATTACCTCATTTAGTCTGAAAAGTCTAAACATTTTCTAAAAAAATTAAAAAATAACTTAATTTTAATAATAAATTTCTTCCGATATTAAAATTTCTGTAAATAGTTTTGAAGAAATTTTTATAATGCTGTAATATGGACGTTCCATCGAAAAGTTCCTTGTTGCCAGTTTGTTTTCTGTTGCCAATTTGTTTGGCGCATTGAAATAGACACTTGTCTTTCCAGCGCGCACTTACAAAAGAAACGTTCTTTTCTATTCAATTGGCTTTCTTTTGTGACAGAAAACATTTCATTTTCTAAAGCTTTCTCTTTTACTTGCGAGAATGTAGAGAACGGTGTTTGTAAACCAAATGAAAAAGGGGGAAAAACATTTATTTCGTTTTCTTCCTACAAAAAAAAAATGATTTGTGCCATCTCAAAAACAAAAGGTGCGATACGGTCGTGTTGAGAAAAACAAACAATAGTTTTGTGAAGAAACAGAATGAGGAAATATAAATGATAGTTTTTTATTTCCCTGTAACCGAGTTTTCGAATTGATGGGATACTGGCTTGCTTGAATAACTGTGTCTCTGTGAATTCTTCCACGATTATTTTCTGCTGTATAATGGAGTGCAGTCGCGCTCAAATTCTCTGGAATTCGTATTGAAAAATCTCAGGAAAAACTATCGAATGGACGATATATCGTCCGTTTCAAAATCCATTACAAAATAGTATGGTAGGTGACTCCGTTAACCCTAGAACACTAGTGTACGAAAATTTTACGTGCGGTCTTCCTTTATTGGTATACATTTTTATTGTTTTCAAATATACTTTTAAAAACAAATAATTATTCAGTTAATGAAAAGTTAGTAATATTGGGTAAAACAGCAAATAATTAAACATATTAAAATAATAATAATAATAATGTAATATAAGTAAATAAAACGAATTTCACATGAGCACGTAAATTTTACGTATCTCTAGTGATAGCGGCAGATATGAACACGCTAGTGTTCTAGGGTTAAACAGGGTGGTGACAATCAGGGAAAACAGGGAAATCATGGAAAAATCAGGGTACTTTTTCAATCTGGAAATATTAGGGAAAAATCAGGGAATTTTGTAAAAACACCCAAAAATCATGGAAATTTTCATTTTTGCCCAGCAAGTGTGACTGAAAGATCGCCAGACAGGTGTTATCTTAACCATGATTGCACAAGATTGGCTGCTTTCTAGATGAATCTCGCCATGTTAACATTAAAAAAAATAAAATAAATATTTTTAGTGCAACAATTTGAGGAATAATTCTATGTCATGATATTATTATGTTGTGCAATTAAAATGAGTCTTTTTTCTTTATAATTTTGTTAATTTCTCCAAAATTTTGAATTTTTCATTTTATTTTCCTTTTTGTAAGTGAATGAAAATAAATTAAAAGATTGAGATATTTTTGCCCATCAATATAATTTTTTTAATTGCAATGGTTTAGCGAGCATGTTACACAAGAATGTGATATACACAAAATTATAGAATGTATATAATAAGTAACGGAAATCATGGACATTTGTCGAAATTAGTCATGGAAATCATGGAAAAATCAGAGAACTTTTTTTTCTAAATTTCTGTAGCCACCCTGTTAAACGACGGTTACCAAATTTTTTTTATTTTCCATAAAATCTTGTCTGTTTATTAACTGTCTTGGCTTAAAACAGTTTTAAGACAAAGGAAAACTTGCGTTTGCATTCTATTTGTATCCTTTATATCCGTTTCATCCTGTACATGTTTTATGACTAGAGTACTCGTTTGAATTTCGCGTCAACAAAAATAAAATTAAAGAAATAAATAAATGTAGCGTTCGTTATCGGTCAGTGTGGGTGACATTACGTACTTCCACTATTGATTGTTTGAGTTGATAAAGAAAAAAAATCTAGAACGTCGCCCTACTCATCTATATTTTAATACACGCACATACATTTTGAAATATGTAATTCTACACAGATATACATATTATTTTTATATATTACGCGCAAACGTAATACATAAAGATAATGTAACGTATATAAAGATAACGTAGATGCACATAGTGCACACGGAATTACGCACATTTTGAGGTATTTAGTTTTATTTAACCCTAGATAACTAAACTTAAATCATCGTTACTCTATAACTAATCATTCGACTCCTAGACTACGAATTTAAAACTAATCCATTTTTATACTTCCTTTATTTATTTCAAACAAATTAGTGTATTTTAAGATAAATATTGTAATATTCGATTAAAACTTGTTTTACTCATTTATGAAGGTATTGTGAGATGGTATGAGAGCAACTGAAACGTCTGTGGGTGGGTGAGAGGTAAGTTAGTGAGTCAGTTTTACATAGCACTAATTACACCATAAGCAATTGGAGACGGTTTGGGATTCACACCTAACGGTGGTTCGGAGACATACTATCATAATTTTGATCTTCAACGAGGAGAGCCGGAATATCTGAAACTAGCAAAATTGGTAGGAGTGGATTGTCTAATGATAAATTATCTAACGTTAAACTCGTGTGCACATATTAACTACGTATATTACAGGTACTACACATATTAAGCTTTTGTATTATATTTACAAATACAGTTTTAAAACTTTATTACACACACATACTAACATATACACACATTTTAATGTATGACCAGTGGTCAGAGTTGCAGAACGCACAGAGACACCTTTATTTATTTAGACAGATTTTTTAGTCATTATTTTTTTTCCTTTTTGTGGAGTTCGCTTTTTACAAGCATCTCAACACTCAGTTTCTTTATGGAAAGAATGGGGGGGGGGGGAGGGAGGTACAAGATCGTGTTCGATAAATCAATCGAACGGATCCGCAAATAATAGGAATTAAAAACTCGAATTGGCCATCATTAAGACACTTTCGCATTAAAAAAAGAAAGAAAGAAATCACGCTTTAATTGGATCATCGCGTACTTCTCCTTGTTAAGTCCTCTTGTACGACTTCTTTTTTGAATGGCTAATCACGAAATATGAAAATGACAAATCCTTAAGAAATAAATCTTTTTTTTTTTTTCTTTCTTTCTTTCTTTCTTTTCTTTTTTAAATCGCCGTTTTGTGTTTAATTCTTCGATGAAAAATGATCAAAAGCACAATTGAATAAAGGTTGGATGAGGGAGAAGAGAAACGGGGGAATTTCTTTTTATTGAAATATTTCATCCGAATGATTTTAATTTTGTATGATTTAAATTTCGTGTCATTAACAGTTTATTTTTTAAGAAAAGAGAGGTAATATATTATCTAACCTTGAATGGAGGTCGTTGACTCGTGTAATGAGCTTCGTTGAATTAATTTATTGATTTTGTAATAAGATGGCTTCATTATTCTAGTAATGTTATTTAGGATGCGTTATTTTTCTGCCTTCAAAATGTTATTATTTTCCGAATATATAGACTATACAAGTAAAGTACTGCAATCATTTTTTTTTTTTTAAATCCGATAGTGAGATTTGGGTACATTTATGCAAACATGTAAAAATTTTATAATATATGTATTTCTTAAATGCATGAAATTGTTCAAAAAAAAAAAAAAAATTTTTACTTGTTGATATCATTTGTTATTCATCCTTTAAGAGTAGTTAGGACGAAATTTTAAAACTTTCCAACAAAGTTTAAAAGTGTTTATGATTTCAATACATCTTCCTGTCTATCCGTACTTTCATTTTCATAAATATTTTTTGATTTTCCTAAAACAATTTTTAACTGTATTTATCCATCACATCGCAATTTTTTTTCAACTACTACTTTCAAAAACGTATAAAACTTGTAACACTGTAAGCGAATTATTAGTGTTAGTCTCACAGCATTTGCTATAAGAAAAATCCTTTAATGCTCCTGAAAAATGCATGCTGATTTTGTATGTTCAGTGCAACATATAAAAATGTTTAAATGTACTTATAAGAAATCACCTCTTATACTGTAATATGTCCGAATTATTGCGTGAGTCCTTATACACAAACTAATGTTGCATGCAATATGCACAGCATTGCATATTTATACTATTTTTAAAAAGAAGCATTCTACAGTAAATCTGAAAAACTTCAATAACACATAACTCTCGCTCTTACCTTTTTTTTTTTTTTTTTTTTTTTTTTTCGGGTTTGTGAAGGGTTACACTTCATCACTTTGAACCCAAAAGTGGTTGTGAACTGCTTTCTATTTATGTTTTTTTTTACTTACAAAATTTTCATTTATAAATAATAGTAATAAACCAGTATTATGTTTTGATTGTTGAAATCATTTATTGTCATCGTTATTATTTTGTATTCGTTAAGTAATTATTTTCTTTTTTTCTTTTTTTTTCAGGTAAGTCAAGTGACCCTTCTTTTCTCCTTGTGAACATTAAGGTAATAAAAAGATTTTTACATGCTTGTGTAAAGTTAAAATATTTTAGAAAGAAAGGTAATATTGATAATTATAATGAGAGAAAAATGATCAGTCCAGCGATCGAACACGGGCCTTAGCCTAATGTGCCAATGTTTTACCAGCTGAGTTTGCCCGGTCGACAGCTGATCGGCAATATTCGCTCAATTAAAAGTTGGTAATATACATTGTTTTGCGAAGAACGACGTAGTCTCGCGGACGAATTTATTGATTTTTCCAATGATGCTGGATGACATATAAGAATTAACGTTCGTCAGATGTCGGCCGAGTAGCTCAGCTAGTAAAGCTTGGTACGTTATGATAAAGATCCATTCCGTTCCCTGCCTCTATTACTTTTCGCTCCTGTTAAAGTTATGTTAAAGGCTGAATTATAATTCAACCTCACTGTGCAAGATGGGTTATTTACAATGGGTAGTAGTTATGAATTCTTAATGTGTTCTTCGACAAGAAACCTAATCTTCGTCGTTTCCCAAATCTCCTGACGTATGTCATAAACATCAGGAATTTTTTACTCCCAAATCATTTGCATTATTAGCGTCAAAAAGGACAAAAAGCGACATCTAGTTCATTTCATATAGATGTTATCGTCCACCGATTATACAATTTTCCACATTCGTTTTCAAGCGCGTGGGAAAATATCCTTTCACTCTTCCACAAGAATATCTCGCGTCTTGTCAGGAACGAGAAATAAATAAAGTCGACTGTCGTTCAACTCGGCGTCATTTTGATTAACAAGCGTTTTTGTTTTACGGTCGAGTACATAAACGCCGTCACAAATCACCTTAACATGCCCCAGTTCGTGTTGGACGCGCGTCATTTCGATTTCAGACGGGATGATTTGGGGATATTTCGCTGATATATATCTCTAGAGAAAAAAGTTTTCTTGTGTATTATTGGATAATTTTATTTTAGTCAATTGGATTTAAAATAGAAATCTGTGATGTATGTTGTGAGGCAAAAGTATACGTGTGTTGCATGAAAATATCTATTCTAAATATTTCTCACTTTCGAGAAGAGGCGGTCTGTGTCTATTTGTAAGTAGGATTGAGTAGGATTAGGTTGATTAACGCCACATTAGATCTGGAAGATCTATCTAGAACTTCTAAATTGTAGCCGTAGATTTGCCTAGCAGGTTATTGACCATGTCTTGGGGGTGGTCCGGAGACATAGCACCACCATTTTTATTCTCCGCGGAGTAAATGACTTCCCCCTCTTCGGCAAGCCCAGAGATATATTTTACGAATCACGGAGAACATTGCAACCACGGCATGATTACATCAGCCGCCATTAATGCAAACCATGGACTTTGGTGAAATTCTGTGCGGGTCAGATAAACTTGACCCGCATCCGACTTTCACAATGCCTTTATATCCGCAACCCGCCCCGTGACCCGCAGTAAAGTCAATATTTTACTGCGGGCCACGGGTCCGGTCAATTTAGGTTATATAAGAAACTGAATTAAAATTTATTACGCAAAATACAGCTCTTTATTGTACAGATCTTTTAAAGAATGAGTTATTACTTGAACTATTATTGGTTCAACTGTGTAAAGTGCTATTTAAAATTATTAGTCTAATTACAAACAAAATTTCTTACGTATTAAAACTTAAAAACTCCAGTAATCCAAATATTTTAACCGTACATAAAAAGATAAAATATGGAACCAAATATACACTAGACGACAAATAACTTTCTCATAAAAAAAGTTTTAAACGTTAAATAATAATATTTATGCATGTGTCATTAAACTCATGCTCTGAGCCGTGTTGCTTTAAAGTGTTAAGGAAGTTTAAAGGAGGAGAATGTCATCTAATTTATGCATTCAAAAGATTATATTCATTAATATATATATATATATATACAGGGACAGAGACAGAGAGATTTTTTTCCGCGGGTCTAAAAGTAATGCCAACTTGATCCGCAATACGGGTAACCGCGGTTATCCGACCTGATGCAGGACTAGCTAGAGAATCGTTATTTGTAAATATTTGTGTTGAATGAGAAAGTCATTATTATGTTTATGAAACACTCTGTAAATGAAAAGTGTATACAAATTATACTTCCAACCTTGGAAACTTACCTGATTTTTTACTGCAGAAATTTGTTTAAACTGAACAAGGAGGCCTTGCTGATATTTCGGAAATTATAAAACGAGGAAAAATTACATAGAACTCTTCAAAATGTATTTACCCTTTCTTTAGCGTGGTATTAATGTCTGAAACAAAATAACACTGCTAAAATGTACTTCAATTATTTTTTCTCTATAGACTGTAATGTATAAAAAAATTTCTACACCCCTTTAAACAAATTTTAAAGGCAAAATTACTTCAATTTTAATAAGGAACATGGTTTAGTAAATCTCAATAACGGAAGTAATAAAAAAAATCTTTTCAGATATATTTCTTCAGTTAGATAAGAGCGATTTCTACAGCACATCTCATCCACATGACATATTCAGGATATCATATGGATGAAAGCACATCCTTAAGATGTACTATGGATAAGTGTGCTGTTAGGGATGGTACTATTTGTTCATAGATGTCGAAAAAATAAAATCAGAATTTGAAAAAAATGTAAATTAAAAAAAAAATTCATTTTTATGCTTTTTTTTTTTTTTTTTAAAGAAAAATAGATTCTTAAAGGGACTCTCTACTTACCGTCGCCGGAAGCCGAAGCCAATGTTATTCTATGGGGAAATATGCCCCATTATAACTAATTAACTAGTACAAATCTTAAAAATTGAGTTTTCACATTCAGAAAATACACAACTGTTAAATTAGTTATCGTTTTATAATGTCTTTCTTTTTCTTTTCTTTTTTTTCTAGCAGTAAAATGCGATTTTTCACTAAGTGAAATTTTGCATTTTGCGGATTTAAAGTAAAGAAAAAGAAAAAGAAAAAAAGAAAAAACAATTTTTGTAAAACAAGGATTGATTTAACAGAGAGGAATTTTCTGAATGTCAAAACGGAATTTAAAAATATATGTATTAGTTAACGAGTTATAATGGGAATTATTTCCCCATAGAATAACATCAGTTTTAGCTCTCAGTGACGATAAGCAGAAAGATGACCCTTAAGGATATAAAGAAATTAATTGAAGATCACCGAAAGTTAGAAATAGCGATAATACTTTTTTTTTTCTTTGCGACAGCACTCATATTATTTCAACATAGTATAATATCAGATTTAGCTGCCGGGACGATAAGTAAAGAAAGTCACCTAATTTGACCGGCAGTCTAACTCCACGTTATTCTATGAAGAAATTTGTTCTATAAATTACTCATTACCTAATGTATTTATTTAATTCCACTTCCACATTTAGAAAAATCGTAACCGTTAAAATGTTTCTCAGTTTCTCACGAATTAATTTTTAAAATTTTTAATACTTCGTTTTAAAATGCGAAAAAATAATCAAGAGCATTTTTTGCTCTTTATAGCTTCAAAATGAAATATTAAAAATTTTAAATTCAATCTTTTCGAAAACGAGAAACATTTTAACAGTTGTAAATTTATAAAATGTAAAAAAAAAAAAAAAAAAAAAAAAAACTTAAGGTAATGAGTAATTATGGAAGCTAATTTCTCCATACATGGAGTTAGATTGCTGGTGAAATTAGGTGAAGTAATAGGTGATACAGAAATTAATTAAAGTCAGAAACAGCGACAGTACTGTGTAAAGTCTTTCTTGAGCTAAAACGGCTTCGTGGTACACCTAGTGCCATGGAGAGTAAGATTAAAGCGAAATATGTACCTTTTATAAGTATCTTTCATATTCGTTCCTTAAATTCGATTTTATATACGTTTTAATCTGATGAGACTTGAAAGTACAATCTATAGGTATATGGCGAAAATCAAGTTCTTTTCACAAGCTGTTATGGTGGTCTCAATTCTCGATCGATCATTTCTTCTTTTAAAAAAAATATCAAATAATCATCTCAAAACTGAGACAACCGCATCTTTCATCACAAGATAAATCATTAAAAATTATTTTTATTATAGCCACGCGTTGAACTTTTTTTTTCTTCCTTTACAGAGTTATTCAGTCGAGACCCCGAGCTGACATTGAATTTTCAAAAGAATTGAACCTTGAAGAAAATGAAATAAAAGAAAAGAAAAAACACATTTCTTTGTCTAGATTCGCGCGTTTATAAGTTATACGTTAGTTGTTTAATTATAAATTCACGTCCTTGGCTTCTTCTGGAGAAATAACCATCCCTCTTGGTTATTGTATTGAACCTGCAGTGTTGGATTAGCAACAAAGCGAAATCCACCGAAGCATCCTTTTTATAGAAACATTCCTTTTTCATCGGTGCTTTATATAAAAGACCCGTTATTAAATCCGAACAAAAAAGAAATAAAGCCTTCATTTTACTATTCAGTGAATTTGAAGAAAATGTGGGTCGATTTCTCCATTTTTTTTCAACCGTTATTTCTAATTTTAGAAAAAAGAGAAGGGAGAGAAGAGTTGTTTTGGGACATTCTATTTTATTCTAGATAGTGTGTTGCAAATTTCAGTGTTATTATTATTACTACTACTATTATTATTATTATTATTATTATTATTTTTTTTTTTTTTTACTTTCAGCCTTTTTTTTTTTTTTTTTTTTTTTTTAATGGAATTTTTCGAATTCTGTTTTTTTCATTGCACTTTTTGAACATGTGGTCTTTTATCTGACTGAGAATTTTTAAAAATATGCATATTTAAATCTTTATTTAATTAAGTGAACTCGAAACTTTAATATTCCATCTCAAAATAGAAATATTTATTTATTAGGACGGAGGACTATTAGTCTCAATCTGCGGATTTTTACAATACCAGTTTTACGATAGTTGGACATTTATCGAAATCGAAAATTTATATAAAATTATAAGTTGAATAATTTAAAAGCAATGTTATAATTTTGAAAAAAAAGAAAAAAACTAATAGTTCTCCGTCCTAAACTAAATTCTGCTTTTGCCAGAATTTCATCAAAATCTTTTTTTTTTTTTTTTTTCTTTTTTGAAAAAGAAAAGAAAATTAATAATAATCAGTATCGAAATAAACACTATCGAAAAAGTTTTTTTTTTTTTTTTTTTTTTTTTTAATAATTTTGAATTAGGAAATAAAAAGCGCGCGTGCAAAATGAAATGAAAAAAAAAAAAAAAAATAAGTTTGAATTTGAGTTGGTAATTTAAGGATGCCATTGATACAGTAACTTTTTTGTTGCAAATTGTATTTAATAAATTGAAATGCGGGTATCATAATTGCGCTAGTAAAGACCTTTGCGAGAAACGTCCGAGTTACTTCGGTGCCAAATTTCAAATATTCGTCAAAGAAGTCCTATACTAAAGCTTTTATTATTTATTTTTTATTTTATTGCTAAAAAATTGCTCTTTGGGATAAAAAAGCAATTTATTCAAAGAAAGGAGTTCAATAAAGCAGAATTCTTCGTTTATTCAATGAAATATCCTTAGTATACAAAGCAACAAAAATCCCATTCGATGGGAAGAGAGGGTTTGGGTCTGTTGTTTTGGGAGAAAAGCCGATTGATTGCTCTAGGGTCTTAGGCCTGGGGAGGGGAGAGCCTTCCGTGGGGGGTCTTTCTAAGGGGTCCTAGCCCGTATTTATGCAAGTTTCGGAAAAAAACCACTGAAAACTCTGAACAACTAGGCCGACGATCGCGACTTGTGATCGAACTCAAAACCTCACGCGTCTACCAGCTTTGAACGCAGAACAGCTCGGCCGCTGGTGGGCCCGACGAGAAGAGAGAAACGGTGAATGTGTGTGTGTATATATATATATATATATATATATATATATATACACATACATATATTTAAAGGCAGTTTGGACGGCAGCAAAATGGATGTTGGCACCACTGATCTGTGATAATTTAAAACAAATGTATATATATATATATATATTGACAGAAAGAAAAAAAAAAGTTCTTCAGATGCTGGTACGAAATTGACTTTCTTTCGACATAGTATTATACTTCTCTCAGATGAAAATCGTCTGCATTTATTGTGGAAAATAATCTTAGCAAATAATAATTTTAATAAATATATTGTACTGCGTGAATTTATATAGAAAACAAAGTTTTGTGGTAGCCAGAACTTACTAATTTCTTTTCTTTCTTTCTTTTCTGCGCTCTGAGTCATTGTTTTAAACAATAATCCAACCCTCTTGTTCGTTGTATTGAACCTGCAGTATTGCATTAGCTTAGTAGTAAAGCTCATTCAGACGAAGCGTCACTTTTTATAGTCACCCTTTTTTATGAATGCTTTATAAAAAGACCCGTTTTTAAAGCCTGACAATAAAAAAAAAAAAACGAAAAATCCTTTATTTTACTATTCAGTTAATCTGAAGAAAAGTTTTGAAATGTAGGTCAATCTCTTCAATTTTTTTTTCTTTCCTTTCTATTTATAGGGAAGTATCGGGCCGCAATCGATTTAGTGAAGTGGCAACCTCGTCGTGTATCTGCCGCTAAAAAAACAAAAACAAAGCAATTTAAAGCATCCGAGTTCTGCAGAAAAAAATAAATTCAAAAATTTCTTAATGCTGGAAGTGCAAACACGTTTCTACTTAACGGAGATTTTCGAAAAGTTTCTGGTCAGCATTTTAACATTTAATGTGTTGATGTAACGGAGTTAAAAATAAAATATTAATAATAATAAAATCTCTGGTGGGATATTCACATTACTTTCTCGTGCTCCTCATTTTAATGTAATTTTTTTTCATCAACAATTTTACATTTTTATTTCCACTTCGCCCTGCAAGTAAAACCTTTATGAATGAGAAGTTCATCTGGCGATCGTATAATTTAATAAAGTACTTTTATCAATTAAATACAATAGAAAAGAATGTATTCAGCTCATTTTGGGTAGACCTGTATTTGTATATATTGCCAAATTTTATACACACCCTCGCACAGTGTACTTTAATTTAGCGCAAAAGAAATAACGCAACTCGAAATAAACTGCTAGAAATTTTCAGCCTCAGCACTTTATATGCTCAAATTCTTTTCTGAGACCCTGCAAAATAGGGTGAATGGTTTTATATTCTATTCTACATAAAACATACTTATATGCATTGAAAAAAATTGCTAATTTAATTATGTTTAGTGTGTCTAAAAATATTAAAAATATTACTGTCTGATACAAATTTAAAATACTGAATTAGGATTTCTTGCTAATATCCGTTTATAATTTACTCTATATTGCACAAGCAGACGAACTGTTAAAATCTGATAGTTCGGATTTGGGGGACCTCAAAACGTGTAATCATAGCCAAAACTCTAATTTAGAAAATTCGACTCAAAAACAATATATTTTCTATCATATATAGTTAAAAGAAAATAATATTTAGTAAAATCTATCTTCCACAGATTTTTTCTTGGTACCGCAATCCTCTTTCCTTTCTTTATATTTACTTTCACTACACACAGAAATTGTTTAAAAAACAACTCCTTAATCACATAATTTTTATTAAAAGACGGGGAAAAAAAAAAAAAAAAAAAAAAAACCGAATTTCTCTTTATTTTCAGTTTTCATGGCAATACGAATTTTATTTCAATAACTATTCAATAATATTCAACTTAAATGTTATCTAAATATAAAATGTAGTTTTTTTTAATACAATATACGTAAATATAACGTAAAAATTGCACACACCCTCCCTGAAAATGCATTTCGATATCTTTCTACTTGTATTCCATCATGTATTTAAATACATTCGTTTGGTTATGTAAACCAGTCATTAATGCTTATTATACTATATTCTACAAGAAACAATGCTTCTGAATAATGTATCCTGATTTTGTTATGTTTTATGCGGTATATTCTTTAAAGACATATTTCTTATAAACCGTAGTGTACTTGAACTCTTTTGTAAGTTCCAGTACTACTATCTATACAATTTTGAATTGGAGAAATGCTATAATGAACATGAATAGTATAATCAGTTTAAAAGTGTTCTAAAAGTATCTACGGAAATGAGATCACGGACAGACAGAAATACAGGCGAACTGAAAACACAAGCAGTTTTTATCCCCATTAAAAAGTGTTTAACCCTCTTGTTTCCGGCGATTTCACAAGTTAATAAATGTAGAAAATTATATGGTTACATCAGACTTGTCAACCAATTTTAATAAAAAAAGGGAAGATTTTTGTTGAAAAACCAGAAGATTTCATAAAAAAAGGGAAGATTTTTTTTTTTTCTCTTTGACGTAATAAACAATACAGTTTTACAATTTCAATATTTAGAAGCAATCTATAAAAACGTTTTACTATAGATTGATTATACTAAATATATAAAAGTTTTAAATGAAGTTATTCCTCTTCAACATATAAATATCTACTAAACAGAATCTGTAAGAAATTTATTTAACAATAGACAAAAAAACTTAGTTAAGTTAAAGTATAACTAATTTTTTAAATAAATAGAATATGATTTTTGTGTCTGTACATTAATCATACATAAAAAAAAAGAAGTAGCAGTAGCTAATTATCAGTTTCAAATGTGCATAAAACCAACTGAGTATTAATTTTCTTAAATTGATTTGGAAAAAGTTTTCCTCCTGAAAAAATTATTCTTCATTTTTTTCCCATGTTTACACATTTGGTATAAATATGACATACAAATATTTAATTTAATTGAGGAAAAATTAACAAATTCATTAAATTCAACAATAAAGATCTAAAAATAATTATATATGTGAAAAATATTGAGCACTTCCATTGCTTTATTGTTTCTAGAATTGATCATTGATCACAATCCGGGGAAGTGTGTGTGTGTGTGGGGGGGGGGGGATACAAAAATATTTACAGAGTAAGAAATATTAAACTCTTTCAACTCTACTTCTAAAATCTAATGGAAGAAGTTTAAAATTAATATTATCATTTATGTTGCAGATGGATAAAAATTAGGAAACAAAAGACTTCTGCAGAACATTTGATTGCTGATCACTAGTTGGAGATAAATGAAAGGGGGGCGGGAGGGAGGGGCAAAAAATAATTATATCAGCAAGAAATATTTAACAATTCTATTTCTTTGCATGTTCTAGAATCTTATAAAACAAGTTTGAAATAAATATTGACATTTATGTTAGGGATGGAGAAAGATTGGGAATCAGGAGTTTTCGTAGAACATTTGGGTTTTCTTTTTAAAACGAACGATATCCGCGACTTTTTTAAAAACGGAAGATTTCATCATCTGTCCGGAAGACCGAAAGATACGTTAAAAAACCGGAAGTCTTCCGGGAAAAACGGAAAAGTTGGCAAGTATGTTACATTAAAAAAAGAAAAGAAAGAAAGTTTTTCTGATCTTAAGATTTATGTCTATGTTAATATATATTCGTTATATATATATATGTTACTACATATTTAAACTCCCAAATACATGTAGATTTCAAATATGTAATCAATATGCAACTATTGAAGCTGTTTTTTTTTTTTTTTTTTTTTTTTTAAATTAACAATCAGATAGGTAAAAATATGAAGTGCATTATACACACGTTCCTTATTTTTTAAATCATTCGCATTTAGATTAAGGCCATTGCCTGGGTGGTATGATCTCCGTAGGGTACTCTCTAACAGGTTTAGTCCGTATTCGAGTTAGTTTCGGAAAAAATCAGGTAAAACGCGTTTAAATTGTTACCTTTAACTTTTTATGTCGAAGAAAAAAACTTGTTGTGGCTATCACAACACTATGTTCTATATTTTCTTATACAAACTCACTCAGTACAAATAACTTTATTAAAATTATTATTCATCAAAATTATTTTCCGTGGTAAGCGCAAGCGCGATTTTCGTTACTAGAAATATAACGCTACTGTTAAAAAAAAAAAAAAAAAAAAAAAAAAAAAAAGTTTTATTGAAAATACCTTAAAAAATGCTTTTTTTTTTTTTTAATTGATAACTTTATTTTAAATTATTATAGATCGATGATTCAACCATTCGTTTTAAAGGCATTGACGAGATCTTTTGAAATATACCCATAATGAAAATTTGCCCTCCTCTAGCGAGGGCTTCCTTCCGGGGAGGTAGCGATCGCTCCTGCATACACAAAATTAATTTCCTTGTTGACTATTGTGATGAATAATACTTTTTAATTTCATAGTGGTTCGCTAAAAAAAATCCTCATTGTGCACGTTTATGTAAAATTATTTGTTATAAATTTGTCCTTGTTAAAAATGTAGGAAAAATCGAATAATAGCGCCACCTGTTGGGCGATTGATCCCAAATGTGATCAGCACAAGTCAAGTTCTAACTAAATTCCAAGTTTGGTTGAAATTTTGATCATTGGTTTGTCTCCATCCACAAAATTTGTGATACACACAGAGAGAGAGACAAACACATATACAGGCATTTTCAAAAAATGGTCCAATCACGTTCAGGAAATCTCAAAACGCGTAATCTATCGAAAATTGGGGGGGGGGGGGGTCGAAAATTTTACAAATCCAATATTTTCTTCTTGTGTGTATAGAAGAAAATAATAAAAACAAAACTATTACACGTGGATTGAAAAAGTCGTAAGAACACAAAATTCCAAAAACCGCCTGAATTCAGAAGTAAATGTGAGAATGAATTTAACCCTGCTCGATAACTCATTGAAAAGTGATCGAGTCATTCCAAACAATGCGACCAGCTTCCGTGTCGTAAGAGAAACTCGATTAGCGTCATAACCGAGATCGTTTTCACTCACTCGTCCGACTTCTTTTAATGACACTTTCGTTAAGATGGACGCCCCGTTTTTTGTTGATTTTACTTTTTTCTTCTTAGTTCTGTCAACAACCACGTTCCAGTTCTACTTCTTCTTTTTTTTTTTTTTTTTTTTTTAATGTGTGTTGCGTATCCATTGCTCCTGTTTCAGCCCATTTTAATAGACCTGATCTAAAATACAAACAAATAAATAAATAATGGATCGCGCCCCGAAGTCAACGGTATGAGTTCCGTTTTAAGGTTTTTTTCAATCAATATTTAAGAAACTAAAACCTTGATCGATGGGCTGTCGAATGCCTTGTATACCAATTATTTCGTCTTTTTTATGGTGTGCGTTGAATTGCGAAGAATGATCATTGTCTTCCATGGCTTGAACGTGTGTTTTTATATAAAATGAAATTTATTGTAATAGCTTGCGCAAAGGAGAGGAAAACTGCAGTTGCAGCTTTCGTTTTCTTTTTACTTTCTTCTATATTCAATAGAAGAAAGTATTGGATTCGTAAAAATTTTCGACCTCGGGTTTTTGATGGATTTACACGTTTTGAGAGCTGTAGAACACGATTTGATCATTTTTAGAAAATGTCTGTCTGTCTGTCTCTGTGTGTGTGTGTGACAAAATTTTGTGACAACTGTATCTCAGGAACTACTGCACAGAATTTCATACAAATTGGTATGTAGTTGCACCTTGACATAAATAAGTGCCTATCAACTTTTGGTAAAAATTGTCTTACAGGTTGCGTTGTCATCCCGCTTTTTCTAAATTTTTAACGTGGTGATATAGGACAAAATTTTGTATAAATGTGCATAAAGAGAATTATTTTTTAGTAATCATTATGAAATTTACAAGAATTATTTATAATGGAGATAGTCAACTGGGAAAAATTTTTGTATGTATAGGAGCCTCGCCCCCCCCCCCCCTCGAGGGGAATAAATTTTCATGATGGGTATCTTTCAAAAGAGCTTGCCAACACCTTTCAAACGAATAGTTGAACCATCGATCTGCAATAATTTAAAATAAAGTTATTGATTTTTTTTCATTTTTAACTTTTTTTTTTTTTTTGACAATAAAATTGACTTTTTTTTTGGATATTTAGTGTTATACTACTTTTCTAGCATGGAAATCGTCTGCATTATCATGGAAGATAATTTTTTTTAAATAATAATTTTAATAAATTATTTTTATTGAGTGAATTTGTATAGGAAAATCTAGATGAAGGTCATGTGGTGGCCACAACATACTAGTCTTGTCGCGATTTTAATAAAGATTGTATTTTTTGAAGTACAACGATTCCAAAAATGACGTTTCCAGTGGATGGTTTGCGCGTCAGTTATGAGCGCTCAAAATCAGATATTGGCAGGAAGTCCAGACTCTGCATAACGAGATTTAAAAGCATAGCTCCTAAACTTTCTAATTTTTAATCAGATTTTTCACCAGCATTTCTAAAGAATTTGTCATATGTATTTTCGTCGATTGAAATAAACTGGAAACCATTATAAAATAACTAGTTTGTTGTAGGGCGACTAAGGCGCCCGTTGAAAAATAATTGTTTCATTTTATTTATTTCTCACTTTAAATAATTCATTTGCTAGCAAGCCCGTGCGAATTTTTCTCACTTTGTTTATCTCTTCGTTACCTTTAAAATCATTATTTTATAGACGTCATTTTTTTCATATGCATGAGCAAATTTATTTTTATTTTATTTTTTTTACGGGAAAGCATAATTCATTTTATGCTGGGGGGAAAAAAAGGGCTACAATTAAAAAATTAAATGTATTTTAAAGCTTTTATTTTCATATTTTAATTAATTAAAAAAAAATCAAATTATATATTCGTTACAAATAAGGTACCAAGTAAAATGCGTAATTTTTCTGAATCCGTTAGATTAAACAGCTTATCGATCGCGCAATCAGATTTTTTAAAATTGACTAAAGCATGAAAAGTAGGAGACAGAGTCCAAGGAAATCTCTTAAGCCTTACTTTTAAACCTATAGTGTGATAGAATCAGCCACGGATGAGGGTAACTTTATATGCTGATTCTGGTATTATGTCTCCCTTGAAAAACGGAAGACTTGGCATCTATGCTTGAAACTTTTTATTGGCGCCAAAACTTATATTTCGTGTGCTGGAACGTACTAAAGCATTCAACCTTTTCATGACGTCTATAGCCGAAATTTTTCATCGGTACTGTAGTTAATGTATCCGGGGTGTCAGCTTATACACAAATGAATCTATTTAATAACGTATAAAAGCATTTATTAGTCATTGTAAAACAGAGTTGGTTCAATATGAGTGTCTGTGCCCTATGTCGATGTATCAACAACTTCTGGTGGTTTTAGTGCGCAACAGCGCGCAAACATCAGATTCGCTGTTGTCACCGCAAGAAAATAAAGTGCGCAAATAATATAAAAGTGCATGGAAGATAATTAAATCCTACAGTACAATTTGCAGTTCAGAATGCAATTAATAAAATGAAATTAACACATTGCTTGTACATAACAAAACATGTTTCACGTAGAATTTGGTATAGAAAACAGCCAGTTTTCATTCACAGAGCTGCACAAAAGAATTCCGATATATTAACGCTGGTGTTGGAAGCACCTTGAACTACATTAAAAATTGTGTTAAGAATTGTTTTATGCAAAATTTAAGTACACACTATGTGTTGTGTTTACAGTTTAATTTAATACACAAGCCTACCCAAAATGAGTGAAATGAATTTCAAAGAATAATGTGCCCGAAAAACCTCTGAATAATTTGAAATATATATATATGTATCAAATTGTTGCCAGTAGCTCTTTATCATACTTTTTTTTTATTAAAAGTGTTTCTTGAAATTATATTGAACTGTTATTTCAAGTACATTGTAAATGTTCAACTGCAGTAGCTCCCATAAGATTCCTACGCGGATCGTATAAATTTAAATTGCACTCGACACGCATGCGTTATAAAAGAAATTGAATTAAAATTCTAATGCACGAAATAGAGTTTTAGTATTGAATAAATGTTTCAGAGAATTAATTATTAGATAAAGAATCATTAGTTCATAATTATATTTAAACTAGTATATGCTCTCTATGTATATAATTCAAAGTGTGTCGATCTGTCCGGATTTTTAGTTCGCTATACAAAGCTGCACCATTCAAACGATCGCTACGAATAGTAGTACACTTATTGAACAAAAAAAAATATAGCCAATGCCGTATTTTTTACTTTAGTCTGATAATTGGTTCAAAAGATATTAAATAAAACTCCCATTTTAACATTAAAATTATTTAAAAGAAAAAAAAATGGTGCCAAAAATAAATAAGTAAATATATTTCGTAGGAAATAAGTAAATATATTTCGTTTAATGTCAACAAAAAAGAGAGAGAGAGAGAGAGAGAACGTGCAAACATTTTTTTAAATTAAATTAATTGTTTATTTTGTTTGTAATTTTACTCATTTAAGTTATCATATGAGTTCAAATGGTTATAATTGGGATTTTATTGAAATAGTACATTCAATTTACTGCTTCTTTTTTTATTCTATTAAATTTTTCTCTGCCTTTTAACGCTTAAATAAATTTGATATTAAAACCCAACGGTCATTACAGTCGAACCTCGTTAACGTGAATCTCAAGGGGGATAAACAATAGTTCATGCTATCAGTAACTAATCTTCATATAACAAAACTAATCTTCATTTTGACGGGAATTGTGAAAATAGTTCATGTTAAAAAGTAATTCACGTTAACAGTGTTCACGTTAACGAGGTTCGACTGTAATAATTAACTTTTACAATATCATAATATAACAGATTTTTATTTTTATTTAATTCTTTCTCTTACCTTTTTTTTTTTCTAATTCAAAAATGTTATAAGCACGTTATTTAAGTTCACTATATAGGGTGTTCCCTACTGAAAATGGAATAAATACCACCATTTGTTTGTGTACAGGGACACCCAAAGGTATTCCTAACGTTGATTCCTTGGTTCATGACTTTTACTATGAGGTATTTCTGTAAATAATATTTTAACATATTTACTTTGCACAAATTATAATGAAATTGATATTTTTTTATTTATATGCACAAAAGAATACTTTCTATAGTATGAGTATAATTAGCATTGAGACTTACGGGGCCACACAAAAATATTCACTTACATCAACGGCTATATAAATGGAAATTGTTGAAATGGCATTTTCTATTTTAATAACCATTTTTAATATTTTCATACAATGCTTAAGAGTAATTATGATTTGAATTAATCTATCTGTATATGTATGCCCTTCTGACAGTCCTGTCTATTCATACGCCTCTGGCATCCGTAAATGTTTTCAGAATTTTTTGAAAGTTATATATTTTTACAAAATGCCTATGGGATGTTCTTCATTTAAATTGGCATTAACAGTACATTCACTTTGTATACAGGGGCACCCCAAATAACTGCCAACACATTGCGTTTTTTCAAGCATTTTTATAAATCGTATTTAAAAAAACTTTGTACTGCACAAGTCATAATGAAATTGACATTTATTGTTAACATGCTGAAAAAAAAATGTATTTTGCAATATTTTGCGTTCAGATTTACAGGGCTACACTAAAATATTCCGATACATTAAGGGATACATTAATTAGAAATTGTTGAAATTGCATTTCCGTTCGTTTTAAGCTTTCCAACGATGTATAAGTGTGATTATGAATTTAATTAGCCTGCCGTTCTGTCCTTCTGTCTGTCAGTTGAGTGGTGACGTAGACAAAAAACTTTGATGGTTAAACGATGCAACTATTACGTACAGTCTGTAAGTGATAATAATCAATGCAAACTGCATTATGTTTTTTCCTCTGGAGTATTTCAAACGCCAAACAACATTAATAAAAAATTGGCTGTTTCTTTCAGGTAAAAAGTGCTCTAACATGGACGGCCTTCGTCCGACATTGAACACGTGATTAAGTATTGCTTACACTGGTGATTGCTTGGAGGAAACAAAATACATAAGTCAAATAAGCTACGGTAATTATATAAACCTTGAATGGGTGCTCGCCAGTGTACTTGTTCCCTGTAATCTATTGGATAGAAATTTTCGTATCGTGCTGCAATTTCTCGGTATCCTAGAAACTTCGAATCATTTTTTTTTTTTTTTTTTTTTACTGATTTGATCGTCTGTCTGCTTTCTCATATCCGTTAATATTTTTTGAATGTCTTGAAACTGATATGCTACTCGGGTTCACTATGACATTTTCATATTACGAATGATTGATACGAACCAGTAAAACTGATTAGTTCTACCGGTTTTTGTAAAGAAATTCACAAATGAATTCAAATACATTACGATCTGAGAGAAGTATTTTTTTATAAGTCTATTTTATCATCTTTCTACTGCACAAAATACAAAGAAATTAACATTCATTATTTTTAAATGCACAGAACATTTAGTTATAGAATATGATAGTAATGGGAATGGATGATTAGTTTACAGGACCCCCCCCCCACACACACACACACACATGAAATTTTACAGATACATTTATGTATGAGGTAAGTGGAAATGACTTGAAGTGCATTTTAAATAGTATTATGGGGTTATGAGATTTTTTTCTTTTAACTGAAAAGAAATTCTGTGAGCGACATATAAAGGTAAAATGGTGTCTTTAGTAAAAGCACGTTGCGATTATAAATTCTAAGTTCCCTTTGCTAGAGAGTTCTAAAAACTCCTATCAGAATTCTAGAGCGTTTTCCTACACTATCGTGGTCAAACTTATTTAAACATTTCTGCAAATAAATGCGAACTCAAAACGCGAGTTTCAGTAACTAGAATTTCGGTTTATGACCCCATTCTGGGAAATCGAGCGAGAATTTTTTGCGATACACAAGATTCATGATATTCATAATATTGTTTTACCCTCTAGAAAAGTATAGACTTGAAATTCGCGATCATTTCGTCTATCCAGGTCTTTTATTTACCGTATTCGCATTACTCGGAAATCTATATTTCTAATGATCATTTATTCGTTCTATAGAAAGGCAGTACATATCCAGTGATTGGCACTTTTAGAGCAATTTCTCTTATTTTTAATGTTCCAGTCATCAAAAAAATATTTTTAGAAATCTTAAGTTAATACATACGGCATGAAAGACATTCAGAACCACATATATGTTAAAATATATAGGTTTGATAATAATAATTATTATTTTTTTTTTTTTATAAATTTTTATTTGACACCCACTCAATGTTCCAGTCATTGACACTGCCAGTTTTTCATTTTATCAGTCATTGGCACCCTATGTTCCAGTGTTTGACACTGCTAGTGATTCATTTTACCAGTTATTAGCACCCTATGCTCCAGTGTTTGACTTTACAATGTTAAAATTCGTATATGTAAAATATATGCTTTTATGATTTTTCTTATTAATTATTTCGGGATAGATGTCAATTACTGGAGCATGTCAATCACTAGAGCAACTACCATATATATATATATATATATATATATATATATATATATACTCAGGTATATGGTGCATATATAATTTTTCGATTGTATACAGGGCTGCATGTTTGAAAAAAATTAAAAGTTAAACGATGTAACAAATAAGTACTTCAATTAGAGAGTATGTAATAGCAGGGGTCTCAGCGGTCACTTTTTTCACTAAAAAGTCACTTTTTTTCATTTGGTCACTTAAAAGTCACTTTTTTTGTCACTTGGTCACTTTTTCCACTTTTTTCAGTTAAATTCATTTAAAATCCTTCTTTTTTTCCCCCAAAGTTTAAAATTGATTGATAATTTTTTTCCCTCTATGTTCTCAGAGCCTTTACTGGATGATTTTAGTTTAAGTGCAAGTAAATTTTCTTATCTTGTTACAGAAGCGTTGGGTCCATATTTTAAGAACAAAATGTTGGAAGATGCCTACACATCATATTATTCTGTGCTATTTGATGAAACGACTAATAACGAGAGCAAAAAAGAATTGCAGATTGCTATAAAATACTGGTCTAAAGAAAGAAATGAAATTGTTTTGATGCATTTAGATTCTGTATTCATGGGAGGTGCTACTGCTGAAGAGTTGAGCTTTAATATTTTAAAGTGTTTGGATGGATCAGCACTGTCGCTCAATAAACTTATTATGATTGGTAGTGATGGACCTCCAGTGAATGCCAAAGTTTTTAGAATAATAAATGAAGAAGTTAAAGTGATGCCAGGAAGAGAAAAGGGTCTTCTTCAAGTGGGAACTTGCAATTTGCATGTTATTAATAATGCGTTCTTAAAAGGATTAGAAGTTTATGGATCTGATGTTTCAGACCTTATCTTAAGTCTGTACTATTTTTTCCGTGGTTGGCCTTCAAGAATGGAGGAATATGAAGACATACAGAAGGAAAAAGATGTTCCCTTACACAAATTCTTTAAACATTCCTCAGTACGATGGCTGACATTAGAATGAGCGATATCTCGTGTTCTAGAACAATGGCCTGCTATTATTCAATATTTTTTACATTATTTACCATCGAAAAAAAATCAAAAATATCTTAACATGAATTGTTATAAGAAAATACATAATTTAGTATCGGGACAAAACTATGAAAACTCAGTTAATATTTATTCTATCAAGTACTCAGCTGTTCTCAAAGTATTGCACTATATTCCAGAAAGAAGAACCATTGATTCATGTTTTATATGATGGGTTAAAGGAATTGTTAGTCACAGTTTTGAGAAGAGTGTGCAAGAAAAATTCAGTGGAAAAAACAGTTAAAAATGAAGACTTTGAAACTGCTTTTGATGAAGCCAATCTTCTGTTAAGTAAAGATATTGTTTGGGGATGCAGTCGTCAATGAATTACGGAATATGCCTGAAAACCTTCAAAAAGAATTTTTAAATAATGTTCGAAGTCACTATATAAAAGCTGGAGAATACTTAGTTAACAAAATCTCCCAAGAAAACAATAATTTTAAGTATTTTACATTTCTGAATTTCAATGAAATTGGCAAAGCTGCAATAATATTCTTAAGATTGCCAAATCTTTGCCAGGCTCTCTTAACACAACCATACTAATTGATGAATGGCATCTTCTCCAATTGGAGGAGCTTCCTTTATCTTCAAATGTCAGAATTGATCATGCATGGCAAAAAATATTCGAAATAAAAAATGCAATGGGTGAATTAAAATATCCAGTTATTCAGGAAGTTGTCAAAATCTGCTTGGCAGTATCGCATGGCAGTGCTGACATTGAAAGAGGGTTTTCAGATTCCAGAAGAATAATATCAGAAGATCGCACAAAAATGCTTGAAAGAACTTTGAATGCAAAACTGCGTGTATTAGCTGCATTAAAGTTTTATTATTATAAACCTGAGCTGGTACCTGTAACCAAAGAACTTTTAGTTTTAGCTAGGGGAGCTTTTTCCAAGTATAAGCTTATATCTTGAAGAGGAAAAAAAGAAGAAAGAACTGCTGATGAAAAAAGATGAAGAAGAAAATAAAAAACTAGAAGAAGAAAATAATAAGAGGAAATCAATAGAGAAAAATTTAAAAAACATTGATGAACTTGAAACCAAATTAGTTGAAGCTGCTAAAGGAAAAGTTAGTGATAAATGCTGAAAGAAGCCAATGATACATTAAAAAACTTCAAGAGATAAGAATTGCTCAAGCCATGTTGGAAGGGTTGAAAACTGTAAAAGAAGAAGAAAATGCACAACGGCAACGGGGAAAAAACAACCTCAATTGAGGAAAAATTGCAGAAAAGAAAATCTGCAATTTTAACAAATTTTGTTACAAAAAAGTCAAAAACTCAATGAATATGTATTAAAAATAATTGCTATCTAATTTGCTGTATGTAAAATAAAAATGTTAGAAAAGTTTGAATAACTGATTTTCTTTTCTTCTGCTTATTATTATTTTAATGTATATTTTAAAATAGTATGATTGGTTATATTTAAAAAAAAAAAAAAAGGTTACGGAAAACTTAAAAATGTTTGGTTAAAAAATGTTGATTTCTTCGTTATGTTTTATTTCTCTTCTGCATAAATTGAAAAGTATTTTTAAACTTTTTGTATATAATTATTAAAAAGCATATTTTTTTCTTTTCTTTTTTTTACTTTTTTGATATTATATAGAACAATGTTGCTCTCTAAAATATATATCAAGATCCTTTTTGTAAAACATTTTGTCTTTCATGAAAAAGTGGTTTCATATAGTATTTAGGGGGAAAAAATATCAAATAATAAATGTAACTGCCATTCGCGGTATTCTACTGGAATATCCTGCATTTGGAAAAGTATGTTCTATATGCATATTTGTTTATAAATATATTTCAATTCTAAACATAGTTCATTTGATGAATGAATAATATTCTTTTTTTTTTTTTAATGAATTTGTGTTATTACTGTAATAACTGATAAATATAGTTAAATTTTACACAAACTCTTGTATTACGTAAATAAGGTTGTTATTTTGGTCACTATAAAGTCACTTTTTTCAGAAAATTGGTCACTATTTCCACTATTTTTGAACTAGGTTTGTGCTGAGAACCCTGGTAATAGATATTTTATAATATGTGTGAACAGAGTGATTTTTCTTTCTTTCTTTGAATTCTCTTTGTTTTCTCTCAAAATCTATCGTTTCTTCCTCACACCAAGAAATCTTTTGATTACAATTTTTCCATTCGAGAAAAACGTGTCTTATTTGTCTTCCAACTTCTTTTGTTTTTTGGGATTAAAAAAAAGGAAAGAAGGTATTGTTTTCTTAATTGAACTTCTTTGCTTTTCTTGGAATTCTTTTTTTTTTTTTTTTTTTTTCCCCATCAGAACTTTTATTTTCCTCATGACCCATGCTAGGTTTAGAAACGAGACAAATTTGTAGCGTAGAGACTTTTCCACTTTCTCAGTATACATCGCGGTTCTAATTAAATCTCTCTATAAACAAAGTCCTGTAGTTAAATTTAGGTCGCAGATTATTAGCAAATTTGGTATGTGGATGATTCAAAAGATGCGCCCCGAGAATAAAAAAATAATTTTTAAAATGTCTACTAGGGATTTTTAATTTTAAAAATGTTCACATTTTTTACATAAAACTGTAACATATAAAAATAAAATCCCTTTTCGACAAGCTTGGAGGTAAAAGTAGATTCCTTTACATTGTATGGAATTGCAATTTCAACTTGCAATTTATAACATTAACGTTAGTTAACATTGGACCATTTGGACACCACTAAATTTCAGTGTTCATTGTTACGAATTTAGTAAATTGTATGATTTGGCGAGATTTTGGTGACAAAATTTGCGACTTAGCAATGAAATTTGTGATTTGACGGCAAAATTTGCTAGCTGTCGACGAAATTCGTTATTTGACAACAAAATTCGGCAAGCTTGGAGATGGAGAATTGCAACTTTGGCGTCATTATATTTTCTTCCCATGCGAAAACCTCATATTTCTTCACAGACCAATATCTTGTTTCCACAAGATAAAAAGTCAAAGGAAGTTGTAACGTATTACTCTCAATTTCAATCGTAAATTTTAAATTCTTACTTAAACCTGCGTTCTAAACTATTCACGACAAACGATATTTTTATTAAGACTAACGTATTATTTTAATTTTATATTTTTAAATGATTAATTAAAGTGGTTACCATTCTTTTTTTTTTTTTTTTTTTTACAGTAATCTTTTTAATTATCGTTTGTACGTGTCGTAAGCATCAGATTATAAATTTAAGCAATTAAAGCTATAGAAAAAGTCGGCTTCATCACAATTGACGAAAAATCACTTTTTAACTTGTAACTTTTAAGCAATGGAAGCTATCGAAAAAGTTTAAATACAAAAATTATTCTTTAGGGTAAGGAGGTCATTCGCCTGACTTGAAGTTTTTTCCTATTTTCAATATTAAAGATATTATGGGCAAATGAAAATTTCCACCATTTCCATCCCCTTTGAGCTGGATACCCCATCTACGAACGCCAACGATATTTTTACTGTCCTGACAACATATCCCGAACTGGTTAAATTTAAATAAAAATTACTCCAGTTATGCGTTATATATGTATATACTTTTGAACGGAGGGTGATTTTGGTTTCTATGGGTCATAATCGGTGAAGATATGAAGAAATTTTCCGGAAGTCGTGTCATGCGGACCATTGCAATAGGTAGATTTCCTATAAGTTATCTACCTAAAAAAATAACTTTTATATGGAATGCATTAAGAATTTAAACATTTATTAAAGCGTCATCTACTGGACATTTTTTGAACTAAAATTATACGTTTTGCTTCCATTACTCCTACCGTAGATAATGAGAGTACTGCATTCGGTACAAAAGTTCGACATCGGGTTTTCACAGGGAGGATTTACATGTTTTAAGGTCCCCTTATGTCCGAAAAAGTGATTTTTGGCAATAGGTTATTATGTGTGTATGTATGTATGTATGTATATGTTTGTGGGGAATCTTCTGACTAACATATCTCTGAAACTAATAAAAGTGGAACGACGGAACTTTAGAATTTTATTAGGTCTGGCATATACAGATGATTTTTTTAATTTTCAGTGAAAATCGGAAAACCAGAAGTGGAACATATGGAACCGAAAGTAGGAGTAAGTCCGTATCTCAAAAACGGCTCTAACCATTTTATTCAATGTTGCTATAGAAACACTCTATCTGGGTGCCTTTTCGTATGTAATAGTTGATTAGTTCATGAAAATTGATAGGCGTTCTGTAGAAATAGGTCAATTTGAGGTCTCGCAAGTGCGTTACTTTAAAAATGACTGGTATAGATTTTTTTCAAACTCGCCACATTAACTCTTTTTAGTTCCCCATCATACTATAGGTATAGGGAACTTAGGTAATCGTGAAAATTTTCGACCTCGGTTTTTTGACTTTTCTACACGTTTTCAGGTGTGACGAATCCGAAAATGACAAAATTTCTATGGTGTCTGTCTGTAGGGTGTCTGTTAGTCCGTTAGTGTGTCAGTCTGTTAGTGGGTCAGTCCGTTAGTTTGTTAGTCTGTGTACACGATATCTCAAGAACAAATTCTCGCAGAGAGGTCAGATCAGTTTTAAAATGTTACTTTCAACACTAGCAAGAACCCTATTCATTTCCAACATTCGAATTAAAAAACTTCGTAAGTTATTAGAAATTTACGATTTTCTTAACATGGGAGAATAGGACAAAAATTCACTTAAACGTGCATTAAATGAAAACTTTTTACTGTAAAAATGTCCTACCAGTTCTAAAATATCAGTTTTGATGCCGGAATGAACATCAGTAACTATAAATAGGCTACTTTGAAAATTTCGCAAGTTACTGGAAATTTATGAATTTCTTAACATGGCAGTATAGGGCAAAATTTCACATAAACGTCAATTTTGAGAGATATTTTCATCGTAAAGATGTCAGACTACTTTTGAAATATTATTTAGGACACTGGCATGAATATTAATGACTATGAATTTTCAAATATAAAAATTTCGTAAGTTATTGGAAATTTACGAATTTCTTAACATGTCAGAATAGAGCAAAATTTCACATAAACGTCAATCTTGAAGGATATTTTCAGCGTAAAGATGTCAAACCACTTTCTAAATATTATTTAGGATACTGGCATGAATATCATAGACTATGATTTTTCCAATTAAAAAAATTCGTAAGTTATTTGGAATTTACGATTTACTTAACATGTCAGAATAAGGCAAAATTGATCATAAACTTCCATTTTGAGGATCCTAAATACATTAGACAACTTCAAAATTAAGTTTATGATATTTGTTTGAACATGATTGAATACAAATATTCTACTAGGAAATTTTCGTAAATTATTCGTAATTTACGATTTTGTCAAAATAGCGAAATTGTAAATTTTTCATATAAATATGAATTTTGAGGTTTATTGCATTGGAAATAGTAGGATGAAAACTAAACAACGGAATTGACCCTGATAAAATAAATTAATAGATTAGAATAAGATAAATATATCGAAGTGAACGGTGGATAGCCTATTAGGCGGGGTTTTCATTCTGTCACTGTATCAAGCTTTGGTCAAATTCATTTCTTTTAGCATGATTATAATATGTCTCGCACTAGAAATTTCTAAGAACATAAATATGATGGGGAACTGAGCAGAGTCCACCTATGCCAACTAGTTTAGATATAATTTCGTATGTAATTGTTGCTTTCCGATCAATAATTGAGTTTGCCAACTTTTGGATCTCAAAAACGGCTCTAACAGTTTTCATGAAGCTTTCTACATAAACCCCTTCTTAAATATCCTTTTGAGTGTATTACGTGGTTATTACAGTCATGTTACCTATCCTGATTAATTGTTGGTTTAAATGGGACTACAGAGTAAGCAGAGTCCTTTTTAACATTCACAATAACATTTAATAATATAGAAAAGAAGAATAACATATTGTTGGCATTTCTGTGGCGCACGTTTAGAACAGCTTTCTCGTACAGACTGATACAAACTAAGGAGCGATAAAAATACACCGCTCTCTTCTGCTGATTACGTAATACAGATACGTCATATCTGACGTCACGACAGGTGTGCGCTGGTTGGTTAGCAAATGATATGAGGAAACATGTATTAAAAATTTCTACAGGTAGGTAATTTTTATATCTCTTAAATGTTTGTTTCAAAAAAGGTTCTAGTGACATTTTTTTTTTTTTTTAACTCTCTATGTAAACTCTGTTTTATATGTCTCTCTCTCTACACATTATCAGTTTTCTCTCATAGGAAAATTGTTAGGTGTCTAAATTTTTAGGTCAATTTTATATGTTCTGGCCACATTATCTTCAAAAAGTGCATATAATACTTGTAAATAGTGGGTAAAAGGAAGTAGCGTGTTTGCTATATACCAGATTTTTTTTTTTTTTTTTTGACATATTTCACGAAAACTCTCATACCAAGTTCAGAGCTGCCAACCTAATCCGGCAAATTGTTAGTACCGCCCATTTTTCTACACCACTTAATTGTTAGAGTAATTCTCTTTGAATATATTTACGACGAACTAAGAAAGCAAATGCTCTAAAAATTAAATGGTGTAGAAAAATTGGGCGGTACTAACAATTTGCCGGATTATGTTGGCAGCTCTGCAAGTTTGTTGTCAATCTGCGCACCCGTTTTTAGATGCTAGATGATGTTTATGCCGGATTATGTTGGCAGCTCTGCAAGTTTGTTGTCAATCTGCGCACCCGTTTTTAGATACTAGATGATGTTTATGTCTGAAGTTCAATTATAGTCACCATCTATACTGTTTAAGGAAGTTAATGTAATCATGGAAAAATGCTGCTCTGATTTTTTAGCACATCTGAATGTTTGAGGTCCTGAATTCATTTTGCCCATTTTTAACGTCATATATGGGACATGCGATAGCGTCGAAACCCTGCCTCCAATTGCACTGCAAACGCACGCGCACAAAAATAACACATTTAAGAACACATTTTGTCCTCAAATTAACAACACTTTTTGGTGTTCTAAGCTAGAACACTTCATAAGAAACATAATTGCAACAGACATAATTGCATAAGAAACATAATTTAGTGTTATGCTTATTTGAAATAAAAATCGCTTGCACTCATCATAGAAAAATAATTTTAATAAGTGATAATTAAAAAAATATATAATTATTCGAATAAAAAATTTGCTCTGCATGAATTTTAATAGTAAAATATAGAAGAAAATTTTGTGATACTAGTTTCTGTTACAACAACATACTAGTTTCGTTTTCTCACCTTTAGCAGCCTTCTGAATCTAATCCCCATAATACACACTGCTGAGCAAATTATTAAGAAAACGTCTGCATATTATTTCACGGGATAGGCTATTCTGTTTAATAAGCGTTTCTAAAGTGTTTCAACGTTAAAGATGAATGTGTTTTAGAAATGTTATAAAAAGCATTTAGAATATGTGTGGGATCTTAAATTTTGATCGAAACACTATCTGAACGCATTTCTTGTCCTTGTAATTGTCAACAACACTTCCGCAACACATTTTTTTCCCTCGCGCAACACAATCTCAACACATTCCTAATACAATCACAACACTTTTAGTTAGAAGTGTTTACTATTACGTTCTAATAGCGTTGCAAAAGCGTTTCACGCATTTGCAGTGTGAGCTGAAATTAAGTAGGTATGTCTGTGGTCACTGTCACACAAACTGCACACTATGACTTTTTTAGATCATTTACTGGCATACAAAGAAGAAAAGTGTATGCATTGATACATATTGTTTGAAGTGCATTTTAATATCGTAAAGTTATTTAAGATAGATCAAAACTATATAAGTTATATTGTTTTGGTTTGATCATTATGATTAATGGTCTGCGTGGCACTTAGCTGTTCTTTTACAGGGGAACAAAAAAATTTTGCATATTGCATTTTACGGTAATCTAATTATCCGAAATATATAAATGATTTAAAAGAAAAATGGACAGATGTTTTCGAATTTTGCTACATCAGTTACTAGAAACAGTGTGATACAGTTTTTTTTTTTTTCTTCTATTTTCTTTTTTTGAAGGAAATTCCCGAAAGAATTCTGTTACTTTATGGTCTGTTGGGCTGATAAATGAACTTTTAGAAATATGGTGAATCCCAGGACTACAGATAACTTTTTCTCCGTTGTCCTGAGTCAAACCTCCTATGATTGTGTTCACTTTTAGCTATTCACCGGATTATTGGCTGTTTTACATTTTGTTTAACCCATTTTTCGCTGGTGAACGCAACACCAGATGTAATAGCCTTTAACAGTTAACTAAAAAAGGTATTTTATATTAAGTATTGTTTTTAAGTAAAGAAAGGATAGATGTTTATTTTATTACAAAAAAAATTTGATCTGAAAAATAATTTTATATTTAAAAATAAATTTCAAACTTGAAGAACTAATCAATCCAAAACATTTGAAAATCTTCATATTTGAATAAGTTTACATAACTTGTAAAAAAAAAAATGTTTCATAATAAAATAATTACTTTTGAAGTCATCTGTAGTTTTTGCTGTTTTATGCTCCCTCAAGGAAATTTTCGTAAACATTTATTTGTATTCATTCTATACTTTTATTCCACTGAAGTTGTACAAATACAACACTTTGTATTTAGTAAGATAAGACTCATTTTAATAATTTTATTTTAAATTAGTGTTATATAGGATCAAAATAATGAGTATTACTGTTTGTAGTTAGAAAAAAATCATTATTTCTAGTTTTGGCGGTTAATGGGTTAAACAACTGGTAGCTACTTCAATGTACAGAAAACAGAGTCGAATCACTCCATATTTTAGTTCCCCATCATACTACAGGTATGGGGAACTTAGGTAATCGTGAAAAATTTCGACCCCGGTTTTTTGACTTTTTTATACGTTTTCAGGTGTGAGGAATCCGAAAATGACAAAATTTGTATGGTGTCTGTCTGTAGGGTGTCTGTTAGTGTGTTAGTCCGTTGGTCTGTGTACACGATATCTCACGAACAAATGATCGCAAAGAGGTCAAATCAGTTTTAAAATATTACTTTCGATACTGGCAAGAACCCTATTCATTTGCAACATTCGAATTAAAAATCTTCAGCAGTTATTAGAAATTTACGATTTTTTTAACATGGGAGAATAGGACAAAAATTCACTTAAACGTGCATTAAATGGAAACTTTTTACTGTAAAAATGTCAGACCAGTTTTAAAATATCAGTTTTGATGCCGGAATGAACATCAGTAACTATAAACAGGCTACTTTGGAAATTTCGCAAGTTATTGGAAATTTACGAATTTCTTAACATGGCAGTATAGGGCAAAATTTCACATAAACGTCAATTTTGAGAGATATTTTCATCGTAAAGGTGTCAGACTACTTTTGAAATATTATTTAGGACACTGGCATGAATATTAATGACTATGAATTTTCCAATATAAAAATTTCGTAAGTTATTGGAAGTTTACGAATTTCTTAACATGGCAGAATAGAGCAAAATTTCACATAAACGTCAATCTTGAGGGATATTTTCATCGTAAAGATGTCAAACCACATTCGAAATATTATTTAGGATACTGTCATGAATATCATAGACTATGATTTTTCCAATTTAAAAAATTCGTAAGTTATTTGGAATTTACGATTTACTTAACATGTCAGAAATAAGGCAAAATTGAGCATAAACTCCCATTTTGAGGATACATCAGACAACTTCAAAAGTACATTTATGATATTTGCTTGAACATGATTGAATACAAATAATCTAATAGGAAAATTTCGTAAATTATTCGTAATTTACGGTTTTATCAACATAGCGAAATTGTAAATGTTTCATATAAATATGAATTTTAAGGATTATTGCATTGGAAATAGTAGCATGAAAACTATACAACGGAATCGACCCTGATAAAATAAATTAATAGATCAGAATAAGATAAATGTATCGAAGTGAACGGTGGATAGCCTATTAGACGGGGATTTCATTCTGTCACTGTATCAAGCTTTGGTCAAATTCATTTCTTTTAACATGATTATAATATGTCTCGCACTAGAAATTTATGAGAGCATAAATATGATGGGGAACTGAGCAGAGTCCACCTATGCCAACTAGTTTTGAAATGTAGTACAGTACTGTGTAGCTTAAAAACATATCCAAATTTTGTAGGTTACGACTCCAGCCTGTAGTATGCCTCATATAACTTAAACAAGGTGTTTAAATTAGGTAACGGCAAATCAGTTTTTACGAAAGTTAGAGCCTAAAGAGATATATATATTGATAGACAAATTTAGACAGATTTCAGGATCGTAGTCAAATTTACTAAACCTGGGAATCTTTATTTTATTTTTTCAATATTCCAAAAACTGGAAAACTGATTTACTGATTATTTTCTGATGAATCTTTCTTATACTGGTTTCTGAAGGTAAAAAGAATAGTTTATATAAATTGTGAGTTATTGCGTGATGACATTGAATTTTCGTAAATGTTTCTGCTACGCTCATAATAGCTTTTCAATTGTTTTTCATTGTGTTTATTTAAAGATTTAGTAGCTACTTGGACATGTTACTAGCTTAAAAGCGAAACATGTTTCACAAACTTCCATTTTATTCAACAGGTGTGTGAGGGAAGAAGCCACCGCACAATCCTTTCTTTAGTGCCCGAGGGCGACCCTTTACTCAAATGGACGTCGGCCGTTTTCATCGTACTCATCATTAATCGAACATAATTACCCTTCATCGTGACCTTCTAGTTTTGACACGAGTGGCCCTTTGTTCCGATGATTATCGTCCCGCTACTTCCGAACAGCCCCGGCATACTGATGGGGGTTGTCCACGGCTCACATAGTTCCTGCAAGCCACAAGCCGTGTTTCGCGCATACCTGCATTGTCTTCTGTTGTTATGTTGGCGGAGAGTTGATTGTATTTTAATTCCGGCGACCTTATCGGTGCGTTCGTTTGTCCCGGGATCTGCCAAATATCATTTCTGTTAGTTCCGATTGATATTGCCTGACCTTTCGTCTTGGTCAGATGTCGGGGCCTGATTACTCAGGTGTAAAATCTGCTTCAATATTATAATAATGTTGCCAATAAGTCGTAATTCAGAGGATCAGATAAGATAGAACAAACGTCGTGAAGAGCGTTTACCTTTTTTTAAAACGAAGGGGATTGTAGATGTAACTTTAAAGGGTGAGTCGTATAATGATTAAAAAAATCTGATGTGGGCACCACATGACTTCCTTATACACTTTTAGAAATATACATAATGTTAAAAAACATTGACATCGGACCCGAAACAGTTGGCTAAAAATATTTAAAAAAATGAATTATCACCGTGTTCTGAGCTTTTCTGAAATTTAGTTAAAAACCGATTGCAAGATTTGTACTGGTAACGCTGACGAAGGCGGCAGGGACCCGAAAAAATTGGCTAAAATTATTAAAAAAAAGGCATTTTCACCGTGTTCTGAACTATTCTGAAAGTTTCAAATGTCTACCTAGTCGGGAAGTTAGTTAAATATTTTTTTTTGTTGAACCATATAAATGCTGCCGAAGGTAGCAGGGACCTGAAATAGTTGGCTAAAAGTATTAAAAAGATGCATTTTCACCGTGTTCTGAACTATTCTGAAAGTTTCAAATGTCTAGCTAGTCGAGAAGTTAGTTAAATAATTTTTTTGTTGAACCATATAAATACTGCCGAAGGTAGCAGGGACCTGAAATAGTTGGCTAAAAGTATTAAAAAGATGCATATTCACCGTGTTCTGAACTATTCTGAAAGTTTCAAATGTCTAGCTAGTCGGGAAGTTAGTTAAAAATCGATTCCAAGATTTGAACTGGTAACGCTGCCGAAGGCAGCAGGGACCCTACACAGTTGGCTAAAAGTATTAAAAAAATGCATTTTCACCGTGTTTTGATCTAGTCTGAAAGTTTCAAATGTCTAGCTAGTCTGGAAGTTAGTTAAATAAATTTTCTGTTGAATCGCATAAACGCTGCTGAAGGCAGCAGGTATCGGAAACAATTGGCTAAAAATATTTAAAAAATGCATTGTCAGTTAAATTGCAAGATTTGTCTAAACCGTTTTTGAGTTATTACCGTTTTTTGATACATTATGCCCAAAACCTATGTATCTTTGTCATTATGAACCTAATTTTCCTAAATATCTCCAAAACGGAAAATCATAGAAAGTCCAAAATGGGAGGTGCACAACTAGATGTTATAACAAACCTATGTACCAATTCGAAACTTTCTACGTCCAACCGTTTTTGAGTTATGCGACATACGCACACACAGACAGACACACACACACACACACATACAGACGTCACGAAAAATCGTGTAAAATCCCTTATATCTCTAAAACGAGAGCTCATGTAAAGACGACACTTGCAGGCGTGCAACTAGACATCATGGCAGTCACACGTATAAATTGGCAACATTCAGCGATCATTTGTTTTCGAGCAATGTGAAATACAAAATCCATTTCGCAAATCGGGATTACAATACTTCCTTATACTTTGTATAAGGAAGTAAAAAAAAGGGGAGGCAGAAGGATTGCATACAATTCTAAAAATACTCAATTTAAAGCTTCTACTACTAACGCGTTTTTGAGTTGTCGTGGGTATCTCTAAAGCGGACGGAACCCAGATTGCTTTCGTCGACCTAGTCATTTGGAGTTTTCATTGATTTTCTCCGAAACTCACTTAAATACAGGGTAGGATGTCTTAGAAAGTTCTAACGGAGGGCATCCCATCTAGACCCAGGTTCTTAACCCGCGAGAACGCGTGCCGGTTATCTCATACCTGAGACCTTTATTCAAAAAAATATGTGAGTAAAAAAAATTCGAAAAAAATATGCGAGTAAAATATTTTATTTTTATTTAAAATGTGTTCATATATTAAATTTGTCTCATAATTTAGTTTTGTTTATGATACTAGTAAATATCTTCATGTATAATGCGACAAGTAGTTGTCGGGTATCACATACCCGGCGTACCTGTACTCGTTTGTTTATTTGGCGCGCGTTCTCCCGGGTTAATGTAAACAATTGGTTTTAACTCCTACACCACTTCGAAGTCTCATTGACGTAAATCTTTTCCTTACTTATGCTGTGATTTCGATATGCCCCAAACGTTAAACGGTCTTTATCGTAAATGTTTTATAAACGAGTCGAGTGGTAAGGTATTACCTATGAAACAAGTCCTTTATCGAACTTTTTTCGCACTTGAAAACACTTAATGAGTACAATTATTTATAATCTTGTTTACGTGTTATTTTGATTTTATAAACATTGTTCTTTAAATTGCAAATAATGTGTATGATTGAACGTTTTTTTTTTTTTTTTTTTTTTTTTTTTTGTGTGTGTGTGTGTGTGTGTGTGTGTTGGATGTTTTACAAATTTTATTTCCTTGAGATGTAAGAAAATGCTTCATTATTCCTGTGAGATGCACGATTCTCGTTTCTTGCTTACCCTTTTCTCCAAGCATTATCATAAAAATATTTTAAAATTTTTTTTTCTTAGACCTTATTCTGTGTTTGTTTTTCATTGATAACAAAGCCGCTGAACCGTTCAAAAGTGCGCAAACTGATTTGACCGACGACACGAATTTCCCTCCTTGAGGGCACAGTTACACTTTCGGTCTCTTTTTTTTTTTTTTTTTTTTTTTGTTCTCTCCAGAAATTGGCCTTCATGGCAGCCCTCAAGTATTCCCGAAATTGTTTTAACCTTTTTTATCGAAGGTAGTTGGTCTCTCTGCTTAAAAAAAAGTATTTGATCGAAAGATCTCCATTATCCGACGTACGTTTGCGTTTCCAAACTATTTTAATATGAATATAAATAAAAAGAAACAGTGCGGAGCATTCCCGTCTCATTCGCTTGCAGAATCATGTCATCAGAAGAAATTATTGTGGAACTTCAGTGTCTACAAGGCAAAATTCATTCACTTTCAATAAAACAGTTTTTACAAAACATGATTGTCTTCAATAGCATTTGTTTTATATCCACATGGAGTCGTTGCCGATCGTTTAATAGTTACTAAGGGTCCATTAATTACGTGAGATTTTCAGGGGGGCGGGGGGGGGGATCGAGCCGAATCTCACCCAATCTCACGTGGGGGAGAGGGGGGAGTCTCGACAAATATCACATAATTTTTTTCCTGCAAAAAACAGTGTAAAATTGCAAGAAAATTGAGTTAAATTCAAGTAAAACATGTTTCTTGACTTAGATATGACAAAATACAAAATCTGACACGATAATATTTATCGTGGCTATCCGAACGCTGCGAAGCAGCAGAGTAGCTTTTTAATTGTTTTAGGCGCCACCGGCCAGCCACGCGCAATCTATGCACATCCATGCAATATTAAAAACTAGTCTTCAATAAAAATAATAAAGCAAATTGTGTTTTTTGGAATAAATCCAACTCATTTACAGTAAAAGTACGAATTTTGAAAAATCTCACGTGAGATTAGGGGAGGGGGGAGGGGGTCGACCCAAATCTCACGAAAACTCACCACGGGGGAGGGTGGATCAAAAAATCGTCAAAACCACCTCACGTAATTAATGGACGCCCCCTAATCGTTTAAACAGACTTGAGACACTAAATAACTCGGTAAATTAAAAAAAAAAAAAAAAAAAAAAAAAAAAAAAAAACTAGATACCATAAATAGGATGCTCTAGTATTTCTCTTCTCAGAAGAGTTATCCCGTCTACGGAAGATCAGAATTGCGAGAACATATCTCCAGACCAGACTTCTTCTAGGGGTGAACGCCAAATCATCGCCAGTTGCACCATTACGTAGTTCTAGTTCGATGTAAAATTCACCCAACCTCAAACCCCAGCCGCATTCTTTTGTCCAACCGTGTAAAAAGAACTTGAAATGGTTAATACGTTATTCCCACTTGTGACTGATGCACACATTATTCAAGACCACTATGTAGGATTTGATTCTAAAGGCTAATGTTTCTCAAAGACTTTATGTATTGTCAGAACATTAGCGAAACTCTGTAAATATTTGATTCGAGTTCTTTTCGAACTAGCTCCTCTTTCTCCGTATTTTTACATTCTTCTATTATTCAAGAGAAGAAAGTATTGGATTCGTAAAAATTTTCGACCTCGGGTTTTTGATGGATTTACACGATTTGAGAGCTGTAGAACACGATTTCACCATTTTTAGAAAATGTCTGTCTGTCCGTCTGTCTGTGTGTGTGGCAAAAATTTTGTGGCAACTGTACCTCAGGAACTACTGCACAGAATTTCATACAAATTGGTATGTAGTTACACCTTGACGTAAATGAGTGCCTATCAACTTTTGGTAAAAATTGTTTTACAGGCTGCGTTGCCATCCCGCTTTTTCTAAATTTTTAACATGGTGGTATAGGACAAAATTTTGCATAAATGTGCATAAAGAGAATTATTTTTTAGTAATCATTATGAAATTTACAAGAATTATTTATAATAGAGATAGTCAACCGGGAAAATTTTTTTGTATGTGTAGGAGCCTCGCCATTCCCCACCCTCCTGGGGGGCAAGTCCCCCCTCGAAAGGAGTAAATTTTCAAGATGGGTATCTTTCGAAAGGTCTCGTCAATACCTTTAAAACGAATGGTTGAACTATAAATATGTGATTAATTTAAAACAAATCGATTTTTTTTTTTTTTTTACTTTTATCGAAAAAAAGCTTTGGATTTTCCTTTTTTTTTTTTTTTTTTTTTTTTTTTGTAATTGTTACTGAGTAAATTCGTATCAAAAATATAGAAGATAGTCTTGTGGTGGTCACAACATACTAGTTATTTTAAATTTCTTTTCTTGCATAATGAATTCAGTTCTCAAAACTGGCGAGCTAGGCGGCCTTTCCGTGATTTGGAACATTTTGGAACCTAAACTCGCGTAAGATGAACTAGGATTCCTTAGAACGACCTTATGGAGTTGCATATTAACGTGACTTAGGTATCTCACGTAGGCAATCAGCCTGAACTCTCATATGAACAACACCCATACTGTGAAATAGTATTTCACAGTCACCTTACTCTGAGAAACATGAAGTTTTGAAACCAACCAGGAAAACTAGAGCGAAAAACGGAGCTTTAAGAAAAGGATTTTCAATTTCTGTCCATTCCAACAGATGTCCTTCTGAACCACGTTACTTTTTCGAAAGCACCCTTTCGTGCCTCTAAATCAGCATGCGGAAGTGCGTGCCGCATTTCCTCAATCAATACAGTTCTGTTTGCTTGCTTAAAGGCATCATTTTTGTCAATCACTGTAATTTTTCTCGTTTTGAGAGGAAAAATAAAAATGAACTTATTGGCTTTATTTTTATTCTTTAAAAAGTAGGCGGAACAAACTTTTAAAATTTATCTTAAGTCTTAAATATTCAACACTAAAAAAAAGTAAGTATGCCGTACTTTCAGATACGTGTATCTCTTTATTACTTTCTTCGATGAATATAGAAGAAAGGATTAGATCCGTAAAAATTTTCCACTTAATGTTTTCGTTGGATTGATATGTTTTGAGAGGTCCTCGACATGAGTTGACAATTTTTTGAAAATGTCTGTGTGTGACAAAATTTTGTAGCAGTAGAGCTAGAGGCTCAAGAACTAATGCACGGAATTTTTCAAAACTTTATATTTAGCTGCACCTTCCCATAAATGGATGACTATGCACTTCTGGTGTAAAACACCCGATAGGTCACGCTTCTATACGGAAATCTTTCCCATTTGTATATTTCATTAAGATTATATTCGTTTCTATTACGCATGAATTGCACAAAACGTGATGTGTTAGCGTTTTATTATGAAATACTACACTGATTCAGTTTGGGTGCATATCTGCCCGAAAATCGCGCTTCTATGCCGCGATCTTTCCGTAAACGGAAGGCTGTATCTCAGCTTCTTTAACGTTACACATATGAAAGCACCAAACTTTATATGTAAGGTGGTCATTAGGAAAAAATAAAAAATGTTGACTAAATTTGGGTGTATATTTATTGATAGATGGCGCTGCTGTGCTAAAACTTTCTGATATACGGAAGGACTATCTCAGCTTTTACTGCATATAGATGCATCAAACTTGATTTGCGTGATGGCCTTTATGAAAAATAATGCTGATTAAATTTGGTTGTATGATGTCCGATAGGTGGTGCTGCTGATGTTCACCTTCTGCGACTTTCCATACGGATACATATTAGCATCTATTGGTTTAAAATTCCCCAAACTGCATATGGACTGTTGTGTACCTTCTTTTTTTTTTATAAAAATCCTACAGTTATATAAATATTCACCACGAAAATGTTGTTATTGTTTTCCTGTCTTCTTATTCTTTGTGTGTGTGTGTGTGTGTGAAGTCTATACTTATCTGCATATTTCGCATAGTTAAATATCCATTATTTCTAGAACGTCTAAATTGTCCTTTTTATATTGTTAAAGCATATTCTTCTGAAACACCCTTTTTGAGCACTAGATGTCTAGCCGTTTTAGAGTTACCCGCGATCATTCAAAAACGGTTATCCTGAGATAGTTGAAATTTCGTATTTACCCAGGCAGCTCATAACGTTGTTATAGCGTTGTAAATAAATCTGAAGAGTGAAACATTAGTTATAACAATGTTATGTGCTATTGGGGTAGGACTTGTAAAAAGTCTAATTTAACCCCCTTTTTTTTTGGATCTTTGTGACGTCTCATTTTAAAAATGTTAATTATTAATATACATTTTAATTATTAAATGAACTATGTATAATTTAATTGTCATCTTTAAGGGCGTGCTAAAAAGTCGTGTGGTATCAGCTTTTTACTAGAAGATATAAAATGAACAACTCTTTCCCTTATTATTTGAGTTAGTCTCTGAGGTATCAAGATAATGATCTGTCGGGCTGCCTGTCGCTAACCTTGCTTTCTTTTTTATTTGCGTGTGAAAGACAGATTAAAGCTGTCGCTCATATGCTCGCTGTACAACGCAGAGATCTTAATCGTACTAACGAAGAGACAAATGTTTCTTTTCAGACGGGTCTTCCGTTTGTTGGATAATTGAAAAATTTTTTCTCCGCACAGAAAGAATAAAAGAGCGGTAGATACTGGTTACAAAAACCTCTCTGTTATCGCGAGAATCTAACTGAAGATTCATTTGCGCATTTTCTCTTTAGTATACCACTATTAAAGAATTTCACGCCACCAGATTGCCTAACTAAGTGTATTTCACCAATGTAATTATTTTTAAAGCATTATTAAGGCGACAATAAAATACCTTAATCAAGAAACATTATGAGGTATTTGAATTCTTTTTTGTATCTCTGCAAACGATGAGTTGATGCCCCCACATTTCATTTTATTTTCATGCCACAGTGATTTGGACAATTAAATTCGATTCCTGTTAGATGTTCCGTGAGTATAATAAATCTGGGGATACCGAAGTGCGAGAGCGTTCCCCTCCGACGAGGATCGAAATTGTGATGACATGTCTAAAGGTAAATCTTTAGAATTTCATCAATGGCCCATTTCGTAGATCTAGCGCAATATTAACTTTTACAAAGGATTTCTTTTAAAATCCTGTAGTAAAGGGTGTCAGTTGCTGTCCTAGCCCCTGTCTAAAGATTATACCTACTCAATTGACACGACTCAACTTCGATTCATATTAGAACACCAAAAGTCGGACAGCACCGCGTCCGTATCCAGGGACCCTTCATGAAAATGCCGAAGTGTGATAGCATATTACCCGATTAAGAATGACTACCAAACCGCCAAACCATCGCTAATTGCCCTCTTTGCTCTGGTGTGACGAAAGTATCTGTTCAACCAACCTTTTCAGTCCCATTTTTTGCGCCTCAAAAGGAAAGAATCTCTCTTTTCCTGGCATTTATATATAGGAGTGTTCATTTCTTCCACTCCCGTATGCAAACGGTTGAAATGATTGTAACACACTACATATAGTTAAAATAATTTCACTACTTTGCACGATAGAAAGTCACGAAAAAAAAGGTCTAGTGGTGTTCTGTCCAATGCCCCAGTGTCGAACATTCTTAATCTGTAGCCTTTTTATTTTTTTATCGGTTTTTTCCAAGCCAAATTTTTAATTGTGATGACATAGCTGCCAACATTGCCGATTTTTAAATTAGATTTATCATCAGTATTTTTAAAAAGGAATCTATCTTATATATTTTCGACGAATAATTAAAGTTAAATAAACTAAAATCATCAATAAAAATCATTCCAGTGTGAAGTCTCCGTTGAAAATAACGGAGATTGACCCCTACGTAATGACATCCAACATTGCTAATTTTTAAATCTGATTGATCACAATTATTTTATAAAGAAATCTGTCACATATATTTTTGACGAATGGATCAAGTTAAATAAACTGAAAACATTTATAAAAACTTTCTAGTATGAAGTCTCCGTTGAAAATAACAGGCGTGGCACGTATGGGATCATTACAGCTCAGTTCCTCTAATATCTAACCAGATCGACCAAAAATGCTACATTGTAAAAATAAAACGATCCAATCTCCAATCCATGACATAATACAGAACTTTTTTTTAAACGTGTAGCAGCATGGAGTGAGATAACACTTAGTATAAACTCATAGAGGCCATCATGTAATGAAGCTCGTTTACAGAAAAAATTTCATTTACCGTAATTTAGTGTATATAAGCCGCAACTTTTTAAAATGATGCGGGCAAAAACAGTGCTCTTAGATAAACCGCGGCTTATGCAAGCATTGTTGCGATGATGTGACAGATGAATAAGGAAAAAAGATATCAGTCTTCTGACATCTATGCAGCTAAATAGAAATAATAAATTATTAATTATAAATGAAAATAATAAATTATTTAAGAAATAATTCGGCACAAAGAAAATAAAATCAAACTATACCAGTATGCAGATGTAATGCAACAAATAGGAGAAACACGGGAACAAGATGGGGGAATCCGGGAATATATACAAAGTCATAAAAGTAATTAATTATAAATAAAAGTAATAAATCATTTTAAAAGGCACTGTATAAAAATACTAATAATAATAAAAATTAAACAAAAATTAAAGCCAGTATACAAAAACGATGCAAAAAATGAAAAACAAGGGAACAGGAGGGCGAACTCCAGACGTATATGCAAATTAATCAAAATAAGAGATTATTAGTTAATAAATAAGAGATTGTAGGTGTGAATAACTCGAATACTAAACTTCCGTTTTCGGGGAAGATCGACTGTTCCAAGAAGTATGGACGACGGAATTTGGCCTTATCATAAGATAGCCCGCACTGATAGATAAGCCTCAGTCCCCCAAAAATCAATTTTTTTTTAAAGATAGCCCGCGGCTTATTTTCACTAAATTACGGTATATGAGTTCATGTATATTGTATAATGTGTTTTGTGTCCGTACTACATCAGGTTTAACCTTTTTTTTTTACTCCTATTAAAAAATACTTCTTATACCACGACATAATCCTTATAAACTGAAATGTAATTCCAACATAATGAAATTTCGTGTTCGCGAATAGATTAAAGTACCCATTCCTGACCAGTATTCGGTCGTTTAGATCTCAATGCAACTTCCCGTAAATTTCCCAAAATTCCATTAAAACAGAAAAACCAAATTTAAAGAAAACAAGTCGCTGCCAGCAACGCCTTTTTTTAAAGCGAGTTCAACACTCAGTGGGTTTTTATTCTTTCAGTGCTGCTTCTCTATTGTTTAAGAGTTGGGGGTGGTGAAGGAATTCTGTTTTCTAGTTCAAGGCTCTGGCATACGCTGGGTGCCTTTTCAACCTACGTGCTGCACTCGGCCAAGTAAAGCCATATTTGGAGCAGATGCGATCTTTAGAATATATAATACTTATCGTTTACAGAGTGTGTCAGGTGTTTTATCCTTCAACGTGGTGTTTAACTCACGACCGACCTTGCGAGAGGTTAGATCGTTTTTGTAACGGTATTGGGAACCGAGTGGTACAATAATTGTATCAACCTGTTATGGTCGTATGATTCATGTAGAGAGAAAGTTTGGCCGAAGATTCGCTTTATGACTCGATTTTAAACGGATAAAAATCGTTGTTTCAGTTGCATTTTTTATTGGAAGTTCCAGTGATCAGTCGTTCTGCGTCAAATCTGCGCAGTTTGAATCAAAAATCCTTCTTGATCCTCGCATATTTTTATGAATGTTGATTTAGAAAGTGTATTTAAATAGTTTTGAAGGAAAACTATAATATTATCCATTTAACACGTTTCACTTTAAAAATTTGGTATGTTCACCAGTGATTGGCACTTTTAGAGCAATCTCTGATGTTTTTAATGTTCTATTCATCACAGAATATTTTTAGAAATCTTAAGTTAGTACATAGGGTATGAAAGACATTCAGAACCACATATATGTTAAAATATATACGTTTGATTTAAAAAAAAAAAAAAAAATGAATCTTTGTTTGACACCCACGCAGTGTTCCAGTAATTGACACTGCCAGTTTTTTTATTTTTTCAGTAATTGGCACCCTATGTTCCAGTGTTTGGCACTGCTAGTTCTTCATTTGACCAGTTATTACTTATTAGCACCCTATGTGTGTGACAGTGTGAGCAGTGTTTGACATAAAATGTTAAAATTCTTATATGTGAAATATATGATTTTATTATTTTTCTTATTTATTAATTATTTCGGGATAGATGTCAATTACTGAAGCATGCCAATCACTGGAGCACCTACCCTATTAACAATTTATTAAGACGTTATTTCATTGAGATTTGTTGCATAGTGCACAACTTAATTAACATTTTTGTAGGAAATTAACCAGACATATAATTTCTTTATTATACTAGTACATCATTTTAACGAGCTTTTAATAAAATTTAATATGACTTGATTAAATTTAGGGGGGACCAGGAATATTCCTGGCATAGATTTTGGTTTTCAATTTGTTATTCTTTGTGCAAGACTTTAAAAATCGGAAAGCTCAACTCTTTGGTTTATATAATCATGTAAGATCCACCCATTAAATACTTGTTTTAGCAACTTCAAAGCATTTTTCCGAAGAACTTGTAACTGTGCCAAGTAGCCCCACACGGATACCCAGTGTAAGATGGATACTACAGAATCCTAAGCATTGGAAACAAAAGATACATATATGCAACCATCACCCTCTCGAAAGCTGCCATAAGCAACGCTTCAGTGTAATCTACAGACTCACCAAACCAAGAAAAGAAAAAAAAAAAGGAGGGATGAAAAAATTTAATTACCAATTACAAAGATTGTGAAACAGAGATTTTTCTTTCATGACTTTTCCAAATAGACTGAATTAACATACATAAACTCTAAACTAATAAAAAGACAGCTTTCTACCTTCACTATGGCAGGAAATAGAAGCTGAGTGTCAACTAGCCCTTTATGCCAACTAACCCCGGTCTTCCCTACTGAAATTCAAATTTGAAAAAAATTTTAATTTTTCAAAAAGCGACATTTTAAAATTTTTCAAAAGAACATCAAATGATGACGAAAAAGAAGAATTCCCCACCCTCCAAAGAAAGAAAGAAAGAAAGAAAAGAAACCTGCTTGAGATGCTAGTTGACGGAAAACTTTGTAAGCAAACATCATATGAACTGCAAAAATCGCATTTCTTTAGTTTTTTTTTCAGATCGAAATAATATAACACGAGAAAAAATATTTGTTTCTGATTTTATTTTTAAAATATTGATCTTAAGCATAAATTATAAGATGTAAAATTGGTAAAATAATAACAATAATAATTTAAAAAATTAAATTTTTTGAATTACAAAATGCAATTTTTTGTTATAAAACTCCCAGACAGAAAAAAAAATCATAAAGAAAATATATCCCATATACAAATACTGTGTAATTTACAGATCGTGCACAAATGATGAGTGATAAACGAATCAGCATTTTAATTGTGATTTATCCTTCAACAACATGATTAACCATGTCCGTAATACTTTTTATAATACAATACTGAAATTATCTACATCATCTTATTAGAGTATGGGGTATCTATTTATTTTCTTTGAATAGTGTATTTTCTTGAGGACAGCAAAATAATTTAGTTTCTAATTCTTAAAATTAAATCGCCTGGAACTTTATATTGATTTTATTGCACACTATTTTTTTTTTCTTTTTACACAACTTTGTAATTCATAACCTATCTATATAGCATAAACATGCATATGTATATAGCATCAATATTTAAGAAATTAAAATCATGGTTTTTAGTACACCTTGTATTCTTGTAAAGTTAATATAAAACGTCTGTAAAAAGTAACACGTATTCTTGTGTGTGTATTTATTTGGGGGGGGGGGGGAGGTGATAAATTTGGCAAAAATGCATCCAAGAGTTTTAAAAAGAAAACATTTTAGGAAGACGTGCACTACTTCGCGTTTTCGTCGATTCATCACAGCGATATTATAAATTGCCTTCTTTAAAGTTTATCCTTTCATCTCTCCGTCTTTTTTTCTTGTTGGGTTTACTTTCAAAGAATTTATTTCTTGACTTGTAAGACTTCAGGTAAGACTTCGGATTGAGAATAGATTTCTAAGAATTTCAATCCAAGAACTCTCGAATTTAAATCTGACAACTTTGCATCCGAGTAGAGGAGTGGAGAGTTATTTTGTCTTCTTTTTTCTTTACACAAGTTAATATAGTTGTGATTATTACTTACAAACTTTGAATAAACACCATAAAATGCAATAAACTCGCAACAATTGTTTCGGGTCGAAAAAACACACAACCCTTCATCAGGCAAATAAAGTAAGCACGAGTGCTGCAGTCAAAGCGGCGTGCGTTGCCGCTTTGACTGCAGCACTCGTGCTTACTTTATTTGCCTGATGAAGGGTTGTGTGTTTTTTCGACCCGAAACAATTGTTGCGAGTTTATTGCATTTTATGGTGTTTATTCAAAGTTTGTAAGTAATAATTTTTACAACGCCAGTTTTGTGATGCTTCTTTAATAATATAGTTGTGTTTTAACAATCATTTCCCAATTTGTTCATTGCGCATCATTTAACCTATATTTTTTTCAACTTTTCAACCAAGAGATAACTAGTGTGTTGTGGCCACCACATGACTTTCTTCTACATTTTCCTATACAACTTCACTCAGTAAAAATAATTTATTAAAATTATTATTTAAAAAAATTATCTTCCATGATAATGCAGTACTATTTCCATATTAGAGAAGTAGTATAACACTAAATATATATATATATATATATATATATATATATATATATATATATATATATAAAAAAAAAAACGTCCACTTTATTGTCAATATTACATTAAAAAATAATAATAATAATAATAATGAAAAAATCGATAATTTTATTTTAAATTATCGCAGATCGATGGTTCAACCATTCGTTTTAAAGGTAATGGCGAGCTCTTTTGAAAGATACCCATCATGAAAATTTACTCCCCTCGGGGGGGGGGGGTGGCGAGGCTACCACACATACAATTTTTTTCCCCAGTTGACTATCTCTATTATAAATAATTCTTGTAAATTTCATAATGATTACTAAAAAATAATTCTCTTTATGCACATTTATACAAAATTTTGTCCTATATCACCATGTTAAAAATTTAGTAAAAGCGTGATGGCAACGCAACCTGTAAGACAATTTTTACCAAAAGTGGATAGTCACTCATTTATGTCAAGGTGCAGCTACATGCCAATTTGTATGAAGTTCTTGTGCAGTAGTCCCTGGGATACAGTTACCACAAAATTTTGTCACACACACAGATATCCAGACAGACAGACAGACATTTTCTAAAAAGGGTCCAATCGTGTTCTACAGCTCTCAAAACGTGTCAATCCATCAAAAACCCGAGGTCGAAAATTTTTACGAATCCAATACTTTCTTCTATTGAAAATAGAAGAAAGTAAAAACGCATTAAGTATGCGACTGAAAATGTATTTGAAGCCATTTCCACTTCAACCCTATAATGTAACAGAGTACATTTTGTGTGGTCTTGTTAAACTAGTCATTAATGCTGGACATATTCTAGTCTATATAGGAAACATATCTTTGTGCAATTCAATAACAGTTAATTTTCTTGTGTTGTGTGCAGTGTTAAAATATCCAAATGCACTTCGACGCTTTAAAGGGCGATTTTTTTCTAGTAATGTTATGTTAAAATATTTTCGGGATTGAAATTGATTTATAAAAAGAAAATCATTTAGCTTCATCGATATATGAATACATAGAAAAGTTCTTACACATAATTGTAGTGAGCGTAAAAAGTTCTGATTTAACAAAATAGGACGTTGAAAATAATTTTTATTCGATTTACGAGTAGGCAGCGATTTTGCTCTCTCACTGCCACATAACTTTTGTTCATTTATAGAATAACATTCGTTCAATAGAAATATGCTTGAATGATTTTGATAAAAAATTATGGTTAGAGATTTGATATGATAATTCGATTTGAATTTTCTAATCTCCAGGATAACTAGCTTTCAATAGTAGTATTTTTAAACAAAAATTCTTGGTGTTATTTTATTCATTGTAAACGACGGGATTTTCCGGAACACCTACTATTCCAATTTTTTTTTTTTTTTTTTTTTTTTTTTTTTACAAATATCCAAAAATGAACGTAAAGTTGAAGAAAATATTTTGATAATATAACCAAATACAAAGAAATTTTGTAACTTTGTTAATAGTATGCCATGTGTTGTTGTAACAAAACTTGTGTTTCCTTTCTAGTGAAAATTTGGTTTACAATAACAAAATATTCTCAACAGAATATATTTTGTAATTTTAACTTAATCCACACTCTCGATGTATTTATCTGTATAATAAGTATTGTGCTCTTAACGTACCCTTGCAAAAATAAGTAATAGACACAACTTTTTTTTTTTTTGGCGAGAGAAAGCGCTGGTAATTAATAAAATAATGATGTGTATATTCATTATAGATGCACTAGAGTTGTTATGTACCTGGACACATATTTCTTTGGACTACTACAGGGCATCTCCGGAAGACTTCTTTGACTTAGCATTCACTTTTGATAACGATTGTTCGAAGGTTTTCTTTCATTTTTCCCTCTAGTTGTAAAAACCCAATCTACACCTAAAGTGGATTCCGGTTTACTACGAACATCAATATAGGCTAAAGTACACCACCAGATGGGCCATGGACGTTACTAAAACGGAAATAAGACCTTTTAGAGTTGCAATAAGAATAACAGAACAATAATTGGGGCCTACCAGTGGTCGAGAGGTTCAGCTCTGGAAGCTGCCCTGGGTCGCGTTCGTCGACCTGCATTCTGAAGCTTTCCGTGGTTTTCTTCAAAACTAACATTAATTCGAGCTAGGACCCCTTAGAAGGAACCTCTTTCAGTGGATATCATCCATGCCTATGTCATTCGTGCCGATAAATGGTAATAACATCAGCAAAACAGCAACAGTCCGAAAAAAGAAACTCCTTGCTTAGCCTGTAACCGAATTCTTTCGCTCGGTGAGAAAGTAATGGGAGTCCAATAAACGGGAAAATATAAAATTTCATCCGATTCGATAACGGTACTTCAGCTCCGACCTGTTTGGTAGATACGTCACGTCGCTCCTTTGCTCCGGGCCGTTTATTATCGTCCCGTTATTAGACATGCTTCGCCGACTGCAGTTATATTTAGTTAAATTTCAGTCTGCGAAATCCAATTTATTGGGATCGGACGGAAAGAAAAAACCGATGTAACGGTAGATTTTGTCACTCGAAATGGTCGTTACTGAGCGTAATTTCCTAAGGATAACCATATGCTTCCGCAAACAAAAATGAACCGCATTTTTCGTGCAAAAAATTGCAGAAATTTAGCAATAATGATTAAATTATATCATTTATTCATTTCATTTATTGATTTCGTCTGCGTGCGTAGGTAATCGACAAAATGAAATCAAAAACAGGCACTGAGTCAAATGAACAGCTTGCAACCGATTTAGGCCTACGACAACTTAAGAGAAATTAATGATTAGTCCTGTCTCTATATGAAAATAAATATCTGTTTGTTCGCTATCAAATCTTCTGTTGGATTCGAAAGAAAATTGGCATATGTATCTCTTAGTACAGCACCTAGAAAGAATTACTTGTTAAAAATTTGCTCTCTCCTGAGTATGTTATGCAATTCGGAAACCACTTGAGCTAAAAGCTTGATATTTGAACGAGATAAATAAAGTAGAGTGCTGATTCAGTGGATATAGGATTAGCTTTCCATGGTTCAAAACGAATCACGTGATGCTAGTTTGGCCCTTTATCGCTATTTTGGTATTTAAAATTTCAATTCGGTAATTATTATTATTATTAGGTCCTATAACCGAAATAAATTGATTTTAAAATAATTTTTTACATCTTTCACATTATAATAAATTATAAAATACTTTTTTTTTCATCATTTCCCAAGAAAGTTTAAAAGTATTTATAAAGAAAAACATTAAACTTTTAAAAGAGCTAAATTTAACAACAAATAATAACTTATCAACTATTTTTAAATATTTTGTCGGTTAACATTCGACTACACGAAATAAAAAAAGAAGTAAAATAAAAACTAAAATGATTTAGAACAAGAAAATATTAAACTGCATAAGTAAACAAAAATATTGGCGGTTACGACTTCCGCCATATACAATCTCCAAACCGTTGCCATAGAAATTTATTGAAAATAAGCTGTTACTATTGGAACCATCGCATAGACGGCATACATATAGTAAGAAGACATAGACTGATCATTGAGAGGGGAAAAGTAATACCATTTTTAATCGGGAAAAGACGGCCAATTTACTCTCTTATTGATGTATTTCCCCGAGTGAATTTCCACGGGAATACACATAGGTAATTTAGCAAATAAAATTTATGCGCTAAAAGAGAATGAAAAACTCCAGATACCCCTTTTTCTTTCTTTCTTTTCGTTTTCCTTTCCTTTTATTTTATTTATTTATTTATTTATTTTACTATACTGTAGTGTACTCATGTCTGCACAAAACTGTCTTTCTTCCGGCATTTATTATTATTATACATCTTTGAGATAAAAATCGCCTGCATTCATCTTGCAAATAATTTGAATAAATCATTTGTATTGCGTAAATTTGTATAGAATTATATAGGGAAGAAAGTCTTGTGGTGGCCACAACATACTAGTTATATATTAAAACTGTCGTGGCTGCTAGCTACATTTAAAAGAATTTTGAGAATTCCATACTATACTTACTAATATAAAATATTAAAATTTAAAAAAAGTATTCCATTAAATATCAAAACAGTAATTAACTCATAATAATAACAAAGCAACTGATTATAAAATTTATATTTTTCATAAATTACTTGAATGTAACTTATTTATGAAAACTTATTCCATTTCTTTTCATATATTTATTAGAACACTTAAAAGCCGCGCAATAATTCGGCATTTTCAAAATTCATTACCATTCTATTCTATTACTGTTTTTGAGTTTTAACTCTCTAATGGCTGATGACAAAAAAATTTTTCGGCATCAAAAATCTTTGCTCGTTAAAATGGGGATGATAGATCTATATAAATTACTATATCTATGATAGACGGTTCATATCACATGACTCATGTTGGACTCTGTCAGGGTTACCATTTATCGCCCTACTTTATTTATCTCTTTGGAAAATTCTAGTACTCTGTCAGTATGCACTACAGTATTAAAAAAAGAGTTATTCAACCTCCACGAAAGTGTGTGAAATGGGGATAAAAAGGTGTCTGTGTACAATTTGAAAACCGTTCTAGCCTTTTTTTTTTTTTTTTTTTTTTTAATCCTTCTTTTCTTTTTCCCCCGAGATGAACCAGAGAAACACAAGGTGTCTCAGCTAGTTTTAAATAAATTATTATTTTTCTATTCATACAAATGATAAATTTCTCTGATTTCGCGAAAGACGGTATTTTCACTCATGTAACATAAATACTCGGGTCCTAAAAATAAACATCCAATTGTCTTTATAACAATTAAATTATTTTTCAATAAAGCTAGCACTTCGGGCTGCTCTTTGCCTTCCATGATGTGTTAAATATATCTTGCTTTCTTGTTTCTTTGGTTGCGACTAGTGCATCGGGCGTTTTGATCTGTAATTTTTTTGGAATTTAGGCTAACAGATAGAGAAATTTACCTTTTATTTACGTATATTATCCAGTTACTGCCCCTGATGAAGTACTGTTTAATGTATGCTTTCTCACTTGGATTTTTAAAATCTTTTTTAATTAATCTTCTATTTCTTCATGTGCTTTATTTATCTTCCAATAAAACGTTTGAAAAGGTTTTTCACACACACACACACATATATATATATATATATATATTTGAAATTGAGTGTTGTAAACCATTATAAAATTTAGTATTCAAGAGATACATTGTTAATGCCAACAACATTCAAAATATAATTTTAAATCAGGGTAAATTTTAGTACACAGGAGATACATTATTAATAACAGTTACTTCCAATTAATTAAATGATTAAAACCTTTATTGGTGATTGAAATTGAAATTAATAATTACGCTAATGACTTCTTATTAGACTTACACACATAAGTTATCAAAGAATGAATTTTTCATTTGAAATTTAAGAAAATTATCCATCAGAAACCATAAATTAAAAAAATGAAGCAAAAATATTTTGAAATTGGAAAATGCTGAAATCTAGGAGGACTCCATCATCAGGGGCATACAATCCTCCAGAAAGAGCTGCAACATCGCAAGATTTCGGAAACTGTACAGCTGAAATAAGCCAAAAAGAATGCGGTGTATGTCCCTACCTTGCGACAATATATATAATATATATTAGGGTGTCCCTTAAAATGGGGGAAAATATTTTCTTTATTTTTTTAAATCCGATGCGCAAACCCTCGAATTCTTTTTCTATTTGACTCTAAACACTTTTCAGCAAAATATCAGCTCTCTTGGATAATGTTTACACGTGCCGAATTGACGGAAAAACCCTAATATATGTATATGCACTCATAAAAACCTATATATAATGTTATTTGAAGCAGTAAAACATGCAGCTAAAGGATGCTTCTGTTGACAGCATGGCAATGACTGACTGTATCTTTTTTACTCAAACGAGTCGAAACGTATTTCTCACTTTTCGCTGTGTTAACCGATTAATTTTAAAAGTTCATGAATTACGCTGCGAGCCGCAGAACTTTATTGCACGGGTGTGTTTTAGGACCCCAGGTTGGTCACTCGTAGCGTGTTTGCTATATACCAGATTTTTTTCCTTCTTTTTTGATATTTTGGACATATTTCACGAAAACTCTCATACCAAGTTCAGAGCTGCCAACCTAATCCGGCAATGTAACGTTCGACAAGGAATTTATCTTTTATCTCGTTAAGTTTTTTACTGGAAACCACAGCCTCCTCCAATGAGGGAAAACTGCGAAATTTTAAAATTGACACAAAATTTATTTCAATTCAATTTTCATTACTCTCGGTAGTTCACATTAAAGTTACATTTGAAACATTCGTCTATATATATTTGGCAGAATTAATTTGGAAATTAAGGGGTTGATTTTTAATCGTATGTTATTATATAAAGGAAAGAAACAGGACCTATTTTTAAAAAATAAACTAGTATGTTGTGGCCACCTCATGACTTTATTCTATATTTTCCTGTACAAATTCACTCAGTAAAAATTATTTATTAAAATTATTATTTAAAAAAAATTATCTTCCATGATAATGCAGACGATTTCCATAACAGAAGTAGTATAACACTAAATATCCAGAAAAAGTCCATTTTATTGTCAATATTACATAAAAAAAAAAAAAAAAAAAAAAATTGTTAAAAATGAAAAAAAAATTGATAACTTTATTTTAAATTATCGCAGATCGATGGTTCAACCATTTGTTTTAAAGGTATTGGCGAGCTCTTTTGAAAGATACCCATCATGAAAATTTACTCCCCTAGAGGGGGGAGGCGAGGCTCCTACACATACAAAAAAAAATTCCCAGTTTACTATCTCTATTATAAATAATTCTGGTAAATTTCATAATGATTATTAAAAAATAATTCTCTTTATGCACATTTATACAAAATTTTGTCCTATACCACCCTGTTAAAAATTTAGAAAAGGCGGGATGGCAACGCAACCTTTTAGACAATTTTTACCAAAGGTTGATAGGTACTCATTTATGTCAAGGTACAACTACATACCAATTTGTATGATATTCTGTGCAGTAGTTCCTGATATACAGTTGCCACAAACTTTTGTCACACACACACACACTTTTCTAAAAATGGTCCAATCGTGTTCTACAGCTCTCAAAACGTGTGAATCCATCAAGAACCCGAGGTCGAGAATTTTTATGAATCCAATACTTTCTTCTATTGAATATAGAAGAAAGTAAAAATCTGGAATGACTCCACTCTACTTCCCGAACATTAAGTAATAACGGCTGTATAAATAAATTAAAGCAAGAGAAATCGTTAAATATAAAAGAGAAAATTATAGTAGGGTGCTTGAGTATATTTCTCCACTGCTTAATTTTACGCTATTGCACTCCAAATAATTTGAGCCCATAGATCATAATGATAAAGAATTTTTCGTTGTGTCTCTGTAAGAAAAACTATAAATGCTAGGTTCACCAAAATCTATACAGTTCGTGCGACGGTGACTTATGACATGCGTATAAATTTTCAGCTCAGCTGAATTAGGCGTTTATAATGCTATTGCACTTTAAGAAATTTGGACTCATAGGTCATAATGATAAAAAAAATTTTCTTTGTGTCCCTGTAAAAAGCTATAAGTCCTAGATTAACCAAAATCAATAGAGTTTGTACTATGGTGACCTATAACGTACGTGCCAACTTTCAGCTCATTTGAACAAAACGTTTAGGCACTGTCGTGTTCACTCACACCCACACAGACACGCATACATGCATACACACACACATATTCATACATCATCGTAAAATAAGTTAAAGGCACTTCAAAATGTATAGAAACACCAAAATTTCGCAGACATGATTGCAATATTCTCCTTATATATGTATATTCGGAAAGTAAAAAGAACCCTCCGGGGGTTTTCGAATACCTTAATAGCCAATCGATAACTAATAGACCCTTTCAGCATTTTCCTGTGTCGAAAATACTGACTTTGAAAGATTGGGTTCATTTTATTGGGAAAATGAAACGCATTATTTGGTTTCTTGAATGCTCATCCATTTCAGCCTTTGGCGGATGGAAAGTGATTTCACTATTCTGATTAGAAAGAACCGATTTCGGGAGCATTCAAATAGACACACGTTTCTGTGGCTTCGAGGGTTGATTTCCAAAAAAGAAATTTTCAATAGAATAAGATTAAGAATTCTTTTTGAAGAGAGCATTTCCTTGAATTCATCGACACTTCGGAAGATTTATTTTCTTATAACTTTCTCTATCTATGGGATTAAAAATCTAAAGACTAAAAATTCATTCGAAATCCCGTCCATGTTGAGGTATGGGAAATGAATTCTCGTTATTATTCGTTACTTTAAATTCCCGTTTTCACATTTATAAAATTCACAAATGTTAAATTGTGTATCGTTTTTTTTTTTTTCAAAAACTGATTTTAATTTGTTCTTTCCAATTTTAGTTTGTGGTTTTAAAATGCAAAATTCCACTTCGTGAAATTTCGCATTTCACAGCTTAACGGCCCTCTTCACTCACCGTCACCGGAAACCCGAGCCAATGTTATTCTATGGGGAAATTTTCTTTACAAATAACTTATTAACTAATACATATTTTTAAATTCTGTTGTCACATTCAGAAAATTCCCAACTGTTCAATGGACGGACCTTTTTTAAAAATGTATTTTTTTAATTTTTAATATTTTATTTTGAAATTCCAAAATGAAAAAATTTCACATATTGAAAATTCGTATTTTTAAGCTTCAAAATAAAATATAAAAAATATAAGGCGTTTAGATGCTGTCGCACTTTTAAAAATTGGGTCCCATAGGCCATAATGATAAAGAATTCTTCTTTGTGTCCCTGTAAAAAACCTATAAGCGCTAGATTCTCCAAAATCTATACAGATTGAGTATTTGTGACCTATAATATGTGTATAAATTTTTTGCTCAATTGAATAAGGCGTTTAGATGCTATCGCACTTTTAAGATTTTGCTCCCATAGGCCATAATGATAAAGAATTTTTCCTGGTGTCCCTTTAAAAAAACTATAAGTGCTAGATTCACCAAAATCTATAGGGTTCGTACTAGGGTGACTTACAATATACGTACCAACTTTCAGCTTATTCGAACAAAGCGTTTAGACGCTAACGTGTTCGCTCACAGACATACATGCACACACACATACATTCATCATCGTAAACAAAGTGGAAACGGACTCAGGGGACCTCGAAACGTATAGAAACATCAAAATCTCAAATTCAGATTTTTGACATGATTGCAATACTTTTTCCTCGCTGTAGTGTTCGATAAGTAAAAATAGCACCTTTCTTGACCCTCATTAAAAAAAAAAAAAATACTACCCTTATTACCTTTTGTATTATAGAATTTCCTGTAGATACGTTTTTATTTACACACCAAATAAAACAATTTTTGAATGAAATCTTTCAAATTTCTATTGTATTCCTCCATTTTAAACTCTCCACAAGCAAATATTTTTTGCTCATGTCTCATATTATAATGGGAAAGTGACTTATTGATATACTAGTTATCAAATCAATTATTTCTTCAAAGGAATTTTAGCATGAGCTTATAGCTACTAAAAATAGTATTAATATTGCTTGTTATGATCAATTATATGTTCATAATAGCAAAAGGTTTTTCAAGGGGTAATGGGTCAAAGGATATATTTCTCTCTATGTGAAATATTTCTAAGGCAGCTTAATTCATATATATGTATGTTTAACATGAGTCTAACTAGTTTTTGTGCTTTTTTTAATCTAAAAATATTCTCAAGAATCTGAAAAGGGCCTTTTTCTTACTGACAGCACCCTGCCCTTTTTTAAACTTCAAGTAAACTCTGGATTTCAGTATTTCGCCCCAAGTTCATCTATATATTAATTTGAAACATGTTTTTGTCTGTCTCCACAATATTGAGAGAACTACTTGGTGTAAACATTTGGTTGAGGTGTCTAAAAAATGGTCTTGGTCTGTAGATGTGCTATGAAAAGAGAAAAATAAAAAAAAGTCGATCGGTTCCCCCCCCCCGGGGGGGAATCCGTTTCTCCCCCGGGGGAAACGGTTGGGAAACCGTTTCCCACCCGTTTGGGAAACGGGTTAAAAACACGTTTAAGAGCAACTAAGCTTCAAATTACTTCACGGTGAAGAAATTGTACATATGGGGACTAGAGTCGAATACTAAAAAATCACTTTCTGTCGCATACAATATAGTGCGACCCCTGGTGGTAAAAAATGGAACTTGGTGATTTTGCTGCAGACCCTATCATGTTACATCTTATTTTAAAGGTCTTGGTATTTCCTGACCGTTGGTGATGTTCGTACAGAACACACTGCGCCCCCTGGCGGTGGAAAGTGCAACTAAAGGATTTTGCAGCTGACACCACCATGTGACACCTTATTTAAAAGGTCTTGGAAATTCAAGGCGGTTGTTGATAAAGGTCTTGAAATTTCATGTTGATTGGGGATTTTTGTATATAATATAGGGCGCCCCCTGGTGGTGAAAAGTGGAACTAAGTGATTTTGTAGTGGGCCCTATCATGTTGCACCTTATTTTAAAGGTCTTGGTATTTCCTGACCGTTGGTGATGTTCCTATAGAACACACTGCGTCCCCTGGCGGTGGAAAGTGCAACTAAAGGATTTTGCAGTTGACACCACCATGTGACACCTTATTTGAAAGGTCTTGGAGATACAAGGCGGTTGTTGATAAAGGTCTTGAAATTTCATGTTGATTGGGGATGTTTGTATATAATATAGGGTGCCCCCTGGTGGTGAAAAGTGGAACTAAGTGATTTTGTAGTGGGCCCTATCATGTTGCACCTTATTTTAAAGGCCTTGGTATTTCTTGACCGTTGGTGATGGTCCTATAGAACACACTGTGCCCCCTGGTGGTGGAAAGTGCAATTAAAGGATTTTGCAGTTGACACCACCATGTGACACCTTATTTGAAAGGTCTTGGAAATACAAGGCGATTGGTGATGTTCGTATACAACATACTGCGCTCCCTGGTGGAGGAAAGTGGATTTTGCAGCGCCTGCGTAGCACACCTGCTATACGGTGCCGCAGCCACAGGCAGCGGTAACACGAGTCAGAGGTTCGTTCGGTTCAAGGTTAATTTTTGAGAATTTTTTCATGCTATTAGCGGCTTGCATATACGTGCCGCAGGCACTGGGTCACGAACCCAAGTTCCATTCTCTTTAACGTATTTTTTTTATTATTATTATTTTTTTTTTTTACAAATGATTATTTTTTTCGTGATGTTTTCATTTTAAAACAGAAATTCAAACAAAATCGAGTTAAAGGTATAAAATAATACAAATTTAAGGTTCATTTAAGGTATAATGGGCCCGGGCAACGCCGGACGGGTCAGCTAACATATAGTCTTAGTATTAAACGAAATAGAAAATAAAAGATAGCATCTGCTTATTTGAAGTCTGTTTGACCTCACATTGACAGTACTTTGTAGAAAGTGATGTCATATACAGTATTTCTATTTATAAGCATTTGTCCGACTTTCTTTTTTTAAGTGAAATGTCGTAAATTATATTAGATGTTTTATCGTGAAACACATTTAAATAATGATGCGACGGTTTTTGAAACATTACGGTCAATAAAGTGATCGTCGAATTCGACGGGTTCCAGCTGGTATATTTGTATAATGGAACGCAACCTATCCGAATTTGTCCCCGTATTGGGTAGCCGAATGTTTAGCGCTTTTTTTCTTTTTCCCGTTGCCAGTTGTTGAGTTCTATTCAGACATAGATATACGTAGCGGTTTGGACTCCACTTTAACCGTTAGTTCCTCATTTAATGAGAATTAATGTGCAAAAAATGACCGTACAGTCGGTTACAAAAATGTCCGAACACTAGCAAAAATTCCTATGTAAAAAAAGTACACTTCATACGGTTTTGTTAAATAAATCCTTGTCAAATCCTCTTCTCAGTCAGTCTAAGAACATGATTCGACAAGGATTTATTTAACAGAACCGTATGAAGTGTACTTTTTTTACAAAGGAATTTTTGCTAGTGTTCGGACACTTTTGTTACCGACTGTACAACGACGGTCACACCCCTTCCCTGTTGTATCTCCCTGTAAAAGAAATTTAATAAGTAAGCTCGCAATTTCGAGTAACGACTCTGTTGTAGAAAAATTATAAAACATATATCGGCTTCATTCTCACTGAAGAATTTATAACACTTCAGATGCGAGTCATGAGCCGCTTAGGACGTTTATATGTAAATTGTTTCATGCTTCCCTGTCAACTACTTGTTACGCCCACCTATTTTTCATAATAATAATACTTTACCAAAGCAATGTATCATAAGTCAGTTTTTTTTTTTCTTTAAACAATTCAGTACATAAATTCAACCTCAAATAATTTGAATCCATAGACAGTAATACATGAGAATTGTATTTTATATCCCTGTAAAAATATTATTATTCCCATACTTATGAAAATCTACATTGTTCTTGCGACTGCGTCTTATAACATGGCACACAATATGATGTTAATCGAATCTAGAGTTTAGATGTTGGTACGTAACGAATAATTCGAGTTCGCGGCCCGTAATAAAAATAATTCTTTTTTGTGTCTCCGTAAACGAACTATTAGTCCTTCATCCAAGAAAATCGATACAGGTCATGCGACGGTGAACTTTAGCATATATAGAAATTTTGAGCTCATTCTAATAAATGATTTAGACGGTATCGTGTTCATTCATGCACACATATATTTTTATGAAAAGAGAAAAAATTATTTCAGTTGATCTCAAAACAAATAGGTGCACAAAATCCTAATAGGTTAAGTGCACCAGTGATTGACACTTTTAGAGCAATCTCTGATGTTTTTAATGTTCTAGTCATCAGAAAATATTGTTAGAAATCTTAAGTTGGTACATGTGGTATGAAAGACATTCAGAACCACATGTATGGTAAAATATATACATTTGATAACAATTATTATTTTTTTTTTTATGAATTTTTATTTGACACCCACTCAATGTTCCAGTCATTGACACTGCCAGTTTTTCATTTTATCAGTCATTGGCACCCTATGTTCCAGTGTTTGACACTGCTAGTGATTCATTTTACCAGTTATTAGCACGCTATGCGCCAGTGTTTCACATAAAGTATTAAAATTCTTATATGTAAAATACATGATTTTATTATTTTTCGTATTTATTAATTATTTCGGGATAGATGTCAATGACTGGAACATGCTAATCACTGGAGCACCTACCCTAGTAGATTTTTATTATTTATTTATTTATTTATTTTTTTTTTACATGATAAAAATACTTTTTGTTAAAAAATTCCTTAAAAGGTTTTAGTTCCTTAAAAGGTTAACAGTAAAAATGATTCTGTTATTCATGTGTTAAAATGGCTCCTGTGGAAAGAGAAAAATGAAGATTCAATAATATCCCTTTAGTATTTATATTAATATGTGTAGCATCGAATTGTAAATTAATTATTGCTGTTAAGCAGGCCCTATTCTGAAAAAGAATGCTTGTCCTCATGTAAACTATATATCTTAATCTCATTATCTTTCGTGCAATTTAAAAATATTGAAACTTGGTTTTGAGAAATACTTGTCATAGACCGTTATGTATCGAAATTCTTTTATAAGTTCCTGTACATAAACCAGTAGTGTTTATACCATTTTCGGCTGGAAACATACTGTAGTGAACCTGAATAGCGCACTGTAAAAAATATCTGTTAAAAGTACAGGGAAAATCTGGCAGCTGGGGTGCCAGTATTTCTCCGTCAAATATACAGAACAAAACTGTACTTTAAAAAAAACCTGTTTGGTTTACAGGATTTCTACGTAAAATATGTCAGTGATACAATTTTGCGGTTTTCAACTGTATATTTGACGGAGAAATACTAGAACCCCAGCTGATAGATTTTTCCTGTACTTTTACAGGTTTATTTTTTGCAGTGCTTATATCAATTTCAAGGCATTCTAAGAAAACTGGCGGATACGAGAACGTGGACGGACAGACCGAAAATCTTGGTCTAAAACGTGAAAGAACATGAAAGTTTTATTTTTATGCTCTCAAGTTTTTTAATGTGCGACTGGCAGATATAATTGCAAATTATTGTTTAAAAAAGCAAGTAAATCGTTCTTGATTGATTGGTTTCGGTAGATTGCGTGCTACTAAAAAAAATAATAATAATAATAACAATAAAACATGTTAAAATGCTTAATGTTTTTTCTTTCGAGTTATACAATAGAATCGATTATTTCAGACAGCAAATCCATTAAGCTATTTTCCTTTCCCCATTCATTTTAACTTTGGCCTCGACTCATACCATTAAAACACTTTCACAATCGAAAATCGGTGTCATTTTAGACTGTCTAAAGTTAGCTTATCCATCCAATTGACTCTTATTAACTCAGAGTATGCAATTTCAGCTCTGGCCAGTTAAGGAATTTAAATGAGTTATTTTTCTTGTCTCGCGCCTTCCTTTTCCATTTCTCGTTTAGTTGCTCTAAAAAGCTATTATTATAAAGCGATTATTACGCGCGTACTAGGTTTTTTGCATACTCTACATACCACTTCCAAAGCAATGTTGTGATATTTCATCAGCGTAAGCAAAATACTATAGTTGATTAACAATTGAAATACCTCAAGATAGTTAATAATTATGCATTAAAATCAGACATTTATTTCCCCGAGAAGGATTTCCCGTCAGGACTACTGGGGGGCCATTTATTACCAGTTTCGCATCTATGGGCTAATACTTTTGTAAGCAGCCCTTCGAATAACAGCAGAGGAATACAGGTAGTGGAAAAAATAGATAGCAGACAAGGAAAAATCTCTCATAGACCAGTATATATCTGAATTGTCGTAAAGAAAGACACACTACCACTAGCACTCGACCCCAGGCTTAGTAATCAATTGACTTTTACACCTACAGCCCCACCTGGATTCATTTGCCAGCACCTGTATGCAGATCAGTAGTACTAGTAATAAAATTTTACACTCTAATAATAAGACTGAATAACATGTATTAGCTTACAGCAGAAAATACATCGAAGTAATGGTGATAAAAAATAAAAAAAGTAATACCGTATAAACTTTGTGAAAACACCATAAATTTAAATAAAATTATACTTTTAAAAAATTAAAGAACACGCTTTTATTGAAATGTTAACTAAAATAATTTTAAAGTTAAAAAAAATGGGTTTTTTACTTAATACTTTGCCCCTGGAACCTGCCCCTGAAGGGATAGGCGCCTGGAAACACTTGTATATAGTATCGTCATCGATAATGAAGTCGTGTGCAAAATTTCAGGTCAATCGGACCACCAGAAGTAACCGAAAATTGATTTCCAAGATTCCGTTACATACATTAATAGTTACATCATGTCAAATGAATAAAAACGTGTTAAAAAGTCTAGAAATTACGTAATAGTAACTGAATAAATAACATAATGAAGGAATGAGAAATAAGTAATTTAGAATTAAACAAAAACCATTTTTTAAAAAATCTCCCCTGACTGGACTCGAACTTTAGACCTTTAGGTTCGTAGCCCGGAGCTTTACCTCACAGCCACAGCGTTCACGTAGGGAAAGTCTTTTTTACAATATAGATTTTTTGTTTTCTCCCAGAGCGGTTACAAACATACATACAGGTGAAGCTAATAAAAGCGTGTTAAAAAAGGAAATCACAATACTTGTTTTGTTTCCCACGACTCTTCGTCAGGTGAATAGAGTGGGTACGAATGCAGCAAATAAAGGGACGTGGTGTTACTTCGATCAAAAATAATTATTGCAAGTTTTTTTTTGCAATTTATGGTGTTTTCACAGGTTTTTTCATTTCAAAGTTTGAATTCATTCTAAAAATGTTTAAGTAAATAAAAACATGAACACATAGACGAACCAAAGTCCTAGTCACTTTTAAAGTTGTTGGAGAGTGCTAAGAATTTTTATTAATAACTAGAAACATTCTTTAAGAAAGTCATATTTAATTATTACAAATAATTTGCCCGAAAATGCACGTCATAAATACGACTGTTAAGTGATGATGAATAAAATGCTTCGCAAGCAAACACTGTCACTTACAAAAACTATCATTGTTTCTTTTTAAAATAATCGAATACGATCCTTCATCAGACGAATAGAAGTAATCGCCAGCGCAGCATGACAGGAGAGAGAAACCGAAATAAAGAAATTAAAATCCTAAGTCTTTCATATCCAAAATAAATAAATAAACAAACTACAAAAGTTGTTTCGTTGAGCTTATTTTCTTATTTTAAGCCAAAGTTTTATTAGATGTAAAAATTCGTTTTGTCATATCAACACAAAAGGATCTTGTTAACAAATTTACAAAATTTAATAAAAATTCCTCGTATTTGCTTATAATTAACAAAATAATTTTGTTTAGCTTTATACTGATTTTTGTAAGTAAAACAACAATATTTTTATAAGAAAGAATATTTTTGTTAGAATGGCAACAAAAACTATTGTGTTATTAAAAAAAAAAAAAAAAAAAAGAACATTAGAACACATTTAAATTACACATTTTTTTTTTTTTTTTTTTTTAGTTCCCCATCATACTATAGGTATGGGGAACTTAGGTAATCGTGAAAATTTTCGACCTCGGTTTTTTGACTTTTTTACACGCTTTAAGGTGTGAGGATTCCGAAAATGACAAAATCTGTATGCTGTCCGTCTGCAGGGGTATCTGTTAGTTTGTTAGTCCGTATGTCCGTTAGTTAGTTTGTTAGTCTGTGTACACGATATCTGAAGAACAAATTTTCGCAGAGAAGTCAGATCAGTTTTAAAATATTACTTTAGACACTGGCAAGAACCCTATTCATCTGCAACATCCAATTTAAAAAACTTCGTATGTTACTAGAAATTTACGAATTTCTTAACATGGGAGAATAGGACAAAATTTTACTTAAACGTCAATTTTAAGGATATTTTCATCGTAAAGATGTTAGACTACTTCATAAATATTATTTAGGATACTGGCATGAACATCATTGACTATGAATTTTGCTATATAAAAATTTCGTAAGTTATTGGACATTTACGAATTTCTTAACATGGCAGAATAGGGCAAAATTTCATACAAACGCCAATCTTCAGGGATATTTCCGTCGTAAAGATGCCAGATCATTTTTTGAAATATTATTCAGGATACTGACATGAATGCCATAGAGTATGAATTTTCCAATTAAAAAAATTCGTAAGTTATTTAGAATTTACGATTTACTTAAAATGGCAGAATAGGGCAAAATTGAGCATAAACGTCCATTTTGAGGATCATAAATATATCAGACTACTTCAAAATAACTATTATGATACTCGTATGAACGTGATTGACTACAGATATTCTAATAGGAAAATTTCGTAAGTTATTCGTAATTTAAGATTTTATCAACATAACAAAACTGAAAATTTTCCATATAAATATGCATTTTGAGAATTGTTGCATTGGAAATAGTTGAATGGAAACTAAACTATGAAATTGACCCTGATAAAATAAATTAATAGATTAGAATAAGATAAATATATCGAAGTGAACGGTGGATAGCCTATTATGCGGGGATTTTATTCTGTCACAGTGTCAAGTGTTTGGTCAAATTCATTTCTCTTAACATGATAAACATGTTAAGAGAATGTCCTGCACTAGAAATTTATAATAGCATAAATATGATGCGCATGCGCAGAGTCCACCTATGCCAACTAGTTCCCTTTTTTATGCACATTAACTTTTTGTTCATTCAAAAAAATTTTCTCTTTATATAGATTTCAAAAAACTTTCCAACGGTAGTTTCTCGTACCATTAGACCTTCGTGTGATTTTGCCTGCGTGATTGATAACGTCTTAAAATATATTTAATTTTAAATTAGGAAATGAAAAAACTCTAAAATTATCTTTATACCTTTTGTGTAGCGCGTGCCCATGCTTATTATCTAAAGACATTAAATCTAAAAAAAAAATACTTTTTGATTAAACTGTGGTGGAAGAAATCTAACAAAAACATCTTTTTAGCTTTATTTTTAGAAAATACATTGATTTGATTAGCCCTGTTTATCGTTTCAAGTTTGCATACGCACGCTATAATGTACTAAAAACAAGTTCCTATAGCTTTGAAATTTCCAATTGAACAATTTCCATTTATATACCACATAATATACTTGAAAAACTTTGTGAAACTTTGAAAAACAATCAATTACGTTAGTCATTTATCTTGTTATATGGGGAAAATACTTTTGTTCACATTAATAATGCACATTAGTTTAATTATATTGTGTTCATGCAGTATGAAAATATTAAAATATCCTGTGAAAGTATACCTCATGAATCTAAACTTTTTGGTGAGTTGCATGTACTGACCAGTGACTCTACTTATACCATTCTTAACAGAGAATAAGCCATAATTAACTTGAATAGCCTGTATCTGTTTTATGGTATACTTAAAATGTTCACAAAAATTAGAGTGTAGTCGGATGAACAGACAAACAAACCAAAATCATAATCATTCTCACTTATACTTCGTTAAAAAGTACAGGGTGGCGACAATCAGGGAAAACGGGGAAATGATGGAAAAATCAGGGGACTTTATCAATCTGGAAATATCAGGGAAAAATCAGAAAATTTTATAAAAACACCCCAAAATCATGGAAATTTTCATTTTTGCGGGCAAGCATGATTGAAAGATCGCCAAACACATGTTGTCTTTACCATGATTGCACAGGATTGACTGCTTTCTAGTTGAATCTTACCAAGTTAACATTAATAAATAAATAAATAAATCTTTTTTTTTTTGGTCTTGATGCTAATATGTTGTGCAATTAAAATGAGTCATTTTTTATTATTTTGTTAATTTTTCCAAAATTTTGAGTTTTTCATTTCATTTTCCTTTTTGTACGTGAACAAAATAAATAAATAAATAGAGATATTTTTGCTCATCAGTACACTTTTTACTTCCATTACCCTACTACCGTAAGTAATGGAAGTATTGTATTCGGTCTGAAAATTCGATATCGGGTTTTCACCTGATTTACACGTTTTAAGGTCCCCTGAGTCCAAAAAAGTGGTTTTTGGCAATTGGTCAGTGTGCATGTATGTGTGTGTGTGTGTATGTATGTGGAGAATCTTCTGACTATTATAGCTCAGAAACTAATAAAGATAGAGCTACGAAACTTTAGAATTGAAATACGTCTGGTGTACTGATGAAATTTCCAAATTTTGGTGAAAATTGATAAACCGGAAGTGGGACATCGGAAACCGGAAGTGGGACCGTAAGTCCGTATCTCAAAAACGGCTCTAACGATTTTCCCCTGAGTCCAAAAAAGTGGTTTTTGGCAATTTGTCAGTGTGTATGTATGTGGGGAATCTTCTGGCTATTATAGCTCAGAAACTAATAAAGATAGAGCTACGAAACTTTAGAATTGAAATACGTCTGGTGTACTGATGAAATTTCCAAATTTTGGTGAAAATTGAAAAACCGGAAATGGGACATCGGAAACCGGAAGTGGGACCGTAAGTCCGTATCTCAAAAACGGCTCTAACGATTTTCTTTAAACTTGCTACATAAACACTCTATTAGATGTCCTTTCGAATGATATAGTTGGTTAGTTCAGGAAAATTGATAGGCGTCCTGTATAAATAGCTCAATTTCAGGTCTTGCAAGCGCGTTCCTTTAAAAACGGCTGTACGGTTTTTTTTCAAACTCGCCATATTAACTCACTTTTAAATATCCTTTTGTATGTAATTATTGTTTTCCAGCCAATAATTGATTTTTTATAAAAGTTTGTATCTCAAAAACGGCTCTAACGATTTTCTCTTTAGGTCACTTTTATGTTTTCTGATCACATTATCTCTAAAAAATGCATATAATACGTATAATAGTCTGTAATGGAAGTCGTGTGGATGTTTCACACCAGATTTTTTTTACTTGTAGTGGTTTAGTGAGCATGTTGCACAAGAACGTTATATACACAGAATTGTAGAATGTATGTAAAAGGAAACGAAAATCATGGAAATTTGTCAAAATTAGTCATGGAAAAATCAGGGAACATTTTTTTCGAATCTCTGTAGCCGCCCTGTGTTAAAACGCAGAGTACAAATATTCATTCGTCGTAGATCGAAAAATGACCAACTACATTTGGCAATCCTCACACGTACGCTTCTGGAAGTGTTTTAGTAAGTTAGTTTTATTAAAATATAACTAAATTACTAAAGTCATTATAATTAGTCATAATATAGTCATAATAATTATATTTATTAAAGAAAGTTTTATAATTTATGTATATATGAGTGTGTGTGTGTTGTTATTCATTCATTCATTTAATTACCAGTGCAGAGATGTCACTGGGCAGGGTTTCACCTGACGTGATAATTCATAGTATTATTCCATTAATATTAACTTTCACAAGTCGACCTTTATTCTTTCCCCCCCCCTTTACGTAAGTAGTAGCTATAAAAGAAAAAGGAAATGTAATTTTTTTGTGTGTGTTCCTTTATGAGTGATATAAAAAAGGGGGGGGGGGGGTCACCTATCAATATTTTCTAATAGCAAATTTTTCGGTTTTTCAAGTTGCTTATACACTTTTCACCACTTCCCTTTTTTCAAGGAACACCAATGATTTACTGACAGACAGACTTGTATTAAAAAATTAATAAGCAAAGTGTGACCCAATTCTCAAAAAGTTTAGACATCACCGTTCTATCCATAAAGACGACTTGTTTTTGTGTCTATGAGCCCCACCAGAGGCCGAGAGATTCTGCTTTCGAAGGTGGTAGACGGGAAATCTGGGTTCGATCCCAGGTCACACTCGTCAATTTAACTGTCCGGAGTTTTTCGAGCGTTCCTCCGAATTATACGTAAGTAAGACCCTCTTAAAAAGTTCTAAGGGGTCCTCTTCTAAGAGAACCCTCTTAAAAGACCCTCCCTTCCTCACACACATTGCGAAAGGCATTCCGTTCAAGCCTAGGGTCCATATGCAGTCTATCGGCATTAACCCATGCACGAACATTGTTTTGTGCGTACGAATCCTAAATGTTACTTATGTTTTGTTTGGTACAGTGTATATTAAAGTATGTTTTTATAGGAACTTATCGTTGGACGTAATTTATTAGAATTCGTTTAGATGCCCCTCTGCCAATACACAAACCAGCCGTGCTATACCATTGTTAACAAACCCTTGCTGGCTCAATTTATTCCAGGTTTGAAGTCAAAAAATTGTTATTTTTTTTACATTTTTAAACTTAATAACGCCATTCGTATAGATCATTTCCATAAGAAATAATCTGGTGTGTCACTCACACGACTTTCTCTTATCCTGAAATTTAATATGATAAATACAGGTTGGAGATTTAGAGTTAAGATAACGAGTACTGTTATGTAAACCTACGTTAAAACAATTTAAATTAGGCTTCGGAAGAGTTTTATATGATAATTCGTTCTGTGTGAGGGGGGCAGTAGCCCCCCTCACACAGAACTAATCATCTACACCTACATTTAAATGCACCTTCTACTAATGCACCTACATTTAAATAGAATTTAAATCTGTTATTGAAATTAAAAGTTCACTTAAAATTATTCAGACAACTTTCACGCGCAACATTCCTTGAAACTTATCAATCTTGATCAAACTTTTCCAGCAACAAACTTACATTAACTTGAAAATGCAACTTTTAGATCCCCTGAAATGATTCGTTTTTAAGTTACCTACTCTAAGAGACACAGACAAGGACCAAGCGTTTAAAAACTTGACTTCGGTCATCAGGAAGCCTCAAAACGTGTAAATATACAAAAAGCAAGAGAGGAATATTTAGCTTAAAAGCATACATTATTTTCCATATGTTTATGAAGAATTCTTTTCAATTCCTCAGCAAATTTCCTGGACATGGATATTATAGTAAAGCACTTAAAATAAGAATAAAAGGAATGTTGTCGCTTAAAAATTTCCAACCCTTTTTCAGCTATTGCCGCACTATAATCTAGTTCTTTTGCGTAACCCTGTAAATGAACAGTGAATGATTTCCCTACCATATTTTACATGAGACATATTTTTACTCATATAAAAAATATATATTAATTTCATTTGGTTTAGTGCAGTCTATAGATGTTAAACTCTACTCATCTGCAATTTCCCCCATAGACGTAATGTATTTGAATACTCTTGGGTCTCCCTGTACACGAACCATTTGCTCCATTTCAACTAAAATCTTAGTGTAGCATCCCTATATCATACACATTTAGAATACCAAGTTTGGACTTTCTACTACCATATGTTCTTGAGATATGCTGGTGACAGACAGACACACACACAGACCAACCGCTAAAAACATGATTTTCGGATTCAGGACGCCTCTAAACGTGTAAATATAACAAAAACTCACTTTCGAAAATTTGAGTCAAAAACAATACTTTCTCTACCTTATTGGTACAGAAAGTAAAAAAAAAAAAAAAAAAAAAAAGGGGGGGGGGGGAGAAGAAGAAGAATAGAGAGAGAGAAAGAAAGAAACATATTTAAATACAAGTAAAAATTACTTTAAAGTTGGTTTTCTGCACTTTGCGCAGGAATCTATCTATTGTTAAAACTTATATAATTCCATGGGAAAAATTGATTATAAATTTAAAATTAGCATTAAATAATATATACATTTTTTCCAATTTAATTTTGGTTCTAAAAAATGAATTAAATGAATTGTTCTCACTTTTATAGCTTCAAAGTGATGTAGTAAAAATTTTAAACATTAATTTTTGAAAAACAAGAACAAATTTAAAGTTATAGATTTTTCTCAACTGTGAAAATAAAGGGGCTCTTTTTAACTTTATGTTCTAAACATACATGAAAATTCTTTGTCTTGTATAGAAGTATTCAGTTTAAGGGGACGTACGACCCTTAGAACTTCAAAAAACATCGATTTAATCATAGTCTTTTTTTAAATAAATGATTGTTAACTAAGCTTCATTGGGCATGTCTATTTGTTACCTATAAGTTTATTATGTATTTTGGAATATAATTTAAATTCTGTGGTGAATAATTTATGTGTTAATAATTAATGTGTTTTCTTCCCCTTGCGCGTAGGATATCTCTGAAAATATTTAATATTTTTTCTTGAAATTTTCACAGATTATGTAACATATCAGATCCTTCAAAATGAACGTAAGTTTGTATCCCCCTCCCCCCCTCCTATTTTTCATACAGGTGATACTTCAGATTTTATTTAAAAATCAATGATCTTTAAACTTATATATTTTTTTTTTTAAACCTAAATTTGAACAAATTTAGGTTCAGTTAAGGATCTGATATGTTACATAATCTGGGAAAATTAAAAAAAAAAAAAAAAAATATTAAATAGTTTTAGAGATATCCTGCGCGCAATGTGAAAAAATTATTAATATTATTAAATTAATTATTAAATAATTCACCCCGTTAAATAATTCACATAAATTATTAAATAATTCACCACAGAATTTAAATTATATTCCAAAATGCATAATAAGCTAAGCTTATAGGTAACAATTAGACATGCCCAATGAAGATTAGTTAACAATGAACTACTTAAAAAAAGACTGTAATTAAATCGATGTTTTTTAGAGTTCGAAGGGTTGTATGTCTCCATAACATTTTTAGTGCTGCCATCTACTGAATACATTTATAAACAAAATTCAATATAAATATTTATGTTCGGATTTTGTTACTCAGTGCTGCCATCTAGTATTTTTACATGTAGACATCATTTAAATGATAATGATTATATTTATAAGATGTAATTGTATATTATTTCAAATAAATTTCAATGTTGTTTATCAATGTTAAAAAAATAATTCTTTTATTTTGTAGGTAAGCTTCTTGATTTATTTTGCATGAATATGGAACTGCGTAAGTAATTTTACGTTGTATCTTTCTTTTATAGTTCGATTTAATTTAAAATTTCTTAACTCTGTGTTTCATTATCGTTTTATAGGATTCATAGATGAATAATACATTTTTAGAACCACTAACTTTGTAAGATTGCAATCTATTGGTTTAATCACAATTTAATACAGGGGTGCCTCCAAATTCATTAGCAAGTCTTTTAGGATAAGTAAAAACATATAAAAAGAAGCAATTTTTTCCCCCAGCAATGTGGGACCGGAAATGAAAAATGTAGGTGGAAACATAAGAAATGCACCATAATTTAGAATGTCTAAAAAGGTGGGGTCGAAAATTCATAGAAAACTGCATGGGGGGGGGGAGGTATAATCATAAAAATGTGGAGGGGAAAATACATAGAAACTACTAGCACCAATTAGAAAATAAAGAAAAAATAGACACATGTACAGAAAGAAAAAAAAAAAAAAAAAGGAAATTGAAGAAAGGTGGGATGGGGGTCCGCCGAAAACTTTCACTTCTGAGCCCATGCTGTACAAAAATGCTTCTTTATATACTTTTTACTTTCTTCTATATGTAATATAGAGAAAGTATTGGATTCGCGAAAATTTTCGACCTCCGTTTTTTGACGGATCTACACGTTTTGGGATGTCCTGAACACGAATTGATAGTTTTTAGAAAATGTCTGTCTGTCTGTGTGTCTGTCTGTATCATTTGTTTGTGGACGCTGTATCTCACGAACATATGAATGAAATTTAACCAAACTTGGTATTTAGTTGCACCCTGACATGAACTGGTGCCCATTAGATTTGGGGATCAATAGCTCAACAGGTGGCGCTGTAATCGCATTTTATGCAAATTTTTAACATGGCAGCATAGGACAAAATTCCGTATAAATGGGCATAAGGAGAGTTATTTTAAACTTGTGATTGTAAAATTAATTTGAATTATTGATGATAGTAGTAGTTAACTAGGAAAAAAAAATTGTGCATGGGGGGGCATCGATTCCCCCCCTGGGGGGGAAGTACCCCCCCCGGGGGGGTTACATTTTGAAGATGGCTATCATTCGAAAGATCTCGTCAATACCTTTAAAACGAATGGTTGAACCATAAATCTGTGATAATTTAAAACAAAGTTATCGATTTTTTTTACTTTTAACAAAAAAAAAACTTTGAAAAATAATCGTTTTTTTTTTTTTTTTTTTTTTTTTTTTAACGAAATTTTTACCAAACTTGGTATTTAGTTGGTCCCCGACATAAACTGTTGCTGATTATATTTGGGGATCAATAGCTCAACAGGTGGCGCTGTGATAGCATTTTATCTAAATTTTTAACATGGCAGCATAGGACAAAAATTCGTATAAATGTGCATAATAAGAGTTATTTTACACTTGTGTTTGTAAAATTAATATGAATTATTGATAATAGTAGTACGTAACTAGGAAAAAAATTTTGTGCATGGGGGGGCATCGCTTCCCCCCCTGGGGGGGAAGTACCCCGCCGGGGGGGGGGGTAAATTTTGAAGATGGGTATCATTCGAAAGGTCTCGTCAATACCTTTAAAACGAATGGTTGAACTATAAATCTGTGATAATTTAAAACAAAGTTATCGATTTTTTTTACTTTTAACCAAAAAAAAAAAAAAAAAAAAAAATTCTATTTTTTTTTTTTTTTTTTTTTTTTTTTTTTTTAATATTGTTAGTGATTGAATATGTATTAATTTTCACAAAAAAAAAAAAAAAAAAAAAAAAAAAAAAGAAAGAAAGAAAGAAAGGGAAAAAAAATCATTTTTTTTTTTTTAAATATTGTTACTGATTGAATATGTATAGGAAAATATAGAAGAAAGTCTTGTGGTGGCCACAACATACTAGTTTACGTAACCTTAAAGTTTGACCCATGAGTTCGTTGACACCATATATATGTATACAAATCTAAAGGGGTGAAACTAAAATTGTAGTATTCATCCGGCAACCCTGGTTCTATATTTATGAGAGAACTTTTATTATATTGTAATTTGTAGGTGCAAAAAGAAAAAAAAGAAAAAGATACTTTCGGATATTTCGCATATTGTAGGATTCACCTGAAGTTATATGTATATTTTCAAATGCATATTAATGAAGTGTTACAGATTAATTAATTATTATATCGTTTTAACTGTATCGTCATTGTCGGAGTTATAACTTGTTGTTAATGTTTTGCATATATATATATATATATATATATATATATATATATATATATATATATATATATAATTTTTAAAAAGTCGTCGGAAACTCAGTTTCATATTTCTTGAATTAAAAACTTTCTTTTTATAATATATTTAATGTGCTTTTAATTTTTGTATTGGATGTTAGTTTACCATTATCCAAGTAGGGTGCTGCCCTCTGTCAGTAATTGAGCATATTATTTCTGATTAGGTACTTTCCCGTCAGCTTCACTCAAATTTCGCCAACATTACATTTCTAGTTCCTCATCATACTTACTATAGATATGAGTATATACTTTAGTATTTATGAAATATTTCCAACTGATACATTTTGCCCTAAGGCAAAAATCACAAAATCTATGTGGTGTCCATAGGTAGACATTATTTCAAGAATAAATGAATTTATTGAAATTCAGCATTCTATTTTGAAAACCTTTTAAGTTATTGGAAATTTTAAAAAGTTTCTTATCATTGCAGAATAGGATAATATTTCGCATATATCAGGGGTAGAAATGAAGAAAATAAATTTCAGCAATTTTCAGATTTCACTTTTCCATACATACTTTGGCAGGTCAGTTCTTCCGTTCTATTATACTTTTAAAAATATTTAAAAGTTTGGAAACTGTTTGTTTTACTAAGAGTAAGACTTACTTTGTTTATAAATATATGTAAGTCAAATAGTATGTTTTGTAAATTAATTAAAAAATACAAATGAAGTCTTATATAAATCAAATATTTATGCTTTAATAAACGAGCTTAATGTCACGTATTTAATATTAAGATTTAAAAGTTTAAAAAAAGTTATGAAAGGGAAGTTAAATGAAAAATTACAGGGAATGTGTGATATTGACAGTTATAAAAAAAAATAAAGTATACTTACTATTGTTATATAACATACTATTCTATGACAGATTTATGGGTAATTTTAGAGAAAAGTAAAAAATAATAATTTAAAATAATAATAATAATAATAATAATAATAATAATAATGCCTCACTGGTCCGGTGGACCATTAGAATCTATGTTTTGCTGAATATTTTTGTGGTCCCGGGCCAACGGACCACTGTTAATTACGAGCTATGTATATTATGAAAATAATTTTCATTGTAGAGAATTCTGACTGGTTTTAAAATATAATTTTTGATACTGACCTGAACATTATTATAGATCATTTTAAGTTCCTTCAAATTGAAGATTTTCGTAACATGGTACAGAAGGTAAATATTTTGTATGAACTTGCATTATGGAAATAATTGCACATAACATAGAATTATGCGAAAAATAAAATCGACGCCAATATAATGACGCAGTATGGTGCTTAGTTTTAGTTCATTTAAAGTTTTATTACTTTCTTCTATATGTATATATAGAGAGAAAGTATTGGAACGTATTCGAACTCCAGTTGTCGACGGATTTACACGTTTTGGGATTTCTTGAACACGATTTGACTGTTTTTAGAAAACGTTTGTCTCTGTGTGTGTATCACAAATTTTGTGGATGCAGTATCTCACGAACAAATGCACGAAATTTAACCAAACTTGGTATTTAGTTGAACCCTGGCATAAACGGTTGCTGATTAGATTTGTGGAACAATTGTTCAAAAGGTGGTGCTGTTATCGCATTTTTTCTAAATTTTTAACATGGCAGTATAGAACAAAATTTCGTATAAATGTGCATATTGAGAGTTATTTTAATCATGTGATTGTAAAATTCATATGAATTATTGATAATAGCAGTAGTTAACTAGGAAAAAACATTTGTGCATGTGGGAGCATCCCTTACCCCCCTGGGGGGGAGGGGAATAAATTTTCAATATGGGTATCTTTCGAAAGATCTCGTCAATACCTTTAAAACGAATGGTTGAACTATAAATCTGTGATGATTTAAAAAAAATTATCGATTTTTTTTATCTTTTAACGAAAAAAACTTGGAAAAATAATATTTCTTCTGATTTGCAAAAAATTGACACCTTTCAGCATTTAGTGATAATATAATTTTGTCAGATAAAAATCGTCTGCATTTATGATTTATAATAGAAAATAATTTGATAATTTAATAAATAATTTGCATTGAATAAATTTTGTGTAAAATTATATAGAAGGAAGTCATGTGGTTGCCACATCATACTACTTTTTATAGGTATAGGTTCCTTGGAGAAAATTTTTATTGAACTAATATTTCTGATTCTATTGATTATCACGTTATCAGCAAGAATTAATTCATTTCATATTGTAGTTCCTGGCTATCCGAGTTTCATTCATAAAGATTGTGTAAATATCATTTTCAGAGTAACTAGAGGAATTTGTTTTCGGAAATCGTCATTAAAAAAAAAAAAAAGATTTATTTACTGATTGAATTTTTACCATCATGTAAGATATTTCAGCAAAGAATGATAAATCATACCGATGACTAATTTTATTGAAATCATATCCATAAGTTAAAAAAAATTCCTTGTACTGTTTCCAAGAAAACCCAATTTCTGACAAATTTTGCCCTGGCAGCATTTAAGTTACCCGTTAATACTAGTTTTCCCAGATTATGAGGGTAAATCAGATTGAACTGTCACCTTAAAAATTTCCCTAATTCTAAATTTTTATCAAAATCATTTGAGGAGTGTCCAAGAAAACCAAATTTCTATTATATTTTGCTCCTGACGAAGTACAGTATACCAGCGAACGTTAATATTCCCGAAGACAAACAAAACTCAATTCGATTTGTCAAGACAAAAAAAAAAAAAAAAAAAAACCTTTAATCTATTTTTTTAACAAAATCGTTAGAGCCGTTTCTGAGAAACGCAGGACACATATACAAGATATTTAATAAGTTAAAGAAAAACGAATAATTTAGCAGGAAAAAAAAATATCACATTTACAACGATATATTGAGGAAAAAAAAACTTTATTCGTGATTTTAAATAATTCTAAAAAAGATAATGTAAAAAAAAATATGTAATGTTACGTGAGGACCACCATTTGGCGATTTTTTTTCCCTCGGTCCCGCTAAAAATATCTAAGTTATGGTTAAAACATTAAACTATATTTAAGGAGGAAAAACCTAAAAAAAAAAAAAAAGTTAAAATATATATTAATGAAAAAATTAATAACATTTGGAAAACGACCTATCCGCGATTGTAATGAAATGCTCGCCCTCTGGTGGGCTAAGGTGAAATTACAATTAACAGGAATAGCTTTCGGCTTTCATCGAGACGCCATTGCTTGCCGATGTTTAGTTTCACATATATTTATCGAATAAAAATGAAAAAATCCGGTAAAAAAGATAACACATACTGTTGTGTGCCACAGTGTGACTCCAAACGATCAAGAAATCCAGAATTAAACTTCCATTTATTTCCAAATGACCAATTTAAAATTTCAGTTGCTTCGGCTAATGGAAGTAAAGAATTAATCAGATGATTTGAAACTAATATTTGTTCAGCTTCAATTAAATATCTACTTCCGATCGAACTTTGAATAAACTGAAATATTTTTTTCAAAAGCAATCCATTTTCCATGATGTAATGGCGGAGAAATTATAGCACGAACATTAAGTAGTAACACAAATTGAACAATAATAAATACACGTGGCTATTATATTTACAAACAACAAAAGCTGAAAAAGCGCCATCTATCGATCATTACAAACGCGGATAAGCTGGCGAACGCCGACTAATATAATTATAATCGCACCTCGTGAAAAATGCCAATGACGCATATTTAAGATAAATTCTTATACTAAATACAATCATACATCACTCATGAATTGTTTGTTTCTGTCCGATAGATGAGAGGTGCTTGATTCGAACCCAAGTCGCCCTCGTAGTACTGGCTTTTCGAAGTTTTTCGTGGTTTTCTTGAAAACTCGCCTGAATATGGGCTGGGCTAGGGTCTGTTAAAAGAAAGCAAAAGAGGACATTCACCTCGGCGTAGATCCTTGGTGCAAATTATTGGCCTTAATCCGTACAACAACACACCATCACGTGCAAATTTATAGGAACAAATATATGAAGGAGAAATGAGTGGAGCCCTCACATATTAACTTGTTTATTTTAGAGACGACACAAAACAGTACAATTTATTAATTATAATAATTTTTTTTTCATCAATCAAATAACTTATTAAATGTTCTTTTACAAAGTTAAATAAAGCTATATAAATTTAATGCACATGCTCTTTTTGGGTTGAGACTGCATTAGGCTCCTAGGCCTGAGGGGAAGTGCCCTCCGTGGGATCCTTCTAAGGGGTCCTAGCTCGTATTTACGCAAGTTTTGTAGAAAAACCACGGAAAACTCCGAACGGCTAGGCCGACGAGCGCGACCTGGGGTCGAGCGCGGCGTCTCATGTCTACCAGCTGTGAGTGCAGAACCGCTCGGTTGCTGGTGGTCTGTTCTTATTGTGAGAAAAAATGTACCGAGGTACCGTTGTTGAGAGACAGGATTATAAACTTCGAGTTAACAACCGTTGATTGCCGGAAACACCCAACAATGCTTTCGTGTCCAAACGATGAATCACGTCCCTTCATCAAATAGGACAAAAGTACAACATGAAGGATTACACCCAACTTTGTTATTGTTAGTTATTTTATTTATTTATTTTATTTTGTTATTTAACATTATTTTTAAAAGGAATTATATCTTTATTTTATTTATATTTATGTAAAAAGGAATTATATCTTTATTTAATTCAAACCACGTGAGTATTCTCAAACTATATTCCTTTCATTTTACTTTATCTTGTCACTCTCGCCAAATTTTGACGATGCTGTTTTCGTACCTAATTTTTTTCTGGCTGAAGAAGGATTGTGCTTCATTATTCCCATCCGAATCAATTGTTGGATGCTTTTGTAATTGCTTACGAAATTTTCATTCTTCAAAATATGTACTAGCTTAATGATGTTTCAAGTGATTTTTTTTTTTATATAAACTTTGACTATAATGCGAAGTTTTCCCGTTGAATCGGTTTGCGGGGTAAATCTTGTTTCATTCTGATAATGTCGAAGCAAAGTGAGCCCCTTGGAAACCGAAATGTAATGTGATCGCTTGCCTTTACTTTTTACTCCATTCCCCGACCTTCACCTTGACACAGTGAGCCTCTCAAGCTTTTCTCCGCCAGGCGATAAATACTTCAATTATTGTTTGCCTTTGTAACAGACAGATGGCGTTAGTATACATAAAATAAAATAACAGAAGTGATGGTAATGTGCCGCCGGCCTGTTATTGTTCTTGTTTATGCCAAATTACCGAAGATCTAGGTTTGGATGGAATGCTTTACATTACATAAAAGTATTTTCAATTGAACCAACCCCATATTCCCATAAGTTTTAGAGAAAACGACCAAAAAAATTCCAAATGAATAGGCTGACATATGCATCCAATGTTCTAGTTCTAACACGGTACTAGTAAAAGCAACTGGTCAGTGGTCACCGATCCGCTCCTTTTTACCTTTTATCTACTGCATTATAAAACAGATAAAAAGTGAATTTCAAACATATATTTGTAGTTATTTAAGAGCTTTTTTTTTTTTTTTTTTTTAAATATATACAATAAAAACTATGCATATGATCTCATCCTAGTAATTAATAAGGATTTAGTGACGCAGTATTTTAGTGTATCATTTGTATATACAGAACGAAAAAAGTATTTGGATCTTTAAAAGAAATTTTTAAAAATATTTGCTTTTTACGTTTTTTATGGACTTTTTTTAGTTTACATTCTCTGTCATAAACTTTCTGCCGAATCCGGGTTGAAAACGAAAAAAGGAGAAAATAAATTAGAAATATCAATCCTATCGTTACACATTAGGTACCCAATGATAGGAGCGATTGTTCTGAACCAAGGGGTGAAAACAGTTTTTCGACACGACCATTCGATTTTTTTTAATTAACTAAAGTATGAAATTTAGGTGGCAACACTTCATTTTAATTCCTTTCAGTCATTTTAAAAAGTACGTGGCTCGTTACAAATTCGGTACCCAATGAAAGGGGGATTTTTCTGAATCCAGGGGTGCAAGCAGATTTTCGACACGACAATTTGATTTTTAAAAATTAACTAAAGTATGAAATTTAGGTGGCAACACTTCATTTTAAACTTTTCATACATCTTAGTGCGAATCAAGCTTACAGAAAAAGTCTTTTATTATTATTATTTATATATATATATATATATATATTATTTCTAATATTAATGGGAGATTCTTGAAGTAATAAAGGAATTGTTTATAACACGCATGAAGGTCGCGAAAAATGCCAAGCAAAAACAGCATGATCACTCTATAAAATCCATTCCAAAACAAAAACTGCTGCATGTAACGTTTAGTGCCATGGAGTGATATTAAAAGGAAGTATATAAGTTCTATTCTTATAAATATCTTTGACATATCTTCCATAAATTCGATTTTGTACACTTTTTTAAACTGGCGGTACTTTAAAGTACCGTTGGTCGGTCGATAAAAGTTTAAAATGTTTAAAAAATTCAATTTTATCTTTCAATGCGCTTTGTTCATATAAGTTAGTGTGGTGTACATGTTTTGGTAGGAACGCCAGTAATACAGAATAAAAGAGAAAGCAAAAATAAGAGTAACTAATCCATGCAATGCTGAATGTTAAACATTTAGTGTTCAGGCTAGAACTCTAGCTTAGCGCAGTCATTTGTCTTTAACCACAACACCAACATCAAGTGCTCCTTGTGTCATCTAGGCGGACTGTTAAAACGCAAACTTCATGGATAATTAAACTGCGGTAATGTTATTTATTTATTTTTTATTTACCATGTTTTTATTAACTTCGATTCTTGTTTGTTTGTATGTATGTTTGTTTGTCCAGTACAAATCTTGCAATCGATTTTTAACTAACTTCCCGACTAGCTAGATATTTGAAACTTTCAGGACAGCTCAGAACACGGTGACAATACATTTTTTAATACTTTTAGTCAACTGTTTCAGGTCCCTACTGCCTTCGGCAGCGTTTATATGATTCCACAGAAAATTTATATGATTCCACAGAATAATTCGACAGAACATTTATTTAACTAACTTCCCGACTAGCTAGACATTTGAAACTTTCACAATAGTTCAGAACACGGTGAAAATGCATTTTTTAAATACTTTTAGTCAACTGTTTTGGGTTCCTGCAGGCTTCGGCAGTGTTACCAGTACAAAGCTTGCAATCGATTTTTCACTAACTTCCCGACTAGCTAGACATTTGAAAATTTCAGGATAACTCAGAACACGGTGACAATACGTTTTTTTAATACTTTTAGTCAACTGTTTCAGTTTCTTACTGCCTTCGGCAGTGTTTATATGATACGACAGAAAATTTATTTAACTAACATCCCGACTAGCTAGACAAATTTGGGACTTTTATAAGAGCTCAAAACACGATAGCAATAAATTTTTTTAATACTTTTAGCCAATTGTTCCGGGTTCCTGCTGCTTTCGGTAGCGTTTATATGATTCAATAGAAAATTTAAAAACATGATATATAAAAAGTTCTTTTTATCTTGTAATTATTTTTATTAATTAATTATTTCGTCAAGCAAGAAAAAATATTAACTGGTATCTCTTAGATTCTATCAATTGAAGTGGACCCCGTAGCGTATATGTTTAATTTTAGCAGTGTCTTTTCTTTTTACGAAAAGTCTTCTCAATAAAATAAATTCAAAACCTATAATAGTAACCTATTATAGTAATCATTTTATGTATTACTACAATACCAGAACAAAAAATAAGTAAAAGGAAATAGAAGAAAAGGTAAAGAAAAATCACGCGTATTGCATACATTATAACCCGATTTCCAACTGGGCTTGCCTGTTACGCCGTTTAGCCTTCAGTGTATCGTAGGTAAGCATCGCGATAAGACTTAAAATATATTTTGATTTTAATTACAGTGAAAGAAATCTCACCAGAATTATTTACACACCTTCACATGTATATTTACACGCACATATTCAGTCGACTGCAAAATTATTCGAGCGCTAGCAATAATTCCTATGTAAAAAAAAGTACACATAATACTGCTTTGTTAAATATATCCTTGTCGAGTTATGTTCTTAGACTGACTAAGAACACGATTCGACAAGAATTTATTTAACAAAACAGTATTAAGTGTACTTTTTTTATATAGGAATTATTGCTAGCGCTCGAATAATTTTGCTGCCGACTGTATAATAGATCATTTTTTTGTAGCACAGTATATTCCGAAAGTAGCATACGCACGATCTCGTAAATAAAAAAATTTAAACTAGAATTCAAAATAATACAACTAACTGAAAATGTTCACTTTTTTTTTTTTTCATTCCGTAAAGTATTTTTCTGCAACCCTGTATATCTACCATTAATGCTAATCGTATCCTATTTCGCAGAAAAGATGTGCATCATAATAAATTATGTTCATTTCTTTATGTTTTGTGTAAAACAGGCTTTAATGAAATACCTCTCTCTCATAGACCGTTATCTATACAAAGTTTTTTTTATGTGAATTCCTGTACACAAACTGCAAACTAGGCAGGCTGTTTATACCATTTTTAATACGAAACATGAAACAGTGTGCCTGAATAACAATAACATATAACAGTTTCTAGATATAGTGCGACCACGTTTCCTACGACTAGCAGTGAGGTCGAGTCTAAAAGTTTGGAGGGATGCAAAATTGGCCGAGAGATAGTTATTTGGCAAACATCCAGTTATTCGGTGTTTCTTTATCGCTTGTTTTCTCTCAGTCACCCCTATTTTAACACTGGACTCGTTCAATCCGCACTTGCGTAGAGGCTTCCATGGTCGCCAGAAATGTGGTTAAAGAATATGTTAATTAAGTGCAATTCCAAGAGCGTGGACAGACATAGGATTTGGAGTCAGAAGTTCTTTTCAACTTTGTTGAAAAGTATAGTAAAGTGCACCGAAATGCTAGTGTTGAAAATAATCAAAGAGTAGTGTTGAAAGTAATAAATAAAAATCTTGTAAAAACACGCCATAAATTGCGAAAACTTGCAAAAATTCATTTCGAATCAAAATAATTCAATATGCCCCTTCGTTAAAAGTAGAAAGAAGTAAGTATGTTTACCACTCGTGCTTATTTTTTCAAGATCATTTTCGTTTCGACCCGAGCTTTTGCAATTACTGTATTCTTTTCATTTGTTTGAAAGTATTAAAAACATTATGCTTGTATTATTCGAATTTTGGTTTATTTTTCATGAAATAAGTAAAGATTGTGTAATGTTTTACTCTTCACCCGACGCCTTTTTTGCAAACAATCCATATTTGTATAGTAAACGACCCATTACTGTCAAACAGGATTAAATTTCACATTCTTTTCGCTGAATTTCGATTTCGTTGTTTTTACCTAAAAAAAAAAAACAATTCAGTCGAACATCATTCATTCCAGGCCGGTGGAATTCATTTCGTCACTCCTACAATCTCTGGCGTCATTGTTTTTTGTCACCGTAAAACTGCAGACGTCATATTTTTTTACCTATGACGTAACAGGTGTTTGTACGGAAAAATGAAAATGCAGATCCTTTTGTCTGTACTTGCCGATGCGTACCATAAAAAAATGGGATGATGTATCCATTTTGTAACACCTATTTGTTAATACTTAAGTGCGTGGTTTGCAGAAATCTCCATTTTTATGGGAAAATTTGCAATCATTTGTGTAGTTTTCACTTACTAGCATTTCGTTTCCATTTTTGATCTCTAGCATTCCCGTGGTATCACGTCGGATATGTTGGCGGCACGCCCGTTCAAATTTTTCTAGATTATACATAACAATAGTGTTTCAATCACAATTTTCAGTGTGTAATTTATTTAAGAATATTTATGCAAGTTATCCTTCATGTTGCCCAAGCCTAAATCTTCAGTTACAATCTTCGCGTTGTAATGTTGTTGGGAATATTCATACAAGTTGCCTTTAAGATGTACAAGTCCAGATTTTTTATTACAATCTTCGCGATGTAATAGTGTAAGAATATGCAACTTATCCTTCACAGTATAATGCACAAGTTTAGATCTCTAGTTACAATCTTCGGTTATAATATTGTTGGGAATATTCATACTAGTTACCTTCATGATGTACAAGTCCAGATCTTTTATTACAATCTTCGCGATGTAATAGTGTAAGAATATGCAACTTATCCTTCACAGTATAATGCACAAGTTTAGATCTCCAGTTACAATCTTCGGTTATAATATTGTTGGGTATATTCATACTAGTTACCTTCATGATGTACAAGTCCAGATCTTTTATTACAATCTTCGCGATGTAATATTGTAAGAACATGCAGCTTATCCTTCCTATTATGATGCATAAGTTTAAATCTTCAGTTACAATCTTCGGTTATAATATTGTTGGGAATATTCATACTAGTTACCTTCATGATGTACAAGACCAGATCTTTTATTTTTAATCTTCTTGATGTAATATTGTAAGGAATATACATGTAACTTAACTCATTCTTCATATCATGAGGCAGAAGTTTAAACCTTCCGTTACAATCCTCGCGATGCAATAGGGAATGTTAGGAATATACATGCAAATTTCCTTCGTGATTCATAAGGCTGATTTTACCCTTTATGATCCATAAGTCTAGTTCTTCAATTATAATTTTTGCGACGTAATATTACTAGGAGTATATTTGAAAGTTATCTTTCGTGATACACAAAATCTTCAATTATAATAGTCGCGGTGTAATATTATTAGGAATATTCATGCAACCTATCCTTCATAATGCTCATGTCTAGATCTTCAATTAAAGTTTTCGCGTTGTAATATTGTTAAGAACACAGATGCAAGTTACCCTTTATGTTTCACTAGCACAGGTCTTCAATTACATTTTTAGAGATGTAATATTGTTAGGAATATTCATGCAAGTTATCCTTCATGATCCATGAGTCTAGAACTTTTATTACAACTCTTCGCGATATTATATTATTAAGTTTATTCATGCAAGTTTCATGATGCATAAATTAAATCGTGAAATACCCCTACGCGATGCAATATTGCAATAAAAATTTGCTCACGTTACCTTTGATTATTTCCAAACCAATGGATTCAGACAACACGAAATTAAATCAAGATTAAAAAGAAAAAAAAATCGACTAATCGTAACAATCTTTGCGAATTTATTACACTGATATATTATAATTATGAAGTAAAAATTATTTAGGCTTGGAAAAAGAACAATAATAACCTTTGTATTTTATTTTACGTCGGAATGCTAAAGATTTTTTTTTTCCACTCTCATTGTTCACATATTACCACGTAACAATGCTTTGTTCTTCAATGATGTTTACTGTTCTTTGAAAACATTTTTGATTTTACTTTCCAGCAGATTTTGTCTTTCTTTGATTTATTTTAAATGAAAATGCTCTGTCACCTGTTAAACAAAGAATTTCGTATCTTTTTTTTTTTTTTTTTTTTTTTTTTTACTTTCTCTTACTCATATATGCTAGAGAAAGTATTGTCTAAGGGTCAAATTTCAAAAATGGGTTTTCGCTATACATTATACGATTTGAGGTTCCCTAAATCTAAACAATCAAGGTTTGTGCATTTAGTCTGTGTGTGTGCGTTATCAGCATAACTCAAAAATAAATAATAACAGGAAGTAGTGTTGCCAGATTAGGGATTTTGTCCCCATTTTAGGGATTTTTTTTTGGGCGTATGGAAACAATTTTGGGGAGCGAATGTTTGTGGGGAATTTTTAAATTTTGGTGAGAAATCTGGACAGTTTATCAACATTTTTTAGTCTAGTCTACCTGTTGAGTTTACAGCATCGCCAAATGTAGGGATTTGTCACCACGCCAGGGACTTTTAACAGTTTTCTTTATCATTTAGGGGCTTTTGAAGGTATCCCTTCTCACCCAGGATGTCTTCAGGATATCCTGAGGATGAAAATACAGTTTGCGTACATCCTCAGCACTGAAGTACTTTAGGAAAATTTAAAATTTTCCGATAACTAGTGTGTATATAAAAGTTATTTTTGTATTTCGGGATTTTTTTTTTTTTTTTTCAAAAATGAGCGTCATTTGGGGAAAAATTTGGGCTTAAATCTGTTAAATTTAAAAAAAAAAAAAATTTGAAAAAAAAAAAAATTACTTTTTTAGTAGAAATTGAGTTGTGGATTTTTTTGGGGGAAAAACCCTGATTTGGGGATATTTGAAAGCCTGTTTGGGGAAACTGACTGTCGACCATCTGGCAACACTGGCAGGAAGTCCAAATTCGGTATTTAAAATTCTTATCATATGAGGATAATGCATGAAACATTTTATTGAGATTGGACTAATTGTTTTGTGTGCAAAGACATACCAAAGAAACCATTTGGATTACGTCTGTGGGCGAAATTTTTTTGTCTGTACCTTTTAATATCTTGAGACTGCATTTAAACAGAAGGAAAATAACCTATTTTTTATGTGAACAACCTGAAAGTTCATTGAATATGGCATGAAATGCATTTATCCATTGTTTACACGGCCACACAAAATCATTAGGATAAAATAGGGCTATGGTTGTGTTGTTGTTTCTTATACCACTCGGAAGTTCCGAGCCCCGGTAATGGAACTGTCCGGATTTAAGGCAGGGGGAGTGCGCCTTCCGTTTTTTTTTTTTTTTTCAAGAGGAGCGCCACAAGGGAGGAAGAACGACTTACAAGGAAACATTCAAAAAATGTCGTCTTCAAAAAATATTGAAAAAAAAAAAAAAAAGTATATGTGATTCTACTCTTCCTGAAACACCAGAAAGTGAAAAAAATATCAGCTGAAATGAATTACAGCGACCACAAAAAAAATATCAAAATTAAGCATATTTGGCGATTTCACATTGTTAGGCGATTGATTTTGAGTACTTGGCGGAGAAACAAAACACTGTTCTGTTCGTACACGGCGAACTCAATGCTAGCGAACTGAACGCCTAACAGCGCTAAATCGCCAAATAGGCTTAATTTTGGTAATTTTTTGTGGTCGCTGTAATTCATTTCAGCCGATATTTTTTTCACTTCCTGGTGTTTTATGAAGAGTAGAATCACAAATATTTTTTTCAATATTTTTTGAAGACGACACCTTTTGAATGTTTCCTTGTTAGCTCTAGAAGCTGGCGAAAGATGGCAGCACCAGCAAACCACAGGAACTCGAATTTTTATCCGGATCAAGGCCGAGTTAAACCCATGTTCCGTTATCCTCAGAGGTATAATTTTTGATGGGAACTTGGAGGACTTTGCGACCAGGACGGAATTTAACGTGCAGCAGTCGCCATTAGCGTACACGACGGTCTTCGGCCGGCTCGAGGACCGAACCCGCAATCTTTCGATTACGAACTCTTTACTCTTACCGACCAGGCTACCGCTGCCCATGCTATAGTTGTAAATGGTTCGAACTAATTAGTTTTATTTATGATTTTTTTTTTTTCCTGTGCTAAAATGAACACTATTTTTGTTACTCAAAAAAGTTAAGACAATATACAGGACCTATTTAACCCGGTGGAGGGAGTACTTAAGAAGATTATATACTTAATGTTAATAAATTTAGAAATAATCTGAGCACAGCATGTTTGTATCTAAGTGTAGCTGCACTATTCAGACTGGAGGAGAAAGTCTTTTTATTACAGAAATGTAGTGACATGAGAAATTTTGCTGCTTCAATTTAAGTGTATATCGGCCGTAAGGGCACCAAACTATTTATGGGAAATGACCATTAAGAAAAATAAATAAATAAAAATGTTAATTTAATTTGGGTGTGTATCGATCGGCGGGGACTTCTACTATTATTCACTTACTGTGATTTTCCAGATGGTTTCCACCATCTATTGGTTAAATATAATGCCAAACTGCCTAATTAAAAAATTTCATTGTGACAAGATATATTGATTAAATGTTTAACAACTGCTCCGTGAACCCGCACAAGAATGGGCTTCGTAAAGCTTTATATATATATATATATATGGAAAACTATTGAAATGAATCTGTACTTCTTAACTCAATCAAATCACTACAGGATGACTTTGTGATCACTTATGTTGACAAATCACCTAATAATTATGCCATTATTTGTAAATCCTACTATCTCTCTATTATAAACTCATCAATCAATAATAGTAACATCTTCAGTTTAACTAATAATAACCTTATTATTAATAACCGAAAAATACATAATTACTATAAACTACTTCAACTTCCCTTCAATAACTTTAATTATCCTTATATAGTTCTCATACCTAAGTTTCACAAATCTCCAATTAAATTTCGCACTGTCACTGTTGGGTGTAACACTTATAACAACAATGCTAATAAAGCTCTACTGGATATTCTAAAACAAATTTACATATGTACTTGCAAAGTTGATAATTTACACTGTCTTAAAAATAGCTTTCAATTAATTCATTACATAAAATCGCTCGATTCAATAGACAATATTATGACTTTTGACTTTCAAGATCTTTTCAATAATATTGAGTTATCAGATCTTAGTAATATCATTTACAGTCTTTTTCAAGAATATAAAGCTCAAATTAATCTTCCTTACAATTTTAAAGCAGAAAAATTTAAAACTCTTCTTAACTTTGTTATCCATAATAATTATATCTTCCACAACAACGCTATCTATTTGCAACAATTAGGCATCCCACAAGGAGGTTGTAGCTCCAGTATTTTGGCAGATCTCTATCTTTATTATTATGAAAAGCAAATTTGCAATGATGATGTTCGATTTTATCGTTACATCGATGATATTATTGTATTTTATCTCAACAAGAACTCACAAAATGGCTTTTCCTTCAATTATCCACCTAATTTAAAGCTAACTCAAAATACTCTGACTAATCAATCAATTAACTTTTTAGATCTAAAAATAATCATCGATGGTAATAAACTTTACACAGATATCTATGACAAACGGCAAGATTTTTGTTTTAATGTCAACTTATTTACACATTTTAATTCATGTCTGCATCTTTCGGTATTTAGAAACATCATCATTAACCATTTATTTCGAATTAATAATTTATGCTCTGCACAGTTTAAAAACAAGAATATTAATAAACTGATCACAGCCACTGCTAAAATGGGTTTTCCTAAAAACTTTGTATTTTCTATTTTATATCCTTAACCATGTCTCTGTTAGTACAAAAAAAAAAAAAAAAAAAAAAAAAAAAAAGCTGTGTACACTCTTGTGTATATCAACAAAAAAATTATAAAATAATAAAAGACAATAAAAAAGGTGGCGGTTGGGTGGGCAGATGTTTGATTACGGAGGTGGGGTGGTGTTGTAAGGCTGGATGGTTGGGTGGGTTTGTGAAATTAAATTTAAAAAAAAAAAAAAAAAAAAAAAGTAGAAGGCTTGTTGCATTTGCTTTGTATTACTATGCAAACTTTCATTTTCCAATAAAATTTCAGATTTTTCCTTTTTGAGTTGTCAACTATATTTAATGTTCTAATTATACTGTTAAACACAATGTGATCAATCGGTGAATTTCATTGTGGCTTCGTGGCTTCATTGTTGTTCATCTGCTTTGAAATTTTGCATTTTTAAATCCATATGGTTCCTGTTCTGGTTGTGGCAGGCTGGGGGAGTGTTGCCGGCGTAAAACTAGTGTAACCCCACAGGCAAGTCACAAGTCTTGCCGCCTGCCTCCTTCTTCCTATCTTGTGTTTCTTGGGTTGTTTTTTCATTAATTTTGATAAGTTTATGGTTTTAAGTTAAGATTTGTTGTTTTACTTTATTGATTCGTTTGTTTTTGCAGACTGTTAATTAATAGATCTGGTTTCTTTACATTAATGTATTTCATCCACTGATGATTTTTTTTTTTTTTTTTTATCTTATTGGTCATTGGTGTTTCAGTGATCTTGTATCTGTTGCTTGGCTTCGAATATGCTTAATAGATCATCTTTATTATATATATATATATATATATATAAGTTTAAAGATTAGAAAAACCAAAAGGCACAACCCAAGGGCCACAAAGGCAATTTACAATATATATATATATATATATATATATTGTAAATTTAAGAAGTGTAAGCAGTCCGCTGAAGAAATGTCTGACTTCGGATCCAGTACAGCTGTTCCGGGCACTGCTACTGCGAACGTTAAACCAGTCATCCCGAATTTTATTTTTTATCTGATGGAAAAGGTTTGCCGTAGAATATTGGAATCGTTTGTATTTAGAACTATGTTGTTGTTTTCGTTGCTTGTTACTCAAGATCGGATCGAAATTCAGACAAAGTGCAAGAGGATCAATCAGGCGTTCTCAAAAATTCACGAATGAGAAAAGGCGCAGAAAACAGATCTTCAGGCAAAAGCCCAACGCAATTTTTAGAGGTGGGAAGGAGAGGCCTGTGCCAAAGAACACTTCGTGCAGAGTTGAAAAGTTTATTTGTCCATTGGAATACGCAAGGCTCATTACCAGGAGACTTCACAGAATACCATGTTATAACATCTAGTTATTCACCTGCCTTTTTCGCCTTATATGACATCAAGTTCTAGACATATTCAGAGTAACTCTAAAACAATCAGCTGTAGTACGCTTAAATTTCATATTAGTGTTTGAGTAATGTCTACTTGTGCTCATCTCTTTTTGGTCACATTATCACCTATCTTTCTAAAGTTATAAAATAATATTTTATATTTTATATTTAAAAAATATATATATACACTAAGAAACAAACAAACAAACAAAAAAGCTGCACTTGGTTATTTTTCATTTTTTCTTTCAGAAAACTACCAAATTTAACATTTAAATATAGGGATGTAAGAGATAGTGATTTTTACCGGATATCGAATGTATGGAACTGTATTGCCTACTGGATGCAGATATGCGACATCCGGCTAAATTACTATCAGTTTCATCCTTATTTTTTGAATTATTAATTTTTTTTTTTTTTTCAAAGGAAAAATAAAATTATCTAAGTGCGGCCTTTTTTTTTTTTTTTTTTTGTCCTTTAGTATGTATAGTTTAATAAATGCACTGACTTCCTTGTGCATTTAATTTGTGTTTTTTCACTTCATATTTATTCTACGCCACATGATCGTTGTTAATCGAAACAATGATAATTTTAAAAATATGTGTTGAAAAGATGAAATGAATTTTGAATAGCCCAGTGAAAGCGACCATTAACAGGTGTGCGGGCGGGAAAATCCGATATAGTAATAAGCAACCTTTTCACCGATCGGTGTTCAAGGTGAACAAATTTCTCAAGTTTTGTTTTTCTCTTGTCATTGGTTTTTCTTAAGAAACAGGTTTCAGACGGTTTTCGCACCTCAATCTCGTCACGCATTCGTGAAGTCCGAACAACAAGGGTAAAGCGGGGGGGGGGGGGGGGGGGGTCGTCTCGTTTATGTAATACATTGTTAAAACTTACTTTGAATAGAAAATAATTAGATTCTTAGAATCATAGACTACCTGTTTCAAAATTATTTTGCTTGCGTATCCCTATGAGGAAAATGTTGATTGCATTCAGGAAGCCGTGGATCAAAGGAGCCCCGATCTGCACATCTCCAAGGTTTTGCGGGTTACTTCAATGTACGATTTCTAGATTTGTAGCTAAAGAATCACACTTTTGTTATAAAATATTAGATCCATTATTCATTCTTTTATTATCTATATATTAATAGGCAAGCATAAAATTTGTAGTCCCTTTTTAACAGATTAATTATGGGAGTAGAGGGTTGAAAATGGTATCATTCGAAAGGTATGGTTAGCCGGAAGGTGCGAATACAAATATTATTTTCTTACGATGTCAAGAAGGTATTTAAAAATACCTTTAATTTTTATGCATTTTCCCCCATTTTTCCCTTTCATACACGTATTCCTTTACATTAAAAAGTACCTAAAAGTGGAAAGTTGTTAAATCTGGCAATTTCATAAAACTCAAATGAAACCATAGACACAGTAATTTGTATAGCATCCTTATACGCAAGCGAAGTGATGACTGGCCGTCCGTGGAACCACAAAAAAGATTTTCTAAGGATTTGATTTATGAGAAATAATTTTTTTATTTTCTAATTTATTTATGATCTAATTTCTTTCTTTTTTTTTTTATGATTTATGTCAGCTGTAATTTAAAGAGATATTAGCCGTACGATAAATTTCATGTTTGTGTATTAATATGTAAATAATATATATTATTTAATTTTTGAAACTTCAAATGGTTTTTGTTTTTTGTCTTTTGGCAACAAAAAGTGACTTTGTTTATTAGTTAAAACGTTTGTTAAAGTAGAGTGATAAATGGTAACCCTTGAGAAGGTCCAAGATGAGTCATGTGGCATGCTCTCCTTGCACCTGCGCAATCGGTGGTTTCCTTGGAAACAGCTCATTTTCAGTAAATTTCTATGGCAACGGTTTCAGTGTTTTTGTTTACTTTACGTAGTTTAATATTCTTTTGTTCTAAACCATTTTGATTTTGATTTTACTTCTTTTTTATTTCGTGTAGTTGAACTTGGACCGACAAAATGGTTAAAAATAGTTGAAAAATTATTATTTGTTGTTAAATTTAGCTCTTTAAAAGTTTAAATTTTCTTTTATAAACACTTTTAAACTTTGTTGGGAAACGATGAAAAAAAAAGTATTTTATTATTTATTAAAATGTGAAATATGTGTAAAATTATTTTAAAAACAATTTATTTCGGTCATAGGACTGTCATGTTACCTAATAATAATGATAATTTGTCGAACTGATATTTTAAATGCCAAAATAGCGATAAAGGGCCAAACACAGCAACCTATTGGAGCATGTCACGTGATTCATCTTGAACCACGGCAAGCTAATCCTTCATCCATTGAATCAGCACTCTAATTTATATATCTCATTGATTTATTTAAATATTTGGTTCTTTTATCGTTTGAAATTGAGTATTTTTTTTTTTTTAAGTGCATTTATTGCTAGCTTTTGCGGGTATAAGAAGCAAGCAGAAGATACAGGAAAACTCTTGATTTCCGGTTTTCGATGAAATTACACGTTTTGAGATTTCCTTGCATTTCAATTAACTGAAATTGACTACTGATTTTTATTTTTAAAAAAGTGGATTTATTATTCTTTCCTTTGCATATATAAATAGAAAATACAAGATTCAGAAAAATTTTAGATTTTCGGTTTTCGATAAAAATACACGTTTTGAAATTTCCCGAACTCAATTCGACCATTTTTGCAAAATATCTTTCTTTTTGAGTTCAAGCTCTGTACTTTATGAACCAATCGAATTAATTTAACAGAATTTGATATTTGGTTTGACCTTGGTTTGACATGGTACCGATTAGCTTTTGGGCTGTATTACCCAACAAGGGGTGTTTTCACGTTGCGATTTTCTCTCATTTCAGGAAAGACTAACATCTACAGAGAGAAATAGTTATATTCAGTAAAACTCTGTTGATTCAGTTAGAGTGCATATCGGCAAACAACTGCCGCAGCTGTGTTGCAATTTAATTGCGTTTAGGACAAGGCAATAACTTTGCTTTGCCTTGCTTTGCAAAAAAATGGTCGAGTTTCGACCACTGGGCGATACTAGTAGTTATTAATGTATAGTCATAATTTTTTATGATTCTATTCTTAATGAATGAATGAAAATGATTTAAATTAATGTAATCTGCTCCGAATCTTCACCCTGCCTTCCCCCGAAAAAGGTGTATATATACGGGATTCATAAATTACAAACACCTATACACATACACATATATACATACGGTGCGTCCCATCTGAATAAAATAGATTTCCAATGCGGCCCACCAAGTGCTTTGGATTGGACAGGTCTGATATAAACGATTCTTTTCAAATTTTTTTTTTTTTTTTTTTTGTATAACCTTGGATCTTGAATCTGAACTCGCACACCAGTTTTGTGCACTCAACAGTGGTCTATCTAAGCGCAATCTAGGGGAAGCGCCCTTTTATGTATGTTACTACCTTTCACTACACTGTAAAAAAATAACAATTACCATTATTATTATTACAAGAAACTCTCTCTGATTGGAGAAAATAATTATTTTCTCCAATCACAGAGAGTTTCTTGCAGCTGGTAATAGTTATTTTTTACAGTGTATAAATGAAGTTCTGGAACGTTCCTGGGAAATTTGGATAATCCGTTGTCATGTATTTGCGAGTTACGCTCCTTCAATAAAAGAGTTACGAGCAAATGCATCATTAAAAATGTTATTAAATTCCTAAAGTCAGCAGAATTTTGCGGGAGAAAATCTGTTATTCCCAGGAACCTGCTCTAAACTTAAAAATAACCAGGAACGTTTCTGATATGTAAGAGCAACATTAACAAAATATTTAGCGTTTCGATAGGATACGTTTTTTTAAACATTGATAGCCATAACCTCAATGTCTGGAGCCTTTTTGAAAAATATTTTATGCGTGACAGTGTAGAAAATTTTTAATCTTAAACATGTGATGTTTCATAGACTGAAACCTGTAGTAATGAGTGTGTGCGTGTTATATCTGTATAATACGTGTGTATTTACATATTTGTTTAAATGTTTCTGTGCATGTGTGTGAATGATGTTATATTCTTTAACAACTAAACCAATCATTGACCAATAGCAATCACACTGTATAGCGCTATTTTAAGATAATACCGTAATCGGATCGTAATTGGACCGTAATTGGATCTTAATCCTTTCTTGTAATAAATACCCTACAATTTTGCGGAAATAATATTTATGATTATAATCTTTTTCCCCCGCAATAAAGTGATTCGATAACACGATGGATTCGTTTTAATACCGGAAACAATAATCTAACATTTATTTTCCATAATAATAATAATAATAATATAATAGCCAAAAACACACTCGTAATGCTTAAATTGTTCTTAGTGAACACTCAAATGCGTGTTATAAGCCAAAGTGATTTGCTCTTTTTTAATCCGTTTAAGTTTCTACATCGTTCATTTTTAAATTCTATTTTTTACTCTTCTATGCATAAGCAAGTGATGGCAATGTACGTCACTTTGCTTTTCTCCATAAGAATTTTTTTTTTTTTTTTTTTTTTTTCATTTTTAGTACAAATGCTAAGTAAAGGAAGTTTTATAATCATTTTTACCGCTATAGCTATCACAAAAAAACATCCGATAGTCTTGTAAAATGGCTATACATTTGTGTGTGTGTTACATTTCTGACTTGTGTATATAGGGATACCTGAAAGTATTTCGTACACCCCGCGGCAAAAAGATAGGCACAAAGAGTTTTTTTCTTTGATTTTTCATAAAATAACATTATCTAAATTGTGCTTATCATTTATTATTATCATAAAATAACACTATTCCCGGACTCATTTTTGCTTTAAGACTCATTTAGAAAAGTTTTAAGACTAATATTTTTTTTAATTTAAGACTACACTCCGCGACAAAAAGATAGGAACAAAGGTTTTTTTTTTTTTTTTTTTTTTTTTTTTTTTAATTTTTCATAAAATAACATTATTTAAATTGTGCTGATCATTTATTATCATAACAAAATATTATTATATCAGAAACATATTAAATATTTGAATCATATTCAAAATATTCATATTCAAAAATTTAAAAAAAAAAAAAAAAAAAAAAAAAAAAACCTTTGTTCCTATCTTTTTGTCGCGGTGTGTAGTAGCCTTAAATTAGAAAAATTTTAGTCTTAAAGTTTTTCCAAATTAGTCTTAAAACAAAAATGATTCCGGGAATAGTCTTATTTTATTATAATAATAAATGATAAGCACAATTTAGATAACGTTATTTCATGAAAAATCAAAGAAAAAAACCCTTTGTACCTATCTTTTTGTCGCGAGATGTATGAAAGTCTGTGGGCGATTATTACTTTCTTCTATATTCAATAGAAGAAAGTATTGGATTCATAAAAATTTTCGACCTCGAGTTTTTGATGGATTGACGCTGTAGACCACGATTGGACCATTTTTAGAAAATGTCTGTCTATGTGTGTGTGTGTGACAAAATTTTGTGGCAACTGTATCTCAGGAACAACTGCACAGAATTTCATACAAATTTGTATGTAGTTGCACCTTGACATGAATTAGTGCCTATCAACTTTTGGTAAAAATTGCCTTACAGGTTGCGTTGCCATCCCGCTTTTTCTAAAATTTTAACATGATGCTATAGGACAAAATTTTGTATAAATGTGCATAAAGAGAATTATTTTTTAGTAATAGTTATGAAATTTACAAGAATTGTTTAAAATAGAGATAGCAAATTGAGAAAATATTTTGTATGTGTAGGAGCATCGCCCCCTCGAGGGGAGTAAATTTTCAAGATGGGTATCTTTCGAAAGGTCTCGTCAATACCATTAAAACGAATGGTTGAACTATAAATCTGTGATAATTTAAAACAAAGTTGTCGATTTTTTTTTTGGTTTTAACAAAAAAAAAAAAAAAAAAAAAATTATTATTATTATTATTATTATTAAATATTGTTACTGTGTGAATTTGTATAGGAAAATATAGAAGAAAGTCTTGTGGTGGCCACAACATACTAGTCTTTTTGTGTGTGTGTGCATGCATTTCACCATCTTTGCACTGCATTCAGCCTAATGAAATTAACATCACAATTTCTGTAAAATATAATGTGTATAGAATAGATAATTAGTTTACAAGGCTAAGCAAAAGAATTCCAATACGTTTTGTGTTGTATGTGGTAACTACTGAAAACGTATTTTCGGTATGTTATTCTCATTTTATATACATATATGTGTACACCGGGTGTCCTAGTCTGTAGTTTTAAAAAATTATAAAAAAATTGAAAAAATTGTTAGAATTCAACATGGTTTGCAAAAAATTATTCCTGTAAAGACGAGATTTGTTTTGTTAAAAGAAGAAAAAAAAAAAAAAAAAGTTAAATCTTTCGTCGATAGAGCGCGCTGCAAATCACACATTTCCAGGAAAAATTATATTTATTTAGAGTGTTGCTGCAAATGTTTTCAATACAAGCATAAATATGCAATGTTATTATATGTGTCTGCTATTACCACAAATTATAGTTTGCAAGCGGATGGCTGAACCAATAGATGCAGCCTGTAGCATAATCGAATGGATGCAGGAGGTATCATGGCAAGTCGCATCCTTTAACATAAATTAACAGAAAGGATAATGAGTTAAACTAAAGTTTTATGTACAAAGAAGTAGGCGTAAAAATCAGAAATGAGCTGTTTATCTAAAACCCTGCAATTTATAAGACTCTGACTTGCCTATTTCTTGCTACTGCTAGAAACCCTGGATATTCTCAGTCAAGGGTCGCTAGCTACTGCGTCAATGCAGCACCCTCTATCGACGAAAATTTCAACTTTTTTTTTTTTTTTTTTTTTTTTCTTTACCAAAGAAATCCCCTTTCACGAGAATAATTTTTTCGCAAACCACATTTAATTCTCCCAGTTCCCTCAATTATTATAATTTTTTTAAATTAATCTGCACTCGGGGATTATGGGACATCCGGTATATTACACAGGTGTTGAGCTCTCTTACCCGTCCTACCGCTTAGAAAGAAGTCTCATTAGGACAGGTCTAGCAAGAATATATCTTAGACTGAAATGAATTAAACAGACATATATATATATATATATATATATATGATATTATGAAATAAAAATCTAATATTCAGTGTAATATACAAAAATGTACTGCTCAGTAATGCAATTCAGATGACGAGTCTACCTGATCTGCTTATCTATTAGTTGTTTCAAATTAATACTAGGAAGTATTCCTATACACTGAACGTCACGGAGGATTAGTGTGCTCTGTCGAAATCATCACACCGTCATATAAAACAGATGGTCAATCGCATATCATTCAATAATGAACTATTAATATTTTCAGAACTTCAAAAATCGTGATAAACGAGCTATACTTCAGAATTCGTCATTGTATTGCTATGCACAGAAAACTGATTGTAACAGTTAAAAACGCTTGAACTTTTCTTATGGCAAAAATTTGTTTTTGAAAAAGATTAGCGCTGTTTTAAAATAAATTTCGTATATATATTTTTTTTTCAGTTAAAATTTTCCATTGTTAAAATTCCGATCGGCATAAAACAGGATGTTTTATAGTTTATTATTAACCCTTAAATGCATGAATTTTTATTTTTAATAAATAACATTTGAAATCAACCGGGAAATGGGTGTTAGTTAATGGGAAAAAGTACAAAAATTAAATATAAATAAAATAAATGATGTATTTCTACATTATCATAAAAAAAAGAGCTACATTTTTCTTGCATAAATTTATCAGTATATGCAAAACTATATAAATATTATTCGTTACCTCTTACCTTGTTTCTATCCGAAAACAATTTTTCCTGTATGTTTTTATTACTTTTTTATATATATAAATCGTAATTCGTAAAACCCGCCGAAATGAAATTGTACTCAGATAGCGCGCCAACAAATGAAAATTGTCACAGATAAAGAAATAAATTGTCAAAGGCTCTAGTTGCATTTGCAAACGATAAAAGGGTTTTGATAAAATAAATAATATGGTGTGTCACTCACACGACTTTCTCTTACCATGAAATTTAATACTATAAATACAGGTTGGAGATTAAGAGGTAAGATAACGAGTACTGTTATGTAAACCTGTGTTAAACAATTCAAATTAGGCTTCGGAAGAGTTTTATATGATAATTAGTCCTGTGTGAGGGGGGCGCTAGCTAGCCCCCCTCAACCTCCCGTTTCATTATTTCACCTACATTTATATAGAATTTAATTCGGTTATTAAAAAATATTTCAGTTTTTTTTTTTTTTTTTTTTTAATTTATTAAAATTATTATTTAAAAAAATTATCTTTTATGATAATGCAGACGATTTCCATATGAGAGATGTAGTATAACACTAAATATCTAAAAAATAAGTCGATGGTTCATTCGTTTTAAAGATATTTTCGAGCTCTTTTGAAAGATACCCATCATGAAAATTTACTCCCCTGGAGGGGGGATTTCCCCCCAGGGGGGAGGCGAGGCTCCTACATGCACAAAAAATTCTTCCCAATTCACTATCTCTATTACGAAAAATATATATTCGTTTCATTTGGTTTAGTGCAGGCTATAGATGTTAAACTCTACTTACCTGCAATTTCCCCCATAGACGTAATGTATTTGAATACTTTTGAGTGTCCCTGTACACGAACCATTGGCTTCCTCTCAACGAAAAGCTTACTGTAGCATCCGTATAGGATGCACATTTAGAATACCGAGTTTGGAATTTCTGCTACTATTTGTTCTTGAGATAGGCTGATAACACACACACATACACAGACACAGACCATTCGTTAAAAACATGATTTTCGTATTCAGGGGACCTCAGAACATGGAAATATCTCACGTTCGAAAATTTGGCCCTAAAACAATACTTTCTCGACCCTATGGGTAAGAGAAAGTAAAAAATAAAAACACTATGTAAAGGTTGCTACATAAAAGAAATTTAAGGTTTTAAGCATACGATGCAGATCTACATCACTATGCATTTAGAGGTTAAGCATCTGTGGTCCCCTTAATGTCCCAGACAGAGTCCCCGTTAGCTCACGTAATAATATAGCTTCTCGTTGGATTTTAAACTTGCGTGATGGAGCTGTCACTTCCTCGTGGCAATTTGTGTTCCGTCATTTCACTATTTTATCCGTTTGAACGAGTCATTAATTCATTAAAATAATTTAGAATAAATGCGCGCTAAACGATGCAAACAATGGCCAATTAGAAGTGTCGCTCATTTTTAACCATTGTTCCGTTTCGACCGCGTTATCTGATTTCGCGTCCAGTGGGTCGCATTCATACGAGGCCATTTGTAGGGGTCGCGTTCCTAATAGAATAACAACGATATATTTTACCCCTAAGCTCGGACCGTAAAACACCGAATGTGCCAAAGTTATCGGCATGACAGGAATTAGAAATAGATTTTGTCAAATCGATTTTAATGAAGTGTCAAACACAGTCAGTTCTTGAGCAACTGCATGACTGAAAAAAAAAAAAAAAACATTAAACATGTTTGATAAAACTATACAAATTTTGAAAACATCATAATAATAAAAAATAACAATTTAGTAATTATATAAAAAGGAGAACGAACGTAAGTATTAACGATTTACAATTGGTACTGCTTCAAGAAATTAAATAACAATTCAGCATGTATCAATACGTCACTGTTGCTTAATTTTTGCTGATGAAGATTGTCTTCATTAACTGCAGAAAATTTTTCGATTTCTGAATTACAAGTTATATCCAGAAAAAATTGTCTTTATTCTAAACTCCATAACATTCTAATTTTGAATTGTGACCGAGAGATTATGTTTTTGATGCTGGTAGATGGGAAGTGCCAACCCAAGTCGCTCTCGTTTCTCCGAGTCATTCGGAAATTTCCAAGATTTTCCTTATAAACACAGGTGAATATGGACTAGTGCCTCTTGGAAAAACCTCCGATGAGGGCATATCTCCTAAGCTTGGATCCCATGTGTAGGCTATCGACCTTAATTCCTACACCAGCATACACCGATTTTTTGTCACATTTTATCCACTCTTATACTACTTGAACGATATTTTCAGAATATAATGCTATTTTGTTTATCCGTAAGGTTCATGATTTCTGACCGAGGTCAATTTGTTATTCGCAGTGAACGATCACCTAGAAAGAACTTAAATTTGACTGTATTGGTTGGGTCCCATGTAAAGACATCCCCACACACACACACATACACGGAGAGCATTTCGCATGTCGGCAGAAAGGTAGTAGGGAAAATCCGGCTTGGAGTGTCGCTGTGCAGACATTTTTCATATTTCTAAACTTACATATTCTTTAATTTATTTATTATTTTATTATTTATTTAATTTGCACATTTAATTATTTTTCACATATAATTCATGGGAAAATATTTTTTATCTAAGCACATCTATCTTAAGCTTAAAGCTTGGTTACTTGGCTGAAATCTTTGTTTTCCTGAGTGCATCTTCCCTGGGTATGATAGCTCAGTTGGAAGATTGTCGAGCTCGCGCGTTCGATTACCGAGCCGGCAAAAGGCTGCCGTATACATTAATGGTGACTGATGTGCGTAAAATCTGTGGTAGCTGCAATGTCCTACATGTTCTGCAAAAGTACTTTTTCTAGGAGTTTTCAAAGTGGAAGAGTCTTCCCTGTCACGGAGAATCAAAATTGTGATGGCATGTCTCCTGATCATCCATAGGAGGGGAGAAGCCCAGACCACTGGCAATTAATTGTCCACTGAGTTGCCCTCGTGCGAAATTAAACCCACTCAACTTCAACCTTTCCCAAGTAACGAGCAAGACATTTCATGTCCACACTTTTCCAATTCTTCAGTTTTCATCGGAATTTTCAAAAAATTTTCAGATTTCGAAACTTGAGGTGTCTCTTCGCTCTTCAATAAAAATTACACCCGATGGGAAAAATCGAAATATATATATATATATATATATATACATTTTATTTCTTGAAAATAGATGGGAAATTAAATGTCGAGTTTTTATGATTTTCGACCACATTGAAATGCCTTATCGAAAAGATAATGCACGAAAGACAATCTAAATTATGGTGTAATCATCAAAAACTCTTTAAATACAACAATTTTTAAAATTTGAATAAATAAATAAATATTAAAAAAAAAAAAAAAAAAACTTTATTACAGGTATTTTTCTTTATCACATTTCAACGTCAGTTCTTTACATCGCTAGTGAAATAAAACTGGAAAAAAAAAATATGTTAAAACACAGTTTAAAATTTTTATTCTGTTTTAACCTAAAAAAGAGACATTTAATGCAAATTACGTTGTGTTTTAGGTGTTTTTTATCAGCCAGTTCAATAAGCGCTGATATTCTACATCCTAGACATACGTCAATGTAAGGAAGTAACCATTTTGTAAGAAAAAAAAAAAAGAAAAAAGTATTTTAATTTTTATTATTTATGAATAGATATGTTAGTTGAGAAAATGCGCAAAATTATGCATATTCTACATCTTAGACTTACATCAGTGTAATAAAGTAACTATTTTGTTAAAAAAAAAAGTATAATAATGTTTTATTACTATTTACTTATGAACAGGTAGGTTGGTTGTTAAAATCTGCAAAATTATGATAAGCCATAACTAATAAACAATGTATATTTCCAAACTAAAAAAATAGGAGAACTATTATTTTATAATCTTGATTTTAAGCAACTCAGTTGCTTCATTCATCTCTGTCCTCCAGATGTTGCTAAATCTAATTGTTGTAAAATCTCCAAAATGTTCTTTTTTATTTTACCTATATATAATCAGCTTTGTACAATTTTAAACATGTACTTGGACCGCAAGATCAAGGGTGAAAAAAAAGTATATCGAAGTCCTGTTCTTGTTCTGTTACATCTTCGACGACTTCCAGTCACCGACAAGAACAACCACACAACTCAAAAATGCAATATTTTTTATAAACTACTTAAATATAACGATAAAGCATTTACTAAACCTACAGTAAAATGGTCGCTTTTAGGCAGATCAGTTGCAAGATAGATATGTGATGCTTTTTTTCGTGCACGTTGAGATACTTCATACATATTTTTAATAATATAAACTCAAAATTGCCTATTTTGACTTGTCACTTTTCGTGCCAGGGTGCGATATATTCAGTCCTAAAATTCTGTCGTATTGCATTGATTGTTTGGCAATAAGTGATAGAAAAAAAAAAAAAAAATCGCTTCCATTGTGAAATTTGCAAATAAAGAACATTATGTCGTCGACTGTTTTATGCGATTGTTCATCTGTACGAATACAGACATTTTATGTAGCTTCTAATTCTTAAAATACCGGCTTTTAGGGTGTATATGTAATATATGTGTTTGTTTCGAACGTTGTCGTGTATAAAATTTAAGGTGGATAAACTTTTCTTCACGTTTTTCTTTCCTGGAACAAGTTATTATTGTTTCTGTGTTAATAAGACAGTTGTCCGATTAAAAGCCTCGTACCGAAAACAACTTTCACTGTCCTTTATTGTGTCGCTTTTAACAAAGAGAACGAGATTATGGATGTAGGTGTGGGATTCTCTACCTGCTGAGGGAATTGTTTGGAAAAGTGGAATGACCAATTTAATTGGTCTTACTGACAATCGATAGTTTTTTTTTTCCCTCCATAGATTACGCTGGGTCAGTTTGTCTTTGTTCTTTTATTCTATTTCAAAAACTTTTACTTTCAGTTAGCCCTCAAGCGGTATTTGTCTCTTCCTATATCACGTAATATCTACTATAATTCACTTTAATAATCGCCACTGAATCAGCATTCTTCTTTATTTTTACTTTCTTCTATATGTATATACTAGCAGACTTTGCCCGCTTCGCTGGTCCCTAAATTTAAAGGAAACTCTTTTCTATATAGCTTTATAAAAATAAAATAAAATAAATTACTGAAATTGTTCAAAAGCTCGCTTCATGTCCCTGCTGCCTTCGGCAGCGATTTGGTCATCCACTGCAACTCGGGCGCTTGTCCCTATTACCTGCGACAATGGTTTACCAATGAGCTTCTATTTAGGTGCTTATTATATAACAGTTTTGAAATAGATAGTATCGGAAAAATTGGAGTTTCCCTTTTATATTTGAATCCCAGTTACATGTGAACAACACTATACGTGATGCACATAATATTTGCTTTTACGTTATTTCCTATGTTTGTTTTGTTTATCCAATCAACCATAAAATGACAGCAATTTCACGCCAAATATTACAATATGCTCTGACCGGCTACGTCTGTCGCATGAGACAATTAATTTTTTGTGTTTATATATAATTCATGGTTTGTAAACCTGATAGTACAGCCTTAATATAGTTCTCTTTGGCGACTTTTGAATTTTTGTCACCATTTTAGACTTAATCCATTGTAACACTAAGACTTAATCCCTTGTAACAATATGCTATGAGCGCTATTTCTGCCGTGTTTTAGACAACTAATCTTTTTATTTTTATATTTATTTCCCATTAAACATATTTTTATTTTTATTTATTTATTTAAATATTAATTTGAATTATTCAAATATTTCTGTTCGACAGCGTGCAAGTGCAGTAACACACAGAGGCTAATTTGTTTGTATGATAAATTAGCGTAGTGATTATTATATAAAAAAATAAATAAATAGATAAACATTAACGTGAAACACAACTTTATTATGTCGCTCAATTGGCGGCTTTTGAATTTTTGTCGCCATATTAGCGATGGATTTATTTATTTATTTATTTATTTATTTTTGTATGAAAAGGGTAAGACTATTTTGCTAATAATTTTATCAGACTCTTTTTTGTTTATACATAAGAATCCTTCATATTCTGCTTATATTTTTAATGGTATTTAGGTTTAAAATAGTGCTTGTTGAAATAAATTTCCTATCTTTAAAACTGCATTTTTTCTGTAAATTTTGTGTAAAAATAAATCTTTTATGTTTTTATATATTTCATGCGCTACTTAGATTAAAATGGCTGTTGCTATATTAAACTTCTTGTCGAAAAACGTTCGGTGAACTTCAACACCAAAATTTAAAAAATCGCCCAGCAGGATCTATTAATGAAACTGATAAAATAAAAATATGGTTCATAGAGTTTGAATAATTTATTTAAAAAACTTTTAAAACCCAAATTTTTAATGTATCGTATCACATACATAGATATAATAATATATAGATTGATCATTGGGGAGAAAAAGGTGATTCCTTTTCACTCGGGAAAAGACGGCGATTTTACCAAAATATGGCAGTCTTTCCCCGAGTGAATACACACGGGAATACATACACACGAATGTTTTAGCAAATAAAATTCATGAATAATTTATTTACTAAAGGTGAATGAAAAACTCCAGATATAGTTTCAAATTCATTTTTCTTTTTTTCATTTTTCTTTTTTTTTCTCTTTTTTTCAGTACCACTTAATGGCTGATTCCAAAGCTTTTTTTCGGCATCAAAAATCTTTGCACGATAATATGGGGATGATAGATCTATATACATTATTATATCTATGATCACATAAATCTTTTCGAAGTTAGAATAAAACTTAATTTGAAAAAAAAAAAAAAAAAAAAAGATGTAACTTTTTTGCTTATTAACCAAAAAAAATGATGAAATTTGAAATACAAGTTGGTGTTGTGGGGTACAGGCTGTATATTAAATTTTTGTGTTCGTGAGAGAAAATTTTAAAGAATTTGAAAACTGCAATTTTTAATCCCACTTCAAAAAACATGTGACTTAATGTGAAGCAGATTTTTTTTTTCTCCTATCGGTTTCCATACAATCTTCTGCTGTTGCCACCTAAAATTCATACTTTAGTTAATTTTAAAAAATCTAACTGTCCGATTGATAAGCTGTTTAATGCATCGGATTCACAAAAATTTTCCCTTTTATTTGGATCTTATTTGTAACGATACGACTGATATTTCTAATTTATTTTCTAATCTTTCTAATTTATTTTCCTCATTTTAAATAAATGTATACGTTCTTTTTATTATTATTATTATTATTATTATTATTATTATTATTCTGTCGAAAAAAATGGCAACAATTAAATTATGGATAAAATTTAAATGGCTTATTTATCAGAAATTAGAAGGTTATTATTTTCACATTTTAATTAATTATGAAAAAACTAATCAAAAATTCGAAAATCTGACTTCGATGTGCACAATGACCCTTCAGGGGGCACCTTTGTGTTAAATCTCGTGACTGTCCGAGCTACCGTTTTCAAGAACACTGAAATATATATACAAATATTGCTCACTTAATAGTATAAGATAGAGAAAGTATTGGATTCGTAAAAATTTTCGGTTTTCGATGGATTTACACGTTTTGGGATATCCTGAACACGATTTGACTGTTTTTAGAAAATGTTTGTCAGTCTGTTTCTGTATGTGTATCACAAATATTGTGGACGCTGTATCTCACGAACCAATGAACGAAATTGAACCAAACTTGGCATTTAGTTGGACCCTGACATAAAATGGTGTTGATTAGATTTGGGGATCAATCGCTAAACAGATGGCACTGTGGTCGCATTTTTTCTAAATTTTTAACATGGCAGTATAGGACAAAATTTCGTATAAATGTACATAATGAGAGTTATTTTTAACTTGTGATTTTAATATGAATTATTGATAATAGTAGTAGTTAACTAGGAAAAAAAAAATGTGCATATGGGAGCATCACTTCCCCCCTGTGGGGAGGAAATACAGCCCGGGGAGGAGTAAATTTTCAAAATGGGTATCTTCCGACAGATCTTGTCAATATCTTTAAAACGAATGGTTGATCTATAGATCTGTGATAATTTAAAACAAAGTTGTCGATTTTTTTTTTTTTTTTTTTTTTTTTAACGGGGAAAAAAAAAAAAAAAAAAATTGTATTTCTTCTGATAATTGCAAAAAATTGACTTTCTTTCGGCATTTAGTAATATATATAATTCTGTCAGATAAAAATCTTCTGCATTTATAATGGGAAATAATTTAATGATTTAATAAATAATATGTATTGAATGAATTTTGTGTAAAATTATATAGAAGAAAGTCATGTGGTGGCCACAACATACTATAATAGTTATATGATGGAGATACCATTTGTGAATCACCCTAGACGCAGCATTAAATAAGATACCGTGACTATCTAACAGATGAAAAATATTTCCAAATTTGAACAGTGCATTAAAGTGAGAGAAAACAGAAAAATTAAGCCATTTCCTAACAAATTTTTATACTTAACAATTTAAATTTTGAACTACTTAAAATTTTTATTTTCTTACGAAAGATTTAGATGTTAACGTATATTCAACTTAATTTTTACACTACGTGCTTAGTTATGTGCAACTTGTTTGATTTAACAATATCCTATATTCGATGATAAAATGCAATTACAGCTTTTCGAATGATGTCGGGATGAATAATTTGATTTTGGTCATTATGTCTTTGAAAAATATTATTTATTACTTTCCTCTATATTCAATAGAAGAAAGTATTGGATTCGTAAAAATTTTCGACCTCGGGATTTGGATGGATTGACACGTTCTGAGAGCTGTAGAACACGATTTGATCCTTTTTACTTTCTTCTATATTCAATAGAAGAAAGTATTGGATTCGTAAAAATTTTCGACCTCGGGTTTTTGATGGATTTACACGTTTTGAGAGCTGTAGAACACGATTTGACCATTTTTAGAAAATGTCTGTCTGTCTGTCAGTCTGTCTGTGTGTGTGTGTGACAAAATTTTGTGGCAACTGTATCTCAGGAACTACTGCACAGAATTTCATACAAATTGGTATGTAGTTGCACCTTGACATAAATGAGTGCCTATCAATTTTTGGTAAAAATTGTCTTACAGGTTGCGTTGCCATTCCGCTTTTTCTAAAATTTTAACATGGTGATATAGGACAAAATTTTGTATAAATGTGCATAAAGAGAATTATTTTTTAGTAATCATGATGAAATTTACAAGAATTATTTATAATAGAGATAGTCAACTGGGAAAAAAATTTTGTATGTGTAGGAGCCTCGCCAACCCCCCTGGTGGGGAAGTCCCCTCCCGAGGGGAGTAAATTTTCAATATAGGTATCTTTCGAAAGGTCTCGTCAATACCTTTAAAACGAATGGTTGAACTATAAATCTGTGATAATTTAAAACAAAGTTATCGATTTTTTTTTACTTTTTATGAAAAAAAACTTAGAAAAAATGTAATTTAAAAAAAAAAAAAAAAACTAAACGAAATTTAACCAAACTTGGTATTTAGTTGGCCCCTGACATAAACTGGTGCTGATTAGATTTGGGGATCAATCACACAATAGGAGGCACCGTGATCGTATTTTTTCTAAATTTTTAACATGGCAGTATTGGACAAAATTTCGTATAAATGTACATAATGAGAGTTATTCTTAACCTGTGATTGTAAAATTAATATGAATTATTGATAATAGTAGTAGTTAATTAAGAAACAAATTTTGTGCATGTGGGGGCATCGCTTCCCCCCCCCCCTGGAGGGAAGTACCCCCCGGGGTGGGGTAAATTTTCAAGATGGGTATCTTTCGAAAGGTCTCATCAATACCTTTAAAACGAATATTTGAACAATAAATATGTGACAATTTAAAACAAAGTTATCGATTTTTTTTTACTTTTAACAAAAAAAAAACTTGGATTTTTTTTTTTTTTTACTGTTATTGAGTGAATTTGTATAGTAAAATATAGAAGAAAGTCTTGTGGTGGCTACAACATACTAGTTAGAAAATGCCTGTGTGTGTGTGACAAAATTTTGTGGAAACTGTATCTCAGGAACTACTACACAGAATTTCATACAAATTGGTAGGTAGTTGCACCTTGACATAAATGAGTGCCTATCCACTTTTGGTAAAAATTGTCTTACAGGTTGCGTTGCCATCCCGCTGTTTCTAAATTTTTAACAGGGTGATACAGGACAAAATTTTGTATAAATGTGCATAGAGAGATTTATTTTTTAGTAATCATTAAGATACTTACAAGAATTATTTATAATAGAGATAGTCAACTGGGAATTTTTTTTTTGTATCTGTAGGAGTCTCGCCCGCCCCCCCTTTGGGGGTGAAATCCCCCCTCGAGGGGAGTAAATTTTCATGATGGGTATCTTTCGAAAGAGCTCGCCAATACCTTTAAAACGAATGGTTGAACCATCGATCTGCGATAATTTAAAATAAAGTTATAAATTTTCTTCATTTTTAACAAGAAAAAAATTTTTTTTTTTTTTAATGTAATATTTATTGACAATAAAATTGACTTTTTTTTGGATATTTAGTTTTATACTACTTCTCTAGTATGGAAATCGTCTGCATTATCATGGAAGATACTTTTTTTAAATAATAATTTTAATAAATTATTTTTACTGAATGAATTTGTATAGGAAAATATAGGAGAAAGTCATGTGGTGGCCACAACATACTAGTTTTGCTTGGTTTTATCCAATAGACGCGGTTTTTCAGACGATCCCATAGAAAGTTAGTCCAGTAGCACCAAGTCAGGAGAACAAGTTGGCTGTTTAATTTTGCATCTCCTTTTAGTCTACCCATGCGGAAACTGCGCAATTCCCTCTGGATGTATGCACATTTGAAGCATCTACTGTAAAAATAGTTACATACAAACTAACATCTAAATCTGCTCTAAAAAAGGAGAAAGTTGCCACCTGCCAAAATTACCCATGCCTAATACATTGGCAATTCAACCATGTAACAAGTAAGTAAAGTTAGAAGGTGTTTAATTTTTGCAAACCGCTCGATTTATTTATTTATTTTTATTACTATTATTATTTTAGGAATTTAAATTTTTTTTTCAGGTGTTGATTCTAATTTTAATAAAAGAAACATTCGCAGATAAATCAATCTCAAGGCCTTTATGACACCCAGTGTCAATACTAAAATGACTATGAAAGTTACCCAGAAGCCCTTTAGTAGGTCTCAAACCTATTTTAAACTTTTTTTTTTTCCCTCGTAATGAATGGCACTGAGGCGAGGAAGTGCCATTTTTGATAGTGCAAGGAATTATTTCGTGACTTTTTCAAAATCGGAGTAATGAATTCTTGAATTAAGACCAGCCTTGTTGGGGCGTGAAAGGATAGATCGCGTGAAACTCTACGATGTTCTAATTGAAAGCAAATCTGTGAACTATCGCGATCAGAAAATTGAAGACAGACAGGTTTTTAGCATTATCCTTTGGACATCGCGTCGTCCGGCGGAACATTTGTCTGGACATCACGCGACTCTTTCATGCTCGAACACCTCTAGCATATACGGGGCATTTGGAAGAGATTAGGAGGGGATTAAACGAATGGAGACACACGCCTCTTTGGATGGAAGGTGATCTTTCCCTCACGATTATTTATTAAAATCAAGGAGATACAATGAGTTTTTTGCTTTAAGACTGGCTGTTAACGAGATTATTTACATTTTTATATGCTACTTGAATCGGGTCGGATTGCAGTATTTTTTTTCTGCTGGAACTTTATTCTGAAAATTCTTATTTATTTATTTGTGAGATATTAACATGCTTTTATTAGCTTCACCTGTATGTATGTTTGTAACTGCTCTAGGAGCAAACAAAAAATCTATATTGTAAAAAAAGACTTTCCCCACTGAACGCTGTGGCTGTGAGGTAAAGCTCCGGACTACGAACCTAAAGGTCTAACGTTCGAGCCCAGTCAAGGGAGATTTTTTTTAAAATGGTTTTTGTTTAATTCTAAATTATTTATTTCTCATTCCTTCATTATGTTATTTATTCAGTTAATATTACGTAATTTCTAGATTTTTTAACACGTTTTTATTCATTTGACATGATGTAACTATTAATGTATGCAACGGAATCTTGGAAATCAATTTTCGGTTACTTCTGGTCGTCCGATTGACCTGAAATTTTGCACACGACTTCATTATCGATGACAATACTATATACAAGTGTTTCCAGGCGCCTATCCCTTCAGGGGCAGGTTCCAGTGGCAAAGTATTAAGTAAAACCCCCCTTTTTTTTAACTTTAAAATTATTTTAGTTAATATTCCAATAAAAGCGTGTTTTTTAATTTTTTAAAAGTATAATTTTATTTTTAAAATACGAACCGGGGCGAAAGCCTACTGCTAACTGGCCCGGCTTCTTGAATCTTTCTTCATTTATACTATGTATATGGCATGATTCAGTGTTGAAAATATGCCATCACAGGTCTAAAAGAAATCCAATCTGAATCGGTATGTACTATAAGATGGGAAAGGAGGAAAGCGAAAATGTTCTGCCGCAGAAACCATTTGTAACGTGGGATGATGCGCGGCCTCGTTAAGGTCACAGCCGCAAGGGTTCTTGATTCTATCCATAGATCCACCGTAACGGGCCCGCATGTGTCAATGGCACAGTTTCGACGTTGACCCGACCTACTTCTGCCTAAGACATCGCTTCTCTCTATCACCACTCATAAAAGAAACAAGCGTCAATTAATATAATGTAAACGAAATAGATGTTGTCGATGAACATACACAAATAAATTTAAATAATATATATATATATTATAATAATATATTTATAATATAATAATATATTTATATAAGTATATATATATGTGTGTGTATATAATATTTCTGTAACGTGCACCAGTTACAATTAATTTTGTCGAAACGATGGATAGTGGTACAAGTAATAAAATACGTGAGGATAAAAAATAATGTTTTAAAATGAACAATATTTAAGCACGCGGACTCAGCTCAATGAACTAAAAAGGAAAAAAAAAGGCGACATTTGTCTGATGACATTAATTTACGAAAAAATGTATTTTTAAAAGCTGCTTCTTCAGAATCTTTATGCAAGCGTCATTTTAAACCTAGCAATACTTTAAAGATATATACAGAATATGAATTATTATTATAAATTGACTAAAAACCACAATCTTAAAAAGTATAATCAAAATAGGAATTAGTTTTTTTTTTTAACAAAAAATTATGCTAAAATTAATAAAAAATCAACATGGCGACAAAAATGTAAAAGGCGTCGGAGTCTTATACTGAAATTGTACTGCCAGCGAAAGTAGGAAAACTGGGTCGTGAACTATGAATTTTATTTGGAAACTTTTCTTTGAATGATTTTGGTTTCACTATTGTACAATATTAATTTGGTTTTATTAATAATTTGGCTTCTGGTAAATTAAAATTTGAATTAGGTGATGAAATTGGTATAATATTTATGAGTTTCAAATTTTAAAGGTAAATAAGAAAAGAAAGTTCGAAAATTCCGCACGGATTTGCTAGTACATATATATTATGATAACAATAAGAATGAAAGAGAAAAAAAAAAAAACAGATGAATAATTTGCCACAACAACCCACAAAAGCTAGTTAAATTAGTTAAATAATGTGACTAGTTACTTTCTTCTCTATATAATATAGAGAAAGTATTGGATTCGCGAAAATTTTCGACCTCCGTTTTTTGACGGATCTACACGTTTTGGGATGTCCTGAACACGAATTGATAGTTTTTAAAAAATGTCTGTCTGTGTGTCTGTCTGTCTGTGGTTTAGTGTTTTCACCGTATCTCACGAACCAATGAATGAAATTCAACCAAACTTGGTATATAGTTGGACCCTGGCGGGGCATTGTGCTGATTAGATTTGGGGATCAATAGCCCATCAGGTGGCGCTGTGATCGCATTTTATGTAAATTTTTAACATGGCAGTATAGGACAAATTTTCGTATTTTTCACCGTATCTCACAAACCAATAAATGAAATTCAACCAAACTTGGTATATAGTTGGAACCTGACGGGGCATGGTGCTGATTAGATTTGGGGATCAATCGTCCAGCAGGTGACGCTGTGATCGCATTTTATGTAAACTTTTAACATGGCAGCATAGGACAAAATTTCGTATAAATGTACATAATGAGCGTTATTTTAAACTTGTGATTGTAAAATTAATATGAATTATTTATAATAGCAGCAGTAAACTATGAAAAAAAATTTGTGCATGTGGGGCACCGGTTCCCCCCCCTGGGGGGGGGGTAAATTTTCAAGATGGGTATCTTTCGAAAGATCTCGTCAATACCTTTAAAACGAATGGTTGAACTATAAATCTGTGACAATTTGAAACAAAGTTATCGATTTTTTTTACTTTTAACAAAAAAAACTTTGAAAAAAAATCGTTTTTTTTTTTTTTTTTTTTTACGAAACTTAACCAAACTTGGTATTTAGTTGGTCCCCGACATAAATTGGTGCTGATTACATTTAGGGATCAATAGCTCAACAGCTGGCGCTGTGATCGCATTTTTTCTAAATTTTTAACATGGCAATATAGGACAAAATTTCGTATAAATGTACATAATGAGCGTTATTTTAAACTTGTGATTGTAAAATTAATATGAATTATTTATAATAGCAGCAGTAAACTATGAAAAAAAATTTGTGCATGTGGGGCACCGGTTCCCCCCCCTGGGGGGGGGGTAAATTTTCAAGATGGGTATCTTTCGAAAGATCTCGTCAATACCTTTAAAACGAATGGTTGAACTATAAATCTGTGACAATTTGAAACAAAGTTATCGATTTTTTTTACTTTTAACAAAAAAAACTTTGAAAAAAAATCGTTTTTTTTTTTTTTTTTTTTTACGAAACTTAACCAAACTTGGTATTTAGTTGGTCCCCGACATAAATTGGTGCTGATTACATTTAGGGATCAATAGCTCAACAGGTGGCGCTGTGATCGCATTTTTTCTAAATTTTTAACATGGCAATATAGGACAAAATTTCGTATAAATGTACATAATGAGCGTCATTTTAAACTTGTGATTGTAAAATTAATATGAATTATTTATAATAGCAGCAGTAAACTATGAAAAAAAATTTGTGCATGTGGGGCACCGGTTCCCCCCCCTGGGGGGGGGGGTAAATTTTCAAGATGGGTATCTTTCGAAAGATCTCGTCAATACCTTTAAAACGAATGGTTGAACTATAAATCTGTGACAATTTGAAACAAAGTTATCGATTTTTTTTACTTTTAACAAAAAAAACTTTGAAAAAAAATCGTTGTTTTTTTTTTTTTTTTACGAAACTTAACCAAACTTGGTATTTAGTTGGTCCCCGACATAAATTGGTGCTGATTACATTTAGGGATCAATAGCTCAACAGGTGGCGCTGTGATCGCATTTTTTCTAAATTTTTAACATGGCAATATAGGACAAAATTTCGTATAAATGTACATAATGAGCATTATTTTAAACTTGTGATTGTAAAATTAATATGAATTATTGATAATAGTAGTAGCAGGGGTGAAACTTTTCAGGGGCTACCCCTGAATTCAGGGTTTTTGAAAATTTTGCTGTCTTTGAATTTCATGTTAAATTATTTTGTTTTTATAGAAATTTCTCATTTTGAATGTTTAATTTGCTTTATAATGTATTAAGAACTGTAAAAATATCACTTATTATAGGTAGCCATATGGTATACCATTAATAACTCTCCCCTATTTGCATGCAAGTAGCATTTTCAGGGTTTTTGCATGTTAGATAGTTGCACCCCTGTAGTAGTTAACTACGAAAAAAATTTTGTGCATGTGGTATAGGAAAATATAGAAGAAAGTCTTGTGGTGGCCACAACATACTAGTATTTTTTATTTATTTATTTATTTATTTTAATAATACTCACTTTAAAATAATTCCAATGAGAATACAAACACATTTTTATAATAAAATTAATTAAATAAAATACTAAGTATTTTCGTAACAAACTAAAAAAAAACTTGTTAGATTAAAATTAACGTAAATACGTTACGGAATGTTAATGCGGGGTTAGAGTTTTGCCAGTTGGAGTTTTGCCACCGTGTCTCATACAATTGCCTTTAAAAGATTCCTTAAATCCAGTTGCATTTTAAGCTTTTTATTTAAAATTCAATCTTATTATTATGCGTTGTTTCTAAAATATTTTGCTAATCTCAACTTAAAAGGTTCATTTATAATTAAAGTAAGATCGATTATTTCCCCTTATAATGCTATCCTTCTTTTCTACAGTCGGTAACAAAAGTGTCCGAACACTAGCAAAAATTCCTATATATAAAAAGTGCACTTCATACGGTTTTGTTAACTAAATCCTTCTCGAATCATATTTTTACACTGACTAAGAACAGGATTCGACAAGGATTTATTTAACAAAACCGTATGAATTGTGCTTTTTTTACATAGGAATTTTTGCTAGTGTTCGGACACTTTTGTTACCGACTGTACAGTATCAGACTGCACGGTCCTTTTTTATGTTTTCAACAAATAATGTAATCTAATAAATTAAAGTAAGTAATATTATTAATCTTATAAAATAAATCAATTTAAGGTACTAGTTACAGTCGGTAACAAAAGTCTCCGAACACTAGCAAAAATTCCTATATAAAAAAAAGTACACTTAATACAGTTTTGTTAAATAAATCCTTGTCGAATCCTGTTCTTAGTCAGTCTATAAGAACAGGATTCGACAAGGATTTGTTTAACAAAACTGTATTAAGTGTACTTTTTTTATAGGAATTTTTGCTAGTGTTCGGAGACTTTTGTTACCGACTGTACTTTGTTGGCATATGTGTGTTCCTGTGGTGATTTATTTGACAGTATATTCTTCGTTTTCATTCTTTTCTTTTCAATCAACTAAATTATAAATCTTAATATATATAAATCTCGTGTCACAATGTTTGTCCTCAATGGACTCCTAAACCACTTAACCGATTATAATAAAATTCGCACACCATGTGCAGTTCGATCCAACTTGAGAGATAGGATAGTTTAAATCTCAAATTATAGTCGCAATTTTAATTTATTGTTAATTATTTGTCTGTTATTATTTGACAGTCACAATTATCTGTTAACTCCAAATGATTCTAACAGATGTCGATACCTTTCGACTGGGTTGAAATGAAAGCTGAAATATATTTGGTGCTGCCATCTACACAAAGAATCTTCAACTTTTTAACCTATTAATAAATTTCGTATAATTCAATTATTTCCACTTTTTAAATTTTTGGTGTTAGCATAGCCGGCCACGTGTTACTTAGACTGAAGTGTAAATTGAATTCATATTATAATGAAGATAATACAGTGAAATTAATCCTGTTTTTTACTTATTTGTGCTTCATTGATCAAAACTTTATAATTTAATATATATATATATATATCTTTATATATAAAATTTATTATGTTTGTCCGCGATGAACTCCTAAACTAATGAGCCGATTTTAATGAAATTTGGACACTGTGTGCAATTTGGTCCAACTTGAGAGATAGGATAGTTTTTATTGCAAAATTCGCCTCCCAAAAAGGGGGGGGAGGGGCCAAAACGTGATTTCACAAACAAACAAACAAACAACAACAACCAAAAAAAAAAAAAAAAAAAAAAAAATAGAAATGCAGATAGACTGTTCAAAATTGGTATAGAGAGGTTTTAGAGGCCTGCAAATCGAATGAGGATATTTTCGAAAGTGTAAAGTTATTAGGAGGGGCGGGTAAGGGGGCGGAGGGGCAAAAAAATAAAAATAGAGTTACATCGCTAAAAATTGGTACATAGAAGTTTTTGATACGTACAAATCGATTGCAGATATTTTCGAATTTGTAAAATTATTAAGAGGAGCGGGAAAGGGGGGGGGGCAGAGGAGCAAAATATAAAAATGGAGTTAGATCATTCAAAATTGGTGCATAGAATTTTTGATACCAACAAATCGATTGCGGATATTTTCGAATTTGTAAATTTATTAGGAGGGGCGGGAAGGGGGGCAGAGGGGCAAAAAATAAAAATATAGTTAGATCGTTCAAATTGGTGCATACAGGTTTTTGACACCTACAAATAAACTGTAGATATTTTCGAATTTGTAAAATTATTTAGAATAGTGGGAGGGGGGAGGGCAAAGGGGCAAAATAATAGAAATAAGAGTTAGAACTTTGAAAATTAGTATTATTAAGTTTTAAGGCCCGATAAATCGATTGCGGATATTTTCGAAAGTATAGAGTTATTAAGAAGGGCGGGGACGGTGGATGAAGAAACGGTGCGCATGGTTTGCGCAGGTATACACTGCCGCAGGCAGTGGGGGTCCGAACAGATTATTCCACCAATGAGAGAAGATTTTTTTGTATTTTATATCATTTTCCTTTCGATAATATATGGATTCATTATGAGTGTCGAACATTTTTCCCGATCAGATTTTTTTTTTCTCTTTTTTTTTCACATGTTAAAAATTAATGCAATTTTGAGAATTCTTTAATTATAGTGAATCATTTAAAAATAGGGACCAGCGAAGCGGGCTAAGTCTGCTAAGATCAAGGATGTTATCAAGGATGGTCTTTATTCGAAATAATAATTTTAATATATTGAATATTTTACTACATTATAATTCAACGTATAACATAGCCACAGCAACGCGTGGCCGGGTCTGCTAGTTATATATATAATTTCAACATTATAATGATTATAAAAAAAAAAAAAAAAAAAAAGCTGACATAAACTAATTGTCTATGTCTCGACATAAGATTTTGTTTCAATGATTAAATACAAAATACGTGTGGAAACAAAAACAACATAAACACGTCTATATTTTAAATCACTATCTTTAATAATTTTATTTAAACATATATTTAGGGCATCTTACAATGTATTGCAAAAATTTTTTACATTTCTTCCATATAAGAGTAAGAAGCACGTTTGCAAAGTTTCTTTTTACTTTTTTCTATATGCAATAGAAGAAAGTATTGGATTCGTAAAAATTGTCGACCACAGGTTTTTGATGGATTGACACGTTTTGAGAGCTGTAGAACACGATTTGACCATTTTTAGAAAATGTCTGTCTGTCTATCTGTGGGTGTGCGAGAGACAAAATTTTGTGGCAACTGTATCTCAGGAACTACTGCACAGAATTTCAGACAAATTGGTATGTAGTTGCAACTTGACATAAATGAGTGCCTATCAAGTTTTGGTAAAAATTGTCCAACAGCTTGCGTTGCTATCCCGCTTTTTCTAAATTTTTAACATGGCGATATAGGAAGAAATTTTGTATAAATGTGCATAAAGAAAGTTATTTTTTAATAATCATTATGAAATTTAAAAGAATTATTTATAATAGAGATAGTCAACTGGGAAAAAAAATTATATATATAGGAGCCTCACCTTCCCCTCTGGGAGAGAAGTCCCCCCTCGAAGGGAGTAAATTTTCATGATGGGTATCTTTCAAAAGAGCTCGCCAATACCTTTAAAACGAATTGTTGGACCACCGATCTGCAATAATTTAAAATAAAGTTAATAAAGTTATCGATTGTTTTCATTTTTAACAATATATATATATATATATATATATATATTGAGAGAGAGAGAGAGAGAATAAAATTGACTTTTTTTTTATATATATATTTAGTGTTATACTACTTCTCTAATATGGAAATCGTCTGCACTATCATGGAAGATATTTTTTTAAAAATAATAATTTTAATGAATTATTTTTACTGAATGAATTTGTATAGAAAAATATAGACGAAAGTCATGTGGTGGCCACAACATACTAATTTTAGCAGGGAGACAACATAAAATCTGAAATTCTATAATTCTTAAATTTTAGAAAACGACCCGCGGGTCGGGCTCGGGCCTCTGTCCCAGCTTCGCGCTCCACCCAGCTTTTTTTTTTTCTGTTTCTTGATTTCGTCAGCATCACGGGAAACAAGTAGTGTTCCACTGCAGTGTCATTTCTTTTGCCTTTACAAATCACCGTGTTTTTTATCCTTGGTTGGAAAGAAAAAATTTTTCCTTCATCCTCTAAAGCTGAGTCACGTTTTGATTTCTATCTATATACATGTTAAACAGATGCAAGAGGAGGGGGGAGAGGGGGGGGGTATTTTATTCTCTTTTGCGTACATGTATGTGACGATGTCGCTCAGAAAACCGTCACGCGGCACGCGCGTGTGCGAATGTCAACTATATTGTTCGAATTTCAGAACGGACATTTGACCACTTTGCCTTTTCGAGACTAGGAATAATTCTTTCGAGTTTTCAAAAAGAAAAAAGACAAAAGCGTTCGAGCTATCGGCTTTGGACATAAAAAGGGAGACAGTCTTCTGTTGAATAATATTGAGTTATTTTAGGTATAAATATAGGTAATATAATGTAATCGTTACACTCATCTGTTATAGGTATAATATATTTATCAGGAATAACACATTAATCATATGTTTTTTGCTTACTTTTTTTTAATTATTTCATATTTTATGACTGTAAAACACTGATAAATGTTTTAGAATTTTGCTGTAGCCTGATCTTGACAAGAAATATCAAGCTCAGTATTTATAAATCAAAAATCAAAGCCACACAAAATAATTCAGGTACATGACGATCCATAGTCGAAACGTACGATCTTGAAGAGAAATACCGTAATTACAATTTTTTACTTTCATTATATTACTGTTCTTTGTTTTTATTTACAGACCTGTTACAACTGTTTTCGTCTGTTTATTTACTGGTTTAAGTTTGTTTTAGCGTCTGTTATTTATTAAGTATTTTTTTTTCTAACACTCGGTAACTACTAAATAATGTTTGGAAAGTTAACTGGAGCCATTTAAGGTATTTTAGTTCCCCATCGTTCTTAGATATTGGAAACTTTGGAATTCGACAGCATTTTCGACACATGTTTTTTATTTATTTATTTTGGACGTTTTTACACATTTTAAAGTATGAGGAGTTCCTAAATGAGGTGTTATCCGTCCATGTCTATAGGTTAATCGATTTCCTTTTGCTTCTAGTTTGTCAGACAGTTTGTTAGTCTATGTAGACTTCCTAAGAAATGAATGTTCTTAAAGTAATATGACCATTTTTACTTTCTTCTATGTGTAATATAGAGAAAGTATTGGATTCGTGAAAATTTTCGACCTCCGTTTTTTGATAGATTTACACATTTTGGGATGTCCTGAACACGAATTGATAGTTTTTAGAAAATGTCTGTCTGTCTGTGTGTGTATCACGAATTTTGTGTCCACTGTATCTCACGAGCCAATGAATGAAATTTAACCAAACTTGGTATGTAGTTGGACCCTGACATAAACTGGTGCTGATTAGATTTGGGGATCATTCGATCAACATGCGGCGCTATGATCGCATTTTTTGTAAACTTTTAACAAGGCAGTATAGGACAAAATTTCGTATAAACGTGCATAATGAGAGTTATTTTAAACTTGTGATTGTAAAATTAATATGAATTATTGATAATAGTAGTAGTTAACTAGGAAAAAAATTTTGGCAATTTGGGGGGGGGGGGGGATTTTTAAGATGGGTATTTTTCGAAAGGTCTCGTCAATACCTTTAAAACGAATGGTTGAACTATAAATATGTGATAATTTAAAATAAAATTGTCGATTTTTTTGTACTTTTTTTCCTCCTTTCTTTTAATATTGTTACTGAGTGAATTTGTATACGAAAATATAGAAGAAAGTCTTGTGGTGGCCACAACATACTAGTTTAAATACTATTTGTGATTACTGGCCAGAACCCTATTATATTTCAGCATTCTGCTTTGAAAACCTTGTAGATTATTAGAAAATAATTATTTTCTGAACAAAGCAGTATAGAGCGAAATTTCGCTAACCTGCATTATGAGAATTATTTTTATCATAAAAAGAAGTTACATTACTTTTAAAACATTATTTTTGATATTAGTAATGAATTGTAACTAATTTTAATATTCTACATTTAAAAACTTCGTAAGCTGTTTAAAATTTAATATTTTCATAACGGGACAAAGTAGGGCATTATTTGTGTAATCTTGCGTTAGGAGTGTGATATCGATTATCACATATTCTATAAAATATATTATCATCATAAAAAATAAAAAATAAATAAATAAATAAAAATAAAGCAAAATAAAGTAACGAACACATTTTTATAACCTCTAAATTATAACTTAAATTCATATACAGTGTGTTCTTTAAATTTTTATATCCTCCCTCTTCCCACATGTGTATCTTTTGCTAATTGTAACTCTATCGAAACCTTTGATCATGTATTATTCGTTCTTTAACGTAATGCAGATCTGCAATAGCATGTTGTGACTTTTTCTAATTCAGTTTCTTTTCCTCTTGCAAATAAATGCAGTTAATCGCCATGTATGCATTCTTGTCTCACAACATGATACGTTAATTTTGCTCAAAACTTCCGTGATCCCATGGCGAAGGCTGGCTTTTATTAAGGACCGTTTGAATTATAATTATATGTTAACCCTTTCAAAAATTGCATGTGTCTTTACGTAACATAACTACAACCATTTTTTCTCTATTATTTTAAATTTGGCTTCGATTAGAGTTTTGGCAAAAATAATGAAGAAATCGGAGCGTCACTTCATCATCAACAACTAAGCGGTGAAGTCAACTTTTTGGGCTCCCACTCCAATGTTATTAGAATCACTTCAATGCTAATTATCCAATAATAAAAATTTTATAAAATGGTCACCTAAACAAGAATAATGTATCAAATAAAATGCTTAATAAAAATTTTCGTGATTATCTACAAAAATGCCTGGATTAATGATCACTGAGTTATTGACGGCACACTTAGCAAAAATTCTGAATATTTTTTTTTTTTTTTTTTTTTTTAATAAATTTTAATAACCGACGACCATTCAAAATCTTCAGTACAAGGAGAATCATTTTTTGGGAAACAGCATGCAGTTGCATGAAAAGTAAAATTCGAAAATGACACCAGTAAAGTTACGCAGCAAATCAGGATTAAGTTGAATGTATTCAGCTGAGGGAAAGCGAAAGTATAGTCTAGTCTTCTAGTGGGTGAGATATAACCTCACTCTCGTATCGAGCCGGATTCATTTCTCTTATTATGAATACAGTAGGACTAGACCTAATTATAGAAGTGGAAGAGAATAAATATGTATATTGGGGAACTGAGCAGAGTCTAACTAATCCAACTAGTTTTAGTGTGAAAGGTTGAATAAGCTATTCAGAGATATGAGTTAAGTGAAAAGGGAAAAATCCGTAACTTTCGGATTCCAGCCTCGTGTAATATCTTTATCTTTTTGCACTGCAATGCCGTTTGCCTTGGATTTCAATGCAACGAGACGTGTTACCACTCTATCCAATTTCAGATCCCTCGTGGCTATGGCCAAGTTACACAACGAGAGGATCTCGATATCAACCCTTGTACTCGTTCGTACGAAATGTTTTTTTCTTTTTGAAGAAAATGAAATTTTCATCCGCGTTTGCCCGCGTGATCTGTTTCATAGATACAGCTAATTAAAAATATTAATTTCTTCGTTGCACTCAGAAACATTCAATTATTAATTGAAGTATGTGTACATATTTAAATGTGTACGCATATTATGTGTATGTTCGTTTGTATGTATAAACACATAAAAGTATATGTGTACAAGTGTATGTGAGTAATACGTATGTATGTATGTAATATTAAATGTACGTGTAATACATTAAAATCTGCGTGTACATATTTATTTAAATGCGTGTGCATCTATCATGTGTACATTATACGTGTGTGTGCATAACAATAATAAAATACTTTATACAGTAAAGTCACGTACAACGCGGTGGCAGAGATGACAAATAAATGAAACAGATTTATTTTTTAACACCACTAAATTTTTAGAGTACCAATCTATTGGTTCGTACAACCGATTTAGTTTTTGTGTAAAGCAGTTGCTTTAATATAAAATTAGTGGTGTTAAAAAATAAGATTGTAATATTCGTGAGGCAAACTTGCACCCGCATTGTACGAGACTTTACTGTATTTTGTATGATGCAAATTTTAGCTAGAACATCAGCCCGAGCGAAGAACTTCAGCCATATGCATGTATTTTTTAAAAAAAATTTGTATTAAGGAGGATTACATATCGAAGCATTTAACATTGAATGAGTATAAAACTACCTATTCATAGACCAATAGCTTCTCTTTCGTTACCCCTATTTATAATATGGTGTTGGAATACTATATCTCCAGTTCATAAACCTTTATCCACTCGCTACTTGAAACAGAATTAAATAACTCGTCAATTTATTTTTCTCTAAAAACCTTCATAAACATGAATTTCACTAAGCGACCCAATAAAAATTACGTTTTTTCGGCAATTAAAACGCAATTGAAGGAAAACAGCGACGAAATGATACCGCGTTTCAAAAATCCACAAATATATCGGGTATTTTTGAACTGCGGCAACCGGAGGAATTTTGCTGATTTTTATAGTTCCGCATTCCGGCAAACGCGACTATACATATCATTTTTTCACAGTGAATAAATACAATTTACGCAAGTTTTTGCCACACCATTCAAATTAGAAATAATATTAGAACTAAGCGTTTTGGATGCGCAAAAACCTCTATCGTCAGGTGTATAAGAGGAAGTCCAATCAAAGATGTTTTATATTAAATAGAATACAGAAAACGTTATGCGATTCTGAATCACTTATATAGAAATAATTATTGTAGTTTCACGTTTTCATGGATGAAATGACCTCTTGTCTATTTTAACCCTACAAGGCTCAATTTTTTTATTTTGTGCGCGACAAAAATGTATAGGTTGAATTAGTGATCAGAAGATAGGGAAAACTTATAAAAATAAAACTATATTTTACGGAAAAATCAACTTTTTATTTCAGTTCCACATACGGTACACTGAGCCTTAATTATACTTTTTGGTATTAAACTAGTACAATTGAATTGTTTTGGAAATAGTATTGTATATTGGACACACATACATAGAACAACACAGTGTTTTTTTTCGAGTCAAAACTGTTCAATAACTATTCTTTTTTTATTTTTGCATTCAGACAAACGACTAACGTATCACTTTCATTCAAATTTCACACTGAGTGCACTCTAACAAAAACACGAACGACCTCATTAAGTAAAGATTCGTATGACTCCATTGCTAAATGTCAGTAGCTTCTATCAAGATGTCAAGAGATGTCGCTACTAATAGTTTTATAGCTATAGGAACGATTAAAGTCGGTGTTCCACATATGGAACTGGGTGCCTTGTAGGGTTAAAAGTGCCTTCGCGCCGCAGAACGTGGTGAGGAAAATGGGATAACGCCTTTATTCTTTATTTCTCACAGAATCCGAAAAGAAAGGAGTATGCGAACTGCTATTACTGTCTTTGAAATCGCATGTCGACGCCATTTCTTTAAGGAAAATGAAATGAAGTAATTGCATCTCTTTTACTTTTTTCCCGTCGTCGTCCCGAAATTCGTGACACTTTATCCTAACGAAGATCGCTTTCACTGCGAAATGGGATCGAGGGATTTCTCACCGATTGTTTTCACTCAAGGAAGTTTACCGATCGTCGGTTTGTTTTTCCCCAATTACTGAAGAAAGAGACGGCCGATGAGTTCCATTGATACGTCTATGTAGTAACTAGTCAGACTTACCTTTGTCATACCAGTTGGGACGCTACACCTTTTTTAATCCATACCTTTAGTTTAAAAAAAAAAATCTAGAATGACTCCACTCGACTTTCCGAACATTGAGTCATTAACAGTTTTGTAGATAAAGTAAAGAAAGAGGAGTTGTTAAACAAACAAAAGAGAGAAAACCATAATAGAGTGTTCGAGTATGTTTCTCCCTGTATTACACGATGTTTCATTTAACGCTATTGAACTTTGAGCCCATAAGATCATAAGGATAAAGAATTTTTCGTTATGTCCCTGTAAAAACCTATAAATGCTAGATTCACCAAAATGCTTATAGTTAGTGCAACAGTGATTTTATAATATTCATATAAATTTTCAGCTCAATTGAATAAGGCGTTTAGATGCTATCGCACTTTTAAAAATTGGGTCCCATAGGCCATTATGATAAAAAAATTTTCTTTGTGCCCATGTAAAAAAACTATAAGTGCTAAATTCATTAAAATCTATACAGTTCGTGCAGTTGTGACCTATAACATGTGTACAAATTTTTTGTTCAGATTAATAAGGCGTTTAGACGCTATCGCACTTTTAAAAATTTGATCCCGTAGGCCATAATGATAAAGAATTTTTCCTGGTGTCCCTGTAAAAAAACTATAAATGCTAGATTCACCAGAATCTGTAGGGTTCTTTCTATGGTGACTTACAATATACGTACCAACTTTCAGCTTATTCGAACAAAGCGTTTAGACGCTAGCGTGTTCACTCACAGACATACACACATACATCATCGTAAAAAAAGTGGAAACGGACTCAGGGGACCTCGAAACGTATAGAAACATCAAAATCTCAAATTCGGATTTTTGACATGATTACGATACTTTCCTCACTGTAGTGTTCGGAAAGTACCGAAAAAAAAAAAAAAAAAAAAAAAGTATTTTAGCTATGGGCAGACCTACTCTTTGATTCCCTTCGAAAATGTTAATAGAACTGAAATATTAAGCAAGACAAGGCCTGAAAAATTGTACATTCTAATTTGATAACATTCTCAAGGTATTCATACTCACTCATACTCTATCCGTTTACACAACAATGCATCTCGATTATAAGACCTGCATAATAGGTTTATAGAAGGATTTAGATTAGAGGATTATAGGATTTCAAGATTTAAGAGGTGCATAATATGATTATAAAACTTCTTCTTCATTTTCCCCCCCTTCTTCTTAACAAGAAAAAAGAAAGTAAAAACAACGTTAAAGTTTTTTTTTTTTTTTTTTTTTTTAGTATTCCAGAGTATCCTCTCCACTTATCTTTAACCTTTCACAATAGTTTAAGCATGTTTTGTAAAAGTAGTAATAAATAATTAATGCATAGTAAATGTGTAGGCACACATTTACATTGGCACAGTTTTATTTAATGTAACAGAATTACAAGACCACGAGGAAAAAACAATTGCATACAAAAGTTCAAAAACATTAAAACAGGGCCATATATTCAGCTAGTCTCTTACATGATTTGTTTAAAAGTTTCGTTTGCAGTTTCGTATATACACCTTCAAAAATAAATAATAATAATAATAAACCGACTATTATATAGTTATTGCTATAAAAAGCAAGAATTATAAAATTTTTAAAATCTGTGTATAGTTTGTATCAAATGCATGGCCGACTATTTTGCATTTTAAATATTCTAATTTAAATGATCGTTCGTGTTTTTCCAGCCTTCAGTATATGCCAATGTAAACAGTTGCAATTTTTACAGTGGGTGCAATAGATAACTCCAGTGTTTTCAAGGTGTGGAATGACTAAAGGTTATAACAAGAAAGAAAACTCTTAATTTTTAATTTCGATTTATAGGAGGAAAAGAAAACATTAACTGTTCAGACAAACTCGCGATATTCTCTGTGACACATTTATAATGAAAAACATAAATAAAAAAACTTGAATTTTTAATAGAATTTGGCATTGTATTGTTTTGAGAAAAAAACATTTTTTTTTTTTTTTTTTTTTTTTTTTTTTTAAACCAACGAAATGGTGGAATAACCATTCATTTTCAAATCAGAAAAAAAATTGATTTAATTTAATTATTGATTTATTTAACAATTATAAATATAGAATAATACCCCGATTCTCTATCATTAATCTGGCGATAATAAAAATTATTAAACAGAAAATAATTAGATGAAAAAACAGAAGAAGGTAAGTTCAATAACTGTATCAACATTTAAACTGGAGTCGATATTAAAATCGAGAAAATTTCTTGAAAAATGTCACTGACAAAAGGAATAGATATAGTTTAAATAGGTATAGACACTTTTAATTTTTTCGCAGTCCCCTATAATGATTAAATTTGTAAAAATTACTAGAGATGCAGATTGTTCTCCCCCCAATAAAATTAAAGAAAAATACTTTAGTCGGCATATTTATTACCATGTTTTTATTAACTTCTATTCGTGTTTTTCCGGTACAAATCTTGCAATCGATTTTTAACTAACTTCCCTACTAGCTAGACATTTCAAACTTTCGGAATAGCTCGGAACCCGATGACAACACAATACTTCGAAACCCGATTAGTTTCTTTTAATTAATTAAAATATGTGAAATAATAACCTCCTAATAGCTTTAAAAATAGTCATTAAAATATTAGCTAATAATTTGATTGTTGCCGAAAAAAAATGATGAGTTCATTTTTTTTTCGACATAAAAAAATAAATACATTTAATGAAACGTGAACGTTAAAAAATTATAAAAAGTTAAATGATGCATCTCACAAAAATATACGTCATTATCACTTTAAAAAGTTTATACACATTGAAAAAGTGCTACTGTAGTTTTATAGCTAAGATTCAACAGAAAATTTAAAAACATGATTACATGAAAAGTTTTTTTTTTTTTTTTTTTTTTTTTTTTTATCTTATAATTACGTTATTTATTTATTTATTATTATTTCGTCGGTTTTATTTTTGATGTCGACCTAACGACAGATTTTATTTTAAAACTTTATTCATATGAATAAAATCGCTAAGTTAGAGATTCTGATTTTGTCACTAAATTAGCAGAAAAGACAATATATGAAGCCGTTGAACTGGTTTGTAATTGGGATACGTTTCCTTCCATATATGTGATAGGGATTCTTATTCTTAATTTGTTAGTTTTGACTTTCAAAATTAAAATTTCAAAAAATAAATTCAAAATTAACAATTAATATTAAATTGTCATAATTTCAATAAGTTTACAGCCTTTAGGTAGATTCCTTATAGGAGATCTACCTATTGCAATGGTTCTTGAGACACGACTTCTGGAAATTTTCTTCATGTCTTCACCGATCATGACCCCTAGAACCCAAAACGACCCTCCGTTCAAAAGTTTATATATATATATATGAGGAGCAAACATTCAAACCGTGTTTTCTCCTTCGAATGCAATTTTTCAGAAAACACAAAAAACTGATAAATTAAAAAATAACCCTTCTTAGACCCTAATTATCATTTGTTTAGTTGTATTATTGGTTACTAGGAAGATCTGTAGGCCTACTTTACCTAATAAACTTAGAGTTAATTAGAAAAATGTATTTGAAATTTGGAGAAAGCATGTTTTGACCGAAACACAGAGGAGAAAACATGTTTTGAATGTTTCCAATGTGGAGAAAGCATGTTTTGACCGAAACACAGAGGAGAAAACGTGTTTTGAATGTTTCCAATGTGGACAAAACATTTTTTGAATGAAAAAGTATGTAGCTCGAATATTGATGAAATAACATTCTTAATGTAATTAACAGAACAGATTTTGTTAAGTAATTATAAAGTTAAATTAAATATTTACGCGTGAAAAATCATCATGCAAATTGTAAGGAAGAACTAAAATTTTTAAGCCAATATGAAATTTAAATTTTTAAACCGATATCTTCACTTAAGCAATTTCATGCTTCCTCTGTTTCTTCATATTCTACATGAAAGTTATTAGTAATGATATCTTTATACCATTTAAAAACAGGCTGATTTTTTCACTCTTCACCATACATTAATTGTAATGTCTATGTCATTCTGATACCTTTAAGTTTGAGATGAATTCTCTTACCTTGTTTTTTTTTAATTAATGCTTAAGTGGCTTTTTCTATTCCCTGCTCTCTTTTCCTCAATAGGTTCACCAGCATGTACCTTAGTAACAATATTGGCTAGCATTGTACGACCTATTTTAGTTATAGCCATGAAATTGTTTTTACACACAGGAATTCTCCTACCACAGCTACTAGTAATAAAATAAGAAGCAGAAAATGCATGCTGTAAGCCAGATGATTGCGATTTTTTTTTTTTTTTTTTTTTTTTTTTGGGGGGGGGGGGGGGCTGGGTTATTAGGTCTACGTCTACGTCGAGTTACATTTTTTGTAACAACCAATGAGGCTATAATAGAATCTTGTCGCTGTTTGTCCGGAATTTCGTAAAGTCTATCCCGAAACTTCTTAACGTTATTAGGTCTAACATCAGTGTATGAAAAAGTATATTAATAGAATGTTTGCATGGAGCATAAATGTTGTTATCTAAAGGTGCTGAATATCGTTTCTCTTTCGCTTCTTTTCTTTTTCCACCAATTCTCTGTATTTTTCTAGTTCCATAATTAGAAGTACTCACTAATACACCACCTATTAATTCTTCCATTTGAAAAAAAAAAAAATAATAATAATAATAAAGTACACTCCTCTAAAATGAAAAAAACAAGATAGAACTAACGAAAAAACAAACATAAAAAGCTGGTACATGTACGAATCACGCGACCAGAAAGAGCAGTACTGACTGGTTGGCTGGAGAAATCACAGTATGACTGAAAACAGGCTCTGGAGGAAACACTGTTTGATTGAAACCCTAATTTTCTAAGAGCATTTATAATGTGATAAAAATTATTTTGGTTTAAAATAATAGTATAATTTTGTGCTATTTAATGTTGAGTTCACAGAAAAATCACTAACTCATTTTTTTTTATTTTTGGAGAAAACACGGTTTGAATGTTTGCTCCTCATATATATATATATAACGCTTTTTCCCATGTTAAGTTGTGAACACGATAACTGGAGTAATTTTTATTTAAATTTAACCAGCTTGGAATATGTTGTCAGGACAGTGAAAATCTCGGTCGAGTTCGTAGATGGGGCATCCAGCACAAAAGGGGTGGAAATAGTGGGGGATGGAAATTTTCATTTGCCCATAATTTCTTTAATATTGAAAATAGGAAAATACTTCAAATCAGGCAAATTACCGCCATACCCTAAAGAGCAACTTTTGTATTTGAACTTTTTCGGTAGCTTCAATTGCTTAAAAGTTACAAGTTAAAAAGTGATTTTTCGTCAATTGTGATGAAGCCGACTTTTTCTATAGCTTTAATTGCTTAAATTTATAATCTGAGGCTTACGCCACGTGCAACGATAATAAAAAAGATCACTGAAAACATAAAAAGCATGGTAACAGCTTTAATTAATCATTTAAAAATATAAAATTAAAATAATATGTTAGTCTTGGTAAAAATATCGTTTGTGGTGAATAGTTTAGAATGCCGGTTTACGCAAGAATTTAAAATTTACGATTGAAATTGAGAGTAATACGTTACAGCTTCCTTTAATTTTTTATCTAATGGAAACAAGACATTGATCTGTGAAGAGATATGAAGTTTTTGCGTGGGAAGAAAATATAATGATGTCAAAGCTGCCATTTTTCATAGCCAAACTCGCCATATTTTGTCATCAAATAACTAATTTCGTCGCCAAGTTAAAAATTTCGTCGTCAACTATCAAATTTTGTTGCCAAATCACAAATTTCAAGTTTTGTCACCAAGTTGTATATCTTTATGGCTTCTATTTGTTGAATGATTATGAGCTTGGATTTTAAAAAATTGAAACATTTACTGACCAATTAATGTAGCCTAAAATTTTAAGTAGAATTTGAATAGTAGTAGTTGATAATTAAATTTCTTAAAAACAGAATAGCGACGTAAATAATGCAATATGTGGGAACAGAGGCACATTGGCTAAATATGTGTTGATGCATATGTAATATTTCTTTACTTTTGTAGTTAAAATAAAGGAATCTACCTTTGCCTTTAAGCTTGTCGAAAAGGAATTTTTTTTTTTTTTCTTTCCATAATGGACATTTAAATAAAATTATAGAAAATATTGTGATCAAGGTGCACGCTATAATCAGATCCTGACTGCAACCGTATACCACTTTTGCGTGTGTTTTGCAGTTTATGGCATTTGCTTACAAGGCTTCTGTTCATCAGAGATTTTTGTATTGGTTTCATTACGCCAACATAACCGCTGACTATTAACAGATTCGCTTCTGTTCAGCGAACGCGGTAACTATAATAACCCGCAAATTGCGTTGAAACTGTTTTCTGTTTCTTTGCTAGCTGAAGTGCTATTATTAAATCATTATAAGGGGTTATTCAAGGTTCCCCACCTTTTCGAACGCATCGCTGATTGTTTTTATACCACACAATACACTGAACGTTACCTTCACTCTTAGCAGATTAACCGCGAAAATAACAGGTAGCTCATTTTCACGTGCTGTTAGTCTGTAAAGTAAAACCGAAATCAGAAAATCTGAGTGTGAAGTTATTCTGAATGTTCCGAATTCTTTTTCTTTCATACAGAAATTTTCGAGATTCCTTGCTTTCCATAAACTAACCTTTTAGTGCGCCAGTAGATATTATTTTAATAATATATACATTGTATTGGGTTGGGGACAAAATCTCGAGGGACAAAATATCGCGAGGACAAAATGTCGCCGACGCAAATGAATACATAGCAAAAAGGAGTTAGTAATTAATGGTAATGTTTTATAAAACATCATGACAACACATACGTAGGTCAAGATCACTGACATTCTGACAAACCTACAACAAAATTTTTTATAATTTTTACTTAAAATAGTTTAAAGACTCTATTTATTAACTTTTGTCAAGATGAGTCATAATGAATTTAATCGTGCTTATCAGTTTTAAAATTTTTAATTCAAGTTTATGAACAGTGTTCAGTTTTAATGTCAGCAGTGACGTACACGATTTTTAAAATGTATTTTGAATAGTGAAAAGCAAAAGATAGAATAACTTAAAAATAAACATAGATAAAATTATGAAATTCAACTGTATGATTTATTTAATTATTTATTTTAATTAATTAATCAATATTTATATGGCCCTGTGGCCACCGCCAGAGATCACACGTGACACAAAATCAAATTTTCAAATAGATCATACTATTTTTTTTTTTTTTTTTGACGCGAGATTTTGTCCCGCGATATTATGTCCGGATCCCCATTGTATTAAAAACGATTTGATTACAGGTTTGATTCAGTAATTATTGATCTTAGAAATATATTATTAACCTTAAAATTGCGTCAATAAAAAGTTATAGAATTGTATTAAAAAAATATATATCAGGCGATTCAATTTAAAGAGTTACAAATTTTTTAATTATCCCCATATACTAAAAAAGTAATATAAAAATTTCGACAAATAAATAAATAAATGTTAACTGACTTAAACCAATTGACTCGACGTATGTCCTCCGAAAATAAAAAAGTACCGGCTGATTATTTTTTTAAATATCCTATATCAGTCGTACACTAACTACACATAGCAAAAAAAAAAAAAAAAAAAATGTTCACCTAAATAGATAAACAAATTTATATTTTAATTTTTAAATAATTCCTTATCAACTTTGTTTGAACATTTGTGTAAAATCCTATAAATGAGATTTTGCTTTTTTTCTGTTGGTGAACTTATGTCGAGATATTAAAAAAATTATTAAAGTCTTTTTCTTCTTCCTTTCCTTTTTCTTTTCTTTAAAAAAAATTAAAAAAATATTCCAATCCAGAAATCACGTGACTTGAAAGATGGACAGCTCGCAAATTTTAAAATATTCATGCAAAGTGACTTGAAACAAATACGTTTTAATTGACTCTTATCAGACAAATTCTCATCAAATATACCCCCAAAAACATCCAGATTAAATTAAAAAATTCAGTGATAATGATGAAAAGTCACAGTGAAATCGGTCTTCAAACTTATAATACACATCTTTTTTAATCAGAGATTAAAGAATAATTTTGAAAAGACCACCATCCGTAACAATTAATCCGTAAGATAATCTCTGTGAGTGTCATTATGTACGAAACAGATGAATGTTTTCTACTTTTAAGTAAATACAGAGGCTGTTCGCACATTTTTTAGACGCTTTTATTTCGCAGTAAGAAAAAATCGTTTGCATGGAGAATTTTATTTTCACAACAGTTATGTTTTTGGAAGTTTTATTTATCTTCTGATATTTGGAATTTTTGTTTAGATGCAAAAATGCGCTTTTAAAACGGCAGTGGGTCAAAGGATAGGTTTCCGCTCTTTCCAAAGAGAATTTTTAGTGAAATCTTTATGAAAAGCATTTATCAGGAGAAAAATGGAAAAATGTCGCAACAATAGATGAATCTTGGGTCTATTTAAGCGGTTGCAATAAAAGAAAAGATCAATTTATTATCACAAAAGTGGAGAAAAAAAATTTTGCTACACGGTTCAAAGAATCAAAAGAAAGTTTTTCTAAAGGATTTATGATTGTCACTGGTTTTTCATACAAGCGGAAGATAAAAGCTAAAAAACGGTGACAAAAATGTCAAAATCAGCTCTAAATACTATCAAGAACATATTTTAATTCCAATTTTTAAAAATGAAAATCCAGATCTTTATCCACAATGCTATCAATCCGTTGAACTGTATCAAGACAAAACAAGCAGCCACATATCGCAATCCGCAATTGCTTTTCTGGAAAAAAATGAAACAAAAAACGGGAATTAAAACCATACCCTTCACTGATATTCCTGCTAAATCTTCTGATGTATCACTGTTGGATTTTTGTGTTTTTCGACTCTTAAAATCTGCATTATCCAAACGCCGACCTACAACGCTTTGTGGACTTTGGAAAGGCGTTCCAGAGGGGTAGAAAAATATACCTCTTCCGATATTATAAAAAGCATTATTATCATAGAAATTACGATGTAGAATGATAGTAAAGAACAAGGGCTATCAAACTGAACAAATAAAACACGAAATATGAGTGAAATTGTTTCAGTACACTCCATCAAAATCGTCTAAAAAATGTGCGAACAGAACATTCCTTGCCCAGTACATTTAAGGTATTTTAAATCGCATTTATTTTAATCTAATAGAATAATTTCAAGACATTATTTTGGATAACTTCTGTAACTCTGCTTCAGAAGAGGCGTGGCATCGGTAAAATTATAAATTACGTAAGAGCTCAGAGTTAATTCAACGAATCGTCAACTTAAAATGTAATGAGTTCTTTCCGCAAGCTCTGGAACAAGTGACCTGGAGAAATTCCATATCAGTGAATGATTTCTGTTTGAATCGAAACACCGTGATTCGAAACAGTTTCATTAAGCCAGAAAATTGGCTTGAGATATCGTCACTTTTAATTTTTGTTTTATGACGTCATTTCTAAAAGGTAAATTGAAGGAGTGCGTGATAAGTAACGATCTCTCATCAGAGTCTAAAATACAGGGTGACCATAATATTAAACTGACAGTGTTTACAGTGTTGTGCAGAGTGATCTAATTGCGCGAATGGTGCCAAATTTTGTAGGATGATTTAACAAGACGGGGGACGAAGGATTGCACTAAAAAAATATTAGTTCCAAAAGTCACCGCTAGGGGAATGTGTGGCGCTGTGTACAAGAAATGACAGTTCTAAAAAATGCAGAATCAATATTGAAATAAAATTACCTTTTATTTAGTACACTTAACACTTTAATTCAAGTTCAATTGTGGTAATAATTTTTAAAAAAGAGAAAAAAATACATAAACAGTGATAAAGTTTCTTTCATCTGCAATTTCACTTACTGAGGAGTTGTTCAGTCGTCGCCTGAAATGGATCGGTAACTTCGAGCGTTGGGAAGTTTGATCTGTTGACCGGTTAAGAGACTTACTGGACAGAATCTGCCAGTGGATCAGTCTATAACGCTTTTCGGATTGTACGGGAGATTCCTGCTGTGACATCGTCAAGGTTTTCTTCTTTTGTACTCGACTGCCAGTGTGAGGTCCGAGGTGCCTCTCTGTCTGCGAAATCATGAAAACAGACATTCCGTGCATCCTTTCACACTCTCAGATGCAAAGTCGCCGCAATTTTACGCTCCACTTTGATAATGCCGTCTTGCGCTCCCAGGCGAAGGTGGTACCCAGACATTTTGACGCCTAGCAAACACCAATGAACTATTAAACTAGGCGTGAACTTATGTGTCTCACGTGACCAAAAACTTTCTGATTTATTGTCATCTTGTAGGAAAATAGTCCCCCCCCCTTTTTGCATTTCATCAAAATTTTGGAGGACTGAAAAATCAGAATAAAAGGCGAGAGACTTGGATTATGCACAGTGTAGAGAGAAGTCGTTCTCCTGAACTTCTCTGTAATTTTTACACATGCTAGGAATCGCGTGTGTACGTGATGCATGTTTTTATGATTTTCCTGTATGAACAGGATGTTAAATGGAATGGTTATGTACTATTTCGTCTTATTATTAAAACTTTGTTATGTTACTTAACAAGAGTGTTTATTTTTCAGTTTCACTAAAATAATAAGTTTGAATTTTAACAAAAGTTACAATTCAAGTGATGCCTTCTGAACCTGTTATTGAAGATATCACACTGCGGACATGTTATACTTTCTGCTGTTGTGAATATTATGTACAGAATGCAATAAGTGGTCCACAGAAAAGGTGGACACATTGAACCTGATTTGAATGTGCTAAATAAAAAGTAATTTTATTTCAGTATTGATTCTGTGTTTTTTTAGAACTCTCATTTCTTTTGCACAGTGTCACATATTCCCCTAGCGGTGACTTTTGGAACTAATATTTCTTTAGTGCAATCCATCGTCCCTCGTCTTGTTTCCTACAAAATTTGGCGCCATTCGCTGTATGTTTATATTTTGAAAATTTGAAAGCATGAGTGTGTTACTGCTTTCATGCTGATTTCATGTCTACTGTTATTTTATTATTATTTTTTTTCCTAATGAAAATTCAGTCTTTATTATTTCGAACCTGAAACAATTGTTGGTGCTTCTTCAATTTAGCGATTAACGTTAACGTGCGTCTCGTTGGATGCACACTGCTAAAAATTTCAACAGAAAACTCTGTGTAATCTATTATCTTAAGTCTTACGTAAAATTATAGAGAAAAATAAATGGAGATGTTAAAAAACTTATTTTATACATTCGTTTTAATAACTAATATTAATTTAATTAATTATTGGGGAGAACATATTTCGGACTTAGAATGCTTTTTCTAAAGTAGAAACAGTCTTTTTTTAATTTTAAATAAAAAAATTAAACAATAAAATTCGGTAAAAATATAGAATAAAGATTGAGAATCTCGATTATTCACTTTTAAGTAAGAATTGCTGTAAATTTACACAGACTCTGGATAAATATTTACATTAAATTTACAGAAATTTTTAACAGTGCACATTTCGATTTAGCCTTTTATGATTTGAGAATCTGATTTAAAAAATCTTTACCCATGTAATAGAATACATTATTTGAAGCATGTATGTATAATTTAAATTGTTCATAGTTACATCTAATTTATTTTTAATTTTTGTAGTTAGTTAATTAAGCTCATAAATATATATATATATATATATTGCATAAAATTAATAATTACTTTTATTGATAAATAAATTAATAAATATTTAGCGAATTTAAAATTTTAAAAAATTAAAAGTTTATTAAATTTAAAAAAAATGGCAGCACTACTCATTAAAAGATTCGCGATTCTAACAATTTTAAGTACAATAACGATTAAATTTATTTTATTTTTGAAATAGTTAATTATTTTTAAACTAATAGTATAAATTTAATAAATTAAATTAAGAGTTTACAAATACAAAAAGCTAAAATTAAGTATTTTCAATTTTTTTAAAAGCTAATATAAATTTTGCAACATTGCATATTTTATCCATGTTTAAAGCATTTAACTATTTTCAATTCCTTGCTTTAACCTTGTTATCCGTAATCGTACAATTCTCCAAATCATCATCTATACATTTGTGAAATTGTGAGTAAAATTTTATTTCCTGTGTTTGTAATTCCTGATTCAATTATTTTATATTTTATTATTTGTTAGTTATTTTGGTTTCATTTTCATGGTTTCGAAAATGGTTTGGGTATAGGTCAAAGAGAAAATTTAGCTTCAGCGCTCTTTGACACAGTAAACCCTTTTCTTTGTATGAATTGTTTGCTTACTATACCCTTGATAATGTTAGAAAACCGACATACTTTCATTTATTTCATTTGTATCATTTTAGTCATTTTTAATCAGCTAAATTGTAACCTTTCGATTGATCAATCTCTATTTTGGCAATTTTCAATAAATGTTAATATACAGGGTGATTATACTTAAAGATACGATTTGAAAACGCTATAATTTTAAAACTACCCATCAGAGCGATTTGATATTTTACCAGAGCAATCGGGAGGCAAGGGAATTTTATTTGGGAGAGGAAAAAAGTAGTTCCAACATGTTCCTATAGAGGGCGCTGTCAGGGGAAATGCCTAAATGGACTCATTAAGAGGGGACAATACCTAATCTCGCCGGCAGCCTTCGCCCATGGGAAAATTTGTTGCTACAATTACACATTACCTAATGAATATTTTTAAATTCTGTTTTCGCAGTCAGAATATTCATAACCGTTAAATGAGCACTCATTTTTGAAAAATTCATTTTTTTTTAATTTTTACATTTTAATTTTGAGTTCAAAAATGCGATTTTTCACAAAATGCATTTTTCTCATTTTCTAATCGCAAAATGAAATACTAAAATCTTAAAAAATCAATTTTTGGAAAACAAGTACTAATTTAACGCTTATAAATTTTCTAAATGTGAAAACAGAATTGAAAAATATTCATTAGGTAATGAGTCATTATGTGAACAAAATTTCCCATAGAATAACATGGGCGAAGGCTGCCGGCGAGATTAGGTATTGTCCGCTCTTAAGCACATGAATGTTGTTAGCAACACAATGAAATAGCAGGAAACTATAGACTTCAAGGGTTTACTACAATTCTTTTAGCAAAAAGACAAGAATACGTGTTTACAGCGGAAACAATCATAGTGAAAAGAGAAAAAGAGGAGCTTCGTGAAACAAATACTTTACGGATAATGAACGGCACATTTTGGAACTACGTATTTTTTCTTTTGCCAAACAAACTTTTATTGCCTCACGATTGCTCTGGTAAAATATCAAATCGCTCTGATGGGTAGTTTTAAAATGATAGCGTTTGAAATCGTAACTTTAATTATAATCGCCCTGTATATATATTTATAGTCATCATTATAAACAATCCCACAATTTTTAGTTCCCCATTCTGCTATAGATATGAGAAACAGGTAATCGTGAAATTTTTCGACCTCGGTTTCTTTAATTTTTATTTTTTTAATATTTTATTTTTGATTTGAAAGAGCGATACTTTAATTAAATGCATTTTTCGCATTCTAAAGCTAGAAACTAAAATATTAAAAATCAGTATTTAGAAAACGAATACAAATTTAACGATTACTAATGTCTTAAACGTGAAAAAGGAGTTAAAAAAGAAATTAAAGAACGAGTCAGTGAAGGAACAAATTTCCCCATAGAATAACATAGGTTTTGGCTTTTGGCGAGGTCATGTATTGTAAATTCTTAATTTTAAAATTAACTGCTATATTACATTTTTCAGAAATTGCGTCTTTGTAAACTTTTTTTTTCGTTTGGGACATTTGTTTCTGAATCATATTTTCTCAATAAATTCAGCTTTGGTATGAAAACATTACATGGCATCTGTTGGGAATTTTGGACATAACGTATGTTGACTCACTGCAATATTGAGGAATAGCAAACATTAATAAAATCGTCCTTCATAGTTTAGTGTAGAAATGATATCCACACAGGGCCCGATTAAGCTTTGAAGCTAGGGGAAGCTCAGTATCATTTCGGGCCCCCCCCCCCTTCATTTCGAAAAATCTTGTTTTCCTGTTACATATTGTAATATAAAAATGCTATAGACCAAAAATTAGTGTGTGTTTATAGTTTTTTACTTTCTTCTATCTTCAATAGAAGAAAGTATTGGATTCGTAAAAATTTTCGATTTCGGGTTTTTCATGGATTGACACGTTTTGAGAGCTGTAGGACACAATTTTACCATTTTTAGAAAATGTCTGTCTGTCTGTCTGTGTGTGTGTGTGTGACAAAATTTTGTGACAACTGTATCTCTGGAACTACTGCACAGAATTTCATACAAATTGGTATGTAGTTGCACCTTGACATAAATAAGTGCCTATCAACTTTTGGTAAAAATCGTCTTACAGGTTGCGTTGCCATCCCGCTTTTTCTAAATTTTTAACAGGGTGATATAGGGCAAAAATTTTCAAGATGGGTATCTTTCGAAAGGTCTCGTCAGTACTTTTAAAACGAATGTTTGCACTATAAATCTGTGATAATTTAAAACAAAGTTATCGATTTTTTTTACTTTTTACGAAAGAAAACTTAGAAAAAAAATTTTTTTTTTTCTTTCTCGCCCCTTAATTTTATCAAACTCCAACGGTTTCCGTGTTCTGACAAACTTAAACTAATTTTTGCATTTTTCCCCTAATTTTGTCAAAGTCCCACGGTTTCCGTGTTTTGACAAACTTTAACAAATTTTCTCATTTTACCGAAAATTTTGTCAAAGTCCCACTTTTTTTTTTTTTTTTTTTTTTTCTCCCCTTAATTCTATCAAACTCCCACGGTTTCCGTGTTTTGACAAACTTAGAATATTTTTCACATTTTACCCAAAATTTTGTCAAAGTCTCACTTTTTTTTAAAATTATTGTTACTGAGTGAATTTGTATAGGAAAATATAGAAGAAAGTCTCGTGGTGGCCACAACATACTAGTTTTTTTCCCATTCATATATCTGGGTCGTTTCTACACACAACATTAAAATCATATAACTCATTAATTAACCCGATCAGGTTATCGCTTTTTTCGGCATCTTGTCAATTTATGATGGGTCGCTGAAAACCCGAGCAATGTTAGAACACGCTATTTTTAATGAAAAAAAAAAAAAAAATCTGATAAAATTCTTTAACACTCTTGAATATTTTTACTTTAAAGGTAAACAATGAATATTGAAAAAAAAAAATTAAACAAATATTTTATTTTTCATCAGAAATACGCTTTTTTCCATAAAATGCAAGAATTTACTAAAAAATTCGTAACTTTTAAGCAAATTAAAATATCTGAAAAATTCAAATTGCATAATAAAATTCAAAAATGGTATTTTTACGGGAAAAATCATGGACACTATGGATTAGTATGAAATTGTGCTGATTTAAAATTTATGGTGTGTGAAGAAGTTTTTTATTTCTTGCTACTATGGATTAGTATTTCTTCTATATGTGAGTTCTGAGAGATGAAACAAAAGAAAAATAGCTCAGGTCTCCAGTGACCCACGATAACCAGATCGGGTTAAGAACATTCAGATTTTTTAGGTTAAATAACAGATTTTTCCCGAAATAGCGAATATTTTATCTTGCTTTAGGCGAACTTTCTCAGAAAAAATTCAATCTCAGTGTGAAAATATGGAATAGAAAATTCAAGACCCTGTTTTTAGTTATTATGGGGCCCCCTCTTAAATTTTAGAGGGGAAGCTTGTGCTTCCCGAGCCTTTTGGGTAATCAGGCCCTGCATCCACATAATGCATATGTAACTGTTACAGATATGCAAGAGGATGTTAGAAGAATTAAAAACTTAAAGATAACGATTTACGACTCCTTTTGACTGCATTTTATTCGTGTATAAATATAAATTAATTGCAAATCTAATAAACTCGTTATAGATCGAGCCAGCAAAGCGCGACTGTTTTTCTGGGTTTTAAGAACGAATTATGTAGATGTCAAAATCCAGTTCGCTCATTAAAGCCCTTTCTTCGATATCGCGTGCGTGTGTGCACTTGACATAATTTACAGGTTGCTGGAATTCGCGTGTTCTGTACAGGAACGGGGAAAACACTCGAACAATAGCGAGGAATTTTTGTAAAAACATGTAGCGATTCAGACGTAACTTATTTGCATGAAGCTTACCTATTTGGAACGCATGGAATTATGATTACTAAATGATTTGAAATTTTAATCAGAAGGATAAAGATTGATTTAAATATCATTATGCGGTTTTGTATAAAAATTTTCGAATTCGTTTGAATATTTTAAATTGTTAAAGTCGAAAATTCTATTTTAATTTTAATTTTTTTTTTTTTTTTTTAAGAATTTTAAATTGTTCTGTAATTGAAAGAAATGTTTTTGTCGCAAAAATTTCGGTTAAAAATTTTGTTACCTATTTTGTAAGGAGGTGGTTAAATATTTTATTTGTAAGTAACTTCGAATAATCGATTGGTTTCAAAGTTTTCCATATATATATATAATATATACATATGATTATGAAAACCTTTTCAAACATTCCATAGGAGAAATTTAGTGAAAATAAGCCGCAGGCTATTTAAAAAAAAAAAAAAAAAAAAAAAAAAAAAACATTGTTTTTTGGGGACTGCGGCTTATCTATCAGTGTGGGCTATCTAATAATGCCAAATTCCGTCGTCCATACTTCTTGGAACAGTCGATCTTCCCCGAAAACGGAAGTTTAGTATTCGGTATTCTCGAGCACTGATTCACGCTTATAATCTCTTATATATTAACTAATAATCTCTTATTTTGATTAATTTGCATGTACGTCTGGAGTTCGCCAGTCTTGTTCCCTTGTTTTTTATTTTTTGCATCGTGTTTGTATACTGGCTTTGTTTTGTTTTGTTTATTTATTTTTTTTTATACAGTGCCTTTTAAAATAATTTATTATTTTCATTTATAATTAATTATTTTTATGACTTTGTATATATGCCTGGATTCCACCATCTTGTTCACGTGTTTCTCATATTTGTTGCCATTACATCTGCATACTGGTATAGTTTGATTTCATTTTTTTATACCTAATTATTTCTTAAATAATTTATCATTTTCATTTATAGTTAAAAATTTATTATTTTTATTAACCTGCGTAGATGTCAGAAGACTGATATCTTTTTTCCTTATTTATCTGTCATATCCTCGTAACAATGCTTGCATAAGCCGCGGTTTATCTAAGAGCATTGTTTTTTTTTTTTTTTTTTTTTTTTTTTTTTTTTTCCCGCAACATTTTAATAAGCTGCGGCTTATATACACTAAATTACGGTATATGTATATTTTAGTAAAAGAAGTAGTAGAATGCAAAAAACAAAACCAATGATAAAATCTCCACCCTATTCCGCAAGAGCCAAAATATTAATTATCACATTGAGGCAATTTCAAGATATAATGCCATAATATAAGCAGTCTCCTTATATAACTACATCATATTAATAGAATAACATAAAATGAAAATTAATTGAAAATAAATTTAATAAAAACGATACAAATATAAATAACATGCATTGTACGTATAAGCGTAAACACAGCTAGAATTAAAGTGTATAATATATAAAAAATAGGTGTTAGGCCTGAACTTGGCAAAAACTAAAGTATATTAACTTCATTTATTTTAATATGGAGAAAACACATAATACATTGACAAGCATTTATAACATTATATCAAATATTTACCAAAGTGTAAAACAATATGAATTATAATAACTATCCACAATATACATTCAAAATACTTGCGCAAATGTAACAATTTTAATTTTAAATATATTATCCATATATTTAATCTACATATATAATTGTAAATCATAATATATATATATCTATACTGATATGTATAAAGGATTTAAATCCATGCCATTTAGTCTTTGATAAAATCCATTGGTAAAAAAAGATTCAAGTCAAAAATTTAGCATTAATCTGTGGTATAAAATATTTAATTCAAATTTTCAATTCATCAATTGAAGATTGATAATCACTGAATGGTAGAAAGGGTATAAATCAACATAATCCCTTTTTCTTAATCGATTCTTCCGATTAGTTTTTAGTTAGTTTAACTTTATTTTTCGTCTCCTGAAAAATCAAGAATATGGACTTAAATCCTTTATACTTATCAGTACAGATATATGTGTGTGTGTTTTGTATTCTCATTGGAAATATTTTAAAGTGAATATTCATATTCTTTTTCAAATATAAATTTAAAAAATACTGATCAAATTATTTAAATAATTCAGTAAAATTAACTACTTACCAAATGGACTCTTCCCATCTGACGTCAGCGGTCACATGATAGAGGAAAAACAAATAGCAGACGAAGTCTTGTTTATCTAGAGCGATTGCTAAAATAACATATTTTCTATTCTTATTTTTGATCAATCGTATTTAATCTATGTTATTTCTTACACATCATCATTTTTAATCAATTTTATATCATTATTCATCCTCTTTTGTTTGCTGTATACATTTACAATCATCATTTAGTTTATACCTGTTATTGATGTTCATGAAGACATGTTTAAATACTCTGATTTTTGGTACTTAAATCAGTGACAGTGCAATATCATACTACGTAAATCAATTTAGACCAGTAACTAAGTTAATTAACTTCTTGTAACACCTTTATGCAATTAAATTAAATGAAAACATTTTAAAATTTCAATTTATAATCCGTAAACATTCCACAAGAAGCTATTATTTATTGCTAGATCAGTTAATGTTACAGTTACACTACAATATACAAAAATCGATTCTTATAGGTAAAAATAAATAAACACATAAAATGTTTTTTAAAAATTATTAAATTTACAAATACAACTATTCTACTGTTTACAAATGCACAATATTACTTTTATTTTATTTTATATTGAATATTAAAATTATTGTTCTTAAGAACAATATTTAATTGAATTCGATTCTCAGAATTCGATTATTCGTTTTCCTCTATCACGTGATTGAACAGACGACGCTGGGAAGAGCCCATTGGCTTCTGTGGCAAATTACACTGCTCTGCATGAAAATTGCCCCCAACACCATATTGGCAAATTCTTATGTAAAATGACCTCCTGAATCCGAATAGGACGCTCATTTTGCCCTATCACCCACCGTTTTTTAGGAACGGCCCCCTACTTTTATCACTTTTCGGTCATTTTATGGCTATAAATTAGATTTGTAGGGAGAGGAAAGAATTATTTTAACTGCTAAATATCTTCTGAAGGGCCACAGAGATAGGAAAATTCTAAAACATGAACATTTGCAGCAAGAGGAAAATTTAGGGGGGGGGGGGATTTGCCACTGAAACAGCATATTGCATTTAATTTTATTAACCAATTATTGTTATTATTTATTATTTATTATACATTATTATTATTTTTTTTTGACGTTAAATTAATTCTTTTCCATTCTCCAAATCAAATTCATGGCCATAAAATGACCGAACAGTGATAAAAATTGGGGGAGGGGTTGGCGTCCCGAGAAAACGGTAGGCGACTGGGCAAAAGAGTTGTGATATTCGGATTCAGGAGGTCATTTTACATAAGAGTTAGCAAAAATAGTATCAGGGCTCGATTTTTTTTTTTTTTTTTTTTTCAGTGCAGTGTTATTCATCTGGTTACTTTTCGTTTTCATTGTTATTGTTATCATAATGTGTGTGTGTGTGTGTGTGTGTGTGTATATATATATATATATATATATTCAGTACTCTTTCAATAAAAATCAATATTTAAAATAGTACTACATTGTTAATGACAGATTTATATTGAAAAATATTCAGCAAAAATTAATTTACAACACTGTTGCCTAGTATTATTTCCTTTACTATGAAGTAAAATTTATGTTCTAGCGTGGACACTGAAAATAGCCCAAGAATATGAATTGTTCAACTTTTTCATTAAATATTAGAGATTAAGGGGCTGCTCTACTTATTTGATTTTTTTTTTTTTTTTCAGAGTAACTGGTAAATATAGTAGAATGGTTTTCTCTTTCTTTTTTCCTTTTTTAGTGTAACCTCTCTCTTTCAATTTGTAGAAAAACAGTGGCCACCAGTTTCCTGCAGCTCATAAGAAATTTAGATGTGTGCTATCGTGAGTTTGTAAAAGCCTTGCCTGATCTTTGAGAATTTTTTCAATATTATTTATATGTATAGGTAGTCAACGCTCTATAAAATATTCTTTTAAAGGGTTCCTTGAAAAACCTTGAGATGTTTTTGAATTTTTATTTTTTGTTTCAAGTGCACCAGGAAGTTGTTGAATTTCATGTAAAGTCTTTGAAATTTGTTATTTATTTATTTATTTGTTTATTATTATTATTTTATTTGAGAAATTTCAACTTTGTGTTTGAAATCACTCTCGCCCCCCCCCCCTTTTTTTTTATGAGAGAGAGAGAGAGAGAGAGAGTTTGAATCCTTGACAGGTTGAATGAATATATATATATATATATATATAGGGGAAACCCGTGTACCTAGGGCCGTCGTGTACCTAGGGCCACCCCACTATATTTGAATAATATTTAATTTTAAGTTTTAACACTCAATTGGGCGAGTAACAACACCAATGGCTACTTTTATAACTACTTTGGAACTTTTGAGGAGAGAGTTTTGACAAGTTACATGTAGAAAACGAATTTACATGGTTTGAAGTAAAATTTTGCAGCTCATTTATTTTGTTATTTTACAAAGGCGGGTCAAATATTTTTCTTTCATTTCTAGTGTATAATTTTTCTTGTTGTATTGAGTAATAAATGAGATATTTAATTAGTCCTCTCTGCATGTGGATTTTTTAGTGGAAGGCATTTTGAATGAAGTTGCCAAAACTTGTACCTAGGGCCACATCGCTGCCTTGTACCTAGGGCCAGTGTGTTTGGACCTTTTAACACTTTCGCGACCGCATGTTTTTGTTTTGTTTTTGACAGCAAGGTCCGCCTGTGGGCGTTTTTCTCATAAGTTACAATTTTTCGAATCTAAATTTCCCGTATTTACATTTATATTACAAATGGATGTGCATTATAATCATACTCTCTCTCCAATTAAAGTATTTGCATCCATAATATACTGATTCTACAAATATGAATATTGTGTATATTTTTTAGAAACAAATAACAAACAAATTGCAAAACAAACGCCCACTGGTAGAGTTTCATACTTTCAAATGACGTGAATCTACGTCAACGGTCGAGAAAGTTTTAAGAAACACAGTACAGCCTATAGTAATTGGATGCTGGCAAACCAATCACTATATACGTTGTTGCTGAAAGTGTTGGCAAGTCCTATCCGTCGGCCTTTACTTCTGTAAACATTCTATCAGGCTTTCGTGTATCCGGCATATAGACAATGAATCAAAACACATTCACTGAGACTGAGGATGAATATTTAAGTTCAAATGTACTGAATGACAAGATCCCTCCCTATATTAATAGAAAAAAAAATTCCAGGAAGAAAGTGAACCAACAGTGATAAAGCTGGATGTCTCTGTTTCGTGTCCTGTTGAAATTTCAAAACCTTCAACATCTAACATCTTTTCGTGTGTTTTGCTTTAACAGGTACGAACCTAAGTAAAACCTTTACATAAAGCAAAACCTCCCACATCAAACATGTGACCGAAAACCAGAGAGATCTAGAAATCCAAAACACACTCCAGAAAAAAAAAAGAAAGGAAGAAACTGAGGGGAAAAAAAACATTCTGTTAGAATATCCCAAAGAAAAAAAAAAAAATGTGAAAAATTTCGTGTTTTAAATTAAGGCAACAACATGATAATTATTATATGATAAATACAATAAATATGTTACTTCATATTGTTTACTTTATAAAATACATATTTATATGCTTATTTTCTATTCATTACAAAGTTAAATCTAATTTTGAGAGAATGGCCCTAGGTACAGTGAGGTCTGGCCCCAGGTACAATGAGGGTGTTGTACCTAGGGCCACGAGTGAAGTTTTTTTAAAAACCTTCTATTTATCAGAATTTATTATTTTAGATATTTATATTAATCTCAGTTGGAAGTAATTAGTCCTAAAGATATGTTCATATCAGTTTGATAATTTTAAACAGTTCAAGGGCTCTGTGTTTGGGCATTGAAAAAAAGCGGCCCTAGGTACACGGGTCTCCCCTATATATATATTATGAATTATTTAGTACCATTGTAACACTCAGCAGACAAAAGATATATGAAGATACCAACATAAATAAATTTTAAATGAGATTTATTTCGATTAAAATATTCACGGTATTAAATTAATTTGAGTACCAATGATTAGTAAAAACAAGTTAAAGTACTTACGCAGAGGAGAAATGACACTAACATAACACATAAGTCTAACGATGAGAGACTTTGCAAAAACTATGAATTATTAGTAACAGTCAACATTTGAGAGAAAAAAGGAAGGATAAAATCACCATAGAGTTCCGTTAAAAAGGAAAAAATAAAAAAATAAAAAATGGAATTCATGAATAGAAAATTGGAATTTTAAATGCTGGAAAATAGAAATGTACTCATCAGGAAACTTGCATTTCTATCAGCACATGCAAGATTTCGTAAAACTGTATAGCTAATTCCAGCAATATACAGCTCAAGTCTCTATATTGCAACAAAACAAAAAAGAAAATTGAATAAAAATGAAAAAGGAAATTAAATTAATCAATAGCACAAACCAAAATTTCATATATATATATATATATATATATATATATATATATATATATATATATATATGCACCTTAAAGCAATGGTTTGTTTGAGCCTGAATTAATTTAACTGACTTATTGTTTATCTAGCTAAACGCTAAATCGCTCGCTCACTGCTGTCTTAATGTTTTCTATCATTAATTTCCTTTCTAAGAAAGTTTTAATGTTCATTGATTTACGTACAATTTAATTTACAATTTAACTAACTTAAAATTATAATTTAACTAACTGAATAAATAATTACTCTGTGAATTTTATCGTTAATGAAAATGCTCAGACGTTAATTTCTTATCGATTAATCGTTGTTTGCAATGCTTTTATTTCATTAACTTGTTGGCCTCTTCCTATTCTCCAGTTTGTGTAAAAGTTTTACATGTGGCTACTCTGCTTCTTTCCTAGTTTTCTCTCTGGATTCCTTGATGATTTCATTTAATAATTTATTTGATTTCTCATTCAAAATGGTTTTGCTGCCTCGATCGGGGCTGAAACATTATAAATTGCTACGATTAACTATATTGTTTTACGAAATCGATGCAGCCTTCACAGCTTTATGAAGTACATGCCCCCCTGAAGAGTTTATACTTCTCATTTTAAGCATTTTTATCCAATTATTATTTCCGTTGGTCCTTTATTTACTTTCTCTGTCATTAAGTTTAAGGGTACTTTTTTTTATTATTATCATTCATGTCGGCGTAAGTAATTTAAATTGTTTTTGTCTCCTATTGGTTCTTAATCTGTATCGCAACATTTTTGTTTCAGTCATACCTATAGTTTAAAATCAGTTCTATTTTTGTTGTGTTGGTATTGTTTTGTATTTATTAATTGCTAAATTTTATTACGATATGTTATATATATATTAATAGATAAGATGAATATATAATATTTTTTCAACATAAATTTGAAACAATTACAAGGGGCACATTAAGTTGTCAATCTGTTTCTTTTCTTTTCTTTTTTTTTTTTTTTTTTTTTTTTGTGAATGGCAAAACCAATTGTTTCCTTTTTAAAGATTTCGTAGAAACGACTATTCCATCTCTCTGACACACTTATTGGACCGAAATAGAATATGCTAATTAAAAGTGATTACGGGATCCATTAACCCGCGTTATATTCGGTGGCATCTTAAAGGAAGTTTCGTTCAAAGAACGTGATTTGGAAATAACTGTTGTTTATTTATTTACCTTCTGAAAAGTCATTTTTCTTCTAGATTTCTTCACCTGAACACGGAGCATATTTGTTTTACGATAAATTAAATATTACGAATATTAATATGTTTGGGGCGTTTTTTTATAGTGAGAATAAAATGACTGATATATATATATAATAGCAGGAGACTTGGCGTTGGAATATTAAACCAGGAATAAACTACTACGTCAGAAACGCCAAAGAAAAATTATTGAGGTGCAACAGCTGTATGCACCTCAATAATTTTTCTTTGGCGTTTCTGACGTAGTAGTTTATTCCTGGTTTGATATATATATATATATATTTACTTTCTTCTATATTCAATAGAAGAAAGTATTGGATTCGTAAAAATTTTCGACCTCAGGTTTTTGATGGATTGACACGTTTTGAGAGCTGTAGAACACGATTTGACCATTTTTAGAAAATGTCTGTGTCTGTCTGTCAGTCTCTCTGTGTGTGTGTGTGACAAAATTTTGTGGCAACTGTATCTCAGGAACTACTGCACAGAATTTCATACAAATTGGTATGTAGTTGCACCTTGACATAAATGAGTGCCTATCAACTTTTGGTAAAAATTGTTTTACAGGTTGCGTTGCCATCCCGCTTTTTCTAAATTTTTAACATGGTGATATAGGACAAGGACATCGCTTCCCCCCCTGGGGGGAAGTACCTCCCCCCCGGGGGGGGGGGTAAATTTTCAAGATGGGTATCTTTCGAGAGGTCTCGTCAATACCTTTAAAACGAATGGTTGAAGTATAAATATGTGATAATTTAAAACAAAGTTATCGATTATTTTTTACTTTTAACAAAAAAGAAAAAAAAAAACGTAACTTTTTTTTTTTTTTTTTAATTGTTCCTGAGTGAATTTGTATAGGAAAATATAGAAGAAAGTCTTGTGGTGGCCACAATATACTAGTCTTTTAATAAGAATTCAAAATACAATAAAAAAGCACAAAAAACGTTAAGTCCACATTGGTGGCTGCTGGACGTTATTAGTAATTTGATTGTAAAAGGATTTCATGCATTCCGGGAATACCGGGTCTGCAAAATGTCTCTCAAATGTAACGATAACGAATTCGTCTTACGCGATTTTTATCGTGACATCTTCAAGGATTTTTCAATAATTTTTAAGATAATGGCTTACATCTACCAGTCTGATTTTCAGGATCAACTTTTATGAAAATGACGCTGTTAGCCCCGCTGTTGGATTATTTAAGTTATCAGTTCCGTCAAACTATATGAATTGTATTTTTCTTGTTGAGAGATTCTGTAGTGAATAATTTATTATCAAATTTGCATTATTTTTTTATTAATGATAGAAATTAAAATTATTAAAAAACTAAATTTCTGCATATATGGCCCAAGGGCGTCAAGCAGTTAAATGACAAAATTTTATCAGTTTCATATATTTCATATTTTTTTCACATCTTGAAATATTATTTTATGTATTTATTTCATGACAATTACACTCACAAAAAAAATAGTGGAGAAACATAGTTAATTCATAAATAATTAATATCCCTTTAAAAAATGATAGATATCCTTTTAAAAATTCAACATTATTTTTCATATTTAACATAAATTTATCAAATAAAAGCTCATCAGGTATAGGTTTCGTTTTACTCAAATTTAATATCTGAAAGGTACTTTTTGATGGCATACAGTCGTTTGACTTTAATTTAATAATTTTAAGCATTTATTCTGTCAGTTATTAAAACTACATTTTTTAGAGAAAAAAAAAAAAAAATTATTTGTGATTAAGTTCCTTATGTAGTTTAATAGGTAGTTTACTACTTAAAAAAAAATAATAAAAAAAAAATAAGGAACACAAAATTGTTTGATATATAAAGTTGAGAATTAATAGCTTTCCCTTCTGCTCTTTGTATGTCTATGTCCATTAATTATGGTACAAAAACTGTCATAAGTCATTAAACTCATCCAGATCAAAGTTTAATTTGAATATAATAGATAAAAAATAAGGGATGTGATTTGCAAATAAACAAATAAAACAATTTAACAAAAATAGAGTTATTAAAAAAAAAAAGAAAGAAAGAAACAGTCTAACAAAAGTAGAATTGTTTAACAAAATGACACAGTTTAACAAAAGTAGAATTGTTTAACAAAATGAAACAGTTTAAAATAATAAAAGAATTGTTTAAAAAAATAAAACAATTTAACAAAAGTAGAATTGTTTATCAAAATGAAACTGTTTTAAAAAGTAGAATTTTTTTAACAAAAATGCTCCTGTTTGTGAAACAAGAACATCTTTGATTCATGATGGTGACAGAAGCTCGAGCTTCGAAATTGGTTTGTGGAAAACGTAATCAGTTGAAATTTTAAATTTTGATTCACGTTTAACCCTAGAAAACTGGCGTGTTCATACCTGCCGCTATCACTAGAGATACGCAAAATTTACGTAATCATGGTAAAATCAGTTTTATTTGCTTATATTACTTTAATGTTGTTTCTAAATATGTTTAAATATTTGCTGTTTTACTCAATGTTACTAACTTTTCATTAACTGAATAATTATTTGTATTTAAAAATTATAAAAATGTATACCAATAAAGGAAAACCGCACGTAAAATTTACGTATTCGTAAATTTTACGTTACACTAGTGTTCTAGGATTAAAATTAAATAGGTTTTCAGAAATGATAGAATATTAATAATTAACGACATTTTATAATGTTATAACATCTTCACTGACCATAATTTGGTCCCCAAGCGTAAAAAGCTTGATGATACTTGTGTTACACCTCCGCACTTTTGAATGGAACTGTAGACCTGCTAACTGCGCTAGTTTATACGTAATGGCATTAAGCCCCGCCTTTTTTTCACACCAGACTAGTTGTAGAGTAATATTCAGCAATATGTTCTCATTAAATAAGTAGACTAATCTCATTAATAAGTAGACTAAAAAAGGCGGGGCCTAATACCATTATGGATAAACTAGCATAGTTAGCAGGTCTAGAACTGTGAAAATGAGGGAAAATTTTAAAAAAAGAAGCTTAAGAAAAAAAAAAAAAAAATTAAAAATGCGTAATCACACATGAGCGAAACAAAAAAAGAAAAAAAGACCTACATCAATATGTGTTCATTGGCAGGGGCTGATCCAGGTTTTAATTTTTGAATTCCTTTTTTTTTTTTTTTTTTTTTTTTGTGAAAAACGGAATATTTTTGTTAAATTTTTATTTATTTTGGGGGAAAATAAAATTGTTTTGGGAAAATATAAAATATTGTGGAATTCCTTCGATTTTTACAATCATTGTGTATAATGTTTAGTATCAAGTTTCTTTGAACCCAATTAAGGCATTAATTAAAAATAATACTGAAAACATGGAAACATTTTATAAAAGGATCATTTTTATAAAACATAATCTTGTGAAGGGATTCATTTAATAAATGTAAATTTTGTAAATGGATCCCCTTTTTATAGATTTGAATTTTCTGAAAGGTCCTTTTTTACAATGTGTAATTTTGTGAAGGGGCAGCAAAAGGGACCCACATTTTATTTGGATCGACCCTTGATTAATTAATTTATGTGTGATTTAAAGATGTTTCTTCAATGCTAATAATTTATTTTCTCCTTTATTTACAGGTGAGTGTTTGCTTTTTCTTGTTATCGGACAAAGGGTAAGTTAGACTTACAAAATTTATTATTTTAGAAATCTGAAAACGATGCGCAGTAACTGCAGTGCGTCCCAAAAGTTTATAGACAACGGAATTTTTCTAGTTTTACAATTGAAAAAGATAAATAAAAATTTCAAAATCATTTTTAATTATATGTAATTTCAAGACAATAATAATACTATACAAAAATAATATCTTGCAATCACAGACATTGTGATAGAAACTAAAAAAGAAAATTTACTGCCCCAAAAGTTTATAGACAGCTTTTTTTTTTTTTTTTTTTTCTTTAACATTCAAATTTTTAAGCCATTTTCCCTAGTCACTACAAAATCTCGATCAGGCATGCTCAAAACAAGAGTTTGAAGAAATTCTGCTTTAGAGAAAACCAACTTCTTTCAGTTTGCAGCTTTAGATCTTGAACTGTTGCAAATTGAAGCCCATTAGCATATACGTTTCTAGATAATATTCCCCAAAGGCTTTTTATTGGGTTCATGTGAGCACTTAGGGCTGGCCAGTCCATAACATTCACATTTTTTTTTAATCTAAACCATTGCATTGCAGAGTTTGGCACGTGAATGGAGCAATTGTCTTGCTGATATATGCATTTGTGCCCCCCTAGCAACTTTCCAAATGGAAGTAACTTTACTTCTAGCATTTTCTGGTAATCTTCGGAACATTGACGACCTTTTAAAACTAGTTGGCATAGGTGGACTCTGCTCAGTTCCCTATCATATGTATGTTCTCATAAATTTCTAGTACAGAACATATTATATTCAAGTTAAGATAAATTAATTTGACCTAACGCTTGACAGTGACAGAACGCAATCCCCGTATAATAGGCTACCCACTGTACAGTTCGATATATTTTTCTTATTCTAATTTATTGATTTATTTTATTGGGGTCAATTTCGTAGTTTAGTTTTAATGCTACTATTTCCAATGCAGCAATCCCCAAAATGCGTAATTTATATGGAATATCATCTCATTTTGCTATATTGATAAAATCTTAAATTTCGAATAACTTACGAAATTTCCCTATTAGAATATTTGTAGTCAATTCTGTTCAAACAAGTGTCATAAATGTTATTTTGAAGTTGTCTGATATATTTATGGTACTCAAAATGGACGTTTATGCTCAATTTTACCCTATTCTGCCATTTTAAGTAAATCGTAAATTCCAAATAACTTTGGAAAATTCATAGTCAAGGATGTTTATTCTAGCATCTTATATAATATTTTAAAAGTAATCTGACATCTTTACGATGAAAATATCCCTCAAAAGGGATATTTATGCGAAATTTTACTGTATTCTGCCATGTTAAGAAATTCGCAAATTTCGAATAATTTACGAAATTTTCAAAGTAGCATATTTCTGATTAATGATGTTCATCCCGGCATCAAAACTAATACTTAAAAGCTGTACCACTTTTCGATAATTTTATTGATTTATAGTGGAGAAAAGAAATATTTTAACTGTTAAATACTGGGCTTAAAGAGGTGAAAAATTCTATAACAGGAACATTTGCAGCAAGGAGAAGATTTGAGGGGGATTTGCCACTGAAATTATAAGTTACTTTTATTCTATTTTATTAACCAGTTATTATTATCACTTATTATACATTATATATTTTTTATTTTTAACAGTTAAAATAATTCTTTTCCGTTCTCCAAATCAAATTCATGGCCATAAGATTACTGAAGAGTGATAAAAATCGGAGGAGGAGGTGACGTCCCGAGAAAACAGTGGGTGATGGGGGTAAAATGACGATCATATTCGGATTCAGGAGGTGATTTTACATAAGAATCAGCAGGAATGGTATCAGGGCTCGAATATATATATATATATATATATATATATATATATATTTTTTTTTTTTTTTTTTTTTTTTCCAGCGTAGTGTATTTAACTTTTCAGGAGGGTCAAAAAAAAAAAAAAAAAAAAAAAAAAAGCGCTAGGGAAAACAGTATACTGTAATACACACCATAAATCCCTTATAACTTGGCAAACGATAGGAATTGAGTTATGCCATTTTGACAGGTCATAGTTACCACCTTGGGCCTTCCAAAGAAAAAAAAAAAACAACAAGTAATATAAAAGAAAAAAATTTTAAGTCAATTCCTACTTACAAACACTATCGAAAAAGTTTTTTTTTTTTTTTTTTTTTATAATTTTGTATTAGGAAATTAAAAGCGCGCGTGCAAAATGAAAGCAAAATAATTATAAGATTTAAAAAAAAAAAAAAAAAAACTTTTTTATATATCATGTTTTAAACTTTCTGATGAATCATAAAGCTCTTATCAATGTGCATAAAATTTTTAAAGTGACAATGATGTCAATTTTTATGAAATGCATCATTTAATTATTTATTATTCACGTTTTTTATTTTTCACGTTTAATTACATGTATTTATTTTTATGTCGAAAAACAATAAAGTCGTAATATTTATTTACTTTTTTTTTGGGGGGGGCAACAATTAAATTATAGCTAATATTTTAATGGCTGTATTAACGCTATTAGGATGTTATTATTTTCATATTTTAATTAATTATAAGTAAACTAATCAAAAATTCGAAAATCGGACTTCGTAGTATTGTGTTGTCACCGTGTTCTGAGCAATCCTGAAAGTTTCAAATTTCTAGCTAGTCAGGAAGTTAGTTAAAAATCGATTGCAAGATTTGTATAAGATATATATAGGGAGAGTGTGAACTAATAGTTGGAATTGAAAAAAAAAAAAAAAAAAAGTGCGACGATGTGTGTCTTCGCCCGTCTGTAATGGATCCTTAACACCATTTTTCATTTAGTTTTTTTTTTTTTTCTTAAAATGTTTAAAATTTTCTTTCTTTCAAGGCTTACCCTTTAGAACTAATAAAACCTCAAATTGGAAGTTATTGTTCTGTTAAATTTACATAAAATTTTATTAATGTTTGGATAACCAGGAGCATACTATCCACATTTAATATTCATATGTTCAAATAATCGGCGTAAAAGAAGAAACGAAAAAACAAGTAGTTGCTTGAATTATGTATACTAGTGTACTTGTGATTCTTTTGAAAATAATTGAAGTGGCCGGAGAGAAAAAGATGTTAGGTTCGCCTTTAGATATAAAATGTTCTGTTAAATCTTTTAAATAAAGTGGTTTTCGTTGGAAAAATTGTTATGTAAATGACTTTGAGCCATTCCATTTTATCCTTACAACTGATTTACTCAAATTTACTAACCTACCGTATAACATGTTCAGTCACTCAGCTATTCTGTTTTCATTTAACATATCTGTAATTTGGTAGTACAAAAGCATAAAAAGTGTATATCAAAACGAAACCATCCGTAACGGATGCACGAATCTAAACTAGCAATGCAGCAATTTATAGTTTTTTTCGGTCTTCAGATTACTGTTACAGCATTCCTCCTTTTATTTTGGATTTTTTTTTTTTTTCCATTTTCTTTCGGAAGCGAGACCCAGTGACTTTTCGGATTCCGAAATCCCCATGAGGCAGGACGAAAGGCGATTTTGAGCATTAAGAAAAAACTCAAATCAATAAAATGGCTGTTTTTTCCCCCTACTGTTTAAAAATATGTAGCCTCAACGAGCTTCCTGAAAAAGTTCATTTAGTATTAAAGAAACTTATGACAGAGTGACGGAACTTCAATTATAAAATATTTAATACGTACTATGTCGATTATTTTTCCCTTTTAAGATCTTCCACTCTTGTTGAACTAGTCACAAAAAAAAAAAAAAAAAAAAAAAAGCGGGCTTAAAGATGCCACAAATGCAAGCTTAAAGATTCTTCCCTAATTTTCTCAACCGTATAACATTTTTTTTTTTTTTTTTTTTTTTTTTATCCTCCGAAAATTTCATCATATGTTACTGATTGCATGCTGCACCCATGTCTACTGTTTTTCACCTGATGAAGGGTCGCTTTTAATGATTTCGACCCGAAACAATTTTCTTGCATATATATATTTTTTCATCATATGGTGTTACCTTACAAAGTTCTTATTCATGAGAGAGGGGGTAGGGGAAGGTGTGGTACCTCGGACCTATTTTGACTTTTCCAATTTTAATTTTGTAATTATTTACCAAAACTAAATGCAAATAACTTTTTAAAATACTGTATGGTGTTATATACAACATATATTTATTCCAGAATTTTATTAATATTATATCAATTATATTTTTTTTAAATATAAAAACAGAGTGCAATTAGGTCCAAGGTAGTCCCACTGGTAGTGTACCTTGGACCATTTATTAAAAGATACAGAAAAAACTCAATTTTAAGTAGGAAAATATGTTTATTAATTAACTACACACATATGAATTCAAATAAACGTTTTTTTTTTTTTTTTTTTTTTTTTTTTCAAAATCATTAATCTGTCACAATAGTATTGTTATCAAGTCTAATTTGAGTCTAAAAAGTGAAATATATTAAATAATTAGGTGCCTGCCTACCTTCGGGGGTGATTTTTTTTTTTTTTTTTTTAATTGAAAAATTACCTATTTATGTGCTTTATATGATAGAATATAGTAAAAAACAGTGAATAACCGGAAAAAAAATTATGCAAATTTTAAAATATTTTGAAATTTAAGCTCAAAATAGGCATAAAATTTGCGAAAAAAAGCACTTTCACGAAACATCATAAGTCAAATTTAAATAAAGATATTTTTAATCTGTAAATTTTATTTAGATTATTGAAAGGTCTTTAAGGGAGTGAACTACTCTCAAAACTATAACCATATTATTTAATATTTTAGAGAAGATAAAATTTTTACATGCTGAAAAAAACATGAATATACATGGCAGTTCATAACTTCTATCGACAAAATAATAATAATAATAATAATAATAATAATAATAATTTAGCTAGATTCATTATTGTAGTTCAATCCCTAAAACAACTCCTCTAGAGTATTTTGTCAAAGTTTCATAACGTTTCAATTATAACTTTTGGAGTTATGATAATTTGGGATAAAGCAAAATACTAAAAATCTCATTTTGAGAAAAAGCAGAAAACAGATTTAAAAACAAGATTTTACCTATTAAACAAAAAATAATTTTAATAAGTTCCTGATTTTTTTTCAAAGCTTTTTATTTTCTTTTTTAAATTCATTTTATATTCAGTAACAAATTTTGATGCTTATATTGAGTAAAACATTTATGTGAACAAACATTTAAGGGTCACTTCCGGTTTCAAAAACTGGCGAGGGACTAATATTAAAATGTCTGTAACTCAAGCTCAAGTTCTAAGCAAGATAGAAACAAAATTCAAACTGATTTAGAAAGCTAAAATATCAGGCTTTAATACTAAACCAAAAATAGAGATCGGAGTTTTGACCGAAAATTGTATTTTAAAGGTAGGCAGGCACCTTAACTTAAAAAAGTCTACATTAAGTCATTGTGATTATTGGTAGAAATTCTCACACTTATTTATAATCAAGATAGGTAGGTCAATTCCAAATGTTAACTTTTGGAGCTTCATTTCTGATCCACCACACAATACGACCAGTCCAAGGTACACTACTTGTGTTGAGTTCAAAGTACACCACTCTGTTATTAAAAACGAAATTGCTAATAATGATGTTCAGGTTCGGCTTAATTTGATTACGAGCCTATGGGTTTATAGCTAGAAAGCTACTTCATGATGCATAAACACTCATTTCAGAATATTCGATGTATGTGTGGGTATAGAAATACATAAAAGTATGTGAGAAAAGTTTACTTTTACAAGGTGAATTTACTTTTTCAAGAGCTCTTCGTTGAGCTTCCAAGCAAACACAGATTACTTCACTGAGACCCCTAACAACAAATGTTTTAACTGCATGTGATATTGTTTATATATCTAAAGAAATAGAGCTAGAAATGGCATAGATCCGAGGTACACTAATATCCAAGGTACACCCCTTTCCCCTATTCAAAGATATTTCATTTTAAAATTTATCTTAATTACAAGCAGCCAAGATTGATATCCCAGAATGATTTTCTTATATTTTTCTTTCGGTTGCAACATACTTTTCTGTTGCAGAATTTGTGTAACCTTTTCCGCTTCTAAATCATTTTTTCCCCACTCTTGAATGACTCCTTTAATAAATGAGTCAAGCATTGCATGGTGTCATTTTTCCCGGTAAGAAATAATATCGACACATATCTGTCGTGTCTACAAACAATAACAGGCTATTTTTAACGACGAAATTTGAATTTTATTTGGCGGATGGGAAACGTTGGATTTTCCTCCCGATTTCTTATTTACGATTATGATTATTCGTAACAACGGTAAAATACAAAAGAAAAATCTTTAATTCAAATTAAATTATTTCATGAATTTAACCCATTTGCATCACACGGAAAAATGGAAAATTTGTTTTTATCACTAATTTTTTTTTTTTTTTTTTTTTTTTTTTATTGTATTTAAAATGAAAATGTTTCGAAATCTGAAAGATAAAAACAATATTGCATAAATAAATAATTTTAAAAGATTATCTAATTATAGATTACCGTAATTTAGTGTATATAAGCCGCAGCTTATTAAAATGTTGCGAAAAAAAATGCTCTTAGATAAACCACACCGGAAGGTAAGCCGCGGCTTATGCAAGCATTCTTACGATGATGTGACAGATAAATAAGGAAAAAAGATATCAGTCTTCTGACATCTACGCAGGTTAATAGAAATAATAAATTACTAATTGTAAATGAAAATAATAAATTATTTAAAAAATAATTCGGTATAAAGAAAATAAAATCAAACTATATAAGTATGCAGATGTAATGCAACAAATATGAGAAACACGGGAACAAGATGGGGGAATCCGGGCATATATATAAAGTCATAAAAATAATTAATTATAAATAAAAGTAATAAATTATTTTAAAAGGCACTGTATAAAAATAAATAAATAAATAAAACCAAAATTAAAGGCAGTATACAAATACGATGCAAAAAATCAAAAACAAGGGAACAAGATGGCAAACGCCAGACGTATATGCAAATTAATCAAAATAAGAGATTGTTAGTTAATAAATAAAAGATTATAAGCGTGAATCAGTGCTCGAAAAACTCGAATACTAAACTTCCGTTTTCGGGGAAGATCGACTGTTCCAAGAAGTATGGACGATGGAATTTGGCATTCGCAGCCCCCCAAAATCAATATTTTTTTTTAAGATAGCCCGCGATTTATCTTCTTTGAATCTTTTCTTGATCACGTCCATTATTGGTCTAATTTTACGTAAGGGATCATCACGCTGCAAACGTTCATTATTAGCAAAGTGCAATTTTCTTGAAATTGCCATGAACCTATTTCGGGACATCACTGTTTGGAAGTATGGCGTTTCAATGCTCTTGTCCGTTCTCCAATAACTTTGCAGTGTAGGTTTTTGCACCATAGACATGAATATAATGAGTGCAAAATAAACTTGCAATTCCTCGACAGAAACTTCTTTGAAACTTGGATCCTTTTCACCAAATCGATTAGTTTCAGTTACAATATGTTCAAGAATTTCCTTTGTCAAAAACAGTTCGTAAACATTCTCTTTAGTAAAATTTGTTATGTTTTTATTTACACTACCAACAGATATAAATTTATGCACTTTAGGTTTGTCATTATTTCCTCCCACTCAAAATCACTTGCACTTTGATCACTATCACTACTGTCAAAAGAAACCGCAGTAAAACGTCTGCGTTTTGTAGGTCTAATTACCTCTTCACTGCTGTCGGAAACACAATCGTTCATTTTTTCCACTTTTTCGTGTTATTTTACCATGAAACTGCTTCCGATCACCATTTTTCATTGACTGCGATTCCAATATGCACGGGTATAATATACGCTTTGGAGATAAGAGCCTAAAAAAAGTGTAATGCGCGCACATATTGCGCTCTGGTGATAATGGCCAGGCAAAATGGGCGCATATATGCGCTTATGATGCAAATGGATTAAAGGGGAGGGGAGGATTAGTTATTGCAAACGTAAATAGTTTAAACGACCCTTGTATTGATATTTTTGTTTTTTGAAAAACTGAATGCTTTTTGTAATTTCCGAACTCATGTATAAGGGCTCGAATGGGTAGATTAACAGTGCACACTCTTTTTTCTTTAGTCTTGTCATTCTACCTGATTAAATAATGTTTCAAAAATCAATTTTCTAAAGTTAATTTGTATTATATTTTCTTGAATATTTATATTTTCATATTTCTATAATCATACGCCAAACAACATAAATCGCTCAAAAAATTGACACTTTCTCATAAATTTATAGCTCTTGAAGAATTCATTCATTTTTTCTCTATATTTGATTAGAATTCAGTTAGTTTATCATGATTACTTTAATAACTGTAACTATAGGAACCATAAAGATAAACAAAAAATCTAGTTTTTACAAAATAGATTTATTTATTTATTGAGCGCAGGGGAATTTTCCGCAATTTATCGGTGTTACTGCATTGAAAATTATTTTTGCAGTTGGAAGTATGTTCTTTTGACTAACACCTGCGAAGATGAAGACCTCTGAATGATAACATTGTATCTATTATCATTTATTCCTAAAAACTATATAATATTTGAGAAATTTATTAGCTTACTTAGTAACAGTTTCCAACAATGTTGGAAAATCTTTGGTTTATCTGTCTGTGCTCTAAATATTCATAGAATTCCTTCAATTTGATGATACGTTATTCAAATTTACTATGACGTTTCCTACTGAAAATGGTGAAAATAGTTCCTGTGGTTTTTATACAGGGGCACCCGAAAAGATTCTAAAGCAATGCGCTCTAATAGAGAGATTTCTATAAATAGTATTTTATTACCTTTATATTGCACAATGCATAATGAAATTGATATTAATATATATATTATAATATCACCTATAAATAGGTCTTGAGAAAAATAACGTGTTACATTTTGTTATCAAATATTGAACTAAATGTCATATAATGAATAAAAATTTTCTATATAGCATGGATTTTGGGATGAGAGAATAGTGTTCAATATAAAAAATACATATGCATGTGTAATGTAGTATTTCAATTTCAGATTCATACACGATATTTTAAATGCTGCATGACTACAAGAAAAATTAATTCTTCAAGTGATCTATGAACTTGTGAAATTAAATGAATTATTATGAAAGGAATTTTAAACTTATTAATTAAAATTACTTCATTTGATATTTATTGACCTTTATTTAAACTTATGAAATAATTTTCGTGAATATTCTCGTGAAATCAACTGTGAGTCGTCTTGATCTGAGAATCAAATTCGCATAGGGTATCTTAACTGATGCTGATGATAGCAATGTTGTACTCGGAAAACACTTGTTGAACATTTGGATTTTGAGTTTAATACCTTGATATGTGTTTGTGTACCTCCCAGTTAATTCAAACTGTCTATTTTCAAGGCATTTCCCTTACGAAATCCTCGTTATTCTTGAATTTAAAAGCAATCTAAAGTTTTCGACATTTGGGACAAAGTTTTTGACAAGGTATAGTGTATATCACGTTTTGTAAAATATACAATATATAGGGTGAAATGTATATTAAGTAAAATACACAAAGACTTTTTTAAAATGCCGTAAAATATACAACGTACAATTTACAAATATAGATATTAATTATCCTATATCTAATATACTGCCTATCACTGCCTAAACATTATCTATTTATTTATTTATTTTTTTTTTATCAAAACTGCAACTGTGTCCAGTTGCATTCATTAGATGTAATTATCTTATATTGCAGAAAATATCTACTAAAATGAAATACAGTTCCCGCCGCTTATTAAAATAAAATCACATTTGTCCTGAACCAAATTGATTTTATTAAGTGGCTCATTTTTATATCCGGCGAACGTTTCTGCGCTCAAGGAAAAAGAATTACTTCCCTGAATTCGGAAAGAAAAAAAAATAAATAACGAATAATGAAATCAGTAAACAAACTTAATTAATTGTTCTCTCGATATAAGTAAATTAAACGCATTCCATGTTCCTATGCGCTTTTCTTTGAGGAAAATCGTCATTACTTAACCAAAAGTTCACGCTTTTCTTATTAATTTAAAATCTTTCCGTTTAAACCTCTTGATTTATAGTTATTTCAAAATAAGAACTAGAAAATTTCTTTTAAAAATTAAATATAATATATATATATATATATATAGCATTTGCAAATGAAATCAAATTTGTTACTTATATTACTGTGCTTTCAAGACTACATTCCTTGAAATTGTTACGGAAATGGGTTATGGTGCGTGTTTAATTTGTAACTGTGCTTCAAGTGTAAAATTTTCGACAATGAGCGATAACGGAGGGATTATTGTGCTTTAATTTCTTTTTTTATTAAAAGAAAGAAATCACAATGTAAATAAAAAAAAAATTTCATGTGCATAAATGATATTTTTAGCTGCTGAGGAGAAATTTTTGAGTTTATTAACCGGCGATGCTGATTTTATTAAGCGGCGGCTTTAAAAGTAATTTGTATTGATTCGATTCCGGTCCTGATCAGATTAAGCGGCTGATTTTATTAACCAGTGAGTTTATTAAGCGGCAGTTACTGTATATATATATATCGCCTATTGTATGAATTATGAGTTTTTCTTCTTTAAAATCAGCTATAAATTTTTCATTTTCACTCGTTACGATAGAAAAATAAATTCCTGAGGGTCTATAAAGTTTAGGACTATGTAAAATAAAACTGCCTATTGTAAGAAATGAACGTATTGTATGTACGCACACACAGATAATAAAAATAATCAAAAATTCAATGTAATCGTTATGATCTGTCATTTATCGCAATTGTTAAGGAAATATTTTTATTAACATTAGAGTTTCCTTCTATTTGCTCACGCGTGACATGTTTGCGATAATTTTGTCATTTTAAGTCTTTTCTATGTATTCATTTATTCATTTTGAAATGATCTGCTCAATGATTTGGTAACCTTATTCATTTCTTAAATGCCGTGACAGACACAAAATATGTTTTTTATCAAATGTTTTAGATTTTATGCCTCGAACAAATAGTTTGTCGTACTTGATTTTTTTTTTTTTTTTTCAACAAATATTAAAAATGTTTATCAGTTACAGTTCGTCTGTTTATCTATTCTATTATTTGCATAATTTTTTTAGAATTTCATCAAACTATTGTATTTAGTTAAGTTCAGTATGAAAATGGATATTTTTTATTGAAAATGGTGAAAATAGCTCTACTGGTTTGTGAACAGAGACTCGCAAAATAATAGAGATACATTAAGAAGTTCAATGAAGATTATTTCCTTCAAAAATTTTTTTTTATATTGTATCTATAATGTGCTAAATATATCTAAATGCACATGTTTTACAAATTCACAAAAGTTTTTTTTTTTTTTTTTTTTCTCTGTATGTTGTTTCTGTATTATTTTTACTAGCTGGCTTCACCAGCTAGCTGGCCAGAGAATCATGAAAATTTTTACCAAAAAACACGCTCTCGGGCGGCTGCGGCGCCAATCATAATTTGTTCATAATTTTTAATTTATGTATAGATATTAAACGTAGGAATAAATAGAAGTTAGTTAATAATATGACCGTTGAGTGTAAGTATCAAATTTATTTAAACGTTAAAATCGAGAAAAACATTTAATGGAATGGAAAATAAATAAAAGCAGTAATATGAATTACTACATGTACTATCTCAATAAAATCCAATTTATAATAATTTTGAACTCATTGTGAAAACTTTGTTTATTGGTGGTTTTATTCATCTAATTTACATAAAATGTTTGCACGTTCATTTTTTATTTCGACATAAAAAGAAATTTATTGTTGAAAATAAATTTATTATTCAATTTAATAAAATTGAGAAAACTTTTTTTTTTTTAAATTAATTTTTTTTTTTTTTTTTTTTTTTTACATGAAAATTGTTATATTTTCTTTTATGCGTGGGGAAAAAATCAATGTATAATTTATTTATTTATTGTTATCATTTTTTTTATTTTTTTCATTTTAATAATTTTAATGTTAAAAATAGGGGTTTTATTTAAAATTTTTTCAACCAATTATCTGATTGAACTAAAAAATACAACATTAGCTAGATTTTGTATACCAGTTTTCATGTTTGAATAGTCTAGCTTTATATAGCGAATTAAAATTCAGGACAGATACAACGACAGACTTTGAGCTTTGTGTATAGAGATTTATTTATTTTTTAATTTATACAATTTCATGACATTTTTGCCTCTGTGATTAAAATCAAAAACATAGTTAAAAGAGAATGCCATGATGCGTGTAAAACAAATTTAAGTTTAGGTATAACTAGCAAAAACATTTGAAATAGTTTCATAATCTATGAGGACGGTGTGTTTTTCCTTTATTTTCATTAATCTCCGGATATTCGAAAATTTAGTTTATGGGGTCAAATCAGAATAAAGGCAGAAAAAAAAACAGAATACAGTGTTTTCTTTTCCGTTGTTAATGCTTGTATGAAACAACGATTTAATTCGTAGGTTTCCCACGGCTTGATGTCATTCTGGATTGCATCAAAGAATTACTTCAAAATCTTAAAACAAAAAGTGCTTAATCCCACTACACTTTTCTCAATCCCCATAGAAAAAAAGAGAAACAAAATCTCATTTCCGTGAACAATGATCGTCAATTCAGTTTTGAATAATACTAGATTTTGGATTAAGTGGAATAACCGAATATCCCTGATAACTGAATTTGTTTTAATAATCTAGTAAAGTACTCGTATTACTTTTTTTTTTTTTTTTAACTTACCATTTCTATTACAAGCATATTTTTACAGTTTCATATGGAATAGCAGAGATACTCTACGCAAGGATGTATCCAGGATTTTATTTCGGGAGGGGTCCAGAGTTAGGGTTTCATTAAATCACGTGGGTTGCAAGACTGTGGCGTTTTCAGGGCCCCTTAACTACTATTATAAATACGTTTCAAACTGAGCATCTTTCTGCCCTTCTCGTAAAAGCCTCCAGTTAACTATAGTTGAAACCATTACTTGTGCAAAATTTAAGCTTTTCATAGAATTTGAGTTTAAGCTTAATTACCGAAATTTAAAATTCCAGTTCATACTGAATTCACACGAAAAAATGAAACATTGTTTTAAGTATTTTTCGCATATTTAAAAAATCATTCGATTCCTTAACCCTTGAATAGTAACTTCATCGAATTTTCTGAATTTTTGTGTACAAATGGCTCTGGAATTATCAGAAAATTTCTCTCTACCGGGAGGAGGGTTAGTTGTAATTGTTGGGTTAAAGCCGAATGACTACGCTGGTGTTCTAGGCTTATGGGTGAAATTTCCATCATGGGGGTGTCTTTCTAAGAAGTCCTAGCCCATATTTACGCGAGTTTCAGTGAAAACCACGGAAAACTCCGAACGGCTGGGTCAACGAGCACGACATGGGATCGAACCTGCATTTCTTGTGTACCAGTTTTGAACGCAGAAAGTTCGGCCACTGGTTTAATTTTGAAAAAGTAATCAAAGAGTCGCTCATGTATCAGAAATATCTATAAGACATCATAAGTTTTCCCGATAGATTTTACAAATGTCTCCAATGTGGATGACCATTGCTCCTCCCACCTCAAGGAAAAACTAATCTGATCAAATGATGCGAATGAAGAACGGATTAAAGACTATATTTTCTTTTTAAAGCTATAACTGATATAAAACAATTTTATAACTTCAGAAGAGCATATTTAGTAAATTTTATTTCGGGAGGGGTCCAGACCCCATGGACCCCCCTCCCTGGGTACATCCTTGACTCTACGCGAACATTCACAAAGCACTTTTAAATAAGAGCTGAACGTTTTACATTTTTTTTTAGCACTAATGATTCATTCCGATTCGTTTACAGGGCCTTAGAAAGATATTGCGATATATAACAAAAATATTCTGTTTCATTTGAAATATATTTCTGTGGTGGTGGTGGGTTCCCCCTATAAATATTGTATATTTCTGAATATTGTATCAACATTCATAGAACAATTAAGGTTTTATGAATTGTTAAAACTGGGAAAACCCAGTTTAAAGATTTCATATCTGTAAAAAAATGTATCAGAAATCGTAAGAAATGTTGCCTGAATATAAATTTTATTGAACAAACTTAATCTGGTTCAGTTCATAAATATTAAATGGATATATAAGCTTTTATATGAAACCTACTTCAGTGCTGTTGTTAAAAAATGTCAAATCCTTTTAAGCTTAAAACTGATATAGGGTAATTGCACCAGTGATTGACACTTTTAGAGCAATCTCTGATGTTTTTGATGTTCTAGTCATCAGAAAATATTTGTAGAAATCTTAAGTTAGTACATAGGGTATGAAAGACATCCAGAACCACACATATGTTAAAATATATGCATTTGGTAACAATTATTATTATTATTTTTTAAATGAATTTTTATTTTACACCGACTCAGTGTTCCAGTAATTGACACTGCCAGTTTTTCATTTTACCAGTAATTAGCATTCTATGCTGCAGTGTTTGACATAAAATGTTAAAATTCTTATATGTAAAATAGATGATTTTATTATTTTTCTTAATTATTAATTATTTCGGGATAGATATCAATTACTGGAGCATGCCAATCACTGTATCTTAAGCAAAGTTTTTTTTTTTTTTTTAAGCGCTTAAGAACTTTTTTTTTTTATCCTAATGATGAAATTAAAAAACCTACTAAAATTCGAAATTGATTAGATTTTCTACGGACTTTACAGGCCAATTTTATACCTTGATCTGTTCTTCCTCTCACTAATCCCAGATATTTTTATTTCATGAATCGAATTATTTTTCTTAAAATAGTTAAGTATGTAATCGATATGTAAAATACCGATTGAAGGGTTGGGTTGGCTTGGGTTGTGGGTATTAAGGCCGATTGACTTCACTGGGGTCCTAGGATTGAGGGACAGTATCTTCCGGGGAGTCTTTCTAAAGGGTCCTAGCCCATATTTACGCAAGCTTGAGAAAACCACAGAAAACTCCGAACGGCTAGGCCGACGAGTGCGACCTGAGATCGAACCCGGTATCTCACGTCTACCAGCTTTGTCGGATATTGAAACGAAAATAATTTCTGTCGTATTATGGGAAATTACAAACGTAATGTTCGTTCATCAGTCATTTATATAAAAAATATTAATTTATTCTATTTTAACAACAGCGTTATAGGAGAAACAAATTAATTTTTATCATGATAACGTTGAATTATGTTATGTTTTGATAGCTCTATGCAATGGTGTTTTAAGTTAGATGTATGAAACGATAATTTGCTTCTTTCTTAGTTACATTATGTTTGTTATACATATTACCAATACCTTTTCAAAATACAGACTCTAGCGTATGAAAATTGGCATAAAGGTGCAACCTTACAAAAGAGGACCTATATATATATATATATAATTTTTAAAACATCGGAGGGAATGAAACAGAAAAACAACGAAGAAAAAAATTTAAATGTGTTTGCATTATATATATATTATCCGCCCTACTGACGATAGCAGATTTTATTTAAAGCTCAGAGCATTGTGTAATGATAACTATAGAATAAGGTAGTAAAAATGAAAGAAGAAACTTTTAAAAAAATACCTATATAGGGTAAGTGTTCCAGTGATTAACACTTCTAGAGCAATTTCTGATGTTTTTAATGTTCTAGTCATCAGAAAATATTTTTGGAAATCTTAAGTTTATATATATATATATGGCATGAAAGAATTTCAGAACCACATACATGTTAAAATATATACACTTAATGTTTTTCGAATTTTTATTTTACACCCACTCAATGTTCCAGTAATCGACACTGTCAGTTTTTCATTTTGCCAGTAATTGGCACCCTAATGCTCCAGTGTTTGACACTGCTAGTGATTCCTTTTACCAGTTATTGACATACAATGTTAAAATTCTTATATGTAAATTACGTGCTTTTATTTTTTTCTTATTTATTATTTATTTTGGGAAAGATGTCAATTACTGGGGCATGTCAATCACTGGAGCACCTACACTTTTTTTTTGTCTCTGCATTTAAACACATTTAGAATACATGAACTATGCCACTGAAGTAGGTTTCATATGAAAGCTTATGCTTCCATTTAACATTAATAAATTAAACTATATTAGGTTCGTTCATAAAAATATATATTTAGGCGTCAATTCTTATGTTTTTTACATATTATTTACAGATTTGAAATTTTTAAATTGTGTTTTCTCAGTTTCCTTTTTTTTCATGATTTTCAAAATGCTAACAATTCGATAGATATTTAAGAAAATACTTAATACTTTTTGAATGTATAATGAAATCTACTTAAAAGAATTAGGGACGATTTTGAAATTTATTAATTGGTTTTCGAGAAAAAAAATTAAAGTACATTACATGTCTAGGTAAAAATTTGGCAGAAAAAAAAAACATGGCTTTATCTTATTTACACTGTAAAGAATATATTATGTAAATGATCTATTTATGAAGCAAAAAGAGTGTCTATATTATTCTCTTAAAATATCTGACTACTTATATGTATCATTTACATCTAAGTCGCATATAACTGTTTAATAAATGTTTACAATATACCCAAATTTCCGTACACAAAACTCTCCGCCCCGTATCCTCACAATAAATAAAATAAATAAAAGGTAGGATAGGTACTCCAGTGATTGGCATGCTCCAATAATTGACATCTATCCCGAAATAATTAATAAATAAGAAAAATCATAAAATCATATATTTTACATGTAAGAATTTTAACATTTTATATCAAACACTGGAGCATAGGGTGCTAATAACTGGTAAAATGAATGACTAGCAGTGTCAGACACTGGAACATAGGGTGCCAATTACTGATAAAAGGAAAAATTGACAGCGTCAGTTACTGGAACATTGAGTGGATGTAAAATAAAAATTCATAGAAAAAAAATAATTGTCAAATGTATATATTTTAACATATATGTGGTTCTAGATGTCTTTCATGCCATATGTACTAACTTAAGATTTCTAAAAATATTTTCTGATGACTAGAACATTAAAAACATCAGAGATTGCTCTAAAAGTGTCAGTCACTGGTGCACTTACCCTACTATTGATATTTTTATTACTGAAGGGTAATCGCAAATTGACATGATTTTTAGAAAGATAATGAATTAGACATTTTTGCTAAAAGTGAAAACTGGAATTGGAAATATATGCTCTGTCGCTAATACATGTATCCAACATTTATGTATGTAGCTATATTAAGAAGTATATAGATATTATCAAATTCCTCCCCCCCCCCCCTTTTTTTTAAAGACATACTTTTTTTTTATATATTATACACAATTTAATATGTGTATATATACATTATATTATCACACACTCATTTCGATACTATTACACATACACACGCTTTTATATATCACAGGCACATTTTGACAGATACGAATTATATGCAATGCACACATTTTAATATTTTTATACATACACATGTATATATAGATAGATATACGCAATTTTATATACACGTTTTAATGACTAGATACACACTCATATGTACACGCATGTTGTGTAAAATATATATTTAATATACATTACACACATCATTCATATACATTACACAGTACTTACACACACACGCATATACATATTATACTTATCGCACCAAGAAAGTAACAACTCAAAAATGCATTATTTTTGCGATGCACAAAAATGCGGTATTCGCAACTTAAAGGTAACAATAAATTATTGAGTAGTCTACAATAAAACTGACACAACGGCCTCTCAAGTAGATAAATTGCGAAATAGAAACGGAATGCTTTTCGTGCACGTTGGAGCACTTCACGCACATCTTTCACACATAAACTCAAATTTACCATTTTTGGACTTGTGTCACTTTTCTTGCCGGGATGCGATATACTGCATTAAAAAAAAAACACATAATTTCAATCTACACCCCGCGACAAAAAGATAAGTACAAGTGGTTTTTTCTTTGATTTTTCTTAAAACAACATTATTTAAATCGTGCTTATCGTTTATTATTATCATAAAATAACACTATTCCCGGACTCATTTTCGTTTTAAGACTCATTTAGAACAATTTTAAGACTAAAATCTTTCTAATTTAAGACTACACACCGCGACAAAAAGATAGGAACAAAGGTTTTTTTTTTTTTTAATATGAATATTTTGAATATGATTCAAATATTATATATGTTTTTGATATGATAATAAAGGATCAGCACAAATTAGATAATGTTATTTTATGAAAATTTAAAAAAACCCTTTGTTCCTATCTTTTTGTCGCGAAGTGTAGTCTTAAATTAGAAAATTTTTAGTCTTGAATTTTTTCTAAATGAGTCTTAAAAAAAAAATGAGTCCGGGAATAGTGTTATTTTATGATAATAATAAATGATAAGCACAATTTAGATAATGTTATTTTATGCAAAATCAAAGAAAAAACCCTTTGTACCTATCTTTTTGTCGCGGGGTGTATGTACTCACACACCTTTTGATCTTCAACATATGCATTTCATGCAAATAAATGTTTATGAACGATCTAGATAATAGTTTAAAAATGTTTTCGAAAATTTTCACGTTGCACCTGAATCGAAATACAAATACACGACCGAGGCACATGACTCGCGTGACATAACAGGTGGAGGCGGAGACTTATTATTACATACATATACATGCAAATCACGAGCACGCGTCGATCAAAAACAAATGAGCGGAGAAAAAGAAAAACCACGTAGACTTGGCTCGATTCGAAAACTGCGCCAACCACTCTGTTCCACTCCATAGGTTCGTATGACCTATCTATTCGCTTCCTCATGCTGTCTGGTTATTGGTTGCAAAAAATAAAAACAAGAAATTGCATAGAACACCGAAACTCTGGCATCAGTTCTGTTTCTTCGATTTGGAAAAGCGGTGTGGTGGTGGTGGTTTAACTCCTTTCTCTTCCTCCCTCGCGCTTGGATTAATCAGCTGTTGAAGCAGTTTCTGGATAAACAAACAAACAAACAAGACAATTTAAAATTTTGTGTGGTATTTTTTCTTATCAAATGCGATCGCGTTGGAATTTGAAGGTTTTAAGAAGTATTGTTGTTTGTAAAAAGTGATCGGTTGTTTTTTGTGACTTCGTATTTCTTTTTAAAAAGTGTTAATTTTAAAAACAAGTGATTACGTAAATCATCTGATTAGAAAAAAAAAATATATATATATTTTTTTTTTACATCGATTCTTAGTTGGTTATTTTGTGACACCAGAAGTTGATGCATTTACAGAAAGTGTTTTTGTGATTTTATTATTTTTCGAGGTGTTATCGCTTTTAAAATAAGTGATTAGACCTTTAATCGAAAAAAATTATAAATAGTTATTTATTTCAGATCCTTTTTATGTGATTATTAAAAAAATATATATCGTAATAAGAAAAAATGAATTTTGATGTAATAAATTGCTGTCTATAATGTATGCATAAATATTAGTGCTCATTTCAAAATCATCTGTCGATTTACTAAAGATCTAAGAATCTGAAAATTTTCATTTAATTTTTGTCCCAGAATTTTTTGTGATACTATGAATACATCTGACATCGATGGTACAATTATTTCCACGAATTCTTGGCTTAAAGAGGATTATCGCAGCAGCAGCCCCTTCAGGGGAAAACAGGTGGTTGAAATCAAAGACGAATGGATCGCTGAAGAAAAATCATTCGATCAGGTAGCGAGTCCTGAAAAAAGTGATCCGGGAAATTTTGGCAAATACAGTTTAGTTATCGTAATTCCTTCTACTGCAGATAAGAATTCTACCGACGCAGTCCCAGAGGCGAAAACTGGCCGTGTCGTCCAGTCAGATTCAGGCGTAGGTTCCATGTCACCGTCGCCACCGAAGACACCTACACCAGACTACGATTCCTTGGAAGATTTTTTCGATGACGAGTACTATTCGACTGAGATCGCCGCCGGAATTTCGCCGGTCAGCCTGCCTTTAGTCACTAGTTCCACTAAGAAAGTCCATTTTTCAATGGCCTCTGACTCGTCTGAAGAGTCAGACGACAAATCTCCGACGGCCAAATCCTCGTGGATCGATGCTCTTGTCGTTAATCCTGTGGATTACGAGAATCATCTGAGTTTTTGCTATCGCCAAGATTGGGTGAAAGGCGACACAAAATCGAAATCTTTGTCGCAACACCCCCTCTTGACCGTGACTCTGAAAGAAGATCTAGTTGACCAAAGGTCTAGGACGGTGACGAGAAGACGTCGAAATACTAAACTGGTCAGAAGGTCGAGCTCTTTGGACAGGCTCGCCGAACTGAGGTATAGTTACAGGAATGTGGATAGAACGCCGCTACTTTGTGACCCAGACCCTTTGAAGGCTCCTTCGGCTACCAGCAAGAAAAACTTAGGACGGAGAGCCCAGCGACTTGCTGCTTTGGAAAGGTAAGAGAGACTATATTTTTTAAAACTGTAAATGTGCTTATTGAAGTGTGAATATCGAGAGGGGGGGGGGGGCATTAATCTTGCTTCAATAGGGATTAAGCAACGATATTTTTAAGTATAAAAATGATCTCATGCATTATTATATGTTTAATGTCAAAACTCTTTCATGTAATAAAATGACTTATTTTAGGGGGTAGCATCCCCCCCCCCCCAAAAAAAAAGTGTGTTTTCAGCTGTGTTCATGATCCATATAAGCATGTATACATCACTCATTTAAGTACAGAAGGCAATGATATTAAGTATTCTTTTCTTCTCCCTTTCATAAAATTCAGATAAATATTAAAACCTGGATTGGTGCTTTGTTTTAAAAAAACTGTTGGGAGGAAAAACTCTTTTCTTAAATCTCGCAATTTTTCCTTTATTTTTGAGTACCGCTGACTTATTATCAAAGCGAATCATCGAAAACAGTCAAAGTATTCATTGGAGTAAAACCTATTGTAAAAATCTGGAAATCCGTTCGGTTTTTCGAGCATTTAGTACTTACCAGACGTTTAAACAATTCTGAACCAGTCAATAAACAAAACTAAAAATGTATAACAGAGTTTCGGTACTTGTCCCAAGTTCCTAAGTTTGTACAGTCGATAACAAAAGTGTCCGAACGCTAGCCAAAATTCCTATGTAAAAAAAGTAGAGTTAATACTGTTTTGTTAAATAAATTTTTGTCGAATCCTGTTCTTAGTCAGTGTAAGAACATGATTCGACAAGGATTTATTTAACAAAACCGTATGAAGTGTACTTTTTTTACACAGTAATTTTGGCTAGTGTTCGGACACTTTTGTTACCGACTGTATAGTAAACAGTAAATTTTTTTAAGTCTCTGTAAAAGAATTATAAAAGGTAAATATACCATTTTAATAATGACTATGCTATTGTAAAACTCTAAAACCTATATTCGTTCCATTGTTTTTAAATAATTTAATCTGTTTCAGGCAATAAAATATTTCATGTTTTCCTGTAAATAAATTAAATACCCCCCCCCCCCACACCCACACACTTTTCCAAAACACCATACTTTACCAAAGCCATTGTTCTAACAATTCTAAAATATACTATTAATTATTTGAATCCATAGACCTTAATATATAAGATTTTATTATTCTTTCTATAAAATAAGTCTTACACTCACCCAAATCTATGTATTTTATGTTGTAAAAATCATAAGTTTACTCTTAATTCTGTTTTAACAGCTTTGTATTGTAATTGACCCCTTTTAGTTCTCTTAAAGTAAGTGTTTTAAAATAAGTGTGCTACTTTGCTTGCGAAACAAATTCTTCGCTCTTGAGAAAGTAGAAAGGGATTTTATGTAGAAACTACTTCAAAATGTCTTTTTTTTTTTTTTTTTTTTTTTTTTTAGTAATGATTAAAAATAGGGGGGGGAGCTATTTAAAAATTAAAGTTTAACGAAATTCCATAAACTGAAATAACGAATTATTAAATTTTTATCCCCTCAAACTATGCTATTGTTTCCTTTTATTCTTGTTTCAGTGAGCAAAAAAAAAAAAAAAAAAAAGAGGGCGGGACTCTTATTTAATTTTACTGCCGATGTTTTAAAAATAAAATATGCCTTTTTAATTGTAAATATTAAAGTAGAGCTTGTTTATAATTTTATTTATTTTATTTTTTTTTTTAAACTATTTTCACTTGTTTAATACCTTATATAAACCTGAATTAAATCATCTTGGTTTGTATTTATTTCACTAGATTTAGACGTATTGTTAAAAAAAAAAAAAAAAAAAAAAAAAAAAAATGTTTGATTTTTTACCCCACATTAATTAAAAAAAAAAAAAAAAAAAAAAAGCAATATTTATCATTTATTATTGATATTTACAATTTTAATAATTTATTTATTTATTTATTTATTTAGATAAAATTTTACTTGAATAAAATTTCATGAAAGAAATTACGTTCAAATGCATAAAATGTTCTATTTGGCATTTAATATTAGATGTACATGCGCATAGCGTTTTTTTTTTTAATTTTGTTTTACTATATAGGAATATGATCAGTTTTTCTGATATTTATCATTTGAATGTTTCTTTGATAAAGTTTTATTTGAATAAAATCTCCATATATAATAAACGACTACACGATATTTTTAAATGATCTTGTTTCATGGTATGCCACCACCATTTGATATTTATCAAAAATTTCAAAATCTTGGAAGTGTTTTTAAATGTTTTGCATAAATTTTCACTCGCAATATTTGGAGTGCAATAGGCGTTTTTGATTTTTTTAGGACTGAGGACTATTAGTCTCAATCTGGGGTTTTTGCTGTGTCATTTTTCTAGAGTTGAATATTTATCGAAAATATAATTGAATAATTTGAAAGCGATGTTATAATTTGAAAAAAAAAAAAAAAAAAAAAACTAATAGTCTTCTGTCCTAAACTAAATTCTGCTTTTGCCAGAATTTCATCATTTTTTTTAAATCTATACGACCACAATTTGTTTGATATTTATCAGATAAAAAACATTACTTTTAATAAAATTTTACTTGAACTTTTTTTTTTTTCTTTTTAATGAATCCATTGAATAAAATTTCACTCGTCTGTAATAAGTGATTTCGTAATGAGTTTTTAAAACGTTTCAAAAAATCCTTTTTAATCTAATAGTACATCTATAATATGCTCCTAAAATTTCATGTCAATCGAAGTAAAATCTTTGGAATTCCTACTTAAAGCAAAGCTGGACGTTGAAAAATTACTCTTTGAAATTACCGTCCCAAGAGTTATGAAATTCTGCCTGCATGTACATTGATATTTACATCAATATTAAATATATTAAAATTTCTTGAAAACTATTAAAAATGAAAAATAAATAAAATTCAAAATTTAAATTATTTTTGAAAATTTTTAAATTGTCTTCATACGACTGAGTTTAAATTTTTCAGTCGATTTTTCACTATTATAGTTTAATATATTCAAAACATTTTTGTGCATATTAATGAGTGGATTGATAAGTTAATTTTTTAAATATTTTTTTATGTTTGAATGCTAAAATTTCATGCAAATTTTCAACATTCAAACATAAAAATATTTTTAAAAAGTTAATTTACCTATCTATTCACTCATGAATGCACAAAAATGTTTAAAATATATTGATAAACTATAATAAATTAAAATAATGAAAAATTTTAAAACTTCAGTCGCATGGAGCATTTAAAAAAAAAAAAAAAAAAGTAATATAAGATTTTTTTTTTTTTTTTAAATAATTTTTGAGAAACTTGAATATTGATGCATTTCAATGCGCATGTATGAAAAATTTCTGAACTCTAAGACGGTCATTCCAAAGAACGGTTTTCAACATGTACCATCCCCTTAAAACTTGAGTCACTTTTTTCTGAAAACACATTTTTTAATTAGGTGGACACGATTGTCAAGAACTAATGCACCGATTTTTTTTTTTTTTTTTTTTTTATTTTGCATATTTCAAGAAAGAATTTACTATTTTCTTTCTTTTTTTTTTTTAATGTAGGGTGTTCTTAAATCAGGCGCCACCGGCTGAATTTTCTAAATTTTTTAATGAAACTTTCATAAAAATATTGGTTAAATATTACTTTTTTATATGCTAAACATTTTTTATTTATTATATTATTATTTTAACTTTCGAAATCCATATAATCCCTCAAATGGTATTGTTTTATCTATATATGATCCGATTTTTCGTTACCATTATTAATTTTGAAATGTTTTGTTTTTAAAGATTACGAAATAGGTTATACGAATGTTATGAAAAATTAGTTTTTCATAAATTTAAACAGAAAACCAGAATTTTAAAGTAGCTATTCTACTATGCAGAAATCTGTATTTATCTGCTGCTTGCCTTTGTAAAAATAATAAAAATCAGTTATTTTTAATGTCAAATTATGAAATTCAATTCTAAATGGGATACATCTTTATAATGCGCGTATAGAAATTCGGGAACAAGCAGGGATGTCGAGCAATCCTGTTTTATTGTGGAATTTATTAGAGGTAAAAACAACTATTTTCAATTTGTAAAAGTAATGTGACCAGACCAGCCAAAAGTTCAAAAAGAGGAACTTCATTTTTGAAATGTTTTGCCTTTGCAAGTTTCGACTATATAATTTGAAAAGGGTTGACCAATTTGTAAGAACATCTTCAAAATTTTTATTTATTCGTTTAAATCTTGACTGATTTACCTAAAACGATATAAAATATTTTAATAATGTTGAGGAGGTGGGGGGGGGGGGATTAAGAATTTAGGATTTGTGTAGTTTTAAGTATTATATAAAATATTTGAAAGTAAATAATAATTTCTGGATGTAGATTTTCTAAATTATAATATAATTACTATGTCTTGAACGATATTTTGTGTCCATTTAAAAGATCATAATTAAATTTAATAATCAGAAATAATTGGGTAAACCTTGTTAATGCCTTCTGCTTTTATTTTTAACTGCAACTGAGTCGTTCACAGGACAAATCGATTAATTCCATAAAACAAAATGGGAATGAACATAATGAAATTTTCATAACATTTCTTCACTTTCTGTATTGTGTACTTAATTAAGTCCAGTGAACGACTTAATAACATTATACTGCTTAGTATTGTGCAGATAATTAAATACCGGTTAAAGTAAATTATGGCAAAATATTCGACCTATTTTATATTTATGCGAACGCCTTCAATTTTCAGGTGAGAAGGGAGTTGCCATATAGAAATTCAGGACTAACGTTTAGTCCCGAGTTTTAATATGTAGAAGATTGTAAGAGAATTTTAAATGTCACTATAGTCCCGACTCCGTTTGTTTACTCTGTTTAAATCAGTTTATTTTATTTTAAAGGACAATATTTTCATCGTTTGTACGCATATGTTAGAATTTTATACTTTTTTTTCTTTAATTGCTAATAATTCTATGGTTTTTAAATAATCTGATTTAACAAGAGGCGTATATTTTTGGCTAGTTTAATGCTTATGGATAGGCTAATTTATATATATATTCTTTATTCCGAATTCTTTATTTTTGCTTTATGATTAGTATTTGCCGAGAACTTTTTTCTTAAAATGTTTTGTATTTTCTTTTTTCAGACCTTCCTCCCTCCCCCCTTTACCAGAAACTAATTTGATAAAAATATGTTTCTATTAAAAGTTTTTATAGGCCCTATTTCTTTTCTTTATTCTAAAAAATAATTATTAAATAAATCAGCAGCATTTTCATGCTGTACTCACGGCCAACTATTTGTCTGATGAAGGGTGGTACTTAATTATTGCCACCTGGAACAACTTATGATTTGCTAAGAAAATTTTTGTTCGTACTTGAGTACATTATAATCATGACCAATCGTGGTATTTTGTTTAAGGGTTGTTTAATGAAAGAAGGCCTTTTTATTTATTTATTTTTTACCTATTTATAATTTATTACTCGTTACCCATCCTTCAGACAATTATTTTTTGTTGCAAGGCTTCAGATAATAAACGCATTTTTTTATTATTATCTCTCGATATGCATAAACTTCAACAGGATGAAGAGAGTAGTACCCAAGTAGCACAGAAACGTTCTGTGAACGTCTAATAACGGTTTCAATAGTTCAAACACCGTGTTTCGTGTCAAAAGAACGTTCTAAAACACGTTCAGAAATGGTATTATTTAGAACGTTCTGAAAATGTTTGATTTGTACCATCTATAAAACGTACAATTCTAGTTCTATATAGAACGTTCAAGTGTAACACCGTCATAACACGTTCTGTAACAGTGTAATTATAACGAATATGACAATATGACTTTTTAGTACTATTGGTTGAGAAACTAGGTTAATCATGAAAATTTTTGACTTCAGTTTTTTATTTTTTTACACGTTTTCTGGCGTGAGGAATCCGGAAGTCAAAAGGTTGGTATGGTATCGGCACCTATTAGCGTAATAGCCCGTTAGTCCATGTACACGATATCTCAAGAACAAATGATTGCAGAGAGATCGGACCAGTTTTAAAATATCGCTTATGATATTGATAAGAATCCTATTGAGAGATTTGTAACATTCTAATTTAAAAACTTCGTAAGTTATTCGAAATTTATAATTTTTAGCTTGATAGAGAATAGAGCATTTTTTACATTTTCAGTTTAACGTTTTGTTAGCACGTCAGTAAAGAATGCTTTTCAAGAATCAGTAGCGGTGAGGTGAAAAAAAATTATAAAATTTTAAACTCATGGAAAAATTTTGTGAATTTTGTATTTCATGAATCAATGTATGGAATTCAACCAAACTTGTTACATAATTAGATCTTGCCCTAAATTGGAGGTTATTTAAATTTCTTTTAGGATATATCGTCCGATAGATTGCGGTGCTATGTAATGAAACCCTCCATTTATGGGACGGCTATATCTCAGCTTCTATAGTGTACAATTGCATTAAACTTAATATATTGGTATATATCATTATAACCTCTGCTAATACAATTTGGATGTATACATTGTCCAACAGGTGGCGTTGTAATCTGCAATTTAATCATTTTAACGGAAAGGCAATATTTTAACTCTTGTGATTTAACACTTAAATTTTGTGATACACTGAAGTTATAAGTGAAATCGATTTTATGTAAAGTTTTACTGGTACATTTTGGATGCACATCGGCCAACAGGTGGCGTGGCTATGTTGCAATGTAATCTCATAACGGAAACGAAAAATCTCAACTTCTGTGATTTATAAATGTTGTAAATTTGGTACGTGAAATTAATATTACGTAAAACTCTACAGATTGCCTTTGGGTGCATATTGGACGACAGGTGGTGCTGCCACGTTCCAATATTTTCCATTCACAGAAAGGCTATCTATCAGCTTCTGTAATATATATACTCACCAAACCTTCTGTGTGACATACATTTGATATACATTATTGATTCAATTTGGCTGTATAACGAGTAATAGTCAAACAGTTTTTTTTTAATTATTATTATTCATAGGACATTGTTTTTTCCCCTAGGAATAAGTATACGGGGATGGGGGAGGGGTGGATAAAAATTTTCACTATGATTATCTTTCAAAAGAATTCGATATCACCTTTAAAACGAATAATTGAACCATCCTTTTCAGATGATTTAAAACAAATTTGCCTTTTTTTTTTTTTTTTTTTTTTTTTCATTTGTCATAATAATAATAAACCCTTAGAAAAATAAATTTTCTAAGATCTTCTACATAGCATAAAAATGATTGTCTTCTGTCATGAAAATCTGCTAATCAAGGATGTTATTGAATAAATAATCTACTGCTTGATCAGCAAACTGCACAAGGTTCGGTCTGCATAGCATCAACATAATTGAAGAATGTGACAAAAATTTTCGCGCTTTAACTTAACGATAAGCAAGCATCTGCTATTACAGGAAGTCAAACGGTTTGGCAGTTTTATCGCTAATTTGGCTATTTTTTTCCTCTCTTTAATTATTGCTTATATTTTTCTTTCTTTTCTTTCTCTCATCCACAGATATGGATAAGAAAAATCCAAAATTTGACCCGAAAGTATTGTTTTTGGGTCAAATTTTGAAACTGATTTTTTGCAATATTTTTGCACATTTTGAGGTCCCCTGAATCCAAAAATCAGGTTTTTGTATTTGATCTGTGTGTGTGTGTGTGTGTGTGTGTTTGTGTATGCCTGTACGTGTATGCCAGTTATCAGCACATTTCAAAAACAAATAATTCCAGAATATGAAAACTTAGTATTCTACATTTGAATCATGTAAGGGGATGCTGCACTTAGCTTTTCCTTGAGATCAAGCAAATGCTTCGTGTACAGGGACGTCCAAGATAATTCAAATACATTAGGTATGTGAGCGAAATTTTTTTGCTATTTATAGTTTAATATCTGTAGCCTGTACTAAACAAAAATAAGTTAACATATATTTTTTTATATGCATAAAAGTATGTTTAGTGTAAAATATGGCATGAAAATCATTCCCCATTCATCTACAGGGCTACCTAGGAATGATAATTAATACTTCAAACCTACAGAGTAAACAAAGAAATTTTTTAAGTGGAAATTTTAACGCTTTTTTTCCCCTATAATTACACGTTTTGAGGTTCCCTGAATACTAAAATCAAATTTTTAATGGTTAATCTTTGTGTATGCCTGTTATCAGCTAATTTTAAAACAAATATTTGCAGATAATTCAAATTTTGTATTTTGAAGTTTATTTTGAGGTTGCTAAAAATGTTTGTTCAAGATTAATAAGCTTGAAAGAGTGGTGAGAAAGAAAGTTGACTGAAAAATTTGGAATGAACTTTTAAATTTAATAATAGCCAAGAATTTTTTATAGTAGGCATTATGCAATATATTTAAACGGGGTCCCCCCCCCCCCCCCCTCCTCATTGAGAGAGTTATTCGTCAAATAATATCTGTTCCTAAAACTAGTTTGAAATTTTTGAAACGTAGATTTATATATAGTATTTGTTATCTTACACTTTAATCTGCAATCTGCATTTATAGTATTCAAATGCTAGGTAAGAGTAAGAGACAGCCATGTGAGTGTCCCACGAAATTATTATTAATATTTAAATAAAAACAGTCTTTTTTAAATACTGATAATGCATAATTAAGTAGTAATTTTTATTTTATTTTTATCTATTTATTTATTTGGGTTGAGAAGTGATGTGTCTGTCAAATGAAAGAAGAGATTTAATTGATGGTCTACATTCATGATGACGGTCGTTATCAAAAAAAAAATAGCGATACCTTCAAATTTCACACATTATAAAATCCAAAATTTTGCTTCAAATTAACTTGGAATGGCGAATTTTGGTTGGTGGGTATTGATTAAGTGTATGTAATAGGCACTTCGGTGGTATTTCGCGAAACTTCTAACTTACCCGCCGAAGAGGGAGAGTAAAAAGTGGGTAAGACGCTGCCGAAAGCAATGTAAACCCAGACTAATCATGTTGCGAGCGGAAGAACCATTACAAAACGCAGCTGGAACATCAACTTAAGTTTCGATTGATTTCAGCGATTTTTTTTTTTTTTTTTTTTTTCTTTTGAGATTTTGTTAATAATGACATGGAATTTTGAGAATTTATTTAAATATACTATGCAGCAAAGCGGGCAAAGCCTGCTAATGTTTATTTAAAGCATACTTAGATATGCTACACGAAACGTAAAAAAATTATCAAATACTGTTCGTATGCACATAAAACATGTTTCCTATAAAATATTTTATTGTTAGCTTATGATTCATAAGGCCATATAGAAATATTTAGATATATTAGAGGATAATAAGCGAAAATTGATCGAAGTGTGTTTTAAATTTTGTTAAACGTTTTCAACTTCCCAACAAGTTAAAACTATATGCTTAAAATTTAAGTTTGTCAACACCATTGTCTGTCTATTCGTTCTCTAATTTCAAAAATATATTTTATAATTCCTCAGTTACATCGTAACCGTGCTCATTTTTTATTGAAAGTATGTGTATACCGTAAGCGGTTTGATATGGGGACTCACTAAAATTTTAAACGTACAAAAGTGTATGTTTAGGTGTAGGGTGCAGGTGTTTTATAAACTAAGTGGTCCGCATGATTTTTCTCTTTTGTTTATTACTAAATATAGTAAAAATGTAGCAATTTCTGTAATATTTCAATAAAAATATAAATATCTTGCGCATTAGTAAAACAGAAAAAAAAAAAAAAAAAAAAAAAAAAAAACTAGTTATACTGTGACGGCTTTAAAAGTTTTTTTTTATTCCATTCTATATAATAGCGTCACCAACGATTTATTCGCACAAAATTTCAAGAAACTTAGCTTCTCACAATTAACTTTCTATACATATAATTTCGTACAATTTTCACCAATAGGTGCTGCTGTATAGGCAACTGGAAATCCCAGACACTAACAGCAACGCCACATTGTGGATAGATTACATCCGAATTGAATCAGTATACATTTTAATAATATAAATACCATATACCAATTTTGGTGGATTTAAATAACAATAAATAACATACGAAATATATATACCTTAGAAGAACTACCTACTCTGAGAAGCAAGGTTTTACCTTATCAGAAACGAAATTAAATTGTCGTCTGTTAGCTTTTTGTACCCAAATAAAATCAGTACAGATTTACATGATTTCCATCACATGTACAAGCTTAGTGTATTTATAACTATAGATGATTAGATGGAGCCTGTCCAGTAGGATTGCAATATAGAAGCAACATGTTATGAAAGCCACATATTAAAATCTAATTAGCAGTAATTTAAGTCTAGCCAAATATTAAGTTTGGTTAAATGCTGTCCACTGGATCGTGAGAAACAGAGTCCAAAATTTTCTTTCTGACACACATACAAAGACATTTTCTAACAATAGTTGAATCATATTCCAAAAATCACAAACTGTGTGAATTTATCGAAAATCGAAAGTCGGAAATTTTCACGAATCCAATACTTTCTTCTTGACAGATGTAAGTAAAATAATAGTAATAATAATAAACGGTAATCATACGCTTGATCAAATCTTGAGGTTGAAATAATTAAAAACAGCTAAAAAAAATGTTTTATTTATTTATTAATTTATTTATTTTCTCCTATATTAACCCTTTGCCGGCCCTAGTGCTCTAAACCGCTATACATAGTATTGCCAAATTGAGGGACTCTTTTATTTAATGAACATCAATAATTTTGAGGAGTGATATTTGATATACATAATGGACGAATAAACTTCGAAGTGATTAGACAACCGATGCAGTAGAAATTTATTGGTGGATATTGAACAAAAAAAATCCTTAAATTTGACAACATTCAAAAAAGGAGAGGGAAATTGAATAGGACCGGCAAAGGATTAAATTAAAGGTTTAAAGGATAAAATTTCGATCCGTGCAGTCATCTAGAATAACGTTTAGTATAAAAATACACAGATTATTTTTAACTAATGGTTGTGAAATGATTATATATATATATATATATATATATATATACAATACTGATAATTATTCAAAAAAACTTTTTGTACATTCGGCAGAAAAATTACTGAAGCACACATCCACGTTTCATATATACTAGCAAACCCGTGCGGTATTTTCGCACTTTATTTCTTTTCTTATTTACCTTTAAAATTTGAAACTTATAAATATTATATCAATTTCACCCCTTAATTAAAATTTTAATTTACCAGATGCCAAATTATTATTAGATCCAAATAAATATTGTGCAATAGTGAAACCAGAATTATTCAAAGAAAAGCTTCAAAATAAAATTCATGGTTTATGACTCAGTTTTCATACTTCCGCAGGCAGTACGGTTTTAGTAAAGGACCCCTGTGACGCCTTTTAAATTTTAATCGCCAAGTATGCAATGGCATTTTATTTATTTTAGCGTAATTTTTTGTAAAAAAGAAAAAAAAAATCCTAGACTTAAATTGATAATATTTTTTTATGATTGCGTTTTGTAGCCAATTTATGATAATATATCATGTAATGTTTATATCTTTGAAATATTGCTAGGTTTATACTGACTCTTGCAAAGATTTTGCAGAAATAACTTTCAAAAATACATTTCTCATAAAATAATGTCCTCAAACAAATATCGTCATGTTTTCTTTATTAGATCATTGAACTGAATCCGCGTGCTTAAATATTGTTCATTTTTAAATACTATTTTTTATCCTCACGTATTTTATTAATTTTACCACTATCGTATCATTTCAAAAAATATTAATTGAAATTGGTCCACGTTAGAGAAATATTATATAGATATTAGTTTGATCACTAATTTTTATCATCAATCTACTTTTTTATAAACAGCTTAAGACTAAGATTATGACTCGATAAATATTTACTCACCAATACAGTTTAGGTGCAAATATTTTGATTTACTAGAGCTTCAATAATATTTCTGCCGACAGTATATGGAGTAGCATCATTCACAACCGCTCTTTCGTGCCGGCAAAATGATTTTAATATTTTTTGAAATAGCTCACAATTTTTAAAATGAATAGTTGAATCAAGCTTCTGTAATAATTTGAAATAATTGAATTTATATATATATATATATATATATAAACAAATAAATAAATAATATTTTTTTCCATTATTGGTTTTTTTCCTTTCTCTCATTTTTTTCATAAATGTAAAATGCAGAAATAACTGCTTTTAATTGAACAACGTGGATTTGTTTAAGAAAATATAAAATACAGTTTTGTAATGGCCATGACGTACTAGCTTGATTTTGTAATTATCATCCTGTTTAGTTAGATAAGCTTTCCTTGAAGTGGCATTTTATGTAATTCAATAAAACAAGCATGCAACATTTTAAATACACGACGAATTTTTATATCTTGCCTCATCATAAAAATAAACTATTTAACAAAATATTGTTAAATACAAACTCTGTAACATAATATTTAAATAACATTTTTTTAATACAATTGTTGAGTTCTGCATTTTTCATTAAAGTAACTACATAAAACAAAAATAGTTCCCCCCCCCCCTAATAATTAAATAATGACTATGCCACAAAATGAAAAGGACTACTTGTGTTGTTTTATCTCAAAATAGAAAGCTGCCAAATTTGACTAGACCGCCAAATTACCAACAAGGGTTGCCAGTTCCATAATTTTCAGGCGCGAAAACCAAATGATTTCATATCAATTTTCTCATGTTGATGACTTTCTGATTATCAAAGAGAGACGTAAGAGTGAATTTACTTTATATATCTTACATACATATATTTTGATACATTATTAATACTTTATTCATACTTATAATAAAAGTTTGTATATAATTATTAATCAGATGCTAAAAGTTTGACTTGTTATTTTTAAGTTATTTTTTTTTTTTTTTTTTTTATCTCGAGAAATTGAAAAATGCTGTTAATGTAAATCTAACGACTAATTTGTTTTCTAACAGCACTTGAATATTAGTATTACCAATGAATAAATTTTACAAGCAAAACTTGTCACATAATAGTATTATGACATCAAATATTTTTTCTGTTATAAATAAGCGGGATTTTTGTGTAAAAAATAAACATAATTTAAATTTCTCATCAAGAGAAAAAAACATATATTAATTTCTTATAAATCTAATTTTAAGGTATGTGTGCTTGTGTCATTTTGTCAGTCTTAATAAGGGTATGGTGGACGTTGAAAATCTTTCTTTGAAATTATTGTCTTACAATTGTTTGTATTGCATATAATGGGTCGTTCAATGTAAAGTGAATTATTTCCTTCTAAATAGATTTTGAAATAACGAACTTTTTGCAAATTTATATGTAGGAAAACAATTTAAGATTTTGTAAGCATTACCTATTTTTAGCGTTTAAAACAAATCAGAGTAGTAAGAATTTATAAATTATAAGAAAAATAACTTAGAAGTTTCATTTTTATAATTATTTAGAAGTTTTAGTTTTCTGAAAAAACAATGTCAGGCCATTTATGGGATTTTAATGCAATAATTAGAGGTTTTTCACTTTTATAATGAAAGATGTATCTAAATGTGGTAAAATTAAGCAAAAATATTCATATTTAAAAAATGTGGAGTTTACACCGGTTTCACAGCGTATGTTTCACAGTGTCTGTATATGCATTGAAATGTATGAATATTAAATATATTAAAATTTCCTGAATACTACCAAAGTTTAAAAAATTAAAATTACAAATTTTAATCTTTTTTTAAATTGTTTAAAATGCTTTAGTCTTAAGTTTTTACTTCGATCTTATATTATTATAGTTTATAAATATACTCTAAATGCATCTGTACATTTATTTTGTGGATTTATTTATAAATATATATATATATATATATATATATATATATATATATATATATATATATATATATACATATATAATTTTTGAATTAGAAAAAAAAATAATTGCATGAAAATTCCACAGTTAAAAATATTACAAAAATAAAAATTAACTGATCAATCGATCCACAAAGTAAAGCACAAATGTATTCAGATTATACTAATAAACACTATTAGTGTAAAATCAAGGAGAATTTTCAAAAATTAAATAACGTAGATAATTTTTTTTTTTTTTTAATATTATGAATTTTATTCTTTTAATTTTTATAACCGTTTATGACCATGTACGTGTGATTCTACTGGTCAGACAGAAAATTATATTTCAGTTTCAATATCCATGTAATAAATGCTAAAAAAGAGATTATGTATTAGTTTTCTTAAATTCAATAACATCGATTTTCTCAAGAGATGTGAGTAAAAGCCTGCTTATAAAAATGCTAATTTAATTTAATGTTGTAAATGTTTACAGTCAGTTACGGTTAATATTAAGAGAACATTTTTAAAAACAGAAATTTATTAAGAAATAAAAACAGAAATTTTACAAGAAATTTTTATAACAACAGTTTCTTAAATTTCCGTTTTATGGCAGAATTTCTTGAGATTATTAATTTCTTATCAAACATTCATTTTAAATTCGTATATTTTTTAAAGTGAAAAAGTTTATTTTACATTTAGCTATTTAAAATATTGTATTAAGTTTCATGTTTTTATATTTTTGACAAAATATACATATATATATATAGAGAGAGAGAGTTTGAAATTAAGATAATTTGTGAGTTGCGTTTTACTATATAGCAGTTCGTAAGATATCTTTCTTGTAAAATACTAATAGATAGCAGCACTACTCCGAAATTCACTTAAAATTTACGAATGCGTAGTTTCTTTAATAATATTTCGGTGCTTTATTTTTTCACTTGAAGAAGAGTCGGACTGATAATTTGACCTGAAACAGCTATTGCGTTTCTTTTATTTTCAATTTATAACCTATTTGTCACCTTCAAATCAAATGGTAATGAAGTAAAAGAAAAAAAAAGTGCATTAAAATTTAAATAAAATCTTATTTATAACCGTTATGTTTATGCATAATGTATAAATTTCATAGTATAACAGCTTTTTACTTTTGTTTATTTTAAATAATTTCTTTAAAAGGGAAATCTTTATTATTTATTTATTTATTTATTTGTAGTATTTATTGGAAACAATGGTAGTATATAGCTGAAAAGATTAAACTTATTAAAATTAAAATTTAATTAAAATTAATTTGTTTTTTTTTATTCATTCATTTCTTTTTAAAGGAAAATGTACTTTTTCGTTTTATTATATTCATCGAAATCAAATGGTAATATAATGGAAAGAGCAGGGGCTATAAAATACATGCTTCAAAATCTAAAGAGGTACAGTTGACTTTAACATTGTAGTTCTTAAATAATAACAGATCCACCTGTTGTTGATAAATACTCATTTTATCATGAGATATTTAGATGATTTTTTATTTTTTTTTAAGCTTACTTACTGATTTTTTACCAAGCAACATACATTATATAATATATATATATATATATATATATATATCAGTCGAACCTCGTTTACGGGAATCTCATGGGGAATAAAAAAAAAATTGTTCATGTTATCAGTAGTTTATATTGTCAGTAACTGAGAAACTGACCTTTGTTTTAGCGGGGATTGTGGAAACTATTCACGATAAGCGGTTTACGTTAATTAGATTCGACTATATATATATATATATATATATATATTATATCAGAAAAAAAAGTAAAAAATGTACAAATTTAAACTCTCAAAGTACGGAGTATTGTTATAAAGTTTGGAATAAAATCACAACACAAAATATGGAATAGACTTTCATATTTTTTTCCCTTTATTTTTCTCATATTCCATTTTGAGATTTAATGCATCTTTTTCAGACGTGAATTTTACTGTAATAATTTGCTTAAGTCAACTCTGATAGACAAGTTTAATGCATCTGAATGTTTGCATACATGTATTTCAATTTAATCTTTAAAACGTTTTTATTATACCTCTTTAATTAATTGATTACGAAAATATGTCTGCTATATTCAATATTTAACATTCTTCAATATATAGCTAATAAAGAAATTTCTAAAAATATTTCTTCTTGTAGCCAAATATATTTATGTTAAATGTGTAAAGTTATTCTCACTTAACCCTTTGATGGACAAGATAATTTTGATCATTTAAAATTATCTGCCACCAGTACGTACAAACAAATATAAGTGATTAAAAGAAAAATGGAGTTTTTCTTCTATATTATTAAAGTAAAACTTTGTAAAAAAAATTCTTGGACAAGTTTTTACAGTTGGGAATTAAAATTAGGTTTGATATAATGTATTCCAAAGCCTTTGAAAGGGTTAAACGAATTTAAATAAATAAAAATGTATAAGTCTGCGTAGCTTTATATTTTTCTTTCATCTGAATTATATAGAGATCTACAAAAATATAATTAAGTGAACCTGAACATTAATGTTACAAACAATACTCTGGTTAATATAATCCTTTTTTTTTTTTTTTTTTTTTTTTTGGTATCTGGTTGCGTAAAAACATTATGTAACATTGGGCATTATGTAAAATCACATTGCACAATGTTGTTTTAATTTAATCTTTTAAAGTTTTATTTTCGTATGCATTTCGCATTATTAAGATATATATTTTTGAAAAATTTAAACTGTTGTTCCGAATTTATCATTTTTGGTGTATAACGTACAAAACTCATAAATACGTTGTACAGTATCTAAGAACTACAATGCCGTATATTTATTAAGAGTATATTGTACTGTATGTAATTAATGAATCTGTCAATTTTATGATTAATAATCAAATAGTAATTCAGATAAAGCTAGTCTGAATACACACAAGTGTAAGCACATATGTAATCCACAGAATAATTATTGTGCATCTTTATATACGTATACAGATGATGGGGGACCAAATAAGAAAAAAAGCGATACTTTCGAATTTAAACATTTTGTCGGAAATATTGAGAAACATTTGATGGATACTTTGTGGGTGTAAATAACATGTTATATCACATATGTTTAAAAAAAAATGCCCCAAAGATAAGAAAAGAACCACTAATAAAATTATATTTTTACATATTTGGCACCATCTTGTAATTAATAATGCTTGAAATTTATTGTAGTTTTAGCATGTTTTTATGACGCTCTTTTTAATTATCATTTATAATTCACCATCACAGAAAATTTCTTTAACGAAATTAAAGACTTTCAAGTGTTTTTTACTTATAATAAGCACGGTTTTTAATTTACTATAAGTCATTTTTAGAAAACTTGACATAGTACATTAGACACAACATTCTGTAATCTGAGATTAAGAACATTAAATTTATGCAAAAAAATGAGCATTTTTACTAAAAGATATTTATCTGCGCATGCACAAGATTTAACGAAAAAAATTTTTTGGGTTTTATTTAGTGAAATGTATAGAACTCATGCAAACATTGTGAAAAATCAAAAAGATATCGTCAACAGAATTAGTTGAAATTTAAGCACTATGAAAGACAAGCAAAAGTATAAGTATGTAATGCATATTTTTATTTTTAATAAGTCCTTGGGAATACACTGTAAGTTAATTAAATTGAAATCTTTATAAAACCACTTATCGTTCGCTTCTCTTTCATACTGCTTTAAATTTAACTAATTCTATCGATGATATGTTTCTAAATTTCCCTGATATTGCTTTGGTTATTTTTTCGGAGTATTTATGTATTTGGATAATAAATTTTGTAAAAAAAAAAAAAAAAAAAAAAAAAAAACTTTGTCACCATTTGTGGATGCAAAGTCAAAACGTATTTAGAAAAAATACTCATATTTCATCTTATATTAATATTTTTATATTTTATTTGTATTATGTTATATCTAATGCACTATGTCAAATTTTCTAGAAATGGCATTAAATTGATCTGAAAACCCTTTATGTTATATAAGCAAAAAATGTTTCGCAAATTTTCAATAAAGTAAAAAAAAAAAAAAAAAAAAATATTCTCAATGAATGCGCGTGATACTGACAAAATTATGAATACACATAAATTAAAGAAGCCACATAAGAATAAATGCTACAGCTACAACGCATTTCAAGTGCAAATTTTTATAAATAAAAATTTACACCCCCCCCCCCCCCCCCGTTAAGATCCCTTCCTTTCTTTCTGGACAAAATCTTTACATAAATATATGTGGAATAACATGTTTTTTATACCCATGAAGTTCTATGCACTTTATCAAGCTTTCTCTATGTATTTGACAAAAAAGCTAAATCGGAAAATTACACATTATTTTGCCACTCGTCTGTATATCATGAAAATGGCTAAAAATTGACTTTTAAAGTTTGGAATTCAAGCATTCTCTGGAATAAAAACTATTTAAATTAATGGATACAACACGATAAAATTGTTGTGAAATATAATTATATATATATATATATACAAAAGAGCAATAGTTTTATTTATAAAGTATTTATACAAAAGCTATTTCTATATGTTTTCTTTCTTTAATTTTTCTTTCTTTCTTTTTTTTTTTTTTTATACTAACCTTCTGAACCAGAAAATAATGGCGTCCAATAAGTAAAAATTATGTTTTTAGCATAATCATAGACAGAGATTGGGTGAGGACGGCTTTCTTTACTTTTACTTATGTCTAACATAATATAAAAACGGAAAAGGGAAAACGTTATCAAAACAATAAATAATATATTTAATAAGTAAATAAATAATATACTAAGAAATGATATATTAATTATAAATAATATACTTACTATATTTTTTATTAAAAATAATAATAATAATTACATTTGTTTATTATTTAATATGCCATGATAGCATAATTACATCAAATGAGTAAAAATTGCGTTGACTCATTTTAAAGAAATTTAAACATTTAATGATTACCAATTACATTGCCATGTGGAATAAGTTTAAATATCTATAAACATAATTTTTGTAAACTGCTGCTGTAAACTGAAAATATTAATACACACATGCACTGAAATTTAAAAATATGAAGTATGTTAAATATTTTGATTAAAAAAATTATATTTAAGTATTTGGAAATTTTTAAAATTTCTTCCTTCTAACTAATTTTTAAATTTTCGTTTCAATTTCTTATTATTATAAATTAACAATATATTCTAAACTCAATTGCATATAATTTTAGCGGTGTATTGGTGCATTAATTTTCGAAAATATTTTTTATGTTGGAATATTAAAACTTTCTATGAACTTCAGCATTCAAATATATTTTTAAACTATCCATGGACTTACAAAGTAGTACCCAGAAATGTTTAGAATATACAGGGTGCAAAGTCGAGAGCAGGCCTTTATTTGCGCAACAATTGGTCTCAGACGTTCTCCAATTACAAAATGTATTTTTTAAAAAAATGTAAGCATTCATTATATGACATGTTTAAATTAAAAAAATCAATTTATTCAAAATCACAAAAATTGGTAATTTTTATACGGTTTTCAGGACGCTAGTAGTAAAAGTTGACTTTCAACTTAAAAAATATAACACGAAAAGTTTCACTTTTGTGCGCCCAAAATTGTCTGAGATAGTTAGTTTCAAAATTTAGAATTATTTCGCATTTTCTCGGGCTTTATTAAAAAGACAATGAAAAATTCTTTAATAAAGCCCGGGAAAAAGCAAACAAATTCCAAATAGGATATTTAAACCGATCCCTTATTGAAGGCCGAAATATGTTAGAAAATCTAAACTTTAAATATCTTGTTCCATTTTGGGAGAATATAAATGAAACTTTTTGTTAGGATGAGTGTCAATTTTTTTAAATATCACTATAGGGATCTGGAACTGTATAAAAATTTAGTTTTTGTAATTTTGAAAAAATAGATATTTTAAATTTAAACTTGTCATACCGCTCATATTTTTATAAAAAAATTTTTGTAACTGAAACTATATGTTTGCGACCAATAGTTGCGGAGATAAAGACATTCTCGTGATTATCTTTGTACCCTGTATTAAAAAAAATTAATATATATATATATATATATATGTATGTATGTATGTATAAATGAATTTTTAATCGTAGTTAAAACCAGGCAAGCGATATAAGATCACTAAAACCACATAGAACAATGAGAAGGAAATTACAACAAATTTAAATAACCTGTGGAGACTGATTGTGATTTATTGAAACATTTATTTTTGTTTATTTATTTTTATTTTATTTAACTTCAATCTAATCATACATTTATTCCTAGATTATTCGTTGCAATTTTAATAATTTTGCCGGTGCGTAAAAACGACATGAAACTCAAATCAAAAGATACAAACAAGCAACGAGAAGAAAAAAAAAAAAAAAAAAAACAGCATTTTTTTTTTAAAAGGAAAAGCTCAGAACAGTGAAAAAGAAGAAGAAGAAAAAAAAAAAAAAAAAAAACTCGTCAGGGGTGACCTTTTTCACCGTTGAGCACCAATGTACGATTTCGTTCGTTAGCAGCTATACCAGCGGACACCCAATCGTACAAGAAATTAATTGAAGTTAAAAATGAAGAATAAAGTGGAATAAACCAGGGGTGCAGAACATGTCCGAACGTCCGAACGAGGTTCGGGGGAAATTTTGAATATTTTTTTAAGAGAAAATAAAAATGTAAATCAAAAATAACAATTTGCTACTTTGAAGTGCTTATACACTAACAGCGATATTTTTATGTTACACTGTATGTTTATTCTCTTAAAGATTTATTACATAGAGCAAATGACTTTGAATAGCAAAGCAGATTTTTGCATTATTGAGGGAAATTTATACTGTGTTTGGGGGAAATTTCCGAGGTTTGAACATTTTCTGCACCCCTGGAATAAACTATTAATTCAAGAACACAGAGAATCAAACAGAAAACAACTATAAAAAACAAACATTACTCACAGGATGATGCATCCGGAATCCCAAGGATTAAAACAAGCAAAATAATTCAAGAGTTTAGTTGTACATAGCAGATGAAGAATGATACAACACAGCAACAGGGATATGAATTACTTTTTTTTTAATTCAAATAATGTTTGAGAAATTTGAACATACTTAATTTAGACGTATATGCATGAGAAATTCCATATTGTACGATAGTAATTCCCAAAAATTGTCATAACGTGAAAGTCAACACTATATCCCTTAAAAAATTCCTTAAATTTTTGCATTTAAAAAAAAAAAAAATTCTTTTTTTCCCCTAATCTGAAGATAATGGCGTTATAGTATTAATAACGAAACTTTAATAAACACCATAAAAGGCAAGAACTCGCAGCTGCTACAAAAGAAAAAAAAAACAGGCAACGCATTCAACACACTCAACGTGCTTGTTTGCAGCTCTCGCGCTTACATTGTTCGCCTGATGAAGGGTTGTGTCTTCTTTTAACCCGAAACAATTGTTTCGAGTTCTTGCATTTTATGGTGTTTATTCAAAGTTTTGTAATTAATACTATAACTTCATTATCTTCAAATCAGGGGAAAAAAGAAATTAAAAAAAAAAAAAAAAAACAATGAAAAAATTTAAGAATTTTTTTAAGGGATAAAGAGACGTAATGGCACTTTTTTCGGAAAACTGTCATATAATATCGAATTTTTGATGCATATTACGTTGAAGTTAAAGGAATAGTAAGTATGTTAAAATTTCTCAAACATTATTTGAATAAAAAAAAAAAAAGTAGTTTATAATCCTGTTCATGTGTTGCATCATCAGCTATGTAATTTTTAATAAAAAAGCACCACAAAACTGGCGTTGTAAAAATTATTACCTACAGATTTTGAATAAACACCATAAAATGAAATAAACTCGCAACAATTGTTTCGGGTCGAAAAAACAAACGACCCTTCATCAGGGGAATAAAGTAAGCACGAGTGCTGCAGTCAAAGCGGCAACGCACCAATTGCGTTGCCGCTTTGACTGCAGCACTCGTGCTTACTTTATTCGCCTGATGAAGGGTCGTGTGTATTTTCGACCCGAAACAATTGTTGCGAGTTTATTGCATTTTATGGTGTTTATTCAAAGTTTGTAAGTAATAATATGTACTTTTTACTTTTAAACGCCCGTACTGTGGTGTTTTTTTTTTTTTTTTTTTTTTTTTTTTTTTTTTTATAATGACGTCACAGTTTTTTTTTTTTTTTTTCTACACTATTTTAGAACGTTTACAGTACGTTTTCTAGAACGTTCTGAAAATGTGTATAACGTTTTGAAAACGTTCTAAAGACGTTTAGAACGTTCTGAGACCGTATACGTAGAACGTTCTCAGAACGTTTCTATAACACCGATGGTGATAGTTACACGTTCATTGAACGTTCTCTGAACCGTACTATTATACGGCTTCAAGATGGACAAATAGACGTCTATAACACGTTCAAAGTGAACGTTCTTAGAACGTGTTTGTAGAACAATTTTTGAACGTTCAGAGAACGTTTCGGTGCTGCTTGGGTACCTTCTCCACTTATACGACCTCATTCCGAGTACTTATGTCTTCTACAGAACTCATCTCAAACAGCTGTTTAAAAGAGGTCTGTGCGGGATTCGTGTGTAAACAGTCCCAGATACAACTCACTTTTCTATTTCTACCTGCAAACCTCCTTTTGGCCGTAGTGTGCTGTCTAATAACAACTGTGGCCTGAATTCGTTATGCATTTTGTTTCCATTACAGATTCACAAGTGTTTGATTTGCAATTTTTCTAAAAACTTGACACTCATTCACGCGAAATATACTTTGTACCTTAGAAAATATCCTTTTTTACAGCAAATGGACTGTACTTGAGGAGATTTTGAAAAAAAAAAAAAAAAAAAAAAAAAATCTGGAGTGACTCCACTCGACTTTTCGAACATTGAGTAATTAACAGTTTTGTAGAAAAAGTAAAGAAAGAGGAGTTGTTAAGCTAACAAAAGAGAGAAAACCATCATAGAGTGTTTGAGTATTTTTCTCCAGATATTACACGATGTTTTATTGAACGCTACTGAACTTTGAGCCCATAGATCATAATGATAAAGAATTTTTCGTTGCGTCCCTGTAAAAACCTATAAATGCTAGATTCGCCAAAATACTTATAGTGAGTGCAACAGTGATTTATAATATTCATATACATTTTCAGCTCAATTGAATAAGGCGTTTAGATGCTATCACACATTTAAAAATTGGGTCCCATAAGCCATAATGATAAAGAATTTTTCTTTGTGTCTCTGTAAAAAAAACTGTAAGTGCTAAATTCACCAAAATCTATACAGTGGGTGCAACTGTGATCTATAATATGTGTAAAAAATTTTTGCTCAGATTAATAAGGCGTTTAGACGCTATCAAGCTTTTAAAAATTTGGTCCCATAGGCCATAATGATAAAGAATTTTTCTTTGTGTCCCTGTAAAAAAAACTATAAGTGCTAGATTCATCAAAATCATTAGGGTTCGTACTACGGCGACTTGCAACATGCGTACCAACTTACAGCTTATTCGAACAAAGCGTTTAGACGCTAGTGTGTTCACTCACAGAGATACATACATACAGACATACATACATCATCGTAAAAATAGTGGAAACGGACTCAGGGAACCTCGAAACGTATAGGAACATCGAAATCTCAAATTCGGATTTTTGACATGATTACAATACTTTCCTCACTATAGTGTTCAGAAAGTAAAAATTACAATAAATCTGTAATAATTATAAGATTAAAAAAAGCTTTTTATATACCATGTTTTAAATTTTCTGATGATTCAGAGCTCTTATCAATGTGCATAAAAATTTTTAAAGTTATAATGACGTCACTTCAATTTTTGTCAGATGCATCATTTAACTTTTTATAATTTTTTAACGTTCACGTTTCATTAAATGTATTTATTTTTATGTCGAAAAAAAATAAACTCGTCATTTTTTTTTTTTTTTTGGCAACCATTAAATTATAGCTAATATATTAATGACTATTTTACGCTATTAGGAGCTTATTATTTTCATATTTTAATTAATTATAAGAAAACTAATTAAAAATTCGAAAATCGGACTTCGAAGTATTGTGTTGTCACAGGGTTGTGAGCTACTGTGAAAGTTTCAAATGTCTAACTAGAAGGGAAGTTAGTTAAAAATCGATTGCAATATTTGTACCGAACAAACAAACAAACAAACAAAAATAGAAGTTAATAAAAACATGGTAAAAATGTCACTTGCCAGATCAGACTGAATGGATCTTTAAAAGCGGAACCTTAATTGCACAGACTTGTGAAATTGAAGTTTTTAAAAAATACAAGAAAAGTTTTTGCTAATTTTTATATTATTTGGTGTGCTTATTTGGAAAATGATCCCCATTTTTTTTTTTTTCCATCACGTCAGGATTTTTTTTGTAAGATCGATATCGATATTTTTGATAAAATCCTATTTGAAAAGGAATTCTCTCGAACAGTTTTGCATACACTATCTGGCAACAGTAGTTTTTATCCATTCTTGGTGAGGCAAATTGATTTTTCAGCAATCAATTTATTTTTTACAGGTTTAAATGGATGAAAACCACTGTTACCAAATCGTATGGAACCACCTCTGGTCGAGAGAAGAACAAAAAGTTCCTCTGCTTTTTACATCAGATTATGGTGCAGTTTCTAGAAGAAAATCGCCATTTTTTTTTTTTTTTTTTTTTTTTTTTTTTTTTAAGGTCCTGAGAAAAAAATTTTTGGCATGAAATTATAATGAATTTATAAAAAAAATTTCAAAAAAGGAAAATTATACAATGTTCTGTCTCTGTGTGCGTGTTATATACACCCATACGTTTATGAAAATTGAAACACCATGAAGGAATGATGTGATTGAGCGGAAATTTTCAGCAAATGCAAATTATAATGTGTTAAGCAAATGATAATGTTTTAGTCACCACGCATGCGTGAACTGAGCAGCGCGCTCTGAACTGCTACTGAAACCATATAAATAGAGATCTGTAACAGGACGTTGAAAATAATCTATGGTTATCTGCTAGTGATAAACGTTAGTTGAGATGTAACAACACCTCTTCGACGAAAGAGGATGACAGTTAAACAACTTACAAAGTTTGAACGAAGGAGAATCATTGGCCTTCGTGAAAGACGATTTTCCTACCTTAAAATAGCGGCTCGCGTGCAACGTGAAAGCAGCACAGTGATACAAGTTTGAAAGCAGTGGGCCGACGGAAATCGGACAGCTCGAAAATCCAAGTGTGGACCTTGCAAGATAACGTGAATACGAGATGATAGGCACCTGGTCCGCATAACGCTGGTAGACCGTACAGTTTCATCTAGACAGAAGCTGCATTTAGACAGATGAAGCAACGTCTAGAGTTGGCAGCAATTTGGTCCACTACTACAGGTGTATCAATGTCAGCTTCATCAATTCATCGACGTCTGCTGTACCGTGGGCTGCGCATACAAGAACTCCTTTATACATGATCCTCCTCACGCAAAACTATTGACGCTTGCGGCTGCAATGGGCATTGAGACATGCGTACAGATTGGCAACAAGTGGTTCTTTCTGACGAATTTAACTTTTATTCGTGGTCCCTTGATGCCCGCGTATACGTGTTAGACGCTGCGCTGGTGAATGTTACCTTCTAGAGTGCATTATCGAATATCATAGTAGACGAACATTTGGTCTAGATTGCGTACCATTGACGATTTCAGCTGCTACGACTTGTAGGTAATCTTAACAGCAACAGATACATCAGTGAAGAGCTGGAGCCCGAAGTCGCCACTTTCCTTCAAGGCTTTCCTGGAGTAACCTTTCAACAGGATAATGCACGCCCACATGTTGCAAGGAATGTTCAAGACTTCTTTTCAGCAACAAACATACTGCGTCTTCCTTCCTTGGCCTGCTCATTTGCCAGATATGTCGCATATTGAAAATGTGGGAAATTTCGTTGGTCTGCGTCTCACTCATAATTTTCGTCCTATAGCTTCTACAGATGAACTTTTGGGTACGCACACAAACAATATGAAATATTCTTCCTCAGCCAAATATTCAAAATCTATTTGACTGTATACCACGTCATATAGCATCGCGCGTGGTATCTACACAAAATACAGATTTTGGATATTTATTTTTTTATTTTTTTTTGCTTTGAAAATTTAATCATTTATTTGTAGCTATACCAGTCATTTGCGTATTAAGTTTAATTTCTGACAATAGTGTTGCAATTTTCATAAACATGAGTATATATATAATTTGAGTTATGAAATAAAATATTTTTGTAAAAAATTAGAACCTACACCAAAAAACAAATATTATTCAAACAACTAAAATAAAAAAATATACTTTTTAAAAATTAAAAAACACGCTTTTTCTGAAATGTGAACTAATAAATAATTTAGAATTAAACAAAAACCATTTTTAAGAAATCTCCCCTGATTGGGCTCGAACGTTAGACCTTTAGGTTCGTTGCCCGGAGCTTTACCTCACAGCCACAGCGTTCACGTAGGGAAAGTCTTTTTTTTTTACAATATAGATTTTTTGTTTGCTCCCAGAGCGGTTACAAACATACATACATATAAACATGTAGTATACATATTGTATGTATGTAAAGATACATACATACATACATACTCATTAGCTTCACAGGTGAAGCTAATAAAAGCGTGTTAATAAAATGAAATCGTAAAATGCGCTTAAAAGTATGAAAGGAATTCCTTCAGCAAACAACAGAAATACTACAATTAATCATAACTTTTGAAGTTGGCGCAAAATTAATTAAAATTTGATCATTTTTTTATAGATTTGTTTTTAGACCTGTAGCTACAAACATAGATTTTTCGAATGATCTATCTTCATAGTTATTATTTTATCACTGTATACAATTGGTCCTTTAGTAACATCTACATAAAACAGTGAGCATCCTTTGCAATTTGGTATTTATTTTTCTACGAAATTACTAGAATTTTGTTTACAAACTTGGTGTAGCTTTAATATCTGCCGTACTTGGGGTTTTTTGGATTTTTCGATCTTTCTAAGTACATTAAGCATTCTTTCTATAAATTCGATTTTACACACTTTGTAATCAAATCTTTGTTTTTATCGTGACATAAAGATTTAATAGCTTCTCAACAATTCACGAGGTACTCAGGTCAGATTTTTTTTTTTTTTTCTTTAAATCTATAGAATTATTTTTTCAGCATATTTAGCTGAGACATATTCTTCGACCACATTTCATGAAACCATGGAAGCATCTGCGCAAGTGCTAACTCAACAAGTCCAACGCTAAAATAGGGGTGACAGTCATCTGACTCAAAAAAATGAGCAATAACATAGCGTGAAATTACTGGATGTTTTCCAATTTCCAAACTGTCGATCAAGCTGCCCTCCCTCCAGCATTTTGGACGCGTCCTCACTGCTAGTTTTAGAATATGTGGCTGCACTGTATTCAGTGTTTTTCTTATACTGTAAAATGAATGAGCCTGTAAAAATAATGGGCATTTTGTCTGGTTTAATATACGTAACACAGTGCAAAAGTATTAAAAAAAAAAAAAAAAATGTTTTTTAGGCAATTTTAATACGTATTTAAAATATCAGTTTATATATTTTTATCATATTTTAATTTTCATCATATAAAATAAGACATCATCAAAGAAACTTTATTAAATTGTTGAGACAATTTTTAATACTTCCTGATAAGTTAAAAAGATAAAATAAAATAATAGTTAAAGATTTCGATTTAAGGTCGCGCTCGTCGACCTAGTCGTTCGACACCACCAACAACAATAAGGGTTAAAAAAATAAAATAAGTAATGGGTAAGTACAGTTGGAAAGTTGCGAATCTCATAATTCGTCTTTCTCTTAAAACGGTGTTGTCGAGTTAAATACTTCGAGGGCATTCTGTTGAAATATGTGTTTAACTTATTCTTTCTCTTTCGCAAGTATATTTTATTTCTAAGAAAATATCCCTAGGCTGTAGTGAAAGTAGCACCAAACTCAACTCAACCTTTACAAAATGACCTCGCTAGTTTTTCAGAGGAAAGTTAAAAAGTGCCTTCATTTGACACTTTAAGTCTGCAGGGCTTGATTTCGCCTCCTCGATAGTGCATAGCGGCACGTTGCACTGAGTCTGTGCCAGCTTATAAAATGTCTCACTGTGTACGATTTTTGCATGTGAATTGCAGATTATACCGTGGCGATACCTGTTCAAGAAATCGGGCAAAGAACAGTGGGGTAGTTACATTTTTCAAGTACTTTTTTCATTATTTATTCCTCACACAGTAATGCCAATTCAGATTTCCTGGACGACGTTGGCTTCAGGGGATAATGGACATTACAAAGCTCTTTTGCAAATTACTGCCTTAGAGTTATGAAATTTTGACTCATAAGCAAGAAAATATAACAATATATCAGGTATATGCAAGTTATTTTTTTTAAATAATTAAATTTAAGAAAATAAAATTTAAAATTGTATTTTCTTTTTTTTTTTTTTTTATGCTTCATTCCGAATATTTTTTACTTTCCGAACACTATAGTGAGGAAAGTATTGTAATCATGTCAAAAATCCGAATTGGAGATTTTGATGTTTCTATACGTTTCGAGGTCCTCTGAGTCCGTTTTCATTATTTTTACGATGATGTATGTATGTGTGTGTGTATGTGTATAAGTGAACACGCTAGCGTCTAAACGCTTTGCTCGAATGAGCTGAAAGTTGGTACGTATGTTGTAAGTCACCGTAGCACGAACCCTATTGCTTTTGGAGAATCTAGCACTTTTCTTTACACGGACACCAAGAAAAGTTCTTTATCATTATGGCCTAGGGGACCAAATTTTTAAACGTGTGATAGCGTCTAAACGCCTTATTAAACTGAGCAAAAAAATTATACACATGTTATAGGTCACAGTTACACGAACTGTATAGATTTTGGTGAATTTAGCACTTAAAGTTTTTTTTTTACAGGGACACAAAGAAAAATTCTTTATCATTATGGCCTATGGGACCAAATTTTTAAAAATGCGATAGCGTCTAAACGCCTTATTTAATATAGCTGAAAATTTATATGAATATTATAAGTCACTGCTGCACTAACTATAAGCATGTTAATGAATCTAGCATTTATAGGTTTTTACAGGGGCACAATAAAAAATTCTGTATCATTATGATCTATGGGGTCAATGTTCAGTGGTGTTAAATTAAACATCGTGTACTACTATATGGACAAAAATACTCAAACACCCTATTATAATTTTCTCTCTTGTTTATTTAACAACTCCTCTTACTTTACTTTATCTACAAAACCGTTAATTACTCAATGTTCGGAAAGTCGAGTGGAGTCACTCGAGATTTTTTTTTTATCCTTCTTCCTCTTTAGTTTCACTTTCTTTTAGTTTCTATTGTTGAATTAAAAAAAAAAAAAAAAAAAAAAAAAAAAAAGTTGCTACAATTTAAATTCGAAGAAATAATTTTATATAATTTCAGAAATTTTGTAATTTTTTTTTCCAGGTTTTACAGAAATTCAAATTGTTTTAAAAATCTAAATAAAGATTGAATTTGAATTCGATACTCTGTTTTATTCAAATGTCTATTAGGTAAAGTTTTATTGTGACGCTTAACGCTCACTGATGGCTTAGATGTTTTTTAGGTTATACAAAATTGCGAAAAGTGTAATTCAAGGTTTAAAATTTTTACGCCATCTGAAACTACCTGTTGTCGATCTATATTTGGCGCTATATACGCGGAGCGATCTCGTAACCTTGCCCGATAGGGGCGGCCCCTCCCCTCTACAATAAGTTAAAAAAAGAAAGATTCCAGCCAGTTTTTCTCGTGATCCGTTAGTTCTAGTTTCGCTCTCTGTGTGGGTCAGCCTTGTCCGCGATCGTATCGAGAAGATCGATGTCGCTTTTTCATTTATTTTATTTGTATTTTTTTCCGCGATCGTCTGAAGGTCGTCAACCCTACCTGTGTGCCGCGGAGACGTTCGTGCGGCGAAAGTGTGCCGGTTTTTGCGAAATTTCTTTTAAGATTGCTCTGAAATCAAAAACGAGTTGCCGCGTGACACAATTTAAAAAAATAATTAATAACAGTCGATGGCACCACTTTCTTATGTGCCTCTTAAACTACAGATACTTTTTTTTTCTTGTTTGTAAATAACTAAAATTGATTGAAAAGGTTGTACTAGTGGATCTGTTGATCGGGAACCTCAACGTGTTTGTATATATATAATACATACGATAAACTCGCTACATAACCAGTTACGTTTTTGCAAATGGGGGGGGGGGGGTGCATCGTTTCCTCAGCCTTCCCCCTCCCGATTGTAATATATATATTTCTTTGTAACTCATGACCTTGTGTTAATTTCTTGTAACTCAAAATAATTGTACCAAATTGCATGCCAAATGATTGCATAACTTATCGGAATTTGTGTAGCTCTGTAAACTAATTACTAATTCTGTGATTACAATTTTCTACAGAAAACATGATTTCAAACATTCTAATGACACTCCCCCTCAGGACTAGGACCCTAGTGCAGTCAATCGGCCCCACAACCCAATCCAACCCAAACGTTCTAATAACATATGTAAATTTTATTTTGATGAATGCAGTGTAACCATGTTTAAAATTCAACGAAAAGCAGTGACACCACTTTGTGGATTTTTTGGGCTTCTGGGGACTGGATATTTGTGGGGAATTGTGCGGGGATTTTTGAAATGTTTGGGGAGAAACCTGGGGAATTTTTCAACTTTTTTTGTCTGTCTTAAATTGATCTACCTGATTAGTTCACGCTCACTGTTGTGAACTGTAGGGATTTGTCCTTACGCGTACGGACTTAGCAGTTTTCTTTTGCATGTGGGGACTCTTTTGAGGTGCCATTTCTTCTTAAGACATCCTCAGAAAATCCTGAGGATGAAAACACACCCTACGAGCATCCTCAGTACCCGTTGTTATACACATACGGAATTCAGTATAAATACAATTGATTAGAGGATTTAGTAATACATCTTCACGAATAACCAAGGGAGAGCTGATGAAACTAGACTCAGTCAGTACTTAACGCAGATTTAAAAATTTTCGATAACTAATATGTATAAAAAGATAATTAGTGTATAATTAATTAAAAGTTAATTAGCAAATGTAAAATTAATTAAAAGTAAATTAACCAGTCTCTATTCATACTGAATGATTTACTAGTTAATAACTAGTGTGTATAAAAATTGTTGTATTTGGGGATTTTTTTCAAAAATCCTTTTTTTGGGGAAAAATTTGGAATTAAATCTGCTAATTATTTTGATTTTTTTATTATTATTATTCATTTACTTTTTTAGTAGAAATTGAGTAGGGGATTTTTTTTTTTTTAGAAAAACCCCTGATTTGGGGAAATTTGAAAGCCTTTTGGGGGGAAAACTGACTGTCGACCCTCTAGCAACACTGCTTAGAAGACCGTAATTGTACAAAACTCTTTAATGTTTCCGTGTACACGAGCCACAAACATTGTGTATACACAAATAAAAACTCCATTTCACGTAACTCATAAATATCTGTACGAAATCTGACTTCATTTCGTTGATTCTATAATGGTTATCAGAATTTTTGGGTCTGGTCCTGTACATAATAGTCCAATGTACACATTTTTGTAGATAAAACCTGCTTTTACTATTATAGGTAACACTGATCGGCATGAAAATTGACCCCAACACAATTTTGGCAAATTCTTATGTAAAATGACCTCCTGATTCCGAATAGGACGCCCATTTTGCCCTGTCACCCACCGTTTTTTAGAGACGACCCCCTATTTTTATCACTTTTCGGTAATTTTATGGCTATAAATTTGATTTTTGGGGAAGAATTATTTTAACTGTTAAATATCTTCTGAGGAGAATTATAAAACATCAACATTTGCGGCAAGGGAAAAATTTAGGGGGGGGGGGGGGTATTTGCCACTGAAATTATGTATTACATTACTTATATTTTTTTAATCTATTATAAACGTTATTTATTAAACATTATATTTTTTTTTGTTTTTAAGTGTTAAATTAATTCTTTTTCATTCTCCAAATCAAATTCATGGTCATAAAATGACCGAACGTTGATAAAAATTGGAGAAGGGGTGGTGTCCCGAAAAAACGGTGGATGACTGGGCAAAATGGTAGTCCTATTCGGATTCAGGACGTTATTTTACATAAGAATCAACAAAAATGGAGTCAGGGGTCATTTTTGTGTGTGTGTGTATGTGTGTGTGTGTATTTATATTTTATTTCAAAAAGTTTCGTTAAAAATAATTCTTAATATGCGCATTTATACGAAAATTTGTCCTATACTGCCATGTTATAAATTTAGAAAGAACGGGAACCATCTGTTGGACGATCTTCACTAAAAGTTGAAAAACACTTTGTCAAGCAAGCTGTAACTGCATATCAATTTGTATGCAATTCTGTGAAGTAGTTCCTGAGATATAAATGACACAAAATCGTGTCACTCATACACACGTACACACACAGAGATTTTCTAAAAAAGGTGAAATAATTTTCAAGACCTCTTAAAGCAGCTCCCCCCCCCCCCTTTCGCAACTACCACCAAAAAAATAAAAACTCCTAGTCATTTCTAGTCAACAGATAACATAGAAAATTCGGTGTATATCGAATTAAACAGAAAAGTATAGAACTTTTTAAACTATAATAATTTTTTGACAAATTTAGTGCTGTACTCCCCTTAAGGCGGGGGGAGATAAATCGAATTTGCTTAAATCAAAGTTCATTTAAACCAGGAAGAAGGAAAATATATATATATATATATACTTTTTTTCATAAATTAGAAACACTTTTCCAACTGTACTTAACCGTTACACAACTTTACCTTCAACTATTTTACCTCCATAAAAACACCTTCAAACATTTTTTTTTTTTTTTTCAGGAATATAACACTTAAAAATTGTTTTTGTAATTTAAAGAAAAAACACACAATAAATGTTAGATTACTTTTCTGTATCCCCAGTATATTATCTTAAAAAAACACCAAGACTACAGACATTTTGTTTGTAAATATGGAATAAAAGAAGAAATCGCGCAAAATCTTGTTTAAGGGATACCCCTAACATTTGCACCACCCTCACAAAAGACACGTTAAAATAAGCATTTAATAACATCTATGAATCCGCTCACGCTAGATTCCCTAGAACTGGAGAATCTAGCGCGAGCGGATTCAAATTCATAAATAATTAATTAACAGCTATTTTAACATGTCTTTTGCGAGGGTGGCGAACAGTGGTGTCTTTACTTTATAGCTTTGCTTTTTTGACGCTTTTACGCGTTTTAACGTTTGAAAAATCCAAATATCACAAAATCAACACCGTCTCCGTCTGTAGGGAAGTCAGTTTTTTATGTCTGTGTGTACATTATGTCAAGAGCAAATGTTGAAAAGGAAGTCAGACTAGTTGTGAAATATCACATATGACATTAGCAAGAACTGTGTATTTTTTCAACATTCTAATTTAAAAATTTCGTGATGTTATCCGAAATTTACAACTCTTTACTTCCTTTGATATATTATTATAATATAAAATCACGTTAAGAATGAGAACGAAAAATAAACAGATGAATAATTTGCCGTAACAACTCACAAAAGCCAATTTGGTAACTAGTTAACTTAATTAAGTTAGTTAAATAATTTGTGTATATATAATGGAAAATAATTTTATTAAAGTAATAATTTAATCGATTTGTATTGCGAGAATTTAGATAAAATAATATGTAGAAGAACAGTATGTAGCACATTATTATAATGTAGCCAAATATATAATATGTAATAACGTGTATCACACAACATACTAGTTTAACAAGGGAGAATAACGACCAATTTTCGCATAAACGTTTATTACGAGATTTTTTTTTCAACGTCGGATCAGTAAAAATAAATATCATTTATGTTACTATTATGAACATTTTTTTTTTTTTTTTATTCGTAAGTTATTCGAAATTTTACGATTTTACTCACATGCAAGAATTAGGGCAACATTTCGTATAAACTTGCATTGCTTTGGAAACTGCATAGAAACCAAAATATAAAACTAACACCAATACAATTAAACAATAAATTGGGATAAGTTAAATATACCAAACATGGACGTATACACAAGGACCCGTTTCTTCAACGGCGACATCTCTCTCGAAAATGGTCATTAGATGGTCGCTATTATTCATTTGCCGTTAGGGGTCGTACTGTCCACTGACGCCGTAGTTGTGTGCAGAAGAAATTTTAGTTTTATTTTCAGTTTTATTTTTAAATTTATTTTTAATATTAGATTTTACGTCCATGATGCATACTTGCCAACATCCTAATTAATATTCCGTAGTGTTGTTAGTCCCGCCCTTTTTTCCACACCAGTAAATGTTTAGAGTAATATTTTCCAAATGCAATTACGATTAAATAAGAAGAAAAATACTCTAAAAAGATAATGGTGTGAAAAAAAAAGACGGGACTAACAATACTACGGAATATTAATTAGTATGTTGGCAAGTATGATGATACCAAAACAGAGAGTGGATAGTTCAGTCATAGGTTCAGTCGATGGGGTACTTCAGTCTGCGACCGTGTCGCGCGTTCCATAGAATTCATTTCTTTTAACATGAATGTATGTCTTATAATAAAAAATTATTATAAATGTGTGATTGGGGAATTGAGCAGTGTAACTAGTAATTAGTTTTTAACAACTCTTTTAAGCTGATATGTTACTCAGGTTCGCTATGTTATGTTTCCTATAAACCACATGATTTTTTTCCCCCCTTCATCTTTCAGTATACTTATATTGCACAAAAATTAACATACATTTATTCATATGCACAAAGACCTCCCACCCACCCCCCACCCTTTAGAATAGTTTAATTTTACTGATTAGTTTATATGACCACTCAGAAATGTATTATGGTATATCCGTGGAAATGGTTAGAAGTGCAATTTTCGTAATCAAGTTTTTTTTTTTTTTTTTTTTTTTTTGTCTTTCCACATTATCTTAAATATTTAGTACGTTATATTTTGTGTACGGAATTTTTAGACAATATACAGGGCTGCACAAAAGCAATCTATTTTATGTTTTCTGTATTAAACTGTGAATATGGTTTTGGGGAGATTTCTTCCTTCCCAATTAAAAACAATGCAGTTGAAAGTGGGTTTCTGACATAAAACGTACACTCAAGGTGAACTGTGCTACGAATAAATGAATTTGTAAAATGTTTCATAATTTTTGCAAAAAACACATACTTCTGTCTTGTTTTAAAACTTTTTTTTTTTTCTTTTAATAGTAAGAAACATGAGCTTTTCTGAATGTATTAATTTTTTACTTTCTCTTACACATAAGGTAGAGAAAGTATTGTTTTACGCTATTTTCGAACGCGAGATTTTGTTATATTTACACGTTCTGAGATCCCCTGAATACGAAAATCATGTTTTTAGCAAATGGTCTGTGTGTGTGTCTGTGTGTTATCAGCATATCTCAAAAACAAATTATGGCAGAAAGTTCAAACTTGGTATTCTAAATGTGTATCATATAGGGATGCTACAGTAAGCTTTTCGTTAAGATCAAGCAAATGGTTCGTGTGCAGGGACAATCAAGAGAATTCTAATACATCTATACATCTAATTTCCCCATTCTATCTATCCATACATCTAATTTCCCCCATCTATACATCTAATTTCCCAAGAGAATTCTATACATCTAATTTCCCCCATTCTAATACGTCTATAGGGGAAATTGCAGGAAAATAGAGTTTAACGTCTATAGACTGCACTAAACCAAATGAAACAAATATATATTTTTTGTAATAGAGACAGTTAACTGGGAAAATTTTTTTGTGTATGTAGGAGCCTCGCCTCCCCCCCTGGGGGAAGTCCCCCCTCGAGGGGAGTAAATTGTCATGATGGGTATCTTTGAAAAGAGCTCGAAAATACCTTTAAAACGAATGGTTCAACCATCGATCTGCGATAATTTAAAACAAAGTTATCGATTTTTTTTTACTTTTAACGAAAAAAATCTTAGAAAAAAATCGTACTTTTTTTTTTTTTATTGAGAATAAAATGGACTTTTTTTGGATATTTGGTGTTAAACTACTTCTCTAATATGAAAATCGTCTGCATTATCATAAAAGATAATTTTTTTAAATAATAATTTTAATAAGTTATTTTTTAAAAAAGAGAAATATTTTTTAATAACCGAATTAAATTCTATATAAATGTATGTGCATTAATGAAACGGGGGGTTGAGGGGGGCCGTATCCCCCCTCACACAGAACTGATTATCCTATAAAACTCTTCCGAAGCTTAATCTGAGTTGTTTAACGTAGGTTTACATAACAGTGCTCGTTATCTTACCTCTTAATCTCCAGCCTGTATTTATAGTATTAAATTTCAGGGTAAGAGAAAGTCGTGTGAGTGACACACCAGATTATTTAATATCATTCCCGGTTTTTGGACGAAAGCCAGATAGTATTATGAAATAATTGTCATTTCTGTTAAATAAAATTTTGTAATACCGCGCATTTACAGGTATTTGCATTTATTTGAACTAGGCATCCCCCCCCCTTTCGCAATATGTTTCTGTGCGAGTTTCTGTAACTCTGTCACATCCTACTGTCATTAAATTGAAATTCGAGGAAATTCCGACAATTGTCTAAAATGTTTTTTTTTACCCGATCCGATCATTTTCCGAATAGTCGTCCGACTAATTTCCTGTTGGATTTTCCATTTAATGACTGAAATTTCACAATTTGAAATTAGCTTATCTAAATCAATTGTGAATGTGCACGCGCATATTTTTTTTCTGTCTATATAAAGTTACGAATTATTAGGGAGAGGAAAAAAAAAAAAAACTTAAGCAGTGTAATGATGGTAATTCTAATGGATAAAAAGAACTAATAAAAAATAAAACGATATCACGGGGTTTTTATTGAGTGCAAAACTTACCAACCGTGTTTTTTCTGTTATGTCGTTTAATTTTCATTAAATTTTACTTCAGTGATGATAATTCTTTAAATTAGATTTTGGTTTTAACAAAAGAAAATTTTCTTCAAACTATTTACCCCTATATACTATATACCCCCTCATATATCTGAATATTTTTGTGTGAACTATACCTAATAACTTATATCTGTACTGATAAGTATAAAGGATTTAAGTCCATATTCTTGATTTTTCAGGAGACGAAAAATAAAGTTAAACTAACTAAAAACTAATCCGAAGAATCGATTAGGAAAAAGGGATTATGTTGGTTTATACGCTTTATACCATTCAGCGATTGTCAATCATCATTTAATAAAGGGAAAAATTGAATTGAATATTTTATACCAAAGATGAATGCTAAATTTCTGATTTGAATCTTTTTTTACCAATGGATTTTCTCAAAGACTCAATGACATGGATTTAAATCCTTTATACCAATCGATAGAGAATTTTTTTCTGAGTCTGATTATGTACTTAACTCGAAATCGACATCTTTGGACTTAAATCCTTTATACTTATCAGTACAGATATATCTTTAAAGTTTCCTATAGCATATTCCCCACCGAAAATGGTATAGTGACTACGGAGGTATAGAAAGAATATGATCTTTTCATCTCCTTGATAATGACACTGGTTTGTGTACAGAGCCTCTCAAAAGATTTCCTACTCATTGCGGGCATCGATAGGTATTTCTTTAAAGCATATTTTAATATCTCTATATTGCCCACAGCATAACAAAATTCTTGTAGAATTATGCTTAGGCTCCGATAAATTTGTTCAGTTATATTACGAGAAACAGCTAAAAACTGCTTACTGTAAATTTAGAGAGTTACATAATTTGTCAGTATACTATATGCTGCATATGCAGTTTTTGGATGATATACAGAGAGAGGCAAAAGTGTGCATTTAACTTTTCTCTTTAGAAAAAAAGCTATAAATCTACATTTTGGGAGGTTTCTTCCTTCGTAGTTGGCAACAAAGTATATTTTTGTGTAGAATTCTTGTTTTTAGACACTACACAGAGTTAATAGAAAACTACAATCTAACGCATGCTCTTTCTTATAATTTGTTTGTTTTTTCATTTAGAGTAAAACTATACAAATGATTTTTGTGAGTGGTTTTTTTTCTCCCCCTTAATAGTTAAAATCTAGATTATTTTTGTGGCCTAACAATTTTTAGACAGTACGTACATGGCTACACAAAAGTGATCTGTCTCATCTTTTTACTTTAAAAACGAAGCTGTAATATATTTTTTGTGAATTTCCTTTCCCGTTAAGGGGGGGGGACATACCCTTAGAACTTCAAAAAACATCGATTTAATTAGTCTTTTTTAAGTAAATTATTGTCAACTAAGCTTCGTTGGGCATGTCTAATTGTTACCAATAAGTTTATTACGTATTTTGGGATATAATTTAAATTCTCTGGTGAATCATTTAATAATTTGTGTGTTAATAATAAATGTGTTTTTTTTTTTTTTTTTTTTTTTTTTGACCTTGCGCGCAGGATATCTCTGAAACTATTTAATATTTTTTCTTGAAATTTTCCTAGATTATGTAACATATCAGATCCTTCAAACTGAACCTAAATTTGTATCCCCCCCCCCCTCTCCTATTTTTCATACAGGTGATACTTCATATTTTATTAAAAAATAAATTATCTTTAATTTATATATATATATTTAACCTAAATCTGAACAAATTTAGTTTCAGTTTGAAGGATCTGATATGTTACATAATCTAGGAAAATTTCAAGAAAAAATATTAAATAGTTTCAGAGATATCCTGCGTTCAAGGTGAAAAAAAAAAAAAAAAAAAAAACATTTATTATTAACACATAAATTATTAAATAATTCACCACATAATTTAAATTATATTCCAAAATGCATAATAAGCTTATAGGTAATAATTAGACATGCCCAATGAAGAATAGTTGACAATAATTTATTTTTAAAAAGACCAATTAAATCGATGTTTTTTGAAGTTCTAAGGGTCGTATGTTCCCTTAAGCAACGAAAAATGAATGTATTAAAGGATGTCATAACGGAAGCAAAATATATTGAAGGTTTGACGATCTAGCGAGGTAAAGAAAGTACTGTTGAGAAATGTTTTATAACAATGCAATTCCGCATGATTTTTCTCTTAATATAAAAATGTGCTGTTTTCAATGTAAATATCTTCATATTTATAGATTTTTTTTTTTTTTTTTATTGCAGGTAAGCTTGAATTTCTGGTGAAAATTCTTCTTTTATGTAAGTCAGTTTGTTTTATCTTTTCCATTTCAAAGTTAACTTGCTAATTAAAGAGGCAAGATGTCAAATCAATGATGTCAATTGATTTTTAAATGTTTTTAGAATCGATTTTTGATACGATCAAAAATCGATTTTAAATTGTGCATTCTAATTTTCCGAGAGCATTGAAATTTTGAATGAGTTTCGCTAATATATCAAAATAAATCTTAGAGATTCCTTATGTTAACACAGAACATAAATTAAACTTTTATTATTATTATTATTATTATTTAGCCACTGAGTTATAATGTAGAATATAGATTTTATCTGTATTTTTTTTTTCAGTATTAAGTTTTTAATTAACGTACAAATAGTTATTGAAACGTCACTGCTGTTTGAGCTAAAAAAATAAAATAAATAAAAAGAAGAAGAGAAATAAAACGAGTAAGTCTGTGATATAAAATTTAGAATATTAAGAAATAATAATAAAATATTATAATAATAATAAATATTAAGAAATAAATTTAAGGATAAGCAAACCAGTATTCGTTTCTTCACTTGAAATTAGTGCTAGTACAGGAAATGTAACAGATATTTAATTTGACATCTTAACCCTTTACCTCCACTACTTAATTCCTTTCAAAAATTGTTAAACTAATTTTAAAAATTAATTAGGCACATTATAAATATGAAAAAGGGGGAAAAAAAAAAAAGAGCATTTTTAATTTTCATTTAACTTTTAGTTTGAAATATCTATAAGGTCACGATATTAAATTCAGTTAATATCTAACTTTATGATGTTTACTTAAAAGATTTTATTTATAAATTATAAAAATGCTCAAAAGTTGTTTAAAATCAAAATAATAGCCCAGCCCTTCATTAAGAGAAAGAAGTAGACTCGAGTGCATCATCAAACCAGCAAGGGCGCACTCGCGCCTACCAGGAAATTTGAAGTTATTGTTTAAAATTTCAGCATTTAAAATTTGAGCTTTAAAATGCGAAAAAATTAATTATTAAAAGCACTTTTCTCATTTTTTAGCTGTAAAATAAAATATAAAAAAATTAACACACTTTTTTTTTCTAACTTATTGAACAGTAGAGAATTTTCCGAATTTTAAAATGTAAATGCGAGCTAGGACACCTCAGAAAGACCTCCACGGAAGGTACTCCTCCTCAGGCCTAGGAGCCTGATATGAATGTTGATATGAACACAATGTTGATATGACACATCTCCTTAGAAAATGTGTCGTGTACACTAATGGTGGCTGGTGCACGTAAAATCTGTCGTGGCCGCAATGTCCTCCATGTTCCCATCAAAAATTATACCTCTGGGGATCACTGAAGCGGGAGAGCCATCCCTTCCGTGGAGGGGCATGTCTCCGGACCACCTCTAGGGGTGTGTCCCAGACCGTCGCCAATTGCCCATCTGTGCAGCACTAGTGCGACGTAAAAACCCATCCATCCATCCTCCTCAAGCCAAGGACCCTAGAGCAGTCAATTGCCCTTATTACCAAACATCAACACCGAATGCGAAAATGTAATTTTAAAAAATACATTAGGTAATGAGGAATTCTACAAACAAATTTATCCATTGAAATACATGGGACATGGAGACTGAAGGGGAAATTGTAAGAGGGAAAGACGAGCCCTAAAAGAGGATACATTGTCTCTGTTAATTCCTTTCGGAAATTTGTTTGATACTCACTCTCCTCTCCATTAAAAAAAAAAAAAACTCGAGAGGAAGAAATCTGTGAAAATCCGTTCTCGGTCCGCGTCTTTTATGGGTTAAGCTGTGCCCCGGCTTTCTGAAGCGTGCCGATTTACAGTTAGTGAAAATTTTCTTCTTTCTCGTGCACTTTCAGACGCGCGGGTTGCTGCTACACGCAATAGAAATCGCGAAAGTCTTCCGGGTTAATCAAATTGTTTTTTCACTCAGTGATTAGCTAACTGAGACCTTTCGGCAGTTTAAACGGCTTGGGTCTAATGGCAGGTTAAGTCGCGTTCATATTATTGTGTGTTTGTTGTTTACGTAAAACAAATCTTGTTGGAATAATAAAGGGGTGTTATTATTACTATTCTAGCATCGCCGAAAGATGTGTGTGTATTACATGCTGTTTATTACAAGCGGGCCTATAGTTTGAATGTCATCGTACTACCTTTTTCGAAATGTTCCGCAGATATTCAAGTATCAGTTTTAAAATTTGGATATTCCATTATAAGTCCGTGCGTCAATTTTATTTCATATAATTGACTCTTCATTCCTTTTCAGCTTGATATCTCTCTAGAAATTGAATTCTTGGAATCATTTCTGCTATCGTAATATACATCTATAGTTAAAAATTTGTTATCGCTGAAATTTCCGAAATACTGAATCAATTTGAATCAAACTTCGAGAGTGAACTTATCTTAAACTAGTTGGCATAGGTGGACTCTGCTCACTTCCCCATCATATTTATGTTCTCATAAATTTCTAGTGGGAGACAGATTATAATCATGTTAAAAGAAATGAATTTGACCAAAGCTTGATACAGTGACAGAATGAAATTCCCGCCTAATAGGCTATCCACCGTTCACTTCGATATATTTATCTCATTCTAATCTATTGATTTATTTTATCAGGGTCAGTTCCGTTGTATAGTTTTCATGCTACTGTTTCCAATGCAATAATCCTCAAAATTAATATTTATATGAAAAATTTACAATTTCGCTTTGTTGATAAAATCGTAAATTACGAATAATTTGCGAAATCTTCCTATTAGAATATTTGTATTCAATCATGTTCAAACAAATATCATAAATATAATTTTGAAGTTGTCTAATGTATTTAGGATCCTCGAAATGGAAGTTTATGCTCAATTTTGCCTTATTCTGACATGTTAAGTAAATCGTAAATTCCAAATAACTTACGAAATTTTTATATTGGAAAATTCATAGTCAATTATATTCATGCCAGTGTCCTAAATAATATTTCAAAAGTAGTCTGACATCTTTACGATGAAAATATCTCTCAAAATGGACGTTTATGTGAAATTTTGCCCTATACTGCCATGTTAAGAAATTCGTAAATTTCCAATAACTTACGAAATTTTCAAAGTAGCCTATTTATAGTTACTGATGTTCATTCCGGCATGAAAACCGATATTTTAAAGCTGGTCTGACATTTTTACAGTAAAAAATTTTCATTGAATGCACGTTTAAGTGAATTTTTGTCCCACTCTCCCATGTTAAGAAAATCGTAAATTTCTAATAACTTCTAAGTTTTTTAATTCGAATGTTGCAAATGAATATTAATATATAAATAAATGAATATTAATAAATAAATTTATAAATAAATGAATATTAATATATAAATAAATGAATATTAATATATAAAACTGATTTGACCTCTCTGGCAACAATTTGTTCTTGAGATATCGTGTACACAGACTAACGGACTAACAGACACCATACAAATTTTGTCATTTTCGGATTCCTCACACCTGAAAACGTGTAAAAAAAAGTGAAAAAACCGAGGTCTAAAATTTTCACGATTACCTAAGTTCCCCGTACCTATAGTATGATGGGGAACTAAAATGTAAATGTTAGCTACCGTGGAAGTGCATTAAATTATTTGAAAGAGGTGATTTTAGAATTCTGAAACAGCATGGGTCATTTCTAAAAATTATGTGCTCTCCTTCTGTAGTTTGTACAGACACGATTAAAATGTTTCTAAGATACTGCTGTATGCACTTGAAAAGAAATACTGAAAAAACTTATTAAATTTCTGTCATGTTTATTCCCTGAATTTCTTCACTCATTCAAATTTGTTTAAACTTCTGGTAACTACCAAATGTTTAAAAAGTCAAGCGTTTTTTTTTTTTTTTTTTTTCAAAACTTATTTTGTATAGTTAACAGCTGACTATAAATTTGAAATTTTCTCACAGAATACACGGTATACTAAAATAACAAAAAAGAAAAATCATCTAACTTGCATTATCTTTAAAAACACTTTCGAAATGCATATACTCATTGCGTAGTTTTATCTTCAATGTCTCTTATAGTCGTAACATCCCAAAATATATAGAGAGCTTTATTAATAGGCAATAAAAGAAATTGGTTTTGTGTAGTCCTGTACATTATGTAAAAAATCCATTAAACCTTATAGTACATTAAAAATTTTTAAAAAACCCTTTCCAGTTCACAATTTAGTAGTACGAGTCATTTCCATTTATATCTCGTAATATGTATAAACATCTGTGTCCCCCTGTATACGCTTTTGTGTGTCTGAATGAGATTGACCTTCATTGTATTTAGTACAGTATCAAGATATAAAATATCGACTTTAAAGAAAAATCTCGCTTAGACCTTTATGTATCTAAATTCTTTTCAAGAGTCCTTGTACGCAAATAATTGTGCTATTTATACTGTTTTCAATTGAAAAATATGTAATGGTCGATACAAGTAAAAATTGGGTCCCTTTTGCTGCGTCTTCAAAAAATTCAAATCCGTAAGAAGGGACTCCTCATAAAATTAAAATCTATAAAAAGGGTTCCCTTCACAAAATTGTAATTTACAAAATGAATTCTTTTTTCTAAGATTTTGTTTTATAAAAATGATCCTTTTTACTTTCTCTTACCCATAAGGTAGAGAAAGTATTGTTTTTGGGTCAAATTTTCTAACGCGAGATTTTGTTATTTACACGTTTTGAGGTGCCCTGAATACGAAAATCATGTTTTTAACAAATGGTCTGTGTGTATGTCTGTGTGTCTGTCTGTTATCAGCATATCTCAAAAACAAATTATGGCAGAAAGTTCAAACTTGGTATTCTAAATGTTTATCATATAGGGATGCTACAGTAAGCTTTTCGTTAAGATCAAGCAAATGGTTCGTGTACAGGGACAATCAAGAGAATTCTAATACATTACGTCTATGGGGGAAATTGCAGGTAAGTAGAGTTTAACGTCTATAGACTGCACTAAACCAAATGAAACGAATATATATTTTTTGTAATAGAGATAGTTAACTGGGAAAAAAAAAATTGTGTATGTAGGAGCCTCGCCTCCCCCCTCGAGGGGAGTAATTTTTCATGAGGGGTATCTTTCAAAAGAGCTCGCCAATACCTTTAAAACGAATGGTTGAACCATCGATCTGCGATAATTTAAAACAAAGTTATCAATTTTTTTCACTTTTAACGAAAAAAAAAACAGATTTTTTTTTTTTTTTTTAATATTGAGAATAAAATGGACTTTTTTTGGATATTTAGTGTTATACTACTTCTCTAATATGGAAATCGTCTGCATTATCATAAAAGATAATTTTTTTAAATAATAATTTTAATAAATTATTTTTTAAATACGGAAATATTTTTTAATAACCGAATTAAATTTTATATAAATCTAGGTGCATTAATGAAACGGGGGGTTGAGGGGGGCGGTAGCCCCCCTCACAAAGAGTTAATTATCATATAAAACTCTTCCGAAGCCTAATTTAAATTGTTTAACATAGGTTTACATAACATCGTTATCTCTTAATCTCCAACCTGTATTTATAGTATTAAATTTCAGGGTAAGAGAAAGTCGTGTGAGTGACACACCAGATTATTTAAAAATATTTTCATTATTTTTAATTGGTTAAACGAAACTATTAACTTGATATTAAACACTATATAGAATGGCTTAAAATGAAAAGTTTTGCGCAGTATGTATGTATATATGTATATATATATATAGTTGTATATATATATATGAATAATTACAAAAAAAAAAAAAAAAAATTACAAAAAAGGGACCCAAAAATCTGGATACGACCCCTGATATGCTGTAGTGAATATAATGCAACCCACACCACGTGTTCTCAAAGCATTATGAAATCATTTACTGAAGGGAAAACACGGACTGACAGACAAACCGAATAACCAAATACATCAATATTGCTAGAAAGTGTGGAAAATGTACGATACCTTTTAAAAAATTAATATATCTATGAATATTTAAGATTCTATATTTTATCCTAAATAAGAATTAATTTCAAGTTTGACATAAAAATGAATAATTTGATCTTATAAAATACACAGTGTATGAAATTAACAAGCGTAAAGCTAGCTTTATGAAAAACGTCGACCCTTAATTTAGTGAAGTATTATTTTTTGTAAAATCTGTCATTTTTAATTATAAATGTCTGCATACTTCTGGCTTTGAATTTAATTATATATTTTTCCGTAAAATTTCTCATTTTCAATCGAACTCGGAGATTTTTGACTTCTGACTCATAATCACTATTTAAATCCAATTTTTAAATTTCGTTAAAATCGGTTGCAAATCCACAATTTCTTAAAGCTTTTTTTATTTTTAATTCTTTTTATTCTTTATTAAAAATAAAAAAATAAAAATAAATAAATCGTTTAGCATGAATTAGAAGATTAACAGGTTGAAATATTTAACCCTGCTGCTGTGTTCATTACGAATGACAGAAATGAACAGTCATTTTTAAATGTACCAAATGGAGTCCAAATGGGACTAAAAGCTTTTAATTTTAATATATAACCGTTCTTTTATTTCCTATTTTGGAATTAAATTTATATAACAATTTATATAATATTTTTATGGAGAGTAGTCTGCATTAAATACAAATTTTCATGTATGTCGATGCTGGGTGGAAATTGACCCGAACACAGAAGCAGGGTCAAAATACCCATGCAAAGTAGTCTGGAAAAATAAATCCCAATTCAGTTGATTTTTAAAAGATTATCAAACGGATTTTCGACAGACAAAGCTAAGAACCATCCCGATTCCATCAGCGTTCTAAAAAGTAAATAAATGAAACTCATTGATGTCCATCCATTCGTTTGGGAGCTACAGATAGACAATGACTTCAAACATATACTTTTTTGGCCAGAGGTTAAAAATGAACATTAATATGAAAAGATCTGGAGTGAATCCACTCGACTTTCCGAACATTGAGTAATTAAGTTTTGTAGATAAAGTAAAGAAAGAGGAGTTGTTAAACAAACAAAAGAGAGAAAATTATAATAGAGTGTTTGAGTATTTTCCTCCATCTATTACACGATGTTTTATTGAACGCTACTGAACATTTAGCCCACAGATCATAATGATAAAGAATTTTTCGTTGTGTCCCTGTAAAAACCTGTAAATGCTAGATTCACCAAAATGTTTATAGTTAGTGCAACACTGATTTATAATATTCATATAAATTTTCAGCTCAATTGAATAAGGCGTTTAGATGCTATCGCACTTTTAAAAATTGGGCCCCATAGGCCATAATGATAAAGAATTTTTCCTGGTGTCCCTGTAAAAAAACTATAAGTGCTAGATTCACCAAAATCAATAGGGTTCGTACTATGGCTTACATTATACGTACCAACTTTCAGTTTATTCGAACAAAGCGTTTAGACGCTAGCGTGTTCACTCACAGACACACACACATACATACACACACACACACATACACACGTTATCGTAAAAATAGTGAAAACGGACTCGGGGGACCTCGAAACGTATAGAAACATCAAAATCTCAAATTCGGATTTTTGACATGATTACAACACTTTCCTCACTATAGTGTTCGGAAAGTAAAAATGAAGTGTCTCAGGTTGTCCTTACTCATGTCTCAATTCATTTGCATGACTTGTTGTTTCTGTTTCGTTAAGAAATCCATTTCGAAGAAACCGTTGGACCGCGCTGAACTATTAATGAGTCTATCATTATCTGTGCTTGTATCGCTCGAGCAAAACGTTACAAGGTGTTTCTCTCCGATACTTTCACGACTTTTTCTTTTTCTCTCTCTTACCTTTTAATAAGAATGGTGTCGGTCGTGAATTATTAGACCATGAAGGAAATTTTGCCTTTTGCGAGATCCGCAGTTCGCACCGATTCGATCTGCGGTTAAAATGCAGTTTTGAATGGCCGTTCTTTTTAATATCCAGCAGGGTTAACATGTTCTATGAACTTGCCAGTCTTTAAATATTCTGTAAGATTTTTTTTTCTTTTTAAATCCTCCCCATGATTTTGTTTTTCCCTTAATGTAAGCCATCCCTCGAGTTTTGCAAGTTGAAAATAGGGCTATTTCACACTTCTTAAGACCCACATTGAGGTTCAAAAATAAATGAAGGTCTTTAATTCCTATTTGGATTGCTAGACTTCCGTTCTCCCCCAGATCCCCGTTGGTCCTGAATTTCTATATGCTCGAACCTCGGTCCTATAGTGGTTTACTTTGATATATACAAAATACACGCGAAGTCGAGTACTTGATAGTGAAAAACAGGTAAAAAAATCAGCAAAAAAAAAACCAGTAAAGTTTTTTTCAGGAAAACTGCAGGTATTTCGGATTTTTCTGCGGAAAACCTGCAGGTATTTCTGGCTTTCTGAAATAAACCTGTGTAAAACCTTTTAAAAAAAAACTATATGTTTGTAGAAGGAAACCCACTGTTTTCATTACCTTTCAAAATACCTGTGGAAATCTGTAAAAGGGCCTAACAACGTCACATTCACTGTCTCTTGATAGAGCTCCTACATAAAATAATAGGCCGGCGCATCACCGCCATTTTTTTGCCTCCGAAGAAGACAGCGTTCCCGCTTGGCTAATGATTTTAAGAAATCTTGATCTGAAGCTAATCCGGTAAAGATAAGAGCAATAAGCAACAATAATATTCCTAAAAACTTATTTTTTTCACAGTACATTCTCAGGATGCCATTTTATTCTGAGGATATCCTATGGATGTATTGGGGTAAGATGTGTTGTTAGGGCGGTTTCTGTTTCTTTCACAAAATGTCGCCAAAACTCAAATACACTGTAATAGAAGGTCTGTGAACACTTTATATTCACTTCTTGAATGATTATAGCAGTTTATCGCTAAACAAACTTCCACATCATAGTTTACTTTGCTAAAATTATGAAATATAATAAAACAAGTTACTCTAAAGTAACGTAAGACGATAAAAAAAAAAGAAAAAATTGTCGTTTGTTTATCAGTGAAACGCGCTGGGTACATGTGACAACCCTAAGGCAACAAAATGCCTGATGCGTCAGCTCGTATATATAGGAGCCTTACATAGGCTAATCGAGAGAAGCATAATCCTCTGAGGTATTGGCGACAGTTAGTACAGTTTCACTGTCATCTCTGTAACTGAATTTAACTGACTAGAACCTAGAACGCCGTGGATTCCGCTATTAAAAAAAATAATAATAATTAGTATCGTACTAGATTAGTAGAAAAAACAAAATATAGAATTTCAGAAAAACTCTAACCCTAGAACAGTAGTGCTACGTAAATTTTACGTGTGGTTTTCATTTATTGGTTCTTTTCTGCCCTTTCCCTACTATCAATACTCTTGTTTGACATGAGTGCTTCGAAATAATTATTCAGTTAATGAAAAATTAGTAATATTGGGTAAAACAGAAAATAATTAAACATATTTAAAAACAACATTAATGTAATATAAGCAAATAAAACGACTTTTACACGAGCACGTAAATTTTACGTATCTCTGGTGATAGCGGCATATATGAGCACGCTAGTGTTCTAGGGTTAATGGAGAACATCTATTTAAATGTTTAATATGAAAATGGAATAAATTAAGTACTATATGAATTTGTTTTCCATTACTTATTTTTATATTCTATTTCAAAAATAATTTTTAGTATTAATGTTTTTTTTTTTTTTTTTTTTTTTTCTGTCTTTAAGTATAGTGCTATGATGTTCATATTCTACATAATAAATTCAGAATTCTGTGGCAACACATTTTCAATTTAGAAAGTGCGTTCGCTTTTAACATTTTTTGCAATTTAGCACACTGAGCGTTACTGTAATAAGAATTCTTATTGTAGTGTTGTATTTATAATGCTTTATGCAAGTAATGCCGTTTTCTAGAAATATTACTAGTAAATGAAGACTTGTATATGAATAAAAACTTATAAATATCATAACTTCAAAAACATGAAACTGTTATTTCAGTTTAAAATAACATAGTATGATCCATCAACAGGTTTAAAAAGAGAAGGTAGACCTAGTGCACTGCGTCTTTTTCATACTCCACACTCTCATCACTGTTTTCTTTCGCAGCACTGATGAAAAGTTACGCATCTTTATTTTCATCCGAAACATTTATTGCGGTATTTTAAAAAATACTGTGTTTTATTCATAATCATTCAAGACCAATGTTTCGGTGTTTTTTTTTTTTTTTTTTTTTTTCAAAATTAGGTTTAGTATGAAAATTTGAAATTATTTTTATGATTTTGAATGGAGGGGGATTCAGTTACTTATGTTCATATTACCAATGTGATCATACAGGAATTTTCAATTGTATAAGTTCAGTCATGGGTAGATTAGAAACATAGTTTTTACATCAGAAATAGAAATTTGACGATTTCGAATTTCTTTTGTATATTCAATTAAAAAACGATCCCAATCCAATCGGATTCGAAGCAAAAATAAGATAGCCTATCGCAGTCTGGGATAAAACTTTTTCTAACTGTTTTGCTTCTAACCCAATTCGGATCCTGTTAATTGGTTGTTACAGATCGGGCTCATTTTATAATTGAATATATAAAATAAATCCCAAATTTCTGTTTCACACGTAAAAATTATGCTTCTGATCTGCCTCGGAGTGAGCTTATTAATAATGTTTGTGAAGATAACATTTGTAGGAATATAAATCATCTCACTTGAAAAATTATAAAAACATTTTCAATTTTTCATAATGAACTTATCTATAAAGCCTACAAAAAAAAAAAAAAAAAAAAAAAAAAAAAACTCAGAAACACTAGTTTTTAATGACATCCTACCAAGTGCCAAATGGTATTGGAGCTGGAAATTTCGGGTCTATCTTCTGAAATACTCTCTACGCCAAAACTTTTAGTTCAAATTTAGAAATGGGATTTAGGATTGAGGGATACCCTGTTCTTTTTTCTTTATTTGATAGTTTGCAATTTCTACTGTTCAATGATTCTAAGGGGGAAGATAGCCATGAAATATTTCGGTGGAGATGTAAGTTCTGAAAGGAAAGATCAAAGTTAATCAGGTGTGTACAAGTACTTAATTCAGTGATTCTGCAATTTTTTTTTTTTTTTTTTTTTTTTTTAAGTGAAAACTTCTTTAGGCGCGTTGAACACTTTTTGGGTGAACAAAAATCATGGAACTCGCGTCATCGTTACCGAACGCTTTCCATGAGTTATATGTATACTGTGTATATATGTACATAGATATACCTTCGTGCGTTATTAGAATACATTATATATATACAAAGAGTATATCTCTCTACATATATATCCATATGGGTAGCGCACGGCGCGGCATGCCTCATATATATATATGTATAAAATGTATACTAATACGAGACTGGCTACTGGCATGTGTCTCTTTCTAGTTTTATACTCTATGTATGTATGTATGTATGTATGTACTTTTCCCACAGTCTATACAGAGTTCACAAAGTACAAGCACGTGTTTTTATACAGACTGTTATTTTCTTCTTTTTGCTTTCAGTATAAATTTTCAAATAAATAATAATAATAATAAAAGAATGTTATTTTAGTCCTATTACAATATTTTTACCTAATAAAAGGCTTAGTTCATTTAATTTGGGTAGCTACAAATAGTGTGCCGAATCCTATAATACAGATCATAAACACTTCTTGACAAACCAAAATTGATAATCTAATAGCTCGACGATACAATTCACAAGTTACTTAGTTTTCACTTCTTTTCGGCAGTCCCCAAAGACTGCTTTTAGTTTTTTTTTTTTTTTTTTTTTTTTTTTTTTATACAAATAGTCATTAGTTGTCGTGTGTTGTATCTTTTACTGATGATGCCTTTACAGAAAATATTCGTTATTGGATGTTGCAATAGTTTGGATGTTGAAACTTTTCGTTTCGACTAACGTGATGAATTCGTCACCGATTCCAAGGTTTCTCGGCATGAAGTATCTATGCAAAGCACCTTAGCAGTTCCTTGTAAGCGATTTAAAAACTGACTGTTTCGATATCCATTGGACACCACTCTGTGATTATAATAGTTGTGTCCTCTGATAGATAACGAGCTGTTTTCTTGGTAATGACAAATGTCGACGTCGTCGGTGCGTGAAAGTGGTCGTGGTTTCCTGATCCATTGCAGACTTCCGCTATGACGAATACCGACTCGGTTATGAACACCCGGGCGGTCACAAGGCCACTCAGTCATTTTTTGTGCAGTTAAAGGTTGCCCATTATGGGTATTGTGTTTTATGGCGAAGTGGGTTAATGGTAAGCTCTCTCGGTTAGACTTTAAAATCTGTTTTAATGGTTACTAAAAAAAGAAGCTATTTTGAAAACTCTCGACAATGCTCCATAAAATCGTAAAATTTACGCTTTTGTCAACGGTATAGTAAATTATCTGAAAATTCATCGGTCCATTTTCTTTTTAAATATATCCGGTGTTAGTGATTACTTCTTTTTTTATCTTTTTTTTTTTCCCCAGTTCTAGCAGGGCTAATAACTTTCCAAGGGGTCCCAATTTTGAACCTTCACTGACTGCTTGATAAAGACAGCTTGGAAAAAAGTACATATTTTCATGAAATGTATCGTAATTAAACGGAATAGAGAAAGATAATATAGACGCAAGTAATTTTTGTGCAGTATTGATTGACATGAAATGGCGAACTGGCTAAAAGACTGAATTCTGTATATTATATAAAATTATCCACTGTAAATGTATGTGTACACTCAGTATTAAAATACACTTAAACGTAGTGTCAAAAGTAATTTATCAAAATTCCCAATTATACAACACACCTCATTAAGAACGGACAATACGTAATCTCGCGGTCAATGTTATTCTCTGGGAAATTTGTTTCCATTATTACTCTTTACCTAATTTATATATATGTATTTAATTTCATTTTCACATTCAGAAAATTCACAATCGTTAAAATAATACTTATTTTCCAAAAATTGATTTTTAAAATTTTTTAGTACTTTTTGTGGTTAAAAAATGAGAAAAATGCACTTCGTGAAAAATTCCCTTTTTTGAACTCAAATTTAAAAATTAAAAAAAAAAAAAAAATTCAATATTTGGAAAATAAGTACTATTTTAACGATTGTGAATTTTCTGAATATGAAAACGTGATTTAAATTAGCTAAAGAGTAACTATGGAAGTAAATTTTCTCGTAGATTAACACTGACCACGGCTATCAGGGAGATTAGGTACTGTCCGCTCTTAATCGACGGCGTATAATCTAAAGGTGATTGTTCTGTAATTGGGAGTACTTTATCGAATATATTCGCAACTCGCAACGCAACTTGTTTTTCCTCAGTTTTACAGTATACATCGCAATTTGCAAGTGTTTCTTTCTACTAAGCCTTATGTATGAAAATCATTTAATACGCTAGTTAAAAGAAAAAAAAAAGAATTTTATCATTCGGAAGGAATTCTTCAAAAATTTCGCAAGAAAGCAACATGTGCTTCCCGTGCTTATTCGGTAATCGGAAGTGACAAAACTTGCAGAAGTAATATCGGAGTGGCAGAGTAATCGAGCCTGTTAATCTTTTATTATAATAGTGAGATTAATCTTACTTTATGATTATAAAATTTTTCTACCCGATAGAAGACCTTTTTTTTTTTTTTTTTTGACAGTCGTACCGAAGATAAAAAATCGCCTTAAACGTTTGATATTGCTTTTGAGAAATGTATTTTTTAAAGAAACAACTAAGTTAATTTTCCTCTCACGCGAGACCGAATGTTTTCTGAAACACAAAAGTTTAGTAAAACTGCAACAGGATTCGTGTGAGGTTGTGGGTGTCATTTGTCACTTCTAGTTTTGAGGTCGTTTCCCCAAACTTGGATGTTTTCTCGAAGTTCATGATCTTGTCGTCGTAGGTAGGAAACATTCTCACATGAAAGAAGAAAAAAAAAAAAAATTCGGTTTCGCCCTCTTTTGAAGAGGTGCATCCTTTTTAGTTTCCAAACAATCTTATAACGCGTATATCAGATAAGTTTACACCTTCTACGGCGAGCTATTGTTTCTAAATTGAGAATGACTTGAACTATAGAGGAACAGATAGAGAACTAACTAAAAGGTCGTACGTGTGGGTTACTCTCGCTTAAAGATGTTGAACTGAATTGTTTACATCTCTTATTGCGGATTGTAATGCTTCTGTGAACTTTTTAAGTGTTTTAGTATATCGTTGTTGTCTCGAAAAAAGAAATTTGCTCTCGCCATAACAGACAGCGTTATTATCGTTTGTATACGGTTTTAGCTTCGATAATTCTCGTTACTTTTAATTCAATATGTCACTTTAGATTATATCTCAAATATTTCACCTGCTTGTGTATGTAAGAGTGATAATATGTGTGTATTAGTCTTCTGTTGTGCCTGTGAGATCAATAATATATATAATTTAATTCTATACTTTCGTGTAAACCACATTCACAAGTGTCCATTATTCTATAAATATGTAGTAGTATCTGTTCTAATAATTCATAGTGAAGTAAAGGCAAAACGAGAATTAGTCTGTGTCTTTGAGAGAGATATAAATAACCCATTAAAGGTAATTAGTCCATATTCACATGTCGCACCCCGGCAAAAAACGCGACACTTGTGTCAAAAAATGATAATTTGGAGTTTGTCATTGAAAAAAAAAAAAATGTATGAAGTGCCCCAGCGTTAGACGAAAAACGTCACATCTCTATCTTGCAATTCAGCCCCATGATAGGCAGTTTTGTTGATTTTATTGTAGACTTGTTATCACTAAATTGTTTTTTTTTTTTTTTTTTTCAACTATTACATTTTTCAGGTGCCATTTTTCTTTCTTTTTTTTTGCCAGGGTGCGATGTATGTCCATTAGTCCATATTCTCATATGTTAATTAAAAATTAAGATTTATAGAAATCTCGTTTAAAATAAAACCCTAATCGGAGTTTTATATGCAAAAAGATGTTTCACATAAAATATGGCATGAACAATATTCACTATTCTTTTACGGGGCAACAGAAAAGAATTCTGATGTATTAGGGGCTAGCTACAAATTGCTAAGTGTGTATTTGATGTTGTGTTATGCATTTTTTCTTTTTTCTTTTTTTTTTTTTTTTTTTTTTTTTTTTTTAACTGTAAGAGATTTTAGAAAATGCAATACCTATCTTTGTCGACAACCAAACCCCTAGTTACATTGGAAATTTGTTTCTAAAATCATTCATTTCTTTTTTTTTTTTCCCTCCACATTCACGAAATTTACAACCGTTAAATCATTTCTTGCTTCCAAAAAATAATTTTTAAAATTTTTAATATCTTATTTTGGAACTGAAAAAAAATGCACTTAGTTCATTTTTCGCATAATATTAAGATGTAGGGGGTATTTGTTCCAATGTTTCAGATTTCGATTTTATCAACTAAAATAATAAACTCCTCAATTTTCGTTTTACGCGGTTTTTTTTTTTTTAATCTTAAAATAAACATAGTTTGACTTTTTGACACTTAAATATTTACATTTGCTTTAATTTGTGCAATCATGTCATGTCATGTACAAGTATCGAGTTTTGAGTATAGATTAGTAAAATATGCGTCATTTAGCAGGAAAGAATAAGAAATTTGAGATCACTTTTCATTAAACTGTTTATCGCGGACGAATTCGTGACCGCGATACAATAATTATGAACGCAAGGTTTTGCGATGATTTATATATAGCTCTGGTGGAGATTTATTTACCGATTCTTTCTATACCACCTCGGGCGCTCTTTCATCAAACAGGAACCGAACAATTGATTTTTTATTAAACCTACTATTTTAATAACGGGATATTTTTCCCCTTGAATTATCTATCATCTGACAGTTTGGGAACGATTGAAAGATATAATTAATTATAATTATTTAAAGTGCCTGCGAGTCTGTACGACAGAACTGATATATCGTCTCGAAATTCAGCAGATCCTTAGCCATTCCTTCCTTAGTGGATTCGCATGAAACCGGATTTTCTGTTTTATCATGTAAACTTTATTAATAATTTTAATCAGGGAAATAATATATACATACATATATATATAATTTGAATAATAAAGTCCCTTTGCAACACTCAGAAAATAAAAGGCAGATGAAAATACCAACATATGAAATTTTAAATGAGATGTATTTCGAATAAAATTATTGTCACGATGATAATTTAATTTGATTACACTAATTAGTAAAAACATGTTAAAGTACAGAAGAGAAATGACACATAAGCCTAACGATGAGATAATTTGCAAAAACCATTAAAGCAATAGAAACATTCATCAAATATTAGAAATGGAAAGAGATAAATTAACCAAAAGGATCCGATAAAATAAAAGAGAATTCATGAAATCAAAAATAGAATTTTAAATGCTAAAAACCAGAAATGTTCACGTTTCAGGAAACTTGCACCCCTGTCAGCATAATGCAAGATTTCGGAACGCTGTATAGCTAATTCAAGCAATATACAACTCAAGTCTCTATCTTGCAACAAAACAAAATAAAAAAAGGAAATTAGATTAAACAGTAACACAAACCAAAATTGAAACATGGAATAAATATTTTTACTAAGTGCACATGTAAACGATACCATACAGAGATAGTGGAAAGAAAAAGGTTGCCAAAACGAACATTAGTGAAAAGAAAAGATAAAAAGTAAAGAATCGATTAGTCGATCTAGGTGCAACTGAAATGAAAAAAATGAATGCATTAAGTGATAGTTATTAATCTTTAAAATTTAAAAGCTAATAATAATTTTAAAAAGGTGATATTTAAAAGGGTTATTTAATTTTTAACGTTAATCTTTTCTAATTTTCAGTTATATTTAACGTTCAACGTAACGTGAGCAAGCGCCATCTTACGTGAAAAAAGTTATTTATATCAACATGGTTTTCTGGTATATCTATACACTTTGAGGTCTTTTGAAATCACTTTTACTGTTTTTACGCTGATATATGTATTTGATTATTAGTGCTAGAGGCCTATTTCAGTCGGTACAGTTGTCGAATTTTTATAATACACTCTTAATAATGCTAAGGGCCTATTTCAGCCGGTTTATTGAATGGGGATTTATTGAATGAAGTCCCCCCAAGGCCCAACTTTGACATGAGTCCCCCCCAAGGCCCAACTTTGACATGAGTCCCCCCCAAGGTACAACTTTGACATGAGTCGCCACCCAAGGCACACCTTTGACATGAGTCCCCCCTAAGGCACACCTCCCCTCATTGGGAAAAAGAGCAGAAAACGTTGTTTTGCGGCTATAAGACAGTTTGGACTTCCAACGTTATTTGTTACAGTATCTGCAGCTGAAACACATTGGTTTGATTTAATGAAAACATTATCATGGAATTTAGATCGTCACGAATTAACTAAAGAAGAATTTGTCGATATTAACAAGTTTAGCAGTAGGCCTCTGGCACTAAATTAAAATCTGTCAATGTCAGATTTTCATGTTTTAAATAATGAAATAATGTCGTGTCTGTATAATTTTTTTTTTCTATGTTGAAGCCTAATGACAAAATGTAGCTTCTAAACGATTGGTCTCAAATTGCGTATGTATTTTATTAGCCACTGTCACACGAACTTTATAGATTTTGATGAATGTTGAATTTATAGTTTTCTACCAGAGATGCATCTGTTACACCTAATGGGAGCTAATTGTGTGCAAATATTAAATTATTTAAAGAATAAACCTGATATGTTTTCGAATTTTGCTACATTATAACCGTTATTAAAGTTCTTTTACAGGGGCGCACAATTAATATAAATCAGTCCATAGTACAAATATACGAACTTGAGAAAAACTTCCAAACACCCTCTTATAGTTTTCACTTTTTTCTTATTGACTAATTTATTCCACGATTCAAAATTTTTTAAGCATCCAGTGTTCTAAAATTCGAGTGCTGTCACTTCAGATTTTTGTGAAATTTCAGATTTTCTTGAAACTATCATTTGTGTTTTCACCACATTTAAAACCTTCCTTTATTTATTTATTTATTTATTTTTTAATATAAAATTCCTTAGATAAAATATTATAAACTGCTCTTTCCTAAAGCCTACGCAACTTTAATAAATTCTAATAATTTTTCTTCTAATGGTCCAATAATGCTCAAAATTTTATCACATTCTGATTTGCAGAATTCCAGTTAACATATGCATTGCCTAAAAATATACTTTAGCAAATGAACTAAGTTGGGAAATCTGCAGATGTGATAAAAAATCCACCGAAAGCAAAATTATTTTAAATAATCCAGTGGGACTCTCACACAAGTTTGTTACCCTGCATTTCAAAACTATTGAGACAGATTAAGGTTATTAGGTAACAAGTACTATACATGTATATTATACCGAGAAAGTTGCTTACTGCTAATGAAGCAGTTTGGAACAACCGAAGCCTTCCCGGAGAAGCCCCTAGTATTTAGGGGTTCCCCAAAAATGCCCGACTCGCCAGACCTTTATTGAAAGGAATTAACATGTATCTGTAAAGGTCGCCAGAGCAGAGCTCTCACGTGACATAGTGGCATATGAAAATGAAGAGCGCCAGAACTTGGTTCCAACGCGACAAAGGGTTACTTAAAAAGAGAGTTCTTTGATAATTACAGTATGGTACGCAAACTAGCAGTAGTTTATATTAGTAGTCTATTTTATAATTTTTAAAGAGACAGATGTTTAAATAAGAAGGTTGAAATAGGTGGAGAGAAAGAGAGGTGAGAGAGAGAGAGAATAATAAGTACTGTATATCAATATGATCATACTTTTAAAATAGTTGAAAATAGTTTTAGAAACAATTTTAGCTAATATGTATTCCTATTTCTGTGTATGTGAGTGGCCACCGCTCCCCTTTTCAACCCCCTGATTGAATACCAACGAGATATATAAAGTAGAGTGATAAATGGTAACCCTTGAGAAGGTCCAAGATGAGTCATGTGACATGCTTTCCTTGCACATGCGTATTCGGTGGTTTCCTTGGTAACAGCTCATTTTCAGTACATTTCTATGGCAACGGTTTCAATGTTTTTGTTTACTTTACGTAGTTTAATATTCTTTTGTTCTAAACCATTTTGATTTTGATTTTACTTCTTTTTTATTTCGTGTAGTTGAACTTTAACCGATAAAATGCTTAAAAATAGTTGAAAAATTATTATTTGTTGTTAAATTTAGCTCTTTAAAAGTTTAAATTTTGTTTTATAAGCACTTTTAAAGTTTGTTGAGAAACGATGAAAAGAAAGGTATTTTATTATTTATTAAAATGTGAAATATGTGTAAAATTATTTTAAAAGCAATTTATTTCGGTCATAGGACTGTCATGTTACCTAATAATAATGATAATTTCTCGAACTGATATTTTAAATGCCAAAATAGCGATAAAGGGCCAAACACAGCAACCTATTCGAGCATATCACGTGATTCATCTTGAACCACGGAAAGTTAATCCTTCATCCATTGAATCAGCACTCTAATTTATATATCTCGTTGTTGAATACAGTATTTGTATTCATTAAAAAAAAAAAAAAAAAAAAAAAAAAGAAAGAAAGAACGAAAGAAAAACTGTTATATAATTTAAGTTTATTCCCAAAACAGCTTTCACTCACACCCTTCCTCTTAAATTCACAAATCTTAATAAAACTTTTCAAGTGGAAAATTTATCTACAAATTTAAATTTCCTACAATTATTTGATTTACGTTACGCTAATAACGAACAGACATACAGATCAACTTGATTTTCGTATTCAGGTGAGTTAGAAACGTGTTGTTATATCAAAAAATGAGCTTGGAAATTGAACTTCAAATTAAAACTGTATTCGCCAAATGGGCAAAAGAATGCAATTATTATCCCTAAGCAGTTTTTCTAGACTTCGTAGAATGTGGTTAATTCCTTCTGTCAGTTATATTCAACAGAAAAGAATGAATTCATTTAATTTTGGGTCGCTCTGCATATTGTCTAAAATTGTATGCACACCACATAGTGTATTTAAATTTAATTCGATGGGGAAAACACTACAATAGTTGAAATACACTTCCAACAATTTCCATGTACATCTCTAATACATCCGAATTCTTTTGTGACCCTGTAATCGAATGGTCAATGATTTTCATACCCTATGCTATACGAAACATGCTTTTATACATATAAAAAATATTTGTACATTTCTGTGTGTCAAGTGCAATCTAATGATGGTAAACTGTACCTGACAGAAGTTTCTTCCACGTATATAATTAAATTCTCCTGGATTTTCTTGTACACTAACTATTTGTCCGATAGATTCCAGTATCCATTCCATATGATACAGAAGAGATATAGAATAACAAATATGGTCTCCCTGGTAATATTTGTTCTTCTTTATAACATACAGAAAGACAGATCAATCGTTAAAATCTGATTTTTGGATTCAAGAGAACCCCAATACGTGTGAATATATCGATCTTAATTTTGAAAAATCGATTCAAAAGCAATTCTTCCTATACATGGATAAGAGAAAGTAAAAAGGACTTTTTTAAAAGTGTTTGTCTGTAGATGATTTCAATTCCATAAATATTCATACAATTTTTAAAACATATGTTATTTAACTTCACTGTGGCGCATTCCCTAATGAAAATGATGTAGATAGTCCTACTGATTTGTGTAGAGGGATGTTCAAAAGAATTACGGGGAACAGTGGCGGATTTAAGGGGGGGGGGGCTAGGGGGCTGAAGCCCCCCCCCCCCCAAAAAAAAAAAAAAAAAAACACTGACATTCACAATTGAATATCGTAATTGTAAATTTTTTATTGGTCTAGAATAACACTTTGAAAAATCTCAGCCCCCCCCAAAAGTCAAGTTCTGGATCCGCCACTGACGGGGCATTGTGTTCTATAAGAAATATTGATTTTTAAAGCGTATTCTGCCAAAACAAAACACTACAGCGTACATTATACACATGTTCAAAATCATTGTTCTTGTGAAATAAAATATTTTTAATGAAATGTTGAAAATATGTCATTCCATCGTGACCAACGTAACATTTACTGTAAGTGAAGGCAATTTTTGTTTTTCCCAACACAAAGATTTGTAATCACCATAAAATTGAGACTGAAAATATGTTCAGTTGGTCACAAACTTTTATTTTTGAAAAAGCAATAAGAAATTAATTAAAGGCCGCGGTAGCCTGGTCGGTAAGAACATTAGGCTCGTAATTAGAAGATTGCGGGTTCGATACTTGAACCGGCTGAAAACCATCGTGTACGCTAACGGTGACTAGTGCACGTTAAATCTGTCGTAGTTGCAAAGTCCTCCAAGTTCCCATCAAAATTATACCTCTCGGGATACTGAAACAGGTATTACTTGGCCCTGATCTGGATCGAAATAAGGAGTTCTTGTTTGCCATCTTTCGCCAGTTTGCCGAACTGAGGTCGTGACTCCACCCCTGCGATGCTTTTCAAAAACGGAATGAGCTCTGGGCTCAGAGTTTCCGAGTGTCATTAAGAACAAGAACACCAAAATTAATTCACAATCCAATATTCAAGTTACTTTTTAGAATTTCTGAAAATATTTTAAGAAAGAAGTTTCAATTTGCAGGTTTGATTGAGATTAGACCGTAAAGCCTTTAATTTAATGAAAATTTTACGTAGGTAACGATGAAATGTTTTTTGAGATACAAATAATAATAAATATCAATTACGGGTAATTTTTTATTTTTTATCTTATTTTATTAATGACCCCAAAGCTATATTTACATTTTCGGTCCCCTGTTGCTGGGGGTTTTGAATTGTTGAATATGGTGCTTCAAATCTTGGTCTCTTAGGTAACCCTGTTATGTCTGGCCTTGACTGACAATATCTCTGTAGCATAAGTAGCTTGTTTTTCCTTATAGAATTGAAAATGGGTTTCGATACCGGTCTTCTGACCTAATTATGAATGTTTTCTTTTTACCATCGTCCATCCTTTTTGCGTTTTTGATATTTTATTTTTTCCTTCTCTGTCTTGTCGAACAGCTGACATACCAGTTCTTTTTCCTTTCTCTACTGCACGATACTCTTTTGTTATTTATCCCTCTTAATTAACCAGTTCCATATAATTAAAGGGTCAAAGGGAAAGTTGTTTCTCCTGTTAGAAAAATTTGAATAAGATAGCTGTTAATTTTTCCGTAGTGCTGCCATCTATTGACGCAACTCATAAATGGTTAAGCCATAATAATCTTTTCTGAGATTTATGAAAATTTCGTCATATGCTCTGAAAGAAAAAAGTATGTTAAAACATTTAAATAAATAAATAAAAATAATTTAAAAAATGAGAGAATTCAACTTTTACTGTATGTAAATTACTTTTTTTTTTTTTTTTTTGTGTGTGTGTGTTTGTGTGTTTAGGTGAAATATTTTGAGAAGCAGATGAGTTCACATCTGCCGTTACCTAACCTCCCAACACACAGGAAGCAGTGGCGGAAGCCCCCCCCCCCCCCCCAAAAAAAAAAAAAAAAAAAAAAAAAAAAAAAAAAAAAAACACTGACATTCACAATTGAATATTGCAATTATAAATTTTTTATTGGTCTAGAATAACACTTTGAAAAATCTTAGCACCCCCCCCCCCCCCAAAAAAAAAAAAAAAAAAGTCAAGTTCTGGATCCGCCACTGAGAGGAAGGTACATATATATTATTTTAGGGTGTGATAGACATTAATATTGAAAATACTTAATTTAGTAACTTTATTTTAAAACCAATGATCGCTGATTTACTATAAAAATAAAAAGGTCAACTAATTTCCTCTATGTAGCCTCTGTTCTTTCTTAAACTGGCAAAAGGAGAAAAAGCGTTGCATCGCGCATAGATAATAAAACTTTCATAATTTTATGCGTAAATTTAGATGCAAAAGACACACTCTATTCGTACACATTTCCAAGTTATTACGAATTGCCCGTTACTCTCATACAGGAAACTTATTTTTTGTTGGTAGTAATTTCAATCATTGCCCACTTTAAGTTTCGTCTCTACTTGTAGTCAAGAGTTTCTGTTTCTAAAGTTAGTGGAACGGAAGATGTCGAAGTCGAATCCAGATCGCGGTCGTGGGCCTCGCCGTTTAGAGTTATTTTGTGGTTTTCTCCGAAACTTGCGTTAATGTGGGCTTTAAAGATCCCCTAGAAAGACGCCCGCTCACGGAGGGCATCCCACGTCTGTCTAGGTGTCTAGAATATATAATCGGCCAGAATCCCTATCTCATTCCAAAATTGGATTATAAATAGTGTAATATATTCATTAAAACAGTGTAGCATGCTAACCTCACTCAATGTTCCTTCCTGATAGATCCTAATATGTGCATTAATCATCTACACAAAGACTGTATAACAATCTTTTTGTGTAGTTTTGTATAATCACTATAAATTTAAAACGCTTATTTTATATATTGGTAAAACAGCATCACCTGTTCAAATTTCATTCGTTTCAATATTTTATTTATTTGTCATATGTGTTAAATATAATTCTAATACTAGTTGTTGATCAAAGTTAAAATAGTATAGCATGGCTTGAAATTTGTACCTCAATTATTTTCATAATGCATTTATCTATGATTTTTCTACATATTGTTTTCAAATATTTATTATGTTTGTATGATAATGTTTATAGCTTTTTAATGCATTATTTTCAATACGTTGAAATAAAGCTCAGTAACCTATATATATTAAATTTATTTAATTTTAAATTATTTATAATTGCTTATAATATTTTTTAAATATATAATAAATAATAAAACTTTAATTATATTTGGATCCTAAATAGATAATAAGATATCGGAATTAATTTGTGTGTCCGTCCATAAGTCCGTCTAAAAATGTACTACTGATTTTTAAGAGAGTCGTTCATAAACTGTGATGTATACGGAGGTTTTCTTTCTTGTGAATTTCGGTAGAAGAGTTGTTTATGTTTTGCATACCATTCTCAACAAGCAGAAGGTTATTGTAATGACTTCTCGAATAATACATATCTAGCAATCAGTGATGTCAGATGGTCGAAAATTATTTTCCCAAACAGGTCTTCAAATTTCCCCAAATCAGGGGGGGGGGGGGGGGGGGTCGAAAAAATCCCTAACTTGATTTCGACTAAAAAGGGAAAATAAAAAAATTTTCAAAAAAAAAAAAAAAAAAATCAAGCAGATTTTTCTGTGATTTAAGCTCAAATTTTTCCCCAAATGAAGGCAATTTTTGAAAAAAAATCCCCAAATAACAATAAAGCTATTGAAAATCTCTAGCCGTAGGGATAAATCATTACGTTGCCAACATTGACAAAAAATTGAACTCCCCAGATTTGTCCCCAAAAAATTTTAGATTTCCCCAAACAAGTCCCCACAAACATTTGGTCCCCAAAATTGTCCCCAGAAGCCTCAAAAATCCCCAAAATGGGGACAAAATCCCCAATCTGGCATCACTGCTAGCAATTCAAAGATGTTCTTCGACCACATTTCATGAAACCATGGAAGCCTCTGCTCAAGTGCGGACTCGAGGAGTCCAGTGTTACAATAGGGGTGACAGTCATCTGACTCAGAGAAAATAAGCGATAACAGAGCGCCGAATTACTGGATGTTTCCCAAATCCCAACCTTTCGCTCAATTTGGAAACCCTCCAACTTTTTAGACTCGTCCTCACTAGAGCCCCTGAATAAAATAATAGGCCGGCGCATCACCGCCATTTTTTTGCCTCCGAAGAGGACAGCATTCCCGCTTGGCGTCCTTATCGCTTCTTTAATGATTTTAAGAAATCTTGATCTGAAGCTAATCCGGTCAAGATAAGAACAATAAGCAACAATAATATTCCTAAAAACACATTTTTTTCACAGTACATTCGCAGGATGTCATTTTATTCTGAGGATATCCTATGTATGTACTGGGGTAAGATGTGTTGTTAGGGCGGTTTCTGTTTCTTTTACAAAATGTCGCCAAATTCACTTCTTGAATAATTATAGAAGTTTATCGCTAAACAAACTTTCCTATCATAGTTTACTTAGCTAAAATTATGAAATATAATAAAACAAGTTACTCTAAAGTAACGTAAGACGATAAAAAAAAAAAGTTTGTCGTTTGTTTATCAGAGAAACGCGCTGGGTACATGTGGCAACCCTAAGGCAACAAAATGCCTGATGCGCCAGCTCGTATATATAGGAGCCTTAGTCCTCACTGCTAGCTTTAGGAAACGTGGCTGCACTATAGTGACATTTAGGTTAAATCATATGTACTGGCAAACAAACAAATTAGTCTTTAAAAATTTTTTTCAATTGCGTTAACAATTTTGTAAACAAACCACATGATATTCAAATAATTGTTTCGGGTCAAAATAATTAAGCGCGATCTTGCATCAAACGGGGAAGAAAAAAAAAAGTTTAAGTGTTTTGCTCTCGCGTGAGTTTCTGTCTGCTCTTTCACGCTTGATGAAGGGTCATGCCTGATTATTTTGATCCAAAACAGCAGATAGTTATCTAAGCCTTTTATTATTATTATTATTATTATTATTATTATTATTTTACTTAAAAAAAAAAAAAAAATTCTTTATCATGATTATGTTTTTGCATAACCCCATCAAACTAATTACTTCTTTGAAAATCATTTATTCTAAAAATATACTTCTAAAAGCATCTTGATGTACATCAATTTCATTATGTTAAGTACAATGTAACAACGTTCTAAAAGATGTACATGTGACCCATAAAGCATCATGATAAGATATACTTTTGTTTGTGTGCCCCTTTTGTGCGGGTACACGCACCACAAATATTATATTGAGTCGCTAAAAAATATTCTTACAAATTTGGAATCAATCGGATGATTTTTGTTATCATAATGAAGATAAACATGTAGGCACCAAAATATTTTTGAGTTTCTATAGGGAGGTTCCAGCGACGTTTGAGCTATAATGAGAATCAGTTTAAAAAATATATTTCATGTGCTTGTTACTGGAAGAAAACAAACGTCAGATTTTTTTTTCATTGAAATTTACAATGAAAGCAAGATCTTTCTTTGCAGTTTGTGCTACGACTTATTTCAGTGTAGGATTGATTCATTGCATAATAGATTTCGTAAACTGATCCTAGAGGGCGCCACTAAAGTTCGCCACAGCAGGAATCCTAAGAACTCGTACCATTTTGAATTGCATTTAGGCTTAATGTAAATGTAACAGATGAACAACATTGAATAAAAGCTTTGTAATCACACACAAAATACTGTTAACAATTGACTTGAGTGTTAACTTAAACAAGTGTAAAAGGGAAAAAAACACTCTGTTCTAAAAAAATGTTTCACTTTTTGTTTTTTAATAAACTAATGTTTAAATAAATAAATAAAAATCGTTGCAATGCATTTTTCTCGTGTACTACCATTTATTGATGAAATTTTGAACATTAACTCATTTATTTCATGGGATAGTTCACTTGTCCCATTAGCCCCTAGCCTTCCTTCCCTATGTATTTCTTTTCGAACTGCTGCGCAATATAAAAAATTTAATATATTTCATTAACAGGAAAAATCTGTAACTTTTTATCTAGAGTTTTCTGCTATAGATGGCAGCACTACATAATCATGAAAAACGGCAGTTTTTCGAGTGACGCAAGCGGAAGGACATTAAGTATACTTTTATAATAATTGATAAAAGATGTTCTTTATAAATTTTATCTAGAGAATTTTGAATGATTATATGAAGGTGTTGGTGTAGGATAAAGGGACTGTATTAGGGTCCTGGGCCTGAGGGAGGAGCAGAGCCGTGCCTAGCGAAGGCGAGGAAGCAGTACAGTATTCTATTGTAATTACACATTCCACACACACAAAGAAACTACGATAGATCAGTAATCAGTAATGTTAACTAAAAAGAATACGGGGCGATGAGCATGGACGATGGAGTTCTGAATGCTTACCATCAAGACTCGTCGGGCAACGCCTAAGCAACAGTATCTAAATTATCAATATAGCCATGCATTTTGATCTTGTTTAAGCGATATGTGGACCAGATTACAACACTTGCTTATCGCTCATAACATAATATTGACAAATAAAATAAAATAAACACCCTTTAAAGTGCGAGGCTTTGTGCGACCGCACCTGTTGCACATTTCTAAGCACGGCTCTGAAGGAATTGCCCTCCGTGGGAGTCTTTCTAAAAAATCCTGTCTAACCCTTATTGACACAAGTTTCGGAGGAAACCACGGAAAACTCCGAATGGCTAAGCCTATGGGACCTGATTCTGGTCGAACCTGGGAATGGACAATTTCGTTACACGAATATTCCTGTTCTGTTCGAACCTTGAAAAACCTAAGTTATTTTCTATAATTTTATTTTGTTCTCTTAACTCAGAGTGCTTTTTTTTTTTTCCTGTTTTTAGTCTGTTACTGGGAGATAATTTTCAGATCCCACATGGGTCAGATTTCGGTTTAAAAATTTTTCGCAGTATGTGAAATGCATGAGAACAAATTTATCATGGAGAGGAGAATTCGCCTACGCCAACTAGTTCAATTTGCAACCTAAATCTCTGATTAATATTTGAATGAAACAGATACATTTATTTCATTTCTATAGATTATTTTATTTATTTTTATTTTTTAATTTTTCATTGAGTAATCAAGTTTAAAATTGTTTTAAAATTGTTTTATAATATTGTTTTAAAATTGTGTTTATCAATTTTCAAACTAGTGTCTTGTCACATGTTTTTTTTTTTCTTTTTTTCTTCCCCTATATTTTCCTATACAATTCATGCAATTAGGACCAAGACACACCTTATAATATTATAAAAGGGACCACAGGACTGGCGTTTAAAAGTACAAAACTTTGAATAAGCACCATAAAGTGCCAGAACTCGCATTCTAGAACTTCTGGCATTTTATGGTGTTTATTCACGACACAGTTGTTCAATGTTATGTTGGTTCCCTTTTTAAATATTAAAAAGCATTGCGCTGCGGGGCGGCAACTTTTTACCGACCTTCCCACATCTTATTTTTTTTTTTTTTTTTTTTTTAAGGTTATGTTACTATTGTTAAAAATGGGGGAATATTGTTAAAATTATTCCACGTCGGATATAGGGTTAGTCCCTAATTTTAAGGATATTGATGAGTTCTTATGAAAAATGCTTCTACCAAAAATTTATCCTCTCTACAACCCCCCCCCCCTAAAAATAAATAACTTGTTTTACTATTACAATTATAAATGTAATTGTTAAACTTCACAGTGATCTGGTAAAAACAATACTCTTGTGTAGACTCATACGAAATTTTGTCCTACGCTGTCATATTAATAATTATGAAAATACGAATAACAGTACCACCTGTTGAGCGATAGGCACAAAACTGGATAAGCATAATCCATGTGAGAGTGCAACTAAATATAACATTTCATGAAAAATTGTGCTTCAGTTCTTGATGCAGAACTGATTCAAAATTTTTGTCCCACACAGACAGGCAGACATCATTCCACAAATGATCAAAACAAGTCCAGGACCTTCTTAAAATGAGTAAAACCATCAAAAACTAAAAATCGAAAATTTTTACTAATACAATATTTTTTTTCTTATATGAATATATAGAAGAAGGAAAAAACTGCAATACCTTTGCAATGCCTCTTTCGAAGGGTTTTCTCAAGGCATTTAAAATATGTGTGGTTGAATTCGTTTTATTTGATAAAATACTTAGAGAATGGAGAATAGGCATTGATATCGACCCATCGTTAACCAATGATAAAGAGCAACACCCTATTGCTGTTATCCTATGTAAACCAAAATGGAACGAGATGTTTTATCTTCTCTTTCCGGATAAAAAAGGTACGAAGGGAGATCCAATTTAGGGAGAGGGAGAGGAGGGGGGGGGGGGGGAAGAGACAACGCCCCATGGCATCAGGGGCTTCCATCTGTGAAACACACCACGCCCTGAGTACCGTTTTAAAAGATACAGAGAGGACAGTCGAACACAAATGGCCCGATGGATCTGTCAAATAAAGGAATGACAAGATGATTGGGGCAGAAGGTAACTCACCTTTTCACTGGGGAGCGCGTGCGGATCGTTAAACCGTACATCACGTGACCGCTCAGGAAAAGGTATGTGCCTGTTTGCACGAAATTCTTATAAAAGTGTCTTTGTTGTCATTGAATGGGGGTGGGATGTGCTAATAAAAATATAAGGTTGGTTTAATATTTCAGAGCCTCACTACTGACAGAGACCGTCTACTACTCTGGATGCTAGTAGTCGGGGGAGTGACGGGTTTGAACCCAACTCTGTTTAAGCCGTAGGTCTATAGTGAGCCTTAATGTGCAAAAAGTGATCTTAGACCGAACCCTTGAACCCAGGTCGCGCTCGTCTAAATATTCGGCCAAAGTTCTCCATGTGTTCTCCGAAACTCGTTTGAATACGGCTTAGGTGTCCTTGAAAAGAGAATCCTCGGGAAGGGCATACTCTGTCCAGGACTTTTAAACCCGTAATGAAGACAGTCGATCTTAATTAGTCCAACACTGATAGGCGGGAAAGGCAGATTTTCCGCTAGTTTTCCGCGGTTGTTTCCGAAATTCGAGTGAATATAGGTAAGGATCCTCAAGAAAGACCACCCACGGAGGTTATCCCACCCAGCCCTCGGTTCCTGTCTTAGACAGTACTTCAACCCGTTACAGACTTCAACCCGTACATCATACCACACTCAATACCTGAATATTTTGTGTAAACCCCCTTGTAAACTTAATACCCTTGTAAACTAATTATTTATGTTAATTATACTCTATTCTATAGAAAACTAGCTACTGTACATCTGAATAACTTATTATTATTATTATTATTATTGTGTGTGTTTTTGTACAGTATAAAGAATTTAAAATACGTTTTTAAGAAAAACTTTCCCATTGATCAGAATGTATCCAAATTCTTTTTGTCAGACTAAACAACCTATATCAGGCATTCTAATAATAATTCCGGAAATAAGAGAACGGATATTTTAAACATTTTTCAGCTTTTTATGGAAAGTGTCAAAAACCAGACTTTCTAGAAAGTAGTTTGAGTTTTTTGAAATTCCGAGTCATCGCCGATAGCCGAAGGTCAAAGCGTGGTTGTGTCAATTTGGAAAATCAAAGTGAATGATCCATCATTTCTTCAGAGGCATTTCATAAGTGGCTGTCTGTCCCCAAGTTTGGAAATCCAATCCTCTTTACATGTCACTGGAATGCAGCCTTGAAAATTCACTGTTGAAATCTTAAATAAAACCGGTTTTTAAATTATTTTTGTCGTTTGGAGGATTTCAAAAAAGGGGTTAATTTTTTTTTCGAGTCGTTGAGATGTTTTTTTCTACCAACTTTATCAGCATTTATTCATTTTAAAAAGAATAAATTGTTTTTACAGTTTTACCAGGTACAGGGTTTATTGTGATAGATTTATCTTAAATATAATCCATTTTTAACTGTTTCCATTAAAATAAAAAAAAAGTTTGCATGAACTCGTTCTGTCTGACCTTCTGTCCTATATGTTCGCCTTCTCTTTAACGTAAATATTTTTAGAATGTTTTTAAACTGATGTATGTTATACACGTTCGTAACATATTTCCTAAGCGTCCTATTTGAAAATAGTCAATATAGCAATATTCGATTGTCGTTCGCAGAGACATGCAAAAAAATTTAGACACATCACGGCATATGAGAAGTATTTTATTTAAAGCATAATACCTTTTTACTGCACAAAACATAGTGAGGCTAACATACATTATTCAGAGATGCAATAGCATGATTTCTATACAAATAGTGCATGATTAGGCTTACAGAGCCCTACAAAAATATTCAGATACATTTTTATGCTATAAGTTAAAATAGGCTTGAAGTGCATTTATAATTGTTATTTTTAAGGATTTTTTTTTTTTTTTTTTTTTAATTATTATTACACTATATTTTTAGTTTACTAATATACGTGCGTATATAATGTTTAGACTACACAAACAAGATTTTATTTTTTGATTAATTTTTCCCCCGTTATAATTATAAAAATGTGTTCATATTTCGATGCGTTACCAGAGAGATAAAAGCGCAATAAATGCTAATCAAAATAACGGGTAAGTAGAAATTTATAATGTTTTGTATAATCAAATAGTACAGCATATCTCATCCTTGTTTTTACCATGGTTTCGAATGAATACCAGTTTTTATTCGTAGAGCTAGTGAGAAATATTTCAACATTTCATTGTCATTTTTCTTTTTAAATAACATCTCTCTATAAATCATAAAACTAGAGACTCTACTAAAATAGAGGACACTTAATCAGGCTTTGAGTATCGCATCCCTATAAAAGGGTTATTTTTCTTTCAATATTTCTGAGACCCAAAAGTTTTTGGCTTCCATTTGTCAAGTAGATATGAGATCGTAATCACCTAATAAAATTGCTGCTGAATAAGTATATAGAAATAGTTATTCCAATCTTCCTATATTATTTACACACACGAGTTATTATAAGCAAGACGTATTAATCCTGGACGATAGGACCCATGCCCCAGCCCGCCCGGTTCCCGCTCTTCGATATCTTTTTCTAGTCAATTTTGTCTCTTATTACTTCCGGTGTGATTTTTTTTTTTTTTTTTTTTTTTTTTTAAACACACTTGACATTGTGAGTTTTTTTGCTTTTCTTCCCATGCTGTTCCTATGGGTTTTTTTAGCTTTTTTTCTCCTTTTCCCACATTCTAAAGTGGCGGTGGTTCCCGCCCACCCACCCCCATCACCGCCGAGACACATATGAGCGAGACGTATTAATCCTGGACGATAGGACCCATGCCTCAGCCCGCCCGGTTCCCGCTCTTCGATATCTTTTTCTAGTCAATTTTGTCCCCTTATTACTTCCGGTGTGATTTTTTTTTTTTTAACACACTTGACATTGTGAGTTTTTTTGCTTTTCTTCCCATGCTGTTCCTATGGGTTTTTTAGCTTTTTTTCTCCTCTTTTCCCACATTCTAAAGTGACGGTGGCATATTATTTACACAACAAAATCTGGACTGCCTCCGAACATTGCTTAGTCAAAAGGTGTTTAAACAAATATGAATTGGGGAATATTTTAGTCCATAAACAAAAGAGAAAAATTACAACAGGGTGCTTGAATGTTTCTCTCCAAGGTGATATAGGCCTCACCGGTGGCCTAGAGTTTCTACTCTACATGTTCGTGGACAAGTGAAGCCGGGTTTGAACCTCAGTCGCGCTCGTCGGTCTAGCCATTCGGAGTTATCCGTGGTTATTTTTTCGAAATTCTCGCGAACTCCTTAGTATAAGACACTCCACGAAGAGCACTCCGACCAGTCCTCGAACTATTAACCCCTTCCACTCCAGGGACGTACGTGCGTACGTCCTAGTGTTAATGGCCATTAATACCATGGACGTACCTGCATACGTCCAAAGAAAGTATACGATACTATTTCAAAATTATAATCTGGTATTTCAGACATTTACACTACAGCTAGCCTGGAGCGGAAGGGGTTAAGTAGCCAACTGGCCATAAACTCCTCATCACTATCATGTTTGTATATTGGAACGTAATGTATCTCAATACTTTTTGTGGATCCGTATAAAATGACGCCTCAACAGTCGGAGAGAGCTTCTGTTCTCTAAGTTAGGTAAAAGGGAAGTGACGGTTCCGTATCTAAGTCACGTTCGTCCACCTAGATGTTCCGAGATTTTTGTGTTTTTCTTCGAAATTTGCGTGAATACGATCTGAGACCCGCTTTAGAGCGGACCCCCCCCCCCCCCTCAATAAAGGGCATTTCATACGGGTCTAGGACCTTCGTGTAGTCACTTGGGCTTTAACTACACTTCCGCATAAAATAGCGATGAAAGGTGAACGCATCAATTCCTGTCATTACCATGCTGTAACAAAGCTGTGTAAAAAATATGCACCAATTTCATTCTCTTTTAAAGAATTTAATCTACTTCAGACAAGGAAGTCCCTTAGGACATGGTGTCAAATGTTTCCCTTCTGTCTCCAGCGATGATCCCAATTTAGTAAACCAATGTAACATATATATACACACATATATATAAGCAATTTAATAATACTAAAAAGATACTTCCAATAATTGATTCCATCGGTATATTAAGAATAAAAATTCTTCTTTGTACCTCTGTAAAAAAAAAAGAATTATGATCCTAAATACTCATGAAAATCTACACAGTTTTATTTCTTTGTTTTATTCAATTATTGAGGAACCTTTGAACTCGATGGCTTTTAGCATCCATTTGTCGAGTAGATGACCCGCATCGATGAGATGGTGGTCACCTTGGGTCACTGTTGAACTCGCATATTGAATTGCGAAAACAATTGCGTGAACAATACTATATGGAAAACAATAGCGACGAAATTTCGCCACCTGTCCAGTGCCTTACGGTTACGACATTTCGTGTATCTAAAGAGACACTTTTTTTTCTCCAGAAATGTCTCCCGCTTGATCTCTGGCCGTTATTGCATATTCATAAATTCCGAAGTAGAAGGAATTTGCAAGTATAATTCTTGAGCAGTCGTATGTAGTTCTTTAGCATCCTAAATGAATCCAATGTTGGAAAATAAATGCTGCTCATTTAGACGGATTTATCTTAAATACAAGGTGATTATAATTAAATTTAAAATTTCAAAACTGCCCATCAGAGCGATTTGATATTTTAACAGAGCAATCGTGAGGCGATGAAATTTTCTTTGGCAAAAGAAACAGAATAGTTCCAAAATGTGCCGTTAATTATCCGTAAAGTATTTGTTTCATGAAGCTCCTCTTTTTCTTAAAACCCAGATAAACTGCTACGTCAGAAACGCCGAAGAAAAATATTTCAGATGCATACAGCTGTTTCGGTATCCTTAAACGTACCGTTTTCAGTGCAAAAAGAATTCTGAATCTGGAGAAGTGCTCGTATATATAGAAGAGGTATTGAATTTAGTTCAACCAATAGGATTGCGGGAAAGGTGGGGAGTGTGGCCAATAGGAATTTAGGAATGTTAACTGTGTAAACAGTAGAAAAATTAAGAAAATGGGGACTGAATGTACTAGTTTATCCGGGTTTTAATATTCCAACGCCAAGTCTCCTGTTATTACTTCTCTTTTTTTCTTTTCACTATGACTGTTTCCGCTGTAAATATGTATTCTTTTCTTTTTGCTAAAAAAATTATAGTAAACCCTTGGCATCTACTGTTTCCTGCTATTCCATTGTGTTGCTAACAACATTCCTGTGTTTAATGAGTCCATTTTGGCGTTCTCCTGACATTACCCTGACAGTACCCTCTATAGGAACATGTTAGAACTACTTTTTCCCTCCCCAAAACAAAATTTCATTGCCTGAAGATTGCTCTGATAAAATATCAAATCGCTCTGGTGGGTAGTTTTAAAATTATAGCATTTTGAAATCTTAACTTTAATTATAAATCACCCTGTATATATCTCTTGTTAGCCTGTATTCTGTCTAATAGCAGATGGTTTCACATTATATGCTACTCCTTCTTCTGTAGCTCGGTAGGGAGAGAGATACCTGACCCATGAAATGTTTCACACCACGTGTCAAGAATTGATAATCTTTTTAAATTCAGATTTAAAATATATAGATTCATGCGATAAAATTTTCGTTTGGGCTTTAGCAGCCTGTATGTGTACCTCGTATGAATTACGGAATCGTGTTCTTCCACCGTCACTTTCACTTCTCACATTTAATTTTTGTAATTTTTAGTACGACAGGACTATTTCTTTCAAGGTGGCATTTTGCGTCGTTACCAATTTATAGTGTTCCACTTCGAAAATCCCTGCCAATGTGCAATTTTACCATTTAATTTCTTACTGTATCTTGAAATATTTTGTGAAATCCGTAAAAACTTCCGTATATATATTTCACTTCCCATCGGTGAGGATCAAACTCACAACCTTCGAGTTCGTAGTCGTGTATACTCTGACGACAGAGCCAACGGGTTAAATGTTTCCTGATTATTTAGACTAGTGTTTTCAAATTTTTTTTTTTTTTTTTTTGGGGGGGAAGGGTGTTAAAGTACAAATATAAGTAGTCCTGTCATAATTAAATTCTGTCTTAGAATTTCATTCATAGTTTTAATGCTCGCGAAGCGAGCATACATCGTTTGTGATATATATTTTTTTTCCACAAACCTATAGCGTCGTGTAATTAATATTCATAATATTAAAATATATGATTGTACTGCCGTACATCGAAAATCTCTGTATATCGGATTCTTATGAATTCCGATAGGAATTACACAGAAAAAAAAAAATCTGTCATCCTCAAAGGTACATCCTAAGAACATCCTCAGCACTGAAGTAGGGAGTTTTATCATGAATTATAGGGACATGGCAAATTTTAAGTTGACAGCACTGGTTGAAAAGGATGGATTTGCAAGTAGCAAGACGACGTATAGTGAGCTCTGCTGTATGCTCGATTGGCTATCGAACATTAAAGAAGAAAAGAAGATTCGCTGTAGTAGAAATTATGAAAGTTATACTGTTAATGACATTGTAATTAATAATCGTATTCTACCAACTGTATATGCTCATCATGTAAATGAAATCACTCATTAAATGTTACTAAACCTTGAAACCGCGTATTCAACTTATCACACACATATTAATGTCACTGCGTTCTGAGCGTCAAATTTTCCTCTTTTTCTTTCTATTGCGTCACATCTCAACTTAACTATTTTTCTTATTTTTGTGAATCGAATCGCCCTTCCCAATTGTAAAATCTATTATTGACTTATACATATTTTTTTCAATATATGTTTGTTCAGTTTCCTTGTTATTAGTTACTTTTCCTCAATTATATTAAAAAAAAAAAAATAATAATAAAAGCTTTACCACAGATAATTTGTTTTCTATTTAATTTAAGGAAACGTGTATGGTTTAATAAGAAAGGTTTAATAAGGTTATTTTCAATTATAATTAACTACTAGCATATGCGTGAAACAGCAGTATAAAACTTTAGGGTGGTTTTAACAAAACTTCCGTCGCAAACAACCCTGAAGCTAAAACATGTGAGCGAATTGCCATAGTTTGGTGGGTGGACAATTCAAGAAATGCGCCCAATGGTTTTATTTATTTATTTTTTTTTTTTTTTTAACTTTTTAGTTCAAAAATATCTTTTATAGGGAAAAACGGAAAATATAGCAAAGGAAATGCTATAAAATATATTACTTACAAACTTTGAATAACCACCATAAAATGCAATAAACTCGCAACAATTGTTTCGGGTCGAAAAAACACACGACCCTTCATCAGGCGAATAAAGTAAGCACGAGTGCTGCAGTCAAAGCGGCAACGCACGAAACAATTGTTGCGAGTTTATTGCATTTTATGGTGTTTATTCAAAGTTTGTAAGTAATATTTTTTACAACGCCAGTTTTGTGGTGCTTTTTTATTAAAAAAAGAAATGTTCCATACGGAATGCATATATAATTAGGACATTTATCGATTATTTTTTGGTCCTATGTGGTTCATTCCATTTGCTAATAAATTGGACAATTTTCTATAAAAAGCGCTATCTGGTGGACGTATTTTGAGTTAAAACTTTTTTTTAATTCTTTGACCGCATCTTATGAATCGTTTACCTTCCAAATTGGCTGGCAATCTGCTTGTCCGCTTTATTCCCCAGGATATTGTTTATAGTGGAATTTTAATTCTATATAAGCCCTGTATATATCTAATCATTTCCCAGAACCCTCGGCTTTGATATATAGGTTCCACAGTGTGTGTTTGTTATGGATAATAAAACTGAATAAAATAAGTATAATAATGTAAATAAAAATAATTATAATAATGTACACGAAACAATGTACGTATATACGTTTGGTAATCCTTCTCCCTCCCTTAGCCTGAGGCGTTTCACGAAAACAAACCTCTTTCTTCTTCGTTGCCATTTGCATATTGGAATAAATTATCGCCCGTAATTTATCTTTATTATTGAGTCGATGTTGGCAACAGGTATTCTCTCTCCGACAAGAAAATCTCCCACCAAAGCGGAAGCAGACTGGGAAATCTCGCTAGATTGGCGGAAAAACAGTCCCATCAAAAAATTCAATAATGCACATGATCTTCCATGCCGCTTCCAATTTTATACGACTGGTTTTCTTCTTTCCCTCTTTTCTCAAAAAATCATGTCGAGGATTCTAATTTGTGGGAGTTTCTCTCTCTCTCTCTCTCTCTCTCTCTCTCTCTCTCTCTCTCTCTCTCTGAGATTCTCCCCCCCCCTCCCCCCCCCCCGCATAGATTGGAGATATTGTTTATGGGAAATTTCTAAAGCTATATTCAATTTTTTCCTGTTTACTCAAAATTATTCAAAATTATTTTATGGCGATTTGAATAAGAAATTCACATACATAATGACGTTTTTATCAGATGAGTCTAATCGATCCGTTTCACGAACGAACTGTGGAATTGGATGATTCTTTGTTAAGGCTAAGGCACCTATAATGGAGGCCAAGAAAATGATGATTTAGCTTATTACTTCTTTTGTACGAATTTTAAAAAAATGTTGTTGAAAACGAAAAATGTATTGATAATTCACTTCACGTTGAAATTTTGCATTTGGAAATGATAATCAAACACCTCTCTATTTGCTTACTATATGACGTACGTTTTGGAGATATCCACAAATTGATTTGATTACTATCTTTTGACGCGTGTATGTGGACATAAGAGCTGACTTTTCAAATTTTTAGGTATAAGGGGAGGGGAGTTAAATCAGTCCTGGAGTTCTAGGACATGGGAAGACTGATGTGTGAAAATTCGGCTATACAGAAGTGATCGGTCTGCATTACAGTTCCAGAAAAACTTAATCTTCTTTTCAGCCCAAGCCAATGTTATTCCATGGGAGAATTTCTCTACTTATTAACTAATTCATATTTTTAAATTCTGTTTTCACATTCAAAAAATCCACAACTGTTGAATTGACGGACCTTTTTTAAAAAAGGTTTTTACTTTCTTCTATATTCAATAGAAGAAAGTATTGGATTCGTAAAAATTTTCAACCTCGGGTTTTTGATGGATTTACACGTTTTGAGAGCTGTAGAATACGATTTGACCATTTTTAGAAAATGTCTGTCTGTGTGTGTGTGAAACAAAATTTTGTGGCAACTGTATCTGAGGTACTACTGCACACAATTTCATACAAATTATGTAGTTACACCTTGACATAAATGAGTGCCTATCAACTTTTGGTAAAAATTGTCTTACAGGTTGGGTTGCCATCCCGCTTTTTCTAAATTTTTAACAGGGTGATATAGGACAAAATTTTTTATAAATGTGCATAAAGAGAATTTTTTTTTAGAAAACATTATGAAATTTACAAGAATTATTTATAATAGAGATAGTCAACTGGGAAATTTTTTTTGTATGTGTAGGAGCCTTGCCCCCCCCCCCCTGGGGGGAAAATCTTACTCCCCTCGAGGGGAGTAAAATTTCAAGATGGGTAACTTTCGAAAGGTCTCGTCAATACCTTTAAAACGAATGGTTGAACTATAAATATGTGATAATTTAAAACAAAGTTATCGATTTTTACTTTTAACGAAAAAAAAATCGTATTTTTTTTTTCTTCTTAATATGTTACTGACAAGGAAACATTCAAAAGGTGTCATCTTCAAAAAGTATTGAAAAATATATATGTGATTCTACTCTTCATAAAACACCAGAAAATGAAAAAATTATCGGCTGAAATTGATTACAGCGACCACAAAATATTATAAAAATTAAGCATATTTGGCGATTTAGCGCTGTTAGGCGATACGTTTACTAGCACCGACATTGCCGTGTACGAACAGAACCGTGTTTTGCTTTTCCGCCAAGTACTCAAAATCAATCGCTTAGCAGTGTGAAATCGTCAAATATGCTTAACCCCTTCCACTCCAGGGACGTACGTGCGTACGTTCTAGTGTTAATGGCCATTAATACCATGGACGTACGTGCATACGTCCAAAGAAAGTATACGATACTATTTCAAAATTATAATCTGGTATTTCAGACATTTACACTACAGCTAGCCTGGAGCGGAAGGGGTTAATTTTGATAATTTTTTGTGTTCGCTGTAATTAATTTCAGCCGATAATTTTTTCATTTTCTGGTGTTTTATGAAGAGTAGAATCACATACATTTTTTTTCAATACTTTTTGAAGATGACACCTTTTGAATGTTTCCTTGTGAGTGAATTTGTATAGGAAAATATAGAAGAAAGTCTTGTGGTGGCCACAACATACTAGTTTTTAATTTTTAATTTTGAAGCTGTAAAATACGAATTTTCAACATGGGAAAATTTTCATTTTGCAGTTAAAAAAAAAATATATATATATATATGTGTGTGTGTGTGTGGAAGGTACACGTGCCTTTCCACAGTCGGCGACTATTATATACGTGTGCGGTTTAAAGTACAGTCGGTAACTAAAGTGTCCGAACACTAGCAAAAATTCCTATGTAAAAAAAGTACATTTCATACGGTTTTGTTAAATAAATCCTTGTCGAATCCTCTTAGTCAGTGAAAGAACATGATTCGATAAGGATTTATTTAATAGAACCGTATGAAGTGTACTTTTTTTACATAGGAATTTTTGCTTGTGTTCGGACACTTTTGTTACCGACTGTATCGTATTAAAATTCCGTAGTTAGAATTTGTATAATGTCTGTTTTGGGCACCTCCATTTTGGTTCATGATATAACCTCTTGTTTTAACCCTCCAAACGGCTGATACGGATTTTTTCGTTCGCCGAGTATTAGTTCATTTTTCACTAATACACTTTAATTCCAAAGTAGCATAATTATAAATTCTCAGTTTGCTTTTTTAAATATGAAGCTCATATATGATAATCACGAGGTTTATCTTTAAGCCGTACAAGAAATCAACCGTGATTTCATGACATTTCTTAATTGCTTTGCTCTTTATCAGTTTATTTTATTCTCAGTTCATTTCCAAAGTGTCGATTAGTTTATGGAAAAACAGGTTAGCTTTTTGGTTAATCTTAAATATTGTACCAAAGAAGAAAGAATTAATAAAATACATAGTTTATGAAAAGTTTCTGTTTTAAATGCATACTTAGAACTAATATTTCGTGTAAATGAAAATCTAATAATAAAATTTAAAAAAAAAGTATCAAATTCAAACGTATATCAAATTTATCTTGCACATTAAAATTACAATTCCTCTTCCCGATTAGATTAAGATGTCCCTGTTTAATCTCGGTTTATGCTAAAAATTACATTAATTTTTGGATCTGCAGCTGAGGAAAAAATTTGGAGTGACTCCACTCGACTTTCCGAACATTGAGTAATTAACAGTTTTGTAGATAAAGTAAAGAAAGAAGAGTTGTTTAACAAACAAAAGAGAGAAAACCATAACAGAGTGTTTGAGTATTTTTCTCCCTATATTACACGATGTTTTATTGAACGCTACTGAACTTTGAGCCCATAGATCAGAATGGTGAAGAATGTTTCGTTGTGTCCCTGTAAAAACCGATAAATGATTCACCAAAATGCTTATAGTTAGTGGAACAGTGATTTATAATATTCATATAAATTTTCAGCTCAATTGAATAAGGCGTTTAGATGCTATCGCACTTTTAAAAAATGGGCCCCATAGGCCATAATGATAAAGAATTTTTCTTTGTGCCCCTGTAAAAAAACTAAGTGCTAGATTCACCAAAATCTATACAGTTGTTGCAACTGTGACCTATAACATGTGTACACATTTTTTGCTCAGATTAATACGCTATCACACTTTTAAAAATTTGGCCCCATAGGCCATAATGATAAAGAATTTTTGTTTGTGCCCCGGTAAAAAAAACTAAGTGCTAGATTCTCCAAAATCTATACAGATTGAGTATCTGTGACTTATAATATGTGTATAAATTTTTTGCTCAATTGAATGAGGAGTTTAGATGCTATCGCACTTTTAAGATTTTGGCCCTATATGCTCTAATGATAAAGAACTTTTCTTTGTGTCCCTGTAAAATAACTATACCAAAATCAATAGTGTTCGTTCTATAGTGACTTACAATATACGTACCAACTTTCAGCTTATTCGAAGAGACATGATTAGTGTTTGGAAAGTAAAAATGTTTGTTTTCAATAAAGTAATCAAATTCATATCAATCACCATTTAATAGCTTAAAAAATAAAATCAATGTATCCAGCTTATTTGGTAAACGAGAACCTACCTCTCCACAGAATGACAGTTCTCTTCCCCATTCCCCTTTGTTTACGAAATCAAAATTGGAGAACTGAATGAAATTAGAGGATCCATAAGCCGCGAACGACGCCCTCTATCGCCTCGACCCGTAAACTTCCGCCACAACACTGCTGATCGCGCGATCGGGCTGGTCACATGAATAACTGGGAAATATTAAAAAAATAATCGTCTGTGATTGAATTGTGATTTTTCTTATCTTTGCTGAAAAATAGGTAAGACTTTTCTTCCGTTTTATTGATATGTAAAATTTTTGTTACTTTTTTAGATTGAATTTTGATTTTTAAAAAATAAATTTACATTTAATAATTTAATGCGGAAGTTATGAATGGCATGGAGATTACGAGCTCGGTGGATTTGAATCTAAAATAGTAATATTGCTGTTATTAGTAAAATGCTCTTATTTGGGCACTAAATAACAATATGTATATATATTCTATTTTTGTAAGTGTGAAAGTATAAATATGGCGCAAATTTAGAGGGGAAAAAATTGCTCTATAATTAATTTTAATTGCCCTTTCTAAAAAATAAGTACATCTCCTCAGTTTTGGTGTGTAGCATTTTAAATTGACTTTTTTATTTGAAATTACTATATATATATGTGTGTGTGTGGAGGGAAGGAACTCAATGTATAAATCGTAAGTTTTGTGTTATATTGTTAAGTCGAAAATTTATCCATTGATCACTTTAATTTTTTAACATTAAATAACAATATATATTTTTTTACTTTTGTAAACTATGCAACATAAATTATTGAAATTTAAAAAATAACTAAAATTAGTTTACATAAAAAAACATCGATGAAGTAAAAAAAAGTTTATAAAAGTGAGTCTTTCAAATATTCAAAGGAATAGCAAATTCAATATTTATTTAAATATCTTATTTCTTAATATTACAGTGAATGTAAAATTGAATTTAATCCATAGATTTTCATTGTAAATGCTGTAGCATTTTATTTATTGCTTTTTATGTATTTATTATTATATTTCTTTTTCAGTATCTCTCAATTTCCTGTATAAAAATTAATACGTTAAAGTGTAATATTTATAGGTGTTTGCACATCCAAGATATCTTTAATCAAATGAATGAGAAAAAAGAAAAGGTGTTTATTTTTGACAGGAAAATATATAAAGTATAAATTATGAATATCTAGCACATTTTAGACAAGATTTTTTTTTTAATATTACCCTATTTGTTGTGTGTATATTTTTTAAACTATGTCACGTCTATTGCAAGAAATTTTCTTTCGAATAATTTAAATTTTAGGCCCTTCAGATTTCAATGTTTTCATTCCCAACTTTTTCCTGCAAAATGCTCTTGCGTATAAAAATTCGTACGTAAGTTGGCTGGCATTGAATTTACAGCAAAATTAATTGTTAAATCGCACAGTTCTGTTATATATTTGTAAAAACACATTTAGCATAAAATTAGATTTTTTTTTTTTTCTCCTTAAATAGAATAAATGAATTTAAATATTCTGCAAACGTTGAGGGGAAAGGAACAATTAAGCTTTTACGTCAAGTATTTTGCAAATACTTATTTTAAATGATTTAACTTGAAACTGAATTGTTAATTTTATTTTGGATTATAGCACGCCATTCGTAAAAATGTAACTTTTACTTTTATAAGTGGGGGGGGGGGGGGAGGATCGATTCTTGACAGATTTTTTATTCATAAATCGGCTAACTACGAAATTTTGGTAATAAATGCGATGGAAACATTTTTTTTTTTTTTTTCCTCCAGATAAAAATCCAAAAAATGACAAAAGAAATTCAGGTTGAAACTAAATTAGTGCCTTATTATTGATAGAGCATATTGGTACATTTGTCCAGATCTAAGAAATGTGAGTGTTCCAAGCATTTTTCAGCTCTCAGTAATATATATTTTAAAAACGTACACAGATTTTTAATTTAATATTCTAAAAGTGTCACTGTGATTTTCTATGTATCAGAATGGTTAAATTTTTCATATTGCGTTTAATTTCCATTTTGCTTTTTTATGTTAATATATGCTTTAAAATTTTACACTGCCATCTTATTTTTATGAGACTGTGTAATTTTTCCCAATTGGTATTTTCAATGGCATATTTATGTTTCTGCAGATGCAATATCAGTTAAAAACATAACAACGTTATAAAATAAGCATTAAGTTTTAATTTTAAAAAATTAACAGTATACAATTTACGTACATTTTTCCCCCCTTTGACATTGCATTCTAAGTTATTCGTATTTTTCTTATTTATCCTGTGTTGTAAATATTTGATAACGGCTTATTAGAATGCACACTATTCCTTTTGTCTATAAAACCAAAGAATTTTGGTCGGATCCTGGTGAATGGCAATGTTAAAAATTATTTTAAATTTGCCTTTAATTTTAGAAATACGTTTTTTTATAAAATATAGCATCGTAATGCGCCAGTGGAATATGGAAAAAAAAAAAAAAAAGTCAATGTGTTAATATTTCCTAAATTGTCTTTATAATGGGTCGAATTAAATAAATTGTAAAGTTTATAAGCTTTGAAGAAGTCATTTTTTATCAATAAACAGAGCCTGATTAAGGCAGGGACATACGGGGCAGTTACCCCGGGCCCCCACATCAGAGGGGCCCCAAATAGAAAATTTATTTAACGTTTCCGTCTTTAGTGAACTTTTTTTAAACAAAATATCAGTACAGTGTAAAATCCGGCTTAATTGAGCCATCGTAATTGCGAAAATGTATCTGAATTCTGCCCTAATGTCAGCAAGGATATGAATTTTTTGCAGCTAGATGATAAAGTTAACAATCAGAAATAAGATGGATATATATGGTGAGGTGAAAATTTTAAATACCTACATAAAGTTCAGTTTTTCATTTCTGAAGTAGTGAAGCAGAGGGGGGGGGGGGGGGCAAAGAAGTGTTTGCCCCGGGCGCATATAATGAAAGACTAACGGTTTCAGCACCTCTTTGGCGCATTGGCGAAACCGCTAAAGCACAACCAGTTCTATCGCCAATTCCCATTCCGCTTCCGCTCCGTAGTTTTTTTTTTTTTTTTTTTTTTTTTTTCTGTTTTGTTTTGACCTTGATCAACGTATGGTTCCTTTTTCCAGTCTATGACTTGCTTATTAGATGAAATTCTTATAACGAAATACATTAGTGAATAAGAAATGATGAATTGAAATTTTGAAATACATTAGTGAATACATTAGTGAATTAGATAATAAAAATGAAAGAAAGAAATTTCAAATATATGTTAAAATAATAATAAAAACAAGTTTTAACTTTTCTTTTTTCTTTTCTTTTCTTTCTTTCTTTCTTTCTTTTTTTTTTATTTATTTATTTAATAACCAATCACACATGTATTTATTAAAACTATTTTATAGAAAAGTTTGATATATTTTATGTTTATTACTCGGTGGAGAAAAAAGAAAAGAAAAAAGAATAAATGAATGAAAGTGGAGGCGACAACTTTTATTTTTTCGAAAATATTAAAATTAAATATGTCAGTTAAAGTGAAATATAATACCTAAAAAAGGAAGAAAGTATCATCTGACTTGCATAGAGCATAATTACTTTCCAACTGTGCTTACTCATTACTCGTTACATAGTTTAATCTATATTCTTTAGTATATTTTACCTCACAAGTGACACTTAGAAAACATTTTATTTTTAATTACGAAGGAAGACAACTCGCAACAGTTATTTTTACAGCTTTACTTTTAAAGAAAATCGTACTAGAGCTTAGTTAGGTGCAGCCCTGTACGTTATTTAAAGACAGCAGGTACACAAAATTATATTTGTTTTTAACTGCAGAGAAAAAAATATCATAAAAGTATATTTGCCAACTTGTACTTTTTTCCCCCTACTGGTAATTTTTAATAAAAATTTTTAATAAGTGTTTTAGTAGTTTTCTGTGATTAAACATGATGAAACATTTTGCAGAGAAATAGTGGTGCTATAAAACTGTAGAAGTTGGCACCTATGTGAAAGAAATATTTTATAATTTTATTTCCAGAATGAAAGCATTTAAAAATTTCTGTAACCTCTATGTCATCTAAAATTTTCATATGCCCTATTGTCTATACGGTGTACTTGAAAAAAATTCTTAACACTTTAAATCTACTTTGAATAATTACCATTTACATCTCACACTATATCTCAACATAAATGAATAATTTACGCTAATCATACCTTATTCTACAATAGAAATAGGTTTGTGCATTTAAATAATGTGTAATTTTTTAAAAATATTTCTGACAATCCCCAATGCATCGTAAATCTTTAATAAATATCAGTACACGAAACGGCTGCGCAGGTAACGCAATATTCAAATGAAAACACCTGGGAAAAAAAAAAAAAAAATCGATGGTGTTTTCCAAGCATAAAAATAACTGCACATTCTGATACAAGAATGAAAGAAGCTAGAAAAATTAAACTGAAGCCTATTTTTGTTTTCTAAGTAATCAAATATAAAATTTCCCACAAAACCAAATTTAATTTAGGACGATAATTATTATTTTTTTTAGTACTTTCTTTTACATAAAGACATGGGGTAACTGTGTTGCGTTCCTTAGCAATGTTTGCTCTATTCACTTTTAAAAATTTCTTTCGCATGTTTTCTTTTAATTTAACTTTTATTACTTTTTTTTTTTTTTATGTTACAGAACCAAAAAAAAAAAAAAAAAAAAAAATAGCTGGTTTAAATATAAAATCACTGTTTAAAAAATAAAATAAAATAAAATAAAAATTATTTACTTTAAAATTTGAAGTTGCTTTCCTTAACAACGGTTCGATTCATTTCTTGAAAAAAAAAAAATAGTTTGGCGCAAGATAAAAAAAAAAAAAATCTCTTTTCTGCCAATTTTATATTTAATTATATTTTTTAAACTTGTTTTTATTTTTTATTTATTTATTTATTTTCATATTTTTACTTTTTCTTACCCATATATATGACAGAAAAAGTACTGTTTTGCGGTCAAATTTTCGAAAATGAGTTCTTATTGTATTTACATGTTTTAAGGTCCATTAATCCAAAAATCAGGTTTCTAGCGATTCATCTGTGTGTCTGTCTGTGTGTGCCTCTGTGTGTGTGTTTGTATCTCATCAGCATATCTCTAATAATATTATAGTTTTAAAAAATTAAAAAACACGCTTTTATAGAAATGTGAACTAAAAAGCACAAAATATCTATCTTAATGTTAAAATGCTGGGTAAGAGAAAATCGTGTGAGTGATACACCATAATATTTACATACATTTAAATCTTTAATTAAAATAATTTAGAATTAAACGAAAACAATTTCTAGAAAATTTCTCCTGACTGGGATCGAACGCTAGACCTTTAGGTTCGTAGCGCGAAGCTATACCTCAACGCCACGCCGTTCACGTAGGTAGAGTCATTTTTTACAATATAAATTTTTTGTTTGCTCCCAGAGCGGTTACAAACATGCATACATACATACATACAGGAGAATCTAATAAAAGCGTGTTAAAAATGAAGTAGCACTATATATAACAATAGAGAAAGTATTGTTCTGAATCAAATTTTCAAAATTGAGGCTTTTTTTTTTTTTTTTTTTGTATATTTGCATGTTTCGAAGTCCTCTGAACCCGAAAATCAGATTTTTAGCTGTTGATCTCACTCTTTCTTTCTCTCACTCTGTATGTCTATGTGTTATTAATCAACATATCTAAAAAATAAATAGTAGCACAGTGTACAAACTTAGAATTCTAAATCTATAACATATAGAGATGCCGCACCAATTTTTGATGAGATTAAACGAATGCTTCGTGTTTAGGCACATCGAAAAGAATTTCAAATGCATTACGTCTGTAGGTGACATTTTTGATAGATGCAGTTTATGTTACACTAAACAAAATGAAACGAATATGCATTTTTTTTTTTATATGTATAAAAGCATGTTTCGTGTAGAATATGGTATGAAAATTATTCACGATTCATTTACGATGCTATCCAATAGAAATAGAATATAATGGAATTATATTTGGAAATTGTAGAAAAACTACTCAGAGGTATGAAAATTAATTCTTCTTACGCATACGGTAAATAAAGTATTTTATAAATGAAATTTTATGTGCTTTTTTTTTTGTTGTATAACGCGTTTCGAGTTTCTTTGGACACTAAAGATTAAGATTTTAAGTATTTATTCTTGTGTATATCTGTTTTCAGCGTAACTAATGTAATAATAATAATAATAATTGTAGCCAGTTTACATGTTGAATTTAAAAGTTCATGTGAGTTTGCTACTTCAAAAGCTTGATTAAAATTGAATTCCATGGAGTGATGCAGGTGATAGTTTTCTGAATAATTTTGAGTAAACGTTTAAATTTAATAACAGTCTGAATTCTACATAAATATAAGTAATATATTCAAACGGCTCCTCACACAGAATTATTTGTGAAATAAAAATATTCCTAAACCTCTTTTAAATTCTTTTTAACGTAGGCTTACATTACTCGTTAACTTATTATTTAATGTGCAATCTGTCTTTATTTACTTAAAAGGCAAGAGAAGAAGTTGTGTGAGCGTCACACCAGATTGTTTGACTTAAAACCAGAATTTTAACCAGACTGTAAAAAAAAAGAGAGAGAGAGTGTGTAAAACCACTTTCAAGTCGTGTATTTTGTCTGAAAGCAATATTCCTATAGCCTTAATAAATGTATTATTTTTATTTTATTTTTAATATTCGGTAAATATAATTAAAACATATTATTCAAATTGTAACGGGCGCATTATTTTGAACCTGTACACAAATTTACAAAAATGAAAGAATTTTTTCGTAAAAAACACACTGAATATTTTATTATGTTAAAGAAAAAAAAAAAAAAAAGAAAAAAAAAAAAAGGGTAATAAGATAATTTATTGCTTTTTAGTAATCTAATCTAATCTCCTATCATTTTATGATTACGTTAACAAATTGCTAAAGATTAGTAATATCAATTCGTATAATTATGACCTTTAAAATACGCTTAAATAATAATAAGATTCCTTTTAAAAAAAAAAAAAAAAAAAAAACTTGCATTTTGTTTCAATACCTATTAAAAATAAATTTCATCTTTTGAAAAGACTTTCTTTTTATTGCATCCTCATTTACAATTTACCAGATAATTGCAAAACAACCCCCTTCTTCCCCTTGCTTCTTCCAAGAACGGAATAGGGTTGTTATGCGCTGCATATATGAGGTAGGGATAGGAGAGTGCCATATTTAGTGTGACGCATTTCATCCTCGCCAACGAAGTTCTCGCGCCAACAGGTGCTGAAACCGTTAGTCTTTCATTATATGCGCCCCGGGCCCCAATTAGGCTAAGTCGGGCCCTGTCAGTAAGTGTCAAAATATCTTTCATCTAGATTTATCTCAAAACGAGGATTTTTCCGAATTTCATATCAATGAAATGCTTGTTGCGATGTAATTTAAAGCACGATTCTATAAAAATTATCGCCAAGACTACTGGCATACATTCAAATAAATGCGTATACCTTTAGTTTCTATCTGAATTAGACTTAAAACACAATAATCTTAAGTTTTGAAAAACTTGGAATTCACATGAAATTTTACCATTAAAACACAAAAATAGGGGGGGGGGGGAGGTAAAATATTACTTAGCCTTATCAGGTTAAAAATTACTCTTTATTTATTTTATTTTTATTTATTTATTTTTGACAGCTGAAGGCAAAAGCTCTAAGCATTCTGCCATCAGACAATGTTCGGGGAGGGTGTTATGTTTTGTCCTTTTTTAGTTAGTCTGCGCAGGGACAGAGTGTTTGACAGTGGCTAGTCCTCGTTCATCTGTTTTATAGCCTACTTTGCGCACAAGTGGTGTTTTGCTCAGCCATAAAACGATGGTAGGAGAGAGAAAGGGGCATCAGTCGCAACACAAAAACACACACTTACCGCCCCCCCCCACCCACCCCCGAAGAAAAAACATTATATATGTATATATATATATGTGTATGTATATAGTTTTTTTTTTTTTTTTTTTTGAGAAAGAGAGAGGGGAGGGGGGGGGGCAGGGCCTGATTAAGCTTTGAAGCTAGGGGAAGCTCAGTATCATTTCGGGGCCCTCTTTCATTTCAGAAAATCTTGTTTTCCTGTTACATATTGTAATATAAAAATGTTATAGACCAAAAATTAGTGTGTGTTTATAGTTTTTTTTTTTTTTTTTTTTTTTTTTTTCACTTATATAATTGGGTAGTTTCTACACACAACATTAAAATCGTAAAACTTATTAAATAAGAACATTCAGATTTTTGAGGTTAAATAATAGATTTTTCCCGAAATAGGGAGTATTTTATCTTGCTTTAGGAGAACTTTCTAAGAAAAATTCAGTCTCAGTATGAAAATATAAAACAGAAAATTCAAGACCATGTTTTTAGTCATTTTTGGGCCCCTTCTAAATTTTAGAAGGAAAGCTTGTGCTTTCCGACCCTTTTGGGTAATCAGGCCCTGTGGGAAGGGGGGGAGGGTGTTTGTTCAGGGCCTAAATTTGCTCTTTAGAATTCAAAATTAAGATCCATGTTTTCATTGGGCCCGAGCATGAAACATGACTGTGTTTAAAGGGTATTTGCTACGTAAAGCTGCAACTTCAGGAAAGATTACCGAATGTTGACCTTGATCGGACCATCTTCCTTCGGCCTATCAAAACAAACGTGTTTCACGGATAAAAGATGCTTTTTTCCTTCCTCATTAATTACCTGGCGTAGAAGGATGCATAGCAGAAAAAAAAATAAAGCTGTTTTATCGAAACAAAATTTTATGCAATCAATGCTAATTGAAAGGCAAGGACTCTTTTTTACGTTCTGTTTAATATTATAGCATTTTATTTAAATTGAGATTGGATTGATCGAAATTAAAGGTAACTTGAAATGGGGAATTCCCGTAATGATTAAAAGAGGGAGGGGAAGCGAATTAATTTTGACTTTTTTTACCGTCCGTTCTTTCTTTCTTTTTTTTTTTTTTTACGTTGATTTGCATATATTTATGTTTATGGCTTTACTTTTAACGCTTTACCTACCGACGGTACTTTAATGCCGTTTTAGATTAAAATCCTATAAGATCGTCTTTATCAAAGGAATGTCAAAGTTTGGAGGAGGGGCGTTACTTTACCGTCATTATTTGCACATAAAGTCTCATTAGACCGGTATTTACGGCTTAAAGTTATTCCGAACGTTATTCAGTTATGCCTATACGGGTATTCGAACCCGGCACTTGGCAGCTGAGGAACAGAGCGCTAGCCATCCAATTACCTTTCGGGCGAATGTCAAAGGTCTTGTAAGTATAGGAAGTATACATTTTACTTTATCCTTTCTGTATGTCATTCGACGCTACATGAGGTAGTTTTTGATCGACATTTTCATAAACTTCCTATGTGTTATAATTCATTTTTATATCATTCTAAAAATGTACCATAAAAATATTTTTAACTACGATAAAGAATAATATTAGTTTTTTCACAAATCCTGATCTTTTTTTTTCGACCTATAATGTACCAATGGTATTTTTAATACACCAACTCAATAAATTCTCTTTAATAACAACGATGGTGTCATAAGAATAAATTTTATTGTTTTTATCTTTAAAAATTGCTGTCAAGTAACTTAAAAAAAAAAAAAAAAAAAAAAAAAAAAAAGTATATTTTTTATTTATTTTATAATGTTAGCAATGCAAGGTTAAAGAGAGCATACAAAATACTTTATTTTTATTAATATTACTTATTTAAAAAGTTACCTTTAGATTTTCCGTCGAGTAAAAGGTAGGTCAAATAAATTAGATTTACGTCAGAAATTTAAATTATCAGACAAAGCTAGATTTGGTACTAGGTACTTGAAATATTATATTAAATGAAATTTCTTATGTAAAACGCATGTATATGACCTAGAAATACAATACATTTGTGTAGCCGTGTATATTAAAGTGTACTAAAAATTAATTTGTAATAGTATTATAGTATGCTGAAAGTTTAGTATATTACAGAAACGTCATAATAGTAATAATGTAGTTAGAGCTTATATCCTCTTATGTATATTTAAATATTTTTGTGCTCCCCTGTAAACCATTCATTAATTTTAATCTGAGTTGTATCACCTAAAATAATAATCGCGACCTTTCTATCAAGCGCAGAAGAGTAATCCACAGTAGAGTGATATAGCATTTTGCTCGATGAAAGGGTGTGCTTTATTATTTCGATTCGAAACAATTTTTGCGCAATTTTGCAACTAAACAGTTTTTGCTTTCAAAAGTGTTACTCTTTCTTATTGAATACTTGTTTTTAGATGCATTTTGCTGCAATCACACTAAAAGCGTTTATAAATGAAAATTTTCTGAACTATAATCTTTATCACTAGCCACCAGTTGTCAAATATTACTTCCATTACACGACTTACCACAGGTAAAGAAAATATTGTAATTTTTGACCGTATGTCAAGAATTTCGATTCAGAGTTTTTCATCTGATTTTACAAAAGGTTCAAATTGAGGCTATACGTCGCCACTTCACCAAACATTTTAAAATCCCACATACACACGCACACACCTTCATCACAAGTAAATAGTTTCGTTTATAACCAGTAATTTGGTGTAGTGTGAAACACACAAAACTTCTTTGAAAGTTTATCTCTCTCTCTCTCTCTCTCTATATATATATATATATATATATATATGTGTGTGTGTGTGTGTGTGTGTGTGTGTGTGTGTATAAAATTTTTGGCACTCCGTTTATTCGCGTGCTCATCCTAGGGAGTACCGCCACGCTCGTTAGCAATGTCTGAAAGATAGCATTGTAACGTCTCGTGCTCATTACAGCTCCTTTTCGTAAAATCCGTGTGGGTGAGTCGAAAGTTGACTGAACTCCCCGACTCAAGAAAACAGTTGACGGATTTCGAAACTCATTCATTGTTATTCATTTTAATGAACTATTTGCTTGCTTAGCTTCTCCTCGTCCCTTCTTTTTTTACCATGTTTTTATTAACTTCTATTCTTGTGTGTCCGGTACAAATCTTGCAATCGATTTTTAACTAATTTCCCTACTAGCTAGACGTTTGAAATTTTCAGAATTGCTCGGAACTCGATCACAACTCAATACTTTGAAATTTTTATTAGTTTTCTTTTAATTAATTAAAATATGAAAATAATAATCTACTAATAGCTTTAAAAACAGCCAATAAAATATTAGCTGTAATTTAATGGTTGCCAAAAAAAATTGACGAGTTCATTTTCTTCCGACATAAAAATAAATACATTTAATTGAACGTGAACGTTAAAAAATTGTATAAAGTTAAATGATGCATCTCACAAAAATGGACGTCATTATCACTTTAAAAATTTTATACACATTGAGTGCTAATGTAGTTCTATAGCTAAGATTCAACAGAAAATTTAATAAAACATGGTATATAAAAAGGTTTTTTTTTTATCTTATAATTATTTTAATTTTTCCTGGTGCTGTTTTCAAAACCATTATTTTCTTAGAAATATTCTTTTGAAGCCACCAAGCTGGGCACAGATATAGTATATTATAATGTATGTTATGCGTGTAATATTTATATCCCAACCCCGGCAAGAGAAGTGACACAGCTCCAGGTCAGGCAACCCTCGACGAACACGGTACTTGAAGAACACAAGTTTCGAAGAACACAGATTCTTCCCCGAATTACACGGTCTCAAACTACACGATATGCGAGTTTCTTTAAAATTTCATCATGTTTACTTTTACCCGTTATATTATTTTGGGAAAAATAAGGGAAATACCTGTTTTTTTTTGTTGTTTTATTTATGTTTTTCGACTTATAAAAATATAGTGATTCGTTAGGATGGTCGAACATAAATGCGCGATAGCAGCACTCACGGGCCTGCGCTGCCGAAGGCAGTAGGGATCTAAAGCGAGATTTCCACCGATTAGAAATGATATTGTTTGAAATTATTTTTTTCTGATATATAAAATTTAGTAACTTATAAAAATATTGTCCTAAAGAAGATCGAACTGAAATGGGATAGAAATGGCACGCGCAAGGGCCTACGTTGCCGTAGGCAGTAGGGACCAGGAACAAATTTATCTTCGATTGGAAATGATTCTTCTTTTTTTTTTTTTTACTTATATATGTGTAATAAAATTAATAAATGATTCATTAATTATAATGATTCATTTAAAAATATTGACTCGCTAGCGGACGAAACTCGGTAGTAATTTATTAAAATTCGTGCATGTGTGTGCGAAAAAAGGATCTTTTAAACGGTTAATATTTTTATGAAGTGGATTTTAAATAGCAGCCCCCCCCCCCCCTCTTCTCCTTCCCGAAAATAATATATATATATATATACAGAGAGAGAGAGAGAAAGTAAATTTGGGAATCTTATTTCATGATGCAGTTTTAAGTTTTAATTCTTTTTTCGGTCGAGTGTGTGTTTCCTTTTTAGCTATTCAGGAAGTGGTAGTACTCGAGCGGAGAGAAAAAAAGTAGGGCTCGGGTGGGTGAGTCGTCTTTTCTCTCTTTTTCTCCTCTCTGAACGAAACGTGTCGCGGAGGGATTTCTCTACTCTACACCATCACTCGTCCGGATATCAAAGAAAAAATGGGTCGAATCTCCTCGCTTCAGTCATTCAAATCGTGTGAAGTATCGAATTATATAAATACGAATAAGCGCATTGCATAGCTTATAAAAAATTTTTTCAAAGGAGGTATGTTCTTTTAATTAGAGGAACAAATCTTATGAAAACATTTATATCATTACATTTAGAGAAGGGAGCATAGAATAACCCTTAAAAATAACAGCTTAATATTGATTGTTTTTATTATTATTATTATTATTATTATTACCATGTTTTTATTAACTTCTATTCTTGTTTGTCCGGAATCTTGCAATCGATTAACTAACTTCCCTAATAGCTAGACATTTGACACTTCCAGAATAGCTCAGAACCCGATGACAACACAATACTTCGAAGCCCGATTTTATAATTTTTGATTAGTTTTCTTTTAATTAATTAAAATGGGAAAATAATAACCTCCTAATAGCTTTAAAAATAACCATTAAAATATTAGCTATAATTTAATAGGTGCCAAAAAAAAAAAAAAAAAAAAAAAAGAGTTCATTTTCTTTCGACATAAAAATAAATATATTTAATTAAACGTGAACGTTAAAAAATTGCAAAAAGTTAAATTATGCATCTCACAAAAATAAACGTCATTATCACTTTAAAAATTTTATGCGCATTGATGAAGTTCTATAGCCATGTTTCAACAGAAAATTTAAAAACATGGTGTGTAAAAAGTTTTTTATCGTATAATTATATTTGCTTCTATGACACAGTTTCTTTCTGTGGTATGTAATTCTAATTATCAAACACATACACATGTATGAATTATTCAATATTTTAATGGAGTCTTCCACCCGCCCCCTTTTCTTACACTGTTAAAAAAATATTGATGAGCTTCATCCGTCTATTTGTACGCTCTCTTATTTTTATAAACAGGTTTAAAAAGACTTAAACTGATATGTGTTATTCTGATTAGCTACAATTTATAATAGGCACAAAACATACCAAAATTTTGATACACACAAGCATGTTTTCCTATAGAGAAAAGAATTTAGAACCGTCAGATGGCTTTTTAACCTACACAGTAGAATAAAGTATGTTTATTTTACAGAATGACGCAACACTATAAAATGAAATTTACTTCGAGTGCATTTTTAAACATGTTATTAGAAATTTTTTTCTTTTTACCATACCAAATATTATTTAGTATACTATAGTGCGTATAATATAGTACATGACTACACAAGAAACAATTAGAAGTTTCATTTTATAATTCATGTAAACTTCGTGTTTTTTCTTTGATAAATATAATGTAAAAGTCTCCCGACAAAAGAAAGCTAATTCTTAAATAAAACTGTTTTAAAGAAAATGTTCTTTCTTTGTCTTTGATAAGTTTGTCATTATTTTAAAAAATAAAGTTCCTCAAAAAGTGGGTAGCCCCCCCCCCCTTTTTTTTTTCTTTCATCATCTTTTTTAAAAATAATGAAAGCCCTTTTTTAAGCGTTTGCCCTTTCCTTTGTACGAATGACGGGATGCGTGGAAATGGTTTTTGAATTTCAAGATTGTTTAAAAATAGCCCCGCAATAAAGTTGTTTTATATGAAAAGACACTCTTTGTCATTGTTCAGTAAGTTTTCTTTCTTTTAATCTCGTCTTTTTGTTTCTTTTAATTTAAAATATCTTTGTTCCTATATAAAATAAATAGGACCAAGTTGTATTTTTTATTTCATGCAAGTCTTTTATTTTTATTTATTTATATTTCAGTTAAAATTGTATTTACATTTAAACAACCGTATTTTTATTATTAAAACAAAGTATAATATTGTATTCATTTTTATTTCGTGTTACGTGTAATACGGGAAGTATATTTGATTATTTTGTATTTGGGAATATTAATAACATCTGGTTGTGCACCTTTTTTAAACTTATTTGAATTAGATTTCTCACTTTGGAAATAACCCACGATTTGACTGTTGTTGTGTGTACCTATGTACGTACGCATTTGTATACGTGTAAATATCCCACGTAACTGTAAAACGGCTAGGGATAGAACATTGAATTATTATTTTTTTTAATATCTAGCAGTGCACCTCACTCCCCCCCCCCCCTTTTCCCCAAATTCTTATCACTCGCTGTCATCTGGAGCGGTAGGTAGGTAAGTTTGTGAATGTCACGCTGGAAAAAATAAATTAGAAATATCAGTCGTATCGTTACAAATAAGGTACCAAATAAAAGGGAAGATTTTTCTGAATACGACGGATTAGTAAACACCTTATCGATCAGATAATAAGATTTTTTAAAATTAACTAAAGTATCAAAATTAGGTGGCGACAGCAGACGATTCTCTGGAGAGAAAAGAAAACATCTGCTATACTCATTAAGTCACATGTTTTTGAAGTGGAATTAAAAATTGCAGTTTTCAAATTTTCTCTCACGAATACAAAAATTAATATACAGCATGTACAACACAAGACCAACTTGCAGTTTAAATTTCATCAATTTTGGTTATTTTTTTTTATTTTTTTTTATTTATTTATATTTTTTTGCAAATTTCATTCAAACTTCGAAAAGATTTATGTGATACGATACATTAAGAATTTGGGTTTTAATAGCTTATTTTAACGTTATGTATTTTGAGATAGGCGCGTTGAAATCTAGCGTTTAGGACCTGTGTAGTATCGAACTGTGCACCTCCTTTTATTAAACACTATGACCTTCCGTTTTAAAACTTGAAAAAAATAATAATTATAATAAATTACGTAGAAGTTTTAATAGGTGTATAAGGGAGTCGTGATCACACCCAGATTTTTTGTTATTTGTATGACGCATGATTTTATTTTCTGAGCGTATACTATGCAAGGAAAGTATTATAATTGAGAAAAGATCTGATTATGAGATTTTAGGATATATCTATATTTTTGAGGTCTCCTAAATTAATTTTTGCTACTTTTTTTGTGATGCGTATGTGTATGAGTAAATACGATAGCGCCTAAACAATTTATTCGATTTAGCTGAAAATTGTAGATCACCGTCACCGAAATTGTACAGATTTTTATGAATGTAGATTCTGCGAATTATTTTTACAGGAATACAAAAATTCTTTATCACTACGGACTATGAACTCAAATTATTTAGAGTGCACTAACGTACTAGAGTGCACACACTTTATTAAAATAAAATTGTGTAAAAGCATGTTACGGGTGTCATCGTCGTAAGAACATATAGATTTTTATTGGTGTAGGACATAGTTTTTTTTTACATGGATACGAAATACAATTCTGATACATTATATTGAAGTCTATGAAATCTCGAACTATTTGAATAGGTAATGTTTTAAACCTAAAAAAGAAAAAAAAAAATGGCTGGTATATTATTTGCTGTGTGTGCTTACTGTTAATCGTTGTTTTATGGGGACGCACATATATGAATTCAATTATATTAAGGTCTATTTACAGTATAAAACTCGGAAGAAATACACAAACACCATATTATAATTTCCTCTTTTGTTTAGTAATTGACTTATTCTCTGATTTTAAATTTACAAGTATCACCCAGTGGTCGAAACTCGAACATTTTTCTGTAAGTATTTAAATAATAAATGAACAGTGTTCTTAGTTTTTTTTTTTTTTTTTTTTTTTTTTTAAGGATGAAGTAATTACTATCAGAATCTTTGTTTACTTGACGATACTTACACTAATGAACTTCCCTATCCATTTGCCTCCTAGTCCTCCCTCCGAGTGGTCAGAGTTTTTCTTTTGAGGTTTTACAAAATAAATAGGAAAAAATAAATTCAGAAAATAAGCCCCTATATTGAATTTTTAAAAATTACACATGGGATGTAACAAATTTCTTCTGTAGGAATTTTAAATACAAAAGATTACGTGTATAAAATTATGTTTGTATGCCATTGTGGCCTCATGAGTCTTTTTTTTTTTTCCCCTGCAATCCACATTAACCATATTTTTCGAACGATAATATTTTTAAGCCCTTCCTCATTATAAAAGTAGGCTAAAAATGTACGACAAATATTAGGTTTGAATATTAATAATTAGATCAATTTAAACAACTTTAATTACTAAATATTCGGAAAGTCGAATGGAATCACTCGCGATTTTTTTTAATGGTAAGAAAGACAAATTGTGAAGATTTGAATCTTCATAACGTTAGGCTAACAATTGCTTACGAAGCAAGTGATGTTGGCGGAAATATTTATAAATTCAACCAAAAGAATTTTTATCCTCTCATTTCCATATTGTGTGAACGAAGTAAATCAGCATCCCGAACGGCGATCCTTCGCTGGAATGCTCGCTTTTTTGGAACAAATCGCGTTTTCCCATGACATGTGATCTACTTTTCATGATGCCACGTGACCAACAAAACCCTATAACTCACTTTATGCTCAGGCGAGTGTATCTGAAGGCGACAATTTGCGAGTTTTTCGAGAACGTAGACGCTCCTTTCCAGCGGATCTATCCAAAACTGAATCCAATTTGGTTTGCTCTGTTTCAGCTCATTATTGTTCCATTCGCGCGAGTTAGATTCGTTATTAGCCGATAATGTTATTAAAGTCGTACTCATTTACTACGAACCTTGGTTTTTACGAGAGGCTAATGCAGTGATGCCAGATGGTCGTAAATTATTTCCCCAAACAGGTCTCCATATTTCCCCAAACCAGGGGTTTTTTTCCAAAAAATCCCCAACTTGATTTCTACTAAAAAGGGAAAAAAAAAATTAAGCAGATTTTTCTACGATTTAAGCTAAGATTTTTCCCCAAATGAGGGCTATATTTGAAAAAAATCCCCAAATAACAATAAAGCTATTGAAAGTCTCTAGTCGTATCGTAGGGATAAATCATTACGTTGCCAACATTGTCAGAGTGTTGAACTCCCCAGATTTGTCCCCAAAAATTTTAGAATTCCCCCAAAAAGTCCCCACAAAGATTTGGTCCCCAAAATTGTCCCCAGAAGCCTCAGAAATCCCCAAAATGGGGACAAAATCCCCAATCTGGCATCACTGGGCTAATGTTGCCAGACTTTGACTTTTTTATTCAATAGTCACCAATAATTTTGAAAAGAGATATTTGGTACACATAATAGATAATAAAGTGGCAATTAAAATTTAGTGGTGAATGTTTAATAAATAAATAAATAAAAGCCCCCCAAATCTGGCGACATTGCGAGAGGCTGGGTACAGCGAGGAATTCTTTTTCAAATGTTTAAATGATAAATGACATAAAGGTGGGGAAGGGGGGGGGGTCATCATTGTCCAAGAGGTTCTGCTGTCGAAGCTGGGTAATAAGCTGCTCTCGAAAAAGTGTATTTTTAAAAAAATAAAAGAAATAAAGTTTGAAAAATATTCTGCCAATTTGCATTAAAAGAAAAGAAAAAAGCCAACCTCGCCAAAAAATAAATTAATTAATTAAAAAATGGGGACAAAAAAAGGTGTTACAACTTTAAAGCTTTTGTCTGACAATGCTTTTTTTTTTTTTTTTTTTTTTTTTTAAGAAAGTTAGTTTAATTTGGATGGCTCTTAGCTAGATTTGATGAAATCTGCCAAGATGCAAATTATTTAATGTTTATAAAGTAAAAAAAAAAAAAAAAAAAAAAAGTTTGACGCCTTTGTCTGTTGCATGGTAGCTTCCAAACGGGATGGAAAGGAGTATCGTTCTATAGGGTCAGTTCTTTTGCACATTAAACCATACTAAACCCGGATCTGTGGCTTAAAGTGAATTCCGAACCATTACAAACATTCAGACCTGAATCGAGATTCAAACCTGGCACCTCAAGGACAGATTGCAATTGGATCAGTCGATTTTTCGGAGGTTTGTTTTGTTTGGTAAAGGGTTTAATTGATATAGCTATTCTATTATATTTAATATTATTCACTTCAGGCCTTGGGGGATTTTTAAACAACTTGTTTGTCACAAAAATTAAAAATGTAAAGCAATGAGAAATTTCTGGTTATCTTTTATAATAAACAAAAAATAATCGTGTAATAATGTATGTTTTATTTAACAAGATTTGAGCATGAATACGTAATTATTTTTTTAAACGAAATTTCTGTAAAGGGAGATTTTTAACACGCTTTTATTAGCTTCATCTGTATGTATGTCTGTATGTATCAATGTATCTTTGTAACCGCTCTGGGAACAAACAAAAAAAATCTATAATGTAAAAAAGACTTCCCTACGTGAACACCGTGGCTGTGAGGTAAAACTCCGCGCTACGAACCTAAAGTTCTAGCGTTCGAGCCCAGTCAGGGGAGATTCTTTAAAAATGGTTTTTGTTTAATTCTAAATTATTTTAAGTAAAGATTTAAATGTATGTAAATATTATGGTGTGTCACTCACACGATTTTCTCTTCCCCCGCATTTTAGTACTAAGATAGATATTTTGTGCTTTTTAGTTCACATTTCTATAAAAGCGTGTTTTTAATTTTTTTAAATTATGATATTATGAATATGAAATGTAAAAGGAACAGATATGTACGACCCTAATTTTTGTCTGGTTAGATCGTTGCTCGAAATTCATTTTATTACATTTTTTATTATATTTAACGATGCAACGAATTTTACAATCCCGAGCCTCGTTGAATGGTGCAGAAGGAGTTAAAAAAGAAATCGTCAAATTTTATCTACGTTTCACTCCTTGTTTGGCGAGAAGATCTACCCGGCAATCCTTTCGACATCCGCTCGCGCTCTTATACCAAGTCGTCTGCACTTTATATTTCCTGTCACAAATATATATTTCTTTTTTTCGCTTCCCATTATGTGTATGTGTTTATTTCTTTTAATGTCAAGCTCCTTTCTGACTCTGTTACACGAGTTATTTTATATACCCTGGGTTGTAACTTTGACAAGGGAGGGTGAAGGATGGAAGCAGAGGAGGTGAGGTAGACCTCTTGACTTTTTAAGACCTCGCGTAGGTGTCTTATTCTATTTTCGACGTTTTTAGCCGATGCGGGAAGTATATAAATATGAGAAAAAAAATTAAATATTGAAAATACTTTTTTTTTTTTTTTTTTTTGATGGGGGGGGGGGTGGAAATATATTTAAAATTTGTGTTATCCAAAAGTTGTTTGCGAAGTTGCCAACACTGTCACTATTACTTAGTTTTGTAGATAAAGCAGAAATTCAGGTACATCGATTCATACGCATACACATTTTAATATTGCTACACACATACATTATTTGTTCTTAAAATTATCTGACTCAATTTTTTTCTCCATTTTTTTTTTTTTTTTTTTTTAATTGAAACATTGGTATTGTAATTTTATCTCTTTGTTTTGATAACATGTAAAATCTCTATATGAATTATATCAGTAACCCCCCTCCCCCCCCCCCCATCTATGAAAAATGTCGTTATTAGCATTATTCAAGAATAGAAAAGACATTCTTTTAAAACAATTAAGTCTTTCTTTGTCAAATTTAATATGGGCGGAAAAATAGGATAAAATATACTTTTTTTTTTTTTTTTTTTAAATCCTATTATATTTTTTTATTCTTATTTATTTATATTTAAAGAACACGTGTGAATCGAGTGTTGGGCTCAATGTGTAGATTTAACAATGTTAATTTTTTTTTTCAATTCCTACTATTAGTTCACACTCTCCCTATATATATATCTTGTACAAATCTTGCAATGGATTTTTAACTAACTTCCCTACTAGCTAGAAATTTTGAAACTCTCAGGATTGCTCAGAACCCGGTGACAACACAATACTTCGAAGTCCGATTTTCGATTTTTTTTTATTAGTTTTCTTATAATTAATTAAAATATGAAAATAACAGCATCCTAATAGCGTTAATATAGCCATTAAAATATTAGTTTTAATTTAATTATTGCCAAAACCAAATAATAATAATAATAATAATAATACGAGTTCATTTTTTTTCGACATAAAAATAAATACATTTAATTAAGCGCGAATGTTAAAAAACTATAAAAAGTTAAATGATGGATTTCACAAAAATTGACATCATTGTCACTTTAAAAATTTATGCACATTGATAAGAGCTCTATGATTCATCAGAAAGTTTAAAATATGGTATATAAAAAGTTTTTTTTCTCTTATAATTATTTTTCTTTCGTTTTGCACACGCGCTTTTTATTTCCTAATTCAAAATTATTAAAAAAAAAAAAAAAAAACTTTTTCGATAGTGTTTGTAAGTAGGAAATTGACTTTAAAAAATTTTCTTTTATATTACTTGTTAATTTCTTCTTTTTCCTTCTCTTACTATATTTGAAGAAAAATGAGTATTATAAGTAATTAATTGAATGTAGACAATTAATTTCTTCAATCCCTGAATATTTGTGAATTATTCCACACGTTCATTAAAAGAAATGGGAGTAATGTGTGTGTCATTTCCAGTATAATGGTCAGTCCTTACAAAAACAATACATATCGTATTCCAGCAACAAAACGGCACAACTCAAAAATGCAGTATTTGAGAAAAATCAACTTTATGATGATGCATTGACACAACACGTTTGCCTCTCAGGTAGATAATTTTCGAGAAAGAAATGGGTGTGAAAATGTTGTCAACGTTGAGACACTTTATACACATTTTACAAAGATATAAATTAAAAATTGCTTGTATCACTATTTTAACCGGAGTGTGATGATGATGTTCGTTCTGCTGCTGGAAGATGCGCTGATGCATGATGTGCTAACTGCTAACGTACAAAGGGAACGCATCATTTTCAGTCACCTACGCATTTTTATTAGTTATATAAAAGTGGAAATGATCTTATATAATACAAAACATAGTTATGTAGAAATTTAGAGTAAATATAAACTATTTAGGCAAACTGAATATTTGCATTATCTTTCTTAAATTATTGAATAATTAAATAATATTTTTTCTGAAATTTGTATTTACCGTAAGTTGTGACGTTGGTAATATTTAAATTGAATCATGAAATTACATTTATAATTCTCTAAACAATGAATTCAAAATGTTCCAAAATATATAAAAGATGACTTGACTCATCAAAGTCAGATAAAACACAAGTTTAATTTCAAGACGGACACATATGATGATATACTAAGCACATTTTACACAAAGAAATAAATATTTACAAGAAAGAACTTATTTGAATTAATATTACATGTTTTCTACCGGTTTCTTAGAGTCCTACGACTCTGCTTTCAGCTATATCAACTAAAAACAAAAGTTAAGCACTGTTTTTTTTTTTTTTTTTTTTTTTTTTTTTTTAAGTGTCGTTTGATGGGAAGGGGGGAATTCACAAAGAGTATTACGGCAATACTCGAAGCCTTGAAAAAGTTTGTTTTAATAGTCAGTGTTATAGAAGAAAAGTATAAGTTTATTATATCATTTTTTTTTAAAAAAACAGTTCTAATGATTCTTTTACACTATTATTTTAAAAGTAGTACTTAATAAAATTTTGATCTGATACACGTAAATACGTGTATGTACATATGTATGTGTATCAAAGCAAATTTGTTTATTTATAAATATACATCTAATATTACTATTTTTAATTTTTTTCCTTTTAATAAAGCATTTTTATATAATAATTTTTGTAAATTAATTTTCACGTTAATAAAATTCATATATGCATTGCTTATAAAAATTCTAAAAGTTTTTTTTTTTTTTAATAATGTATGTATAGGCGTATGCATGCAGTTTATTAATGTATTTACTTCTATACACATACATACATGCATACACGTATGCATATGTATGTGTATAAAAGTAAATATATCAATAAAATTTTTATATCAATATTTTTTTTTAACTTTCTCTTAATTTTATTTGCTAAAATATTTTTCATTTTTTATCAAATAATTTTAATTTTAATAAAAGTTATATATTCTGTACTCATAAACATTGTTAAATAGTGCTTAATTATATTTAAAGTTAATAAATAGTTATTTGTGAACGTATGTAGCATGTATGTACCTACGTATGCGTGTATGTATATGTAGAAGTAAATTTATATCGATTTATTTATTTATTTATTTATTTATTTATTTTTTACATTTAGTTTTCCTTTTTATAAAATATATTTTGTAAAATTTTCATTTTAATAAAATGCATACATTCAGTGTTCATAAGCATTGTTAAATTGTGCTTAATTATATTTAAAACTAATATATAGTAATATTGTACACACGTAGGTATCTGTAAATAAAATAAAATGAAATACTTTTGTTTAAACTTATATCCACTATATATATATATTCATAAACAATTTTCTAAATAATTTTCTCTTTTATAAATATAATTTTTATGAAATAATTTTTATTTTAATAAAATTTGCATGTTCGTTGCTCATAAGCATTCTAAAAATTGTACTGAAGTATTTTTAAAACCAGCATAGATAAAATTGCGAACACGAAACTGTATATACTTGTACATATACTTCTGTTTGTAAAGTAAAATACTTCAGTTTAAACTTTTCGACTGATTTTTAAAAATATTTTTTACTTTTAGATAAACAATTTTTTTAATATATTTTTTTTATCTTTATAAGATAATTTTTATGAAATAATTTTTGATTTCATAAAATTCGTATAGCCTACTGCTCATAAATATTTTTAAAATAATATTTAGCTATATTTAAAACTAATACATATAAATCACGAATATATGTTCGTTTAATAAAGCATTGTTTATGTTTATAAAGTAAAATTTCTGTGTTAACACGTTGAACGCCATGCCAGTCATTCTAGATTCTAGGCGTTTTGTCATATATCTGGTATATAAGGTAATGAAGGAATCATCTTGAAACTTTAGGAGTGTCAGAACATGTTATACTTCAAGAATTTCAGTGAAAGTTTTACCCGAAAGTGAAAGCAGTATCAATAAAAAATTAACACGTTGAGCGCCATGTGAACCATCGGTGGCTGACAGTGTGAAACATGGTATAAAGCCGCGTCAACCATCGGTTGTTGACAGTGTGAAATAGGATATAAAACTAAAAATATTACATTGTTTTAAGTAATTATTGAAATTTTATTTTTAAATTTGCTTAATTTTTATTTATTACATTAGGAATCTTTATGGAATTTTAATGGATTTTAAGAATTCGCGTGGCGCTCAACGTGTTAAATTAGCATGTCGTAAATTATTATTTTTAAACTTTTTTCTTCTAATAAAACATTTATCCTTATAATTTTTAATTTTGTAAAATAATGTTCATTTAATAAAATTTATATATATTCATATCATGATTAATATTATATGAAAATTTTAGTTGTATAATAAACATATGTTTATGTATACCGATATGTACCTATATATTAGGCTGACCATATGTCCCCGAATCTCGAAGACAGTCCCCGAAAACAACCTTCCTCCCCAAAAAATTACAACACATTTGAGGACGCCGGTTTAAAGTTATTAATGTTTTATTATATGTTTAATAAATTAGATGAAATAAGTTCTTTTGGGTGCTTTCTACATAAAAGTTACTAAAATTTTACCATTTAGGGTCAGGGTGATTTAATAATTTATTTTTTGTCCACGAAATTCGAGGACACCGCCCTATTTGTCCTTGAATTCAATGAAAAAAATATGGTCACTCTACTATATATAGGTTTTAAATATAACTGATTTTATAGAATATTAAATATAATATGAATATATATAGATTTTATTCAAATGAACATTATTTAAAAAAAAAAAATTACGGAATTAAAAATTATAACGATAAATATTTTATCAAAAGAAAACAGTCAAATTTGCATATTGTAAAATATTTTTCTTTTAGCCTAGAAATTTTACTTTGTAAACGTATGCAATGCTATATAAACGAACATACATTCGCGATTTATATGCATTAGATTTAAATCTAGTTGAGTAGTGTTATTAAAGCAGCGGACATGCAAGCTTTATTAAAATAAAAATTATTTTATAAAAAGAAACTTCATAAAGAAAAATGTTTATAAAAAGAAAATATATTAAAATTAGTTGAAATGTTTAAACACAAATATTTTATTTTATATGCAGATTCATACGTGTATACAACACATGTCTACATATAACATTTACATATTGCTGTTTATCAGTTTTAAATGTAATTAAGCACTATTTAACAATATTTATGAGTACTGAATATATAAATTTTATTAAAATTATTTTATTAAAAAAAAAAATTATGAAGAAATTTAAATACATACTTTATATATATATATACTGATATAAAAACTTTATTTTGCATGTATATTAACTTCTGTACATATACATGCAATGCATACATAAATTTTATTATCGCGAAAATTAATTTACAAAAAGTATTTTGTAAAGAAAAAAAAAATGTTTTATCGAAAGCAAAAGTTATAAAAATAATTAAAAAATATTGATTTTTATTTAAAAACAAATTTAGTCTCATCACATGTATACACTCATTTACATACGTACACATACCTATTTACATATATTAGTTTAAAATTTTATTAAGTATAAGTACTGTTTTCAAAATAATACTAAAAAAGATATTATTTATAAAGTTATTTTGAAAATGTTATTAATTAAATCATATAATTATATTAATTAATTCAGTATCATATGAATGTAATTTCATGATTAAATTAAAACATTAACAATGCTAAATACAAATTTTAAGAAAAATGTTATTTAATTATACATTATATTCAATAATTTAAAAAAGTTAACGCAAATATTCAGTTGCTTATAAAGGAGACGCTCTGTATTTCTACATAACTATGTTTTATACTGTATAAGATTATTTTGATTCGATTCTTATAACTACTAACATTGCGTAGATGATTGTTGCGTTGCGTTCCCTTTGTAGATTATCAGCATCACCCTAGCACATTATGCTTTAGCGCATCCCCGGCAATAAGGCTCCTATATATACGAGCTGGCGCATCAGGCGTTTTGTTGCCTTAGGGTTGCCACATGTACCCAGAGCGTTTCTCTGATAAACAAACCACAAACACTTTTTTTATCGTCTTCGTTACTTTAGAGTAACTTGTTTTATTATATTTCGCAATTTTAGCTAACTGAACTATGATGTGGCAGTTTGTTTAGCGATAAATTGCTATAAACCCTTAAGAAGTGAATGTAAAGTGTTCACAGACCTTCTATTACTGTGTATTTGAGTTTTGGCGACATTTTGTAAAAGAAACAGAAACCGCCCTAACAACACATCGAACATCCATAGGATATCCTCAGAATAAAATGACATCCTGAGAATGTAATGTGAAAAAAATGTGTTTTTAGGAATATTATTGTTACTTATTGCTCTTATCTTGACCGGATTACCTTCAGACCAAGATTTCTTTAAATCATTAGTGAAGCGATAAAGACGCCAAGCGGGAATGCTGTCCTCTTTCGAGGCAAAAAAATGGCGGTGATGCGCCGGCCTATTATTTTATTTAGGGGCTCTATCCGGCAACAGAACGATCATTATACAAATTTTACTCATATCGCATTACAAGTAGTGATTACTTGCTATATGATTAAATCGTTGTTTTGATTTAAATAATGTGAAATAACAGTTCATAGACTCTAATGTATAGGAGTTAAAATTAGAATATACAGGGTGATTATAATTAAAGTTACGATTTCAAAACGCTATAATTTTGAAACTAAAATATCAAATCGAAGCTTTGATATTTTACCAGAGCAATCGTGAGGCAATGAAATTTCCTTTGGGGGAGGGAAAAAAGTAGTTCCAACATGTTCCTGAAGATGGCGCAGTCGGGGTAATGTCAGGGGAAACACCTAAATGGACTCATTAAACACAGGAATGTTGTTAGCAACGCAATGGAATAGCAGGAAACAATAGACTTCAAGGGTTTACTTACTACAATTTTTTTAGCAAAAAGACGAGAATACGTGTTTACAGTGGAAACTCAGTCGTAGTGAAAAGAGAAAAAGGGGGAGCTTCACGAAACAAATACTTTACGGATAATGAACGGCGCATTTTGGATCTTTTTTTTTTTTTTTTCTTCTTCCGTTTACCAAACAAAATTCCCTTGCCTCACGGCTGCTCTGGTAAAATATCAAATCGCTCTGATGGGTAGTTTTAAAATTATAGCGTTTCGAAATCGTAGCCTTAATTATAATCACCCTGTATATAACACAGCATATAATTCTATATGATGTGTTATGAATTGTGTAAAATTTTTATTGCCCGATTCTAATTTGTTCTTTTCCTTTTCAGGTGAGTTTCTTTTTATTTGTTATGACCTCTTGTAGAAAAAAATGAGGGTGAGTATGCATTCAGTGTTGTATTTTGTACTATATAATAATTATTAAATGAGAAATTAGACACATCTATGCATAATTTTCATTGTTATTATCGTCATTCAACTTAAGTAACCAAAAAATGTACTTGAGATACATTTTTTGTTCCTTTCATAATGTCATAAAGGTATCCCACCTTTTCGAAAGTTGTATAAAATAGTATAAGTACGGTTTCCATAATATTTTACTTAGTTTTATTGATTAAGAGCGGACAATACCTAATCTCGCCGGCAGCCTTGGCCCCTGTTATCCTATGGGGAAATTTGTTTACATAATTACTCATTACCTAATGAATATTTTTAAATTCTGTTTTCACATTTAGAAAATTCATAATCGTTCAATTAGTACTTGTTTTCCAAAAATTGATTTTTTAAAATTTTAGTATTTCATTTTGCGACTAGAAAATGAGAAAAATGTATTTTGTGAAAAATCGCCTTTTTGAACACAAAATTAAAATGTAACAATTAAAAAAAAATGAATTTTTCAAAAAGGAGTATCCATTTAACGGTTATGAATTTTCTGACTGCGAAAACAGAATTAAAAAATATACATTAGGTAATGTGTAATTGTCGCAACAAATTTTCCCATAGAATAACATTGTTCACGGCTGTTCGCGGGATTAGGTATTGTCCCCTCTTAAGTAAAACGTTGTTGTTGAAAAAATCTTATTTTAAATGTGGAAAAGGGTTCTGCTAAGAGATGTAAAAAATATTAAGGGATTTTTCTTTAGAGCAATACTTTTGCTGGTTTTGACACTTTCCCATGAAATTGAAAAGTGTTTAACTTCGGCTGGGCTCTTTATCTGAGCTTTCATTAATGTAAATATTTTTAGAGTGCCTTGAAACTGATACGTTTCTTACTGAAAAAATTACAAATGATGGCAAGAACAGTTTGTGTGCAAGGATATATATTAAAAATCTCTGATGCATTACTTTCTGTAAAGAGGTATTTCTTTTAAAGCCTCTTAGTATAATTACTACACAAAGATTAATGAAATTTAAAATTTTCCAGATATAAAGGATGTTTTCTATTAAAAAAGGGTATGATTGTATAACTGATTCGTTTTACTAGTTCGCAAAAAATATACTTGGTTTCATGACAGGATATAGGTGAAAATCGCGGGAGATTCATTTTCAATTGTGTTATGAACTTTTTACACTTTCCAATGAAGTTAGTTTTTATGCATTAATGTTTACGGTGAAACGGAAAGGATAATGGGAAAGTTTTTATATACTAATACATTACACTTTTTACGTACTAGTATTTTAGATAGTTTTTCTTTCTTTTAAAAATTTGACAATAAATCCCGAAAAAATGTATGGTAATAAGAATTCCTTTGTGGAAGATAAATTCCATTTCCTCAGAAAATATTCTCGTAGGTATGGAGGGCAAAAAAAACAGCCTTTACCTGTGCTTTACTTTTCTCACGTTGCAGAATTCATCCCAGTCCTTCCCATGAAGCGAATGTTTCTTCTTTGCCAAATAGGTCATTCGCTGGTCCTGCATAGTTTAGCCACGATCATTAACATCTTTGTTTACAATACCCTTTCATTCGTTGTGATCCGATGGTCTTTCAAGAAAAAATAATAAAAGAAAGAGAAGAAAATACAAGGGCGTGTTAGTGATAGAGGGGTGAATCTAACTTGTCCCAATTTTATTTTCTGAGACTGTCAAGATTCCATTCCTCAAGTTCGCAGCCTTGGCACAGTGGGCAAGAAATTCGGTGGGCGAAGATGAATTGTTTGGAGCCAGTTTTTGCAAAAACCGTGAAGTTATTTTTCTGTGACCGTGGACTATTTGCTGTCAAGCCCCGTTTATCGAATAGGTAATGAGAAACACGTGCATTCTTCCGAAATTTTTGAAGGAGTCCGAAGTTAAGGAAAACGAAGACCATCCAATTCGGCACTTTCAACCTCATTTATTTCAAACTATTAACTGCTTACAATTTTTATTAAAATCACACAATCAACTGTGGAAGAAAATCATATTTATTGAAATTTTATTTTTCCGACTGAGTGAAAATAACCTAACGCCTAAAGGTTTCTGCCTAAAGGTTGTCTGAGTGAGTAATGCTGACCGGGATGTCGGCATGGATAGCTCAATTGGTAGAGCCTTGACCTTGTAAGTCAAAGATCCGGGGTTCGACTCGCGGTCCAGGCATTATTTTCACTCAGTCGGAAAAACAAAATTTCAATAAATATGATTTTCTTCCGCAGTTGATTGTGGGATTTTAATAAAAATTGTATTTCTTTCTCCCATTATCTAATGGTGTTTTCCATTTCCTGCGGCTTATTTCTGACGAGCTATCTACATGATAGACCAGAGATGTTTCTGCCTAAAGGTTGTCTGAGTGAGTAATGCTGACCGAGGTGTCGGCCTGGATAGCTCAATTGGTAGAGCCTTGACCTTGTAAGTCAAAGATCCGGGGTTCGACTCGAAGTCCAGGCATTATTTTCACTCAATCGGAAAAATAAAATTTCAATAAATATTAACTGCTTAGCTTTTTAAAATAGTTTCTTATACTTCTTTTTTTTTTTTTTTCTTTTGGTAAATTACGATGTTTATTAATAACTGCCAAAGAAATTAATTGCAATGAATGGGCGTTGGAAATTTGCGTTGCGAATTTCGCATGAAATAATTCAAAGAAGATTAACCGATAACCATAGAATGTCGAAGTTTTGTATTTGGGACAACGTATAGTTCTCTCTTTTAGTTACTACATAGCTTCCCATTTTAGAAATACTCCCGTTAGCTACAGAGGGTTGAAATTCAGTAAGTAGGACTTGTATAACATTTATTCCCCTGTTTAATCCCGCTATCACTTCAAGTTTTAAAGTTAGGAAATATTTTCCATCTTTAGATTAAGAAAAATGTATATAAGGCGTGCTGAGAAGCCATTTAATATTCATGTATATCATACTTTTGAATTTACCTTTGAAGTTAATGAATCTCAAAGCCATTATATGAATTTACTTTCAGTTCATTCTATAGCAACAAAAGTTTCATAATCTGTTCTGAAAATAAATATATATATATAGGGTAAGTGCACCAGTGATTAACACTTTTAGAGCAATCTCTGATGTTTTTAATGTTCTAGTCATCAGAAAATATTTTTTGAAATCTGAATACATATGGCATGAAAGACATTCAGAACCACATATATGTCAAAATATAGACATTTGATAACAATTATTTTTTATTTTGAATTTTTATTTGACACCCTTTGAATGTTCCAGTAATTGACACTGCCAGTTTTTCCTTTTATTAGTAATTGACACCAGTGGCGGCTCGTGAACCGAAAATAGGTGAAGAGCTCAAAAATATTATTTGAGTATTTTTAATGCATAATTTTTATTAAGCATGGTCTTCACTAAAATTAAGAAAAAATACTTATTTAAATGTAAATTTATATTCTATAAATGAATACAGTGTAAAATACAGTGTGACTCTTCACCTATTTTCGGTGCACGAGCCGCCACTGATTGACACCCTATGTTCCAGTGTTTGACACTGCTAGTTATTCATTTTACCAGTTATTAGCACCCTATGCTTCAATGTTTGACATAAAATGTTAAAATTCTTATATGTAAAACATATGATTTTATTATTTTTATTATTTATTATTTCGGGATAGATGTCAATTACTGGAGCACCTACCCTATATATATTTTTTTCCCTCCCCCCCCCCCTCGGAGTTGTAGAGAAATAAGCAATTCAGCGCGATTTAAATTTAGAATATGAACATTTTTACACAGTAGGTATACATGTAAAATGTAAATGGAGCACTATTCTTTGTTTGCGGCAGCTTCATAAAGTTTTTTCGTTAAAAACCGAACTTCAAAAGTTAGCCTTAAATTTACTTTAATAAATTGGAGGGGAGAAAAAAAAAATGCTTAAATCCTTTCGAAGACAAAATTTAATTAGGGAAGAAGTTCTCTTATCTTCCTTATCGGGTCCGTTCGCGTGCTCTTTTATCTTTATGTAAGTGATGAATGATAAGGATGTACGATGGAGACGGACTTTGGAATGTTGACGTTCGTCTGGGTTCTAATGAGGAATCAATGGTACCTGCCATCTTTCCTATCCTTCTTTAATGAGTCTCGTGCATTCGAGTGCGCATGCTTGAAATAGTGACAGGTGCTCATTAGTGTTCTGTTAATTAAAAAAATAATAACCCAATTGAAACGGTTGGTCGTTTAAAGTCTAATAAAATATACTGCCGATGACTTTCTTTGTTCCATTTTCGTCGTGAAAAAAGTTTCTAAGTAAACGCAGGGTCAACATCCTTTTTAACGGGGCCCGGATATACATGTTTCTGAAAAGGGACCCTTTGTAATAAAAATTCTATCCAGAATTGTTAGAGACTTGTATAAATTATAATGAGAGGGGAAAGAATCATTTTTAGTATAAATATTGTACTGAAAGGTTGAGGTGTGTGTGGGGGGGGGGGATCTCCAATTTTACATGATATTTTAAAGATAATTTTAGCGTGCTACATTAAGTGAAATGATGAGCTTTAACTTTCTTGACAATATCGTTAAGTTTTAGAACTAGTACATAAGTTCGAATCTGCATTTTTCTCTGAATGTGTAAATTACAGACCTAGTTAGCCATGATAGCTCTAGACCCCTGGAAGACTTGACCCCATCTCTTTTGTTTGCGGCTTTCTTATAACAGCATTCAGAGTCTTAAAACATTTAATTGAAAATTTGAAATTAAATTTTGAAAACTTTGTATAAATAGAAAATAATAAAAATAAGCATAACAGGCGTTTGTGAGTCGTCAATGTAGCAATCTGAATATCATTTCTGGTTTTACGGATATATATATATATATAGGCGGATAGAAACATAAAACCATGCTGTATAATGTTCTTCGGTATATATATATATATATATATATATATATATATTTAATGGATTAAATTTCTCCCATAATTTAACCCGCCAGTACACGGGTTGGGTCTGTGAGATCCATTTTATTTACTAGAATGCAATGTAAGAGAAATATTTTATATATTCTGTGACAAAAAATTATAATAAACGTAAAGTTTTATACTTGGTATTTTTATTGTGTGATTTTATTTTGTGGGTGTTATATTGTAACCATTCCAATATTGAAAGAAAAATGTGTCTTTTTTTCCACCCGTGCACTAGTGGGTTAAAAATATGTTTATGATACGTGGATTTCGTGACCAAAAGATTAATCTGTTTGATAATTTGACAGGTCGATTAAAAAGACAAAAATACGAGTGTACAATGACAAATGTTAAGTGTGAAAAACTCCCTCAGCATCGTCTGTTCACTGCCCTTCTACCCTCACGCATGCTCTTACATATATTGTTCATATAGTTGTGCAACAATACATGTTCCAGAATTTCCCCCAAAACAAGGTGGCTTCTCTATTATTGGCAAGTCACTCTGCATACTGCGAGCTTCAGCTTCACAGTACTTTATTCCGTATAAAGATATAGCTAATACTATATCGCTATATGACATCAATCCATTTTTGCAATCCGATATTTCCAATATTAATTAACTAAACATCCGCTTAGAATTATGTCGGCATATCGCGCATTCGGGATTGACGTCTCGCAGATCTCCGTGATGGGACGGAAATTTCCGAATCGGAGAGTCAGCTGTTTCAAATACGGGTACTAGACATCTAATCCATCGAATCGGATGATGACTGAAAGCTGCCTTGAAATCTTACCTTGAATCCTTCAGAGTTCCGTTCCTTTTCCTGGTCGAAAGGGAATGAGTTTTCTGCTTATAAAGTGTTATATGTATATAATGTTTCTTTTGTGTGCCTTTTTCGACTTCGAAAGTAAAAATTATTTACCAGTCTTCAATAAATGTAAGATGGATAATTTTTATGACACTGTCTGCTCTTGGAATCGAACGTATTGGTAACGTTTTCGCCAAAATAAAATGTCTTGAAGCTATCTTTAATAAGATCATGAACGGTTCTGTTGTACTCTATTTCGTCTGCAGTACTTAAAATTGTGGATGATTTTTTAAGACGTCATACGCTACTGTGGTCCAACATCAACATTACTGCTTTTTGACTTTTCTGATGGTGGTTCCGCCAAAATTAAATTATCTCAATCTATCTGTAATACGATTTTTCGTAACAGGTTTGATAGTATTCCATTTTCTCTATATTATCAAAGTACAGTTTTAAATGAACAATAATATAAAGAACGATTTGAGTAACGTTAAAAAAATAAATAAGTGAGTGAAATGTAAAATTTTCTTTTTTTTAATTGGTGTTTTGATTTTCTTTTGGAAATTGTGCAGCATAAAAAGTTTTAATTGGATTTGGATATTATCTGCTCATAACTAACTTCTAAAAATGTTGTATTGAAATACCAATTAGATTCTTCTTTTATAAATGTTATTTTCCCGTGAAAGTTTGAGTGCTTCTGCGATAAAAAAAAAATAATGGTTACAATTTTCACTGAAATTTAAACTATCGAAATATACCTGATTTCATTAAAATTATTACTTGCTTCTTTTACATTCTAATTTTCCCATGAAAAGCTGTGAACTCGCCACGAAAAGCTGAATGTTTCAACCTGAAAAAATTATTGGTTGTGATTTTCATAAAAATTTCAACTGTCGAAAAATACACCTGACATCATTAAATTTGTGTTTTTTACATTCTACTTTTTCATGAGAATCTGTAATAAACTATCAGCGTAAAGCTGGGTGCTTCTTCCTGAAATAATAATAATAATAATAAATAAGAAGAATCGCTATTTTCTCAAAAATCGAAACTCTCGAAATATTTCAGACTTCCTTGAAATTGATTTTTATCTCTTTTAAATGCTAATTCCTACTTTGAAATATTTTTCCTGTAATGCATCAAATGTTTCAGAAATGAATGTAATATTTGAACGGCTACAAATGTGGAATAAGTTGTTTTACTGTCGAAGATTCTTATAGCGATTTTCACCGAATTTCTTGCTCATCTTGCATTAACAATGAACATCTGTGAATAGTGTGGGTCAGAAAGAGCTCTTGACAAACTTGTTTTACCTTATTTTATCTCCTGCTTTTTCAAGCACGTTTAATGGACATCGTTGATTGCATGAATTCATCTTGTGACAATCCAATAACCAATATTCATTGTGAGTGCTGAATTTATTTTGCGTTAACAAGAAACATCTGAATAGTAGATCTGGACAGATTTCTCGACATACTTGCTGTTCCTTGTTATACTCTCGTCATTTTTTTAAGCACATTTATCGGATCCATCGTGTAGCCGTCCAATAACCAATATGCGTCGTTGAACGTCTAAGCTAATATTTTTTGGCGGTAGTGTACCATGCTTATCCTCACGGATGGAATCGTGTACGGTCCGAGACACTTCGTGTGCTGTTGTGAAAAAAGAAAATTTCAATATGGATGTTTTCGAAGAATCACCCTTGCCACACGGCCAATTGCTTGGTGAGATTTTTATTTATTTATTCATTTTTCTTTTTTCCTTTGTGAATAATACAATGTAAAGAAAATATTGCATTCACAAAAAAAAAAAAAAATTGGTAAATCTATATAAATTTTAACAATTTTTCAAGTTCGTTTATGCTATGTTTGTGCTTGCATCTAAACGCGACGTTTGTTTGAACTCGAATTGAGTTGGTATTACATGTACGAATTGTATAAATGTAGTTATAATTCTTCTATATGGGTACAGCGAAAATTTTTTATATGTTATAATTTCATACGTTTATACGTCAGATTTGTTATTTTCGTCAACCGGAACTATACTTATGTCAATACAAATCTGACCCGAGACCAAAAAAGATCCGTTTAAAGTCAAAAAAATGCTTTTTTGAAATTATATAATTAAATAAATTAACCATAAACATAATAAATAACCATAATAAATAATAAATTAATCATTTTGGTAAATCGTTATAATAAGAATGAAATTGCAAAAATTAATATATTGAGTCAAAATGTTAAATATTTAAAATAATTTTACTAATAACACTGTTCGGCATGAAAATTGCTCTCCAACACCATTTTTGCAAATTTTTATGTAAAATGACCTCCTGAGCGTGAACCCGAATAGGACGGATATTTTGCCCTATCACTCAATCACCCACCGTTTTTTGGGAGACACCCCCCTATTTTTACCACTTTTCGGTCCTTTTATGGCTATAAATTTGATTTATAGCGGAGAAATGAAATATTTTAACTGTTAAATATCTTCTGAGGGCTTAAAGGTGAAAAATTCTATACCATGAACATTTGCAGCAAGGGGAAGATTTAGGAAGGGATTTGCCACTGAAATTATAAGTTACATTTTATTATATTTTATTAATCAATTATTATTATCACTTATTATACATTATATTTATTTTTAAGAGTTAAAATAACTATTTCCCATTCTCCAAATCAAATTCATGGCCATAAAATTACCGAAGAGTAATAAAAATTGGGGGAGGAGGTGACGTCCCGGGAAAACGGTGGGTGACGGGGCAAAATGATAGTCCTATTCGGATTCAGGAGGTCATTTTACATAAGAATCAGCAGACATGGTATAAGGGCTCGAATTGTTTTTTTTTTTACTTTCTTCTATATGTAATATAGAGAAAGTATTGGATTCGTAAAAATTTTCGACCTCGGGTTTTTGATGAATTTACACGTTTTGAGAGCTGTAGAACACGATTTGACCATTTTTAGAAAATGTCTGTCTGTCTGTCTGTCTGTCTGTCTGTGTGTGTGTGTGTGTGTGTGTGTGTGTGTGACAAAATTTTGTGGCAACTGTATCTCAAGAACTACTGCACAGAATTTCATACAAATTGGTATGTAGTTGTACCTTGACATAAATTAGTGCCTATCAACTTTTGGTAAAAATTGTCTTACAGGTTGCGTTGCCATCCCGCTTTTTCTAAATTTTTAACATGGTGATATAGGACAAAATTTTGTATAAATGTGCATAAAGAGAATTATTTTTTAGTAATCATTATGAAATTTACAAGAATTATTTAAAATAGAGATAGTCAACAGGGAAAAAAATTTTGTATGCGTAGGAGCCTCGCCACCCCCCGTGGGGGGGAAGTCCCCCCTCGAGGGGAGTAAATTTTCAAGATGGGTATCTTTCGAAAGGTCTCGTCAACACCTTTAAAACGAATGGTTGAACTATAAATCTGTGATAATTTAAAACAAAGTTATCGATTTTTTTTACTTTTAACAAAAAAAAACTTAGAAAAAAATCGTTTTTTTTTTTTTTTTTTTTTTTTTTTTTTTTAATGAAATTTAACCAGACTTGGTATTTAGTTGGCCCCTGACATAAACTGAGGCTGAATAGATTTGGGGATCAATTGCTCAACAGGTGGCGCTGTGATCGTATTTTTTCTAAATTTTTAACATGGCAGTATAGGAAAAAATTTCGTATAAATGTACATAATGAGAGTTATTCTTAACCTGTGATTGTGAAATTAATATGAATTATTGATAATAGTAGTAGTTAATTAGGGAAAAAATTTGGGGCATCGCTTCCCCCCCCTAGGGGGAAGTACCCCCCCCCCCCCCCGGGGGGGTGTAAATTTTCAAGATCGGTATCTTTCGAAAGGTCTCGTCAATACCTTTAAAACGAATGGTTGAACTATAAATATGTGGTAATTTAAAACAAAGTTATCGATTTTTTTTACTTTTAACGAAAAAAAAAAATGAAAAAAAATCTTTTTTTTTTTTTTTTTTATTGTTACTGCGTGAATTTGTATAGGAAAATATAGAAGAAAGTCTTGTGGTGGCCACAACATACTAGTTTCTTTTTTGCAGCGTAGGATCTTTCTTTACTTATATAATAGAATTGTACTGTATTGTAATAATTTGGATAAGCCTTTGTTTAATCATGGATACATATATTTTGCTGATATCAATAATGCAGATAAATTTAACTGAAATTTCCGGTTATTATTGCAAATACACAAAAGATCGTTCAGTGAGGCGGCGGCTTTCGTTGGATAATATCATATCTATTTTAAATATTTTGATAACACGCGAGTGGAAGTGCTCGCGTGATATTTTTGTACCTTGTTTTTTTATCTGATGTCTGCTGGTTTGGAGTGTCTCGAATGGTATCAAAAAAAAAAAAAAACTGCTTTCTCGACCTTCTCTTAAATTTTGACGGACATGATAACTGAACTTGCGTCGATTGTTTATGAAAACTAATATGTTGTGGTTATTACAAATCTGTATTCGATATCATTCTAACATATTAGTAGGTCGAAAAACTACTTTAAAACCTAGAAAGGTCTATATAACTGTGCCAACTATCAGTATAGATTAGATATACATCTAAATTGAATCTCAACATAATTTTTCATAAGTCATTTCTTACTGTACACAAGTTAGTGACACAAGTTTAAAAAAAAAATGGTAATTTTGAATATATATCATTGAAAAGTGTGTATGAAGAGCCTTAATATACACAAAAAAGCGTCCTATCTCTATCTCACAACTGATCTACCTGAGAGGAATTTGTGCCAGTTTTATGTTAATGCGTTACTGTTATCTTTAATTTGATTTTTCTCAAGTATTGCAATTTTGAGTTATGTCACTTTTCTAGAGCCTGAATCTTAGTAAATAAAGAAAATCACAGCATCAGTGTGGCGTTTCAGCTGACAGTCACCCAAATTAAGTCATAGTAATGTTCGTTCCTTCATAGCCGTTTTAGATACCAAGTTTGGTCCATTTATACACTTCAGAAGCTGAGACATAGCCTTACCGTAAATTCAAAAGATTTTAACATACCAGCTCTACTTATCAGTTGATATGCATTCAAATTAAAGCGACATGATTTTTCATAAGGGCTATATTATATACCTATTTTAATACACTTGCATAAATACTGTAGAAGCTGAGATATACCCTTCCCGTAAATGAAAGGAATCTCAGTATAACAGCGCCACCTGCCGGGCGATATATGCTAAAATGTATACAGCTGCAGTTTCTAGCAAATCTAAAGAAGTGTAAAGTTCTGTGGAATCCCGTGCAAATCTTTGTGAGATGCATTGCCTACAAAATTTTAATAACACATACTTTCTAAAAATGATGAAATCGTGTTCATGTTGTTTCTGAAAACGTGTAAATCTGTCGAAAACTGGGAGTGTCGTAAATTTTCACGAATCCAACACTTTCTTCTTATATATGTAGAAGAAGGTAATAAATGATTGTTTGCGTAGCTCTCTTTGAATTAGAAAATATTTTTAATGCGATAACGGTGAAATTAAAAAACTGAAGATTGAATAAGAAATATAAAGTAATACCTAAAATTATTAATATCGTTTTTCCGCCCTTCACCATTTGCTAAATTATTTTTACGGTAAAGAATCAGTGGTTTATTATTATTATTATTATACAAAAGCATTAAAAAAAAAAAAAAAAAGTTGGATGAATACCTCTTTTTGTAGTCAGGTAGAATTGATTTGGTAGATATCTACCCAAGCATTTTTTACCCAAGCATGCAACAGCTAATTTGTGATTGTGATATTATCAAATTAGGAAAAAGGAGAGTAACAGAGGAGATATTTAATTCTTATTCAGTTGAGGTTTTATTTGAGTTTCTCAGAAACCACAATACACTCCTTCTCATAATTACAAGGACACCCATTTTTTCTATATTAGCTAAATACTGAACACTATTATTTAAACAAATATATTTTTTATTAATTTGAATTTCATTAATAGACGATATTTAAAAAGTTTTATCGTTTTTCTATCTTAAAGAACTTTAAATACGGTCACAAAAAGGATTTTTCAGGTGTTCACAATTATAAGGACAGCATGAATCTTAGTATTTTTTTTTTCAATTATTGTTTTAAATTAATATTTTTGGGGGTCTCATTTTAGAGTGAAACAGTCAGACATTCTCTCTGGTATGTATATATATATATATATATATATATATATATATATATATATATTTAATATTCAGTGTCAATACCATTTCATACAGCATAGATGATATGCTGAATACATTTAAACTATTTAAAATTGCTTTCCACTTGCATGCACTTTTCTAATATGATAAGTTAAGGCTTTTTTCAATGTTTAAGCCACGGGAAAGGCAACAATACAAAAGTTTCTTTCTTCAAACTATTTCCAATTGCTCTAGAAGTAGAGCAAAAATGTAAGTCTTGTTGAAAAAAATATTATTACCCCCCAAAATATAACAAAAATCTGAGAATTCCATGTTTAGAATTTGCGGATAATCTCTTATGTTAATAATAATAGGGAAAAAAATACTATATTCATTCTGCCTTCAGTAGAAACAGCGGCCCAGAGCACCATAGATCCACCTTTAAAATGCCCGATTCATATCTGCCTTTAAAAAATCTGCTGTCTTTCGCTATCTTCAGATCGTGCCATTAACTGTTAAAACCATTTGATTAATCGAGAATAAAATGTTTTTCATCCGAAAATGCAACATTTTACCATTTAATATTGTCTTTATTTAACTTCAACACAGACGTTCTTTCCCCCATTAAATGCTTATTGTTTATTACAGGTTTTTATTCATTTTAACATATTATTAATTATTTTAAACATGCATAAATGTGGACCCCAACCTTTCGTTAAAGATTACGAGAAAATTCAGCAGCAGCAGGCATTATGAGTAGAACAGTAAGAGGAATTATGAGTCTTCGATCTCTGTAAAACATCTATGATTTTGCATCAGATCTCTCTCGTATCGAACCAGCAGTTCAACGTTTGATCACATTTCCTTCAGCAGTTTTAGATCTTCGAATTTCATTAGAAATTCGGGGGATTGAAATTATCCTTCCACTTAAAAAACACATTTATCATACTTCACTACATGAACGTTCTTTTTTTCGAGGAATTATCAGTAATGTCCGACGAAGAAAAATTGAAGGCTTATATATGAATTAATCTAGGCCAGTAGTTAACGAATTCGCATGTCAACTGTAATTTATCCGCTTGAAAGTTAAATGAAACGAAAAAATCTTGATTGTCCCTATATTTATGAACATCTAAAAACGTGGAGAAAAAAATATTTTGCATTATTTTTTATTAATTTTGTTTCATATTAAAAAAAAATATATATAGCAGTTTTGGTTTTTAGAATACTAGATATAATAAGTGCACTTAGTATAATCTTGTTCATAATTATTTTTACATTAGTTATTTCAAAATATAAAGTGTCCTTATAAATATGAGAAGGAGTGTAGTCGTTACTTGTAGGAGTAAAATCAGCCCCCCAAGTGAAGTGAAACCATTCACATTCGTTAACGGACAATCGATTTTTTACCTACCATTTTGGTCACCGCATAATCTCATCTCTTAAAGTTAAAAAAAAATAATTTTATATTTTAGTTATTAAAATATGTATAGTTTAATAAGAATACAAGAGAAGCTATGTGACGATCAGAATGTGTGTTAGCAGCTTTTGCATAAAGGATGAAAATAGTAGCCAAACAAAAACAATCGTTTAGTAAGACAGCTTCTATAAATGTACCGCATCAGTTTTAAATATGTCGATTACGCGCTATCAGAAATTCGAGTGTGTGGTGTTATTTTTATGATTTGTTCACTATCCAGTGTTTGTTTATTTGGGAGTAGTTCCGATTGATATCGAAGTATAAAAATAAGGCTTGCTTTCTCGACCTTCCGTTAAATTTCAAGGGATCTGATAGCTGAGTCTCGAATTGTCTCTCTGAATTGTTTACCAAAAAGAATTGAATTTTCTTATTTGCGGAAGATAAATATGTTTACGTTCATCTGTTTTTCAAGATAATTCTTTAACGTTTGTTTTATATTTGGAATTGGAGGCATTCATATAAACGCCTCCCTCGAAAAGAATTGATAAGTGTAATGCTATAAAATTTGTCATTTTTTTAAATTTAATTTAACAACGAAAAAAAAAAAAAAAAAAAAAATAGTGGTTGATCCAGGCGAAAATTGGAGGGCCCCCTCTGAATGGGCCTTTACAAGGTTCAAATTCATAAAATTTTCTTTTATAAAAATCTTATACACATTTTTCCCATGTGCTCGACATTTTAAATGACAGCCTATGCTTCCTTCAATGAAACACTATTAACTTTGTTGAAGAAATTGAAGGCTTTATACGATATGTATAGATTTACTTCACAAAAATACTAATTTTTCATGAAAATGGTCCCCAAAAATGAAAACTTAGGAACGACTGCTACATAGAAAATTTGAAATGTTAAGTACGATAATTTTTTCAGTTACTATGAGAGAGAGGAAAAAAAATAATTTTCTGCTATGTATCCAAAAAAATTTAGTGCTTTGAAAATGTTATTAACAAAAAAGTATTTGAAATTTAAAAAGGGTAATATATTTTAGATGAAAAAGCTTAATTCAGTTTAACAAGTCAATGATGATTGTAAAAACAATACCACAGAACTAGCGTTTATAAGTAATATGTAAAAAACTTTAAATAAATGCCATAAGAAACTTTAACTTTGAATAAATATCATAACACTTTGCTCCTTGGCACAAATGTGCCAATACTAGATTTAACAACTTTTTAAAATTTATTCCAGAGCATTATTAGTACCCGCCTTCTTTTTTTTATTAATATTTAATTTTATGCACTCGGTGGCGCATTCTTAGCGCTTTATTAAATAAAATGAATAGCAATTAATCATTTATTCAAAAACATAAGTAATGAAAATTATGAGCTTACCTTTTTCTGTTCTGGGGAGTCGGCTGTCCCGTGAACCAGTAGCTCAATGTTTGTATTTATTATTATTATAATTTGTTTCTTCTCTGTAAAATAATAATTCTATTAGTTTTGTGAAGTAAGCACTTTGAGACCATCTTTGGAAATTAACTTGTATATTTAATGAAAAGGAAAAATAAAAGTAAAATAAAAAAGAAAGGAGCGAGAAATGATCTCACTTTACATATTCAAAATTAAACACTAACTGAAAGTATCAGAATCTATTCCGATGAAAACATACAGGTGTGGAGTCACGTGGTACAGTTCTAAAAATAGATCTTCACCCCTTCAAACCACGGAGGGGATGAAAAGTTGGGAGGGTGAAAACAGACACACTTTTGTTCTTATTATAATGTTCGATTTTACAGAACACATTTTGGAATAAAGGAGTCTTTTCGAGTTTGTAATTTTCTGTCAGCCCTCCTCAAACGAGGAATAGTGTCTTAGTTCCAAATTGTCTCGGTGTTTCAGAAAAATAGGCTTAGGAGTGGGTTTGGTCAACACATCTGCAGTCATGAATTTACTCTGCAGATATTGTAGAGAAATTGTTCCATTTTCACACAGGTTTTTCACGCAGTGAAAACGAATATCGATGTGCTTGGAGCGTGCTGTGTGTTTGGGCGATTCAATCATTTTGATGGTTGACTGATTGTCTTCGAATAATTTTATGGGCAATTCCTGTGGTAAGTCAAGGTCCTCTAACGCTCTGGTCAGCCATAAGATCTCTTGTCCAGCATTTGCGGCTGATGCGAATTCTGCTTCTGCAGAAGACAGAGCTACACACGTTTGCTTCTTCGATGTCCACTGGATTGGTGTCTTTCCTACTAAAAATAGGTTTCCTGTCATCGATTTGCGATCAGATTTATCACCGGCCCAATCGTCATCAGCATAGCAGGTTAGGATAGGTTTTTCCTTTCCACTTATAACCAAATTCAATTTTTCAGTGGTTTTCAAATAACATATTATCTTTTTCGCAGCATCCCAATCTTGCTGCCTGGGCTTCTCATTTCGTCTACTTAGAATATTGACAGCTGCTGCAATGTCAGGTCTAGAGATAGTAGCTATATATAATAGGGATCCGATGGCTTGTCTGTATTTTGTATTGTTGTTTAGTAGATTATCATCTGAGGTATTATCCAGATAGCCAGGATTCATAGGTATATTTGTGGGCTTAGCATTTTGAAGATTGAATTTTTGTACGAGTTCTTTAATTTTAGATCTTTGGTTTATAAAGTATTCTCCTTGTTTAGATTTTTGTATGTTAATGCCGAGGTAGTAACTTATTTCCCCTAAATTTTTGAGCTCGTATTTTGCACTAAGTTTCTCAATAGTTTCTTCTATTTGTTGGTCCGACCCTGATATTAAAAGGTCGTCCACGTAAATAATTATATGTATGGGATCTGTTTCATCTTTCCTAAACAGGCAGGCATCTGCTGTGCTTTGTGCAAAACCCAATTCTTTTAGAGTTTCACCGATTTTCAAATGCCATGATCTGGCGGCTTGCTTAAGGCCATAAAGGGCTTTTTCTAATTTCCATACTTTATTTTCGTTTCCCGGTGAAATATAGCCTTTAGGCTGTTCCATGTATACTATTTCATCTAGGTCTCCATGCAGGAAGGCAGTTTTAATATCAATATGGTGAACCTGTCTGTTTCTGTGAGCAGCACTGGCTAAAAAGGCTCTAATTGTGCTATGGGATACCACCGGGGCAAAAGTTTCGTGAAAGTCTTCGCCATATTTTTGGCTGAAGCCCTTCGCTACCAATCTTGCTTTATATTTGGCTATTTTGCCTGAGGAGTCATATTTGACCTTATAAGTCCATTTGGACCCAATTACTTTTCTTCCTGGTGGAGGTTCTACCAATGTGAATGTTTTGTTTTGGATTAAGGAATTCATTTCTTCCTGCATTGCGTTTGACCAGTTCTGTTTTTCTTGTGGGTTTGTTATGTTGAGAAAATCATTATAATCTTTAGGTTCATTAGCCTCAAAGTTTTCTGTTAAGTAAATAAGACTTTCGGGAAGTACACCTTTATTGTGTCTATTTGACCGTCTCAAGGTGTCGTTTGTGTTGTCGTGTTCACTAGTGATATTTTGATCTGGTGAACTTATGTCAATTTTGACAATTTCGCGCCCTATGTGCGATTCTGTGTCGGAGTGTTCATTTGTATTGTTTTCTGAGAGTAATTTTATTTCATTGTTTTCTCCTGAATTGTTTATAGTATTTTCAATGAATTTAACTGTTCTCGCAAGTATTACACAGCCGTTTTTCAGGTAGATTCTATACGCTTTAGCGCTGTTATCATAGCCGACAAAAATGCCTTATTGGGCTTTGTCATCTAATTTACCCCGTTTACTTTTATGAATGTAAGCATAGGCTTTACAGCCGAAAGTTTTTAAGTGATTTAAATTTGGTTTGCTACCATGCCATAATTCGTAAGCAGTTTTTGTAGTGGCTTTTGTAGGTAGTCTGTTTTGGAGGTAATTGGCAGTGTTTAAAGCTTCTCCCCACAATTTTTTGTCTAAGTTGGCTTCTGATAAAAGTGTACGTGTCATTTCGATTAGTGTACGATTCTTTCTTTCCGCAACCCCATTTTGGGCTGGGCAATGTGGTACGGTGAGCTGATGGTGAATACCATTTTCTTTAAGAAACTCTTCTACATTTTTGCTCATGTACTCACCACCATTATCTGACCTTATTGTTTCTGGTTTCTTTCCAAATTTGTTTGTGGTAAAGTTGACGTATTCTTTTAATTTTTCGATTACTTCGCTCTTTTTACTTAGAAAATAAATCATTGTATACCTAGAATAATCGTCAACAAAAGTTAAGAAATATGATTTACCGCCTATTGTTGGTACTTGAATAGGTCCGCAAACATCGCTATGTACTAATTCTAGTATTTGTTTTCCCCTATTTTCTGCAATTTTTGGATACGGGGTGTCAGTCAGTTTTGTTTTGATGCAAGTTTCGCATGTTATCTCGTGTTTGCAGTTATTGATTTTTATTCCCAGAACTAACTGATTTTTGTTTAGTTCTTTAATAGAGTTGAAATTTGTATGTCCCATGCGTTTATGCCATAGAGTAATACAGTTAGTGTTTTGGCATTCTTCAATCAGGTATGTGTCATTTTTGTTTATTGGCATGGGCAAGTTTAACTCATATAAGTTGTTATTTCTTGTACCCTCTAAAATTGTTTCATTTTTCATAGAGATGTAACACTTTTGTTTAGTGAACGTGACTTTACAGCCATTTTGGGTGGCTTTGTGTACAGATATTAAGTTTGCCTTTAATTCTGGAACATATAAAACATCCTTTAGTGTTAGTTCCCTTTTTTGTTTATTTGGATCTAGGTATTCAATTTTTATTTCTCCTGAACCAAGTGAAGTGAGGGTGTTACCGTTTGCCACACATACTTGCGATTTTTGTGACTCATCTAAATTAACGAAAAGGTCTATATTGTTGCTTATGTGCGATGAGGAACCACTGTCAATTATAAAGTTGTTCGTCATTGTGTTTTGAGTCGTGAAAGCCATTTGTTTTGTTTGTGATGTTATTTGCTTCATTTGTTTTGAATGGCTTTGTTGTTGTGTATGTGTGGCAACTCATCATTGTGTGTCACTAACTGTGAGGAATTGGTTGCTCTGAATTTATTTCTAAATTGTTTGTTTTTAGTGTTATCAGCATTTCTGTTTTTCAGATGCCAGCACTCCGATTTATTGTGGTTTGTTTTCCTGCAGTACGTGCAGTATTTATTTTCCTTTTTGAAATTACTATTAAACTGTTGTTTTTTATTTATATGAAAAGCTTTAGAAGAATTTGAATTGTTTTCGGAGGCTTCTTTTCGACGATTGAATTCATCTAGCAATTTTTTCAGGGCGAGCTTCAAGGGCTATAATCAAGGTTTCATAACTTTTGGGTACGGAGCATAGTAACAGTGCAGAAATGTGCGCGAATTTAATTTCTTCCCCGATTGATTTCAATTTATCTATGATTTCCAACATTTTATTTATGTGGATTTGCATATCGCCACCTTCTTCTAGCTTCGTGCTATATAATTTTCTCAATAAGTATAATTTATTACTTAAGTTCGTTCTTTCGTGGATATCACGCAATTTATTCCATGTTTCTAGAGCTGTTTGGCATTGTTTAATGTGGATGATTTGAGCGTCATCAATGAACAAATTTATTATAGCTCGCGCTTTATTGTCTTTTTTTCGCCATACATCTGTTATAGGATTTGGCGGGTCATCTGTAATGACTTCATATAATTCATCCTTCATGAGATACATTTGCATTTTAAATTTCCAAACTGAATAATTTTCAGAATTTAATTTTTCTATGGTTGGACTTTCTTTAAAAGGTGCCATTTTTGATTTCTTTTTGTTTATAGCAAAATATTATATCTTTGAGAAGAATTTTTTTTTTTTGAAAAGTTTTTTTTTTATGATATTTTTTATTAATTCTTCAATATTTTTAGAAAAAACAGGTTTTCTTAATTTTCTTAATTCAAAAAAATGTACAAATGCATTTAATCTTTATTTTGCATTTTCTTAATATGATTTCAAACACTGAATATACTTTTGTTTTACTTTAAACAAAAATACTTTTGTTTTGTTAAATAATAATATTATTTAATATTCATGTTTTATTTTCATATTCATTTACTTTTATATACTTTTCCCTTTATCTTCGGGACAGCCAGACAATTTATAATCTAGGTAAGCTTTAATATGTTACTTAAGAACAATGATACATTTTTCATTTATTTAATATGGTCAGTCGTTCATAATCTTTTATTAATATTTAATTTTATGCACTCGGTGGCGCATTCTTAGCGCTTTATTAAATAAAATGAATAGCAATTAATCATTTATTCAAAAACAGAAGTAATGAAAATTATGAGCTTACCTTTTTCTGTTCTGAGGAGTCGGCTGTCCCGTGAACCAGTAGCTCAATGTTTGTATTTATTATTATTATAATTTGTTTCTTCTCTGTAAAATAATAATTCTATTAGTTTTGTGAAGTAAGCACTTTGAGACCATCTTTGGAAATTAACTTGTATATTTAATGAAAAGGAAAAATAAAAGTAAAATAAAAAAGAAAAGAGCGAGAAATGATCTCACTTTACATATTCAAAATTAAACACTAACTGAAAGTATCAGAATCTATTCCGATGAAAACATACAGGTGTGGAGTCACGTGGTACAGTTCTAAAAATAGATCTTCACCCCTTCAAACCACGGAGGGGATGAAAAGTTGGGAGGGTGAAAACAGACACACTTTTGTTCTTATTATAATGTTCGATTTTACAGAACACATTTTGGAATAAAGGAGTATTTTCGAGTTTGTAATTTTCTGTCACTTTTCGCATCAAAATTTCTATAAAATAATTCTCTTTAATGTGACAGCTATTAAATCAAAAGAAAATCGTTCTTCAAAAATATTGGTATGGAAAAAGAGGAGGTACAAAATGCACCGGAATAAATTATAAAGGTTGGCAAGTATGCATTTCTGTATCAGTTGAGCTACCTGGACGCCGTCTAACTGGTTATGTTATCTCATTAGGAAGTTCAAAATGTTCATTTTACGTATAATTTCATAATTGTGCATGAATTATTAGTTTTAATTAATTTATTTTTCCCAATGAGATTTCAGTCCATGTGTACGATTTTTTTTTTTTTTTTTTTTTAATGTTCTACATAGTGTTCTCCACGTATTTGTATCATGGAACATTTTTTTTTTCTTCTACTCAAATTTCTCGGATGTTCGAAGAAATAAAACTCTATCTATGGGGGTGAGAAATATTGCAAGCTTAGTTGAAATATTAAAGGTCGATGCTGACCAAAAGTATTTCTTGATGGGTGTATGAGGGGGATCTTAAGCAATGTATACTAGAGGAGTAATAAATATTTTTTCACCTGTGCCTTTTGTGGGTTTTCTGTGGTCTGGCCCACGCAAGTCAATTTACAGTTTCTACAAGTGTTTTACTTTCTGGAATTCGCTATTGGACCTTGAATTTAATCACCAGAAGGCCTTGATGTGAATTTCTTTCGGACATCAGCCGGTACCAGGTGGCACACGCTCACGTCTTCAGAGATAAAAACGACCAGAGGTCATTCCGAGAGATGGCGATGTCTGGTATAAAAATCTCTCAATACTGCAGTTGGACGGGCTCGACCAGCTTTAACCCTCTTTTTTTGCGATGTAATATTTAATTAAACAATGCTCCCTATCAAATTATGATTTCATTTATCATTTTAGTTACCTAATACTAATCTCGCACTAATGGTTCGCTTTTCATGCTTGAATTTTTTGCTGTGTTGCCAAAATACCGAGCAATTTTATCTGTTTTTGCGTTAAAACAATGTATGAATTAAATAGATATTGCAAGCAAAAACCCTCGCCATACCATTTTAAGTAAGTAACGTTGCTAAAGGATTAAAAGTGTTTACTTATAAAATTACAGTGAAGCATCGATAATTCGGCATCGGTGGGAAATAGGCATTGCCGGTTTATCGATTTTTCCGAATTATAGATGTTTCGAAAACCTATCTAAATCGTCGATCAGTCACAATATCTAAAGAAATATACCTTAAAAATAGGTTTAAAAATATATACTACCCTAATTTATACCTTAATAAAAGCATAAAATAAATAAATAACGTTTAAAACAAGCAACGGAAACACCTTCACTCCTACACTTTACTTTTTACTCTTCCCGATCACAAGAATTTTGAACGTATGTGTTCCTACTACATTTGAGCACGCTAACAACGTAATTCGACCCTTATACTCTCTCATTATACAGTAAGATGGCTCATTTTCACACGCTAAAGTCTTTTTCGGCAATCATTTTAGAAAATTCATGTCGATCCGTAAATCGGAAAAATTAGCGAAAACCCGTAAACTTTACTAACGGGAAATGTTGGCAAGTAATGCTGTTATAAGCTCATCTGCGACTAACCCGTTGAGTGCTACGATTTATGAGTGGAGAAGGGGGGGGGGAGAAAAAAAACGGTCATTAGTGTCGGAATATAGGTGCGGCCGGATTATAGGTCTCAGAATTATCGATGCTTTACTGTACCTGATAACTTCGTCTACTTCCATGTATGTGCTATAGGGTGAGCACGTATATAGGGTAGGGTCGCAAACAGTGCTTACCTCCATCGGGATTAATTAAAAATGTGAAGATATTTTTTTTTTGAAAAGATAAAAAAAAAAAATTATAATCAAAAAATGCAATTTTTTCCCCCTTGTAAGAAGAGCTTCGACGAAGTAGAAATCTGCCAAAATAAAAGTACAAGAAGTTTTTTTTTTTTTTTTTTTTTAAGCCTATATGTGATAGAAATTGATTGGGGAAAAAAAATGACGTTGATGTGACATGAATAGAACGCAGGATAAATTTGAAGGAGGAGAGAGGCGGAAAGTTAAATTCCTCCATGGATTTCAATGGTCCTACTCATTAATTTCTTGTAATAGATCTCTGTGAAATATAAGTTTTGAATTCAACAATGCCTTTTACTGTACATGGTTGATTACTGTGTATCGTTATCTGATGAACCACGTTCTCGGGACAGTGAGAGTTTCGGAGATCTATTCGGAATGTTAACCTTGCTACCATTTTGTTTAAATACTCAGTTCAGAGTGATGGTTTTTCTTCCAAAATGTATGAAAAGTAAGCAGGCGAGAAACCTCATCTGTATCTATGGCGTAACGCGCCTAGAAAATTTTGTTTAAATATGTCCACTTTTGCAGGAAAAAGAAATACACCGAAATGCTGATGCAAAATGATACTAAATAAAAAGCTTTGCAAGCAAATATCTTAAACTGATAAGGCAAACAAACATAGTTTCGAAATGAAATAAATATGAACGTTCATCACGCGACAAAATCTAGACAAGTGTTCAGCAAGCTAAATAGCTAACGCGCTTCAATTTTAATAATTAAATTGAGGGCAGAATTCAGTTCCAAGAGAGCAAATTTCTCAGGAAGTAAAAAAGTTAAACAATTGTGTGCAGTTATTATTAGCTGCACTCGTGCCTACTTTTCCCCCCCACCCGAAGAAAGAGTCATATGCTTATCAATCAACTCAAACCAATGATTATATGCTTTGGCGATTTAATTTTTTTTTTTTTTTTTTTTTTTTTTGCAGGGTTTTCATTTATTAATTTGTTTAGTCGAAGAAAAAACTGTTATTCTAGTTACTTGTTTAATAAATAAAATTTTTGTGGCATCCTGGAGGGAAAGAAAAAAGCCCAGCTGACTGCTTTTTTTTTTTTTTTTTTTTAATAACATTAATAAAATCCCGTGTGCAAAGGATTAAAAATCTCCTATTGGGGTTCAACCTCTAGATCTCTGAACGAACTCTTACCGCTTAAGAACCGGAATTTCTCACCGGAAAAAAAGTCATAAATAAATTTTTTGAGGAATAATCATTCGCTTTGCCTCGCTGCAGGGTATTGAACGTCTAACTGGGTCAGTCCGACAAACCAGCTCATACCTATTGCAGCATTTTCTCTCTCTTGTATAATAACGATTACTTTAATCCTGTTTTTTTCCGTTTCTTGTTTGACAACTCTTCCGCGTTTGCATCTTAAATACCGGTATTTGCATTCGATTAATATATTTTATTCTCCAAAACTTACTTGTTAATCAGAGGTGATTTATGTTACAGAAGAGGTCGTGTAAAATCTTTTGTAGCGTCTCTTCACTATACCAAGCTTTTTTAGATGTTTCAACTAAGTTACGTTAACTCGAAGTAAAACAGAACACTTCGCAAGTTAAAAAAAAAAAAAAAAAAAAGAAACTATTATTACTATTTTTATGGAAAAAATAGCATTGTATTTTTAATAGAATATATTTTTCAATATCAATGTTTTTATAATATATAACATACATCATTCATTCATAATTTTGGTTTGGGGGTGGGGATCATGATCTTATTATTTGCATCCACCTTAATATTTCCCAAATTCTATTTTTAGACTTTATAACCTCGACCAACGGTAAGTAATATTTAACCCTTTCATGCGCGGTGGGATAGATTTTATACCACCTAATTTCACTTCCCAACTGCAAGAATTCATCCCAGAAATTTTTTAGAAAAAACTTACGTTTTTAACATATCAGAAAAGCTCGGTTTTTTAAACCTTAAAATTCAAAATTTCTTTTACTTGAATTTAGTTCACGAATTCCGGTGGCAGTGTAATTTAAAGGATCCAAATTGTCTTGCGCCGGAAAGGGTTAAAAGTGGCAAAGCTTGGGATCAAATGTTAATTCTTGGCGCAATACAGCAATGTTGTATCGACTGATCTATCTGATCACTTGATCGACCTCGGATCGTTCCAAGCAAAAAATTGAGACATTTTTTAACTGGTTGTTTAATTTGTCAAAAAGCAAAAAACGAGAATCTCTTCACAAAATTAGAATTCATAAAAAACAAGCTCTTCACGAAATACAAAAAGGATCCCTTTACAAAAATTTTCTTTGACGATTTCAGTTTTATATCCAATGTCTACCATACACCCCGTTCAATGAAAACATCTTGATATTAAGCATAAATGTAGCAAATTAAAGCTTTGTATGAATTTTCAGTTCACGAAAATTAATTAAAACTTCGCATAAATATTTATTTTTCTCATAAATTAACACCCAAAAATGAATCTTGATCAACCGCTACTAGTTTCAAGTGACCGAACAGTGTCGATCAGATATTGATCTGATAGCTTACTTAATAAAAAGCAGTGGCGCATTATGCCAAAGAACCCAGGTTAGATCCCTAACCTGATCGCTTTTGTTAAATTTAATCCAGCCTTTCCATCTAAAATAAGATCCCATTTTGTTTACCTGATTCTCATTGATGGGGGGGGGGGGGGATCTTAAAGAATTTTGCATGAAACTTGAATTTCATAGATATTAAAGCTATCCAACCATTTGGTTAACTTGGCGGTGATTGTTATCTTTTCTCTACATGTACTGTTTTAAACACCTCTCCAAAATCTGCCCTTGAAATTTTCTGCTCGTCTGTGGGAGAACGAGCTTTTTTTTTCCGTAAATCCACCAACTCTTTCTTTAAAATCCAGAAGAAAGTTGGTGGGTTGGACAAATTATACCTTTTGCAGCCAAGACGTCGAAATCTCTGAGATCAGTTTTACTTCCTGTTTGTAATGTAAGAATGATTGACGAATACAACGGCGCTTCTGTACTATCATTTGGGAAGAAACATTTTTCGGAAGTGGATTACATTTACGTGCATTTACCTGAAAGTTTTTGTTTTGATTCGTAAAGAATGATTAATAACGGTGGATATGTGACAGTCGAATAGTGAATAAAATTAAAGTTTTTGAAACTGTATATGAAATAGCGTACAGTTATACAATTCTGATGAACGTCATCATGCATTATGAAATAATTCTATATAACAGATGATTTTTTTTTTTTTTTTTTTTTTTTTTTTTTGGTCTTTATAGTTTGTTTATAGGAGTTTTATTTGGATTTTGTGAGTTATTTCTTCTAAAACTCCATCAATTCAAGAATTCCGACCAAGACAAATATGTGAAATTTTTATCATGACAAAGGATGATACATTATGAAACAGTTTTTTTTATATGACAACTATTTTTGATACCTTATTTTTGTCATAAATATCTGGCAAATTCTGTTGGCTCAAGAATAATCATTTTACAGTACGACAAAGATAAATGTGTTCTTTTGATTGTGACAGAGGAAATTAAGTTTCAAGATACAAATACTATTTTCGTTGTGCAATTTTCTGTCGTTCAAATCTAAATTGTCAATATTTCTCTTTGTGAAGTTCCTTCAGCATGTTAAGTATAACGCATTTTATAATAGGTGAACGATATTTTCCATTTAATAATAATAAAATCATCCATGACATAATACCCTGTTTGCCAAATAATTGTCTTAAATCTGCTTTTAATATCTGAACTTTTATTTAGTACTATTTCGCAATGAATGGTCCTATAGTATTTAGGAAAACACACAACTCAAATTTCATAATGATTCAACTGTTAAAAAATCCGCTCTTAGGCGGGACATAGATTATTTCAGCAATCCTCTAAAACTCTAAACGAGTACAACTCGTTAACGTACAACTAGCCACTTGGTAACCATGACACAGTAAAACTTTAATGAATTACTTCTGTTAGAAAAATTAGCTTAGTTCAATTTAACTGCATCAACGATTTATGTGCTCTGTTGTTACTGAAAGTTTCATCTATTGCATAATATCTACTGTTCATTGGTGCTTTTTTTAGCATGTCTAAAATTTAATGTCTTACTATTGTATATATTTAGAATCGTAAAAAATATATTCTTAGTTAATCGTTTGTGCCTCTAAGTAAATTTTTTTAAAAACGACCTGAGATTTTTATCTGTATACAACTCGGCGTGTTTTTTTAAACGTTCAGTCTATTGTAAGGACATTGGTTGTTTGTGTTCTCTGTGAATCTAATGAAAGTTTTTTTGTGCACTTAATTGTTATTACGCTGCCTATTCTTTATTCGGTCATTATATTCCATCCAGTGTAGTGTAAACTTGCCTTCCGTACCAATCTATCCCCAGCGTTGTGCCTCTGAAGCCATGCAGAACGGTGTTAAATCACTGGAAACAGGTTCTTCGTTTCGCTTACGAATTTTTAATTTTTTTCACCATACTACTGCCTACTTGGAAAGCGGCACCTGCTTCGATAGTTAATTCTACAAACGAATGTTGACATTTTAATTTGTGCAAGGGAACGATGCTCCAGTTTGCTCGTTTCGACCCCTTCAGTTTTTGTATTCTTGGAATAAAGTGAACAGTTTGTTCCTCAAAGATATTTGGATACTGGATTTGTTTGAAAAGATTAACTTCTAATTAAACCGTTCACTCATTTGAATTTTTTTCAAATCTTATGTTTTCAGAAGTAATCGATTTGTGTTGCAAATCATCTGAAGATTGTATTTGTGGTGCAAAATTCATATCCAGTAGATTTAAAAAATTTATATTCAAACATTAGTATGATGATAATTGTTTTTGTGAAGTGTGAAACCTTTAGAAATCTAATTTGAAGATCAGTTTATGACAAAAGATACTCTATGGCTAAAGCTTATGACTAATTATTTATTCTAATTTCAAATTTTCGGCATTTGGATGTGTACTGAGTTAAGAATTGAATGTGCCTATATATTTAGTGTCTTAACTTGCTTCTGCAAATTGCCTCATGTTACAGGATTTTACCATTGATAACCATAGTTATTTTATTTCACTTCGAATGAAACGTACTTGTGAAAAATCTTATGAAAATTCATTGATTTAAAAATAATGTCTTTACCTGCATCGTAAAAAGTCAATGAAGAAAATATTAACTTTGAATAGAAGCAAACCGCTAAGCCTTGTACACTTAAATGATAGTCGCCAATCTTGTGAACTTAATAAAATATAATCGCAGCACATTTTTAAATATTGAATAAATCCATGAAAATATTTAGAGACAAGTCCTATCAGAGCTGGATGATGTAATATGAGTGAGTGTATTAAACTTTTCGTAAAACAGCATTTATTGGGACAAACACAAGTTTTATTCCATTTCTGAAATTTCAAATTTCCGTTTCGTTGTTTTAAAATATCTTGAGCAATGAACTTTGAAAGATCGTTTTAATCTTGACGAGGTACTTCAAAGCCATTTTTCGACAACCTTGGAATGCCAAGCTCAGGCTTCTCCTTCGTGCAGTTAATTCATATTCGCGCGCGATATCTTTCTGGATAATTTACGAAGATAGTGTGAGCTCCTCTTCTTCTTGGAGCCGATAAGAGAGTTCCGAGTTTGAAATTTCAGTTTTCCAAAGTGTGTCGCCTGTGCATCATGAAATTGGAAGTCACTCAGATGGAGATGCATCTCATCATGTTCCATGTCGGGGTGACCCGTTTAGGGTAAGTACATGCATGTCGATCGTAACTTTTTAAGACTGTTCAGGATTCAATGAACGGATAAGTTCATAAGATGCGAAAATGAATTCAAAGGGACACTCTACTGCTCGTCATCGGAATAGCATTGCCAATGTTATTTTATGGGAAATGTTCCATTACAGGGTTTAACCTGGCAAAAAAATTACTTTAGCATTTTAGCGAAAATAGGCAAGCACTATTTTAGCTTTTTCGAAAGTTAATTAATTCTTTGGATACCATTGATTTCTTTTACTTAGCTTTGTTATCCTCAGTTTTGTTTTCTATTCTTTTTCTTCATTGATGATTTTAACCAAGCATCCATATTTGTGACTTTAAAAATATGAATCAGGGAAACTATGTTTTGATTTTATCAATAGAAAAAGAGGTATTCATATCCTATGTGTAAAATGAAAAAGCAATTTAAAAATCAAGTAAAGTGTAGTGGTAGATAATCGTGAAATACTAGTGCTAAAAATGCTTCTATGAAGCAAATTCTGAATTCTAACATACTTTTAAATATTTTTGCATTTCAATTCAATCATTGAAATTTAAAAATAAATCCAAATTACTATATAAATAAGGATTCCCAAAAATTTCAGTCCTTTCGTAGTTTTTACCTGCAAATATTACCAAAAAAAAAAAAAAAAAAAAATCTGGATTATTATATAGAGATATTTTATACAGTTATCCAGTTTTAGCTTTTTAGCGAAATTCTGACCGACTTGTTTTAGCAAAATAGGATACCGTTTAGCAAAATGCTAAAAAAACTAATGGCAGTTTAAACCCTGTTCCATTACAATTCATTAACTAATACTTATTACTTTCTTCCATATTCAATAGAAGAAAGTATTGGATTCGTAAAAATTTTCGACCTCGGGTTTTTGATGGATTTGCACGATTTGAGAGCTGTACAACACGATTTGACCATTTTTTAGAAAATCTCTGTCAGTCAGTCTGTGTGTGTGTGTGTGACAAAATTTTGTGGCAAGTATCTCATGAACTACTGCACAGAATTTCATACAAATGGGTATGTAGTTGCACCTTGAATAAATGAGTGCCTATCAACTTTGGTAAAAATTGTCTCCCAGGTTACGTTCCCATCCCGCTTTTTCTAAATTTTTAAGATGGTGGTATAGAACAAAATTTTGTATAAATGCGCATAAGGAGAATTATTTTTTAATTATCATTATGAAATTTACCAGAATTATTTATAATATAGACAACTGGGAAAATTTTCTTGTATGTGTAGGAGCCTCTCCTTCCCCCCCCCCCCCCCGGGTGGAAGTCCCCCCTCGAGGGGATTAAATTTTCACGATGGGTATCTTTTAAAAGAGCTCACTAGTACCTTTAAAACGAATGGTTGAACCATAGATGTGTGATAATTTAAAATTAAGTTATCGATTTTTTTCATTTTTTAACCAAAAATGGTTTTTTTTTTTTTTTAATGTTATTGACAATAAAATTGACTTTTCTTGGATTTTTAGTGTTATACTACTTCTCTAATATGGAAATCGTCTGCATTATCATGGAAGATAATTTTTTTAAATAATAATTTTAATAACTTATTTTCCTGAGTGAATTTGTATAGGAAAATATAGAAGAAAAGTCATGTGGTGGCCACAACATACTAGTTTTTAAATTCTGTTTTCACATTCAAAATTCAAGATTGTTAATCAATTCCTGTTTTCACAAAATAATTTTTTTTTTAATATTTCAAATTTTATTATAAATCTGTTTTAAAAAAATTTGGATTTTACAGCTTCAAAATAAAATTTTAAAAATTAAAAATAATAAAAACAATAATGAATTTTCAGAAAACGATAACTTTTTAACAGTCATGAATTTCCTGAATGTGGAAACAAAATTTTAAAATATATATTAGTTAATGGAGTTATAATGGTTCAAAAATCCCCATAAAATAACATTGGCTTTTCGCTTCCGACGATAATGAGAGTCCTCGTAACTCTGCATACCAATCAGAGTTGTAGTTTCTGCTTTACCATGTAATTTTTTGGGATTGGGTAGGAGTTTGGTTATAGTTCGAAAACAAATTCTGAATGGAAGTTGGGGCTCAGCCCCGCCTATACCTGTTACTGCTTGAAAAAAAGTATTGTCGTCGGAATTATACACGTATGCAAATGTTTAACTCATTTGAACGGCAGGAAGTGGGTTAAAATTCGAAAAGAACTTTTTAAACTGGAGTTGGAGGCGAAGACCCCCCCCCCCCAACATCCTTAAGCACATTTCTACTTGAGCATGTATTGTTATACAGTAACCGCCGCTTAATAAATTCACTGGTTAAAAAAATCAGCTGCTTAATCTGATCAAATTGCCAGGACCAGAATCAAATCAATACAAACTACTTTTAAAGCTGCCGCTGAATAAAATCAGCATCGTCGGTTAATAAACTCAAAAATATCTCCTCATCAGCCAAAAATATCATTTATGCACACTAATTTTTTTTTTTTTTTTACATTCTGATTTTTTTTTTTTTTAATAAAAAGAAACTAAAGAACAACAATCCCTCTGTTACCATTCATTGTCGAAAATTTTACACTTGCAGCATAGTTACAAATTAAACGCATTGTCTCATAACTTATCTTCTTAATTTCAAGAAACATATTCTTCAGAGCGCAGTAATAAGTTACAAATTTGATTTGATTTGCAAATGATATATATATTTTAATTATATAAAAAATTCTAGTTTTTATTTTGAAATAACTATAAATCAAGAGGTTTAAACGAAAAGATTTTAAATTTCTAAGAAAAGCGTGAACTTTTGGTAAAGTAATGATAATTTTCGTTAAAGGAAAGCCTATGGGAACTTGGAATGAGTTTAATTTACTTATATCGAAGGAACAATTAATTATCTATCATAAATTAATTAATATTGTTTACTAATTTCATAATTCGTTACCTCTTGAAATTTCTTTCCAAATTCTTTGAAGTAAGACCTTTTCTTTGAGTGCAGGAACGTTCGCCGGATATAAAAATCAGCCGCTTAATAAAATCACTTCGGCTGAGGACGAATGTGATTTTAATAAGCGGCGGGAACTGTATATGCTTTATACATGTTACATATGTATAACTATGTACGAAACATAGGAGTTAAACATGCGTGCCAAATTTGAGTTCAGTTGGATGAAAGAAAGTGACTTAAAATTCGAAGTGAAATTTTTAACAGATAGGGAGATCCGGGAACCTCGAGCACTTCCCCCAAGTCTGTTACTGCTTCAGCATATGTTGTGATCGGAGTTATACATGTATGCGAAATTTCAGCCCATTCGGTTGTTAGGAAGTGGGTGAAATTCAATTTTTAGGTCTGACACATAAATAAATAAACAACATATCAAACGGTTTAAAAAACAAAATTAATTAATTATTAAAAACATTACTGTTAATTTAATGAGAAATCCTTTATGAAACGAAGCAACAAAAATCCCATAGGATTTACATGGTGGTGGAGAAACAGTGAATCTGTCCTAATCCAAGGAAAGTAGTGGAATTTTAGGCAGCCTGATGCAATTGTACTAATTCCATTTCATTATAATGACCCTTTCGTAAAATTTCATTTTAGTATATATTTTCATGACCGAAACCTAGTTTTATTATTATGACTTTTATTGCATATATTCGTTTAAATATACTTTTATATTAAACATTCTACAGTGAATGTTGTAATTGTAGGTTTTAAAAGATATTTTTTCTTCAGAACACTATTTTGTTTTTCACACTAGGGTAAGTGCACGAGTGATTGACACTTTTAGAGCAGTCTCTGATGTTTTTAATGTTCTAGTCATCAGAAAATGTTTTTAGAAATCTTAAGTTGGTACATAGGGTATGAAAGACGTCCAGAACCACATACGTTAAAATATATGCATTTGATAACAATTATTTTTTTTATCATGAATTTTTATTTCACACCCACTCAGTGTTCCAGTCATTGACACTGCCAGTTTTTCATTTTATCAGTCATTGGCCCCCTATGTTCCAGTGTTTGACACTGCTAGTGATTCATTTTACCAGTTATTAGCACCATACGCTCCAGTATTTGACATAAAATGTTAAAATTCTTATATGTAAAATATGATTTTATTATTTTTCTTATTTATTAATTATTTCGGTATAGATGTCAGTTACTGGAGCATGCCAATCACTGGAGTACCTACCCTATATAAATATTTCCCAAAATATAGATCCCAAAATTTAAAATCTAGATTGATCTACTGCATTATGTGAATGAAAATACTGAATCGTATCAGGTTAAGGAATTCTCCACACACAAAGGATATGTTTTGGTCAGTGGTTTTACTTAAAATTTGAATTAACCCTATATGAATGAATTTATGTATATTTATAAAAACTAAAAATTACACAGGTTGTATAAAAGAGACAGACTTCGATTTTTAATTTTCTTAATACCTATTTATTTTAGAATTTACTACAAAGTTTGCAAAGTTACGTAAAATAACGTTCAGATTTATAGAAAATTAGTTTTAAGAATTATAAAATTGTTACATGGTCCCATGTACAAAATGCATGTACCCATGTACATGTTTTCCCGTATGAAAAACGCTGTATTATTATATTCTTCTAAAAGAATTATTGCTTTTACTGTTATTATTCTGAATTATGTTTGGATATAGAATTTTTTCATTCGTGATTTTCGTAAACTTTCTTCAAAAATAACGTCGATCCTTTTGCAGCTGGTTTTCCATTCAAGGCTGGCGTATCGCAACGTAAGCTTGTTTTCGTTTACTTTCGTTCTCAATGAGTTGTGAACTTTCTTTTTATAAGCCCACCCGTTTTGTTTTTCTTCTTCGCCCACCCATGCACTTCTCTGCTCAATTTATGTCGAACGTAACGAGGAGGAAAGCATAATAAATTGAAGATTCAGTCAGTTAAATTAAGTACTTTGTAAACACGAAGTGCCTAAAACGATATTATGTACTTAAATAGCTCTCATTTCGTCCAGTTAAATCCAGAGAAAGAGAGAGGAATGATTCAATTATACGTCACTTTTTTTTTTTTTTTAAATAACCAAGAGTTTAATTTTTTTTAGTTTCTCATACCCATATAGGGTAGAGAAAGTCTTGTTTTTGAGTCGAATTTTCGAAATCGGTTATATTTATTTATTTATCCGTTTTGGGATCCCTTGAATTCCATCAATTAGATTTTTAGCGATTAGTGTGTATGTGAGTATGTATGTATGTATACATATATGTAAATCTGTTATCAGCATACTCAGAGAACAAATCTGTACTGCTAAGTATAAAGGATTTAAGTGCATATTCTTGATTTTTCAGGAGACGAAAAATAAATTCAAACTAACTAAAATCTAATCAGAAGAATCTGTTAGGAAAAAGGGATTATGTTGCCTTATACCCTTTATACCATTCAGTGATTGTCAATCTTCATTTAATAAAGGGAGGGGGGAATTGAATTAAATATTTTATACCAAACATGAATGCTAAATTTCTGACTTGAATCTTTTTTTACCAATGGATTTTCTCAAAGACTAAATGATGTGGCCTTAAATCCTTTGTACCAATCGATAGAGATTTTGTTTCTGAGTCTGACTATGTACTTAACTCAAAATCGACATTTTTGGACTTAAATCCTGTATACTTATCAGTACAGAAATATCAGTAGAGGAAATTGAAATTACTTGCAAACTACTTGAAATTTTTTATTTTTGGGAGACAAATAATTGATATGGGTACAGGGACAGACAAAAGTATTTAAATATGTTTAGTCGATGGCGGAATTGCAGATAGATAAATTTAATATTTTTAGACAGCACTATAACAAATTGAAATCGACATATATATATATATATAGATAGATAGATATTTATATTATACAGGTTTACTAAACATGTTCCTTGTTGCAAATGGGTTTGTGCATCGGGATTTAGAAAAGAAATACGATAATCTACAGTGTAAGAGAGGCAACTTGTTACAGTATATTTTAATATTTTTATTTTGTACAAATATATGTCTTTATTCAGTTCAAATATGATGAACTTAACACGTTAATCGCATATACAGGAACATGCTTTATATAGAAAAGGGTCATATAATTTTGGGATTTCAGTGAAAATTGTTTATATCGTGTTATGAGGGTTTTTTTTTTCTGTACTAAATATTAATACACTATGTGTGTTTAACCAATAATATACAGGATAGCAGAATTGAAACTTTTTTTATGATTCTGCTGAAAGTAAAGATTTAATGATAAATTTTGCGTGATTTTATTCTCCCGGAAATTCAAGTTATACATTAAAATTGCCTGGAAGTTTAGGTTCTTTTACGATGACGGATTATTTTTTTAATGATAATTTTTTTCAGTGAAAATTTTTTATATCGTGTTATGAGTTTTTTCTTTTTCTTTCTTTTTGTTATTTTAATTTCTGTACTAAATTTTAATATACTATGCGTGCGTAACCAATAGGGTAACCCAATTGAAACTTTTTTTTTTTTTTTTGAAGTGAAAACTTTTTTAGGCGCGTTGAGCACTTTTTGGGTGAACAAAAATCATGGAACTCGCGTCATCGTCACCGAACGCTTTCCATGAGCTATATGTATACTGTATTACTGTGTATATATGTACATAGATATACCTTCGTGCATTATTAGTATACATTATATATATATATATACATACAAAGAGTATATCTCTCTACATATATATCCATATAAGTAGCGCACGGCGCGGCATGCCTCGTATGCATATATACATATATATACATATAATGTATAAAATGTATACTAATACGAGTAGTATACTGGCTACTGGCATCTGTCTCTTTCTAGTTCTATACTCTATGTATGTATGTACTTTTCCCACAGTCCACAGTATATACATAGTTCACAAAGTACAAGCACGCGTCTTTATACAGACTGTTATATTCTTCTTTTTGCTTTCAATATAAATTTTCAAATAAATAATTAAAAAAAAGAAAATTATTTTAGTCCTATTACAATATTTTTACCTAATATAAGGCTTAGTTCATTTAATTTAGGTGGCTACAAATAGTGTGCCGAATCCTATAATACAGATCATAAACACTTCTTTACAAACCAAAAATAATTCGAAAGAAATAATCTAATAGCTCGACGATACAATTCACAAGTTACTTAGTTTTCACTTCTATCGGCTGTCCCCAAAGACTGCTTTTTTTTTTTTTTTTTTTTTTTTTTTGTGATTCTCCTGAAAGTAAAGATTCAATGATAGTTTTTGCGTGATTTTATTTTCCCGGAAATTCAAGTTATGCATTAAATTGCCTGAAAATTTAAGTTCTTTTACGATGACGGATTATTTTTTAATGATAGTTTTTTCCCCCCTAAGGTCTTATAAAAATGTAAAGTCACAATTTAATTTATAAGCATGATAATCATATTATAGATAAATTCTTAAGAACAGTGTCTGCTTCTCGTCTCCTTCGCCAATTTAAAATAAACTACCAATAGAATTCACAAACAAGTCTGAAACACACGAAACAAATGAATTTTGTCCTTTGAATTATTAAAGTAAAATTTTGTAAAAAAAAAAAAAAAAAAAAAAATGTGGATGAGTTTTTGCAGTTTAGAATTAAAATTTGGTTATCCTAGGACCCTTATGCTTTCTTTTAACTCTTTTAAGCCCTTAAGAGCGGACAATACCTAATCTCGCCGGCAGCCTTGGCCCATGTTATTCTATGGGAAAATTTGTTTCCACAATTACTCATTACCTAATGAATATTTTTCAATTCTGTTTTCACATTTAGAAAATTCATAAGCGTTCAATTAGTTCTTGTTTTCCAAAAATTGATTTTTTAAAATTTTAGTATTTCATTTTGCGACAAGAAAATGAGAAAAATGCATTTTGTGAAAAATCGCATTTTTGAACTCAAAATTAAAATGTAAAAATTAAAAAAAAATGAATTTTTGGAAAACAAGAACTCATTGAACGCTTATAAATTTTCAGACTGCGAAAACAGAATTAAAAAATGTACATTAGGTAATGTGTAATTGTCGCAACAAATTTTCCCATAGAATAACATTGGTCACGGCTGTCCGCGGGATTAGGTATTGTCCCCTCTTAAAAGGGTTAAAAGAAAGCATAAGAGCTTGGGCCCTGGTGATAACCTTTTTTTAAGAACCGTGTTATGTCATGCATTTTGAACTTTTATCCTGAAATATAGGCAGCTTCTATCAGCCTTTACGTAAAAGAACTCTGACGTCAGCGGGTTTTCTTATTTATCGCCGTGTCTCTGATTTTTCCAGAGGAAAGCAAAACCCTTTTTTATATTCCTAGACAAGTCAGCTCTTTTTTTTAATCTTTTTTTCCTTGATAAATAAGCTTTTTTCTTTGACTTATCTGTACCTTTGCTATCGACACATCACGTGCGGTTTCCACCTGCAATAAATGGAAACAATGGCGCTTTGCGTATCTTAACGAGGGGAAAAAAAAAAAAAAAAGCAAAAGAATATATATAAAGAAAATCGAATGTCACCTACACGTTCATTATTATATAATAAGCATGCGAACAATGTCTCTGGTGATAGGCCGCCGCCCGTAATCTTGATAAAGTTTTTTTACAATAATAAGTGATGGTTAATTTGGGAAAAATTAGCATATATATATATACTTTCATTTGAAGTACAATTTTCAAAAATATTTTACACGGATGTAAAATTTGTCCAAAATTTCTTTCTTTCCCTTTTTTTTTTTTTTTTTTTTTTTTTTAAGTAAATATAGTCAAATTTTCATGCAAATTGATTTATAAATAAAGTGCTTAAAAGGACCTGTTTGTATAAATGAAGAAAATGGATTGCTTTAAAATATACAAATTTGAGTCTAATTTGATAGGCAGTGTAATGTACTGCCATGTTAAAAGTTTACAAAAAGTGCGATCACAGCGCCACCTGTTGGGCGATTGATTCCCAAATCTAATCAGCACCAGTTTATGTCAGGGTGTAACTAAATACCAAGTTTGGTTAAATTTCATTCATTGGTTCGTGAGATACAGCGTCCACAAAAACGTGATACACACTGACAGACAGACATTTTCTAAAAACTATCAATTCGTGTTCAGGATATTCCAAAACGTGTAAATTCATCCAAAAACTGAGGTCAAAATTTTCACGAATCCAATACTTTTTCTATATTATATATAGAAGAAAGTAAAAAAAAAAAATGGACCATCTATGTTATCTGGAGGCTGAATAGTTATAGTGTTATGGCTATTAGTCAACAAGTGATAGTTAGAATCCACTTTAAGTAATACTTCCCATTATAATTAGTAATAACAATAAGGGTGCGAAAAAGCGACTCGCCAAGCAGCTGTTCATATAAATCCTGCACTGGGTCGCTTTGATTGCCATTTCTTTCTTGTGGGTCGGGTTTGTTAAAATTATTTTTCTGTACGTCTGGTTCTGATTTTAATAGGTTGGGTTGTATTTAAAGGCATATTTCAAAAAATCTTTAATAAAAGTATAAATTTGTTCGCTATAAATATAACTGTATAAATGATATAAACATTAAACAAAACATGATGAAAGAAACACATATGCAAATTATTAAGGTCCCTTCCATAGTGCTTGTAGTTTAGAGGTTTTATTGCATCAGTAGTACTGTAGCATAGTGCCTGCTGTTTAGAGGTTTTATTGGATCAGTAGTACTGCAGCATATTGCCTGCTGTTTAGAGGTTTTATTGCATCAGTAGTACTGCAGCATATTGCCTGCTGTTTAGAGGTTTTATTGGATCAGTAGTACTGCAGCATATTGCCTGCTGTTTAGAGGTTTTATTGCATCAGTAGTACTGCAGCATATTGCCTGCTGTTTAGAGGTTTTATTGCATCAGTAGTACTGCAGAGATGAAATTTATGTAGCAGAAGCCTCTTCAAACCCATTGTGTAACTGCTAATTACCTTTCTTTTATAATTTAAGAGAAATATAACTTTTTAAACTGATTTTTAAACCACCCTTTTTTACTTTCTCTTACCCATATAAATGGTAGAAAAAATATAGTTTTGGAATCAAATTTTCAAAATTGAGTTTTTGTTACATTTACACTTTTTAAGGTCCTCATCTGAATCAGAAGATTAAGTTTTTAGCGGTTGGTTTGTGTATGTCTGTTATCAGTATATCTCAAGAATAAATAACAGCAGGAAGTTCAGACTCTGATCTTAAATCTATATCATATAGGGATGCTATTCATTGAGGTCAAACAAATGGTTCGTGTACAGGGCCATCCAAGGGAATGCAAATACATTACGTCTATGGGAGAAATTGCAAGTAAGTAGAGTTAAACATCTATAGGCTGCACTAATCCAAATGAAATAAATATATATATTTTTTTTATATACGTAAAAGCAGGTTTCACATAGAATATCGTATGAAAATCATTTGCCTAGGGCTACACAAAATAGCTTGAATATAGTGGGACAATACTTGAAAATTGAGAAAAGTGCATTTCAGGTTGTGTTGTGTGTTATTAATATAGATTATACTTATCTGCACCATGTGGTGTGTGTGCATAATTCTTAGAAGATATACAGGGCTGCCAGTAATTAAGCGAAAATATTCTTTTTTATTGAATGCATTTAGTGGAAGTACTTTTACTATATTTTACCATGTCCAGGAAAAGTATGACCCTTCCCGATCAAGAATTGAAATTAATTCCTCATACCCATACGGTAAATAAAGTATTTTTTAGGCTAAATATTCATCGCTTGTTTTTTTTTTTTTTTTTTTTTTTTTTGTATATTTTCACGCTTTGAGGTTTCCTGAATACCGGAGTCAAGTTTTTAACATTTAAAGTTTGAAAATGCGTTCAACTAATCTGAACTTATCATCAGTAAAACCTGTGCTATTAGGATTTTTTTTTTTTTTAATAAGTTTTTTCAAAGGTCACATGGATTTCGACATCTTAAAAAAAAAAAAAAAAAAAAAAAATCTGGAGTGACTCTACTCGACTTTCCGAACATTGAGTAATTAACAGTTTTGTAGGTAAATTAAAGAAAGAGGAGTTGTTAAACAAACAAAAGAAAGAAAACCATAATAGAGTGTTTGAGTATTTTTCTCCCTATATTACACAATGTTTTATTGATTGCTACTGAACTCTGAGCCCATAGGTCATAATGTTAAAGCATTTTTCTTCGTGTCCCTGTAAAAACCTATAAACGCTAAATTCAGCAAAATGCTTATATTTAGTGCAACAGTGATTTATAATATTCATATAAATTTTCAGCTCAATGGAATAAGGCGTTTAGATGCTATCGCACTTTTAAAAATTGGGTCCCATAGGCCATAATGATAAAGAGTTTTTCTTTGTGCTCCTGTAAAAAAAAACTGTCAGTGCTAAATTCACAAATCTATACAGTTGGTGCAACTGTGACCTATAACATGTGTACAAATTTTTTGCTCAGATTAATAAGGCGTTTAGACTCTATCGCACTTTTAAAAATTTGGCCCCATAGGCCATAATGATAAAGAATTTTTCCTGGTGTCCCTGTAAAAAAACTATAAGTGCTAGATTGACCAAAATCTATAGGGTTCGTACTAGGGTGACTTACAATATACGTACTAACTTTCAGCTTATTCGAACAAAGCGTTTAGACGCTAGCGTGTTCACTCACAGACATACACACATACCTACGCACACACACACATACATACTTTAACGCAAAAATAGTGAAACGGACTCAGGGGACCTCGAAACGTATAGAAACATCAAAATCTCAAATTCGGATTTTTTGACATGATTACAATACTTTCCTCACTATAGTGTTCGAAAAGTAATAACAATAATAATAATAACTTGGTACGAGAGGCTTTTATAGACAATTTTTTGAGGGGAATCTTTATGTATCAATTAGAATGAAGATGATCGAGCAGTTTAGCTTCTAGTTCTCAATATTTACTATTCAAATGTATTTCGATAAAAATATACCCTGATAACGCAATAAAATTTGGAAAAGCAACAAAAATACATTTTCATAATAGATTTTTTTTTTTTTCAATATTTTATTTTCTTAGAAATGCTAAATAAACTTACGTTATCCTGCTGAAATTGAACTTTATTGTTATGGATGGCAGCAATTGAAGAAATTTGAGTTAATAAAAGAAACAGAAGAAGTTTGCGCAATTTCTTCACAAACAATGGGCAGCAAGAAACCAGGAAAATGATCGAATCTGGACCCATACATGTCATTAGGATGGCATACAAAATAGGCGTATAAAGTCTACTGCATCAAGGCCACGGATGTAAATACTAATACTGAAATTCTGAGTTGCACCGTTGCACGAATCATTCTGTTGTTGAGACGGCAACGTTTAAGTAATTACATACGATAAAGTATTGCAGAAAATGCAGTTCACTTAGCAAGTCAAAAGAGAAAGAATGGTATTTATTATATAACTCTGAAGATTTTTTTTTTTTTTAACTTTTAAAATTTGTGTTGTGTTGGGATACTACCTAAAATTTGCATTATGCTAAAAGACATTCGCTATTGGTTAGTGACTAGGATAATTTAGACCATTTATATATTACAGATTTCTAACGGATTGGCCGAAGTAATTTATACTCGAGTGAACAGTGACCAGGGCAGGAATCGAACATAGGACAATTTTCCGCTAGTGTAAAAATTAATCTGTCCAATCTACCGAAAACTTTTTAATATATAAATAGGGTCGAACTTATTAATTAATCATTGCCAATCTAGTTACTCATTGCCGTCTAACAGTTGTGGAGTAAAAGAAATGAAATTTCATCCGTAAGACATCCGCCTGTATTCATAGAAAAGAGGAAATTAAAGAAAATTTCCATATGAATAAATTGCTCGAATCAGATAGGATAACTCATTTGATAAAGAATATTAATACACTAAGCCTTTAAGTCCTAGGTTTGAATCCTGACATGGTAACTGTGCTCTTTTGTAAAAATAAATTTGGCCAATCTATTAAAAACTTGCTGCCTGACTCCACAGTTAAGTTAATCAACTTCGGATTAGATTGTATTTTTCTCCTTATAGGTTGTTTGTTAAATTGCAATGCGAACTATTTAAGTTGGGTGCGACGGTGCGAGAATACGTGTGCAAAAACATGATATAGTTCCCGATTATGAATATTTCTATAGTTTCAGTGAAATATGGAATTTAAGTTTTTTTTTTTTTTTCATTTCGATGTGTCGACGGAAATGGATTTCTGTCGAACGACTTGTGTCATAAGAAAAATGAATTTCTCAAGGTGCGTCAATATTGCATGTCGACTGACTTCTATTGAAGCCTTTGGATTCGATTCTGGTAAAGCCAATCAAACTTCTTAATTTTTCTAATACTGTTTGTTCTGTTAATTGGGTGACAAATTGGGAAACAGCTCGTAACAAGTAGCACGATATTTGCTTTATAAACAGAATAGGTGGTCTCCGCCTTTTCTATACTTTACTTTCCTCCTTGCATTCCAGATGACCTTACAAGCGATACTACAAGTCTCTATTCTCGAAAGACCTCGATAATACACACACACGTCTAAGACAAGTTTACGACATTTATTGCCTCATTGTAAGGTGTTCTGCCACTTAACAGGTTGGCAACTTTTTGCTTCAAGTTTGATAAAGCCGACTCGTTATTATTTAAGACAAGTTTAAATTGTGTTTTTCAAAAAATAAAAAAAGTTACTGAATGCAGTGTTCAGAATACATTTAAGTTTACGTTTTATTATAAATGTTTTAATTTGGTTCCGAGGTCATTTCTAATTTTCTTCATGTCGATCTTATGGGTCGAAATCAACGAGATTAATAAATTAGAGTGCTGGTTCAATGGATGAAGGATTAGCTTTCCGTGGTTCAAGATGAATCACGTGACATGCTCCAATAGGTTGCTACGTTTGGCCCTTTATCGCTAATTTCAGTTCGGCAAATTAACATTATTATTAGGTATCATGACAGTCCTATGAGCGAAATAAATTGTTTTTAAAATAATTTTTTACATATTTCACATTTCAATAAATAATAAAAAAAATTTTTAATCGTTTACCAACAAAGTTTAAAAATGTGTATAAAAGAAAAGTTAAATTTTTAAAGAGCTAAATTTAACAACAAATAATAATTTTTCAACTATTTTTAAGCATTTTGTCGGTTAAATTTCGACTACACAAAATAAAAAATACGTAAAATTAAAATGATTTAGAACAAAAGAATATTAAACTACATAAGTAAACAAAAACATTGGCGGTTATGACTTTTACCAAGAACAATCTCCAAACCGTTGTCATAGAAATTTATTGAAAATAAGCTGTTACCAAGGGAACCAACGCATAGAGGGTTCATGTCACATGACTCCTGTTGGACCATGTCAGGTTACCATTTATCACTCTACTTTATTTATCTCGTTGGTCGAAATAACCTCTATTATTTCACGAGAGATTAGAAAATATTTCAAACTACTTTTTCAACATGCAATGACTTCTTAAATAAGTAAATTTGCTTCAGATAAAAAAATTTTTAAGTAGGAAATCCCAATTCAACCAGATAATAAAGAGATTGTAGTCTTATAAACACATTTTTCAAATATTTCAGGAACAGTCGCGCTCTGTCCAAGAATTTTAGAAATTTTTAAGTTGTTCGAGGAATTCCTCATATATCAGTAAACAACCAGTTCTTATAAAATCTGTATAAGTTAATGTAATAAATTTACCATATTGAAAACACTTAAGTTATTGGATAGATCTTGTAGTTACTGACTTCTGAAAAAATAATTTCTGTGCGGGATATTAGGGTGAATTGAATGGGGGGGGGGGGGGAAACTATGTAGGGTAATTGCACCAGTGATTGACACTTCTAGAGCAATCTCGGATGTTTTTAATGTTCTAGTCATCAGAAAATATTTTTAGAAATCTTAAGTTAGTACATAGGGTATGAAAGACATTCAGAACCCCATATATGTTAAAATATATACATTTGATTAATTTTTTTTTTTCAATGAATTTTTATTTGACACCCACTCAATGTTCCAGTAATTGACACTGCCAGTTTTTCATTTTATCAGTAATTGGCCCCCTATGTTCAAGTGTCTGTCATTTTACCAGTTATTAGCACTCTATGCTCCAGTGTTTGACATAAAATGTTAAAGTTCCTATATGTAAAATATATGATTTTATTATTTTTCTTATTTATTAATTATTTCGGGATAGATGTCAATTACTGGAACATGCCAATCACTGGAGCACCTACCCTAAAAGGGATTTTAAGCGAAGCGTAGCTTCTTAAATTAATTGCCAATCAGCAATTGTGAAATTAAATAAAAGTCCAACGTAAAGTTGCATATTCGCTTAACAGATAAAAATGAAAGAAAAATTATAACTAACTTGAAAAGCGAATAAGGTATCGACCATTTGGTAAAGCTTAACCCGTTAGTAGTCGCTATAGACAGCGCCGCCTATTACAGATTGTGTACTTTTTATTTAACTGTCACCAATAATTTTAAGAAGTGGTGTGATCGACGTTACTTCGAGTTTATTCGCGTTTTATGTATATCAAATGCCACTACTAAAAATTTTTTGTGGCTATTGAATAAAAAAATCTGCAAAAACTGAAGGATGGGCGGCAAATCGACCAACTAGCGACTACTAACGGGTTAAGCGCGTTTCGCAAAATTACATTGGTTCGAGTCCTGGTCTGGACATTATTAAAATTCAGTCTTTCTCCATGAAAATTCTATTTTTAAACTAATTTCGGACTTGGCTGTTTGAAGTCGTTATTCAGAACAGTGGATTTCAACCAAAGTATAAAATCAGAAAGAAAGGAAAAACTCTGATCTGGAAATAAATTGCCTCTAAATGGTAGAAAGTTTAAGTAAAGGGGAGCCTTTGGAGTTATATCGGTACAAATGGAAGAGACATCGTGAACGGAAGCCTCGCGTGAGAATGTGTCAGACACTGAGGCACGCAAAAGCGATCAGTACCAGAGAAATTATTTCCCTTTTGGAACAGAAATAAATGTGTAAAACATCTTTTATAGATATTAATTTCGCGCACAATGACAACATAAGGGAATAAAGAACACTATTTTTGTATGGTGGTGAGTAATAATAATAATAAAAAAAAAGTTAATACCATAAATTGGAGAAACACGCACGCTATTACGTCAAATCGAAATAATTGAAAACAATCCTTTATCAGGCGGGGAAAGAAAAAAAAAAAAAAAAAAAAAACTTCTACTCAGTTTTTGAGATTTTTTTCTTTCGATTTTCTTTTTATTATTTTTTAATTATTTATCCTGTGTAGTAGTTACATATCCACGGTTTTGGGTCGAAATATAAAGCAATACCTTTTTGAGGCGCCAAAATAGTGACAGCAACAACGTGCACTCATGCCCAATGTTTTTTTTTTTTTTTTTTTTTTCACCTGATGAAGTTCCGGGCTTACCTGAAACAACAGTTGCAAGTTTTTCTAATTTCCAGATTTTGTTTGCAAGGTTTTTATTCATAATCATTCAGTATCAGGATTGGATTTTCCTAAGTTATTTTTATTTTCTTTTTACTTTCTCTTACCCATATTAGGATCGACAAAGTATTATTTTAGGGTCAAATTTTCGAACGTGAGTTTTTGTTATACTTACATGTTCTGAGGTCCTCTGAATACGAAAATCATGTTTTTAGCGAATGGTCTGTGTGTCTGTCTGTTATCAGCATATCTCAAAAACAAATAGCAGAAATTCCATACTCGGTATTCTAAATGTGCATCATATAGGAATGCTACACTAAGCTTTTCGTTGAAATGAAGCCAATGGTTTGTGTACAGGGACACTCAAAAGTATTCAAATACATTACGTCTATGGAGGAAATGGCAGGTAAGTAGAGTTTAACATCTATAGACATCTACTCCCCCCCCCCCTGGGAGGGGAGTAGATTTTCATCATGGGTATCTTTCAAAAGAACTCGCCAATACCTATAAAGCGAATGGTTGAACCATCGATCTGCGATAATTTAAAATAAAGTTATCGATTTTTTCATTTTTCATTTTTTTTTTTTTTTTTTTTTTTTTTTTTTTTCCAATATTGAGAATAAATTCAATTTTTTTTTATATATTTAGTGTTATACTACTTCTCTAATATGGAAACCGTGTGCATTATCATGGAAGATAATTTTTTTAAATAATAATCTTAATAAATTATTTTTACTGAGTGAATTTGTATAAGAAAATATAGAAGACAGTCGTGTGGTAACCACAACACACTAGTTATTTGTTGTTAGTGGATGTGCTTTACTAATAATATTTTACCATTTTCAGGAAAGCTGTTCGGGAATTGAAATAAATTCCTCATAGAGATATGGTAATTAATGTATGGTTTATGCTAATATCCATCGCTTGCTTTTTGTACATTAATGAAGCGGGGGGTTGAGGGGGGCGGTAACCCCCCTCACACAGAACTAATTATCATATAAAACTCTTCCTAAGCCTAATTTGAATTGTTTAACATAGGTATAACAGTACTTGTTATCTTACCTCTTAATCTCCAACCTGTATTTATAGTATTAAATTTCAGGGTAAGAGAAAGTGGTGTGAGTGACACACCAGATTATTTAAGAATTTACCGATTCACTCGTACTTTCAAAGTAACTCTAACCCGTCTTGTTAGATAAGTGTTTCATAATCTACGCTTGATGCATGATTTTTTTTTTTTTTTTTTTCTATGGATTTGTCTAATAATGAATTCATTGCTTAATTAGTGGGTCTTTGCCCGCCTAACGGTCAATATTTTGAAATAAATCTATTTTTAATTTGGCGAATATGACAAATTTGAAAACAGTGGCCAAATACAATATGCAATAATACTTAAGTACCCTAAAATAATTACTTTCTGTTTTTACTCTGCCCGAAATTGATACTGATAACAGAAAATAGTATACTATTTTTCTGTTTGAATTTATCATCATTTTAACTTTTTTTTTTTAAATTGTTATAAACATTTTAATTTTTTTAAACCGTTTTTCTTTAATTTAAACCTTATTTATTTTGGCCTTAATGTGGCGGTTTATAGCGGTGGCCGAGAAAGAAAACTGCGCAATTTGCTAGTTCTTGTATATAATTACATCTATTCCTTTAAATTATCTTTTAGACTTAAATATTTACTTATGTTTTAAATATATTTATATTTTAAGGCATTATTGCAGTTGTGGCTCTTCTTTTTTCCTCTCCCTGATAAATCTTCTCTTTTTCCTTATTTTATTCATTCCTCCAAACCAAGGATAAAAAAACTATTATTAATTTTAATGCATTTTTGTAGCAATGACGTGAGTTTTTGAGTGTTATTAGTTTCGTGAAACTTGGACTTTTGTTATTAAGAAGATTATTTTCTTACCCTGTATTATTATAAAGTCAATGTTGCATGTTTTTTGCAATTCAGTGTGTTTGCTTAGAAAGTTTTTATGCATCAACATTTTGTTTCACTAACTTTTATATTGTCTGTGACCGTACTGTTCTTGGAAACGAGCATATTTCTTTCCGAAAAGGCAGTAGTGTTCTGTGTTTGTCATCGCTCGGCTTGTGTACCTCCATTTTCTGTGCGAGCCTTTCCAGCCGCTTCCAAAATCTCACGAGTTCCGCGAAAAAACGTGTTTTTCCACTCAAAATAAAATTGCTAATTTTTCTGAAAACCGTTATTTAAAAGGGCTTTGAAAACATTGAAAATTTTTGCTGTGATGAGAGTATTTATAGTTCTCGGCTGTATGTTGAGAATCTTTTAAAATAAGTTTTAAAGCAAATGCTAACTATAAACTAATTTTTAGTACGACAGATATTACTTTTTCCAGGCAGCGAATTTGCCGTTGTTACCAATTTTTATCTATCTATGAAAGTTCAAACGTTTATTTTTTTTTTTTTTATCTAAATATATAAAACTGAAAGTTTGTCCATGTATCTGTCCGGATTATGAGATTTTATGAAAATTGGTGCACTTATTAATCAGATGTAGATAATGACGCATTTTTTAGTTCCATTGGATAATGGGTTCAACAGATAATAAAAATCCTATTTTAACTTTAAAATAAATTAAAGAAAAGAAAATTGATACAAAAAAAAAAATAAGTGAATGTATTATTATTTATTTTTTAATGTCGGGAGGGGGGGGGGATGAGCGTGCTTTTTTTTTTTTAATTAAAGTAAAATTGAAAAAACATTGTGCTAAAGAAATGAAACAGCTTCAGTATAGTACAATATTCATTATGTATTATTTTTTATACATATATTTTTAAAAAATGTAGAGTTAACTTGCATGTATTTATTATTTCAGAAGGATATGACGTCATTAGTTATCTAAAATATTTATCTGAAAATACTTACGATTAACATTTTTGAAATTACTGAAAATTAAATTTCTAAAATAATGATGTCAATTTCTAATAAATCAAAATCAATGGAAAAGGTTTAAATTTAATGAAAGAAATAAAAATTTCTGAAAGTAAACAAACTTTATGCCAAAAATTTCACAATTAAAAATTTATTGAAACTATATATTGAAAGAATCTATGATTCATGAGCTATAACTCCCATAACTTCAAAATTACTCAAAAGTTCAAAAAAGTTGGTATCTTCATAAAGGTAATATAACGAAAAGAAAGATGCCATAGTCAGGAATGATACTCAGCCCATTACATAACTATCTGCTTATAAATTAAGTGTAAAAAAAAAAAAGCAACAATTGAGAAAAATAATATAGAACACTTATAGAAAACTTAACGTTTAAATATATTTCTTTTTATATCGAAAAAATAAATAAATAAATAAATAAATGTGCTTTTTTTTTTTTGTTGTTGTTTTGTTTTTTTATAATTAAAATTGAAAAAAAAAATCATGCAAAAGAAATGGAACAGCTTCGTTACAATACTCCTTCAGGGTGGCGACAATCAGGTAAAACAGGGAAATGATGGAAAAATCAGGGTACTTTATCAATCTGGAAAAATCAGGGATTTTTGTAAAAATACCCAAAAATCATGGATATTTTCATTTTTGCCTAGCAAGCATATGACCTTAAGATCCCCAAACAGGTGTTATTTTAACCATGATTTCACAGGATTGGCTGCTTTCTAGTTGAATCTCACAAAGTTAACATTATTTAAAAAAAAAAAAAAAAAAAAAAAAAAAGTGCAACAACTAGAGGAATAAATTTGTCTTGATGTTAATATGTTTATGCAGTTAAAAGTTGTCATATTTTTATAATTTTGTTAATTTCTCCAAAATTTTGAATTTTTCATTTTATTTTCCTTTTTTGCAATTCAACAAATAAAGAAATTGAGATATTTTCGCCCATCAGTATAGTTTTTTGAATTGCAGTGGTTTAGTGAGCCTGTTACACAAGAGTGTAATATACACAAAATTGTGGAATGTATATAATAGGTAACGAAAATCATGGAAATTTGTCAAAATTAGTCATGGAAATCATGGAAAAATCAGAGAACTTCTTTTCTAAATTTCTGTAGCCACCCTGTCCTTGGTGAAATTTGAAATTTGGCCTCAAAGTAACTCGGAAGTTTCTCGCCAAAATCTTTACTTACGAAATTGCGTTAGTCATTATAACTCCGATAGTCGAAATAGTCGTTTTAATTCCGATAGTCTATTTCGATAGTCCAAAATGACAACAAAAATTTAAAAGCCGCCAAGGAGCTTCTATGCTAAAGCTCTAACCAAAGAAATTTTAAGAAATGAATATAGTAACCGTTACTAGAGAATGAAACACAGTTACTGCATGCTTCTACATGAAAGAATATCTTAAAGACCTGTCGTACTAAATTAAACTCTGTTTTGTACAGAATTTTATACCGATTATTTATAAAACAAAAGTAGGGTTAGTTTTTTCTTTTCTTTCTTCTTATTTTGATTGCAAGTTGCCTGAGTAATTTGAAATAAACTTTTTGAGTTTACTAATACCCTTGAAATGTTGTTACTATATTCAAACTGAGGGTTAAGGAAGGCAGTAATCCTCTCACAAAGAATTGTTCGTCAAACTGTTACCTGAACCTAGTTTAAATTCTTTTTAACATAGGTTTATATGTAGTACTTGTTATCTTGTCCTACAATCTGGAATCTGTCTTTATAGTAAGTCTTATCTTTATATTATGCAGAGTATGGAAAAGTCACGTGAATGTCACACCACAACAGATTATTTTTCTCGTCGTATAAGTGTTGCTTTTGTGTTTAGATATCCACAATTATTTAATTTTACGCATCTTTGCTGCTTGTGTTCAGAGTATATTCTTTATAACCATTATAAACAAAGGCGTAGTCCCTCCCTCTCTCGTGAAGCGTTCTGAAACCGTGCCAGAATTCGCTAATAGCCTCGATCTCGTATTTCGAGCCCGCACCATCACCTCTTCCGACCACTTTCGAAAATAAAAAGTAGGTGAAAGTGTTGTGTTCTGCGTTTCCGACGCTCTCCTTTCGCAAAATGAGGTTGAAAGTTTGTCGTGCAGCATGCTTTATGCCCGTTCTCCGCGTGTGTCACTTTCCTGCATGGTTTCGGATACGTGTATGTATATAAACAAAGAATGAATTGGAGACTGGTTAAGTCGGGTAAGTTTCATTTGGGTTTCAATTTCCTTACAAATTTTAAAGCTTAAGCAGTTGAAAAGAGAAAGATACATGCTATATCTTGATTGAACAGAAATAGTGAGATACTGTGTGACCCTGCACCTATCTCCAATTTTATGCACTTTATGGAATATTTTTTTTTTATTATTTCTTTGTAACTCAATGCAGTTGGTCCTTTTTTTCTCGTGTGTTCATGCCTGCGAATATAACACCTGGATTCACTTTTGCGACAGGTAATTTTCATTTAAAACAATGATTTTATGTGCATGATCATTAAAGATTTGCAGGGTTCGAAATTTCAGGCCCTAGGTCTGTCTGGTCTTCCCGCATGGTAACTGGCTTGGACCACCTTCCAATTCTTTTTTTTTTTTTTTTTTTTTTTTTTTTTTTTTTAATAGAAGTATTGTATTCGGTCCAAAAATTCGATATCGAGTTTTCACCTGATTTACACGTTTTAAGGCCTCCTGAATCCAAAAAAGTAGTTTTTGGCAATTGGTCAGTATGTATGTATGTGTGTGTGGAATCTTCCGGCTATCATAGCTACGAAACTAATAAAAATATAACTACGAAACTTCATAATTAATACAGGTCTGGTGTACAGAGGAAGTTTCCAAATTTTGGTGAAAATTGGAAAACCAGAAGTGGGTCATCGGAAACCGGAAGTGCAACCGTAAGTCCGTACCTCAAAAACGGCTTTAACGATTTTATTCAAAGCTGCTATATAAACACTCTATTATATGTCCTTTCTAGTTGGTTAATTCAGGAAGATTGATAGGCGTCCTGTATAAATAGCTCAATTTCAGGTCTGGCTAGTGCGTTGCTTTAAAAATGGCTGTACGGATTTTTTTTTCAAACTCGCCGTATTAACTTCCTTTTATATATTCTTTTGTATGTGATTATTGTTTTCCTGTCAATGATTGTGTATGCTAAGTTTTTGTAAAAGTTGGTATCTTAAAAACGGCCCTAACGATTTTCTTGAAAATTGTTACATAAATCCATTTTAGATATCCTTTCTCCTGTAATATGTGGTTATTACAGAAAAATTAACGGTCATTCTGATTAGATAGTTCTGTTTTAGCTCTCCGAAATTGGTGTTTAAAAAGAAAATAACTCTATCATCTTTTTTTTTTTTTTTTTTTTTTTTTTTTTAACTCGCTGTGTAAACTCTGTTTTATGTCTTTACGGGTGTGTCAAGTTTCTCTTGAAAATTTCAAAAAATGCTTAAAATACGTGTAATAGTGGGTAATGGAAGTCGGTTTCACACCAGATTTTTTTTTCTTCTTTTTCAAGGGGCCGCGGTAGCCCAGTCGGTAGAGCGCCGGCCTCGTAATTGGAAGATTGCGGGTTCGGTACTCGAACCGGCCAAGACCATCGTGTACATTAATGGTGGCTGGTGCACGTAAAATCTGTCGTGGCCGCAATGTCATGTTCCCATAAAAAATTATACTTCTGGGGTTACCGAAGCGGGAGAGCCATCCCCTCCGTGGAGGATCAAAATTGCGATGGCATGTCTCCGGACCGCCTCTAGGGGGTGAATCCCAGACTGTCGCCAATTGCCCATCTGCGCAGCACTAGTGCGACGTAAAACTCAACCAACCAATATTCTTCTTCTAGGATGGGGGTGGTTCCTTTCGAACTTTATCTATTATCGGTCAACGTTCTATATTTTAGACTGTTAATAAAATAGTTCATCGAATCTTTGAGAATTCTTATTTCTGTGATTCTTCTTATTTTAGCAATCGTCGATCGCAGCACTATAATTAATCCCATTAATTTCCTTGTACCTGCTAATAATTCTAATATTTCCGAGTTTTGATCGCCTTTTCATGATTTTTAAATACTCGCACTTGAATTTGCTTTTTTGCACAATATACCGACTAAACTCAAGGTGTATAAAGTTTATTATAATATTTCACTTTAGAGATGTGTGTTAATGGTGGTAGGGAATTTAATGAAGTTTTTTCATTGGAATTCCCAGAGTCTGCATTCAAGGACAGACTGTCACTTTAAAACTAATATAGGAGATCTTTGAATTCCATACATTTTACTGTTATTAGTGTGCTAGATTTAAGTTATTCATTGAAACATATTTAACAGAAATAACTCGCGCTTTAACGAGATAAGTAGTTTCAAGCAATGTCCGTTCATTCGTTTGCGCTTCACAAATATCCTATTTTTTAGTTCCCCATCATACTATAGGTATGGGGAACTTAAGTAATCGTGAAAATTTTCGACCTCGGTTTTTTTACTTTTTTTTACACGTTTTCAGGTGTGAGGCATCCGAAAATATCAAAATGGGTATGGTGTCCGTCTGTAGAGTGTCTGTTAGTTGGTTAGTCCGTTAATGTGTTGGTATGTTGGTCTGTGTACACGATATCTCACGAACAAATGCTTGCAAAGAGGTTGGACCAGTTTTAAAATATTATTTATGACACTGGCAAGAGCCCTATTCATTTGCAACATTCTAATTAAAATACTTCAAAAGTTATTCGAAGTTTATGATTTTCTTAACATGGGAGAATAGGGCAAAATTTCCCTTAAACGTGCACGAAAAGAAATATTTGTATCGTAAAGATGTAAGAACTTCTTTTAAATATCAGTTTTAATGCTGTGGTGAACATCATTAACTATTAACATGCAACTTTGAAAATTTCGCAAATTATTCGAAATTTATGAATTTCTTAACATGCCAGAATACGGCAAAATTTCGCATAAACGTTGGTTTTGGGGGATATTTTCATCGTAAAGATGTGAGAACACTTTTAAAATATTATATAGAATACTGGCATGAACATCCCTCACTATGAATTGTTTAATTCAAAAATTTCGTAAGTTATTTGGAATTTACGATTTACTTAGCATGGCAGAATAGGGCAAAATTGAGCATAAACGTCCATTTTGAGGATCATAAGTATATCAGACAACTTCAAAATAACATTTATGATAGTTGTTTGAACATCATTGACTACAAATATTCTAATAGGAAAATTTCGTAAGTTATTCTTGATTTTATCAACATAACAAAATTGGGCGATATTCCATATAAGTACACATTTTGGGGACTGTTGCATTGGAAATAGTAGCATGAAAACTAAGCTACGAAATTAACCCCAATAAAATAAATTAATAGATTAGAATAAGAAAAATATATCGAATTGAATAGTGGGTAGCCTATTAGGCGGGGATTTCATTCTATTACTGTTTGATCAAATTCATTTTTCTTAACATGAATATAATATGTCTCGCACTAGAAATTTATGAGAATATAAATATGATGGGGAACTGAGCAGAGTCCACCTATGCCAGCTAGTTTTTTTTTTTTCCTCCCTCGTGGTGCTATTATATAACTGATTTGATACTGACTGCATTTTACATTATGCCATGCTTCGTTAGAAATATTGGCATATTGTAGAATATATATCAGTATAACCATATTTAAACTTCGAGTACGTACGAAAATTATTTATAAGGAATTTTTGAAATACTGAAATGTGTGACTCTCAAATTCTTCTTTTTTGCATACACAGTAAGATTTATCATTTTTTTTGCCAAATCTTCCCAGTATGATGGAAAATTAATTTTTGGTTTACCTTGCTGGTGAGTGCATATCTCTAATGACCATTCGATTATTCGATTCTTGTTTGTTTGTTTGTCGGGTACAAATCTTGCAATCTATTTTTAACTCACTTCCCTACTAGCTAGACATTTGAAACTTTCATAGTAGCTCAGAATCCGGTGACAACACAATACTTCAAAGTCAGATTTTCGAATAGTTTTCTTTTAATTTAATTAATTAAAATATGAAAATAATAAGTTCTTAATAGCAATAAAATAGCCATTAAAATATTAGCTATAATTTAATTGTTGCCAGAAAATAAAAATTACGAGTTCATTTTCTTTCGACATAAAAATAAATACATTTAATTAAACGTGAGCGTTAAAAAAATTATAAAAAGTTAAATGATGCACCTCACAAAAACTGACGTCAATATCACTTTAAAAATTTTTATACACATTGATAAGTGCTAATGTAGTTCACGATGCTAGTACACGTTGTTCTAAAAGGAGTAATATTTTATTTTTAAAACCAAATTTTCTTTTTCACTATTATTATTATTTTACTGAACTGAGTCCGCGTGCTTAAATATTGCTTAAATAATATTTTTTTATCCTCACGTATTTTATTTATGATTCATCAGAAAATTTAAAAACATGGTATATAAAAAGTTTTCTTTATCTTATAATTATTAAGTCTTAAAAATCTATGTCATTCGACGCAACAAGAATTTCGTCTTTTATTCAATCTTATGTAAGAATTTAAACTCTGTTGTGTTGCTTCTGGTCAATGATTTAGTCACAGCAGATGGAAAGTTAATTGAGAAGTCCTTTATTTAAATGTTTCCATTTCGTCTTGGATGGTTGAATTGCCTTTTTGACACGAATACGCCCCTGATCAGGCACACATTTTAATTCAATGAGCTTCTAGGATGAGTCACACAAAAGAAGAAAAAAACATTTATTTATTTATTTATTCTGTTGATGGACCGTACGTTTTGCTTTTGTAAATATCTTTTATTACAATTTTATTAAAACTTTATGAATAAATTTCTTTGTTTGGCTTTTCGGACTTCGCCTTTCTCTCATTTGGTTGTGAATGCATAACATAGAACAACTGCTATTAAGGACAAAAAAAAAAAAAAAAAAAAAAATCTACATGGTAACCATTTGTGATTACTGATTATACAAAATGGTCAAAGGTATTTATAAAGTGATCAACCCGCTGTTGTTTCTCTTGCTTTTTTTTTTTTTTTTTTTTTTTTTTTTTCTGTTTTTAACATCCCTATGCCCTAGATTCTTTTGAACTTCTCCTGTTAAAATAGCCTTAGCAGCATTTGTGTTTAAAATAAAATAAAACTTGATCCTGGTTTGATTCCCCGTTAAATATTGATCTTGGACATAAAAAATATCGAAGTTGCCTAAAAGAAAAATATATAGATTGGATAAAATCATTTAAAATTTTAAATGTTTTAATTTCAAAAATTTCAAAATTTAAAGTATAGTAAGTGTAAATAAGTATACTAAGTCAATGTATAGGGTTAAAACGATATATCGACTTGCAACCTGAAATAAAAGAAAATACTTTTCACATTGTAATCATTGAATTGATGTTTTTACAATAATTCGTAAAAATCATATGTCATTTCATCAAATAAATGAATTTATATAAACTTTGGAATAAAATTGTAGTTGTGTAAAGCAGAAGCTCAATATAATAAGGTTCAGCAGATCCGAACACGGTAGGAGCTAGATATATCTCTCTATACTCTAAAAGACGGAATGGGACGTTTCGGCGCGGCCGTTTTGGCGCAGCCGTTCCGGCGCGAAACCCATTTCGGCGCGGCTGTTTTGGCGCGGCCGTTTTGGCGCGAGATCCATTTCGGAGAGGCCGTTTTCGCACAGCCTGTCCTTCACGAAATGGCTGCTGCTTTCGTCTCAGCCTTTTCGGTTAAAATTTATTTAATGATAGATATGATTTCTTATTTATTTATTTTTTATGCGTGAACAAAAAACTATTTTAAATTATTTACTAAATATATTAATGATGAATAGAATTTTGCTTAATTCGGAGCCAATGATAAGATTGTTTTTTGCAATTAAAACTTATTGAACTTAGTCATAAGATGGCAACACATACGCATCAATTCTGAAGATTCTAACCAATTTGGTGATGGAATTTCTTTGGGGAATAAAATGAACAATGTAATTTCTGATTTTTTTTTTTTTTCAATGCTTGAACCAAAAAATATTTTTAATTTTTTATTAATGACATTAATGATGAATAGGATTTTTCGTAATTTAAAGAAGTCAGTGATAATCTGAGAAAAGAACTCGATTTTTGTAGTTAAAACTTATTAAACCTATTGTCGTGCGGTTCTTTGGGTAATAAAATAAACAATGTAATTTCTGACTTCATATATATATATATTATGCGTGAACAAAAAATTAAAATTATTTGCTAAAGATATTAATGATGAATAGACTTTGCGTGATTTAAAAGAGTCAATGATAAGGTGAGAAACTAGATTTTTACAATAAAAAATTATTAAAATTATCATCAGATGGCAATACATATGCAGCAATTCTAAAGATTCTAAATTATTTGGTGATAGAGCTTCTTTGGGTTAATAAAATAAACAATGTAATTTGATTTTTTTTTTTTTTTTTTTTTTTTTTAATGCTTGAACCAAAAAATATTTCTAATTTTTTATTGATGATATTAATGATGAATAATAGGATTTTTTGTAATTTAAAGAAGCCAGTGGTAATCTTAGAAGAAAACTCGATTTTTTTAGTTAAAATTTAATAAACTTATTGTCGCACAGTTCTTTGGGTAATAAAATAAACAATCTAATTTCTGATTTATTATTATTTATTTATTTTTTTTTTATGCGTGATTATTTAAAAAAAAATTATTTTAAATTATTTACTAAAGATATTACCGATAAATAGAATTTTGCGCAATTTAAAAGAGCCAATGATAAGATGAGAAACTAGTTTTTTTGCAATTAAAACTTATTAAACTTAGTCATCAGATGACAATACATACGCGGCAATTCCAAAGATTCTAATCTATTTGGTGATAGAGCTTCTTTGGGCTAGTAAAATAAAAAATGTAATTTCTGATTTTTTAATTTTTACTTTTATGCTTGTTGTAAAAAAAAAAAAAAAAAAAAAAAAAAAAAATCTCAATTTAATAGTTAATTTATTTTTTGATGAGAAAAATATTTATCTAATTTTATCAACGAAAGAAACGTTGACCTTGTTTTTAGTGAGGTTGCTTAAATATGATTCCTGAAGAAGAAAGCACCTATATTTTCTTTTGGAAAAGCTGTCGAGGTTTTCTTAATTTATGTTATTACCAAACTAAACTCTTTTTATTGAAGCCATACTTTTGGGTCTCATTTCTTAGTATGAAACAATATCTATTGCAAGTATTTTAAAAACATTAGTTCATCAATCCTTTAGCTGTGTAGTATTTTATCTGTTTAATAACTGATAAAAACAATAGTAGGTGAAGGTAGGAATTAAAAAATAATTAAATTTAATAAAATAATAATAATTAAATAATATAAACTAAGTAATATAATAATAAATTAAATATACATATATATATATATATATATATATATATATATATATGTATGTATATATTTTAACTCTATGGTTATTGAGTAATCTTATTTTCCTTTTTTTTTTTTTTTTTTTTTTTTTTAAATAAAGATTGTCACATTAGCCTTTTATTTCAACTATTGAGTGACAGAAAAGAATGTTTGTAACTGATAAATGGTTAAACTGATCATGTAATTTAAAACAATTTTCATGTTGTCAACATTGCTTTTTTTATTTTTTTATTTTTATTTTCAAAATATTGTTGTTAGAAATGGATGAAAGAATGGAAATTTCATAGTAAATAATATTGGGAAAATGAGAACTAAAAATTTTAAAATATGTCCCGAAGGTATTTGGGGTAAATTAAAAAACAAAAATAAATAAATAAATAAATAAAAATAGGAATTTTATTTTCTCTGAAGGTGGTAAAAACCATAGGAAAAACATGTTTTGGCCAAGATAGTAAAAACCGGCAAAAACCATTACACGGTAAATACACACCTGCTTTACTTTTTTTTTTTAATAACTTACTTAAAGCTCGCATTGCTCTAAATTTCTGAAACTTATTACACATAGTAGAATAGTTCCATACAACTTGTTAATTTTTAATACCATTTTTCCCCCTCAGCTTACTATTTACTTTATTTATTGTAACTTAGTAATTCATTAATCACTAAATCAGTAAAAATCAACAGTATAAAAAGAAAAATGAGCAATTTACGTTTAGAAGTGCCAGATGAAAATATCCTGTACTTTTAAACCTCCACCAGTTATTAAAAAAAAAAAAAAATAAATAAATAAATAAATAAAAAAGTGATAAAAATAAAAAATAACTTTCTATAAAGTTTTCATTATCTTAAAGTTATCACTGCTATTCTTCTTCTTTTTTTTTTTTTTTTCTTTTTGTTACACAAAATTTAATTATTAAAGATTTCTGTTTATTTTTATTTACAGTTTGCCTAATAAAATTTCTTGTATAATAAAGCTTGCTGAAATAAAATAAAAGTTAACTTTAGCAAGAAACAAGATAAAGAAAATGTATGCATTCTTAAAAAATTTTTAAACTGCCTTCACTTAAACAAAGTCAATAATGATTAACTCGCGGGTTTATTTTAATCCATATAATAATAAACAGTTATAAAATTATTGAATATTCCCGACTATTTATTATTTTTACGGGAAAAAAAAAAATTCTTACACTCAAAAATCTCGGAATGTAAACATCTGGCGCCGAAACGGCCGGCGCCAAAACGGCCGGCGCCAAAACGGCCGCGCCAAACCGGCCGCGCCGAAAAGTAACAAACCGCTAAAAGATTCGTAATAATTGCAAACTGCTGTTGATTTAGCCAAAAGCAAAAAATCATTTAGACTAAATGCAGCTTAATACTCATGCTTAATGTTTTTCGCATGATAATGTATCGTGCTAATTTATTTTGATCTGAAACAATTGTTAAGATGTTTTGCAATTTATGATGCTTGTTTATACTGTTTTTAATTTCCATGGATGTAAAAAAATGTACGAAAATCTCTGCCTCTTTTAATGAGGAAACACAAAGTAGTTCGAAATAAGAAGGCACCTGGATCTAAATATACACTCACACTGCGTCTCTCAAAAGCACCTCATGTGCCTGTTCATTTTCGGAGGCAATAAATAAATATTAATAATAATAATTATACCCATTATTTGTTTTTTAGAGTGTAATATGGCGGTGTGTTCTGAAAAGCCATGTAGATTTAGCACTCGTGTGCAAAATGGATTGCTTTTATGTCAAATGATGTTCAACAATCGAAGAAAACTTCTAAGAACTTTCGGTGATAAAAGGTCCACGAGGGCCCAGGAGACCAAAAGTGCGGATGTTTTGCAAGTAAAAGATATTCGCATAAGCAATTCTATCAGCAATAATATAATGAAAATTTTTTACTTTCACGCTTTGTTGTGTCAGCAGAGGAGCGTTCAAAATAAGCGTGCAAAAAAATCAACTATCTTTGGTAATTCCGTTATTTTTTTAAAGTTAAATTAGGGTAATTTCACCAGTGATTGACACTTTTAGAGCAATCTCTGATGTTTTTAATGTTCTAGTCATCATAAAATATTTTTAGAAATCTTAAGTTAGTACGTAGGGTATGAAAGACATCCAGAACCACATATACGTTAAAATATATGCATTTGATAACCAATTTTTTTTTAATGAATTTTTATTTGTCATCCACTCAATGTTCCAGTCATTGACACTGCCACTTTTTCCTTTTACTAGTAATTGCCCCCCTATGTTGCAGTGTTTTACACTGCCAGTTATTCATTTGACCAGTTACACATAAAATGTTAAAATTCTTATATATAAAATATGATTTTATTATTTTTCTTATTTATTAATTATTTCGGGATGGATGTCAATTACTGGAGCATGCCAATCACTGGAGCACCTACCCTATAACAACTTTCCAAAAATGATGGTGTTGATTTGTTTCTTAGAAAATAAATCTGCAATTCGATAAATTATGAATAGCTGGAGGTGAACTATTAAAACATACCAGATAATTATTTTAGGACCTCCCCCCCTTTTAAACATTTTACTGATGGTACCCCCAAGCTGCCCTTGTAGCGTGACGTAACCTTCCTGTTTCTTTAATTGTCGATATAATTTTTGTAAATTCTCTCGCTAGCCACGACATTTCCGATAAAAGCTCGTTTCTCACGAAGATCGGCATCGACATCGTTGTAAATTGCCGAAAATCTTTTGAGAAGTCCTACTTCCCAGGGTCATTCTCCAATCGGATTAGCCGTGACACACTGACCACTCGTCAGAAAACGGAAACGGAGGATTACGGGCGATTTCGATACGACTACTTGTTATTTTACGTGGAAAATTCTATAAACCTTCAGAAAATTTATTTAAATTCTATTTGTTTTACTTTTTATTCTTTCGTTCCTTAAAAAAGTGTGACTTGGATTAAAATAAAATTCGAGAAAAATATATTAAACTATTGAAAAATGAATTTATAACATTAAATACAAAGTAAAATAACTATAAATAGATCAGAGTTAGAGAAAAAATTGTGAAGGGTAAAATTCTCTCTACAACAATACTGACATATATTTTCTGAAAATATTGAATTTCGTTATAACAGTATTTAAGAGAGTTGAGTGGTGAACACCAAAGCTTAATTTACCTCCTCTCTAATCTTCTTTAGCGAAAGTGGCAGAAGTCAAAACAAAGTTTTAATTCTTCTCGTCAACATCGGATACCCTTGTCACTTACAATCCCGCTTTTATTTTTACGTGCGAAGACGACGACTGTTTATTAATTGGACTTCCGCCACTTCTTCGTTAATATTATTATTCTTTTGAAAGTCGTTACTCTTCCCCGAGTTGCTAAATATATATTAAAACGCTGTTCAACGCGGATCCTCTCGAAAGATGAAACGCCATGCTTCGGCATATTAAAGCCTTTTCATTGTATCTCTTTCAGCTTCTCAATTTACTGAATCTTTATTTTTTATTTATTTATTTTATTTTATTTTTTATTTTTTTTTTTTTTTTCTGTTGTAATATAGTTTTCTGTTCAGATTTGAAAGCGGGGAGAACTCTTTAAACGATGCAATCTTGGTTAATTTCTGAACATACGCTGTGCAAGGAAAGGATTGCAATTTCGACTGATTGATTTTTGGTATACATTTACGCCTAGAGAGATCTTGAATTATCTTGCCATGTTTTTATTAACTTCCATTCTTGTTTGTCCGGTACAAATCTTGCAATCGATTTAAAACTAACTTCTCTACTAGCTAGACATTTGAAACTTTCAGAATAGCTCGGAACCCTATGACAACACAATACTTCGAAGCCCGATTTTCAAATTTTTGATTAGTTTTCTTTTAATTCATTAAAATATGAAAATAATAAACTCCTAATACCTTTATAAATAGCCATTGAAATATTAACTATAATTTAATTGTTGCCAAAAATAATTTTACGAGTGCGTATTTTCATAGAATTTTTTGTATAAAAATAATTATAAGATTAAAAAAAAAAAAAAAAAAAATTATATACCATGTTTTTAATTTTTCTGTTGAATCTTAGCTATAGCCCTATACATTATATATAACCCTATACATATATATATATATAGCCTTATATATACATTAGCACTTTATCCACGTGTATAAAATTTTTAAATTGATAATGACGTCAATTTTTATCTAATATAATTTAACTTTTTGCAATTTTTTTAAGTTCACGTTTTAATTAAATGTATTTATTGTTATGTCGAAAGAAAATAAACTCATATATATATATATATATATACTAGCAGTCAACGCCCGCTTCGCTGGTCCCTATTTTTAAATGAATCACTATAATGAATTCTCAAAATTGCATTAATTTTTATCACGTGAAAAAAAAGAGAAACAAAATCTGATTAGGAAAAATGTCGCACCGGGTTCTCACTGCCTTCGGAAAAAATTCCCAATCTAACTCTTATTTCTATTATTTTTCCCCTTCGCCTCCCCTCCCGTCTATCCGAATAATTTTACAAATTCGAAAATATCCGCAATCGATTTGTAAGTATCAAAAATCTCTAAGAACCAGTTTTGAACGATCTATCTCTATTTATATTTTTTTGCCCCACCGCTCCCCCCCTTCCCGCCCCTCCCAATAATTTTAAAATTTCGAAAATATCCGCAATCGATTTGTAGGTATCGAAAACCTCTATATACTGATTTTGAATGATCTAACTCTATTTTATTTTTTTTTGCCCCTCCGCCCCCTCCCTTCCCGGCCCTCCTAAAAACTTTACACTTTCGAAAATATCCCCATTTGACTTGCAGGCCTCTAAAACCTATCTGTACCAATTTTGAACGGCCTAACTGTATTTCTATTAGTTTTTGCCCCGTAGCCCCCCTTACCGCCCCACCATCCTTCCTGCCGCTCCTAATAATTTTTAAAATTCGAAAATATCCGCAATCGATTTGTAAGTATCGATGACCTCTATATACCAATTTTGAACGATAACACTATTTTTATTTTTTTGCCCCCCCCCCCTCTCCCTCCCCCCTTCACGCCCCTCGTAATAACTTAACACTTTTTAAAATATCCCCATTCGACTTGCAGGCCTTTAAAACCTGTCTGTACCAATTTTGAACGGCCTAACTGTATTTCCATTTGTTTTTGCCCCATAGCCCCCCCCCCTTTGTTGCCCCACCTGGGGGCTGAATTTCTAAAATTCCAGAAATTTTTTTTTAGATATTTTTATTAGCTATATTTTCGAGCAAAAATTTCACGTGTATCTATTTTTTTGTTTGAAATATATAGAATTATGCAAAATCACGTTTTACGCATGTAAAATCACGTTTTGCCCCCCCCGTCCCCCTTGGGGACCGAATTTTGAAATTTCCAGAAATTTATTTTTAGACATTTGTGTTAGCTATATTTTAAAGCAAAAATTTTACGGATATCTGTTTTTTTGTTTGAGATTATGTAGGATTATGCAAAATCACGTTTTGCCCCCCCGCCCCCTTGGGGACCGAATTTTGAAAATTCCAGAAATTGGTTTTTAGACATTTGTGTTAGCTATATTTTAGAGCAAAAATTTCACGTGTATCTATTTTTTTGTTTGAGATATATAGGATTATGCAAAATCACGTTTTACGCATGTGAAATCACGTTTTGCCCCCCCGTCCCCCTTGGGGACGGAATTTTGAAAATTCCAGAAATTGGTTTTTAGATATTTGTGTTAGCTATATTTTAAAGCAAAAATTTTACGGATATCTGTTTTTTGTTTCAGATATATGGGATTATGCGAAATCACGTTTTACGCGTGTGAAATCACGTTTTGCCCCCCCGCCCCCCTTGGGGACCGAATCTTGAGAATTCCAGAAATTCAATTTTAGACATTTGTGTTAGCTATATTTTAAAGCAAAAATTTTACGGATATCTGTTTTTTTGTTTGAGATATGAAGGATTTTGTGAAATCACGTTTTGCCCTCCCTCCCCCCCTTGGGGGGCGAATTTTGTAAAATCGCTTCTTAGTGGATGCCTACGTCATAGAACGAACATTGTCACAAAATTTCATGCTTCTAGGTCCAGGGGTTTGGTCTGGGCGTTGATAGATCACCCCCTCACTCAGGAAGTCTTCTTTTATATATATAGATATATATATATAGGCAACAATTAAATTATAGATAATATTTGAATGGCTATTTTTTAAGCTGTTAGGAGGTTATTATGCATTTTTATAGTAACGTGTATATGAAGGAATATGATAGCGTCTAAATGCTGCATTTAATTAGGCATTAGCTAGCTCATATTAACGCAGGCTGCTGTAGTACATGAGTAAGATACATTTTTCCCTAATCCAGTGGGATTTTTTGTTCTTCGTATTATCTCGTTCCAAAATGAAGTTTTCACAAAAAGGACAAAGTCACCTTTTATCTCAGTGAGCATTTTGAAAAAAGAAATAATTTAAATATTTCTTCCCTAGGTTGAAAATTGGATTCCCGAGTTAATGGAATAAAACATTTAAAATTATAATTTTTAATTTTTAATTGCTCAGAGAGATGAAAGACGACATGACGAACGAATGGAATTCAAAAAGCAATTTTTAATCAGATATCCTTATTCGAAGTGTAAACTCTTATTGCTTAAGTCACTTCTTAAGTTCTCTGCTGGATTGAGATCCAGTAGAAAACTTAAGAAGGCTAAGCTGGGTTTAAATGGCTTAGTTGGCCATTTCAAAAGTTAAACATTATTGATTTAGAACCATTTTTTTATACAGATACTCTTATAGGTAGGTGCATTGTCGTGCTGATATTTCTAATTTTCTCCCGCAAGAAAAAATCAGTATTTGGTAAAATATGATTCATACTAGGACACTTTGGTATGATTGGGAATTCATTTTAACCGAAACGAACGTATTTGAACTCACACTACTAAAGCCCCCCTCCAGGTCATCCCATTGCCTCCACCTGATGATTGACGCTTGGAGAAATTTTCTTTTCTTACATGATCAGCTGCCACTGAGGTTCAACCAATTTTTCTGAAAAATAAAAATTCCGTAACTTACTAATTGAATTATAAATCTTTTTTGATAAACATTCAAACCTATCACTTGCAAACCTATCACTCTTCTTTCATCACGCAAGGACAAAGTCTTAGAATTCCTTCCTGTATTCTTTTTGCCAAATTCTTTTAAATAATAATAATAATAATCTGGAGTGACTCCACTCGACTTTCCGAACATTAAGTAATGTTGACCTGTTGTATTAAGACCTGTTGTATAAACAAATTAACGGAAGAGAAATCGTTAAATAAATAAAAGAGAAAATTATAATAGGGTGTGTTTAAGTTATGGCACTTCAAATAATTTGAGCCCATAGATCATAATGATAAAGAATTTTTTGTTATGTCCCTGTAAAAATCTATAAGTACCAGATTTATCAAAATCTATACAGTTTGTGCGATGTTGACCTATAGTATTTATATAAATATATAGTATTTTCAGCTCAATCGGATAGGACATTTATACACGTTATCGCACTTCATCAATTATGGCTTATGGATTCAAATTATTTAAGCCCACCAGCGGCCGAGCGGTTCTGCGCTCAAAGCTGGTAGACGTGAGGTGCCGGGTTCGATCCCCGATCGCGCTCGTCGGCCTAGCCGTTCGGAGTTTTCCGTGGTTTCCTCCGAAACTTGCGTAAATACGGGCTAGGACCCCTTAGAAAGACCTCCACGGAAGGCACTCCCCCTCAGGCCTAGGACCCAAGTGTTGTCAATCGGCCTTAATCCCTAACACCAACACCAACTAACACCAACATCAAATTATTTAAAGCACTTTTGTTGTGTCCCTGTAAAAACCATGAGTTCTATAATCACCAAAATCTATACAGTTGATGTGATGGTGATCCAATGTATCTATATAAATTTTCAGTTTATTCGAATAAGACGTTTAGAAGCTATCTCACTTCAAATAGTTTGAGCCCATAAGCTATAATGATAAAGAATTTTTCTTTGTGTCCCTGTAAAAAAACTATTAGTGCTAGATTCACCAAAACCGATAGGGTTCGTGCTACAGTGACCAACTTTCAGATCAGTCGAATAAAGCGTTTAGACGTTATCGTTTTCACACATGCATACGAAAACATGTACGCGCACATGCACACACATATACATACATCATCGTAAAAATAGCAAAAATAAGCACAGGGGGCCTCAAAACGTGTAGATACACCAAAATTTTAAATAGCAAGAAATTAAAACTTCTTCACACACCATAAATTTTAAATCAGCACAACCGGTTTCGAAAGGACGTAGCATTTCTTCATCAGATGCAAACACGTGCAACTGCCTTGGAGGCAAAAGCAAGACTTATTGTCTATACGCCAGTTTTTGAATTTATTTTTGGCAAAATTTTAAAGTCTAATTTTTGTCATGATTACGATACTTTTCTTACATATGTATGTTCGAAAAGTGAAAATTGTGGATCTTCCCATATTTATCACAATTTTTAAACATTGCTGACGGCAGTCTTTAATCTTTCTATTGCGATAGTACGACTACTCGCTCCTGATAAAGAAAAAAGCTTTAATCTGCCCTCTTTCATGATCAGATAACTTCTTACCTTTTGTCATCTTCGCAAAAAAAAACAAAATATAGAAAATGATAGCATGAAAATTTTTGAAATTGGAGTTTTGTTACAATGTTAGTAGTTGCGATAATATTTAGGACAATATATATATATATATTGTCCTAATGTGTGTACAAATTGTATTATTTCTCTAATTTTTTTCAATATGTTTACTATTTAACTATTTAATTTATGTATTCTTGTAGTGTTGTGAAACTTTGCGATAGTGTATTATGTCCCTGGATCTGGATCATTAAGAAATCTTATAAATTTTTTTCACCTTTCTGAGCTTCTCCTACATTTTTTTTTTTTTTTTTTTTTTCTTTCTTTCTTTCTTATTGGTCTGTGTGCTTTCAGTGATCTTGTATCAGTTGCTTGGCTTTTCTACGCTTAATGAATTATATATATATATTTAAAAACATTACTGGTGGCTTTAAAGTTTTCACTTTTCTTGAATTACTTAATTTGTACATACGGCTTTTTTCTGATAATTATGTATTTCCAAATTATGTTTGTTGTGTTATTTCTTAGCGATAAACTTTAATAATACAATAATATTTAAGTCCCTTTTACTTAATTTTTGCATTTTCTTAAAATTATTTACTAGCCTTAAGTTTTTTTTTTTTTTTTTTTTAATTTACTGTACTTACTAAACAGCTATTAAAACTGTTGTTAGTAATTAATTACTATCCACTCGAGCTATATGCATCAAAAGAAATATTTTTCCGTATCAAAATATCTTTCTGGGGAAACCTGATCATATTTAAATAAATTTTAGGGGGAAAAAACTTTCAAACTGAAGATAAACGATATACGACAAATAAGTGATACATTATATAAATAAAACTATTGTTTATGACCGTCAATATTTGATTATATATTGGTAACAAGCAAAATTAACGAAATTAAAGTATATTTATTCTATGTATATACTTATAAATAACTGAATTTTGAAATGAATTCCCTAATTTCAAAGGTTAAATGTGCCTTTAGTATCCAAAACTGCTTTCAAGAAACTAAAATCGCCCCCTTTATTTTACTAGCTGCACCCTAACCCCTCCTTCTTTTTTTTTTTTTTTTTTTTTTAACCTGGATAAAACTAAGTCTTAGTTCTTGTACAGGGAAGCTTGAAAAAATTTTTACAGTACATATTACGTTTTATGAGACCAAATTGTCTGGGGTACATTAAATTATGTAAAAGAAGGCGAAACAGATTTTCCTCAAATTTCACTACAGGAGTCATAAATTATAGGGAATCATGATCAGCATTTATACTAATTTTACAGAGACGCTTTAAAGACTGTACTCGTGCCTACTTCTTTTTTTTCTCATGAAGAAGGACGGTGCTTAATTATATCGACTCGAAACACCGTTTTTCCAGCAAAATTTTCACTCCTCATTCTGCATCTTTTTTTTTTTTTTTTTTTTTCTGTGGCTTAAATGGATGGACTGGCCACTGTATAGTCCATCATAAGGCAGGTATAAAAAGAAAAGAGACGAAGGTGCCCCTTTTCTCTATTCGTGTATAACATTCGGCCCCGTGCCCCCGTTGAAGAGGAAGAAAAATCCCATGCACCCACGCTAGAGTAGTTCTCGTGAATGGGAGAGGTTGCGATTGAATGAACACGGAATGTGAATGAATTTTTCTGAAAAGATAACAATACTGTGTTTTGTTTCTGAAGATTCACTCTGTATAATGAACATCAACATACCGCAGGTACCGAGAGATTTTTGTTTTTATCTTTTCTATTTTCGATAAAGAAATGTCGATAAAGGTGATAAAAATGACTACAATGCAAACAGATATTGATGAATTTAAATGTTCAACCAATGATATATTTATTTAAAAAAAAAAAAAAATCTGTTTTACTTCCTTGTACGAAGTTAAATAAGTATTATAAACGCAAAACTCGTCGTAAAAGGTTGAATTTTTATATTTACAACTGTTTAAACATTTGAGTTCTATTCTTTCTCTTTCGCCCACTACAGTACTTTCCACTTTAATGGTTTATAGGATATGACTAGTACTTTCGTAATGTATGTACCTGTTTGTGCATTTTGCATAAATAAAATAAACTTTGCCGTAAAAGTTAAAATATAGTATTTAATGCAAAGTGGTTAGACTTCCTCTATGAAAAGCCTCGTGTAACTGAAATGGGTGAGCGAATCGCCACCCAATTCGGTATGTGGATGGTTTTATGAAATAAAATTAAAATAAAAATAGTTTTTAAAATGTCTACTATGCATGGGATCAAAAGCTATTTAATAAATGTTCAAATTTCTTATACGTTCCTTACTTCATTTTTCTAATTACATTTTTCGTTTCTCTATGCAAAACGCCACCTCGTGGATATTGTTTTAGCTTTTTGAAATTTCTCGAGCGCATTTCGTGAATCGACCGCATGCCGCATTGGATGACTATGTGCTTGCTCATTTTGACTGCAACGTGCTGTGTATAATGGAATTATAATTAAAACGGCCCTGTATAACGTCTGCTTTTTTTTTGTTGTTGTTGTTCTTTTACTTCTCGTTTTGAAGTTAAGAAGGAAGGTTTTATACATCAGTTATGAAAATAATATGCATGTGTTAATAGGCGGTGTAAGAAAATTACCTGGCGTCCTCATCAGAATTTTTTAAATGAGTACAAATTTATTAAAACATTTTTTTTTTTTTTTTTACCTGTGTTCTAAATTTTATTCGTGGTTTTGTGTGATGATCATGCAATAATATTTCATTGCTATGTTAAGCTGTTTTGATGGACAAAATTTATTATGTGTTTTTAGAATTTTAGTAAATGAGTTCTACTTTTTGTAAAAATTTACTAATGATGTGTTAATAAAATTATGTTTTTTTCTTTCCAGGTAAGTTGAATTTCCATTTATCGATAGAACTGTCCTGGTAAGTTGTATTTATTTTCTCTATTCAGCTGTTTTAGAAGGACTTCTCTTCACCCATGTCCCACCTAAAACAAGGTCCTAAGCAGACAAGACATTAATCACAAACCTTTATTCGCCCATTCTCTTTTTCATCCGATCAGGCCAACATTTTGGTTGCGCCCAATTGTCGTGAATTTTGATTTCATTGTAATGAATAATTTCTAGATTGCGATTTAGGAAAAAGATGGAAAAATTGCGCATACTTTATAGGTTATAAAAAAATTTTAAACTGTACCCGTTATATTGGTTTAACCTGTAATGTATTTTACCTATTCGAATGACACCTTATAATATGTTTTGCTTTAAATTATGAAAGAATAAATCTAACATTATTTGTAAGTTAAATCAATGCTCGTAAGGAAAAGCAATAAAGCATAACTGTGCTTATGTAGCCCTGTATATCGTCTAAAAACAAGGTAGACGACAAATTTTCGTATTTTTGTATTTTTTCTTTCTTTCTTTTTTTTTTTTTTTTTTTTTTTTTTTTTTTTTAAATCCTTTGAGATTTAAACATTACCACAGGGGATATATCTGTACTGATAAGTTTCTTGATTTTTCAGGAGACAAAAAAAAAAAAAAAAAATAAATAAAGTTAAACTAACTAAAAACTAATCAGAAGAATCGATTAGGAAAAAAGGATTATGTTGATTTACACCCTCTATACCGTTCAGTGATTGTGTCAACCTTCATTTAATAAAGGGAAAAATTGAATTAAATATTTTATACCATACATGAATGCTAAATTTCTGACTTAAATCTTTTTTTACCAATGGATTTTCTCAAAGACTAAATGACATGGATTTAAGTCATTTATACCAATCGATAGAGAATTTTTTTCTGAGTCTGACTATGTACTTAACTCAAAATCGACCTTTTTGGACTTAAATCCTTTATACTTATCAGTACAGATATATCACTTTCCCAGTCCTTAGCTGCTTATATTTTATACATTTGTGACTTCAAGAAAACTGTTGTCTTTCCAGTTTATTAGCACAGCCAATGAATGCTTAATTGTTGGAGCTCTTCGGATCTTCTACTTTGAATGTGCTGTCTGTTTCGGACAAAGCCGTCTTTTGAGTGTTTTTTTTTTTTTTTTTTTTTTTTTAAATATGTACTGCTATTCTCTTTTTAAGAATTGATATCGGATACGGGATTAACGTGATGTCCGGATCGTCAACCCTTTTTATAGTCTGTCCCTGAGTTCGTTCGTTTGCCTTGTTTTTATGTTTCTCTTTTCCTTTCTAATTCCGACGCTATTTCATCCGCTTCAATTTGTGCAAGCAGTTATTATCTCTTGTTGTGTTTTAATATAGATCAAGGACTCTTTTTTTTTTTTTTTTTTTTTTTTATTTCTCCCTGTGTGTATATCTTCGAAAAAAAAAAAAAAAAAAAATGAATAATGTGAAACTCGATTCCGGAGGAAATTTCTGTTAGGTTCCAGTCATAACGGATTTAGGATGTAGAAAACTCAAAATTAAAACTTTTCGTGTCTGGACCTCTGCTGAAGTAAATTCATATTTAAATACGTAATTACATTATAGTAACATAATTCGGGAACCTTTTGAATAGTGAGTTCATAAGCTCTATCTGAATATTTGACAAAGGTTAATTTAAAAATTGTTTTTTAAATTTAAACTTATGTGCGATAAAAGGTTTAAATATTTAAATAATTCATCTCTGTTTCATTAAAAGGTATATGTTTTCTATGTAATTAATTTCAGACTACAAATTTTAGTATTTTCTCTTATCATCCCCCCCCTCTCCCCCCCCCTCCCAAAAAAAAAAAAAAAAAAAAAAAAAAAAAAAGGTCGCTCTCTCTGTTAATTTTCCGATTACTCCACTGTCATAAGTAATGAAATAATTATATTCGGTCAAAATTTCTGATATCTAATTTCTATCTGCGATTGACGCATTTTTAAGGTTTCCTGTGTCCAAATTATTATTATTACATAATTTTTCAGAAATTGGTCAGTTTTTTTTTTTTTTTTTTTTAAGGGGGGGGAGGTTGGAGTTAGAGGGAGAAATCTTCTAACTTAAAAAATAAAATAAAATAAATAAATAAAACAGGTCCGGTGTACAGATAAGTTTGCCAAGTATTAGTGAAAATCGGAAGCGAGAGCGAAAGTGAGTATCTCAAAAATGTCTCTAACGATTTTTTTTCCCATTATCTTTGTGTATAAAACCCATTCAGATGTCTTTTCCATGTCTTGTGCATTAGTACCGGAAAATTGTTAGAGGTCTTATTAATTAGTTAGGTCAACTGTATGTCATCTGACCACACTATATTCAAATCAGTGTATCATATGTGTATTAGTGAGTAATTAAATTCGTGCGGTTATTATATACTAGATTCTTACTTTAATATTTATTTTCATCATCAAAGTAGGATGACTTTAAATGAGAGAAAACTGACACAACCATGTGGAAACTTAACTATTTCTTTAATGAATGAATATATATATTAATTACTCTGTAATACTATTGGTCTGTTTCTGTCAATTTACAATTTTGAGTGGTCACTGATCCCAGTAGACCTTATGGAGTGCATTTGGATATTTACCAGCATAAGTTTTTAACAGAACTGTAAATGTTAGTCTTTTTTTTTTTTTTTTTTTTTTTTTTTAAGAAAAAAAGGTCTTTTATCTACCTTTGGGAAAATAAGTTCTTTTTCTTCTTTTTATGAATATGGGTCTTTCACAATAAATTGAAATATCTGACATAAAAATTTTAATCATTTAAATTTTAATTTCAACAACACTCCCCCCTCCCCTCCCCCCCCCAAAAAAAAAAAAAAAAAAAAAAAATTATATTTATTTGAACAACCTTTTGTTTATTTTATTATTATTTATTTATATGTTATACAGAATAGATTTGATAATGGTATAGATAGTTCTTTCATTTTCTTCAATTTTTTTTACCCTTGAGCTGCCCATTCATAGCAAACACTACTTTGTATATTATAGTGTATATTTAAAATCGGGTAAGTTAAAAATAAAAACAAAAATCCAAGCATCTGTGTACATTACTTCACCGATCGTACCTTAAATTGCATTTAGGTTTGTTAATTATGAAGCAAGAAATCTCACAAACCCTCCGTATAGTTTTACTTTTAAAAAGAAAGCATGAAAGAGATTGTTTTTCTGTGGCCCTGTAGATTGTCTAAACAACTGCACTTCCACCTTTATAGTGTACTAAAAGTTTAGCATAATAAAATTAAATGAATAAAAGGAATATTATAACACAACTGAAAATCCATTTCACGACATTTCTACTTCTATATGCATACCGCATTCGAATATTTTCCCGTGCTTCTTGTAAATAAGTTATTAATACTAATTGTACCCTATGTACATGCATTTGTGCATCTCAATGTATATCAATTCGATTTGCAGTATATAGATATTAAAATCGGCTTTAAAGAAAAATATTTCTCATAGATCGCAATATCCGAAATCTTTAGTGCACTCAAAGCTGGTTGACGAAAAGTGGCAGGTTTGATCCCATATCGCGCTCGTAGACTTAATCGTTCAGATTTTTCAGTGGTTTTTCTCTGAAACTCGCGTGACTACGGGTTTAAGACCCTTTAGAAAGATCCCAAGGAGGGTGTCCACCCATAGGCCAAGGTCCCTGGTGTAGTAGACAATTGATCTTAACCGGAATACCAACCTACACCAATCTTTAGTCAGTCTCTAAGTTTTAAAAATTCTCATCTGCTTCGAATTAAATGATATATAGGGTAAGTGCTCCAGTGATTGACATGCTCCAGTAATTGACATCTTTCCATAAATACTTAATAAATAAGTAAAAAAAAAATAAAAGCACATGTTTTACATATAAGAATTTTAACATTGTATGTGAAGCACTGGAGCATAGGGTGTCAATAACTGGTGAAATGAAAAATTAGCAGTGTCAAACACTGGAGCATAGGATGCTAATTACTGGTAAAAGGAAAAACTGGCAGTGTCAATTTCTGGAACATTGAGTGGGTGTAAAATAGAAATTCTTAAAATAATAATAATTTTCAAATGTATATATTTCAGCATATATGTGGTTCTGAAAGTCTTTCATACTATATATATTAACTTAAGATTTCTAAAAATAGTTTTTGATGACTAAAACATTAAAAACATCAGAAGTTACTCTAAAAGTGTCAATCACTGGAGCACTTACACTATATATGTATGTGTGTGTGTGTGTGTGTGTGTGTGTGTGGTATGTATGCACCCCGCGACAAAAAGATAGGTACAAAGGGTTTTTTCTTTGATTTTTCGTAAAATAAAATTATCTAAATTGTGCTTATCATTTATTATTATCATAAAATAACACTATTCCCGGACTCATTTTTGTTTTAAAACTCATTTAGAAAAGTTTCAAGACAAAATTTTTCTAATTTAAGACTACACACCGCGAGAAAAAAATAAAAACAAAGGGTTTTTTAAATTTTTCATAAAATAACATTATCTAAATTGTGCTGATCCTTTATTATCATAACAAAATGTTATCATATCAAACATATTAAATATTTGAATCATATTCAAAATAATCATTAAAAAAAAAAAAAAAAAAAAAAAAAACTTTGTTTCTATTTTTTTGTCGCGGTGTGTAGTCTTAAATTAGAAAACTTTTAGTCTTAAAATTTTTCTAAATGAGTCTTGAAACAAAAAATAGTCCGGAAATAGTGTTATTTTATGATAATAATAAATGATAAGCACAATTTAGATAATGTTATTTTATGAAAAATTATCTTTTTGTCGCGGGGTGTAAATATATATGTGTGTGTGTGTGTATCCCCCAACATTTACAGTTCGTATTTTCGTTTGATTCCTGAGAAATTTACATGAAGTCGAATTCATTTAAAATATCACATACATCAGGTTTCGGCTGTGTCAGTAGTTTTCATATACTGGGTAAAAGGAAGAAGTTCATGGTCGGCCAGCCTCTCGGAAGAACTCTAGAAATTCGTGCGCCCCGAGTTCCTTTCAGAGAGGAAGAGAGTCGGCCTTGCCATGTACCGTGCAGTCGACGTCCGCTGCGATTAGACAGGGCATCCTTCGAAAAACGACCTGTCGTTTTTAAACTTGATAACAAGTGGATGATCTGATTTGACGTTTTTATCTGATTTCCTTAAAATTTCCTTTTCACGGTCGTTTCGGGTTCACGATCTTAGAATTACAATCTAGTCAATGTCTCACAGATCGTTTCGACTTTTAAAATGGATAAAAATTTTGTAGGAAAACATCATAATTTGTAAAAAGACGTAACAATTGTTTCGAGTCGAACTAATTAAGGATGACCTTTCATGAGGCGAAAAGAAGTAGGCACGACTTCTTTTCGCCTCCTTTTTTTTCTTTGAGTGCACCATGAAATGATTTTACTTGATGAAAGCACGTGTTTAATTGTTTCGACCTGAAACAAATCACACCCTGCCAATAAAGTGACACACTAAAAAAAAATTAAAAAAAAAAAAAAATAATAATAATGACAATTCTGAATTTGCTATTGAAAAATGTGTATAAAGTGTTCTAAAGTGCATTAAAAAAAAAAAAAAAAAAAAAAAAAAGTCGCATCTCTATCTCGCAACTTATTTACCTGAGAAGCTGTTTAGTCCGTTTTATTGTAGGCTAGTCAGTCAGTGTGCTTTATCGTAATTTTTAAGTTTATTTTTCTCAAATATTGCAGTTTTGAGTTGTATCACTTTTCTTTCCGGAATGCGAATTGCTACTCGTTTATTTTATTTATTTATTTTGTAAATTACGGTGCTTGTTACATAGTTTGTTACTTCTATACTACAATCGTGCTTTTTTTTAATGTTCGGATGAAGGATTGCACGTAACTATTTCGAATAATTAATTATAAGATAAAAAAAACTTTTTATAAACCATGTTTTTAAATTTTCTGTTGAATCATAGCTATAGAACTAACTACATTAGCACTTTATCAATGCGTATTGTTACGAAATTGTAAATAACTGTATTTGTTTTTGTATAAATTCTTTCAAAGAGGCTTAGTAAGTTGACAAAATGTCAATTTTTCGCGTTAAAATAGCTTAATTTTCCCTTTAAAAAATGCATTAAAAAGCTCCAATAGGCAAGTAATGGATTTGGCGACTTTTGGCGAGAAAATCCTTATTATCGATATTCCAAAGATGGACGTTCTAATGTGATTGATTAAAAAGTTACGGGAAATTTGAATTAAAAAATAAAGTTGGTTTTAAAAATAAAATATTGATCTTTTTAGAACAACATACATTTGCATCATGAACTACACTCGCACTTTATCAATGTGTAGAAAATCTTTAAAGTGATAACGACGTAAATTTTTGCCAGATGCATCATTTAACTTTTTACAATTTTTTAACGCTCACTTTTAATTAAATGTATTTATTTTTATGTCGAAAGAAAATGAACTCCTAAATTTTTTTGGCAACAATTAAATTATAGCTAATATTTTAATGACTACTTTTATTGCTATTAGGAGCTTATCATTTTCATATTTTAATTAACTAAAAGAAAACTATTCGAAAATTCGAAAATCTGACTTCGAAGTATTGTGTTGTCACCGGGTTCTGAGCTACTGTGAAAGTTTCAAATGTCTAGCTAGTAGGGAAGTTAGTTAAAATAGATTGCAAGATTTGTACCGAACAAACAAACAAACAAGAATAGAAGTTAAGAAAAACATGGTAAAAAAAGATGGTTGCATTTGTTTACTACTTGTGTAGTTTATTAGGTGCATTGTTCGGCATTAACCGCATCATGCCTTAAGACTTAGGTTCGATCCTCAGTCTGATATACTTCTATAAAAATGAATTAGACCTTCCAACCTAAAATGTATTGTTATGCGAATCATGGAGAAAGCACTATCATTCCATTTGGTAATCATATGTTTGTATAGAATACTGCACTTTATAACGATAATAAATAAATAAAAAATCGAAAATGTATTACTTTAGTAACGCTTTTTCGTTATCCTAAATAAAAATAAAGTAATAATAATCTCTTTAACCTTTTAACGTTCACTACGTATTTTCTTTTGTAAATTTCTAATTTCATTCTTAGTCTTGGACACATAACTGATCTTAAATATATAAAAAAGAAAAAATTAGCATTTTTTAATTAAAAAAAAATTTTGTTTTAAAACATTTATAAAGTAATATGTAATTAAATTCAGAAATTATTTAATTCAATGAATAAATAAATTTGTAAATAAGCATTATAAATTGCAAAAATTTGCAACAGTTGTTTCATGTCTAAGTAATAGCACTACTCTTCTTCAATTAGAAAAATGGGGCATGGCGGTGTCCTAAAAGCAGCAAAGTGAACTTGTGTAAATTGCAGTTTTGCCAACTCAAATTTTGACATGTCCCTGCGAAAAGCTCAAAATGTCCCTGCACTGATGATAAAAGTTCCTATTTTAGAGCTGAGGATGTCGGTAGGACGTATTTACATCCTCAGGATATCCCGAGAATGTCCTGGTAAGAAAGACTATCTCCAAAAATTCCCTTCTCTGTCCCTACGTGCTGAAAAAACTGCCAAAAGTCCCTACGTGTAGGGACACATATCCCTACAGTTGGCAACACCGGTGAATTGAAAAGTTTCAGGCGACTTCTACATTTGGCTGAAACAACATTTATTAAATTTCTGAGTAGTGCTGCTATCTACCGAACAGAAAAGGAACAAAAGTTAAAAAATCAATTAAAACAAGAAAAAAAATATTGAAAAGTTTTCTATATATTAAAAAAATAAATAAATAAAATGACGTCAAATGTTTACTTTCAGTGAGAAACCGAAGTACGTTTAATGGGTTAAGAGAAAGAATGATGTTGTTGATAAACGCACTCTCGAAATAGGTCACGTCATTCTCGACCCTCCTGCTCAAAAGTGTAGCAAGCTTTGCAAACGATCTTTTTTTTAATTTAAAAACATATCTCCCGATGAAATGTTTTCAAGCATTAGGTATTTAAAGAATTGGGTCGTCTTCATGTCTTTCAGTGAAGATTGGTTTAAGACAACATTTTAGGGGGCCGATAATATAACCCCTTATAAGCTTGTAACTCGAACGTATTTTTGTTTATTTACTAAGATTTGTGAGATCATAAGGGGGTTTTCCACAAAAAAAGAACTTTTTCGAAGTGGTTGAAGTAATTAGATCTTCAAATTAATTACGCGACACGTGAAAAATCCCTTATGAAATTTCAACTCTTGGAAAATACCTAAAATCTAGCTCGTTCTTTTGCCGAAAATTTGCTTATTTTTTACTCTAATGAAATGAACTTTTGACGAAAGTTGCCCACTACCTTTCAACCTACCTATGTACTAAAAAAAATTGGATCTTTTAAATTAATTACGCGGCATGTGAAAAGCCCCTTATGAAATTTCAACTCTTGAAAAATACTTAAAATCTAGCTCGTTCTTTTTCGCATAATTTGCTTATTTTTTACTCTATTCAAATGAACTTTGTCAAAAGTTGCCCGATATATCTAGCTTTCAACCTATGTAATAAAAAAATTTTTGTCTTTCGCACATGCGCAGTGAAAACGTTTTTCATAAATAGGCTCCTATTTCATGAGATATTTAAGATATTTGTATTCCGATTGCAGCATATTGTTTCAAAAGTGCTTTTTCAATTTATCTGAAACGAAATAATTTTTGTTTAAAACTCTATATATTATAGATAAAAAACATGCTTTTTTTTTTTTTTTTTTTTTTTTTTTTTGAGTTTTAAAATAAATGCTTATATCTCCGTTATTTAATATGCAATCGTCACGCAAATTCATCTACAAATTGTATTGGGTCTGTATTAACATATCCTGAAGTTAGAGATCATTTCGTTCACTTAACTAAACAGGGTGATCACAGACATTCTTGATCTTGCTCAATCTGTTACCGGCCCCCTAAATGTTGTCTTAAACCAATCTTCACTGAAAAAAACATGAGGAAGACCCATTCCTTTAAATACCCAATGTTTGAAAACATTTCATCGAGAGATGAGTTTTTAAATCGAAAAAAACTGATCATTTGCAAATCTGGCTAAACTTTTGAGCAGGAGTGTAAAATGAATATTTGAATCAAAACGCTTTCGTTCGTACACTATTCAAAAGATTTATAGTCAAAGACATGACGCAGTATTTCCAGAGTCGTAAATGCTGTGGCATAAACATACTCTACGTCATCTGATTCAACAAAACAAAGTAATAATGTCACTTATGTGCAAATACTGGGATATAGTACTATTTGACATTTAATAATGTTTGTTCTCCTGTCGTCGTGCGTAAAATACGATAACTGATCCAGTAAGTGTTTTGAATGGAATATTAAATTCCACGAAAAATCTATGCGATGACTTTCAGTTCAAATGTGGATTTAAAGATTTTACCTTAAACTTTCTTGTTGTGCGGGGGATTTTTTTTTTTTTTTTTTTTTTTTTTTTTGGGGGGGGGGGGGGGATTTGATTTGGTCCTACGTGACTTTTTTTGTATCCCTTTTAAATTCTATATACGCAGTGCACCAAAAGCCCCTGGCACACTTAAAATTCATCTATTTTACTGTTATATTTTTCTTAAACAATATGCGTTTAGAAAGGAAAAAGGTCGACTATCATTGAGCCAGGGAAGAGGCAAAAAAAAATAAAAAGATCCACCACCGTCCTTCGGCTATTTTTTCCTAGTTGCACTTCGTTAAAACAAATGTTTATTTCTCCGAGGAATTTTTTTAATGGGACAGAGACCTTCAATAACTGTTGGTAGCTAAATGGTTATCGCTGTGGCCCTCATCCTGGTGGCTAGGTTCGAACCCTGATTCAACCATGCATGGTCGTAGTGATTCCGAATCTACTTTTTCCAAATTTTGACGTACATAAAATGATCGAAAGGCGACAACTTTAAACTATCCAATATTGTCCTGTAAAATGCACCGAATGAAGCGTATTGTTCATTATTTTATTTTACTTTTGTCTCATGTTTTAATCGCCAAAAAAAAAAAAAGATGCTATCCCCCCCGTAAGAGGAATTTCAGAGCTTGTATTTTTACAAAAAGACACGCAAAATCGCTTAAGGTTAATGAGGGTTGCAATTGTTTTCCTTATCTGTCCATTGTCTGCGGAGTTGTTATGCACAATGACCATTTTCATTCGGCGATCATTTTTCGAAAGGAAAATGGGAATTTGTCCTCAGAAAAATAACGCAGTATAGTTGCTCTTCTGCAAGTGATTCGGGAGGCAGGGTGTCTAAATAATGGATAAAGTTCGACGTTTTTTCCGGTGAGTTTTTAATTTTTTTTTTCGGCCTCTTTAGTACTATTGAATACTGTATGGCAAATCGCAACTTACAAAGCCATTTGGCATTAAATCCAAATCTGCCAAACGCGAATTTATGAATTCAAATTATCCCAGTATCTCCCCCTTTCTTGGTTTGTAAAGCCAAAATTATAATTTGGATAAAGTAGTCATCCATGTTTCTGGAGAAATTATTTGTAAGTAACTGTAAAAACAGGTCAAAATCGTAGTCTAGCAGCGAAACACGAGGGATTTAGGAACTGTTTTGTCAACTGAAATTTAGATTCCTAGAAATCGTAAGACAATAACATTCTGTTACATCGAATCTCGTGACTGAAGTATAATCCTTTCCAATGACTGTTTTCTACTCAGTCAGTGTCATGTGAACTGTGCCATTGTATTTCTGCAAAATCTTGCGATTTTTTTTTTTTTTTTTTTTTTTTTTCATTACGGAAGCTTTTAGCAGCAGAATGATTATGCACTTCTATTAAGCTTCCTCTTCTGTATCTTGGTAAAAATCCCTCCAGTCCAGAGATTACATATCATTCAGATGTAAATAATGCTTAGTTCTTTTACTGAGGCCAACAAAAGAATATAAACTACTGGTTCGACAGAGCAAATGTCTAGCGTCTTATTTTTGATTTTGTATTATTCAGTTATAAGCGGTTGTTGTTTTGAATATAATATTTATTTTACATGTAAGATTAAGTCATTTAATATTAAGATATAATTCTGTATGTTAGAAATAATATTTTACATATATATCTACTGTAGGCCTCCACGAAAATTTCTGCTATGAGCTCTTCCCACCTGACGTCAGAGGTCACATGACATAGATAAACCAATAGCAGACGAAGCCTTCTATAGCGATTGCTAAAATAGCACATTTTCTATTCTTATTTTTGATCAATCCGATTTAATCTGTGTTATTTTTTTATACATCATTTTTAATCCATTTTCTGTCATTATTCATCATCGTTTGTTTGCTGTATGACATTTACAATCATTTGGTTTATATTTGTTATTAATGTTGATGAAGAACATGAAAGTACTGATTTTTGGTACTTATATCATTAACAGTGCAACATCGTATGGTGTAAAGCCATTTCGGAGAGTAACTAAGTTAATAAACTTGTTGTAACACCTTTACGCGATTAAATTTAACTTAAAACATTTTAAATTAATTTCAAGTTATTATCCATAAACATTCTACTGTTTATTGCTAGATCAGTTAATGTAACTGCTACACTACAACATATAAAAATCGATTCTTACTTGTGAAAATAAATAAACACATAAAGTGTTTTTTAAAAATTATTAAACTTACAAATACAGTTATTCTACTGTTTACAAATGCACAATATTGCTTTTATTTTATATTAAATATTATTACTTTTGTTCTTAAGAACAATTTTTAACTGAATTCGCTTCTCATAATTCGCTTCTTTGTTTATCTATATCACGTGATTGAGCAGACGACGCTGGGAAGAGCCCATTACTGTCCAGTATACGAACATACGACACTGGGTAAATTATAATGTGCAGTTGCCGATTCAAATTGATGGCCTGGCACTTCTAAATGTTCGAAAAGTCAAAGGGAGTCACTCCAGGTTCCTCCCCCCCTCCCCTCAATATATCGTTTGCGTAATTTTCTATTAAAAATTATAAATGCATACTTATGAGGAAAGTGAGAATCTCACCTTTCTTATTCGCCTGTAATGAGTGGTCAAAAGTAAAGAAGCTTTACATGCCTGAATTTCGAGGCCCAGTTTCGGACTGTGAAATTTTCGCGATGGTATGGTCAGTCCGATCGAGGAAAAGACCGCTAAAATCAGACTTGGCCTGTGGTCAGGCCCGACCAGATGATGAAAAAAGAAAAATAAACCCTCACAAAGTCGAGATATATTGTAATGACTGTTATGATCATTAAAAATCCTCTTATAACTATAACATGTATTTCCGTGCATGGAATTTTTTAAATAGTCCTTTTCAAATGTTCCATTTGTCCAAGCAACAGAGTTATGATCTTGAATCATCAGTTGCGAAACATACTAATAATTTTTACGAAAATGAGTGCATGAACGGACAGTGAAGCAGACAGACAATGTGTGCGTAAGTGTTACGGCCGATTAACTACACGAGGGTCCCAGGACTGCGTGAAACTCCCTCCATGGAGATTCTTTTTAAGGGGTCCTAACCTCAGAGCATATATCTTACTGGAGTGCGCATCCCTCATCGAAGCAAATAACCAGCATCGAAATCAGGTGATGTGTACTTTTTAGTTTTCAGTTTAAGTTAGTTTAAGTTACTTGGTCCCTCCGACAAGGGATGTCAAAGATTTTTCGCTGTGTTGTCCAGCTTGATAACAGAAAGAAAGAGAGGGAGAAAGTTTTTCTGTAACAATAAAAAACACTAAGTGTCGTAAACAAAGAAACCGGAATGAACCAAAAGGATTTTATTTTTCCACTACCCTCAATGTTGGTTACTCCTTTTGACTAGGAACTTTAGTATTGAATACGGACTCCAGTAAGATATATGCTCTAAAATCCTAACCCGTATTTATACGAATTTAGAAAAAATCCACGGTAAACTGCGAACGTCTAGGTCGACGTGCGCTACCTGTTATCTATCCCGGCATTTCCCATCTACCAGCTTCGAGAGCAAAACCACTCGGCCACTTGGCGGACAAGCAAGTCGAAATATATTCCTTTTTAACTATCTTACGCGACATTCAAAAATACAAATCTGTATAAAGGAAATGTTGTACAATTTATCTTCTTCACTATTTATCGAGGAATGTTATAAGGTGTGAGAAAACCATGCTCGACCCGAGTAAACATAAAAATAAAAATTAACTCCGAGCCGGTGACTGGAGGCCGGGCCGGTACAAATCCTTAGTAGAAAGTGAGAAATCGTGAAATGAATCGGCGCTGCGTTAAGCTAAATGAGAATCTCTTACTGCCCGAAATTGGAAATTATTTGGCATGGTTCCGCGATTTTAAAAGTATTTCATTCTCTGGGAGGGTGGGAAAAAAAAAAAAAAAAAACTTTCTAGACATGCTCTGTTGAATTCCCGTAGATTTTTTTTCCTCCATTAAACACTTTTTTCCTTTGCAAATGTGGTTTCTTATGCGAAAGGCTGAAATCTAAACTTCCCGGTCTCTGTCTTTACGTCATCGAAGGTTTTTTCCTTTAAATAGTCTTCGTCTATAAATGAGTTTATCTCGCAAACATCTATTCTTTTTAGATGTAAAGATTCTCTGAACTCGTAAAAATAAAATTGAAAGGGAAAATCCACTTAATTACAGTAGTCGTTCTTGGACCGATTTTGTTTTAATTTATTTATTTTCTCTATCAGCAACTTAAAATTATTTTTCTCTAGTGAGATTTTTTTTTTCTCTCTCTACGAGTCCAATATATGAATTCATTTTATTTAACTGAATTTAGGTCACACAGTGACTTTGTCGCAGGAAAGAAATATCTGTTACAAAAAGATTTGTTCCTCAACTTCAAAGATATTGTTACACATTTCAGTAAAAAAACTTGCCTTATTTAAGAAATCTGCTAAATTATATTAATAATATTGGTATCTTTATAATTAAATCTTCTGTTATATGGGAACTTAGATAAATATGTTATTATGAAGTAATATCATCTTGCAAAAAAGGTTTGCTCTAATATCTTTTGTCGCAGAAAGAAACATTCTGCCACAGGGTGAATTTACAATCATGAGATATGAAGTTCTTTTTGCATCCATTAAACAGTAATAATCCAGTGTGTCACTCATACGACTTTCTCTCACCCTGTATTTCAATTCTATAAAGACCATTTGCATATTAAAGGAGTAAGATACAGTGGGTGATTAAATTATTAGATATATTTTTTATTTTAGCATTTTTTCATTATCTTAAAAAAAAAATGCTAAACGAAATGACCTAAAACTTCATATATGCAAAGAACGTTTAAAAACTCATATTTTTCACTATTTATTTTGTCCAGAGTGCAATTAGGAGACCAACCACAAATTGAAGAGCGAAACTACTTTGGATTACCCTGTATTATAAAGAGCTACAAATGACTTTTAATTTTAATACATTGTTGCACATACTATGTACAATATTTGTATGTTTTGGTGCGGGAATTGCGCAATTATTTAGGCAAGGCAGACATAACTTTTTTTTTCAAAAATTACTAATTTTTTTGACAAGTTTTTCGCTTATAACTAGAACGGATTTCCATAAAATTTTACAAAACTTGTAGAAAAATTGACAAAACATTAGCGAAACATTATTCTGAAACATAAAATTCACACATGTAATATTCGTTGAGATGAGCTTTTTTTGTAAATATTTTACTGTGCATGTGCGAAAAATAGAAAAATGTTTATTGCGCAGGTTGAAAGCTAAACATATTGAGCAGCATTTTCCAAAAGTTCATTTGAATAGAGTAAAAATTAAGCAAATGGTCAGTAAAAGAACGAGCTTAGATTTTAAGTATTTTCCAGGGTTGAAATTTCATAAGGGGTTTTACGCATGCCACGTACTTAATTGGAAGATCCAATTATTTCAGTCACGTTGCAAAAATTCTTTTTTGTGAAAAAAATCTTATGAACTCGCAAATCTTAGTAAATAAATAAAAATATGTTAAAGTACAAGCCTATAAGGACTTTTTCAAATTGAAATTTAGTATTATGACTTGTATAACAACGTCTAATTGTGCCCTTCGCGTTTTGGTTAACGGGGGACTGGACTTGGCACCCTATACTTGGTACCACTGAAGGTTTCCTATGAAAGCTTATACAGTCGAACCTCGTCACTCACTGCCGCCGGAAGCCGAAGCTAAAGTTATTCTATGGGGAAATTTTTCTTTACAAATAACTTATTAACTAATACATATTTTTAAATTCTGTTTTCACATTCTGAAAATTCCCAGCTGTTAAATTGACGGACCTTTTTCAATTTTTTTTTTTTTTTTTTTTTTTTGAAGCTGCAAAATACGAATTTTCACTATGTGAAATTTTTTCATTTTGCAATTTCAAAATAAAATATTAAAAATTAAAAAAATACATTTTTAAAAAAGGTCCGTCCATTGAACAGTTGGGAATTTTCTGAATGTGAAAACAGAATTTAAAAATATGTATTAGTTAATAAGTTATTTGTAAAGAAAATGTCCCCATAGAATAACATTGGCTCGGGCTTCCGGCGACGGTAAGTGAAGAGGGTCGTTAAAGTGAACACTGTTAACGTGACTTACTTTTAACATGAACTGTTTCCACAATCCCCACCAAAATGAAGATTAGTTTAGTTATATGAAGATTAGTTACTGATAGCATGAACTACTGATAACATGAACACATTTTTTATCCCTCTTGAGATTCACGTTAACGAGGTTCGAATGTATTTCCAATTAGTATTTATAAATTGAACTATAGTAGGTTTGTTCAATAAGGTATATATTCAGCAACAATTCTTATGTTTTTTGATATATCTTCTACAGATTTGAAAGCTTTAAACTGTTTTCTCAGTCTGTTTTTTTTTTTTTTCTTCCCATGTATGTATGTTTTTCGAAATGCTAAAACTTCCACAAATATTTAAGAAAAGATTTTTTTTTTTTTTTTTTTTTTTGTTTAATTATAACTTAAAAGAATTAAGGATTTTTGCAATATCTTAAAAAGAAAAAAAAATCTTAAAAAATATAACAAAAATCGGTTTTTTCTTTTCCCCCTTTTTTTTTTTTTTTTTTTGTACATTTTTACATAGACATGCGTTTTTTATTTTTATTACCGTGTTTTTATTAACTTCTATTCTTGTTTGTTTGTTTGTTCGGTACAAATCTTGCAATCGAATTTTAACTCACTTCCCTACTAGCTAGACATTTGAAACTTTCACAGTAGCTCAGAACCCGATGACAACACAATACTTCGAAGACCGATTTTCGAATTTTTGTTTAGTTTTCTTATAATTAATTAAAATATGAAAATAATAACATCCTAATAGCGTTAAAATAGCCATTAAAATATTATCTATAATTTAATTGTGGCCAAAAAAAAAAAATTTGACGAGTTCATTTTCTTTCGACCTAAAAATAAATACATTTAATTAAACGTGGACGTTAAAAAATTATAAAAAGTTGTGCTCTATGATTCATCAGAAAATTTAAAACATGATATATAAAAAGTTTTTTTTTATCTTATAATTATTTCTTAAACTAATTAAAAAATTTTAAAATTCATCCCTAATTCTTTTAAGTAGATTCTATTAAACATTGCCCCCCCCCCCCCCCCCAAAAAAAAAAAAAAAAAAAAAAAAAAAAAAATTACTTTTCTCAAAAAATTATAAATCTGTAGAAGTTTTAACATTTTGAAGATCATGAATTCGTGAAAAAAATGCAAACTGAGAAAACGCCATTAAAAGATTTCAAATCTGTAAAAAAAAAAAAATAGCTCAAAAACCTTAAGAATTGTTGCTGGAATATATTATTGAGCAAACCTAATATGGTTCAATTTATAAATATTAAATGGAAATATATGCTTTTATATGAATCGTTCTGTGATGCCAAGTCCCTTTTATAAATAAATAAATATACTTGTTGCAACTTCTTAAATCTTTTTCCCTGCATAAATTCTGCTGTTGCAGTGAAAGAAGTTTTACAGTCAAACTGAAGGGAAATACCATATATTTTCACTTTGACTGTAAAACTACTTTCACTGTAATAGCAGATTTGATGCCTTCCTTTTCGCTCCCGTGAAAATAACAGGGTGAGTTTTTGCTCTCTATTTCTCGTGCCCGTGGTATTTCCGGGCTGGAGTGTTCAAAAGTAACTCACTAAAAAAAATTTAAAAACAAACCATTTCTGATACCCAGATAATTTTTTATTTCTTATTTTACATTCCAGATGGAAGTAGCAGAGTGTTGGAAATAATAAGTTTATTTTAAACTGTCAGCACTATCCAATTTTAAATATTTGTAATCTTAGTTCAGTTTGGTTTTGAATGCACGTGGTTTTTTGCTCTGTCGTAAAATATATGTGTTTTATTTTTTATTTTTTTAAAAAAATATTGTGTACATTATGTAGTTAGGATTACAAAGGATTCGGAAATAAGCTATATTTATGAAAGTTCGGATGGTGAATCTAAGAACAGTGTATTTATACGTATAGTGTTGTAATATATGTAAAATTCTGTTTTAATGTGCTTTAATTTTTCTATGCTTTAATTCACATGCTTTAATTTTTCTACTTACTGGAAAACAAACATTCAATCCTAATAACCCTGATTATTGGTTTTTCTGAAAAATTAATTTTTCTTGATTTCAAACCAAAAAAAAAATTAAAAATGAATGCATATATTGTTCATATACTTTATTTTATACAATTTTCTTGAATAATAATAATCGCTTTATTTAGCGTTTTCTTGAAAATTACAAAATTGTTAAGGGGTTGCAACAATATTTTTATTAAATTCTTTATTATCTGTTGAAAAGTATTATGAAAATGTATTATAGGCCATTTTTATTCATGTTACTATTATATATTATATTCTCAATAATTATACTGATTATTATGGGGATTTTTTTAAAATATTAATAAATAATTGTTAAATAAAGCTAGTATTTTAATAATTTATTTTCTATATATTGGCTTTTAATGCAAATATCTCGTACTTCAGTGTCTCGGAAAAAAACTCATTAAATTTTCCAGTATCTATTGCTTTATATCAAGATTCACTTCCTTATTTAATTGTTTAATGATTACAGGAGTAATATTTATTGATTCATATTTCTTTTAACTATTCTTTCCTGAATGCTGTATTTTAAATCACATGGATAAATTTAGCATTTGATCATTTGTTTCTCTTACATTCTACAATAATGTTACGTTAAGTAGTTTTAATAATCTGGTGTGTCACTCACACGACTTTCTCTTACCCTGAAATGTAATACTATAAATACAGGTTGCAGATTGAGAGGTAAGATAACGAGTACTGATATGTAAACCTGTGTTAAAACAATTCAAATTAGGCTTCGGAAGAGTTTTATATGATAATTAATTCTGTGTGAGGGGGGGGGGCTACCGCCCCCTCAACTCCACGTTTCATTAATGCACCTATATTTATATAGAATTTAATTCGGTTATTAAAAAAAAAAAATTCTGTTTTTAAAAAATAATTTATTAAAATTATTATTTAAAAAAATTAATCTTTTATGATAATGCAGACGATTTTCATATTAGAGAAGTAGTATAACAATAAATATATAAAAAAAAGTCTATTTTATTCTCAATATTAAAAAAAAAAAAAAAAAAAAAAATCTAAGTTTTTTTTCGTTAAAAGTAAAAAAAATCGATAACTTTGTTTTACATTATCGCAGATTGATGGTTCAGCCATTCGTTTTAAAGGTATTGGCGAGCTCTTTTGAAAGATACCCATCATGAAAATTGACTCCCCTTGAGGGGGGACTTCCCCCCCCCCAGGGTGGGGGGAGGCGAGGCACCTACATACACAATTTTTTTTCCCTGTTGAATATCTCTATTACAAAAAATATATATTCGTTTCATTTAATTTAGTGCAGTCTATAGGCGTTAAACTCTACTTACCTGCAATTTCCCCCATAAGCGTAATGTATTTGAATACTTTGAGTGTCCCTGTACACGAACCATTTGCTTGACCTTAACGAAAAGTTTAGTGTAGCATCCTTATATGATACACATTTAGAATACCAAGTTTGAACTTTCTGCCGTAATTTGTTTTTGAGATATGCTGATAACAGACAGACACACATACATACACACAGACCATTTGCTGAAGACATGATTTTCGTATTCAGGGCACCTCAGAACATGTAAATATAACAAAAACTCGCGTTCGAAAATTTGACCCAAAAACAATACTTTCTCTACCTTATGGGTAAGAGAAAGTAAGAAAGTGCATAGTATAATAGTATACGAAGATAAACGTTTATTATGATACTGGGATGATTATTATTTATGATATGGCATGAACGTTGTTGAATAGAAGCATTCTAATTTCAAAAACTTCGTAAATCGGCCGAAATTAAAATTTTGGGGAATAGGGCAATATTTTTCCATTTTGTGGATTATTGCTTGGGAAACACCCGCGGAATTGCATGAAAACTAAAGTATGAAATTGATATTAGTAAAATTACGTACAAACTAAGACAAGGAAATTGTATCGAGGGGAGGGGAGGGGAGAGCCTAATGGGTAGAGCATTTCAGTCTGCGATTGTGCAAAGCGACCGAGTTAATTTCTCTTAACATGGATGACCTCTAGAAGTCTTATGGAAACAAATGTACGCTGGGCAACTAAGCAAAACAAACTTATGCCCACTAGTTCTCTCTCACTAACTAACTAACTAATTCGAATACAATTCACAGAGAAAGTTGAAATCGCTACCAAATCTGTGCATTGTGTGTGTGCTTCTATATTGATTTATGCAGTCGAACCTCGTTAACGTGAATTACTTTTAACGTGAGCTATTTCCACAGTCCCCGACAAAATTAAGATTAGTTACTGATAATATGAACTACTGATAACATGAATAAATTTTTTGTCCCCCCTTAAGATTCACATTAACGAGGTTCGACTTATTACCAATTTTGTTGATTACTTTCTCGACTGATCAGCTCCAGTGGTTCCATTTCTGTATTACTAGGCGAAGATGTGTAACAACAGGTGTCTGAAATGATTACCTCCATCCTGAAAGGCAGATGCTGAAATCAGGGGGTCATTGTTCCATCTAATTGTACACCTCGTAGTTTCATTTGGGCGCTTTCCAATTACCTTTTTTTCTTTCTGCATGCTGAAGCCAGATATCTTTCCTCGTTCATTTCGCTTTGAACTTGTATTATATATATTTTCCACCTGTTCTGGGTACTCTTTAAATAGATTTCTCGTAAAAAAAAAAAAAAAATCTAGTATAATTTGATTATTATTTTTTTTTTTTTTTTAACACGCTTTTATTAGCTTTACCTGTATGTATGTTTGTATGTATGTTTGTAACCGCTCTGCGAGCAAACAAGAAATCTATATCGCAAAAAAAAAAAAAAGACTCTCCCTACATGAACGCTGTGGCTGTGAGGTAAAGCTCCGGGCTACGAACCTAAAGGTCTAACGTTCGAGCCCACTCAGGGGAGATTTTTTAAAAATGGTTTTTGTTTAATTCTAAGTTATTTTTATTAAAGACATAAAAATATGTAAATATTATGGTGTGTCACTCACACAATTTTCTTATACCTTGTATTTTAATACTATAAATATAGATAGTTTGTGTTTTTTAGTTCATATTTCAATAAGAGCGTGTTCTTTAATTTTTTTAAAGTATACATTTTATTTTTCTTTTACTTCATTGTATGAAGTAAAGGAAAGATTGTGCGCGCGCACACACACATACACAAAAGTATGCTGTATCTCACATACCATTGAATATTGAAATTTTGTGGTTACCTGTATTGTGATACCTGTGTTAGTGTACTTTGTCTGTATGTATGTATGTACGTAATGTGTGTATTATCTCACATATACCTCCAAATGACTAGCCGGAAATTGCTGAAATTACATGTTTATCTTGTTGTAACATCTCGTTATGCATCTCCAGTTTGTTTAAATTTTAAGATTTACGATTTTTTTTTTTTTTTTTTTTTCTCTGTACAAAACGTATGTGAACAATTCTCAAAAATAAGGATTTTTTAAACGTTAACTATGAACAACTTTTAAAACGGTCAGGCCGATTTCTTTTTCTTATATCCTATGTATGTATAATGTAAATATAAAATTTAACACAATTTAACATACAAGAGAAAACATCAGTTCCAATTTCTTCCAAAAAATTATATAAATAATGCCATGAATAATAGATTAAAGATGAATACTACCATAATACTTCGCTTTAGTGAAAAATGAAACCCACTGGTGCCAATGATGAATTGTAATATAACCAACAACATCAATAAAAAAGAATATTCAGCAATTAGAAACCTTTAATAAATAAGATGAACATAACAAATTTATTCTGGGAAAATGCTCAAAACTAGAAAATTTTTTCGTCAGAGGACGTACGTCCTTTGTAGAGAAAATTATCGGAAGATTTTAATGACTGTTTTAAGCAAAAAATGTACAATGTCAGTCCCTATCTTGCAACAAAACCCAGCATTAAAATGAAATGAAGACGTGTAAAAAAAACAAGAACCAAAGATAAACCATGGCAGAAAGCTAAAAATATACTAAATTTTGCATACACATGGTCGAATTAACACAAGTCGAATGGTCAGCGGTTATTTACTAAGGTTAGAAGAAAAAATTAAGTATAAGAATTAACACGATTGACCATGCTAAAGAGGTCAGGTGAAACCACATCCAAAATTAATTTAAAAATTAAGTTATGACTAGAAATTGATGCACACTTCTTAAAAGACAGCAATTATTAAAAGTTCTTAAAAGACAGCAACTGACAAAATGAATGATTAAAGTATCTAATTAATATGTAGGTCAGATTTCCAACAACAAGCTTCTAAATAAAATCGTATTACATGTATTAAACACACTATATTTATACGAAACACTTAAATATGAATTGAAACATTATATAGTAAATGTCTTTTTATATATTTAAGGACAGTCAGATTCTCTTTAAAAAATATTTACCGAAATAATTATCGCCATTTCGATCGCTATGGGATTAGGACATCGCAATTTCTTATTGAAAAGAATTTTCACCAAACACAAATATTTAAAAACTGAAAAATAATAAAGAAATAAATAAAAATAGATTAAATTATTTAATTTATTTAGTATGTTTTGCATTCAAATAATAATGTTATTTTGATTGTTACATTTGGACATAACAAAATAGGACATATTTTTATTTTAATAATATTATAGTTTTAAAAAATTAAAGAACACGCTTTTATAGAAATGTGAACTAAAAGCACAAAATATCTATCTTAGTATTAAAATGCAGGGTGAGAGAAAATCGTGTGAGTGACACACCATCATATTTACATACATTTACATCTTTAATTAAAATAATTTAGAATTAAACAAAAACGATTTTAACAAAAATCTCCCCTGACTGCACTCGAACGCTAGACCTTTAGGTTCGTAGCTCGGAGCTTTACCTCACAGCCACAGCGTTCAAGTAAGGAAAGTCTTATTTTACAATATAGATTTTTTGTTTGCTCCCAGAGCGGTTACAAACATACATACAGGTGAAGCTAATAAAAGCGTGTTAAAAAAGTATCAAACTAATGCTGTTTTCTATTGATAAAATTATCAAACAGTCATTCCTTTGCGCAATAATTATTTTTCTTTGTATTAAAGCGAAAACTCGCAGCAAGCGTTTAGGATCCTAGTAATTTAACACAACCCTTCAGACGAAGAGTTTCTTAATTCATATCACACCAGTATTTTTGAACAACTTCGATTTTATCTTCCACTTAAAAAAAAAAAAATATATATATATATATATATATGCGTTGCTGCTTTCACCATGCACTTATGCTTGCTTATTTTCGCCTAATTTTTTACAATTATTTCACCGGAAACAAGTGCGATTTTTTACAATTTATGGTATTTATTATTAAATTTTAAATCATTGTTAATATTCACATTATTAAATGTATTTACTATTTATCTGTTATCCAATCGTTTAAGAATGGGGATATATTTTAACACTTTTTAATATGCAAAAAATATCACTTAATATTTTAAATTTATTCTTACATATATATTATATTTTTAATTATTAATACATAATTTAAAAGGCAATTTTTAAATTACATTTAAATTATTTCCCATACATAATCCATTAATTTTTTAAACAATTGTTGATTCATTCTCGAGAATCATTCACATAAGACCCTAGAGCATTGTTGCAAAACGACTGCAAAATGGAAGAAATATTTTATTTAATTTGTAATATGTTATTTTGACTTTTTGACCTTAAAAGAAATTTTTAATTATGTTATAAAGCCCAAAATGTGACATAAAAAAATAGTGATTCAACTCTTTTGAAAATTCATTTAAATTTAGTGGCTAGCGAAGCGGGCGTAGCCTGTTTAAGTATCAATAAATATAATTAAAATTAAGTAATGAAAAGTATAAAACTTTATACTATAGAAGTAGCTAATTATGAATATATTACCATGCAACAACTATATTCAATCTGGTTATACGCAATATTCAGAAAAGAAGAGACGTGTTGAATTATTTTAGAGATATCCAGAGCTGCCAACCTAATCCGGCAAAGTATTAGTACCGCCCCTTTTTCTACACCACTCAATTTTTAGAGTATTTCTCTTCAAATTTATCTACAATGAATTAAGAAGAAAAATACTCTAAAAGTTAAGTGGTGCAGAAAAAGGGGCGGTACTAACAATTTGCCGGATTAAGTTGGCAGCTCTAGATATCAATGTTAGATAATATTTCATATTATTTAATGACACTAATAAAATTAATTTCAACGTGATGTAATAAATTATCAGTTATCTCAATCAGTTATCAATTTATCATCAATCAATTATCAGTTATTAGCCTCTTTAAAAAAAAAAAAAAAAAAAAAAAAAAAAAAAAAATTAAAAAATTAAAGTGTAGAATTACTGTGATGTTAATTCATACCTATGTCATTTATCAACTGCTTTTTATAATCCTTATTTCAAAACTGATTTTTAAAATACCTAATAATTTAATAGTGTACTTTCTGCAACTGCTAAAGGTTTAAATGTTATTTTAAATGACCATCTTGTAGTATTCGTGCAAACTTTTTTTTTTTTGTTCTGATGAAGGATTTTGCTTGGTTGTTTTGACCGAAGCAGTTGTTGCGCTCTGTTGCTATTTCTTATGTTAACTTACAATGTTTTCATTCATCGTCCCGTCATTGGTTATTTGTAGAACTCGGTTATCTATTAAATGACGATATTTCTGATTTGATCTTTCGCCTTCTCGGAGGACCACCAACTCCGTGTGTCGCGTGGCAGCATTCTTTCTTTCAACACCGTCCGCTTTCTTCTCCTGGCCCAGAACATCTGCTCTCCGTGCTCCTTCAACACCCCCCCCCCCTCCTCCATTCGCTTTTTTTGCTCTACGTAATCTCTTGAATATTTTGTTTTTATATCTAGTTATCGAGGAGAGTGGGGAAGGTGGGTGTTGGTGTTACAGCTGCTCTCCACTTGCATCATTACGGAAGGTCATGATGTACCTCAAGCTCAAATCGACGGGAGATTCGAAAAAGTTTCATATTCTACGTTACTGGTTTGAAAATGAGCCGAACGAGGCAACATTTTTCTTAAATCGTGCTCGTGACAGACCAGCGGTCACCATAGGTCCGGCCGGGCCAGCTAAAGAAGACCAATTTTCAAACGGAAGAACCAGAGAAACAATGACGGAATTTCCTTAAGTCCGTTAAATTTAAATAAATAACGAGCCGGACTCCAATCGATAATAGATATAAATGTGACAGAGTTGATCTTATTTTGTAGCAATTGTAATTAAGATAATAAATTCAACGCAAAACATCTTCAATTATTGGTTTTCCCTTTTTCATCCAAAATGTAATTTTTCACTCTGAGCGAGCCGGGTTGGGTCGGGCAGTGCGCCTAAAAAGAAAGAGTCTGACTAGACTCGAGTTTTTTTTTTTTTTTTGCTTCTATTACAGCCCCAGGCCTATATTTGTATTTACTGGAGATCTACAACTGTTTCTATTACAAACACAAACAGCATTTTCATCAACCAAAAAAAAAAAAAAAAAAAAAAAAAATCATCAGTCGTCTAATTGAAATGGTCAAAGACATTTTTTCCCCATTACGTAGCTGACTGGTTAAAAAGTTCTGAGTTCGAATCCCGTTATAGGCGCATTGATGTTCGTAGCGACTTTGAATCTACTCGAAGTATTAGGACTAGGTCTAATTGTGCATTTGTTGCTAATTAAATTATAGCCTTCGCGTGCAAAGAATGACCGTAGAGCGATAAACCAAACAACAATCGTATGTTTTCTGTAATGTTTTTCCCTGTTTGTTTGAAGAGCGGGTTTCTAGTTAAATTATTTTTTTGTAAATAAATGTCCCGTCAAAGCTATTTCTGTGTACAAAAACCTGTTATGTTTGATTTTCTAATGGCTATATAAAGATATTATTAAGGCTGTTTGCTTTTTGAAATGTTGCCATCACCCTCAGTAAGAAAACGAGTTACAAAATAATACTAATAATAATAATTTTACTGGTAAATGTTTTTAGATTGCACCTAAAAACATTTCAATTAGGTCGTCTCTCTGTATTGCATATATCTTGAAATTGTACACGTAAAAATAATAATAGTTATAAACACAAGGGAAACATATTTTTTGAAAATATGTTTTCCTTCATAGTACAGCATTGCGTAGAATAATCAACTTAAAAACTAGTATGTTGTGGCCACCACATGACTTTCTTCTCTATTTTCCTATACAAATTCACTCAGTAAAAATAATTTATTAAAATTATTATTTAAAAAATATATATCTTCCATAATAATGCAGACGATTTCCATATTCGAGAAGTAGTATATATAATAAACACTAAATATAGATATATATATAAAAAAAGTCAATTTTATTGTAAATATTACATTAAAAAAAATAATAATAATTATTAAAAATGAAAAAATCGATAACTTTATTTTAAATTATCGTAGATCTATGGTTCAACCATTCGCTTTAAAGGTATTGGCGAGCTCTTTTAACAGATACCCATCGTGAAAATTTACTCCCCTTGAGGGGGGGGGGGGGAGGCTCCTGCACATACAAAAATGTTTTCTCAGTTGACTATCTCTATTATAAATAATTCTTGTAAATTTCATAATGATTATTAAAAAATAATTCTCCGTATGCACATTTATACAAAATTTTGTCCTATACCACCCTGTTAAAAATTTAGGAAAAGCGGGATGGTAACACAACCTGTAAGACAATTTTTACCAAAAGTGGATAGGCACTCATTTATGTCAAGCTGCAACTACATACCAATTTGTATGAAATTCTGTGCAGTAGTTCCTGAGGAGATACAGTAGCCACAAAATTTTGTCACACACACACATTTTCTAAAAATGGTCCAATCGTGTTCTACATCTCTCAAAACGTGTCAATCCATCAAAAACCCGAGGTCGAAAATTTTACGAATCCAATACTTTCTTCTATTGAATATAGAAGAAAGTAAAAAATTAATTACTATCAATCATAAAACAATTTTATATTTTGGCATTTTCGTGAAGAATACAAAATGTTTTATGATTGCTCGATAGATTAGATATATGATAGAAATTTGTTATGTTTTATGAAGTGTTTTATAATAGAAATGTTTTATGATAGCTTTATGATTTTCAAATATCCGCAGGCTAAAACAATGAAATTCCTGAAAGTACCGGGAATCGTTATTTATCTAGTATCTCATACAGCACACTAGGTTCCAGAGACGTCTCAAGTACATCGCAATATCTCGGTTTCATCATATCTCAGTGCATCTTAAAACAAACATCTCTGAGATATCACGGTTGATTGTCTCTGAGATGTACTATATGAGACATTTGAGAGACCAAACTGCTAATCTCGCGCACGCGCAGATATTGTATGCGATGTACTGGAGATCTAGTATGCGGTCCCAAAAACGTATCTGAGATGTTCCAGAGATGTAACAGAACATCTATGCAACTTTGCAATGTTCTTGCGACGTTCCAGAGATGTAAGATGGAATATTTGGATTTAATTTAAATTTTTAATGGTTGAATTTAAATGTGAAAATATTTAAAAGTAATGTCAAAATTCAGAATTTGCTTTATAGAAACATTTTCAGCACTAGTATTTCACAATGATCGAACCCTTACCCATTTCTCCCCTTTTAAATCACTTTCATTTTGCATATATGACATGTATGGATGCTTGGTTAAAATGATCAGTGAACAAAAGAAACAGAAAACAAAAATAGAGGATAACCAAGTTAATGAAAAAAAAAAATCAACAGTATCTAAAGAATTAAATTAACTTTTTTTACACTGTTAAAAAATTCTGTAAATTTAATGTAAATATTTATCCAGAGTCTCTGTAAATTTACAGTAATTCTTAGTTAAAAATGATAATCGAGAATATCAATCTTTATTCTGTATTTTTACCTCATTTTATTGTTTAATTTTTGAATTAAAATTAAAAATGACTGTTTCTACTTCAGAAAAAGCATTTCTAGTCCGAAATATATTCTCACCAATAATTGCCGAAACGTCAGTGGAGGCCCTCTGTTGAGACTCAAAACGGTTTTGGGCTGTGTCTGTCTGTTTGTCGCGCGATAGCGGCCGCAAAAATAGCGCTATTGACTTGAAATTTGGTACACGTGTTCATGAGCCCCACGAAATCAGCTGTATAGTTTTTGGTATGTACACCATTTGTAGTTCGTATACAAGGACACGCCAAAGTTTTTCTTATCATTACGGCCTATGGGAGGAATTTGTATGTAACGCGATAGCGGCCACAAAAATCACACTATTGACTTGCAATTTGGTACACGGGTTCATGTGCCCCACGAAATCAGCTGTATAGTTTTAGGTGTGTATTCCATTTGTAATTCGTGTACAGGGACACGGCAAAGTTTTTCTTATCATTACGGCCTATGGGAGGAATTTGTATGTACCGCGATAGCAGCCACAAAAATCACGCTTTCGACTTGCATTTTAGTACACATGTTCATAAGCCCAATGGAATCAGCTGTATTGTTTTAGGTGTGTATTCCATTTGTAGTTCGTGTACAGGGACACGCCAAAGATTTTCTATCATTACGGCCTATGGGAAGAATCTGTATGTACTGCGATAGCCGCCGCAAAAATCAAGCTATTGACTTCAATTTTTGCCGAAACGTCAGTGGAGGCCCTCTGTTGAGACTAAAAAGGATTTTGGGTTCCGTCGGTCCGTCCGTCTGTCTGTCTGTCTGTCGTGCGATAGCGGCCGTAAAAACCACGCTATTGACTTGAAACTTTATACACATGTTCATGATCCCCACGAAATTAGCTGTATAGTTTTGGGTGTGCATTCCATTTGTAGTTCGTGTACAGGGACACGCCAAAGTTTTTTTTATCATTTCGGCCTATGGGAAGAATTTGTATGTACCGCGATAGCAGCCCCAAAAATAACGCTATAGACTTGCAATTTGGTACACATATTCACGAGCCCAACGGAATTAGCTGTATAGTGTTAGGTGTGTATTCCCTTTGTTGTTCGTGTACAGGGACACGCCAAAATTTTTCTTATCCTTACGGCCTATGGGAAGAATTTGTATGTACCGCAATAGCGGCCGCAAAAATCTTTCGATTGACTTGCAAATTGGCGCACACATTCCAGCTTTCCATATAAGTAGTTGTATAATTTTCATTGCTATATTTTTTATAAACTGTGTACAGGGACACGCCAAAATTCTTAACATTACGGCGTATGGGGTGAATTTCGTTTAAACGCATTTTAATATCATTACTTTGCAATGAAAAAAATGAAACTAGAGTACGTGAGTAAGATGCTTAAACTTATGTTGCTTGAAGAAAATATGTGCTCTTAAGCTTTCTAATTAATGTACAGGACCTTACAAAAGTGTTCTGACAATGTCACTTAGTCATCCAAACGATGTTAAATTTAGAACAATTATTAATTTTAAACGCAAAATAAGCTGAATAGTTTTTACTGGTGTATACAATGTTTATGGTTCGTTTACAAAGACACACGAAAGAATTTCGTAACATTAGAGCCTATGGACGAATTTTTAATTTAAGCGCGCACTTTAATGCGTTTATGCTGAATTGAACTTAATAAAGTTAACATACATTATAAAGATGCTTAAAATCATGTTTACTCTAAAAAACGGTTATGTATAGACTAAATAATTTATGGGACCACACAAAATAATTCCGAGTATGTACTGTAATCATCCAAATGATGTCAAATTAGTTTGAAAGATTAATGAGTTATAATTAATTAGATTTATTCTTATTATTGGCGTTTATAATGACTGTGGCTACTTTTCCGGGATACATAAAGGAATTTCGTACTTTTATGGTGTATAGTCGGTATTTCTTAAAAGTGTATTTTAACATGGTTACACCCCATCAAATATAATGAAATTTTATTAGAATTTTAAAAGCCTGTTTTCATGTTGAAAATTGTGGGCATAGAACTGATAATTAGTTTAAAGGTTACGCAAAATATTTCCGATATGCTATGTCATTTTTTTTTTTTTTTTTTTGTGTATGAAATTCGGTATTCATGAATTTCCGGGAAATAATACAAGACCGTCGTTTAATAAGAATGCATATTGTTGCGTACTTGGGGGTTTGTAAGTTGTCCGAGAATGAAAGGCGAAACTTGCAAAAATTCAGTGATTTATTTACAGAAATTTCCAGAAGAATACATGTCTATAAACAAAGTATCAGCTTCAATTCAACCAGTAAACATAGCTTAAACAACAGCCGTTAACAGCAAAACAACAGTACAAACTGTTTAGCAATAACACATAAAGCAAGTCTCATTCAAAGAGGCTCAAAGCAAAGCAAGCATTTGACGAAACCGACACAGATCTGAGATTGGAAGCCTTGGCTAAAAAAATGCTACTTTTATACTATTCTATCGAACACAGACTGTTCTGGAAAATTATCGTATCTCATCAGCCAATGAGATTAGAGCTTCCATATTTGGTATATCCCTAATAAGGACTTTCTCGCCAAGGTCACCAAAAAAATCGCCAAGGAGGGAAACAGTCGCCAAATTTTGCGCCAAATCCATTTCTTCCCTTATTGGAGCTTTTCAATTCGTTTTTAAAGGAAAATTAGGCTATTTTAACGCTAGAACGACTAGAAATGCACAAAATTAGCATTTTATCGACTTACTAAGCCTCTTTGAAAAAATTTATACAAAAATAAATGCAATTATTTACAATTCCGTAACACTTTATATGATATACAAATAGGTATAGAAAGAGAGATACAGCGGGGGGTTGAGGGGGGCTGCCGCCCCCAGGAATGTATCTGATTATGGTAATAAGTCGATCGAATCAATATATACTATTATATAATAAGAAATAAATAAAAATGACCTATTGAAAAATGTCTGGTGCAAATAGGACGTTGAGGCTCCTGATCTGCAGATCCACTAGTTGCCGAAACGTCAGTGGAGGCCCTCTGTTGAGACTCAAAACGGTTTTGGGCTGTGTCTGTCTGTCTGTTTGTCGCGCGATAGCGGCCGCAAAAATGGCGCTATTGACTTAAAATTTGGTACACATGTTCATGAGCCCCACGAAATCAGCTGTATAGTTTTTGGTATGTATTCCATTTTTACTTCGTATACAGGGACACGCCAAAGTTTTTCTTATCATTACGGCCAGTGGGAGGAATTTGTATGTATCGCGATAGCGGCCACAAAAATCACGCTATTGACTTGCAATTTGGTACACATGTTCATAAGCCCCACGAAATCAGCTGTATAGTTTTTGGTATGTATTCCATTTCTACTTCGTGTACAGGGACACGCCAAAGTTTTTCTTATCATTTCGGCCCATGGGAGGAATTTGTATGTACCGCGATAGCGACCACAAAAATCACGCTATTGACTTGCAATTTGGTACACATGTTCATGAGCCCATCGGAATCAGCTGTATAGTGTTAGGTGTGTATTCCATTTGTCGTTCGTGTACAGGGACACGCCAAAATTTTTCTTATCCTTACGGCCTATGGGAAGAATTTGTATGTACCGCAATAGCGACCGAAAAAATCCTTCGATTGACTTGCAAATTGGCGCACACGTTCCAGCTTTGCATATAAGTAGCTGTATAATTTTTATTGATATATTTTTTATAAACTGTGTATAGGGACACGCAAAAATTCTTAACATTAAGGCGTATGGGGGTGAATTTCGTTTAAACGCATTTTAATATTATTACTTTGCAATGAAGAAAATGAAATTAGTGCACGTGAGTAAGATGCTTAAACTTATGTTGTTTGAAGAAAATATGTGCTCTTAAGCTTTCTAATTAATGTACAGGACCTTACAAAAGTGTTCTGACAATGTCACTTAGTCATCCAAACGATGTTAAATTTGGAACAATTATTAATTTTAAACGCAAAATAAGCTGAATAGTTTTTACTGGTGTATACAATGTTTATGGTTCGTTTACAAAGACACACGAAAGAATTTCGTAACATTAGACCCTATGGACAAATTTTTAATTTAAGCGCGCACTTTAATGCGTTTATGCTGAATTGAACTTAATAAAGTTAACATACATTATAAAGTTGCTTAAAATCTTGTTTACTCTTAAAAAAGGTTATGTATAGACTAAATAATTTATGGGACCACACAAAATAATTCCGAGTACGTACTGTAATCATCCAAATGATGTCAAATTAGTTCGAAAAATTAATGAGTTATAATTAATTAGGTTTATTCTTATTATTAGCGTTTATAATGACTGTGGCTATATTTCCGGCATACATAAAGGAATTTCGTACTATTACGGTCTATAGTCGGTATTTCTTAAAAGTGTATTTTAACATGGTTACACCCCATCAAATATAATAAAATTTTATTAGAATTTTAAAAGCATGTTTTCCTGTTGAAAATTGTGGGCATAGAATTGATAATTAGTTTAAAGGTTATGCAAAATATTTTCGATATTCTATGTAATTTTTTTTTTTTTTTTTTTGTATAAAATTTGGTATTTATGAATTTCAGGGAAATAATACAAGACCGTCGTTTATTAAGAATACATATTGTTGCGTACTTGGGGGTTCGTAAGTTGTCCGAGAATGAAAGGCGAAACTTACAAAAATTCAGTGAATTATTCATAGAAAATTCCAGAAAAATACAGGTCTATAAACCAAGTATCAGCTTCAATTCAACCAGTAAACATAGCTTAAACAACAGCCGTCAACAGTACAAACTGTTTATCAATAACACATAAAGCAAGTATTTGACGAAACTGACACAGATCTGAGATTGGCCGCCTTGGCTAAAAAAATGCTCCTTTTATACTATTCTATCGAACACAGACTGTTCTGGAAAATTCTCGTATCTCATTAGCCAATGAGATTAGAGCTTCCATATTTGGTATATCCCTAATAAGAATTTTCTCGCCAGGAAGGGAAAGAGTCGCCAAATTTGGCGCCAAATCCTTTTCTTCCCTTATTGGAGTTTTTCAATGGGTTTTTAAAGGAAAATTAGGCTATTTTAACGCTAAACCGATTAGAAATGCACAAAATTAGCATTTTATCGACTTACTAAGCCTCTGAAAAAAATTATACAAAAATAAATGCAATTATTTACAATTCCATAACACTTTATATGATATACAAATAGGTATACAAAGAGAAATACAGCGGGGGGTTGAGGGGGGCGGCAGCCTCCCTCAGGAATGTATCTGATTATGGTAATAAGTCGATCGAATCAATATATACTATTATATAATAAGGAATAAATAAAAATGATCTATTGAAAAATGTCTGATGCAAATAGGACGTTGAGGCTCCTGATCTGCAGATCCACTAGTTAATTAAATTAATGTTAATTAAATTAATATTAGTTATTAAAATGAATGTATAAAATAAGTTTTTTAACATCTCCTTTTATTTTCTCTGTAATTTTATCTAAGGATAATAGATTACACAGAGTTTTCTGTTGAAAATTTTTAACAATGTAGAAAGCTAAATACATATACTGTATATGCATATCATCTTAAAACCGCTTTATTTACAAACATACGGAAAATTAACTAAGCGCATTTTTCTCATTTTTTAGCTGTAAAATATAATAAAATAATTTTTTGGAAAACGTGTACTAATTTAACGGTTGAGTATTTTCCGAATGTGAAAACAGAATTTAAAAAAAAAAAAAAAAAAAAAAAAAAGGCAATGAGTTATTCTATAAACCGATTTCCTCATAGAGTTATATGGGATTTGTTGACCGGAGATGGGAAAATTATAAGAAATGAGTGCTAGTCCGTATTCACGCGATATAGACGGAAAAACACAGATAACTCAGAATGGCTAGGTCGATGAGCACTACATGGGTTCGAACCTGACAACTCCAGTCTACCAGCTTCAAGAGTAGAACTTTCTGTTTGTTATTTAGTATGAGACATAGATCAAAAGTGAATTTTTGAGATAAATATTAGTTTGAGTGGGTGTTATTTTAAATTATTCCGAAAATTATAAATCCGGTTCTCAACCTTTTTTTGTAAACTTCTGTAACTTAAGCTTTTTTTAAAGCTTTCTCTTACAATTCCTTTATTTCCTTTTTTTGGCACGTGCCGATTTATTTATTTTTTTTTCCGCTCTTGTTAATTATTCGCCTTACATCGGACCACAGCAAACCATCTGCCAAAGAACTTCTATTCTATATTCTTTGCATCTGTTCCTCGTCCGAAAATCGTGCATATCCCCCCACCACCACACCATTCCACGTCCACTTTAGCAAGCACCATGTCACTTGGCATGCTGCTAAGAAAAGTTTTTCGCTTCTTTTTACCTCCAATGTTACCTGGTGGTAAGAAAACTCGACACCTGGCGTGCAGCCTGGCGCGTGCTGGGGCACTCCTCACGCGCTCCTTCGAAAAACACACAGTTTAAAAGGGCAGGTGTGTTGCCACGACCTGGAATGCGGAGTTCTTTTTTTTTTTTTTTCAGAGTTTTGTTGGAGTATAGGACAAAATATTTGCACCACCGCTCCTAAATTGGGCGATATAGCAGGGAAAGCAACTCTAGAGTACTGCAATTTAATTAGGATAGACCTTATAGGACGTTCCAAAAATTTTGACCTTTTGGGCTTAATTTCTTAAATATTGATTGTAAACAAACACAATAAATTATAAAGGTTCATAAAAAATTGTACATAATTCTATAAAATCTACCAATTTTAGTGGAATCAGTTTCAAAATTTTCAATTTTATACGGCTCTCATAAAAAATTATTGATGAACAAAATTTGCTTCATATACTCATAAGCTCCTATACGAAATTTCATGACTCTTATTAAAAAATAATTATAAGATAAAAAAAAACTTTTTATATACCATGTTTTAAATTTTCTGATGAATCATAGAGCTCTTATCAATGTGCATAAAATTTTTAAAGTGATAATGACGTCCATTTTTGTGAGATGCATCATTTAACTTTTTATGATTTTTTTTAACGTTCACGTTTTATTAAATGTATTTATTTTTATGTCAAAAGAAAATGAACTCGTCATTTTTTTTTTTTTTTTTTTTTTTTTTTTTTTGTCAACAATTAAATTACAGCTAATATTTTAATGGCTATTTTAACGCTATTAGGATGTTATTATTTTTATATTTTAATTATAAGAAAACTAATCAAAAATTCGAACTTCGAAGTATTGTGCTGTCACCGGGTTCTGAGTTACTGTGAAAGTTTCAAAAGTTTCTAGCTAGTAGGGAAGTTAGTTAAAAATCGATTGCAAGATTTGTACCGGACAAACAAACAAACAAGAATAGAAGTTAATAAAAACATGGTAAAAACAAAAAATAAATAAAAACCTAAAGACATGTTTAAGTTGCTGACAAATTAGTTTCATATTAAAATGTAAATATGTTTGTTCACATTCTCACTGTTTTCACATGTCATAGACTGTAACATTTTTAAAATCTCGTATCGGAAACTTTTAAAACGTTACAGTTTTATTGAAAATTTTATTCGTCTATGAGGGGACATTTCCTTCATTAGACAGCAGGTACCGGGTTTGAATCCGGTTTAGGCATGGATGTTGTTAGTAATTAGTAATCCACTATTTTAGTAATACCTACCATAAACCCCTTTATCTACCACATTAAGTAGCCGGAAAAAAAATGTATTTGAAATACATTTCTTTAATTACACTGTTCTGCATGAAAATTGCCCCAACACCACTTTTGCAAATTCTTATGTAAAATGGCCACCTGAATAATACTATTAACATAAATATTAAGTGTTCTATAATTTTGTAACACCAAATATTTTAATTTTGTTTTTTAAATTTTGCAAATTTATTTAAACTTGCAATGTTTAATATTCAAAATACTTTATTAAAGGTATAAATTTATATTTTAATGGATTTCGTTACTAGTGCATTATAAATATTTAAAAGCTGCGAAAAATCGTAGGTGTCCATGGCGACGCCACTGGGTGTCCTATAATTTTGCAACTCACTGTATACCTAAAAATTGTTTGCATCTTTTTATAATTCATATAGTGTTAAAATAGTGTTATTTGTTTTGCATTTTATATGGATACATTATGCCACCTTCCAATGTGCCTGAAAATAAATAGTTAATAGTGTTACTTAAATTCACACATACAAATATGGTGTAAAAAATATTGATACCTCGAAATAATCAATAAAGACAAATATTATCTGAATGTTATTATAAAATTATGTGAAAAATGTTAAATTTCTGAAAATAATATATAATTAAAATAATTTTGTTAGTTTGTTTATAAGGCCTAAAATCAAAACTCCCGTCCATGGATATTATGTAACCTGTATGTCCTTAGAAAATTCCAGAATGACTTTTAAAAATGCCTTTCAACATTTCAATTTTAAAAAAAAAAGGGGGGGGGGGCATTCGCTGATATCAACTTATTTATTTTCATTTAATATAAACTTTCTTACTTTCATTTCATTTCTTTTTTTTTTTTAATATTTAATATTTTTTCCAATTTATCTAATTTAATTTAATGAAAATATTTACGTTGTATTTATTAGACAGAAATGGTATTATTAAATGTTATTTTAGAAGAAGGAGGGGGAACTTTATTCTATTTTTTGAAGAAAAAAATAATAAATTTTAACTCCCTCTTCCTATCAATAATGATACAGTTATTTTTCTCCCTTTCCCTTATTCTTAAAAGGGAGGGTAGAGGGTGCACATAACATTCTTTATTTAAGAATATGATCAAAAAGTCAAGAACCTGAAAATAAAAAAGAACGCACCTGGTTTCTGAAACTTCACCCATTGGATCTCTTCCACGAGTTCTGATTGGATGAATTTTGTAAATAATCGTCTGCTCGCTATGTTTGAAAACGAGAACTGACGATCAGAAAACATCTGTTCGGCATCAGTTTCGGCAAGTGCACTTTGGCTGGTGTTCTTGGATTATTAAGCCTTGTATATCTTAAATAAAATATTAGTGATTTCAAAATGATTTTGTGCATTTAAAAATTGAAAGAATGCTTATCTGTTTATCCGGCTTCTTATGCGGGTAAGTTTACTTTAATTAAAAACAAAAATTTCGACAATTGAATTTTTTTTTTTTTCATTATCAAATTTTGTAATAATTTTTTATGGGTTTATGAAAGCATGGGAAATTGTTCGCCATCAAATTTTTTGTTAATTGGATAATTAATTATTATTTGTTCTCTGATCTTGTAGGTTTGTTAGATGCGATATTTCTAGGATTTAAAATCCCTTAATCTCTTAAAATTAAGAATTAAAAAAAAAAAAAATTATTTAATTAAAAAATTATTTTACTTTAAAGCATTATTTAAAATAAATAAATAAAATCGAGTATTTTAATTCGCGGGGAAATATATATATATTTTTTCATTTTTCATTAAAGTTGAAAACCAAAAGTATTTTATGACTTCTGTACGTCGCTTTATCAGAGGTCTTACTTTTAGCATATATTGAAACTGACATTGTGTACTGATACTACCATACAAGTGTACTGAAAATTTAGTATGGGAAAAAAGATCTACATAACACAATTAAAAATGCACTTTTAGCAGTTTCAACATTATTAGAACGTGCATTATCCGATAATGCATCTGAATATTTTTGTCTAGCCTCATTTTAACCTGTCATTAATGCATATGATCATTTTCTATAGAAAACGGGCTTTTGTGCATCTAAATTGTGTTTGTTAATTTTGTTGCATTTTTTTTTTTTTTTAGCATAAATATTTTAAATGTGCTTTAAAGAAATGCCTTTCATAAACCTTTATATATCCGAATTCATTTGTGAATCTCCGTATACAAACTGGTAGTGATGTTTATACTATTTTCAGTAGCAATAGGGAATATGCCGTAGTGAACCTGTATAATCTGTAAATCAGTTTCTAGGTATTTAAAAATTATTTACAGACATAAGAGCGCGGACAGATGAAATAAATCTCTCTGACTTTACTAGAAAGTATTAAAAATTTATTTTATCCCCAAATTCTTATATACTTTGTCACTCACTACGGCATGTTTCTGAATCTCAACATAATTTAATTGTTGCCAATTTTTTCCCCCCAAAACAGAATAAAAAAATAAAAAAAAAAGTACATTTATTTAAAATGAGCAAAATAAATTAGAAATATAGTATCGTTACAAATAAGGTACCAAATGAAAGGGAAAATTTTTGTGAATCCGATGGATTATAAACAGCTTATCGATCGGACAATTAGATTTTTTTTTTTTTTTTTTTTTTTTTTAACTAAAGTATGAATTTTAGGTGGAAACAGCAGAAGATAGTATGGAAATGGAAACCGTTAGGAAAAAAAAAAAAAAAATCTGCTTCACATTAAGTCACATGTTTTTGAAGTGAGATTAAAAATTTCAATTTTCAATTTTCTCTTACGAACACAAAAATATAATGTACAGCCTGTACCCCACAAGACCAACTTGCATTTCGAATTTCATCAATTTTTTTGGTTAATAAACAAAAAAGTTACTTCCCCCCCCCCCCCCCCCCCAAATTAAAATTTTATTTTAACTTTGAAAATATTTATGTGATACGATACATTAAGAATTTGAGTTTTAAAAGTTTTTTTAAATAGATTATTATCATTTTGCAACAAATGCTCGTGACATCCGTTTGTTTGTCCCTTTTTACTTTTTTTTTTTTTTTGTATGTGTGTAAATAATTGTGAAGATTTTAGAATGTCTACTCTAACCGAAAACTTTATTTCAGTATTTTATTTTATTTATTTATGTGTGAAAAGAACAAATATATTTCACATCGATGCTCTCAATTTTTCTTATAGAACCGCACTAAAGAACACGGTATTTAACTTGTATGGTTAGGCCTTTATAAATTTTCTCGCAAGTATCTTCAGAAATAAGTATCTTATATCTTTTTTTCATATTACATTTCAGCCTTATTATTTTATCATTAATTTGATCATAAGAAAGCTATAATGGCTATTCTTTCTCCGCAACATCCGCCCCTTCATCATCATTTGGATTATTTTTCTTCGATAGAAATGGTATCTTAGGATTGTGAGAAGTCCTTTTAAAGACATTAGACATGCTCGGAGACTTTCCTGACCATCATTATTCTATGTCCTATTTGCGAAGCAACCAGTGTCGGATCAAATTTAAGTACCTGTATAATTTAAGGAAAAAATTTTTATAATCTATACAGATCTGATGAAGGAACTTTCGGTGTCTTGTAGAGATGCAACGAACAATGGTTTGGCCGAATAACCGAATACCAATTAATCGGCCAAATTACAGCCGAATATTCGGCCTATTCGGCCGCCGAATAATGAACTCATTTTTGTCTAAAAACATAGTATAGTATGCACTATATGCACAATTCTTGTACATTTCATAACTAAAATGTATTATTTTCTTTTTTAAAAGTTATTTTTATACAAATTTTTAATTTTTAAAGCCATTATTTGATTCTGAAAAAAATATTCGGCTATGTTCGGCTTAAAAATTGCCTCAATAATAATAACTCTTTGCAAGTTTCTTATGAGGTATTGTCTAGTCATATTTTAATAGATACTAGTGAGCTTCGCCCACTAGCAGGTCACTATTTTTAAATGAATCACTATAATGAATGAATTCTCAAAATTCCATATTCTAGCTCATAGAAAAAAAAAATTTTGATCGAGTAAAAACTTACACCGGGTTCCCATTGCCGTTGGCAGCGTAGACCCATGCACACTGCGTGTGCACAGATTAAGGGATACACATATTTATTCCCCACCTTTCCTGCCCCTCCTAATTAACCTACATATACCAATTTCTGAAAAGTCTAACTCAATAATAATAACAAAATAATAATTTAATAATAATTTTTTAGAATAATAATTTTACACTTTCTAAAATATCCTCATTCGACTCTTAGGCCCCCAAAACCTATACATATTTATTTTGAACGGTCTAATTCAATTTCTAATTTTTTGCCCTTCCTGCCCCTCCGCCTAATAATTTTACATTTTCTAAAATATCCTTATTCGACTCATAGGCCACCAAAACATATAAATACCAATTTAGAATGGTTTAGTTCAATTTCTAATTTTTTGTCCCCCCCCCCCCCCTAATAATTTTACACTTTCGAAAATATCCTCATTCGACTTTTAGGCTCCCAAAACCTATGTATACCAATTTTGAACGGCATAACTCAATTTCTAATTTTTTGTTCCCCTCCCCCAATAATTAAAAATATCACTGGAAGGATTTTTTTTTACTATTATTAAATAACGAAGGATAAATATTAAATTTTTTCATTATGCTTTGAAAAAAAAATCAGAATTTGCTTGTATGGATCAGTTGGGACAATTTTGAATAGATTAATTTTTAATTTAACAGATTATGTTAGCTTACTACAGATATGTTTTGCACTTATTAATATAGCATAAAAGTTTTTACATGATTCTTACATTAAAATGGTATGATGAAATTCATTCAAGGTATGAGTTTTTTTTTTTTTTTTTTTTTTTTTTTTTTTTTTTTTTGGGGGGGGGGGGGAGGGGGAGGGGATATTAGTTAATTTCAAATAAAATTTCCACAATACATGACAAATATAAATTCTGAAATTAAAAAATTTTATTGTGTAATATAATGTTTTTATTTATATTGTGTAAATATAAATAAAAACATTTCTTAAAGAATTATTCGGCCTGGGCCGAATAATGGACTTGATATTCGGCCGAAGCCGACTATTCGGCTGACAGGCCGAATAGGCCGAACATTCGGCTTCGGCCGAATAATCGTTGCATCTCTAGTGTCTTGTGTCTAGAATCTGCGATGGAAATGGAAAATATTTTTTAGACCTTGTGTTTTTCCGGGGCTGGGATGCTTCTTAGGGGGAAAATTATGAAAGATTTTTTTTTTTTTTTTTTTAACTTTCCCAAAGTTCAAAATAGGTTTCAATTTTTTGGGCCCATTTACGGGAAAACTAAATACTTTTGTGAAAATCAAAATATTTTTGGTTTAATTTCTAATTATTATTATTATTTTGTGGTGGTGGTGTGTGTGTGTGTGTGGGGGGGGGGGGGTGAGGGAGTTTAAAACTTTCAATTTTATTGCATTTTATATTTAGTATCAAGATCTATGTTAATGTGTTGCTAATTGTGTTCGATATTGAATCAAGATTTTGTACTTAAAACAAGCTTCAGACATGGAAAAAATTCTTACAATTTTTTTTTTTTTTTTTTTTTTTTTAATGAAATATTTTGAAAATACTATATTTATAAATTTGAATTTTGTAAAAGCGCTTTTTTGTGAAATAGAAGTTTGGGAAAGGGGGAAAAAAAAACGCCCTAATTCTTACCTGGATCGACTGCTGTTCCAGATAAACAATAACATAAAAAGGCAAAATCCAGAGCCTGTGCCCAATGACAATAATGTTTATTCCCCTCCTCTCCCTCCGACATACACACAATACCTACTTTATATAGTATGATTAATAAAATGTTAAGGTGATTTTTTTTTTTTTTTTTTTTTTTTTTTTTTTTTTAATGAAAGTTTTAAACATTTAGTTACATGTTTTCTCATTTTCTTCTTATTATTATTATTATTAATTTTTTTTTTTTTTTTTTTTTGTAAATAAAATTAAACTCTTATTATTTAATATTTAATTAAACAAATGTTACCAAATCTTATCGAAATGGTACTTACATGTACAGATCAATATGTGGTACTTAAAATATTTAGTACTCAATAAATATTATAAAATATATATATAATTTCAATTAAACCCCCAACTCTACTTCACCAAACCAGATAGATTGAGGAATTGGACTTGGTCGTTTATAAACATACAATTCCCTTAAACATAATGTGGAGTGTAGTAAATAAATAAATTGAAGTGCATATTTAATAGTTTTTAGGCACTTAACTGAGTTATTGGAACTGAAAACGAAATTTTAGGCTCCAGAAATGAAGGACCCCTCCCTGTGCCAGCTGGAATCCCTTGAATTTCAGCTGGCACAGGGTTGATTGGTTGGTTGATTGGGTGGATTTTACGTCGCACTAGTGCTGCGCAGATGGGCAATTGGCGATGGCCTGGAAGACACCCTTTGGGCAGCTGGCACAGGGAAATTATCCCTTGAATTTCATCACTTTTATTTGCTATGTAATATCCGAGCTGTAAATTTTCATTTTCATTTAATTTTATTACATAGTTAGAATATATATATATTAAATATTGATTTTTAAGTTTAAAATTTTATGCTCAAAATAAAATGTATGGTATTCACTCAAAAACTTCAGTCAAGATTCTTTTCAGAAACAGACTTGGTACGCCATTCTTTGTATGTCATTTGGAAATTCCTTGGTAATTGTGTAAGCGGCGTCAGTTTTTTACGGTTGACCACTTCTGCATGAATTCTTTGTCTTGTTTCGAGTCGTCAATCTTGTTCGTTCGGGTTCAGCACCGAGTTTAATTGGTAGACTTAAATCGAAACCCGGCATCTTGCATCCTTAATTATTTTAAGCCTGCCAATTTACTGCTCTCCCAGTTCTGATGATATTAGTTTCAAATATAAGTCGGACCTGGTATTAAGTTTTAGGCTCATTTTTTCGAAAAAACATTTTTTTTTTTTTTTAATAATTATGGTGTAAAACCTTTAAATTTGTCATATCACCATTCACCATATTGTATGAAAGGGGACACAATCTGTCGTCCCCGACGGCAAGTCAATGAGTAATTTAGTTATATGAATTGCTCATACTTTTTTAAAATAAAGTTTTCACAATCAGAAAAGTCGTAATCGTTAAGTGTCTTTTTTTTTTTTTTTTTTTTTCAGAAAAATTTATTTTTGAAATTTTCATTGTTTTATTTTGAAGCTATAAAGAGTGGAAAAGGCTTTTAGTTCATTTTTCTCTCTTTGAAGCACCAAAATGAAATATTAAAAATAATTTTTTTGCAAATGATAAATTTTAACTATTAACAATCGTGAATTTTCTAAATGGAAAAGCGAAATTCTGAAAAATAAACTAATAAAATATATTGAGTCATTCTTATGATTAAATTCCTCACGAAATGACATGGGTTTTGGTGCCGACGCATGCTTAAAAAAAATTTTTAAAGGCCCAAAAATTAAACAATTTATAAATAAAATAAATAAAAAAGACCCCTCAAAATGTATACTCTCGATCTCATAAACATATAATTTTATCAAATTACCAACTCTTTGAATATTTTATGAATGGTTTTTAGATAAAATATGTTATTCAGGGTCAGGGTTGGAAAAAACCCAGCCCAGTGGGGTTTTATGGGTTTTTTTTTTTTTTTTTTTTTTCAGAGTATTTTCGGGTTTTATCAGAGTTCAGGAATATTTCCTTTCTTCCTTTTATTAAACATTAAGTATAACATTCATAATAAGATAATTTAAAAAATTAAATTATTATTTATTCATTAAAATCAAAATTTTAAAAATTAAATAATTTTACTTTAAATATTCTAAAATACTTTTTAACTGCCCTTAAAAGCAAAAATTATTTCATGTTACTTTATTAAACTTTTCGTAGTCAATATATTTTCAAAAAACATTTTTAATTATTATCCTTCTACATTACATAACAGTGTTGCACTGTTAAAGTTTTCAGAATTTTTTTTTTTTTTTTTTTATTTATTTACTCATATTTTACATTCCTCGAGTCCTACAGTTTTCTTTATATTGGCAAACAACTCTGTTTTTCTTGCTTTTATTTTTTAATATAATTTTTTATTCAGTTTTAATAAGATAATTAGTACGCTTTTTTTTTTTTCATGGGAAATATTTCAGGATTTTTTTCTATAGACCAGTTTTGAGCATCTCCAATATTTCTGAAAATTCTTTTTCATGTTCTAATAATGTATATAATCTTTGTTTTATGTTTGTATGTTTATTGTAAGTTAGACACAAGTACAATATTAAACAACGATTTTGAAAAAACTTTCTGGTCGGGCAAAATTTAGCCAACCCTGGTCAGGAAAAGTCAGGGAATTTAAGTGATTGTGTTCTTCTCTCTTTGGATGGTTGATCTGACTCTGCCTGCAATTCATTCTCTATTTTACATTTCGTCTTATGAAGAAAGACCATTTCTACACTTAGCAACAGTTTTGAGTGATAGGGGCTTGTGTTTTTCTTCCGTTTTATATTTTTGACTTGACGCGATGTGGAAGTTGTGACAATTTCCTGCCTTTTATTTTTTATTTTTTTTATCTGCCTTCCTTCCTCCTAACCGACATTCTTCATTCAAAAAACACATTACGTCGGCTTTAGACTACTACAGTAGTATAACACTTACACTAACACTACTACCTGATGGACATTTATTTCTCTACGGATTAATTCTGTTTCAGAAAAATGAAGTTGTCTTTCAAATTACTTTGTTTAGTGTTTCTTCAATTATTTTAAGAAAATAATTTGTATTAGTTTACAAATAGCTAAACGAACTATTGTGGTTGTTGAATCTGCGTTATTGCCAGGTAAGGTACACATTTTTGTAAAATCTCATTAGTTTTAAATGGTTAGCGCTCTGGCCTCCATGGATTCGACATGGTTTGGAATGCACTTTAAGCCGTAGATTCCAGATTAATAAGCATTAATGTGCAAAAGAGGACCGACCCTAGAGTGACACCCCTAACTAACTCATTAATTTAAGAAGCGCCGAAGCAACTATTAAATTATTCGTTGCCGAAAATAAATAAATCTAGCTGTATATTTTTAGTATACTTAAATCATTACTCTTTTTTTTTTTAAAAAAAAAAAAAAAAAAGCTTATTCACTTGCAGGGAATCAAAAATGAGAGAAAGGAAAATTAAAAACTGTTTTCTATCTATTTGACGCATTGTATAAGTTTTTCTTAAAAAATAAATAAATGTTTGTTTAAAAAAAAAAAAATTCGCAATTGTTTAATTTCTTGGCGGCAAAGAGAATCAAATATTGGAAAGAAAAAGAAAAGAAAATTAATAATAATCAGTATCGAAACAAACACTATCGTTTTTTTTTTTTTTTTTTTTTTTATAATTTTGAATTAGGAAATAAAAAGTGCGCGTGCAAAATGAAATAAAAATAATTAAAAAAATGAATTTAAATCAGGATCGCCTGCTATCTTAAAAAGTAGATGTAAAATTTAAAGTTTATGTGGTGCGTGTGGCATCTATAAAAATTGTTTTAAGAAATAGAATAGAATAAAAAAACAACGATGTTAATTGCATTTTGTTATATAGTTTTATTTTTTTTTGTATTTTTTTTTGTATTTCATTATTATTATTATTATTATTTTATAATTCCTTTGATCTTCAAAAAGTGAATTATGGAGTAAGTCTTACTCTTTAAATAAAATGAACTAAATAATAATAATAATTCAGTTTCAGAATTCAGAAGAGAAACAAGAGATTATTATTCTTTTTTTTTTATAAAGATATTCAGAATTTTTTTTATAGAAGAAGGTAAAAATAGGGAAAATAAGCTTGTTTTTTTACAAATGTTAAATTTAAATGCACGTGCATGTTACATAGAAAAATGACACGCGAAATTTGTTTATAATCTTGTGATTAGCAGGGATTTAGAAAGAAGAATTTGTTTTATACGTTCTTCATACGTTTTGATATGAGTCAAAAGTTATTTTCCTTTAGCAAGTATGTGTTTGACTTGGCTTTATAATTATTTTTTAGCCTTTAACTTTGTTAATAATGCGTTTCAAAACGAATGCGATATACCTAATATTCCTATCTTTAAAATAAATAATAAACAATTTAAAAAAGAGAGAGAGAAATGCGATATTTTTAATTAATCCTTTATAGTGCAGGATGAAAAATAATAAATAAATAAAATAAACATCGTTTATGTTTAAACTCTGAGTATTTAGATTTTGATTAATCTTTCCCTTAAATTCGTACAATGGTCAGTTTTGCTGTCTCAAATCTTCAAAACATTTTCTAGTGGAAGAAAATAATAAAGATTTTTGATGCAAAGCTCCAGTCATTGACGTCATATCTACGCGTATTTCTTGTTTTCCTCTAACACTTTGCTGACCTAACTTCTCATTTGGCACTGGCAGCAGCTTGTTTGTTGTGTTGGCCGCGGCCGGTGGTGCATGGACGTGGATATATTGCAGCTGTCGGTGTTTTATTTCCTCTTTGTTGATGAACTATATAGCTTCTATTTTGTGGATTTGTTCCGAATCATCTTTAATTACTGAATTCAAGTATGCTTTTTACCCTGTTGTGAATTCTAATATCTTTTTTAAATAATATTTTATTTGTTTTATCATTCATAATATTTTGTCCGGTTCATTTTAATTTTCATTAATTTTTAGTTTCAAAAGTTTGACTCAAACTTACATTGAAATTTATAGAATCATTTAAGAAATACACATTTTCATGTAAATGTCTAACTTAAAAAAATATTGTATTCATTTTTGTCGTTGATTGTAATTTTTATAAAAGTTATTAATTGAATATATTTATAATTCATAAAATGAGACCCAAAACTACGCTAGTAACAGTAGAGACCATATTTAGAATAGGAAAAATTCAGTTATCGATTATTATTATTTATTATTATTATTTTCTTTTTAAAGCTGCTATGACCATCGTGTAAAAAATAAGCATTGAATTTTAATTATTTTAAGTTACATAATATATACATATATATTGATTAATGTTGTTGTTATTGATACTAAATTATAAATAACTTAAAATATTTTTTCCAATGCTGTGCTCTTTTTCGTGTGCATTATATGTACAATTTTTATTTATGACAATGCTGACTGCTGGTTCCTTTAGGACAGTGTCATATTATCAGCAGAATCCACAGATTTGAGCGGCCCTGCCAAACTGTTTTTTTTTGTATTGAATTTGTATTTCAATAGTTATTTTGCATCAATTTATATTTTTAAACTATAATTTTTTATAATATGTCAATTTCATTGTCCTTCAATTAAAATTTTAATGAGAAATAGGTAATTTATGTACAAAACAATTCATAATTTTCTTTTTTACATTTTTGCATGTTGTATTAACATAGCTAACTTGTTCATACATTTTTCATACTTATGTTAAAATATGATAATCTGTTATAAGCAGGGGCTCCAGGAATTTTGGGAAGGGGAAAAAAATGAATACTTTGAATATAGAAATTAAAATTCTATGCATAAAAACAGTTATTTACTAATGCCCAATGATACATCAGGAAACACCTGTTTAAATTTAACATAATGAAATTGGTTTTAATATTTTCACTAAATCGATACACCATCAGCATTGATATATCATTTTACACTATGCCTGCACGACGATTCATCCCCAACTCGCAAAGCACACGCGAACACAAGCAGTGTTAACCAATTCCCTAAAATAGTACAATAATGTAACAGAACAAGTTGTGAAACATGCATGGTGCAAAGTGGTGTAAATCCCCTAATGGTGTATCGATTCAACATAGTGTCTTAAAACTTGGTGAAAAGAGCAGGAACCAAAATGGTGAGAGCTTACATCGAGAGTGGAATCAGAGCCCAATTCTGGGACCAATTCTTTCACCAAAATAACATAATACAATCAAACTTTGTTAACGTGAACATGCTTAATGTGAATTACTTTTAACATGAACTGTTTCCACAAATCATGAAAAAGAAGATTAGTTTCTGAGTTACGGTTAGCATGAACTATTGATAACATGAACAGATTTTTTATTCCCCTTCTTGAGATTCACATTAACAAGGTTTCTCTTAAAGTTGAAAACATAGTCATCAGTTAAAATATATTAGTTGCCAATGGCGACCAGATGATCGTATTTCATGAGCCCGTGTTATAAGGACAGGGTTTAAAATTTTGATGATTAGATCTTGATTATAAATTTGCTGTTTTAAGACATTTAAAAATTTCCTTTACTAATTGGTACTATTTTTTCTCACACAATTATTCAGTATTTTGTGCTTTTCTCCTCCCCTCCCCTATTTCTCAAGATCTAAAAGTTTCTATTTCCTATTAATAGAGTACTGTGATCAAACTACAGTCGTAACTAGTTTGTTTATAAACAGAAAATTAGGTACTTTTCCATTAGATGGGTGCAAACAATTTATTGACAACTTTTAGTTAACGAAGCACACATAAATAAAGACATATTTAATAGTAACACTTTTAATAGTAAAATAACAACAACAACAAAAAAATCTTTACTTCACTTTATTACGAGGAAATTGCCTAAATCTCAAAGCTGTCAAAAAACTCAAATTTTACTAATGCTCTTTTTACTGCAGCAGGTAGAACCATTACACTGCCATCAACTGTTTTTTCCAAAATATAATTTTATTTCATGATTCCAAGCCACACTTCTTATTAGAAGACAAAATACCTTTTTCTTGAAAAAAAAAGTACAGCTTCTTCTTCCATTACACTGAAAAGTTCGAAATTTGCTTCATAATTGTAGTTTGGGTAATAAACTGCACAATTTCGTAAGTTTAAAAAAAGGTTTTGGTTCTAGTTTTGAGTCTGCTATATCTTAATGCATTGACAATATTAGTACTATATTTGATATTTTTTTGTTTGTGCCAGCTAATGAGAAAATTACTAAGTATTATTTTGTAAAGAGGAGTGTTTTATTATTAGACAATTTCTACTGCCCACCCATAAAAGCTAGATCATTAACTAGTGGGCAGTAGGTAGGGACCAAGTTGACTACCATTGCTCTAAAGGATACTTTATATTTATTGGAAAATGAAAAATTGCTCATTTCATTTTATAGAAAGTAGATTAATTTTGCTTGTATGTATCAAGTTTAAAATTTGTTTAACTTTTTCTAATCTAATACTGGTTAATCTAAAAGAGAAATAAGATTGTCTTTTATTATAATTTCAGTTCCTCTCACAAGCCTGTAGAACGGGCTTCATGTGGACCAGGACCACCGCTGAAGCAACTTCGATCGTACTCTGTCGAAAACACAAACAGCAACTTTGCCTCTTCTCAGCTAGCTCGAGCACGGCAAAGGTCTGTGAGTGGCAATGTTTCCAGCAAGAAGACACCTGTACGAAGAGTGGATGATGATGCTCTCAAGAGGTCACGTCTTCACAGCAGCCAGTAAGTTCTTCATAAAAGCATTTTGAGATTAATTTTCAATACAGTTCAATAAATAAAATGTTGAAAATTTTATTTTGCTGACGTTTTTGGCTGCTTCCTGCTCAGGCTTCATCATAGTGTGGATGAATCTGGCTTGTGCTCTCGCTTTCATCCCATCTTCTGTTGTCCCTCAAAGCATGAAGTATCACTTTGTGTGAATTTCTAATGGCTTTATGACATTGCTTGTGCTGTGCTCTGTTAAAATTCCAATTCCTTCACATTTTACAGTGTAAAAATACGTCATGAAGCCAATGGATATAGACACAAGATAGTACTCTATGCTCGAAGGAAAGAAAGAAGGGACGAAAGTGACAACAGGCCTTGGTTCATCCACTGATATTATGAAGGCTGCATAAATGCAGCCATAAGCATTAGCTAAGTAAAATTTTTAGATTTTTAATTTCATCTTCACTTTTTAATTATGGACTTTATTGTGAAATCTATTTAATATTATGAATAATGCTGATTCTAAGCTAATTTGGCTTGGTGCAGTCTCTAGCCCTTTCTAACCAATATAATGTGGACGGTATAGGTTCCTTTGAGCCTGGGCCAGTTGGTGATGCGGCACTTGGTGTCAGACTCCATACCTTTTCATTGCCCCCCCCCCATCCCCCCCCCCCGAATATTTCAGTAGGTTGCCTTGTCCTGCCTGCCTTTTTGGTTTTAAAAAAAAGCACTCTTCTAGCCAGTTGTCAAAAAAAAAAAATATTGCCTCTGTGTATTGTAGCACAAGTTTAGCAGAAAACAACCTACAAACTGAAGAATAATGATACACTAAAGTTAAATGATATATATATATATAGAATGAGTAAAACTATTGTGTATGGCCATCAACATTTATTTATTAGTAAAGAGCAAAAGTAAAGAAAACCAAAATTGAAAATTATTTATTATATGTATACTCATAACAGAATCTTGAAATAAGTGTGAATTTTAAATGTTAAATGTTTCCTTAAAAACACAAAACTGCCCTTTTTTCTCTAACAGTACCCTGCCTTTTTTTAAACTCAGGCATAACTCAGCCTTTTATCTTTCTATTCATCACTTTAAGTGGCCAAAAACTTTTAGTTACTTTTCTACCTACTTGAACAAAGCTGATTAATTGATTCCCAATTAATCAAGAGTCTACTGTATTAGCCTGCACAAAAATCATTTTGCTGAGCCAGTTCTCGATCAATTGTTTGTACAAAGCATAAGCTGTGGTAATAAGTAAAAGTCTTATGAATAAACACCATAAAATGAAAAAAAAAAAAAAATCAGGTTGTGTTTTATTTTGATTTTGACTCAAAACGATTGGTACAAGGTTTTTACTTGTTATTTTTCAACATCAGTTTTTTTTTGTGTGTGTGTGTGTGTGTTTTAATTATGAAGTTGGGGTATTAAAAACCAAAATGTTGATTATATTATATGCCCTAATTAATTCCAAGCTTGTCAAGAATAGAATAGTCACACTCTATGATAATACAATACAACCCAGCATATGATTTTACACCTTAGCCGTTTCTTCATTAAATACCGTTTAATCCCATCTAATCCACCATAATCCTTAACCGTTTCTTCATTCTTCATTTCTTGCTTGGAAACAGTGTTTAACTATTGAATGTAAACTTTCCAGATTTCGGTATTCAAGTTATTTTCCACTGTGAAAATGGTTATTCCATTTTTATCTTATATCTCTAGATTTGTTTAGAAAATACATGAAAAAGGGTTTATTTTATTAACAGAAAGCTACAAAGTGTGGAAGCCAAATATTGCAATTATACACACACTGGAATGTAAGAGTTTCTACAAATGTTTCTGGCGGCAAAGGTATGCAAAACCTGTTACAAACCTTTGAGGAATGTTCTGCCTGTATGGATGTGGTCCCCTGGTGTGACTTGAGAATAATCAAAAAGCCATGCAGCATCTGAAGATATCGATAGATTAAAGTGTATCCCTCAATGTTACATTTTTACTTAAAAAGTTAATGGATACTTTTTGCTCGATAATGCAACCACACATCATGGCAGAATCATATGAGATTGGTTCAGTGAACACCAATCTAACTTCTGACAGTTTCTCTAGATGCTGCAGAGCATGGATCTTAATCCGATAGAAAATGTTTGGGACACATGTTGGAAAGGAGTATCCGTCAGCAATCTCCTCTTCCATCCAATTTACAGGATCTTAAAGTCTGTGAACATAAATGCACCCCAAAAGCTTGTAGAATCGCTGCCCACATGAATACTGGCTGTTATTCATGCGAAAGGAGGTCCAACATGCAAAAGAAGATCCAATAAAATATTAATTTAAAGGTTTCTAATTCATTGGCCAGTGTGTGTATATGAAATAATTTTGATTATTCCAGTTACTACACTTCTGTTGATGCACTCTTTGAATACTCAATATCAAATTATTTATTTACTTTGAAGTAGATTAAGTGATAAGAGCTTAAACAATTCCTTCAGCATTTCAGGTGAATTTAGATTTTGAATGTGAAGCATCAGTCCTTAACCACAAAAGTGGAAGAAAAGATATTAAACTTCTTTTTTTTAACATTGACTTGCTTTTTTACAATTGTTTGATTTGTATATTGATATTTGTAATTTTTTTTTTTTTTTTTTTTTTTTGGGGGGGGGGGGGGATGAGTAAATAAATAAAATTCCAAAATATAAACTATGTAATTCCTCAATAAACTTTAAAAATCCCATGTAAATTTTTTGTTAGAGTGGGAAAAATCTCACTCAATATTTTTTTCTTGTGTGAACCCTGAATTCAGATGCTTTGATATCAATTGATTTTAGTTTTTTATGAAGGTGCTCACAAAAGAATTTTTAGTAAATTATGCCAAAATGGTCACTTTGAGACTATTTTGGTTAGGGGAACTTGTCGTCATGAAGGTGTAGATACTTACAAAGCAAGTTAAGAAGGTTTGTTTTACTTAGCGAAAACCTGAAAATACCATTTAATTTTTAATGTCACTAGCAATACATACAAATTTTTTAGATTTCTTCTAAAACAAAATTGACTCTCTTATTCAAAAATATAAAATTTTCAATTGCAAGTTTTTGTTTTCTTAAAAATTGCTAGTTTAGTTTAAATATTATATTTCTTCTTTTGGAATATTATAAGTCATTTTTGTATTGTATATATTTACATACTTGCCAACTTTTCCGGTTTTCCCGGAAGACTTCCGGTTTTTTAACGTCTTTTCCGGTCTTCCGGACAGATGATGAAATCTTCCGTTTTTAAAAAAATCGTGGATATCGTTCGTTTTAAAAAGAAACCCAAATGTTCTACGAAAACTCCTGATTCCCAATCTTTTTCCATCCGTAACATAAATGTCAATGTTCATTTCAAACTTGCTTTATGAGATTCTAGAACATTTAAAGAAATAGAATTGTTAAATATTTCTCGCTGATGTAATTATTTTTTGCCCTCCCCCCCTTTATTTATCTACAATTAGTGATCAGCAATCAAATGTTCTGCAGAAGTCTTTTCTTTCCTAATCTTTATCCATCTGCAACATAAATAATATTAATTTTAAAGTTATTACATTAGATTCTAGAAGTAGAGTTGAAAGATTTCTTGCTCTGTAATTATTTTTGTATCCCCCCCCCCCCCCCCCATCCTTTCCCTGGATTGTGATCAGTTCTAGAAACAATAAAGCAATGGAAGTGCTCAATATTTCTCACGTATGTAACTATTTTTAGATCTTTATTGCTGAATTTAATGAATCTGTTTATTTTTCATCAATTAAATTAAATATTTGTATGTCATATTTATACCAAATGTGTAAACATGGGGGAAAAAATGAAGAATAATGTTTTCAGGTAGGAACATTTTTCCCAAATCAATTTAAGAATATTAATACTCAGTTGGTTTTATGCACGTTTGAAACTGATAATTAGCTACTGCTACTATTTCTTATATGTATGATTAATGTACATACACAAAAATCATATTCTATATTTATTTAAAAAATTAGTTATACTTTAACTTAACTAAGTTTTTTTGTCTATTGTTAAATAAATTTCTTACAGATTCTGTTTTGTAGATATTTATATGTTGAAGAGGAATAACTTCTTTTAAAACTTTTATATATTTAGAATAATCAATCTATAGTAAAACGTTTTTATAGATTGCTTCTAAATATTAAAATTGTAAAACTGTATTGTTTAATACGCCAAAGAGAGAAAAAAAAAAAATCTTCCCTTTTTTTATGAAATCTTCTGGTTTTTCAACAAAAATCTTCCCTTTTTTTATTAAAATTGGTTGGCAAGTATGTATTTAAAATAATTTTTTTACAGGTATTTGATGAGTATTTAACATAATATAGCAAAATATTTATTTGTTGCCTTCTTTCTAGGTATGAACTTTCTCAGGATTTACTGGACAAGCAGGTAGAAATGCTGGAAAGGAAATATGGCGGAGTATGTGCTCGCAAAGCAGCCCTGACTATCCAAAGAGCCTTTCGAAAATATACGATAATGAAGCGCTTCCAAGACATAGCCAATGCTTCCAAAGGAGAGAAACGCCTTTCAAGGAGGTTTCCGACTTACGACATTGAAAACAAAGAATGGATTGTTTACAACAGCAACGGAACTGTGTCTCGATATCCTCACTTTCAGCATCACCAGTCATGTTACGATGGGGAAGTCAATAATTTCCATCCCACAGTCAATTCAGATGCTGTGTTACAGTCTCATTATAATGTGTTATATAGAGAACTGAGTGAGAATCTCGAGGCCAATGACAGTGTGAGATATAGTAAGCCATGTCGAACTCAGAGCTTTCGTGAAAGGCGAATCAAATACGAGGAGACATATGGCCAAGGACACTATGAAAAAACCACGACAAATTGTGAGCAACATTACATGCCTAATAATAAGCACCTAAATAATGCTTATTATCACCAAGAGGCTCATCTGAGGGAACCTAGATGGTCTCCTCCGTCTTTCCCTCGTCACCCTGCGTGGACTGCTGTGCCTAATGCAAATGTCCAAAGGACTCATTGTTCTCCCAATCAAGTGTCGTCTGTCTATATTAATTCTAGTCCAATTGTAAAAACTCAACAAGACACTTATGTACCTCCGAGAGACTCTGTGTCCTCAGAAGACAGTGCGCTCAGTTTGGTACGAATTCAGTTATTTTTAAGTATTTATTCATAGGAAAAGCCTGTTAATTAATTGTAAAATTCATAGTAACTATTAATTAATGAGTGTTTAAAATACTTATAGGCTTTTAAAATGCTTTTTTATTGTTTAATTTTTTTTTTTTTTTTTTTTAAGAAATGTTAGTGATGCAATAAGTGGTATTTTTCATATCTTATATATTAATTTTTCAAAGTTTTATAGCTCAAAATTAAACAATATCCTTTATTTTCCCTCAATAATACTGTTTAATCCTTCCAGTATATCTGCTTAATAATACATAAAATGAATTCTATGCAAAGTTAGAATATGAAAATTAGTATCTAAAGGCCTTATCAGACACTACGACTTTACAGGCAATTTTAAAGGCGACCACTGATTAGTACCAAATTTCCAGAGGAAGTTGTCTCTACTCCCAGTGTGATAGCGCACACTGGACTTGCACAACTTTTTCAGTGCTGTCTTGATAAAGTTGTCTCTATACTCAGTTTTTCCTCAGATTCATCCAATCAGGATGTGCTATTTTGATACTTCATGTTTCCAAGATGGCGGAGCACGGAAATCATTTAAAGTGGACATTTGAACAAGAAATATTATTGTTAAGCACATTTATTTTACCATTTAATGATAAGAATTTTGAATTAATAGATTTTATTTTTGTATGATGATATGACAATAGTTGTAACAAAGATCAAAGTAGAAATAATAGTGCGATATACTATACAAACGAAAGCAAAATTTAGCACTGTTTGCGTATTTTATTCATGCCAAGAAAAGTGATAAGGGTCAAAGGTTAGTCTTCTTTCATCCAACTTTTCACCCGTCTGTTGTAACCTCTATGGTGTTTTTGTCGAGGAAAAATCACTGTTAAAGTCAGCTTAAAAATTGGTTGTTTCAAAAGTCACCGTGTCTGATAAGCACTTAAAACAGTGATGGCGAACCTGTAACCCATGGGTAACTGACCGAGTGCTTTTCAAATGATTATCGTGTTCATTTCCCTAAATTTATATTTTGTAGCATAAAAAAAAAGGAATAGATAATTAAAAAGTGAAAAATAATAAATACCAAACTTTATGGGTGCAGAAAACATTGTCCAGATCTCCTAAATTTCCCCCCAAACACAATCTAAATTTATCTCAATAACATAAAAGTATTTTGTTATACAAAGCCATTTATTTTATGTAATAAGTGTTTAAGAGATTAAGTATGCACTGTAACATAAAAATACAACTTTCTGTTTATATAATAAGCATTGCAAAATAGTTAATTGTTATTTTAAACTTACATTTTTATTATTTCTCAAGGAAATATTGAAAATTTCTCCAGTTAATCTAAATTTCCTTCGAACCTTGTTTGGGAGTTTGGACGTATTCTGCACCCTTGCCAAACTTTAAAAAGAACAATTTTACTAAATGGATGTACACACGTCTAAAAGGATTTAATACTTTAAACTTGAATAATATATATGTACACTACATACCTCAACTAGTCAATGAAGGATATTTCTTTACATGTACTTTTTATTTATTCCTATTTTCCCCATAGTGTTACGTGGTGTCATTATTATCAGGTATTGCCACATTTATTTTGATTTGACATCAATTATTATTTCTTGCTATTTGCTTGAATTTTCAAAGCAGAACATTTCGGGTGATTTATAAGTGAGAAGAAAAAAAAAAATTGTCAAATTTTCCCGTTAACAAATTTTTGCTGTTTCCAAATTATTCGTACTCGATTTACTGACCCTCTTTTCAAAAAGGTTAGTAAACCGATGATCTAAAATCTTAATCGTATACACTGGCGTTCAAAATTAAAAATACAATTTCCTTTCCCATTTTCTTCTTTTGCACATAACTTTTAAACAAATAAAACTTTAGCATAAGGAATGATTTTTAAACTAATAATTATTTAATACTTCTCAAAAGTAAGCTTTGAAAAAAATGAAAAATTTCAACAATTTTAGAAAAGAAAACTTAAAGAAAAATGTTGGTAAGGATGCATTACAGATTGGTGAAGATGTACATGTCTTCAAATGTCAAACGAAATCCCGATTTTTCTTTCTGTATTCACCTTTTTTTTTTCATAACAAACTTTTTGAAAAAATATAATTACTAATTCGTAAACTATGAGCTTCACTGTGATAGTAAAAATGTCGATAAATAATTTTATAATAAACATGTTATCCAATTTTCATGTTTGTATGTATATTTTTTTTTTTAAGTTATTCACATGTGAAAAAAAAAAAAGAAACGGAAAAGTGAATGCAGGAAGAAAAATCTGGTTTTATTCTAACACATGCATGCATGTGCGTCTCCATATGTCTGTAATGCATTCTTATGACTATTTTTCATTAATATATTTTTTTAAATTGTTGAAATTTTCCATTTTTTCCGAAGCTTATCTTTCAGAAAAATTGAATAATTATTAGTTTAGAATAAGTAAGCAGAAATTTTTAAAGTTATATAAATTTCAATTGATGATATGATAACGGACATGCCTTCCAAATTTTATGTTTCTGTGCTCATTTGTTTAAAAATTACATTCGAAAGAAGAAAACAAGTTATTTGTTTTTAATTTTGTTCACCAGTGTATATAGTATAAGTAATAAAAATGAAAGCTAATTATGTTTTGAAATTATAAAATAATACTTTATATGATCTTCACTGTATCTGAAAATTAAGTATCAAGTTGATTTGTGGATTTCTTTTTCTACTATTCTGTTATCTGTAGTTATAACCAACATATGTCAAAATGTATGCTGAGGCACCAGTTATCTAAACAAATTTTTATAAGTTGATGCTTATTTGTACTTGTAATTTAAGAGGCCTCTCCACTTATCGTCCCCAGAAGCCAGAGCTAATGTTACTCTATGGAGAATTTCACCCCATTATAGCTTATTAACTAATATGTATTTTTAAATTCTGTTTTCACATTCAGAAACTTCACAAGTATTAAACAATTTATCGCTTTCTAAAAATTATTTTTAAAATTTTTAATATTTTATTTTGAGGTTGTAAAATGCGAATTTTCACAATGTGAAATTTTTCATTTTTCAGCTTAAAAATGAAATCTTAAAAATAAAGAAAAATCAATTTTTAGAAAGCAATAAATTGTTTAATAGTTGTAAATTTTCAGAAAGTGAAAATGGAATTTAAAAATACGTATTAGTTAATGAATTATAATGGGGTGAAATTTCCCATAGAATAACATTGGCTTTGGCTTTCGGAGATGATAGGTAGAGAGTCCCCTTAAGGGCTCGCTTCACTCACTGCTGCTGGAAGCCGAAGCTAATGTTATTTTATAGGAAATTTTTCTTTACAAATAACTTATTAACTGACACATATTTTTTAATTCTGTTTTCACATTCTGAAAATTTCCAGCTGTTAAACTGACGGACCTTTTAAAAAAATATTTTTTAAATTTTTATATTTTATTTTGAAGCTGCAAAATACGAATTTTCAATATGTGAAATTTTTTCATTTTGCAATTTCAAAACAAAATATTAAAAATTAAAAAAGTACATTTTTGAAAAAGGTCCGTCCATTTAACAGTTGGGAATTTTCTGAATGTGAAAACAGAATTTAAAAATATGTATTAGTTAAAAAGTTATTTGTAAAGAAAATTTCCCCATAGAATAACATTGGCTCGAGCTTCCGGCGACGGTAAGTGAAGAGGGTCGTTAAGCATAAATGTTTATTTAACATAATAGTCTGAAATGTGTAAATGCTATTATTTTTTAATGATCATATTCCTTTCAAAAAATTCTTATTGCAAACTTTAATTTTATCACATTTAATATACTGACACCGTTGATGTTAGTATAACAAAATAGTACTCTTATTATATTGATTTTGTTGTGCTTTACTTTTAAAATGTATGTTTTGATCATTTAAAAAAAAATAATGAAAATAATTTTTCAGATGAGTGTTGAAATGGAATCGAGTGAGCTCGATTCCAGCATCCATCGAGGATCAGCTGTGAGGCATTCTATTAATGTTAGTCCTTCAAAGCAAACTGTACCGGGTGCTTTACAGCGGTCGGGGGTGAGGGCCAGCGATGTGGCTCTGGGTCGCCGGGTGGCTGGTCGTATGGAGCAGAAAAAAATCCCCCCTCAAGTTCCAAAAAGGACATCTTCCATTCCAAACAGAGAAGACAGTTCAGACTCTCAGGATTCTGAGTGCAGTCAAAAACACTCTAACAAAACAGTAGATGCCTCTCCTGTTTGGAAAAGAAAATCTCTAGTAAGTTGAAAATATAACTAGTTATAGTCCATTCTAAATTGACGCCATAAGTAAATAAGTTAGTTATATATATGGTAGCAGGATGCTTTCATGGATAATCAAGGCCTGATTGACCTCTGAGGCTAGGGTAACTAACTATACTATCATTTCGCGTCCTCCTCTCATCGGGGGAAAATTTTTTAATCTCTACACATGACACATGTAGAAACAAACTTAATAATGCTACAAATTTACTTAGTAAAAAATGGAACTTTAATCTGAATGATACTATTAATTATCATTTAAAGATACTTAGACCGAAAATCAGTAGTTGTGTTGTATTTTGCATTTCATCTATCTGGCTGGCTTCTAACCATAACAGTCAGATTGCAGTTGATTAATTAACTGCTCTTTGATTCAGAACATTAAGATTTTTTTTTTTTTTTTTTTTTTGTTCTGAAATGATAGAATTTTCCAAAAATAGTTTGTAATTACTTATATTTTGGAAAAACCAATGAATATATCTGGTTACTAGTAACATTATCAATTTTGGGGTTCTCATGTATTTACTAGTTCACTTTCATCTGTTTATGATTTATCAAATTGTAAATTAATCTCTTAAGAAACAAATTAGTACAGCTGCATTAAAAAGTTGTAATATTTTAAATTGAAGATTGATGTGACAAAAACAAACAGCTGATTTCTTGCATTTATTTTGAATTCTCCATTGCTAACACAACACAATATCAATGTAAAAAGCTTCTGCAGTATTCTGACTGACATAGTTGCTTATAAAAATATTTTTTACTTGCGAAATATGTCATTTTTTGGTACCCTGCTGGGACCTTTTAAATCGTGGGGTCTACCTGTACCGTGGGCTCTTTATCTTCACCATTGTATCTGGTCACAGCAGTCAGAAGATGTATTTTAGTACTTTTGTATTAAGTGCACACCAATAATCAATTGCCACTATGATAGACTTGTATGATAAACATTTTAAAAACTAGATTATTTAAACACTATTAAATTTCTTATAAACATTATGATAAACTTGTATGCATTATACTCCATTTGTTATTATGGTGTCCATTTATTAACACACTTCTATTAGCTTCACCTGTATGTTTGTAACTGCTCTGGGAGCAAACAAAAATCTATATTGTAAAAAAAGTATTTCCCTATGTGAACGCTGTGGCTGTGAGGTAAAGCTCCACGCTACGAACCTAAAGGTCTAGCGTTCGAGCCCAGTCATGAGAGATTTTTAAAAAATGGTTTTTGTTTAATTCTAAATTATTTTAATTAAAGATTTAAATGTATGTAAATATTATGGTGTGTCACTCACACGATTTTCTCTTACCCTGCATTTTAATAGTAAGATAGATATTTTGTGCTTTTTAGTTCACATTTCTATAAAAGCGTGTTCTTTAATTTTTTAAGACTATAATATTATTAATAAGATATTAATTTCTGGAATATAGTTAGTATGAAACAGGGTTCATACTCCTCAGGGAAAACCTGGAAAACAGGGAATACTCAAGGAATTTGTTAAAAAAACTCAGGGAAAATAAAAATTTTCATTAAAACTCAGGGAAAATCAGTTATAAAACCTGAAAAAAACAATTTTTTTTTTTTCTCTCTCAAGTTATGTTTTTCTTGTTCAGCTTCATATCAAAATTTAAATAATGAATTATTGTGAAAATACACATGTAAATATGATTTCTATTATGATCGGCAGTAATATGACATCATACAGTGGAAGTAGCTGTATTTTGTCTTGTCTAGAAGAGCGTTTCTTGTAATATGTCGCTAATATTTTCTTGAAAATTGTCTGGGAACTCAGGAAATTTTTTTCCCATATTTGAGTATGAACCCTGTGAAAGTACCAGTATTTTTAATGTGATGGGTGTCATGAATTTTATTTCTATTGCAGGTCTTAGCAGAGCAGTCAGTGAGTATTGAAGACAAACGTTTAAGCAATATATCTGAAAATAGTGAAGACAGTTTAGACAGTGGAGGTGGTTATTCTAATACAGCACCTGCAGAAATGAGTCAGTCTTTCAATGTGCATAATTATCCTGATGTGAGGACGCCTCACGAAATGCCTGATACACCATCTATATATAAGGTTGGTGGCATTCTTATTATAAAACAATATCTCTAAAAAAGAGTTAATTAAACACATGGCATTTGTTATTTTTATTAAAAACACTTAAAATTACAGGGATCCCACCGAGTCACTTTTTTCATTAAATTGTCACTTTTTTTAGTAAAAATGCCTATTTTGTCACTTGTCACTTTAAAAAAATTTTTTTAACAATCTGCCAAAGTATTTAATTTACAGAAGTAAGCATTTTGCCTTGATTCCGTGAGATCGACCAATCGATTTATCCAACTCTGCCTATCGATCTGCCTGCTTTGACGTCACGCCAGCACTATGAGACGGCATTTACACTACGTGTGTTTTTGTTACTATCGTCACTTTTCTCATTGTATGGCGCAAAATCAATTACTCTCATTGGTTGATCAGCCTCAAAACTAGTTCTACAACGACAACAGTGGCAAAAAAGCACATAGTGTAAACATGCCCTTGGAAGTCTGTACCGTAAATATCACCTCTTCACGTTGAAAATATTCGCATTGAGCTGTAGATTGCATGTGATCAGCGAACATTTGAAAACTGCATGAGTTGAGTGAATCGGAACGATTCAATTGTGATCGAAGAAGGGGAGAAAGCTTTGCTTTTTATTGTTGTTATGTTTAGAGTATTAATGAAATGAGGCTATTTACTTTCAATTTATCTAATGTTTTTTGTTTTTAAAATTTTAATTGACTATAAATTATTTTACCATAATCTTAACCAACTTCTCATTATTATGTTATAAAATGCACTTAGTTTTCAGAAGGATATATGTTACCTAAATATGTCACTTTTTTTTTTTTTTTTATGGTCACTTTTTTTGGCTCAGTTTCTTGGTGGGAACCCTGAAATTAATTTTTATTTAATTTTTTTTTTTTTTAAATATTATCCTAAACTTTTCACTTTGAAGTTCCAAAGCATCATCAGGGATTTTTGTTACTGAATTAAATGAGCATTTTTAAAAATAATTTCTTTCACAGTCAACAGTTAAGTCTTCTAATAACATGAATAGCAGCTAAGTCAATTTGATAGCTCTCTAATTTACATGTAGATTTTTCACCTTCTATTTTTGAACCACAAAAAAGTAAAAGAAAAAAAACATGTGAAATGTAAAGGTTGATAAACTTATTGTACATTGATCTACCTGAGACCCATTGGCTCACATTTTTTATGGAAAAGCCAATTGCGAAAAGTAATCAAACCTGGATTCTTTGTCATTATCTGATAACCAAGTATTTCTTTATCAATTGAGCTTTCAGTTGTATTGATATCTGACCATCTTTAATCACTGTCACTCACAAGTAAATTGGAGTTTTTCATCTGCAGTAGAAATGCAGTCTTATAGTATAATTTATTTTTACTTAAGTTGATTTCAGGAACTTGATTAAATTCTATTAATTTATCGAGGAGGGGGGAGGGGAAACCCTTAGTTTCTTAGTTGTAGGCCGTTCGATAGGGGCCCTGTATCTTCTTTGGCTACGTGGTAGGAACCTTTGGCAAGACTAGCTAGATGTTTTGCTTGTGGCTTACGCTTTAAAACCGGTAAGTACACCCTTACGTCTGTACATCAGTCTGATTCCCTCTTTTTTTCTATGTTATCCCATGGGATTTTCATTGCTTCATTTTATATAAGAATAACTGATTCAAAAATGAAGTTCTTAGAATTCTGTTTTTTTATTTTTTTTTTTTTTTCCAAATTATTACTCTTTGAATATGTCACTTTTTTAGCTTAGTCTGCAATTTTTTGAAAAAAATAAATTTAAATATTTTGGCAAGAGATCCAAACAAACTTAGTCCAAAATATACTTAATGAAATGAAATATTTAAATTAATTTTTTTCAGGAAATTGTCCACTAAGGTGAAAAAGGACATATTCAAATGGTAATAGTTAAGAAAACGGAATTCGAAAAACTTCATTTTTGAATAAGATATCCTTCTAAAGCGAAGCAACAAAAATCCCGTAGGGTAACATGAGAAAAAAGAAAGAGGGAATCTAATTGATTGTACAGCCTTAAATAAAATCTGTGGAAACAAAATGTTAATGTTGATTTTAAAATGAAAATAAAACCTACACATTTAATAGAGAAACTATCGAAATTCTTGTTCATTCCACATCGTATAATAATGACAACGAGCCAATGGAAAATCTGGTCTGAATGTGCCGCCATCTTTTAAAAGTGTAAGCCACTAGCAAAACATCTAGCTAGTCTCACTGGAAATTCCCACCGAGTAGCCGATGGAAAAAGTACAAGGGCCTCTATTGAAGGTCCATGGCCAAGAAACTTAGAAAGTAAGGTTTTTCATTAAGTTAATGGAATTTATTTTATTATTTAGTTTCATTGTTACTGGTAGCTAACAATTTTAATTAAAACTTTGATCCTGTATTGTCTCGCACCAGGGTTGAAAGTTTTTTAGGGTCTTTTGAGTTTTATTGGGTTTTATCAGGGTTTTTTCAGAGTACTTTCGGGTTTTATCAGAGTTTTCAAGAATATTTTCTTTCTTGCTGTTTTTAAACATTAATATATCATTTATAATAGGACAATTTAAAAAAAATTTAATTATTCATTAATATCAAAATTTTAAAAAGTTAATTTAAAAATTTCTAGTCTTTTTACGATTAAGTTAGTTTTTTTTAATTAAACAGTTGTACTTTAATTATCTAAAGTTCTTTTTATCTGCCCTTTACAACAAAAACTGGATTTTAATAATTATTTAGTGTTGCTTCATTAATTTTTTTTGTACGGAATAGATTTCCATAAAATATTTAATTTTAATTATTGTTCCTTATACATTACTTATAACAGTGTTGCCCTGTTAAAGTTTTCTGAATTTTTTTAAAATTTGATTTTTATTTATTTATATTTTGGATTCCTCAATTCCCCTAATTTTCTTTACATTGACAAACAACTCTTTTTTCTTGCTCTTATATTTTTTATTTATAATTTCTTATTGTATTTTAATAAGATAAAATTTTATTTATTTATTTATTTATTTTTTTTCATGTGGAATTTTTCAGTGGTTTTTTTTTTTTTTTTTTTTTTTTTTTGTTAATAAAAGCAGTTTGAGCACTTCCAGTGTTTCAGAAAATTCTTTGTTCATGCTCTAATAATGTATATAATATTTGTTTTATATTTATATGTTTATTGTAAGTTAGATAAAAGTGTAATTTTAAATAATCAATTTAGGCTGGGATTGCGGTGCCTCGCTCAACACTATCTTACGCACAAACTCTGTCTTAAGATGTAAACAAAACGCAAGTCGTATTGCAGTGCCTCACTATCTTACGACAACCTCAGAGCTATCCTAAGTTGAATCGTAACTGGATGCGCACGCAATCACAACATAGCTCGCTCTGCGTCTCCCATTGGCTGGTTGGCTTTCTCTTACGAGGACATGCGGAGGACTTACGCTTGAGGCACCGCAATACCAAGTTAAGATCATTCTTAACCACGCCCATCTAAGAAAGTTCGTAACATTTAAGATAAGACTTAAGAACGAGGCACCGCAATCCCAGCCTTAAGAGTACTTGTTTGTTTTTTGTGTAAGATATATCTCTAATATATGAAATAAGACTTTCAACAACATAACTTATTTTATGTATACGTTAGCTTTAACAACTGTGCAAAAACACTTGCCGATATTTCTAATTTTTTTTTAGCAGATTTCACATCAGTATTTTTACTTTCCAACAGAAAAATTTTTTTATCATATGGCCCCAAATATTTTAAAGTATGATAGCATTTAAATGCTTTATTCTGTTGAGCTGAAAATTTATATACACATGTTATAGATTACCATCACACAAATTGTATAGATTTTGGTGAATCTAGCCCCCTTATAGATTTTTATAGAGACACAATGAAAAATTCTATATCTTATGATCTATGGGTTAAAATTATATGAAGATGAAGTGCAATAGCATAAAATTAAACAATGGGGGGAAAAATACTCAAACCGCCTATTATATTTTTCACTTTGGGTTATTTAACTTTCTTGTCTTGCTTTAATTTATTTACACAACTGTTCAGAAAGTCCAGTGGAGTCACTCCAGCTTTTTTGATAGAAGTATTTATTTTCCACAGTTAAATAAAATAAAATTTATTATAGAAAATTCGTGATATGAAGGCTCCAGTCTAAATTGGAGACTTTACGATAATCATTGTACGTTTGGCAACGCTGATGTGGGTATAGCTTGTTTCACTTTTGTAATGTGAAAACTCATTTTCTTTAATATAAATTCGTGTGAACACCCTTACTGACATTGATGACATTTACTCAAATTTATTTAACCCATTAGCACCCAGCATCCTCATTTGAGGACAGCTAATAAAATGGCACGTACATTTTTGTGGTTTCTTGGAATGATTTCTGCGTTTTAGCGACTATTTATAACTTCACTCTAAATGATCCCTGAAAGTTTTAAGTGCCTACTATTAATTATTTCATAATTTAGATAGTTACTTTATAATTTTTCATTTGTCGCACATATATTTGCTTTTTGTGCAGATATACTAACTTAAATCAAGTTAAATAATAATGTATGTTATACTTTACTTTCGAGATCTTTGTCAACATATAATAGGAAATTAATCTGTTGTCTCAAAGTTTTCTCTCTAGAACACTTAAACAACATCAAATGAGGATAGGCTTTAAATTTAAAATTATTAGAAGAGTTTTTTAATTTAATATATTTCAGTTTAGAATTGAAACATTCATCAAAATATATTTTGCAAAATTAATTCAGGCGTTAACGGGTTAAAAAAAACACATTTTCACATTTGGAAAGTGAAAGAAACAATACATGTGCATTATATACAGATATATTAAATAAATAATGGTGCAAGTCTTGTTGCATAGACTAAAGATGTTAGTAGTGCAGAGTAACAAGCAGGTACTTTTCTAAATGAATCATTTTGTATTTCATCAATTAGAGGAGGAAAAATGTCATATACTAAACATCAGTGTCAATGAAGTGCTTAAACACTTTCACAAAGTTAATAACACTGGATAGTTCCCTGATATAGAATTTTAGCCTAGAACTTCACTTACTATTCCTATTTTAGAAAGCTTTTGTAAAGTTGGTGAATTTTATGAAAAAATAAAAATATTAAAACTGATTTATCTAAAAAGAGTGTTTTCTTTTTTACAGCTAACAGAAATTCAAAGAAAAAGACAATATAGGGTGGGACTGAATTTATTCAACAAGAAGCCAGAGCGAGGCATTCGTTATCTCATCCAAAGAGGTTTCCTAGAAGCATCGCCACAAGCCGTGGCAAGATTTCTGCTCACAAGAAAAGGCCTTAGCAAACAAATGATTGGAGAATATCTCGGAAATCTACAGAATTCTTTCAATATGGCCGTCCTAGAGTATGTAGTATTTGATTTTCAACACCTTTATTTTAATGACATTTTAAAGGATTTTTTTTTTTTTCAAACACATTTGCTGATAAATTTCCTATGGCAAAGATAATTCAAGAATTTTTTTATATATGTAAAATTGTATTTGAATCTGCAACTTTATTATTATATTTCCTTTTCCTGATGTGTTTTGTTTTGGAAATTTTTAAACTTTCTAAATAACTGCACAATAAAACTCTTCTCTTGAGAAATTTAGAATCTCTAAGTGTTCATTTGCTCAGATTTAAATGGGTAAAATATAATTATGCTAAAATAATGTAACTAATATTATTTATTGAAAATTTTTTTTCCAACTGAGTGAAAATAATGCCTGGACCGGGAGTCGAACCCGGGATCTTTGACTTACAAGGTCAAGGCTCTACCAATTGAGCTATCCAGGCCGACTAGCTGTTGGCCTAGATAGCTGAATTGGTAGAGCCTTGACCTTGTAAGTCAAGTTGGCCTGGATCTCAATTGGTAGAGCCTAGACCTTGTAAGTCAAAGATCCAGGGTTTGACTCCTGGTCCAGGCATTATTTTCACTCAGTTGGAAAAATAAATTTTCAATAAATATGATTTTCTTCCCAATCTGTTGATTGTGTGATATTAATAAATGTATTGTAACTATTATTTACAGAGACACATGAAATACTTTGTCTGTACCTTAAATTTTACCTTCTTGTGTGTGTGTTTTGTTAAAAATCTTAAATTTTTATTCTAATCATTCCATTTTCAGGTGTTTTGTGCAAGAACTGGACCTGGCTGGTATGCAAGTGGATGTTGCCCTCAGGAAATTCCAGACTTTCTTCAGGATGCCTGTAAGTCATTTTACCAATCTTCGTCTCATTTCAGCTCATAAATAAGGTCTGTTGGAGAAAAATCCAACAAAAAGCAAACAAACAAATCAATGAAGGAATTTTCTGTTTTTAAAATCTATCACAAGTGTACAATTAAATTTTTTTTTTCTTTATATTAAAGTAATTTTTTTATAGGTGTACCCCTTTTTATTTAATTATTTAAATTGTTATTCATTGGGGAAATCGCTTAAAAAAATATTAATAAAGGGTTCTCGTGAGAGGTAAAGAGAATTTCCCACCCATACTCATAAACAAAGTGAGATTTCTAAAGAAAAAAAAAATTTGAAAATGGAAATGTTTCTTCCCCCCCCTCCTCCTCCTTCTGATTTATTGTTGCTAATAGTGTCTAATTTTACAGCTTATTGGTAAAATTTGAGTGTAATCACTTTAAGAGAACCAATCAAAAGTACCAATGACAGCACTGCTAAAGAAGTTTCGTATCTAAGCTTATATTTCCATTTAATATTTATAAATTCCACTTTATTAGATTTGTTCAATAAAATATATATTCAGGCACCCATTCTTATGGTTCTTGATATATTTTTTACAGATTTTAAATCTTTAAATTGAATTTTCTCAGTTTGCATGATTTCATGAATTCATAATCTTCAAAATGGTTAAATTTCTACAGATATTTAACCCCTTCCGCTCCAGACTAGCTGTAGTGTAAATGTCTGAAATACCAGATTATAATTTTGAAATAGTATCGTATATTTTCTTTGGACGTATGCACGTACGTCCATGGTATTAATGGCCATTAACACTAGGACGTACGCACGTACGTCCCTGGAGTGGAAGGGGTTAAGAAAAGACTTTTTTTTTTTTCTTTTTTTAGTGTTCAATAGGACCTGGCCAAGAGAATTAAGGATGGATTTTGCCATATCTTTAAAGGGAAAAATATTAAAAACAAAAATCATGTTTCTTTCCAAATGTTTGCTTAGACATGCACTTTTAAATTTTTTTCTCAAAAACACATCTTTCAAAACTCATCCCTAATTCTTTTAAGTAGATTCTATTAAATGTTCAAGAGAATTATCAAGTCCTTTATCTGTAGACAGGCTAATCATTTTGAAGATCATGAATTCATCAAAAAATGCAAACTGAAAAAATCCAATTTAGAGATTTCAAATCTGTAAAAAATATATTAAAAACCATAAGAATTTTTGCCTGACTGTCTATTTTACTGAACAAACCTCATATAGTTCAATTTATAAATATAAAATGGAAATGTAAGTCTTAATAGGAAATCTGCTTCAGTGCTGCCAGCAATACTTCAACGTCCCCTTAATGGATGACTAGAACGAGGCAGAGTGGGAAAAAGCTGCATTATGATTGGCTGTATTCCATTATTTGTGGGCTGAATTAAGACTCCTATAGATTAAATGAAAGAAAATCGTCATCATGATGTCAAATAGCGTCAGAAAGTCAAGTCGTCAATTGCTTAAATCTATTTTTTTCACCTCAAATATTTGAAATAAGTATTATTGTACCACTAATTGATAAAACTTACTTTCTTTCCATATCTAAAATACAAGATTTACTTAAAATTTTCTTGTTTTTCATTGTAGAAGTATAATGTATTTTTGCAGCTGATTAGCAGAATTAATCATTTTCTTATAAAACTTTTTAACTGTTCTGAATGGTATATTAAGGGAAGACTTGGCGTGGAATTGTGAAAACAAGGCAAGAAAGGGACAATGGGCAAACAAGGATGGCAATGGATACTTATGATTGTAACTTCAACTAAATGTAAACATGTTTTATATAGAAAAGCCAAATTTTTACAAGAGCAAAAAGTGATCAAGGCTAGCTTTGAATCTTGTGTAAATTAAAATTTATGCAGGATTATGCCACCTGGATAATACTTAATTCCTAAAATTTGTTAAAAATCTAGGTAAATGCCAAGAAATTGAAAATTTTCTTAAACTCCTGGTAATTACAAAAAGATTTTTAAGTTTTTTCAACTTTATCTCTCAAAGAAATTATCTTTAATTTTCACATGACAAGAAAAGAGGGAAAAAAATCAATGAACATTTTATTCTATTATATAAATTTAGACATAAATTATCTTTAATACCAAAAATTCAAGTTTTATTTTGTTTGCTTCCTTTCTTTTACATTGGTTTGATTTTGTTTATGGAATTAGTAGTAAACATAAAGTCGAACCTTGTTAACGTGAATCTCAAGGAGAATAAAAAATTTTTTCATGATATCAGTAACTAATCTTCATATAACTAAATTTATCTTCATTTTGACGGGAATTGTGTGTTCATGTTAAAATAATTCACATTAACAGTGTTCACGTTAACAAAGTTCGACTGTATTTGTAAATCTTTTGAATATATTTATAAATCTTCTGAATTGTGAAATTTCTAATGCTTTTAAAGCTAGAAAGAGCATTTATCCAATGTATTTTTTTAACTGTCTTTCTATGCACTAGTAATAAATGGTATTTAAATGTTAATGTATTTCCATTTCCCTATTTATTACAAGAATAGAAGCAGGATATTATAGTGCGAATATTTTATATATGTGTAGTAAGTTTGACACACATACACTTGCAAGCAAAACAAAGGGAATCCTCCCCCCCCTTAGCTTTGTGTAGCAACCCAGTTATCTTGCTTGTCCATCGAAGATATTTTGTGTACATTTATAATTATCCAGAAAAATGTTTAATGTACCATTCTAAATATTTCAGTAATCTGTTAGAAGTTGTTTCCCAAATGAAGAAAGTTTGTATCAAAATCATTTTTTCGTTTACAGGGAGAAGCCCAGAAAATTGAAAGGCTGGTCGAAGTGTTCAGCCATCGTTACATCGAGTGCAACCACGACATCGCCTCCAAGTTTCACAATCCTGACACTGTGTTTGTGCTTGCATTTGCCATCATCATGCTGAACACAGACCTCCACACTCCCAATATGAAAGCAGAGCGGCGCATGAAAATAGATGAATTCATTCGAAATCTTCGGTGTAAGTACACCCACTCATTCCGTTTCAAAGTGAGCCTGTTGCAAATTGAATTGTCTTCTCATCGATGCTCCGAGATATGATTACTAACTAGTGAAAAATGCGACTCGGAAAAATTTGGTCATGCTTGACCGCTTAAAATATATCGTTTAAGTAAATGTTTAATTGTACATTTAGTGTTATATGTTGTTTTAGTGATGTGAATAAATAAAAAATGGAAAAAGTGAACATTACTTTCATTAAGAAACAACACTTATATTTCATTTTGAAATGTATTTTATGAATTGCATGTGAAAGAATATTATGGAACATTATGGTGACAACGAACGTGATATAATTATGAACAGTATTTTTTTTTAGAATAACGGAGTAAAAAATCAACAAAGCGGCATCGGATATGGACGGTAGGCCTTTTCCCTTATTATTTCATTATTTTGATTTGGGTTTAAAAATTAAAGTTATGGTTTCGTTTTTTTTTTTTTTTTAAAGGAAAGCGAGGCTTTTGTTCTGAAATGGTTGCGATCTGTGATGGCATCGAATTCATTTGGTTTATATTTAATATTATTTATAATTTATAAATTTTTGCTGATATATCATGAAATAAATGGTTTCAAAATTTGAATAATTGAAAATTAGTTTGGGTTTCAACTATAAATGGTTTCAACATTTGAACGATTGAAATTTACTTTTGTTTCATAAAATGTTGTTTAAATGGTGTTTCTTTTTGTTTCTTTGCAAAAGAAATTGTTTTTTAATGGATGTTGCAAATTGAATTGACTTCACAGAGCCATTAGGGAAATTAAGTTGAGCACAATTTATTATTTAACAAAATTTTATTACTTTGATAGCATTTACCTTTATTGCATAAATTTTTGTTTGAATATCCATTTAGAATATGTAGGTCTCAATCTAACAGTTTAAAAAAATGCTCAAAATCATTAACAGTTACGAATGTTTTTACTTGTAATCTATATTTTGTCTGTTTTTGACTGTTCCTGCTGAAATACTGATGTTGAAGGAAAACTTTGCAAGCAAATAGTTAAAGTGTAGAACAAATACAATTTTTATTAAAATCACACAATCAACTGTGGAAGAAAATCATATTTATTGAATTTTTTTTCCCCGACTGAGTGAAAATAATGCCTGGACCGGGAGTCGAATCCTGGATCTTTTGACTTACAAGTCAGTGCTCTACCAATTGAGCTACCCAGGCTGACAACCGGTCAGCATTACTCACTCAGACAACCTTTAGGCAGAAAAATCTGGTCTATCATGTAGATAGCTCGACAGAAATAAGCTGCAGGTAATGGAAAATACCATTAAACAATGGGAGAAAGAAATACAATTTTTATTAAAATCGCACAATCAACTGTGGAAGAAAATCATATTTATTGATTTTTTTTTTTTTTTTTTTTTCCCGACTACTGAAAATAATGCCTGGACCTGGAGTCGAACCCCAGATCTTTGACTCTTGGTCCAGGCATTATTTTCACTCAGTCGGGGGAAAAAAAAAAAAAAAAAATTCAATAAATATGTATAACAAATGTTTGTTCTTTACAAACATGAAGCCTATCTGGCCTCAAACAGCAGTAGTTGGTCAGCACCGTGGGTGCTTCATGTTTTTTCATGTTAGATGTCTGCTGAACTTTGCATCAGCAACTATTTTTTTTTTTTTTTCTTTTAGGAATTTTGAGGATAGTGCACTATACTTCTGGTCATGATGCTAGGTTCCTTTAGAACTATGCAACATTAAGTTTAAGTCTAATAATTGTTTCAGGTTTAAATAATAACTAACCCTTCACCAGTCACAAAAAAAAAAAAAAAAAAAGTAGGCTAAAGTGCTGCATTATAGTTTTCATTTATCAATTATTTTAGATTATTTAGATATTGTATTGCATTATCTTATTTTCTTAATTGCTGTGGCAATATTTTCTCATATTATGAAATAACATTTATTATTCATCTGCATGCAAAACTTCAATGTATTCAATACATTAAATTCAATACATCATACTAAAAATTAATGTGATTATATTTTCATTTGTGTTAAGCATGTTTAACAATATACTTCTGGGGATACTGGATCAAGCATTACTCTGTCCTAATCTGGATCAAAATTATGGATTCTTGTTTATTATTTCTGCTGTCCTTCGCCAGTTTGTTGAGCTGAAGTCGTGCTTCCACCCTTGCAATTCTGTTCAAAAACAGAAGGCGCTCCCCTCTCGCCTTAATTTGGATAGTTTCCGTTACATGCTCAGTTTCCGAGTGGCATTATAAAAAACATGTTTATCAATTTCCAACGATGTTTAAAAGTAGAGTGATTACGATTTTAAATACTTCAATTAGTCTGTCTGTACTCTAAAGTCTGTAATATTTTGTAAGAGCAAAAGGAGCTTGGTAGCACTTAAGTCTTAAGTTTGTTCTGTTCAGTAAATTAGTATGCATGTCGTTTCACACGATTCAAGTTTTTATAGTAATGTATTTTAGCAAATTATGTCGCATTAATTTAGGTGAATGTGCCTATTATGATTTTTCGATGTTTAATTTCTTTATTCTTCTCTTCCAGCCATTGATGATGGACATGACTTAGACAGAGATATGCTGGTGGGTATCTATGAGAGAATCAAAACAAATGAGTTCAAAATGGGTTCAGACCATGTCACTCAAGTCCTTAAAGTTCAGCAGACGATAGTTGGCAAGAAACCTGTAAGTTTCATACGTTTGCCTAAGTTTCTTGTTGCAATGTTTGACTAAGTATAAAAGTGCTAGCAGGCAAGGCTTGAAAATTGCATTGCCCAACATACCCGGGACATCTAAAAATTCAGATCAGGCATGTATTTCTCTGTTACATGCTTGGCCGTGCTTATAAATATTGAATCAAAAATACTTTTCCGAAAAAAAAAAGAAGTGTGTTGTCTTTGACTTTTACTTACATTAAGGTGAAATAAACAATGTCAATATAGATATAATATTGTTAAATTTTTTTTCAACAGATTTGTACACTAAATATGTGATTTTTTTAAATTTGCATTTGAATAAGATATTTGGGCATGTTAGATTAACATCCCGACAAGGCATTTAAAAATTTTGAGGTTTTCCAAACCCTTTTCTTTAGAAAATACTCTCATTTTGAAAAATCCTTATTTACTTTTTGATAGTAATCCTTAAAAAGTGTTTTTTAGGTTGATTTCTTTGGAATTGCAATCATTTAGTTATATACAGGCTGCAATAGTGGTGCAGCTCATAATTCATTATATGCACCATAAGGCTTGTTTAAATTAAGGTATAATGTATGTATTTCTATCGCAATGAAAACTTTAAACCTATTTTTCTCAAAACATGTTTTTTTTTTTTTAATTGTGCCGCTATTGCATAACTCTAATCAAAGTTTGACAGTAGACTTTTCTTAGCCAACAAACTCATCCACGATATTTCTAACTCCATTCGCCATGTTGTTAAAAACTGGGTGCTTTAAAGTTTTCATATAAACTGTTGGATTTTAAAAGTAAAACTAGGCTTCTTTTGAAAAATCTAATTTTTGTGTGTAAAATATTTAAAAATGTTATTCTTGTGTACAACGTTTTAATAATCTGTAAGAGTATTATACTTGATTGAAAGTAGAGCTGTACCGAGTACTCGTTATATACTCGGTACTCGGCCTACTCGGCCAGTTTGCCGAGTACTCGGTACTCGGCCAAATATGGACTAAGTATTCGGCCAATACCGAGTAGTTGTAAGAATTTCATTATTTTTATGTATTATTGAAAGAAATGTATTCATAAGAGTTGTTTTTTAATAACTAAACTAAAAAAATATGAAAATATAAACATAGTCATTAAACTTTTGCTGCAAACAGCTTTCTGCAGTTAAAACGGGCAAGTAGATTGCCACTAAACTCGATATAGAGACGATTCATGATTTGAGCTTATCCATTTTAGTTACAGAATTTAAGTATAACCATCTTGTATGTGTGTAATATATATTTTTTTTTTTTTTACAAAAACTTTGTACATAAAATTTTATCTATAAACAGACAAAAATAAAATATTTTAGAAAAAAGAACCCCTTATATAATACTACTATAGTAGATAAAACTTTAGTTACATATTTGTGCAAATAAAAGTAAGACACTTATAAACTGTAAAAAAAAGATTGATTTTTAATTTAAAATATAATAATTATGAAAAAGGTAAATACACCAAAATGTTATTAAAAATATAGTATCAAATTTGTTGTTCTGCAAATTATGGCCCGAAACCACCTACCTTTTTACTCTTCTAGAATTTGAAGATTAATGAAGTCTATCATGTTTGAAATGACGATAAAATATTTATTTTAATGTTCTCATTTCATATGTAAATTTCATGCATCTTAAATTAAGCCTGAGTGTATAAAGAACTTTTATATTCTCTAAGAATTATCTGAGAATGATTCGCATCTGAGAAAGACTATATAATAAAGAATGAAGTTATCAGTTATTATGGTTTTAACAATCCACTAAGCTGGAGGTATCAAATATAACAATGAACCTAATTATGTATATGCACTACAAAATTTCTGAAACATTTCATGTAAACATACTGTTTGCCATTTAACTTAATTTTGTGTTCAAAAAGCCTTTTTTAAATTTCAAGATGTGCAAAATTCTTCATATATACGTCAATTTCAATTATTCTTTCTTACAACTACTCGGTACTCGGCTACTCGGCCGAGTAGTAAAAGGCCGAGTACTCGGTACTCGGCTACTCGGCCAAAGTGCTACTCGGTGCAGCACTAATTGAAAGGTCATATGTTAATTTGTGTAATGCAAAGTTTTATTAGTCTTATATTTTATCCTTAAAATATCTTCATGTTTAAGATAAAATAAAAGTAGAAACCCTTGCACAAAGAAAAAAGGGTTATGTTTTTGGCAAAATGGGTAACCCTATCTCTTATGATGTTAAGCAGTTATGATGTGCAGTTCATCTGTTATTATACACAATAGTTAATGATATGCTAATTTTCTTTAGGATAAATAAATCTTCTTATTTGCATTTCAAATAATGAACCATTTTCAACATCAACACTTTTCAAAAATAAATATAATTGAGTCAAATTTTTTTATAAAAATTCATTTGATTACTTGTAACTGAACTATTTTGTCCAGTGCCTGGGATTTATCTGTGGCAACAATATCCTTTTGAAAGGATGTTATTGTCACTGTTGAAGCCCAGGAACTGGCCAAAAAATTCCTCACATTCTTATCATTAAGGGTAACTAAATAATTTTTATAAATATAATTATTTTTAGAAAACATGATTATTAAAGGTGGCATTAGTTTAAAAATGATTTTCTGTCATTTGATCTATGTCTTTTAAAATATAATTTCAAAACATTTTTGTCCAAAATTTATTCCTTAAATCATTTATGGTCGGCCAATAGATTAAGAATGTTTTATTTACCTTAATGATTGATTTCTGTTTACTTTTTTAGAATCTTGCCTTGCCTCACCGTCGCTTGGTGTGCTACTGTCGATTGTACGAGGTGTATGATGTGAGTAAGAAAGAAAGACCTGGTGTTCACCAGAGGGAAGTGTTCCTATTCAACGATCTACTCATGGTGAGTATGTCTCGGTCTGTGCTTGCTACCAAATTAGCATTGTTAAATATCAATCCAGGCAAAAATTGTCAGGGTTGCTATGGCACCTGGGAAAACCTGGAAAAGTCAGGGAATTTTGAAATTTTTTGAAAAAACATAGGAAAATTTTTTCCTAATCAAATATTTTTTAAAATTTTAGTGCTTTATAATGAATAAATTACAGTTTTCCCCCCAACTACAGTAAGTTAATAAAATTAATGTATCCTAAATATGTTCAATTGACTTGTAAACATGTTAGATTCTAATGCTGCATGATTGTGTGTTATCTATTTTACTTCTAAAAGGAACAGGGAATTTTTTATCCTGATTTGTGTAGCAACCCTGATTGTCTCAGTTTAATTTGCTCCCTTCATATAATTAGAACATAAATTTCTTCGTTATGTATATAGTGGTTTTTTTTTTTTTTTGTTTTGTTTTGTTTTTTATGTGACTTTTCTCTATAGAAAGAAAAGAGTCCCTCACAAAATTCAAAATCATAAGAATGACTTTTTCATGGTATTCAAATTCATTAACATATCCTGTGCGCAAAATTCTTTTTTACAAGAATGATGTCCTTTATAAAATTTTCTATGCTCAAATCTATTTTTTCCAGTATTATGTCAATTTGCTTGGTATTGTATCAAGAAAACTGAGTATTTAACTATATATACTTAATGAAATGTTAATATTTTGATAATTAAATATAAAGTGACTGCAAAATTATATATAAAGTTTGCTTAGAAAACTTTTTTTTTTTTTTTTTTTTTTAACAATATTCAAGTAACAAAATATAACAGAAATTACCAATGTCAATTTCATCAAAAAGATTTATATGAATATAACCATGAATATTAAAGGTAAATTAGACCATAATACTGTAATGAAAATTATATTATAAAACATATATATTATTATTAGAAATATGTATTAGAACTATTCGCATCCAGGATAAAAAATACTCAAAAACCTTTTTTTAAACTTTTTACGTAATGACAGGGAATAAAAATACTTTCAAGAGGGAATCTTTTAGGGAATCTTTAAGCTTTTTTTTTTTTTTTAATTGGATAGTTTGTAATAATTTAATCCCCTCACATCACAAATACATTATTTTAAGTTTTCTTTTAGAAACTAGATTTGTGTTGAAATGGCGGAAGATAGAAAAAAAAAAAGTGTCCCCTATTTAAAAAAATACTTTTTAACTAACTAGTATAAAATTTTTTTATGAAAATAGTGATTTATTGGTAACTAAGCCTAATAATAATAATGTTAGATGAAGACAACCCAAAAAAATGCAATATTTAAAAGTGAATCACTAAGAAAACTTAAAAAAAACTTGTAAGTATGCTTGATCTGCATTTATATGTCCAAAATGTCTATTTATATTTTGGGTACAATATTTGTAATAAAATTTCGAATGGAGAATCTTTTTTTTTTTTTCCTTCAAAGGAGCAAGAATAAATAGTCATTCAAAATTGTTGTAATTTAGCAAGATTGATGTGGAAAAACTACATTTTTGATTTAAAATTTCAAATAGTTTAAGATAATCAATCCAGAAAATTTTATCTGGAAGTGATCTCCTTTTTAGGTTTTTTTTTTTTTTTTTTTTTTTCTTCTAAGCTTTTTTGACGATTGTTTTTCCTATTTGTTATATATATATTTATTTCCAATGCTGTAACTATTACTGTTCTGTGTATAGTAACTAGATATTTCATACATCTAAATATTTTTGATGTTTTTACTCAAATTTGAATAGACAATTAAAAATAAAAACTTTTCAGTGACTTGATTTTTCTGACTTGTCATAAAACTCAGCATAAAAATTTTTTCAGTACCTTTAAAGTGTAACTGATGTATTTTTTTCTATTCCAGGTGACCAAAATCTTCAGTAAAAAGAAAAACAGTGTGACCTATACATTTCGACAATCTTTTCCTCTCTGTGGGATGAGTGTGACATTATTTGAAGCACCCTGTAAGTTCACTTAATTTTACGCATTCAGTGTTTTCATTCTTAAGTATTTATGTAATTGTTTCTCTCACTGTCATAGTTCGTTTTGCATGTGTTCGCATGTTAGACAGTAATATCACATCAGTTTGTAGTTTATATCATTACAATTTCACTACCTATCTCAGTCAGTGTTGGGCATAATTGATTAAAAAGTAATTGAATTACAATTAAATTATAATTATTTTACTGTCAATCGATTAACAAGTAATTGATTACAAATAAAGTGAATATGTAATTCAATTTATTTGTAATCAATTACTTGTTAATTGAGTGACAGTAAAATAATTGTAATTTAATCGTAATTCAATTGTAATTCAATTACTTTTTAATCAATTATGCCCAACACAGTCTCAGATACATAGGTAGCTAAATTTAAATTCTTTAATTTTTTATTAATGTAAACCACTTTCTTTTAGATTATCCTCATGGTATCCGATTAAGTCAGCGTGTCGATGACAAAGTCTTAATAACATTCAATGCGAGAAATGAACATGATCGCTCAAAGTTTGTAGAAGATTTAAAGGAATCCATATTAGAGGTATGAAATTAATGCTTAAAATATTATTATTCGGATTTGTAAAAAAAAGAAAAAAAAAAGGTGGGGGGGGATTTTTGAACTAACAGTAAACTTACAAATTATACACTTGAGAATGAGTAAAATTTTGGTTCTAACTTGGCAAAAAACTGTATGTATGTCTTTATATTTTAACATATTTCCTTTGTTTCTTAATGTATGTCATTTTCGCTTTTTTAAATTAAGCATTTATGAATCTTTAAAATATTTTTTTTTTCTTTTTCTCTTTCTCTTTCTCTAATTAGAACTTTAGTTCAGCTGTAAGAGGTTATATGGCATCATCTGCATTATTAAAGCAAAATGAGGGATATGCAAATTAAGTAGTTTTAAAGATTTATTCCATTAAATTTATAGCAATCTTCTTGATCATGGAAAAGAAATTGTTAATTTTCATAATTTATGATCGTAACTACACAAATGATAAAAGTTTTAAAATATAGTTTTTTTTTTTTTTTTTTTTCAATTTTATAATTATTTTATTATTAAAATTGTAAAATAAGTTATTTATTAATTTACAGTGACTCAGCACATAAATAAAAGTTACAAATAAGGCTTTTTTTTTTTTTTTCAAAACATTAAATTTTTAGATATATACATGTGTTAAGTGTGGTAGATAAAAACCTGTAAATCAGAAAAAATCAGAGAAATACAATTGAATAGTGGTTAAAATTTGCCAAAATCAGGTAATTTTTATTAAATCTTGGAAAAATAAAACTTTTAATTCCTAAAATTCTAACCTTAAAAATCTCTCTTTACAAAATGTCACATATGAAAAATAAAAGAAAAATGACCTTGAAAAATTGGTTTGGGTGAATCGCAGAAAAACAAAAAGTTCAAATGCTGTAGCTACCCTGTGTAAACAGGAAATAAAGATTTGAAATGATATGTTACCATATAAAATTATACTTTTAAAAAATTAAAGAACACGCTTTTATTGAAATGTGAACTAAAAAGCACAAAATATCTGTCTTTATAGTATTAAAATGCAGGGTAAGAAAAAATTGTGTGAGTGACACATCATATTACAGGGTGATTATAAAATAATTTAGAATTAAACAAAAACCATTTTTAAAAAATCTCTCCTGATTGGGCTCGAACGTTAGACCTTTAGGTTTGTAGCCCGGAGCTTTACCTCACAGCCACAGCGTTCACGTAGGGAAAGTCTTTTTTTACAATATAGATTTTTTAAAATATTTAAAAATCATTGCGTCTCATAGTTAAATATATATATATATATTTTTAAATCACGTTAAAAGCTGAGACAGACAATATGCACTAAAAATATACAATTTAAAACAATAAAAACACAAAACGCAAATTTAAACATTTCGAGCCTTTTACAGGCTCCTCATCAGTAAAAAAACATCAAATGTAAATGCAGAGAAGAACAACAGACTTTCATTAAGTGAGTACAACGTATTCATCGGCAACTGCGCACGCCTCATTAAGGGGTGAAAAATGTTGATTTGTGTACCAGCCCTCCAGGAAAATTCTAGAAGGATAATTTAAACAGTTAGATATGATTATTTTAGTACTGTTGAAATCAAGTAAATGGTCAGTTTCTATGGCATGCTGTACAGTTTTCGAATGTATATCACGGTTTTTGAAATTTGTTTTATGTTCCTTAATTCGAGTATGAAGAGAACGGCCAGTTTGACCAATATAAACAGGACTACAAGATTTACATAGATTTTTTGTTTGCTTCCAGAGCGGTTACAAACATGCATACAGGTGAAGCTAATAAAAGCGTGTTAAAAAATTAAAAAAATATTTTAAAAAAAAATGCTTATATTTAAATAAATACTTTGTTTATTTTAGATGGATGAAATGGAAAATTTGAGGATTGAAGGTGAACTTGAGAAGCAAAAAATGATGAGAGTGCGGGGAGCTGAGAACAGAGACTCTGGTGTTGCTGACATGGAAATCATACCTCAGACTTCCAAAGATGGCAAATTGTCGCCAGAAAGTGCTGCCTCGGCCAATAACTTAAAACGATCTGCACTTTCCAACTCATTACTAGACCTTCATGAACAACGTAAGAAATGTTTGAAAGTTATTTTAATATACATAAGAGTTTTTGAAAAAAAAAAAAAAAATGACCTTGCTTTAATTTCTAAAATGTGAATCTTAGACATACATGTATTATTATAAATTGCAAAGTTTTGGAAAAAGCATTTTATAAAATGAAAATTTCCAAATGATTCTATCAAGAATTACAAAATTTGAATTTTTATACAACTTCCCATACAAGCAAAAACTCTAAAAAATAATGGATGAGTAATTGTTTATACAATTTTATATATTTTATCAATAAAAAAAATAAGACGTTACTCTATACCAGGCCAGGTGTACAAATATAAGATTTTTTTTTCTCTTACTTTTCCAGAAAAAACACTCTAAATTCAGAAAAATTGGGGGAAAAAAACAGTAGTTTATTCCCAGTATGGTCTGACGCTAGTTCACGTTTGTCCTTTTTTTGGGTTATTTGTGGATATAATACGAAAGCTCCTCAGAACTGACATTTTAAAGTAATAAGTACAAAACTTTGAGTAAACACCATAAAATGTAATAAACTTGCAACAATTGTTGCGAGTTTATTGCATTTTATCGTGTTTATTCAAAGTTTTGTACTTATTTGTGGATATACCAGGCCAATAAATATCTTTTCCTTTTGCTGCGAACCATTCATATAGTAATTTTTTTCCCATCTTTGTACAAACTAAAGCACTGCTCAGCAAGTGTGTAACTCATTGATACAAACAAGTGATAATTAGAAGGAGGCAAATCTGGTGATTAAGTAATTTGGGGGTAGCACTTACCAAATGAGTTCTTCCAACATTTGGTGTACCAGCTTTGTCATATGTGATGAAGCAATGCCATAGAGGAAAAATGACCTTGTGTTTCTTGTTTTGATATTCTGATCAGTGGTAACGTTTGCTAGTAACCATTTCACCAGGCTGTGATCATAGTAGACCATACCTGTCTGGTCCCAATGCAAAGCAGCGTTGTCTTGCCAAAGCAGTTTAGTCCTGTGGTTAATGTGGATTGTGCATCTGGGTCTGTCCATGATCTTTTCTGCTTTGGATTCTTAAAATAAAACCATTTTTCATCCCCAGTAACAATACCATGCAAAAATGGCTTTCTTTTATATCAATCAAGCAAAATTTCGCATATGGTTTTGTGCTTCTCTATCTGACTCTTTCAACACATGTGGTACCTGTTTTCCGACCATCTGAATCTTTTCTATCTCATAGATGAGGAGAAACAAATTGTTGACTAACGCCTAATTGTCGCGTAAGTTGATTTTTTGTTCACACATAATCTTTGTCCAACAATTCTTGCAATTCTGCATCTTCAAACCTCTTGCCTGTTTTAAATTTTTCTTGTGTGCAATGATAAAATTGCAATTTTGAAACACCAAAGACATTGACATCACACCTATCTTGCGATGAAGCATGTTCATCATAATGTTCTCAAAGCAGCATAGTGCCCGTATTTGATTCCTCCTGGCTCTGGTATTTTTCACATATTGGTACAAAAAAAAGAAAAAGATGAATTGTTGAAAAGTAGAAATTATGTGATCTATTGGAATTGTGCCACTTTCAATAGGCTCATCTGTTATATATGTGTTTGCAAACAGGGTTGCTTTGTCAACAGATATTATGTGAGAAATGCTAAGTTGGTAATTAGACAGAGTGGCTGAGTGGTAGAACATCTGCATGGTAAGCGGAGTGCCTGGGTTCAGTTCCCAGCACTGGTATTTTTCACATAGTTTGGTATAAAAAAAATCAACCTTACACTCCAATTCCTTCAAAATAAAATGTTCATTGAGATATGAAGTACTGTCGAACCTTGTTAACATGAATCTCAAGGGGGATAAAAAAATTTTTCATGTTATCAGTAGTTCATGCTATCAGTAACTAATTTTCATATAACGAAGCTTATCTTCATTTTGATAGAGATTCTGGAAACAGTTCATGTTAAAAGTAATTCACATTAATGAGGTTCGACGGTATTTGGAAATATCTACAGACAGACATTGAATCAATTTTGTTGAGTTAGCTTGTTAGTCTGTGTAGCCATTATCTCAAGAATAAATGATTGTAAAAAGCTTAATATATCATATATGGTCTTGGAAAAGAACTCTAATGATTTTCAACATTCTAATTTGAAAACTTTATTATTCAAAAATGGAAAGGTCAAAATTTTTTTATAAATGTGTATTTCGAGAAGACAAATGTATCAAAGTAGAGGAGAGAGAGTAGCGTAGATGGTAAAATATTGCACTTTGCAGTGCTATTCGGGGATAGACTAAGTTTATGGATCTTATGAATATAGCAGGACCAAATTTCTAAAAACTATGCCACAAGGCTGTAGTCAGAGAAAAATTTCAGAGGGGGTTCATACTTTAGTACATAATATTGAGTGTTAAAAATGAAATACAATTAAAAAAAAATTTGACAAATCTGCAAAGTTTACCATTTGGTAACTAGTTTTATTTTATTTATTTTTAAGAGAGAGTGAATTCTTTTAGAATATGCTAATTTAACTATGAAAATTGCTAAAATTCTATAACTGTTAATTTTTTCAGTCTTATTATTTTAATTAGCATCTTTGTGAATTAAAATCAAGCTTTGTGTATTAATATGCAGATTTTTACAGTTTATGCTATTTAATTGGAAGCAGTGTATTTGCTTTTAAACTGTAACTTATGTACTTGATAAACATTTGTTTACATCTCAACTTTTAACGTATATTCATTTATAAGAAACCGAAATTTATACCTGAATTTTTGTTTTAGAAATTAACAAACCAGTTCGAAGAGGCAGTGCAGGGTCTCTGGACAGTGGTATGGTAAGTATTTATTTACTATTATTATTTATTTTTATTTTATATGTTTGTTAAATGTAACAAGATTCAAAATTTTAAGCAATGATTTGCTCAATTAGGTACTTTTATATTAACTGCATACCAACAGTTAATCACCACTATGATAAATTTATATAATAAACATTATAAAACGTGAATTGTATAAACATTATCAAACTTTCTATAAAGATAATGATAAACTTACACACATGCCAAATACTGAATGAGTTACAAAATAGTGAAATTTGATCTGTTTTACTTTACAAAAAACTAAACCATGAAGTGAATATCCAAATTCAAAACATTTTAAAACATACAACCTTAATTCATGTCAACTTGCCGACTAGTTTTGCATGGGGCTCCCCAGCTTGTTCTCCGGCGATACGATGTTTGAAGTTCGACGAAACTCACGTTTCACTCCATCTTCTTCCCTTTTAAAGACTCGGTGCCACTGCCGGTCGAGTAGTGCCCCATCGTTGTCATTGCAATTATTAAAATTAGACAATATTTTAACAGAATTGCTACCGGAAAAATAACCACTGCTTTAACACAAATAAATAGGGACAATAATATTAATATTAAATTTGAGCAGGTGAGATAAATAGCCAATTATCAAAACCACAATTATGCCGCGATTAGGGATTCTGTTGGAATATTGTCTAATTTTAATAATTGCAATGGCAACGATGGGGCACTACTCGACCGGCAGTGGCGGCGAGTCATTAAAAGAAAAGAAGATGGAGTGAAACGTCAGTTTCGTCGAACTTCGAACACCATATCACTGGAGAACAAGCTGGGGCGCCCCATGTGAAACTAGTCGGCAAGTTGACATGAAGAATTAAGGTTGTATGTTTTAAAATGTTTTGAATTTGATCTGTTTTATTTATTTAATACAATGTGGTTAATTACTACAAAAATCAAAAGCAATCTTTCGATGTTATTTTGATTTGTTATGATTTTCTTAGATTTGAAAATCTAGATAGATTTTAAGGTTGTGTTAGTATGGGATATCTCTTATGTAGCGATAGGCCTAACACTAGAATTGCAGTACTCTGAATAAAATTAAAACTGCAAGCCAGGTCATACCTCTTCGACCAATAAATTTCGCTTATTTCGCAGATGACAGCATTTGTTTATTTGTAACTTTTACGTTAAGGTTAATGTCACAATGAAAGTAAAAATATGTATTAAAAGGAACTCAGAATTGTGAGTTGTTTTCATAACTGTGATTTATTTATAATTATTAAAACAAAGTCATTTTTTCCCTCCTGTATTTGCTCATTGTGGAAAATGTAATATTAATCTTCAGAATGTATTGTAAAAGGTCATCTGATTAAAACCAAAGTTAAGAGCATCCTTTTATAGCCTTTCCTAATGCAGCAAAATGTTTTCGTCATTGTGGTCTTCCTCAACATTATTGTGATTGGATATTGTTTCTGCCTACAAATAAAAAAGAGTGGAGGAAGACCACTATGATGATAGTTCAAAATATTTGATTGTGTTATATAGAAGCTTAATACATACTTTTAACTTTAGTTTCAATTTATTACAAAGTTACCACGATTTTAAAAGTGTTACTAATTCTGTATGTTTTTTTTTTTTTTTTTAATGTTGATTTTCTTGCTATCAATCTTTCACAATTAGAATTTCACTTGAATGAGTGTAAAGCAAGAGGGGGTGATGCTACATCATCCAATATATTTATGTAATGCAGTCCCCAGTGGCAGAAACACAGCAACACGGCAACATAGTCGCAGACACAGAAAAATGGCTTGCAGACAGTTTTTGTTTGCACTAATAAAAAATTAGTCCACAACTTTCAGACACTCTTTGTCTGTACTAATTTAAAAAAAATGCCCACAACTTTCGGACAGTCTTTGTCTGCAATTTACAGACATTTTTTGTCCGCGACAATGCGCTACCGACGTGTGACGTCTTAGATGCTCTCTGGTAGGAACTATAGAGCCCCCTATAAGTGCCTTGGTAGGAACACACAAAACAGTGCTTAACAATGACGACCTAGGGAGCTTAGATCTCTCTTGATAGGCACCGTTATGTGTATATTCTTTTCTCCTGTTACCTGTTACTGAGATTCTACAGAAACCTAGAAAAGTGCTAAATTCATTTAAAATTGCTCCAAAACTTCTCCGCCTCAAAATTCACTTATAAACATTTCTGTATCAAAACTAAAACTTTTATTATTGATTATTATTTATATTGTGTTGTGTCAAACATTGCTATAAAATATTTAATTGGAAGAGTTCAACTTATTATTTTATAATTGTTTATAATATACTATATTGATCTGTAGTAAAATTGTATTTGTGTATTGTTGTATGAGATCACCACTGTTGTTAAGCTCCCCCCCCCCCCCCCCCAAGATTGATTGCCACACTCAGCTTTCAGTATTTTTGAGTGTAAGCCATTTTCACCCCTGATTACATGCAAATATTGCAGACAGATCATGAATTTTTAAAAGCCTGTCACAGACAGCTACAAAACTTTCTGCCACTGGGATGTAATGTAAAAAATGTAAACTGCAAGTGTAAAAATGTCAGAAAATATTTTATATGCTACTGGTAATTACTAATAATATAAGGAAAGCTTGATATTGGCATAATTTATTGTATTTTATTTTGACAACTACTAATTAATTTTGGAAAAGACTCTTGAGGTATAACTATTCATGCCTCCTTAACCAATAGTTTAAAATAAATTAGAGGAAAATGTATTGATACAATGCTTAAACACACAACTGTTATAAAACATACTTGCACAAACATTAAACTTTCTTTTTCCTTTTCTCTTTTTTTTTTTTTTTTTTTTTTTTTTTTTAACTTATAAAACAATTATTAGAAATTACGGTATAGCACATGGATGTCAGTGTGGTTTATCATATATTGGCCAAACTAAACGCAGTCTTAAATTTCGTCTAAAAGAACATATGAATTGCATCCGTAAACAAGAAACCAATAAATCGGCTATTTCTAAACATTGCTGGGAGGAAAATCAGAATTTTAAATTTAATTCAGCTAAAATAATTTGCAGACAAAATCCATTCATAAACTCGATTTCTTTGAAGCTTTTCATATTTATAAAACTTTTAAAAACCTTGTAAATTGTGATTTCGCTGTTCCCTATTTGTCTGACTGTTGAAAATTTTACATTCAGTCCACATTTTCTTAATTTTTCTACTGTTTACACAGCTAACATTCCTCAATTCCTATTGGCCACACACTCCACCTTTCCCATAATCCTATTGGTTGAACTAAATTCCCAGTAATAGATATACAGTAACTTTATATAATAGTAATAAGTATATCTATTACTACTACAAGTACTTAAAGTAAGGATTTAACTTAAAGTAATAGATATTTAAGTTTTCCCAGACAGCCAAAAATTTCTCCCGAACCTCATTTGTGTATTCGTACATATTCTGCACCCCTGCCTATTAAAACACTCTGACTTCAAAAATTGCTTCTTCCATTTCAAAAATGGGCTTGCATTGACGTTTTTCGTGTAGCTTTTAACTTATTTTCTTCTATTTCACTAGAGTTGCTTTTTTTTCATTTTCTATTGGTTTATTTCCTTCTATTTCATTAGAGTTTTTTTTTTTTTTCATCGTCTAAATTTCTCTTTAAACGTTTATTTTTATTACAACTTAAAGAAGTAAAATATGATTTTATTTTATACTACGCTTACTCATTTTTCAATCATTTAAATTATGATAGCGCATGAAAAGATATTCAATGTAAAACAAAAGTTTGTGTGCATTCAGAAGGAAGAGGGTGGTGACACTTATGGATTATGACTGCAACCCTAACGTTGATAATGCGTTTTTCTTTTCCTCCCTATTGAAAGAAGGAAAGATTTGTGACCTCAAGATGATCAGAGAATAAGTTGAAATACTAAAAACGAAAACTTTCGAGATGTCCCATACCTCATAAAAAAAATAATGAAATAACAGAAAGTTAGGCGTCAAAATGAAATTTGCAGTTGCAAAATACAACAAACGAACATAGCGAATTTCGAGCCCTGCCTTGAGCAGACAATAAAGCATATAGTGCAACCACGTTTCCTACGACTAGCAGTGAGGCCAAGTCGAAAAGTTTGGAGGGATGCAAAATTGGCTGAGAGATAGTTATTTGGCAAACATCCAGTTATTCGGTGTTCCCTTATCGCTTGTATTCTCTCAGTCAGCCCTATTTTAACACTGGACTCGTTCAATCCGCACCTGCGCAGAGGCTTCCATGGTCGCAAGAAATGTGGTTAAAGAATATTATCATCTGCCTTGATGGAATGTTTTATTTTTGTTTCTTGGAAATGTTTTAATTTTATAGTACTTTTTTAAAAAATTCAGTTGCAATATTTATTCTTTAACCACTTTTCTTTTAACCATGGGAGCTTCTGCACAAAGGCTGACTCAATGAGTCTAGTGTTAAAATAGGGGTGATAAGATTGTAGTTGAGAGAAAATAGTGATTAGGGAATGCCGAACGACTGGATGTTTGCCAAATCTCAACCTGTCGGTCAATGTAACATCCCTCAAAGCCTTTGAATTCATTTTCAAATCTTGTCATGAGAAATGTGTTTACAGCATACTAAATCCCAACTTGTTAGTCAATTTGGCATCCCTTCAAGCCTTTGGACTCGCCCTCATTGCTAATTTTAGGAAGCATGGTTGCACAGTATATTTTTATATTCTCTCTATATAAGAGTAAATGGCAATTTATTATTGTAAAAATGAAGGTTGAAATTTATTGCAAAAAGTGATCTAAAGAAGAAATTGTTAATTACAGAACAACATTTATTCAAAAAATGTAAAAGCAAGATTATACTGTATTTTATTTATGAACTTATACTTTTAATTAAAGGTAATTAACAGGGATGAGAATTTTCAGACTTTTCTTAATTTTTTTAAAACAATTTTCAAGTTTTTTTCTTCTAAATATTCTTATTTTTGTTCAATTTTTTTCTTTTCACTGTTTCTAAACAATTTATTTTCATGTATTCTCCATTTTTGCTTATAGAAAGTATGATTTTGTGTACCTGTTTCTTCTTTTAATACTAAAATTAAATTATCTTTGAGTTTTGCTGATACTTTCAGACTTTTTGTATATTTCCTACTCTCATGTCTGAATTAAGTGACTAGCTTCAAAATATGACTCCCTATGGAACCTTAAAAATCATTCAGAAGATTTCACACCCCTCTAAAAAATATTTAGTTACATGTAAAAAATTTTTGTTTCCCTTTTTAAGTTTATGCCCTTTTGTGTTTCAGTCGATATCGTTCCAATCATCAGCCGCCAGCAGTGTCAGCCATGACTCTTCTCCCCAGATTGTGCATGCGAGCTCCACATCATCGGGATCTGGATCCAGCCTTGGTAGCACGAGGAGTGGACCCGATTCGACGGGTGGATCCAAACAGCAACCTACTCAGGCTGGATTCCTAGGGGGCTGGTTTGGAAAGAAAAGTAAAAACACAAGCAAGGGCAACCTGAGGAAGCCGCTGGAAGGGCAGGACACTTAAGAGGATGCGTGTATATTACTGACTTTTGCAATATGACAGTGGAAATATTTGTACATAGGATCGACTTGTAAAAGAACCCTGTAATATAGGTTGTAAATAGTTTTAGTCGTCTCATGCGACAGACGGAGATGTCTGGAAATGTGAGCAGAGTTTAATATATATATATATACGTATTGAGATGTATTATAAGAAAGTATATATATATACATATATGAAAATAAAGAAACTATGTAAAATACATTTAGATTATTTATTTTGGAAGTTTTTTAAAGAGACACTGTGTTGGATATCGGGTCTTATTATACTTTTTCGTTAGACAACTGCAACTTATCCCTTTGATAGCCCATGATAAACTTCTAAATTAAGTTCAAAACATTTAGCTAAATTAGAAACAAACCTTAAAATATATATATATATATGTATAATAATTTAATAAAAATAATAAATTCAAACTAATCTTATAAATAACTTATTCTTAATTACAAACGATATCGAAATGAATAAGAACACTAGATGTAAAAAAATAAATTTACAGATATTTATTTCTGAATTAAGAAGAATACATGAGCTTAAATGAATGTTGTGTGTATGGCTTGCCAAATAGCATGGAAGTTGTCTAATGGAAAAGTACCATTTAGTCTTAGGCAGTACTAATTTCTAGCCTCAATTTCTAAAATCCCTTACAAGTATTTTGAATTTAAAGTTTTTCTATTATACACATAAACATTAAAAATACCTTTTGAAGTTCTAAGCAATTTCAACTGGGATTCCAGTCATCTTCAGAGAAGCTGTTTCCTTAATGCATGTAGCCAGTTCACTTTCTCCCTTCTGACTTCAGTAACATCACAAGGTGGCACTAGTTTTTGAAATCAGAGGTGAGAAAGCAGAATGACCACATAAATCAAGGATTCTGCTCTAAAGATGACTGGGATCCCAGCTGAAATTGCTTAGCAGAACCTCAAAAGGTATTTTAAAAAATCAATTAAAATACACCATAATGCATCCATCTCGTCATCCGCCATCTTGCCTAGATTGCCTTTCACATTTGTTGTTTGATTCTGGAGCATAAAACACCATCTGGTAGACATAGTTAAGTGTTCCGTGATACTGCATGAAGAAGAGGTGGAAAGAATCTCTATTACTTCACGATAAAGACAAAGTGAGAAATTCTTCCCGCCTCCTCCTTTTATAACATCAGGGAACTAAAAAACGACTGGATGTAAATTGTTGCAAATTCATACGTAGGTTTGTTATAACATCAGTTTTACACCTCTCTTTTTGGTCTTTTCTGTAACTTTCCGTATTGAGATATCCAAGAAAATTATCCATAATGACCTACACCGTCATAGAGATTTTAATAGAAGCTAATGATACAGCCCATAATGATATTGTTACAAAAGTTGTTGACATTCTTGTGTATAGAAAGTAGTTCATAAAGATATAGGCAGGTTCTAGATGAAACCTTATGTAATGAATATTCTGGAAATAACAGAATAAAACTTATTTTTTTACCACAAAAGCCAATAATCTACTAACATTCAAGAAAAAATTCTGGAAAACTATAATTCATACCACTAAAGTTGAGCAAAAGCAGCATTAAATACACTACACAGATTCGGGATGATTCAGAAACAATGAACAGCAACTTAACGGCCCTCTTCACTCACCGTCGACGGAAGCCCGAGCCAATGTTATTGTATGGGGAAATTTTCTTTACAAATAACTTATTAACTAATACATATTTTTAAATTCTGTTTTCACATTCAGAAAATTCACAACTGTTCAATGGACGGACATTTTTTAAAAATGTATTTTTTTTTTATATTTTATTTTGAAATTGCAAAATGAAAAAATTTCACACATTGAAAATTCGTATTTTGCAGCTTCAAAATAAAATATAAAAATTTATAAAAATAATTTTTTAGAAAAGGTCCGTCCATTTAACAGCTGGGAACTTTCAGAATGTGAAAACAGAATTTAAAAATACGTATTAGTTAATAAGTTATTTGTAAAGAAAAATTTCCCATAGAATAACATTAGCTTCGGCTTTCGGCAGCGGTGAGTGAAGAGGGCCCTTAAAGCATAGTCTCTCGGAGACTGCCACTTATCTTGAAGTCTGAATTAAAACTGAACTCAGTTTTTATTAGGGATTTATATAATTTTCTTAGGCAGTTTTGTGCTAAAAAGCAATTGATCATAATGGAAAATTCCAGAACTCGGTTTTTAAGTTTTCAAACTTTGGCAAGCCTAAACTACTAACGTCATGGAGGTAGTCAACTTTGACCTTTTATTTCTTCCATTGTTACTGTTTTTTTTTTTTTCCCCAAACACACTTGACATTGCACGTTTTTTTTCCCTTCCCGTCTTATGCTTTTTTCTATGGATGTTTTACTCTTTTTTTAACCGTTTTTCCTTGTTTTCCACATTTTAAAGTGCGGTGGATAAGGGAAAAAAAAAGCTAAAATCTGTAGAAAAAGCATGGGGTGAAGACAAAAAATACTCAATGTTAAATGTGGGGGGATAAAAAAACACCGGAAGGAATAAAAGGTCGAAATTGACTAGAAAAAATCATCAAAGCTCAGGAAGGGACTTGGGTCGAGGACCTGAAGCTATCGCTGAGGGTTTAATATGTCTCGCCTATTATGTGACTCGGCAGGGGCGAGTGGGTGGGAGCCACCGCACTTTAGAATGTAAAAAACGGGGGGGAGAAAAGCTAAAAATCCTCACAAAGCAAAAAAAAAACTGACAATGTCAAGTGTGTTTAAAAAAAAAAAAACAGGGTTCCCATTCAATTTCAAAAATAAAATTTCCTGACTTTTCCAGGTCAATTTTTAGAAAATTCCAGGCACAAAATGTGGTTCGCGACATAAAAAAATAGCTCAGGGTATAAAACAGAACATAGCTCGCAACATAAAAGACATTGTAACGCGAGTTGCGATATTAATTGGAGGCTCAAAAAGTTTGTATCATTTTTCCAGGTTTTTGAGCAATATTTACATTTTTCCCTGATATTTCCTGACTTTTTTTAGCAATATCAAATTCTCTGACTTTTACAGGTTTTCCCTGACCTAGGGAACCCTGAAAAAAGGGCTGACACCAGAAGAAACAAAAGGTCAGAATTGACTAGAAAATGTCATCGAAGATTGAGAAGGGACTTGGGCTGAGTCTCTGAAGCTATTGTTGGGGGTTTAATACGTCTCATTTATTATGTGACTCAGTTTATTATGAAAAACCCCTTATGAAATTTCACCTCTTGGAAAATAACCTAAAATCTAGCTCATTCTTTTGCCAACAATTTGCTTAATTTTTACTCTCTTCAAATGAACTTCTGACAGAAGTTGCCCAATATATCTAGCTTTCAACCTATGTAATAAAATTCTTTCTATTTTTCACATATGCACAGTGAAAACGCTTTTCATAAAAATGCTCATATTTCATGAAATATTTTAAGATATTTGCATTTCGATTGCAGTATATTGTTTCAAAGGTGTTTTTTTTAATTTACCTGAAAATGGGAATAATTTTCGTTTAAAGCTGTATATTATAAATAAGAAACATGCTAGATTTTTTTTTTCTTTTTGATAAATGCTTTGCTTATATCTCTCTTATATAATATGCTATCGTCACACAAATTCATCCACAAATTGTATTGGGTCTATATTAACACATCCTAAAGTTATAGATAATTTTGTTCCTTTAAAGATACAGGGCGATCACAAACATGTTTGATATGACTCAATTTGTTACCAGCCCCCTAAATGTTGTCTTAAACGAATCTTCACTGAAAAACATGAGGAAGACCCAGTTCTTTAAATACCCAATGTTTGGAAACACTTTATCGAGAGAGAAGATTTGAAATTGAAAAAAGGCTGATTGTTTGTAAATATTGCTAAACTTTTGAGCGTATATAATTTGTTGTATTTTATTTTGTTTTACATATGTATGACCAATTAATTGTCTAATAGTAGTTTAGCAATTTGCATAAGAAAATACGGAGCGAACTTTTTATAACTCTTCATCTATTGCATTATGAAACAGGCAAAAAAATGTATTTGAAACACATTCGTTTAGTTACACTGCTCGGCAGGAAAATTGCCAACACCATTTTGGCAAATTCTTATGTAAAATGACCTCCTGAATCCAAATAGGACGTCCATTTTGCCCTATCACCCACCATTTTTTAGGGACAGCCCCCTATTTTATCACTTTGGTAATTTTATGGCTATAAATTTTACTTTTAGGAGGGGGGGGGGGATTATTTTAACTGTTAAATATCTTCCGAGGTGCTACAGAGTTAGAAAATTCTAATATGTCAACAAGGCAAGGGGAAAATTTAGGGGGTGAGGGGCGGGGGATTTGCCACTGAAATTATGTATTTCATTTTGTATATTTTTTAATCTGTTATTAATGTTATTTATTAAACATTATATATTTTTGTGTTTTTAAGTGTTTAATTCTTTTTCCTTCTCTAAATCAAATTCACGGCCATAAAATGACCAAACAGTGATAAAAATTGGGGGAGGGGGTGGTGTCCCGAGAAAACGGTGGATAACTGGGCAAAATGGGAGTTCTATTCGGATTCAGGAGGTTATTTTACATAAGAATCAGCAAGAATGGTATTGGGGGGGTTGAAAAAAAATTTTTTTTTGCAGTGCAGTGTTACTTAAGAAAGATATCTACAATAGAAATTATGCATATTACTTCATAAAAATAAAAATGAGGATTTTGTGAGGTGGTTTTTTACTGTACCACTGGTACAGAGAGGTTGAAAAAGGTATTTGGACCTCAAAAAAGTAAAAAAAAACTTAATAATTTTTTTTTTCTTTTTTTCCCAAGATTGATGGGAGGTTTTTGAAAGGTAATGGTGAAATTATTTATAACAACACACATGAAGATCGTGAAAAAATGCTTGTGTGTAAACTTGTTTGTAAAATAAAAATGCTCACCTGTATATCTACCATTTAAAATTTTTGGACTGCTAAACCATAATATAAAAGGTGGTATTTTTGCACACCACTCAGTCTCTAATGCTGGCGTGAACTTTACTCACAAGTAAATCCCTATCCTCCTGAGAAAAGAAATATAGTAATCACCGCTAAGTAAAATCAACATCGCTGGTTAATAAACTCAAAAGTATCACTTCAGCTGCAAAAAATGTCATTTATGCACTCTAAACAATTTTTTATTTACACTTTTTTTTTAAGTGAAAACTTCTTAAGGTGTGTTGAGCACTTTTGGGTGAACAAAAGTCATGGAACTCGCGTCATCATCACTGGACGCTTTCCATGAGCTATATGTATACTGTGTATATATGTACATAGATATACCTCTGTGCGTTATTAGTATACATCATATATATACAAAGGGTATATCTCTCTACATATATATATCCATATAGCGCACGGCGCAGCATGCCTCATATACATATATATATATATAATGTATACTAATACGAGTAGTATACTGGCATCTGTCCCTTTCTAGTTCTATACTCTATGTATGTATGTACTTTTTCCACAGTCTATACAGAGTTCACAAAGTACAAGCACGTGTTTTTATACAGACTGTTATATTCTTCTTTTTGCTTTCAATATAAATTTTCAAATAAATAATAAAAGAATATTTTAGTCCTATTATAATATTAACACTTCTTTAATAACTAAAAATAATTTGAAAATAATGATCTAATAGCTCGGCGATACAATTCACAAGTTACTTATTTTTTCACTTCTATTGGCAGTCCCCAAAGACTGCCCTGCATTAAAAAATATAAAACACAGCAGTGTTCAGTTATCCATCTTTGTCAAAAATTTTACATTTGCAGCACAGTTACAAATTAAACACGCCCCCATCATTTGTCTCAGTAACAATCTCAAAGAACGTATTCTTCGCAGTGGTAATGAGTTACAAATTTGATTTGATTTATTTTTAATTATAAAAAGACAATTTCTATTTCTTATTTTGAAACAACTAAGAAACAAGAAGTTTAAGCCTAAGGATCGTAAATTTAAAAGAAAAACGTGAACTTTCAGCAAAGGAATGATGATTTTCTTTAAAGAAAACTGCATCAGAGCTCGGGATGTATTTAATTTATTATATTGAAGGAACAATTAATGATTTTTCAAAAATTAATTAATATTGTTTATTAGTTCTCTTATTCATTACCTTTTGAAATTTCTTTCCAAGTTCAGGAAAGCAATAATTTTTCTTGCGTGCAGGAACGTTTCCCGGATATTAAAATCTTCTGCTTAAGGGCCCTCTTCACTCACCGCCGCCGGAAGCCGAAGCTAATGTTATTCTATGGGAAATTTTTCTTTACAAATAACTTATTAACTAATACATATTTTTAAATTCTGTTTTCACATTCTGAAAATTCCCAGCAAATAGACGGACCTTTTTTTAAAAAATTATTATTTTTTATTTTTTATATTTTATTTTGAAGCTGCAAAATATGAAATTGCAATATGTGAATTCTTTTCATTTTGCAATTTCAAAATAAAATATTAAAAATTAAAAAAATACATTCTTAAAAAAAGGTCCGTCCATTTAACAGTTCTGAATTTTCTGAATGTGAAAACAGAATTTAAAAATATGTATTAGTTAATAATTTATTTGTAAAGAAAATTTCCCCATAGAATGACATTGGCTCGGGCTTCCGGCAACGGTAAGTGAAGAGGGCCATTAATTAAAATCACTTTGGCCGAGGACGAATGTGATTGCAATAAGTGATGGGTACTGTATATGTTAAATGAATTTGTTTATGTTAGATTCATGTGTTAAGTTAAGTGGCTAAAAAAATGACAGATACAATAAAATCCACAAACATATCACGGTCTGAAGTGAATAATTTATTGAGGAATGTCAATCAAAAATGTACAATGAAGCTGAAATATCAGCGGGAAAACATGACACAGGATATTCTTTTCATGGCTAGCATGTGCAAATAAAGAAACATAAAACCCTAGCAAAATAAGAAAAGGTTAAAAGCAAGAAGTTTGGAATTATTAGTTACAATGTTAGTACTGACTAGAGGCACTCACCCTATTTAAAGCTTTTTAACAACAAAAAATGCTTCGGATGTGATATATACAAGATTTTTTTTTTTTAAATACACCTATGGAAAATGACGAACATAAAAAAAAAAAAAAAAAAAAAAAAAAAAAAAAAGAAAAATGACACGTGTGGATTTCTCAAAACAAAACACAAACAGGATGATGGATTGAATGTAAAATGAAAAGAATGGAGGATGCAGTTATTTCCTTACTGGTAAAATACTTTTATTTTACATATTATTTATAATACATATACAAAGGTCAATGTTAAGTTTTTCTGAGGGAATTTGTCTTTTTAGACTATGGGAAAACAGATTGGACTACCCCCACCCTCGTCCCTTTTTTTTTCCATCATTTCTTATCCTTATTGTTATTATTTTCTAATTTAAAAAATTTAGACAGAAAAAAGTTTTATAGTTCGGAGGAACAATTTTCTTTTAATATTGAATGAGATAAAATTGAGAAGGTGGGGAAGAAAAATCCAAGTTTATCAAGACATTTACAAATTTTAACAAATTCTTTTAAAATTAATCAATGTGAAGATTTTTTTATTTTATTAATCAATGTTTCTAATGAACCATTGAATGCACTAAAGAATTGGATCAAAGTGTACCATTCAAAAAATGAGGTGTTTTAAGACATAGAAGATCAATCAGATGGATCCAAGAAACACAGGAGAAGGAATGGTGGAATGTAAAATGGAATTAAGAAACAAAAGCATAGAAAGTTAATACAATGTCAATCTCTGTTATATAGTACTTTTTTTTTTTTTTTTTTAAATGGAAAAACATATAAAATTCTTTTAATATGGTTATATCTAGAATTAAGCAAGGACTTTTTCATGAAATGTTGAGAGCTTTTCCATCTTTGCCAGAAATGTGTTTTCAGAAATGTCTATCCTTGTTTGTAATGATCGATAGATGGCGCTTTTTCAGCTTTTGTTGTTAGAAAATATAATAGCCACGTGTATTTCTTATTGTTCTATTTGTGTTACTACTTAATATTCGTGCTATGATTTCTCTGCCATTACATCATGGAAAATGGATTGCTTTTGGAAAAAATATTTCAGTTTATTCAAAGTTCGATCGGAAGTAGATGTTTAACTGAAGCTGAACAAATATTAGTTTAAAATCATCTGATTAATTCTTTACTTCCAACTGAAATTTTAAATTTGTCATTTGGAAATAAATGGAAGCTTAATTCTGGATCTCTTGATCCTTTGGAGTTACACTGTGGCACACAACAGTATGTGTTATCTTTTTGACCGGATTTATTCATTTTTATTCAATAAATGTATGTGAAACTAAACATCGGAAAAAACAGCAAGCAATGGCATATCAACGAATGCCGAAAGCTATTCATGTTAATTGTAATTTCACCTTAGCCCACCAGAGGGCGAGCATTTCATTTCAATCGCGGATCCTCCAAAAAGTGTAAACTGAAATGAAACTTTTTCTTTATCTGAATGAGGTAACATTATAATCAATGATTGAGCAGATTTTTAAAATTCTGTGGAACAAAAATACAGTTTTATTCATTTGTTATTTTTTAGTCCTTGGGGCATTGCTCTCCAAAGAAACTTGAAAGGATTGTAATAAGAATATCTAAGTGCAATATTTTTGATAACAAATATTTTTCTTTCACAAATAAGCTTTATGCAATAGATCATAATTTTTCTAAATGTTTTAAAGAAACATAATTTATTTTTAAATGACAAATTGTAGAATGCTTTTCAACTGTACTGGCATTTTGTTCATTACAGTTGATTTTGGTGAAGGCAGGGGAAGTCTAAATATGAACAAAAGTTGAATGTAGAAATGGCAAGCTATTTTATTTATTTTTCTGATAAGAACTGAAAAATGCAACTTTTCAATCTGGTCCCTTTTTATATTTACATTGTCCTACTTTAGGACATAAATTATTTGGACCTCAAATTCTAAAGCCATGAATTTACTGTCTTATACTACAAATATGTTCAATTTGATTAAAATGAATATTTTCCAAATAATTAGGTGACAAGCCTAAATAAGGTCATTTGTGTATTTTTTCATAAAGGGTTGTATTACATGTTACAGCCTATTACTAACAATTATTCTACATTCTTAATTAATCATGTAATGCAAGCCCTCTCCCTCATTCTCCCATGTAGAACAGAAGTAGGTTTTTTTCAATATTTTAATTTGGTTGATAGTATCAGTGATGCCAGATGGTCAAAAATTATTTCCCCAAACAGGTCTTAAAATTTCCCCAAATCAGGGTTTTTTTTTTTTTTTTTTTTTTGAAAAAATCCCCAACTTGATTTCTACTGAAAAGGGAAAATAAAAATTAAAAAAAAAAAAAATCTATCAAGCAGATTTTTTTGATTTGAGCTCAGATTTTTCCCCAAATGAAGGCAATTTTTGAAAAAAAATCCCCAAATAACAATAAAGCTATTGAAAGTCTCTAGTCGTAGGGATAAATCATTACGTTGCCAACATTGACAGAAAGTTGAACTCCCCAGATTTGTCCCCAAAAATTCCCTACAAATATTTGGTCCCCAAAATTGTCCCCAGAAGCCTCAAAAATCCCCCAAAATGGGGACAAAATCCCCAATCTGGCATCACTGGATAGGATCCTTATAACATCTCTCTTTCTTTTCTTTTTAAAAATAAATAATAATAATAGTATTGTAGAAAGGTATGGCTTGCAGAGCCATTCAACTAAATTTGCTTTTTTTTTTAATAAGCTATCTTTCAATTTTTCAAAAGTTCCCATCGTAAATGCAACGAAATTTTAATAAAGTAGATATCATTTTAATGCATTCTTTCTTTGAATTTTTACTTTTTATAGTTCAGCTTTCATAGATATATGAAATCTAGGTATTTAGTCTTTAATAATTTTAAAGCTTTTAATATTCACGATAAGAAATAATTTCAAACATTTAGTCAGGAGTTGTTAAACAAAACTATAAATTAATGAAATTATATTTCAAAATATATGTTAATAAATAAATAAATAAAATAGAAATTTCAGCAGCTTTAATGGGGTAGGACTTCTTTAGACACAAATGCAATATTTAAAAGAAAAAAAATATATATATGTATTTATATAAATGTGGCAAAGTACCACTTATCTGTTCTTTTAGTTATGTTATGTTTTTTTTTTTTTTTTTTTCTTAATTTATTTAAAGACTGTGATCATGCTTAATAGAATATTTCCGTTGTTATTATTTAAGCATGCTTAGAAATATGAAACGAATACATAAATGGTACTTTGTCACTATTTTCTTTTTGACAAAAATAGAAAATATCTTTTTAAGCACATTATCGGTATGTAATATTTTTTTCTCTGTGTAACAAAAATACAATAATACATTTTTCTTTTTCTTAAAAACAATATATATATATATATGTATTTTTAAACTCGTGAATATATTAACTAAAAACCTGCATATATAATTGAAACTTTTTAAAACAAAATATGCAAACAAAGCAACAATAAAAAGTAAATACTAATATTTTACAGTAAATAATTTTCACAAAGGCATGTAAATTTTAAAATAAATGATCAGCTCTATGATAATTTAATCCTATGTACAATGAAAATACAAACAAAACATACACAACAAAATGAAAAACACATGGGCTCGTTCATATTTTAAACAAAACTGTCTTTTCTTCAATTTTGATTTGTGTGCAGAAACAATTTTTCTTTTTTTCCTCCCATATGTGAGGAAGTCAGTTTTCATAATGAGTTGTGTGTTCACATCAATATTTGTTGCTTTTTGTAAAAATAAAGTATAGATGACACTCTACGTTTCGTTTTCAGTTTGTTCTTCCTCTAAATAGACAGTCCTGTACTGCTTTTCCTGAAAAATAAAATTCATTCCTTGAGTGAAATGATAACTGGAAGTGTACTTTAAGTTCTAGAAATTTGGAAATAAACAAAACTCGTATTGGGTCAGTGATGCAAATAAAACTAGTATGTTGTGGCCACCACATAACTTTCTTCTATATATTCCAATACAAATTCACTCAGTAAAAATAATTTATTAAAATTATTATTTAAAAAAAATTACCTTCCATGATAATGCAGACGATTTCCGTATTAGAGAAGTAAGTATAACACTAAATATCCAAAAAAAAAAAAGAAAAGAAAAAAGGCCATTTTATTGTCAATATTACATTCGTTTTAAAGATATTGGCGAGCTCTTTTGAAAGATACCCATCATGAAAATTTACTCCCTCCCCCACGGGGGGTGGCGAGGCTCCTACACATACAAAATTTTTTTCCCAGTTGACTATCTCTATTATAAATAATTCTTGTAAATTTCATAACGATTACTAAACAATAATTCTCTTTATGCACATTTATACAAAATTTTGTCCTATATCACCCTGTTAAAAATTTAGAAAAAGGGGGATGGCAACGCAACCTGTAAGACAATTTTTACCAAAAGTTGATGGGCACTCATTTATGTCAAGGTGCAACTACATACCAATTTGTGTGAAATTCTGTGCAGTAGTTCCTGAGACACAGTGGCCACAAAATTTTGTCACACACACAAACAGACAGACATTTTCTAAAAATGGTCAAATCGTGTTCAACAGCTCTCAAAACGTGTCAATCCATCAAAAACCCGAGGTCAAAAACTTTTACGAATCCAATACTTTCTTCTATTGAATATAGAAGAAAGTAATAAAAGGTTAGTTTATATACATCCTATCCTAGTAAAGATTTTTATAATACTTTCAGTACATTTTAACATGTGAACTTTTAATTGCCTGGAGGAGCCCATTGATCCGATAATTCGATTCATTATGCGTTGATTAATATTACTTGAGAGACTGATGCAGTGGCCTCAGTTATATTGCATGCGATGTAGTCCACTTTTGAAATGGAGAAAAAGCTTCTTTATATATATATTCAATGAGAAATGTAAATTTGGTTTCATCGAATTATTACAATTCATGTTTATTTCTTTTCCTATATTATACTAAGAAAAAAAAACAGGCAAAGCATAATTTATATGCTCGCCGTTACAGGCAGAGACACTGAACTGACTAAGCAGGCGAAGCTTAATTAAAATGTAATGTATCCCCTACATTCAAAATCTAAACTTGATATGCAAAGTGGGCACATTTAAAAGCTAGTATGTTGTGGCCACCACAAGACTTTCTTCTATATTTTCCTATACAAATTCACTCAGTAACAATATTAAAAAAAAAAAAAAAAATCGTAACGATTTTTTTTTCGTTAAAAGAAAAAAAAAAAAAAAAAAAAATCGATAACTTTGTTTTAAATTATCACATACTTATAGTTGAACCATTCCTTTTAAAGTTATTGATGAGACCTTTCGAAAGATACCCACCTTGAAAATTTACTCCCCTCGAGGGGGGACTTCCCCGCGAGGCTCCTACACATACAAATTTTTTTTTCCCAGTTGACTATATTATAAACAATTCTTGTAAATTTCATAATGATTACTAAAAAATAATTCTCTTTATGCACATTTATACAAAATTTTGTCCTATATCATCATGTTAAAAATTTAGAAAAAGCGGGATGGCAACGCAACCTGTAAGACAATTTTTACCAAAAGTTGATGGGCACTCATTTATGTCAAGGTGCAACTACATACCAATTTGTGTGAAATTCTGTGCAGTAGTTCCTGAGATACAGTTGCCACAAAATTTTGTCACAAACACAGACAGACAGACATTTTCTAAAAACGGTCAAATCGTGTTCAACAGCTCTCAAAACGTGTAAATCCATAAAAAAACCCGAGGTCGAAATTTTTTACGAATCCAATACTTTCTTCTATTGAATATAGAAGAAAGTAATAATAGAGAATGGCTTATATTGGATGTAGATTCCAGTGTTTTGAGATCACTGAAATAATTAATGAAACTTCCGATGCTGTTTAAATTCCACTCTCTACCATTCGCAACCCAGACTGCGCAGGTCACTTTAGTTTTTTTGCGGTTTTCTTTGAAATTAATGGGAATATGAGTCCCAAACACTGCCACAGAGGGCATTTCGCCCAGTCTTGCGCCCTTAATATGCACAATCAGCTTAACACTCGTAAGGACTGTAAAGAAGGGATATTTGAAATTAATTGAAAATGATCTATGGTAATGTTAATTCTTTATGCAACTAAGTTTTTTGCATATTACTGGCACCTCAACACCATTTTTTTCCACTATCAGAGGGAAGAAGAATTAATTTTCTTACAGAAATCAAAACCGCACACTTAAGAAACTTATGTCCAAATATAACTGTGATTCAGCTAGTAGTTTATGCATAAGATTTCTGAAAAAAAAAGAGGAGGGGGGGGGAGGGATACAATTTTTTTAGGCCTTTGGGCCCTTTTTCTTAGAAGTTATTGCTATATACCCAAATGACGAATGACCATTATCTAGTGCAGGTATTTTTTTAATTATTACTTTATATATTTAATCTTCATTACAGAATTACTACAGTTTCAAACACAAAATGCAGTCTAATTTATTTAGTTTATTTGCAGTTTTCATTTTTTAATCTGGTAATAATGTACTATACATTTTAGTTACTTTTGGTAGAATAAATTAAAATTTTCAGAAGTAACCTGTAAACATTTTATATTTTACAATCTCTGAAGTGTATCACCACTTTCACATTTATGCAAATGACTCTGCGAATCATAGAAAAACTGGTGCTGGTATTTATTGTGAGCTCTTTTTTTTTTTTTTTTTTTTTTTTTTTTTTTAAGAATATCACGCAGTTGGCATTAATGCCTCTAATTTCGATGCTGAGATATATGCCATAAAAATTGCAATTTCTAACCTTCTGGGTCTGGGGGGGGACTACTCTTTGAATGTCAGCTATCTTCATAGACACCCAAGCTGCAATCTTGGCAATTTTTTCTTCTGCATCAAGTGAATAAGTCCTTGTTGAGGCTGGCCCTGATTACCCAATAGGCAGGAGAAGCATGTGCCTCCCCTGAAAAATTTTGAAAAGGCCCCAAATTAGCAAAAAATGGGCCCCGAATGGTAAGCTTGCGGTCTAAAAGCATTGTCTGATTATAAAAAGTCACAGTACAACTGACTGCACAACTATCATTTCTAGATTATATAGGAAATGTGCTAATGAGCTTTTACACATTCAGTTATGATGGAATAATTTCATATAGTGTGGTGAATATAGGTTGTAACAAGTTTATATTTTGGTACAAAAATTAAGTGAATTCAATTGTCGACATTTTAAGCGAATTTACTTGTCCTCTATTCCAGGTAACTACAAAATTTAATGAAAAATTTATGAATTTTTCGAGATGTTTGTATGAGTTTTTAGATCAAGCAGTCAGTGGGGACCCCCAAATGGATTTGTGCTTCCCCTCAGTTGTAAGGTTAATCGGGCCCTGTGTTGAGGAAGTTGAGGTTAATTTGTCTAAAACAATTGTTTCTGGCTGGAAAATAGCTCATCAGTGGATTCCCAGCCATTGTAATATACCCTGAAATGAAACAACAGACCTCTTTGCCAAAAATGGCTGGAAATGCAACAACCACCTTTCCCTTTGTCTTTTCGGCAATTTAATTCTGGGGGAAGACAAAAATAGAAATATCCCTCTGAAGTAATTTTGAACAAGTTTTAACTACTAGGAGATCGGTTACTCATCTCATGTCACCTATCCCAGTGGACTTGCCTCGTTGTGTCTTCACAGCAAATTTTAGACTTGCGACACGACAGGTCATGACTAATGACTACCCTTGTGAACACCTGCACCCTATTGGTGTGATTAATATCCCTGACTGTGTCTTGTGTTTTTCGAGCGAACCTATGAACTTCTTATGTTTGACAAACTGCAATGCACTTCCTTTTATGACTTTTACTCTTAACTTTACCAAGTCTAAATTTTATTGGGCTGCTAGAAGGCCCATGACTGATGTTCCCATTGCCTGACATAAGGGGGGGGGGGGGGGGGGGAAATTGCATAAGAAGTTTCCTGAATCCTCTTTCCACCCCACCCCCCCTGTTTAATTTAGGGTTGTTTGATCTGAAATGGAATCTAAAACAGAAGCAAGATAATCTCATTTTCGTAGAAAAATGTATTCACTGTATGTACTATGTTAACACCATTATTTTCTGAAAAAATATTTTTTCAGGACTGGTGTCAGCTTTGTATTTTATTTAAATCCACATGCTATTTTCCATGCGATCATCCTCAATATGTCAAATTATGCGAAATATTGTCCTATTCTGCCATGTTAGGAAAATCAGTTTCAAATAATTTGCAAAGTTAAAAAAAAAAAAAAAAGTTGAAATTCATTAATGTTTATGTAGATATCGTAAATAATGTTTTAAAACTAGTCGGAGTTTTTTTTTTTTTTTTTATGATGAGAATAATTTTCATAATACATGCTTAAGCGAAATTTCGCTCTAATTTACCATATAAATATTAAATTTCGAATAACCTATGAATTTATTGAAATAGAATGTTCGAAATGAACAGAGTTCTTGCTAGTATCATAAATGATATTTTAAATTTGATCCGTTTTTTTTTTTTTTTTTTTTTTTTTTTTTTTTTTTTACAATAATTTTTTTGAAGTCCACACAGACTGACAAATTGACTGACATACAGACACCACATTGATTTTAGAACTTTCAGATTCCTCATCCTTTCAAACGCGTAAAAAGCTCAAAAATTGTGATATCGAAAGTTTTCACAAATATTTATAATTTTCTCATACCTATAGTGTGATGGGGAATTAAAATACAGCAGGCAAAATTCATACATGCATTATATTCATATTGGAATAGCCGTAATCTACATAAATAAAATCTTACATATTGTTGGTTTTTATATCAATTTCTTATTAAAAGGCCGTTAAAGTCGCAACCATCATCTTTATTAAACTGGATTCCATATTAACAAACGAAAATTTTCGTCTTGTTACAGAGTCAGATGTTTTAAAATGATATTCCTATTGTAGTTCATTGCTAGTTATATATATATATATATATAGTGTAGTTTTTAAGAACATTTAAATTTGACTTGGTCTGTATAGAGAAGGAAAGGAAGGGGTGGGACATACTTGACTTTAAATAACGATAAAGAAAAATACAAAATGTGGACCCATTCTGAGACACGTCAATGTTTTAGATTCCGTGTCATTCAATTACCATTCAGTCTTTGTATTTTAATTTTTGTAAATCAGATGATAAATTGAAATAAATCACGCGAAATTGTATTATTATTAAATTTTCTTTTCCTCTAACCTTCCAGATTATTTCAGTTAGTATAAGGTGAGATGCGGCAGAACCCCCCCCCCCCCCCCCAAACTCTACTGCTCGACTATCAGAAAGGAAATGGGTTTTTGTGACGGGGCTGGGTGAAAATTGGATCCCCATACATAGGTAAAGCTTTGTGGTACTTCAACTAGAAAACTCTCGGAGATCTCTGGACTACCCCTATCTACACTAGGCCAAGTTTTAATGTCGTACTAGAAGACTCTCATAAAGTAACTTAAAAGTAGCTGGAAGCTTCTGTCCTGATAACTACGGGACAGAAGACTAGAACACTAGCGTCAGGGCCCGACTTAGCCAAACTTGGGCCCGGGGCAAAAACTTCTTTGGGGCCCTCCCCCTATGCTTCACTACTTCAGTAATGAAGAACCGAACTTTATGGAGGTATTTAAATTTTTCACCTCATTATAGATTATAACAAGAAAATTGACTAGAATCTAAAATAGCTATAAAGTCCCCCCCCTCTCCAATGGTCAGATGAAATATCGTTCTATCCATTTTATTTCTCATTGTTAACTTTATCATCTAGCTGCGAAAAATTCATATCCTTACTAATATTAGGGCGGAATTCAGCTAAATTTTCGGAATTACGATGGCCCAACTAAGCCGGATTTTACTCTATACTGATATTTTGTTTAAAAAAAGTTCATTAAAGAAGGAGACGTAAAATAAACTTTCTAATCAATTTGGGGGGGGGGGGTCTCCTTTGATGTGGGGGCCCGGAGCAACTGCCCCGTATGCCCCTGCCTTAGTCAGGCTCTGATTAGCGTTGAACAAAAGAGTGGTGCAATTATTCTTGTTAAATTCTATTCTTATACTGCCCGTAAGATGATGCCTCCCATTCTATATCTTGAGAAAACAAGTAAAACAATTTAACGTTTTGCAATAATTATGATATTTACAGTGTATATATTGCGCTGTTTAATGTATATAACAAATTCATGATACATAAACTTTCCTTTTTAAAGATAAATGTATTTTGCAATAATAAAATGAAGTACATCACATTCATTATAAAACACATTCTTATTTTATTTGCAAAATGCTTATCAGAACCGACCTATAATATGCAAATATTAAAAAATATGCTAAATGGAGAAATACGCATGCACACACACAAAAGAAGCTGAGTAACGATGTCAAGAAACTGCACTTGAATGCATATTCAAAATATATTTAAATTTCCAGCTAGGATAATCGTAGCAGAGAGAGAACTCGTAATATACAAGTAAAATAACATAAGAGTTCTTTCTATATTACGAGGACAAAAAAATACTCTCACAAAAAGTGAAACGATTCTCTGAACAATTTAAAAGAATTTTTTGTTTATATTCTAAGTTAATGTATCTATATATAAAGACAACAAACAATTCTCCGTCAAACCATTTATCTTAAAATAAGGAATAAATAAAAATAAAATTCATTCACCATTTTGGTGAATAAATAGCAATTAGTTAACAGAGTTAGTTAATCGAGTAAGCATAAATTAGAATATACCATCTAATCATTACCATCAAAAAGTGAAATGTTGATTAATTAAAAATATCGATAGAATTCAATTAACCGATTAATCGCAAAGTCGATATAATATAGCGATTATCGCTGTTAAATATATATATTCGGCAACAATATATCGATTAATCGAAATATCTGTAAAATATCGATGTATCATACCGATAAATATATATTATAAACCGATTAATCAATGTGCCGTAATGATTAATCGATATTATATATCGATGTATAATATCGATTAATCGGTATATTGATATATAACATTGATTAATCGAAATTGTATTTATATGATATATCGATATTAAATAATGTATCGATTAACTAAATAGTATATAACATCGATTAATCGATATATAATATCTATACATTGTTTTATACAGATTAATCAATATAAAATATTGATTAATCGATATGTAGTATCGATGAATCAATATTGTATATCGATATAATTGTATAATTTAATATACAGTATCGATATATCGATTAATGCTTTATCGATTAATCATATGATTCCGATAAGCACAGAAGACACAGTTGAGTCTCACGTTCCGGGCGGTCGAAAGAGAGTTAAAATGCTCAAAAATCCGACCTTCTTAATTGTGAAAATCAGCAAAATGGCTGCAGGGTACCCAGTGGAAGACGAGAATGTTTGATTAAACACTTTTTTTTTAATAATAATTGTTGAACCCAGAATGCACGTTGCAATTTTTTTTAAGTGAATTTATTACAGAATGTTCCGAACAGCAAGACCAATGAGCGTTACTTGGATTCGTACCCATCATCCTCGGTCTACCAGCTTCCTGAGCAGAACCGCTCGGCTACGGAACTTTGGTTAGATATCCTGCTTAATATCCGCAGAAGATCGCGAGTTCGAATCTCGCTGGTGCCTGTGATTTTGGATTAGTAGAATTTTTCCTGATATATGACTTGATAAGGATCGCAGATAACATTTGTTTTGCAGCAGATAGATACTGAAATATCTGCTACTGGGCCTATTATATACATTCCAGAATTTTGTGTGTAATCCCTCTCGAATTTTGTGTGTAACATGCTGGCTAAATCCCTACAGTTCAAAAAACTATATACTGATGGGCAAAAATATATCAATCTTTTTATTTTTTTCTTAGTTCACTTACAAAAAAGAAAATAAAATGAAAAATTCAAAAATTTGGAGAAAGTAACAAAATTATAAAAATATGACTCATTTTAATTGCACAACATAATAATATCAAGACATAAAATTATTCCACTAAAAATATTTATTTATTTTACCACGTTTTTATTAACGCACTTTCTTGTTTGTTTGTCCAGTACAAATTTTGCAATCGATTTTTAACTTACTTCCCGACTAGCTAGACATTTTAAACTTTTAGAATAGCTCGGAACCCAATGACAATGCATTCTTTTAATACTTTTATTCCATTAATAAATAAATGTTTGAACATTTCTTATAATTGCACTCTTTATTGCTCATTGGATCATTTTCTTTCAAGTTGATAAGATAATTCATCAATATATATATATATATATATATATTAATGCATAGAATTGTCAAGTTTATATGATTCAACAGAAAACTGAAAAATGTGGTGTATAAAAAGTTTTGTTCATCTTGTAATTATATTTAATTAATGTTAATTCGGTGAGATTCAACTAGAAAACAGCCAATCCTATGCAATCATGATTAAGATACCACCTGTTTGGCGAGCTTTTAGTCATGTTTACTTGGCAAAAATGAAAAATTCCATGATTTTTGGGTGTTTTTATAAAATTCCCCGATTTTTCTCTGATATTTACAGATTGATAAAGTTCCCTGATTTTTCCATCACCCTGAACTGGTTTCTCATTACATAAAATTTAGAATCAAAGTGAACAGTCAGTCTCATTTTCTGAGAAAACATCAATTAAACTAGCATCTTTGGTGATAGACAACTTTATCATCAAATATTACTACTTTGTATAAACTCAACTGGTTTTGTTTTTTATTTGGCTTTTAATTTAATATTGTCTACATACATCAATTTGCCACTCTTTTTCTACCAACACACTATTTCTTTTTCATTTGTTGTAAACAATGCCATATGTTTACTCTTTAAATAGTTGTTGCATAAATTTATTTTATCTCATACAGATAAGTATAAACCGTATTAAAGCAAAAACATAGATAATTAGAAATGTTTTTCTTTAAATGTCACCTTTTAAAAAGACAAAAAAAAAAAAAAAAAGTTTTTTTAATTTATACGTTGCTTTCATTAGAACTCTTAAAAACAACAAAACCAAATATTAAGTAAACAAAGTTTCAGAAAAATTCCGAACATTTTAAAAATGCTCCAGGATGTTTGATTAAAAATTTTCCTTTTTTAAATAATTGTTGAACCCAATATGCATGTTGCAAATTTTTTTAAGTGAATTTATTACAGAAAATTCCAAACAGCTAGACCGATGAGCGCTACCTGGATACGTACCCATCAACCCCGGAGCAGAACCGCTCGGCTACGGAACTTCGGTTAGATAGCCTGCGTACGATCCGCAGAAGATCGCGAGTTCGAATCTCGCTGGTGCCTGTGGTTTTGGATTCGTAGATAAAATTTCATGTTATAAATAAAAAGCAAAAAGTAAAAATAATATTTTTTAAACACAGAAAATATTTATATTGGCCTTTTAAAAGTAAGATAAAAATATATATTGTATAGTTTTAAAAGCAAAATTTCACTATCAAGTTAAAAAAAAAAAAGTTCTTAAATTTCTACATTGCTTTTATTAGAGCTCTTAAAAGCAAGAAAAACCAAATATTAAGTAAGCAAAGTTTCAGAAAAATTCCAAACATTTTAAAACGTCCGAGGATGTTTGATTAAACACTTTCTTTTTTCAAATACTTGAATAACTGTTGAACTCAAAATGCATACTGCAATTTTTTTAAGCGAATTTATTACAGAAAATTCCAAACAACAAGACCAAAGATAACAAGATATATTGTATAGTTTTAAAAGCAAAATTTCACTATAAAGTTTAAAAAAGAAAAAAAGTTTTTAAATTTATACATTGCTTTTAATAGAGCTCTTAAAAGCAAGAAAACTAAATATTAAGTAAGCAAAGTTTCAGAAAAACTCCGAACATTTAAAAAGCGTCCGCGAATGTTTGATTAAACACTTTTTTTTTTTTTTTTTTTTTTTTATATTTGTTGAATCCAGAATGCACATTGCAATTTTTTTTAAGTGAATTTATTACAGAAGTTCCGAACAGCAAGACCAATGACCGCTACCTGGATTCGTACCCATCGTCCTCAGGTCTACAAACTTCCTGAGCAGAACCGCTCGGCTACGGAACTTCGGTTAGATAGCCTGCGTAAGATTCGCAGAAGATCGCGAGTTCGAATCTCGCTGGTGCCTGTGTTTTTGGATTTGTAGATAATTTTTTTTTTTTGTTATAAATAAATAGCAAAAATTAAAAATAATATTTTTTAAACTTAGAAAATATTTATATTGGCCTTTCAAGAGTAAGATAACAAGATATCTCGTATAGTTTTAAAAGCAAAATTTCACTATACAGTTATGCCCATCAGTGCCTGACTCTGTCACGCTTTAGGCTTAAAAGATTTCTTTGGCTCTGCCTGTGTGTGAACGCAAGTTTTCATAATTGAGTTAATTTAAAAAATCTAATTCTCCGATTAATAAGCTGTTTAATCCTACGGATTCAGAAAAATCTCACCTTTCATTTGGTACCTTATTTGTAACGAATATTTGATTAGATTTTTAAAAATTAATTAAAATATGAAAATAACGCCTTTAAAATAGACATTTAAATTTTTAATTGCTGCATGCTTTCTCCCCCCCCCCCACCATAAAATGAAATATGCTTCCACGTGAAAAAAAAAAAAAAGTATAAAATATTAAATTTTTTCATGCATATATGAAAAATGATGTCTCTAAAATAATAGTAATAATTTTAAATTTTAAACGTAACGAAGAGATAAATAAAGTGGGAAATTTTCGCACGGGCTTGCCAGCAAATGAATTATTTGAAGTGAGAAATAAATAAAATGAAATGATCATTTTTTAACGGGCGCCTTAGTCGCCCTACAATTAATTAATTTCACTATAAAGTTAAAAAAAAAAAAAAAAAAGTTTTTAAAATTTATATTGCTTTTATTAGACTTCTTAAAAACAACAAAACCAAATATTAAGTAAACAAAGTTTCAGAAAAATTCCGAACATTTTGAAAGCATCCGAAGATGTTTGATAAAACGATTTCTATTTTAAATGTTTATTGAACCCAAAATGCATGTTAAGTGAATTTATTACAGAAAATTCCAAACAGCAAGACCGATGAGCGCTACCTGGATTCGTACGCATCATCCCCGGTCTACCAGCTTCCTGAGCAGAACCGCTTGGCTACGGAACTTCGGTTAGATATCCTGCGTAATATCCGCAGAAGATCGCGAGTTCGAATCTCGCTGGTGCCTGTGGTTTAGGATTCGTAGATAAAATTTTGTGTTATAAATAAAAAGCAAAAAGTAAAAATAATATTTTTTAAACACAGAAAATATTTATATTGGCCTTTTAAAAGTAAGATAAAAATATATATTGTATAGTTTTAAAAGCAAAATTTCACTATCAAGTTAAAAAAAAAAAAGTTCTTAAATTTCTACATTGCTTTTATTAGAGCTCTTAAAAGCAAGAAAAACCAAATATTAAGTAAGCAAAGTTTCAGAAAAATTCCGAACATTTTGAAAGCGTCCGAAGATGTTTGATAAAACGATTTCTATTTTAAATGTTTATTGAACCCAAAATGCATGTTAAGTGAATTTATTACAGAAAATTCCAAACAGCAAGACCGATGAGCGCTACCTGGATTCGTACGCATCATCCCCGGTCTACCAGCTTCCTGAGCAGAACCGCTTGGCTACGGAACTTCGGTTAGATATCCTGCGTAATATCCGCAGAAGATCGCGAGTTCGAATCTCGCTGGTGCCTGTGGTTTAGGATTCGTAGATAAAATTTTGTGTTATAAATAAAAAGCAAAAAGTAAAAATAATATTTTTTAAACACAGAAAATATTTATATTGGCCTTTTAAAAGTAAGATAAAAATATATATTGTATAGTTTTAAAAGCAAAATTTCACTATCAAGTTAAAAAAAAAAAAGTTCTTAAATTTCTACATTGCTTTTATTAGAGCTCTTAAAAGCAAGAAAAACCAAATATTAAGTAAGCAAAGTTTCAGAAAAATTCCGAACATTTTGAAAGCGTCCGAAGATGTTTGATAAAACGATTTCTATTTTAAATGTTTATTGAACCCAAAATGCATGTTAAGTGAATTTATTACAGAAAATTCCAAACAGCAAGACCGATGAGCGCTACCTGGATTCGTACGCATCATCCCCGGTCTACCAGCTTCCTGAGCAGAACCGCTTGGCTACGGAACTTCGGTTAGATATCCTGCGTAATATCCGCAGAAGATCGCGAGTTCGAATCTCGCTGGTGCCTGTGGTTTAGGATTCGTAGATAAAATTTTGTGTTATAAATAAAAAGCAAAAAGTAAAAATAATATTTTTTAAACACAGAAAATATTTATATTGGCCTTTTAAAAGTAAGATAAAAATATATATTGTATAGTTTTAAAAGCAAAATTTCACTATCAAGTTAAAAAAAAAAAAGTTCTTAAATTTCTACATTGCTTTTATTAGAGCTCTTAAAAGCAAGAAAAACCAAATATTAAGTAAGCAAAGTTTCAGAAAAATTCCGAACATTTTGAAAGCGTCCGAAGATGTTTGATAAAACGATTTCTATTTTAAATGTTTATTGAACCCAAAATGCATGTTAAGTGAATTTATTACAGAAAATTCCAAACAGCAAGACCGATGAGCGCTACCTGGATTCGTACGCATCATCCCCGGTCTACCAGCTTCCTGAGCAGAACCGCTTGGCTACGGAACTTCGGTTAGATATCCTGTGTAATATCCGCAGAAGATCGCGAGTTCGAATCTCGCTGGTGCCTGTGGTTTAGGATTCGTAGATAAAATTTTGTGTTATAAATAAAAAGCAAAAAGTAAAAATAATATTTTTTAAACACAGAAAATATTTATATTGGCCTTTTAAAAGTAAGATAAAAATATATATTGTATAGTTTTAAAAGCAAAATTTCACTATCAAGTTAAAAAAAAAAAAGTTCTTAAATTTCTACATTGCTTTTATTAGAGCTCTTAAAAGCAAGAAAAACCAAATATTAAGTAAGCAAAGTTTCAGAAAAATTCCGAACATTTTGAAAGCGTCCGAAGATGTTTGATAAAACGATTTCTATTTTAAATGTTTATTGAACCCAAAATGCATGTTAAGTGAATTTATTACAGAAAATTCCAAACAGCAAGACCGATGAGCGCTACCTGGATTCGTACGCATCATCCCCGGTCTACCAGCTTCCTGAGCAGAACCGCTTGGCTACTGAACTTCGGTTAGATGGCCTGCGTAAGATTCGCAGAAGATCGCGAGTTCGAATCTCGCTGGTGCCTGTGGTTTAGGATTCGTAGATAAAATTTTGTGTTATAAATAAAAAGCAAAAAGTAAAAATAATATTTTTTAAACTTAGAAAATATTTATATTGGCCTTTTAAGAGTAAGATAATAAGATATATTGTATAGTTTTAAAAGAAAAATCTAAAAATTCAAAATATTTTAAAGGTATTGTAGGTCGTTTTAATAATAATTTTAGAACATTGTAGATCTTTATTTTTTTAGCCAGATTTTTCTATTTATTTCGATTTTTAAAAATGAATTAATTATGATTTTTGAAACTAATTTACGTTGCCATTTGCAATCTAATCTTTTATCAAACCAACGAACGTATTCTTTATATTATTGAAATGTCATGTTTGAAAGAAAAATTCATACAATAATTAAAGAAATTGTAATATATATATTTATACATATATTTAAACAAAGAATTGTTAATTCACTAAATTTATTATGTTAGTAAGAGATGGGAAAATAAGCAATATAATATTGTAACTGAAAAACATAAAATAAAAATATTGAATTAAAAAAAAAAAAAAAAAAAAAAAAAAAAGTTTTAAATTTATACGTTGCTTTCATAAGAGCTCATTAAAGCAACAAAACCAAATATTAAGTAAGCAAAGATTCAGAAAAATTCCAAACATTTTACAAATGACCGAGGATGTTTGATTAAACACTTTCTTTTTTTAAATAATTGTTGAACCCAAAATGCATGTTGCAAATTTTTTTAAGCGAATTTATTAGAAAAAGTTCCAAACAGTAAGACCGATGAGGGCTACCTGGATTCGTACTTATCATCCCCGGTCTACTAGCGTCCTGAGCAGAACCGCTCGGCTACGGATCTTTGGTTAGATAGCCTGCGTAAGATCCGCAGAAGATCGCGAGTTCGAATCTCGCTGCTGTCGGATTTGTAGATAAAATTTTTGTGTCATAAATAAAAAGTAAAAATAATATTTTTTAAACTTAGAAAATATATATATTGGCATTTCAAAAGTAAGATAATAAGATATATTGTATAGTTTTAAAAGCAAAATTTTACTATATAGTTACGCTCATCCAGTGCCTGAGTCTGTCACGCTTTAGGCTTACGAGATTTCTTGGGCTCTGCCTGTGTGTGAACGCAAGTTTTCATACTTGAGTTAATTTAAAAAATCTAATTGTCCGATCAATAAGCTGTTTAATCCTACCGATTCAGAAAAATCGCACATTTCATTTGGTATCTTATTTGTAACGAATTTTTGATTAGATTTCTTAAAATTAATTAAAATATGAAAATAACACCTTTAAAATAGACATTTAAATTTTTAATTGCTGCTTTTTTTTTTTTTTTTTTTTTTTTTTTCAGCATAAAATGAAATATGCTTCCACGTACAAGAAAAAAAAAAAAAAAAAAAAAAAAAAAAAAGAACTATAAAATATAAAATTCCCTCATGCATATGAAAAATGATGTCTATAAAATAATAATAATAATTTTAAAGGTAACGAAGAGATAAATAAAGTGGAAAAATTTCGCACGGGCTTGCCAGCAAATAAATTATTTGAGGTGAGAAATAAATAAAATGAAACAATAATTTTTCAACGGGTGCAGTAGTCACCCTACAACTAACTAATTTCACTATAAAGTAAAAAAAAAAAAGAAAAAAAAAAGTTTTTAAATTTATACATTGCTTTTATTAGAGCTCTTAAAAGCAAGAAAACTAAATATTAAGTAAGCAAAGTTACAGAAAAATTCCGAACATTTTAAAAGCGTCCGATGTTTGATTAAACTCTTTTTTTTTTTTTTTTCTTTTTAATTGTTGAATCCAGAATGCATATTGCAATTTTTTTAAGTGAATTTACTACAGAAAGTTCCAAACAGCAAGACCAATGACCGTTACCTGGATTCGTACCCATCGTCCTCCGGTATACCAGCTTCCTGAGCAGAACCACCGCTCGGCTACGGAACTTTGGTTAGATAGCCTGCGTAATATCCACAGACAGAAGATCGCGAGTTCGAATCTCGCTGATGGCTGTGATTTTGGATTTGTAGATAAAAATTTTGTGTTATAAATAAAAAGCAAAAATAATATTGTTTAAACTTAGAAAATATTTACATTGGCCTTTTAAAAGTAAGATTATAAGATATATTGTATAGTTTAAAAAGCAAAATTTCATTATAAAGTTTAAAAAAAAAAGTTTTTTAATTTATACATTGCTTTTATTAGAGCTCTTAAAAGCAACAAAACCAAATATTAAGAAAGCAAAGATTCAGAAAAATTCCAAACATTTTACAAATGACCGAGGATGTTTGATTAAACACTTTCTTTTTTTAAATAATTATTGAACCCAAAATGCATGTTGCAAAATTTTTTAAGCGAATTTATTACATAAAATTCCAAACAGGAAGACCGATGAGCGCTACCTGGATTCGAACCCATCATCCCCTGTCTACCAGCTTCCTGAGCAGAACCGCTCGGCTACGGAACTTTGGCTAGATAGCCTGCGAAAGATTCGAGAAGATCGCGAGTTCGAATCTCGCTGATGGATTTGTAGATAAAACTTCGTGTTATAAATAAAAATTAAAAACAATATTTTTTAAACTTAGAAAATATTTATATTGGCCTTTTAAGAGTAAGATAATAAGATATATTGTATAGTTTTAAAAGAAAAATTTCACCAAAAATTCAAAAATTTTAAAGGTATTGTAGGTCGTTTTAATAATAACTTTAGAACATTGTAGATCTTTATTTTTTAGCCAGATTTTTCTATCTATTTCGATTTTTAAAAATGAATTAATTATGATTTTTTCAACTAATTTACGTTGCCATTTGCAATCTAATCTTTTATCAAATCAACGAACGTATTATTTATATTATTGAAATGTCATGTTTGAAAGAAAAATTTATATAATAATTAAAGAAAATGTAATTTATCTATACATATAAAAGAGCTGAGTCTGTTTGTCCGCTGTAGAATCCTAGGCCGTTTCACGGATGAGGACCAAATTCAGCACGGTTAATGTTTACGACCCGAGAAACTCAACGCTGCAAGCGATTTTACAAAATTCGCCCCCAAAGAGGAGGAGGGGGGGGGGCAAAACGTGGTTTCACAAAATCCTTCATATCTCAAAGAAAAAAACAGATGTCCGTAAAGTTGTTGCTTTAAAATATAGCTAATACAAATGCCTAAAAATTGATTTCTGTAATTTTTGAAATTCGGTCCCCGAGGGGGGGGGGGAGGGGGCGAAACGTGATTTCACATAATCCTATATATCTCAAACAAAAAACAAATATACGTGAAATTTTTGCTCTAAAATATAGCTAATGCAAATATCTAAAAACCAATTTCTGGAATTTTAGAAATTCAGCCCCCAGGTGGGGAGGCAGGGGGGGGGGTTTAGGGGCAAAAACAAAAAGAAATACATTTAGGCCGTTCAAAATTGATACAGATAGGTTTTTGAATGCCTGCACGTCGAATGGGGATATTTTAGAAAGTGTAAAATTATTAGAAGGACCGGGAAGGGGGGGGAGAGGGGCAAAAAAAAAATAGAGTTAGATCATTCAAAATTGGTACATAGAGGTTTTCGATACTTACAAATCAATTGCGGATATTTTCGAATTTGTAAAATTATTAGGAGGGGCGGGAAGGGGGGCTATGGGCAAAAACAAATAGAAATACAGTTAGGCCGTTCAAAATTGGTACAGAGAGGTTTTAGAGGCCTGCAAGTCGAATGGGGATATTTTCGAAAGTGTAAAGTTATTAGAAGGACCGGGAAGGGGGGGGGAGAGGGGCAAAAAAAAAAAAGACTTAGATCATTCAAAATTGGTACATAGAGGTTTTCGATACCTGCAAATCGATTGCGGATATTTTTGAATTTTTAAAATTATTGGGAGGGGCGGGAAAAGGGGATGGAGCGGAGGGGCAAAAAAATAAAAATAGAGATTGATCGTTCAAACTGGTGCATAGAGGTTGTTGATACTTACAAATCGATTGCGGATATTTTCGAATTTGTAAAATTATTAGGATCGACGGGTGGGGGGGGGGGCGAAGGGGGAAAATAATAGAAATAAGAGTTAGAGCATTTTGGGAATTTTTTTCCGAAGGCAGTGAGAACCCAGTGCGACATTTTTCCTAATCAGATTTTGTTTCTCTTTTTTCACGTGATAAAAATTAATGCAATTCTGAGAATTCAGTAATTATAGTGATTCATTTAAAGGTAAGGACCAGCGAAGCGGGCGTCGCCTGCTAGTATATATATATATATATATATATTTATTTATTTAAATAAAGAAGTGTCAATTCACTAATTTATTATGTTAGAAAGAGATGGGAAAATAAGCAATATGATATTGTAACTGAAAAACATAAATAAAAATATTAAGTTTAAAAAAAAAAAAAAAAAAAAAGTTTTTAAATGTATACGTTGCTTTCATAAGAGCTCTTTAAAGCAACAAAACCAAATATTAAGTAAGCAAAGTTTCAGAAAATTTTAAAACATTTTAAAAGCGTTCAAAGTAGCTTGATCAAACACTTTTTTTTTTTTTTTTTTTTTTTTTTTTAAGTAATTTTTGAACGTAAAATGCATGTTGCAATTTTTTTAAGCGAATTTATTAGAAAAAATTCCAAACAGCAAGACCGATGAGGGCTACCTGGATTCGTACCCATCATCCCCGGTCTAGCAGCTTCCTGAGCAGAACCGCTCGGCTACGGAACTTCGGTTAGATAGCCTGAGTAAGATCCGCAGAAGTATGCGAGTTCGAATCTCGCTGGTGCCTGTGGTTTAGGATTCGTAGATAAAATTTCGTGTTATATATAAAAAACAAAAATAATTTTTAAACTTAGACAATAATTATATTGGCCTTTTAAAAGTAAGATAATAAGAGATATTGTATAGTTAAAAAAAATCACTAAATTTCAAAAATATTTTAAAGTGTTCTAGGTCGTTTAAATAACAACTTTAGAACCATATAAATCTTAAAATTTTTTTATTCTTTAGCCCGATTTTTAAAAATTAATTAAATATGATTTTTCAAGCTAATTTACGTTGCCATTTGCAATCTAATCTTTTATCAAACCAACGAACGTATTCTTTGTATATTTGAATTCTCAGGTGTGAAAGAAAAATGTATATAATAGTTAAATAAATGTATAAATAGTTAAATAAAAAAAAATGTTTATTCACTATGTTTATCATGTTAGTAAGAAATGGAAATCTAAGCAATATGATATATATTGTCGATTTCAAAAAATTAACTATTTAATTAAATTCAAGATCTTCTGTATTAGAAATCTCTCGAAATTTAACCTTTTGGTATGTAATTAAAAAAAAAAAAAGAATAATAATCGGTTGCAAAGATTTCAAAACAATAAATGTTTAGTACCTAGCACGGGCAAATCCGTGCGGGTCTTCCAGGCAGAAGAAAAATGTGTTAGGTTTCTGTTTCCAGAAATAAATCTTTCACTCACACTATATAAAGAGAGATCGATTTCTGGAAACAGAAGTCTAGCACTTCTTTTTTTTTAATTTTACAAAATTGTGAAACTTAAATATTTCTATAGCGACGAGTGAAGGCAACCGTCGTGGCTGAGCGGTCAGAGTCATCATGTTACTCTTCCTAAGATGGCGAGTTCGAATCCAGGCGGTGCAATTCGGTCTCATTATGGTCATACATTTTAAAATTCTGCGTTAAAGTGTACGTCATACCTTTAAAAAAAAATCTAGAGGATACGTGTTCTAAACGTGCTGGATTAATTTAAAGCAAAGTTCTGGCTATATACAATTAATGAAGCATCGTAAACTAGTTCAATGCGTGGCCGGGATGGCCGAGTGGTTCTAACCTCGGGGTTTAGCGTTATCGCTCTCGCTCAAGTTGCGGGTTCTGTACCCGTTGAAGCGAATGATGATGGATGAATGTGTGATTAATAATGATAGTAATAATAACAATATTAACTATTGATAATAGTCTGTCTCTATCTCGTTTCTCCTTTAATTAATGTTAACCTGCCTCCTTTTCTACCACTCGTGTCGTCCTGGATGCTGCGGGGCGGAAAGTGGAAGCCTGCGTGGGGTGCGGTTCGGGGCCGGTGCCCCTTCTCTGTACTGGGGCGTCGAGTTCCGGTCCCACCCTCCAGCGTCTTCCACTGGATTCCCTGCAGCCATTTTGCTGATTTTCACAAATTACTTCTGTTAAGGAAGTCTGATTTTTTTGGCACTTTTAACTCTCTTTCGCACGCCTTCGGATAGTGGTTTTTATGTTTACCAGAACTGTGTAGCGATAATTTGATATTGTTTTATCGATATAATAATCGATTAATTGATATAGTATCGATAAAACAATATCAATTAATCGATATAGTATCGATTAATCGAAGATTAATCGATACAATATCAATTAATCGAAGATTATTATATCGATACTATATCGATTAATTGATATAGTATCGATAAAACAATATCAATTAATCGATATAGTATCGATTAATCGAAGATTATTATATCGATAAAACAATATCAAATTATCGCTACACAGTTCTGGTAAACATAAAAACCACTATTTCAAGATGTTTGAAAGAGAGTTAAAAACGCCAAAAAAATCAGACTTCCTTAACAGAAGTAATTTGTGAAAATCAGCAAAATGGCTGCAGGGAATCCAGTGGAAGACGCTGGAGGGTGGGACCGGAACTCGACGCCCCAGTACAGAGAAGGGGCACCGGCCCCGAACCGCACCCCACGCAGGCTTCCACTTTCCGCCCCGCAGCATCCAGGACGACACGAGTGGTAGAAAAGGAGGCAGGTTAACATTAATTAAAGGAGAAACGAGATAGAGACAGACTATTATCAATAGTTAATATTGTTATTATTACTATCATTATTAATCACACATTCATCCATCATCATTCGCTTCAACGGGTACAGAACCCGCAACTTGAGGGAGAGCGATAACGCTAAACCCCGAGGTTAGAACCACTCGGCCATCCCGGCCACGCATTGGACTAGTTTACGATGCTTCATTAATTGTATGTAGCCAGAACTTTGCTTTAAATTAATCCGGCACGTTTAGAACACGTATCCTCTAGATTTTTTTTTAAAGGTATGACGTACGCTTTAACGCAGAATTTTAAAATGTATGACCATAATGAGACCGAATTGCACCGCCTGGATTCGAACTCGCCATCTTAGGAACAGTAACATGATGACTCTGACCGCTCAGCCACGACGGTTGCCTTCACTCGTCGCTATAGAAATATTTAAGTTTCACAATTTTGTAAAATTAAAAAAAAAGAAGTGCTAGACTTCTGTTTCCAGAAATCGATCTCTCTTTATATAGTGTGAGTGAAAGATTTATTTCTGGAAACAGAAGCCTAACACATTTTTCTTCTGACTAGAAGACCCGCACGGATTTGCCCGTGCTAGGTACTAAACATTTATTGTTTTGAAATCTTTGCAACCGATTATTATTCTTTTTTTTTTTAATTACATACCAAAAGGTTAAATTTCGAGAGATTTCTAATACAGAAGATCTTGAATTTAATTAAATAGTTAATTTTTTGAAATCGACAATATATATCACATTGCTTAGATTTCCATTTCTTACTAACATGATAAACATAGTGAATAAACATTTTTTTTTTTTTTTTTGTTTAATATATGTATATTAATTACAATTTATTTAATTATTATATAAATTTTTCATTCCCACCTGTCAATTCAAATGTACAAAGAGTACGGTCGTTGGTAAGATCTATAAGGTTCTAAATTTGTTATTTAAACGACCAAGAATACTTTAAAATAATTTTGAATTTTTAGTGAAATTTTTCTTTTAAAACTATACAATATATCTTATTATCTTACTTTTAAAAGGCCAATATAAATATTTCCTAAGTTTAAAATTATTATTTTTGCTTTTTATTTATAACTCAAAATTTTATCTACGAATCCTAAACCACAGGCACCAGCGAGATTCGAACTCGCGATCTTCTGCGGATCTTACTCAGGCTATCTAACCAAAGTTCCGTAGCCGAGCGGTTCTGCTCAGGAAGCTGCTAGACCGGGGATGATGGGTACGAATCCAGGTAGCGCTCATCGGTCTTGCTGTTTGGAATTTTCTGTAATAAATTCGCTTAAAAAAATTGCAACATGCATTTTGGGTTCAATAGTTATTCAATTCTTTAAAAAAAAAAAAAAAAATGTGTTTAATCAAATCGTTTTTTAAATATTTGGAATTTTTCTGAAACGTTGCTTACTTAATATTTGGTTTTATTGCTTTTAAGAGCTCTAATGAAAGCGACGTATAAATTTAAGAACTTTTTTTTTAAACTTAATATTTTTATTTATGTTTTTCAGTTACAATATCATATTGCTTATTTTTCCATCTCTTGCTATCATAATAAATTTAGTGAATTAACAATTTTGTATTTAAATATATATATATATATATATATTAATTGCAATTTCTTTAATTATTATATATGTATATATATATTTTTTTTTTTTTTTTTTTTTTTTCACACATGACATTTCAATAATATAAAGAATACTTTCGGTTGGTTTGATAAAAGATTAGATTGCAAATAGCAACGTAAATTAGTTTCAAAAATCATAATTAATTCATTTTTAAAAATAGAAATAAATAAAAATATCGGGATAAAAAATAAATAAATAAAGATCTACAGTGTTCTAAAGTTATTATTTATACTTTTAAAATATTTTAAATTTTTAGATTTTTCTTTTAAAACAATATAATATATCTTATCTTACTCTTAAAAGGCCAATATAAATATTTTCTAAGTTAAAAAAATATTATTTTTATTTTTTGCTTTGTATTTATAACAGAAAATTTTATCTAGAAATCCAAAAACCACAGGCACCAGGGAGATTCGAACTCGCGATCTTCTGCGGATCTTACTCAGGCTATCTAACCAAAGTTCCGTAGCTGAGCGGTTCTGCCCAGGAAGCTGGTAGACCGGAGATGATGGGTACGAATCCAGGTAGCGCTCATCGGTCTTGCTGTTTGGAATTTTATGTAATAAATTCGCTTAAAAAAATTTGCAACATGCATTTTGGGTTCAACAATTATTTAAAAAAAGAAAGTGTTTAATCAAACATCCTCGGTCATTTGTAAAATGTTTGGAATTTTTCTGAATCTTTGCTTTCTTAATATTTGGTTTTGTTGCTTTTAAGAACTCTAATGAAAGCAACGTATTTTTTTTTTTTTTTTTTTTTTTTTAAACTTACTATTTTTATGTATTTCAGTTACAATACAAATTGTTACTAAATATACAAAATCGTAGATACAGGTGAGATTCGAACTCGCAATCGCCTGTTTATTTGCCGGTGTTTTATTCAGCTTAAGTACTGTGGTAATTTAATAAGAATAAATTTATAAATTAATTATATATAAGTTAATTTTATAAAAATAAATTTATAAAATAGCAACCCTATCGAAGCTAGTAGATGGTTTTGCTATTAATGCTAATTTAATTACAATTATTTATTTAGGATAAGATGGAAAATACTAAGTTTGAGTTCAGGTCATGCTCGTTGATTTTATTTTTCATGTTTCTCTTTGGTTTTCTCTGAAACTCGTGTAAGTACAGGCTAAGACTCTTTAGAAAGACCTCCCATGGGAGGCATTTTCCACAAGCCTATGTCCCTTGCGCTGACAATATACTTTTACCCATACACACATACATACATCAATTTAAGTTGCTCTTCTTCAAAATACAGTGGGGGAAAAAAACTTTAAGACCATTATCGAATTTTTTTCTTTGCATTCAAAATTGAAAATCTGTTTGTAAGTCATCTTCACATTTAATATATAAAATGCAAGAAATAAAACTAGTTGGCATAGGGGGACTCTGCCCAGTTCCCCATCATATATATATATTCAGAAATTTCTAGAACAGGACATTCTTTTAACATAGTTATCATGTTAAGAGAAATGAATTTGAAAAAACGCTTGACACAGTGACAGAATGAAATCCCCACCTAATAGGCTATCCACCGTTCACTTCGATAGATTTATCTTATTCTAATCTATTAATTTATTTTATCAGGGTAAATTTCGTAGTTTAGTTTTCATGCTACTATTTCCAATGCAACAATCCTCAAAATGCATATTTATATGCGGAAAGTTTTCAATTTTGTTATGTTGATAAAATCTTAAATAACGAATAGCTTACGAAATTTTCCTATTAGAATATTTATAATCAGTCATGTTCATACAAGTATCATGAATGTTATTTTGAAGTTGTCTGATATATTTATGATCCTGAAAATGGCCGTTTATGCGCAATTTTGTATTATTCTGCCATTTTATGAGGATCGTAAATTCCAAATAACTTACGAATTTCTTAAATTAGAAAATTCATACTCTATGGTATTCATGCCAGTATCCTAAATAATATTTCAAAAGTAGTCTGACATCTTTACGATGAAAATATATTTAAAAATTGACGTTTATGTGAAATTTTGCCCTATACTGCCATGTTAAGAAATTCGTAAATTTCCAATAACTTGCGAAATTTTCAAAGTAGCCTATTTATAGTTACTGATGTTCATTCCGGCATCAAAAGTGATATTTTAAAACTGGTCTGCCTTTTTTACAGTAAAAAGCTTTCATTTAATGCACGTTTAAGTTAAATTTTGTCCTATTCTCCCATGTTAAGAAAATCGTAAATTTCTAATAACTTACGAAGTTTTTTAATTCGAATGTTGTAAACGAATAGGGTTCTTGCCAGTATCGAAAGTAATATTTTAAAACTGGTCTGACCTCCCTGCGATCATTTGTTCGTGAGATATCGTGTAAACAGACTAACAAACTAACGGACTAACACACTAACAGACACCCTACAGACAGACACCATACAAATTTTGCCATTTTCGGATTCCTCACACCTGAAAACATGTAAAAAAATAAAAAAAACCGAGGTCGAAAATTTTCACGATTACCTAAGTTCCCCATACCTATAGCATGATGGGGAACTAAAAAGTCAAAAAACCGAGGTCGAAAATTTTCACGATTACCTAAGTTCCGCATATCTATAGTATGATGGGGAACTAAAAAATTTTCACGATTACCTAAGTTCCGCATATCTATAGTATGATGGGGAACTAAAAATATGAATTTAAAATAAGTTTATTTTCGATATAAACTAAAACTGTGTAATGTAATCAGATGGAAAAAACTTTAAGACCAGTTAGAAAAGTGATTGCTTGCATAATGAGATGACGCCACATTTACATGGTTTTGTGCGGGACAGTTGTTAGAATGAAAAGAAGGATTTTTTAATCATTTAGCTGAGTGTTGAAGCAACTGAGGTTATGGGCAGAGGAAGTTTACTGAGTGAAATTTAAAAAGGGAAAAATTTGGCGTTTCGAGAAAGTAGAACGAGTGAAAGGCAAATCGCTAACAAAATCGAGGGGTCTAAAATTGTAGTTTATCAATTTCTTGCAGATTCATGCAGATATTGTACAAAAATTAGAGGAGGTAGACATTCAAAACTATCAACCAAAATGAAAAGAAGTGGTATAAAAATGGCTGTTAAAGACAATGCATGTTCTTCAGCAATAAAAACTCTAAAGCTTCAAGTAACAGCTAGAACTGTTAGAAATGTCCTGAATCGTGCGGAAAACATAAAATATTCAAAATTAAAAAGCAAACCTAAGCTTGAAAAATGGCATATTGAAGCAAGATTGAAATTAGCAACATCTAATGTTTTAAAACCCAACTTTTGGCAAAAAATTGTGTTTACATATGAAAAGAAATTTAACCTAGATGGACCTGATGGTTTACAAAGCTATTGGCATGGTTTAAAGCAGGATCCTACGTATTTCTCAAAGCGAGTGCAAGGAGGGGGATCTGTCATGATTTGGGCAAGCTTCTGGGCTCGAGGTAAGACTAATATTGTATTCACTAAAGGTAATATGAACTCTTTTGACTATCAAGATATACTGACAAACAATTTTGCTCCCTTAAAAGATGAGCTTATGGATAAAAATTTTATTTTGATGCAAGATAATACGTCTATGTACAAATCTGTTTCAACCATTTCTTGGCTAACTGAAAATTTTGTGAGTTTTATGGAATATTCGGCCAAAAGTCCAGACTTGAACCCCATAGAAAACATGTGGGGTATCATTGCACGCAAAGTATATGAAAATGGTAAACAATACCATTCTGTTTTTGAGCTCAAATCTCCTATTTCAAAAGCATGGGATAAAATATCGATTCTAACATGACACATCTAGCAAAATCCTTCCAAAATCGTCTTTTAGAAGTAATTCGAGTGAAAGGAAAACATACAAAGTACTAAAAATTAGAATGCAATACTTTTAATAAATGTTTAACTTTGTGGTCTTAAAGTTTTTCCTACACTTTTATATTGTGAAAAAAAAAAATCATTTGTATATAATATATAGCTACAACTATTCTTTTATAAAACTATGTGAAGATTTATTATTTTTTATTCTGTTTATACTATTTGATGTTTCTTTTTTTAGTAAAATTAAAATTTTTGCAATTTCATATGTGGTCTTAAAATAATGCTGCATTAATTGTAGTAATACAGTGATGGAAAAAACTTTAAGTGCAACAGCTGGAAAAATTTCCCCCAACTTTTTAATACTTTCAAAATTTTTCAAAAGCATTCAAGACTAACTTACACTAAAAAAAAAATGTCCACTGACTAACAAGGGGTTAGGCACCCGGCCATATTAGTTGAAGCATACTCTTAAGAGAGTCTAGAACCTATCTAATAGTCGCAGATGCAATTTTCCCCATACACAAAATTTATCTCCGTTGATTTAGAAGCGTTTATCTTGAACTTATACCTGAAATAACAGGTTGCGCTTGTCAGCCTAATCGTGTGGTTGTGTGGGGTAAGGCTGAATAACTACTCTAGGGTCTGGAATGTCTTCTGTTTCTAGTCGTTCGAAGTTTTCTGTGGATGTTGCAAGATTTGACACAGGCAAACATATTTTTACCCCTGGTGAGACTAATCCCAGAAAATGCATGCATATTGTGCATTGTTAAAAATAAAAGCTTAAAACACAAGAAAAATGGTTCCAGTGAGCTGCAGCCAACATTTTGTCGCAATATTTAACTCTTTTAGTGGGTCTGTTTCAGAAATAAGCATCACTAAAATGGTAAAAATTAACACCAGAATATAGATTTCAGCAAAAAATGCCCATTATGCACCATTGTTTTGGTTAAACGTTGAACTACAATCTTTACCAATGTGAATCTTTACCAGTGAATCTAACAGTTCATTGTTATTGACTAAGAACTCATGTGCAAACTTTGAGCAAAATCGATTGGATGGAAATGAATTAAAAATTGATTTCAATATTTGACCCAGACGGACAGAGGTCCACCAGCAGCCGAGCGGTTCTGCGCTCATAGCTGGTAGATGTGAAGTGTCGGGTTCGATCCCAAGTCGCGCTCATCGACCTAGCCGTTGGGAGTTTCTCCGAAACTCGCGTAAATATGAGCTAAGACCACTTAGAAAGACCCTCCACGGAGGGCATTCCACCCTTAGGCCTAGGACCCTAACGTAGTCAATCGGCCTTAAACCCTATAACCAACCAACCCAGACAGACGGAATAACCAAATTAAACAAAAGCGTGTAAAAAGTAGAGAAAAAATGTATAAAGATTTGGAGATGGACGGAGTTCTTGACTAGAACAAGAAACTTTTGATTTACAATATCATAAGTATAGGTTGTTAGAAGAAGGGGGAAAAAAATGATTATTAAAAAAAACAAAGTTACGCATTTTGAGAATTAGCTTCGGAAATTAAGTAAGAATTTTATTGATGAGGCAAAATCATAGGACATTTTAGCAATCGGTAGTTAAAAAAAAAAAAAAAAAAAAAAAAAATATTGGAGCATTTAGCTGCAATTAATTGTAAATTTCATTAATTAGCGATTATCGGGGAAATTAGTTTCATTTTTATTGATAAAAAACAAGAATTGGTGGTGGGGAAAGGGTACTAAAATAATGAAAAGGGGTCTTTTAGGGTCTTTTCTTTAAAAAAGTGACATTTGTGAGATCTGAAATCTAGACATCCTATCTCCACTTAAAACAGAGTTCACTAGCTTCTTCTTTTTTTTTTTTTTTTTTTTTTTTTGGATGGAATAAATATAAAAGAAGATCATCTGCACTCGCGGAAATTTAACTGAGCTCTGCTATTCATTTATCCATGAGACAAAGTTATTGATTATTCCTCAAAAAATGATATTCAGACTAGTAATAGTTTTATTGGATTGTTTCGAGAATAGTCATCAAACAAAGTCTATTCATTGACTAGTGCTTGCCTAAATATTTATTTACAAACCATTTACCAAACACAACTAGTATGTTTTGGCCACCACAAGACTTTCTTCTCTGTTTTCCTGCACAATTTCACTAAGTGCGTATAATTTATTAAAACTATTATTTATTTAAATTATATAACATGATGAATGCAAATCATTTTCATCTTAAGGGAATATATTACTAATCATCCAAAGAAAGACAGTTTTATCATCTTTAAATAACAGCTTAAACTAGTATGTTGAAGCCACCACAAGACTTTCTTCTATATTTTCTTATACAAATTCACTCAGTAACAATATTAAAAAAAAGAAAATACGATTTTTTTCCCAAGGTTTTTTTTTTATTAAAAGTAAAAAAAAATCGATAACTTTGTTTTAAATTATCACATATTTATAGTTCAACCATTCGTTTTAAAGTTATTGACGAGACCTTTCGAAAGATACCCATCTTGAAAATTTACTCCCCTCGAGGGGGGGGGGAGGGGGTGAGCGGCTCCTACACATACAAAAAGTTTTTCTCAGTTGACTATCTCTATTATAAATAATTATTGTACATTTCATAATGATTACTAAAAAAAAACCCTTTATGCACATTTATACAAAATTTTGTTCTATATCACCCTGTTAAAAATTTAGAAAAAGCGGGATGGCAACGCAACCTGTAAGACAATTTTTACCAAAAGTGGATAGGCACTAATGTATGTCAAGGTGCAACTACATACCAATTTGTATGAAATTCTGTGCAGTAGTTCCTGAGATACAGTTGCCACAAAATTTTGTCACACACACACAGACTGACAGAGAGACATTTTCTAAAAATGGTGAAATCGTAATCTACAGCTCTCAAAACGTGTAAATCCATCAAAAACCCGAGGTCGAAAAATTTTACGAATCCAATACTTTCTTCTATTGAATATAGAAGAAAGTAAAAATATCAATGTCTTCGTTACAATATGTATAAATAATAGGTATAGAAGGAAGCCACAACTTATATACGGGATTTTTTAGATTTAGATTACCTAAAAATTAATTACACGTCCTATTCTACCAAAGCAAACTGAATAACATATTCTGAGGCATTCCAAGCAATAAGGTATACAATACTTCTTTTAGAATTTCTCACTTGAATTAGTTAGTCATTAAGAATTAATCTTCACTTGTGTTGAGTTGAGTGAAATAAGGTTGCAACAGAACTACGCAATGGTCTATTGGTGAAGGTCTGAGAATCACTCTCAAGGATGGTCCGGATGCATGACATGGCAATTTTGATTCTCCACAAAAAAGAATGGCTATTCCGTTTGATCGACACCCCCTGTAATAATGCCTCCGGGCTCAGTTTTACGTCACAGAAGATCGGCCGATTACATCCAATCCCCACGATCCAACATATATTATAGTAAATGTTCATTGGATAAAATCGGCCGATCTTCCATGACGTAAAGTTCAGCTCGAAGGCATTATTATAGGAGGTGTAGCTTTGACAGCCGGATGACCAGTGCATTAATTCGAGCACTTGATGACGCAGCAAAGATTAACGGGGAACAAAAACTGTCTTGCTTTCGGTATCTTCGCAGACGAGAACACATAACCTCCCAATTATTATCCACAGTCATCGCTACTTGACTTTCGGTATTCTAATGGGAATTGAGCCAAAATTATTCCTGAAGAGAAATAATATTTTACCCTGTTTAAAATACTTGGCTGATGCAGCTTAACACGTAAAACTTGCAATATGCGTTATTAGGATAAGGGGAAAAATAAATAAATGAAAATGAAAGCAGTTTTTTAAATAAAATTTTTTGACAACCATGCAACATACAAGCAAGTCATAATACATGCATTTTTATCCTATAAAGCTTAAAATCGCATGCAAAAATGGAATAAGTGTTCCTACTAGTTAACAAAAATTTGGTATGAAGGAGAGGCATTTTTCCGTAATCCGAATCGGCAACTAAGGCCCACTATACACTGACGAGACATGAGACAAAGTTTGAAGCGACGTGCGACACGCGCATGCTCTAAATACAACTTCATCTCCTGAAAACTGTTTAGAGCATGCGTGTGTCGCATGTCGCTTCAAACTTTGTCTCGTGTCTCTTCAGTGTGTAGTGGGACTAAGACCGATCGACTTAAGTCCTACGCCTTTGTTAGACGTCCGCCGTGGGGTGGAGGGGTGGGGTGGGGGTTCTGGGAAGAATTAGAATTAAATTAAATCACAGACAAAGTAAAATAGGGCACGAACTTTTCGATTATCCATTGTTAAGAAAAAATTTCAAAATTTTCCAAGTACACGTTATAGTTAAAATTCTAATAAATTGTGAAACCATGATAGAATATTTTAAAATTTAAAGTGTTTGATATGGTATCGGGTTAATTAAAAACCATTTTGTAAATTCCAGTAAAATTAAAAAGGAATAAAATTATTTACTTGTACCTTTTCCACTTCTGACTACAATTCTTTGGAGTAAACAAACTAGCCCGTATTTACACGAATTTCGGAGCAAGCTACTAAATCTCCGAAAAGCACGACCCGGAACCGAACCCGCCACTTGCCGTATACCAGCTTCGAGGGTAGAACTTCTCGGCTATTGGTTGGCGCCAAAAATACAAGGATTTAAAGAAGGTGGAGTGAAATTGCATTTTGTGCGGTTGTATTACAGACTGATAAAAATATTCAGAAGCGCGGAAAATTCCATTTCATACTTTACATAAGTCTCCTGGTCCCCTTTTGCACAAATGACTATTGTTGTTCATTAGCTTTTCTATCTTCGGATTCCTTTCTACAAGGAGGACAAATAGCATTGTGGGTACGAAACCAAAAAAATATACTTTTTGAATAAAGATAAAAACCAACAGTTACTGATATTGCTCATTGTAGTATATACAACGAGAGTAACGCCATCTGTTATAAAAAAATTTAACTACTTTTATTTTTTGAAGTCTTGTAATGCACGAAAACTTTATCTACATGATTAGTTTTTTAGGTTTAGAGTTGGGATGTATTTGCCTTTCTTAATTTGATAGTTTTTTTCGTTTTTACAAATAAACAAATAAGAAAGCATGAATAAAAATTGAAATAAATCAATTAAAATTTGTTTGGAAGAGGTGATTTGTGTAAAATTCTATATAAGTACCTCTGTTGGAGTGGACGGCATATAGCGAGGGATGGTGTCCCCACCCAGCCTGTGACGCCTTAGTTGTTGGCAGGGGTCCAAGAACCTTCCAAAGCTTCATTTTCCGACTCCCATTTATAGACCTGGGGAGGGGGCAATCAAAACTTACTCTTTCATGTAAACAGAACAAAGTACAAAATATAAAAAGACATGCAAGCACATTCAATAAAAGCAAAGGTACATAACAATGTGCGCCGCTTATGTTTTAATTGAAAATATAACTATAACCGATGATGCCACCAGTGTTAATGTCAACAAAGTATCCTTTTTGAAGCTTATTTTAAACCTATTTAGCCGTGAAAACTTGGCGCATGACATAATTAAAATATATATTATTTTATTTATTTTGTATGTTAATTATATTAGAAATATCATTCTCACATTTATTTTTTGGTTTATCTTTTCAGTTTCAGCCACTTTTATATCTACATATACTGGGCGGCGGGGGGGGTCTATTCTGGTGTGATCGAATCAATAAAAGCAATTGAAAATGAAGCCAGTGATTCAAAATAGCCTTGCATTGTAGCCAGTGATTCAAAATAGATGCTATTGTGATTACCTCTTAAATTTTGAGTTGAACAGTTTTCAAATATGGCATGTTTTGTACAATGGGTTTTATACATATTAAAAACAAAATAGATTTTAAAACGCAAATAATTTTTATACAATTATTGCTTTCCTATCACATTTTTAGAAAATATTGTCCTTGTCCTAAGAAGGAAAAAACAGTCAATCTTTCGAACAGAAGAACTTTTCTAGCTTTTCTACTGAGACTCAGCAACTAATAATCTGAATATTTAAAAATTTCTTAGTAACTGATTGATACCTGATTTAATTTTACAAGAGTAATGGTAATTAGCATTTCAAAAAGTTTACTAGCAAATGAAATTATCGAATTTGAAAGTTTTAGCAATCATGCGGATGCTTCAAATGTGAAAAAAACTTTAATTGCAATTAACACTTCAAATGAGCTTCATTTATATTGGTCATCATTCGACAGCAAATTTTGTCAATTTAATTTTTTATTTTCTTCTATATAAAGTAGAAGAAAGTATCTGATTCGTAAAAACGTTCGATTTCCGGTTTTCGATGGAACGACACGTTTTGAAAGAACCAGAAAATGATTTGATCATTTTTAGAAAATGTCTGACAGCCCTGAGCTCGAGACCACCAGGTCGTGTAAGGAAGAGTGAACCGGCACAGGGTGGAAACGTAGCAGGCAAAGTTCTCTAAAAATAAGTGATAGGAAAGAATAAAATTTAAGTTTTGCTTTTTAATATATATCTCTCTTGTACAAAAACGTTATATCTGAACACTATTATGGATTTAAACCCAGTTTTGTAATTGGAAGTATGTTTCTTTCACTTTCCATTGTAACCTATATTTTGAATCATTCGGTATATGTGATTTCTAATAACAGTTTTATTGCTGTCGATGCCAAATTGTCAGGAAAAAAAAAAAAAAAAAAAAGGTCTATACTAGTCGTGATTAAAGTTGGGGGCAAGTTAAATAAGATTGGATAATCTCTCTCGACCAGGTCTGCAAAGGAACTAAGGATGTGGAGCTTCTAGTTCTCGTCAACCTGTTCTGCATAGTCAAGTACTCGACTTCGCACGTAGTTTGCCAAAGTAGGAGAGCCATCTCCTCCGTGAAATATGAAAAATTGTTATGGTTATATATACAGGCCACCCTTAGGGGTGATTCCTAGATCATTACCAAATGCCCTCTGCGATGGTGTAGTGTAACAGTAAATCGCCTCAACCTCAGCCCAATATATCTAGCTGAACGTATTTTTGTCCAGCTGGACAAAAGAGGACAAGCTGGACGGAAAATGTTTGCTGCTCTTTCATGTGATTGAAATAGCAGTAAGCTTTTGCACGCACAGTGTTTAAAAAACTCAGAAATACAAAAAAAAAAAAAAAAAAAAAATTATAAGAGTCAACTTAAAAGTACATTTTGATGCCCAAAATTTTCCACTACGGAATGCCATAAGGATGCAAAGTATAATGGTTTCTGTAGATGAAGCATTAAAAAAGAAACCTTTCTTGGTTTACCCGTGCGTACAATTTCAAAAAGTAAAAAACTGCTTTAAAAAATATATATACATATAAACAACTGTCAGTGTTATGCTCGATCTAAAACAGTTCAGTTTAATAAAGAACAATGGCATTCTCTTCGACATCGAGAGTACTTTACCTTGTTATTTCCCACGCGTATAGTCCTGAATTTTCCCAGGATGCCCTTCTTTTTGTCGCTGAAGGCTACGCTGTCAAAGTGCTCCTCTTCGTCCTCGTCAAGCCCGCAGCTCTCGGCGGCAGGTAGTTCGCACTCCTTAGCAGAGCTCGACTGCACCAGCTTCATGTATTTAAACTCCAGCCTGTTGGAAAATGAAATATTGTAAGAAAGGAGAACTTTTGCTTTTATTTGTTTAATAACAACACCAGCAAAGATGGCGGGTAAGTCAAAATATAGATAAAAAGTCATGTTACGATATACAGCACCGAAATAATTGCGTTAAATGATAATGAAGAAAATAAATGAAGAAAACATCATAACTTGCAGTAATACGCAAAATTATTTCAGGTCGATATTGATCGCGACTGCTCATTAGGCAGTCTTCTTCATGCCGATCTCGCGCCTATATTTCTTCTTCTGAAAAAGATTTTCCTTAATTATTTCGAACCAAAACATTTTTAACTCATGGTGTTTGCTTAAAATTTTTTATTCGTTATTACAATATATATATATGTATGTATTATAATTTTACCACATCTCCCTTAGCGTTTACAGCGGTCTGAATTCTGAAATTGACGTTGTTGTAACTTCAAAAGTATTTTCTTGTTCTAATCTGTTAAAAACTTGTCGTCGGATTAAATAGAATTTCGATGTTGCAGTTGCAGTTGCAGTTGCTGCCGAGATAAGAGAGCGAAACATTTTAACATTTTAGCATTGCGTGAGCCGAATGACATCTATTTCTAGCAAAATGGTTCATCATCATGTGATCGCAGCACTGAAATTCGGTTCAATTTAGCCCTAAAGTTTTAACAGTGCAATCAGTAATATAAATAAGACATCTGTTACTTCTTTAAACAAAACCCCACATTTTTTAAACATTTGTGTAAATTCTCAAGTTTTTTTTTTTTTTTTTTTTTTTATTTACTTATTTATTTATTTATTTATTTGAAAAGTAGCCTGGAAAAAAATATAACATTAAAAATTTCCGAAAAGTGGAAATATTTTGCATGATTTATGTATTTTTTCTAGACAAAGTTAAAAAGATTTATTTGAAATTCCAAAGCCTGAGAGGTATAATAACCTTTGTTTGCAGTTGAACATTCCACCTTATTTGTTTAGACCCACCAAATCTGAATAAAGAGAACGGGCAATACCGAGCAGAGCTACGTAAATTCTTTTGGAAGGACTAGAAGTTTTGATGCTGTCACGTTTTCTCAATAATGAAGTCACATTTTACCATGTTTTTATTAACTTCGATTCTTGTGTGTTTGTGTGTTTGTCAGGGACAAATCTTGCAATCCAATTTTAACTAACTTCCCGACTAGCTAGATATTTGAAATTTTCAGGACAGCTCACAACACGGTGACAATACATTTTTCTAATAATTTTAGTCAACTGCTTCAAGTTCCGCTGCCTTCGGCAACGTTTATATGATTCGGCAGAAAATTTATTTAACTAACTTCCCGACTAGCTAGAGATTTGAAACTTTCAGAATAGTTCAGAATAAGGTTAAAATGCATATTTTTAATACCTTTAGCCAAATGTTTTGGGTTCCTGCTGCCTTCGGCAGCGTTATCAGTACACAGATTGCAATCGATTTTTCCCTAACTTCTCGACTAGCTAGACATTTGAAACTTTCAGGATAGCTCAGAATACAGTGACAATAAATTTTTTTTATAGTTTTAGTCAACTGTTTCAGGTCCCTACTGCCTTCAGCAGCGTTTATATGATTCAATAGAAAATTTATTTAACTAACTTCCTGAATAGCTAGACATTTGAAACTTTCAGAATAGTTCAGAATACGGTGAAAATGCATTTTTTAAATATTTGTAACCAAATGTTTCGGGTTCCTGCTGCCTTCGGCATCGTTACCAGTACAAAGCTTGCAATCGATTTTTCACTAACTTCCCAACTAGCTAGACATTTGAAACTTTTATAATAGCTCAAAACACGAGAGCAATGAATTTTTTTTTTTTTTAATTTATACAATTGCTCCGGGTTCCCGCTGCCTTCGGTAGCGTTTATATGATTGAACAAAAAATTTAAAAACATGGTATATAAAAAGATCTTTTTATCTTGTAATTATTTAAAGTTTTGTTTGATTCTTTTGGTGGTAGCCAGTTGGCCAGTCAGAAAGTGAGACAGAGAGAGAGCAATGCAAAGAAGCAGCTTTGAAGCGATATTTTGTATGTGTAGTGGAATTTTGTCAGTTAGAAAATGATTTAGGGCTTCAATTCGGCCATTCTAGTTGCTAGTGAATTTAAAGCCCATCTAAGCTTCGAAAAATAAGTTCTGGTATGGTTAATTCAGAAATCCTCCGGCTGTTAATAAATGTCACGGGTTTTCGGAAAACTGTGGAGCCATCCTGACTTTGAAGATCTATTCTTCGGTTATTCAGCCACCCAGGATACAAGTGATAAATAAGCAAATTTAATTGTATTGAAAAGTGTAGACCTAGAAAAATATCTCAATTTTCTTATATTGCTTAGATGCGAGCCATTCTGGTCTCATATTAATGAAATGCTAAATTCTGTAATAAGTGTCCTTTTTTTTTTTTTTTTTTTTTTTTTTTTGCGTACATATGTGCTGTGTGAACACCAATAAATGATGTAGTAAGTATTTAAGTTTTTACTGAATCAAGAATATCGATTTCCTCAAATACACAACCAAATTTTTGTGTGAAAATAACCATTATACTCGATAAGACGTCACAGAGTACAAAACTTAAAAAAAAAAAAAAAAAAAAAAAAAATCATAAAATCATTTACTTTCTGTTCTTTTTCCAGAAGTAGACGACCAGGACAAGTGGAAGCAGTCCCAGGGCAACGCTGGCACCGATGACCATCTGCAGCTCTTTGGGGATGACGGAACAGGTCACGGTCCGTGTGAAAGATCCTTCCGAGGAGGCGTCCGGCAAGATGCATCCTTGCGGAGAGATATAGTGATACGTTTGGTGTCCGTGCTTGCACTCCCCTTTCACCACCTGTTAAAGAGAAGGAAATATTAATTAAGCGATAAACTAATATTATTACATCATTATGTACCGCGCAACAGTTGTAAATCTGAAACCTGACTTTTCGTTACGTTTTTTATATTTTAATACTTCTTTATGTGCGCTTTGTGGGACGGACATAGATCAGAAAATCGAACAAATCTTTTAGTACAAAATAGAAAGGTTCTATAGATAAATCTATTTCCAAAAACTTTATTCCAAGATCGTAAACCTATTTTTTAATTTTAGAATAATCTTTTATGATTGTTATCCTATAAGTTCAGGCCAAACGTCTGCAAATTCCCCCCCCCCCCCCCAAAAAAAAAGGCCATAACAAAGATAAAATTTTTTGGAATGACATTCAATTGCGCGATTTCATGTTCTATTGAACTTGAATTCTGTATCACCCAGCATAAAACTAAAATTCATGTTCAATGGAATTGGATATCTGCTTAAGTTTTATCCTCCCCTAAATTTTAGAACAACAATAGCTATTATTGCCTTAAATGTGGCGTCTAAATTGAGAAAACAGTTTATGACATAGAAACTGAGATCAGTTACAACAACGGCAAACAGCGAATGTAACATTTTAATCTTAGAAACGGTAGAATAAAGATAAATACGAAGATGTGAACCATTCTCGATTCATTTTACGCACAATAATTCTAAAAATAGATCATGTAAAACGTGCGTTTGTTTGGTAGTGATTTCAAAATCTGTAACGATAAAATAATAGCAATAAATCAATTAGTTTTGGGTCCATAGCTTTGGGTTTATAGCTTGCATTCACGCGAGTTTCGGAGAAAACCCCAAAAATCTTCGAACAGCCACGCCGACAAGCGCGACTTGTGTTAGAACTAGAACCGACCCTTCCCATCTGTCAAATATGAAAGCAGGTTTATTTCTAAAGGGATTATTAACAAAAAATTATAACACTCTGGAAAAAGAAAAGTAGAGCATTTAAAAGCAAATAAGGTAGTGGAAGAAAAAAGGAACAAGATAAAAAGTCCGCTCGTTTACCTGGTAGTCGCTTTCCCTGCACACCCTGCAGGCGAGTCTCGTCTTCCAGAGGAAGTGAAAGTTGCATCCGTCACAGGTGCCGTCCGAGCAAGCCGAAGGCGGACTGATGACACCGTTGCCTTCTAGGTTACTGTCACAACGGAGGGTGATCGTCGTGCTGCGACCGTCCATGCAAGCCTGAGTCTTCCTAAACATTAAATATATACATATTAACAAATATTGACTCGTAAAATATTAAATAAATTCAAATTATTACCAGCTTTGAAACCATTTTAAAAATAAAAACGATAAAAAACACTACATATAATACTTTTAAAACATGGATACTTTTCTTTTTGGCCTGATATCCGCGTCATACAGAAATTGAAGTGTTGAACGGATGGTGATGTCATCAAGAGTCGGTTGGTTTAATTGATAAAATCGAAAGCTATAACGTTGTTTCACATGCTTCCTCACACTAGAGGTCTGCACGATCCAGGCCTGAGACCCGATCCAGAGCAAGGCCCGGTTCTTGGCCAGATTCTGGCCGAATTTCTCAATTTGGTTTCGGGCAAGGCTCGGGCTTAATTTTTTTGTGTATACTAGGGCCAGGCCTGTACTAAATATTTTCCGGGCCACTTCGGCCCAAAAAATTTTTTCATGTTTCTCGTTAAATAACAGAGAAGGTAAATGATAAAAACTTTTCTTTAGTCATTTATTTTGAATAATTTTATAGATTAGTGTGTCATAGGAAATTTTGTTTTGTTAGAAAGTATTTATTACTTCAACTTGGTTGTTTGACTGTGTTTGATCGAGCTCTGATTTCCGCAAATATATTTTGGAATGTTTCGAAACTGATATATCTTATTTAAGGTCACAATAGCAGGTTTCGTATTCAAAATGATATGCATCTCGGTACTAATTTGCGCACAAATACAAACAAAAGAAAACAGACACGTTACTCTCTATGAGGCCTCATGTCCTATGATCTATAGAGTTTTCCCATAGATGTCTCCTTATGTTCCAGATCATTTTTATTATTATTATTATTAAACGAAACCCCTCTCACATTGATCGAATGCGATTTTGCGAAAGCATCTGATGCACATAGCTTATATATATATGTTGAGGGGGATGTTTTTGTTTCGAATGAGCGAAAAAAAAAATTGTACCAACCGAAAGTGCCTATTTTAGCATACCATGTTCTTGATGAGTAGAATCGACTCGAAATGAATCATCTTGGGGCTTTCGAAAACGAGCAATATTAACACGAGAGTTAACTTAAAAAAAAAATCTACTACTTACTCAGAAGACGTGTAGAAGAAATGAATATCTTGTCCTTCGGAGCCTTAGAGAAGAAGAAAAAAAAACATATTTTTACAGTAAACTAGAAAAATAAAACAGATCAAATCAAAAATATATAAAGGGGAGGGGAAGCATAACTCACCTTGTGCAAATTCTTCCGCGACTTCGATGCCATGGAGTTTGTGCTTCGTCGTGATCCCGATCAGAGTGTCTCCCAAGCTGTGGAGAAGAGGAAACTCAGTTTATATCTTGCATTATTTTTATAACCCACATTAGAATTTAATTTTAGAGGACACACATTAATTAGAAATGTATCAAGTGATCGTAATTAAAATCGTAGAGCCCTCTGTAGCTACAGCTAAAATGCCGCTTCATTCAACAATTTATAGATACACAATCCAAAGAAAACTTTTAATATCACAAAAAAAAAAAAAAGAAATCTGATAGGGAGCGCATTATATCGAAATACAAACAAGTTATAAATTCCAGTGCGAGCATCGTTCATTTGTTACCGACTGTTTAGTGAAGTAAATCATAATTTCTCAACATGCCTCCCACCCCCTCATTAAGGAGTAAAATGTGCAAGCAATGAACAGTGCGCTAAACAGTTGACCACAGCTATCGCCAGTGTTGTGCCGCACATAGCAACGTTATGCTGTCCCACAGATCAGCTAAAATTGCAATATTCCCCCAATAAACCATGCTCATTACAGGGTCCCATAACTAAAAATCACAAGGAGGGAGAACGGATCGGCCAAGGAATTTGAAATAAACTTCTAGTAACCCTGTCATCGGTATTATGTCATCGCAAAAATCTCTGCGCATAAAGTCCCTTATGTTGAGAGGCACCATCCAGAATAAAAGTGGTAGACGCAAAGCACTATCGCTTGTTAAAGTTGAGGAAAGAGGACATCTGTTAAAGATGTCACGATATCTGAGAGCAGTTACACTCATTTTCTTTCAAAGAAGAATGGTTCAAAGATAAATTGAGAAGTGAACCGTCACCAGGCGGTATGGAAATGTAGTGAAATTGTGTGAAAAGCGCAGTGATTTTCTATGACCCAAATCTGACAATTCTGAGTGTTAATCATTCTAGAACTCCTACATTGATAGGCTGACGTATCCGCCATTTTCTAGCCCATAAGAGCGGCTGACGATATTATTGATGGTTTTTCGGCAAAAAATTGCACGAATAACTCCAGAAAAGGACACTGCCTGTTTATATTTTCTTCTAATCCCGAAAAAAGGAAAAAGTGGATTATAAATCGCAGATGTAACTCGTGGATACCTGGAGCAGGAGCACAACTTTGTAGCATAAGATTTTCCTTATTTTCAACTTTATTTTCAATGTTGTTTAAAAATTTAATATGAATGTACCGTTTTTTTAAGTTATTGTTTTTAAATTCTTTTTAAATTAACTTTAAAACTGCATTTCTTTTAACGTGAAGGGTTGCAGTTTTGAGAATGTTGGCGATGTTCTTAAAATTGCCAACTTGTTTGTTTCGTGATAAGAAGTTCTAGCTCACTTGATCTGTATAGAAGTTTAAAGACGATAACAACGCTAATCAGGTAACCTAGCTTTTTCTACCGCCAACACTTTCCCAGACGGGCTAGAAATTTTCCATGACGGGCTTTCCCAGGCGGACACTGCGCCAGCTCTTATTATGTAGGAGTCTTAAATCATTCCATTCAGATAAAAAGTACTCCGTCATTCGAGAGTATGTTTCACTGCCAGGACTCATCGACTTCAATTCAAGCAGGAAAAGGTCAGTGTAAAAGAAGAGCAATAATCAGTTTCGGTAATAAGCAATTCCTGGTTGTGATACATATTATCGGAAAAATGTGCACTTTTTTTTTTTTTTTTTTTTTTTTTTTCAGTATCTTCCAGGCCGTTCCGGGATCCGGACATAATATCGCGGGATAAAATATCGCAATAAAAAAATAGTATGATCTATTTGAAAATTTGATTTTGCGCCACGCGTGATCTCTGGCGAGGGCCACAGGGCCTTAAAAATGTTAATTAATTAATTAAAATAAATAAATAAATAAATCATAGAGTTGAATTTTATTATTTTATGTATGTTTATTTTTAAGTTATTTTATCTTTTGCTTTTCACTCTTCAAAATACATTTTAAAAATCGCGTACATCACTGCTGACATTAAAGCTGAACACTGTTCACAAACTTGAACTAAAATTTTTAAAATGGCACGATTGAATTCCTTATGACTTATCTTGACAAAAGTCAATAAATATAGTTTTTAAACTATTTTAAGTAAAATTTATAAACATTGTTGTTGTAGGTTTGTCAGAATGTCAGTGCTCTAACTAAGGTATGTGTTGTCATGAAATTTTATACAACATTACTAATAATTACCAACTCATTTTTGCTTTGTATTCATTTACGTCGGCCATATTTTATCCTCGCGATATTTTGTCCCCAACCCGGCTGTTCCACACGATGCGTCTAACTGTCGTGACACTGCACGTACACTACTGACGGCAAGATCATTCGTCAGTGACTGTTAGACAACACCCGTTGCTACGTCTGAAATAAATCCTGTATACGCTAAACGCATAGCGATCCAGTTTTTTCAAATCGAGATATCATGTCTCTTATACTTCGCTGTCTCCAGCACAACTTCTTTCGACATCAGAATATCAAAATGCATATGAAGAGGAGGAAATGCAATAGAAATATTCGTTAAAGTCTGGTTTCTCTGATGATTTTCTTTCACAGAACATAAGATTATAAATGCAAACTCATTTTTCAGGAGATTTACAACCTCTCAGATCGATTCCAATCCTCCAAAACCTTTAATTATTTATATGTCTTTCATCACGCGATCAAATTACCTGGTTGATCTTTAGGGGAAACTTCATAAATTTCGCTAATGACCTAATTTTCAAAGACAGTTTTTTATTTTTATTTTTTATTGTCCTTCGTTTTTCCGAAAGAGTGAACAGATACAGAAGTTTGTTGAGGTTTACATTCTCCTTGACAAACTTCGGTACCTGATAATAGTAGCAATGCAAATCCTACCACTTCCACCTATGTTTTACATATAACTTTTTTTTATGTATGCAAGTTAAATGAACATGCCCAAAATGGGAAGATCTGATTAGGGAAAATAGATATTTCATGAGTTTGAGATTGAAAATTGGATCCATATAGTGGGAAAAGGAACTTCAAGTAGGCAAACTCCCTATTTTCACTAGCAGCATGAAAAGAGTGATAACAGGTTCAGAAACTAGATATCTTCAAAGAGAACAAAAAATTTTTAGAGGATATTTAGTAGATTGTGTAAGAAGTTGAAATTGTACATAAAGGAACCAAAAGATTTTATTTTGAGTGAAAACGGATTTCAATAAGAAGAAACCGCATATAAATAAGGGTGTTAATAACTTCGAGAAGGAAGCCACGCTAATAGTGTCATTTTTAAAGTCCTCTAGGTTATTTGTCTTTGATGTTTTTCATCCAAATAAATGCCTTAATTTGGACGGTTCATTATAAAAGTGTTGTAACTCCACATTTTTACTTAACTGTATCACATTTAGTCGCATCTTTCATTACAAAAGTGAAGAAACTCCAATAATTGCATTAAAAATCCCATAAATGGCATTACTTGCAATTTTCAGCAAACTACAACTTCTAAATATTCATTGTAAAACTAAAGTTTCTAATTTACTTTAAATTATATTTAATATAATTTATAAATTCTTATAATTCTGAGTTATATTAAACTTAAAAAATCGATAATATTTACCGAAACTTGCCTTTTCTTTATACGCATAAATTTATAGAAAGCTCATTATTTCAAATTCCATTTACAAGGAGATAATTCACTTTTACAATGAACGACCCATTTATCATTCAGTAAACACCCCTAAACTCCGACACAAAACTATTACACATATAAACTAGTATGTTGTGGCCACCACAAGACTTTCTTCTATATTTACCTATACATATTCAATCAGTAACAATATTTAAAAAAAAAAAAAAAAAGTACGATTTTTTTTCAAAGTTTTTTTTTTTTTCTTGTTAAAAGTAAAAAAAATCGATAACTTTGTTTTAAATTATCACAGATTTATAGTTCAACCATTCGTTTTAAAGATATTGACGAGACCTTTCGAAAGATACCCATCTTGAAAATTTATCCCCCCCCGGGGGGTACTTCCCCCCAGGTGGGAAGCGATGCCCCCTCATGCAGAAAATTTTTTTCCTAGTTACATACTACTATTATCAATAATTCATATTAATTTTACAATCACAAGTTTAAAACAACTCTTATTATGCACATTTATACGAATTTTTGTCCTATGCTGCCATGTTAAAAATTTAGATAAAATGCTATCACAGCGCCACCTGTTGAACTATTGATCCCCAAACATAATCAGCACCAGTTAATGTCGGGGACCAACTAAATACCAAGTTTGGTTAAATTTCGTTAAAAAAAAAAAAAAAAAAAAAAAAAATGCGATTTTTTTTCTGTTTTGTTAAAACTAAAAAAAAATCGATAACTTTGGTTTAAATTATCACAGATTTATCGTTCAACCATTCGTTTTAAAGGTATTGACGAGATATTTCGAAAGATACCCATCTTGAAACTTTGCCCCCCCCGGGTGGGAACTCCCCCCCCCCGGTGTGGGGGGGGGAACCGATGCCCCCACATGCACAAAATTTTTTTCCCAGTTAACTATTACTATTATCAACGAGACCTTTCGAAAGATACCCATCTTGAAAATTTACTTCCCCGGGGGGGGTATTTCCCCCCCAGGGGGGGGAACCGATGCCCACACATGCACAAAACTTTTTTCCTAGCTAACTACTACTATTATCAATAATTCATATTAATTTTACAATCACAAGTGTGAAATAACTCTCTTTATGCCCATTTATACGGAATTTTGTCCTATGCTGCCATGTTAAAAATTTGCATAAAATGCGATCACAACGCCACCTATTGAGCGATTGATCCCAAAATCTAATCAGCACCAGTTTATGTCAGGGTGCAACTAAATACCAAGTTTGGTTAAATTTCATTCATTGGTTCGTGAGATACAGCGTCCACAAAAAAATGAAACAGACAGACAGACAGACAGACAGACAGACATTTTCTAAAAACTATTAATTCGTGTTCTCCATATCCCAAAACATGTAAATCCATTAAAAAGTGGACTTCGAAAATTTTCGCGTATCCAATACTTTCTCTATATTACATATAGAAGAAAGTAAAAATTTAAAGGAAATTCGTGCAGTTCAATTTTTTATGTTTATTTATGAAAGACAAATTATTATTACTATTTTTACTTTCTTCTACATGCAATATAGAGAAAGTATTGGATTCGTGAAAATTTTAGACCTCCATCTTTTGATGAATTTACACGTTTTGGGATGTCCCGATCACGAATTGATAGTTTTTAGAAAATGTCTGTCTGTCTGTCTGTATCACTTTTTTGTGGACGCTGTATCTCACGAACCAATGAATGAAATTTAACTAAACTTGGTATTTAGTTGCACCCTGACAAAAACTGGTGCTGAATACATTTGGGGATCAATCGCTCAACAGGTGGCGTTGTGATCGCATTTTTTGTAAACTTTTAACATGGCAGTATAGGACAAAATTTTGTATAAATGTGCATAATGAGAGTTATTTTAAACTTGTGATTGTAAAATTAATATGAATTATTGATAATAGTAGTAGTTAACTAGGAAACATTTTTTGTGCATGGGGGGGGCATCGGTCCCCCCCCCCCCCCGGGAAGGGTAAATTTTCAAGATGGATATCTTTCAAAAGGTTTCGTCAATACCTTTAAAACGAATGGTTGAACTATAAATCTGTGACAATTTAAAACAAAGTTATCGATTTGTTTTACTTTTAACGAAAAAAAACTTAGAAAAAAAATCGTATATATATATATATATATATATATTAATATTATTTCTGAGTGAATTTGTATAGGAAAATATAGAAGAAAGTCTTGTGGTGGCCACAACATATTAGTTTTTCTTTTCACCTCAAGAAAGAAAATGAATGCTCTCTTGAAATATACTCTGCGGTAAACAGACCATAAGGACCAAAACACTTTTTTAAAAAATGTCCTTACCTGACAGACTGGGTCACGAGAGGCACACTTCCAGCCCCATTCTGAGACGGCACGATGGTTGCGCGACACACAAACGAATTAACCATCTCTTCTGTCTGAGGATCCAAGGACTAGAAAGGAAGAGAAAAACAGAAGTCAGATAAAACGTTCAAAATGGAACAATGGACATACAGAACAATGTTTAAAACACGAAGATCGTGGGTTCGATCTCCTGATAGGTTATATTCGTTTCCAAATAATAACACAAGTCTACAAAAGTAGGGGAAAGTGGTGTACCTTGGGCATAAGTGTACCTCGGACCCATGCCACTTCTAGCTCTATTTATTTAGATATATAAACAATATCACATGCAGTTAAAACATTTGTTGTTAGGGGGTCTCAGTGAAGTAATCCATGTTAGCTTGGAAGCTCAACTTTTTGAAGAGTTCTTGAAAAAGTAAATTCACCTTGCAAAAGTAATTTTTTCTCACATACTTTTATGTATTTCTATACCCACACATACATTGTATATTCTGAAATGAGTGTTATGCATCAAGAAGTAGCTTTCTAGCTATAACATCATATGTTTGTAATATCAAGTTAAGCCCAACCTGAACATCATGATCAGTAAAGAATTTCGAGTGGACTATATTCATTTGTATTATAAAATCGCCAAAAAATGTTTATAGACTCACGTGGTAGGTGACATTATTTTTGCATTCTGCGACAGGCTTCCCTCCTTGTCCGCAAAGAGAGATGTTGAAGACGTGGAAATACTGTGTGCCACTGGCTGTAAATAAAGGACTTCCCCGAACTTCTGTATACCTATGAGGACAAAAGTAAATTCACTAATCTGAGAAAATAAATAATTATAAGATAAAAAAAACTTTTTATAAACCATGTTTTTAAATTTTCTGTTGAATCATAGCTATAGAACTAACTACATTAGCACTTTATCGATGCGTATTGTTACGAAATTGGAAATAATTGTATTCATTTTTGTATAAATTCTTTCAAAGAGGCCTAGTAAGTTGATAAAATGTTAATTTTCTGCATTTCCAGCTCTTTTTCGCGTTAAAATAGCTTAATTTTTCCTTTAAAACGCATTAAAAGCTCCAATAGGCAAGTAATGGATTTGGCGACTTTTGGCGAGAAAATCCTTGTTATGTATATTCCAAAGATGGACGTTCTAATATGATTGGTTAAAGAGTTACGGGAAATTTGAATAAAAAAAAAAGTTGGTTTTAAAAATAAAATATTAATCCTTTCAGAACAACATATATTTGCATCATGAACTACATTAGCACTTTATCAATGTGTAGAAAATCTTTAAAGTGATAATGACGTCCATTTTTGCCAGATGCAAAATTTAACTTTTTACAATTTTTTAACGCTCACGTTTCATTAAATGCATTTATTTTTATGTCGGAAGAAAATGAACTCGTAAATTTTTTTTGGCAACCATTAAATTATAGCTAGTATTTTAATGACTATTTTCATTGCTATTAGGATGCTATTATTTTCATATTTTAATTAATTAAAAGAAAACTATTCGAAAATCTGACTTCGAAGTATTGTGTTGTCACCGGGTTCTGAGTTACTGTGAAAGTTTCAAATGTCTGTCTAGCTAGTAGGGAAGTTAGTTAAAAATAGATTGCAAGATTTGTACCGACAAACAAACACACAAACAAACAAGAATAGAAGTTAATAAAAACATAGTAATAATCAAACTCGTAAGTCGAATGAAAATTTTTAACGTAATCTTTGAGAATCTTTCTATCAAACCCAAGATAGTATTTCTCATAGATTACGAATCACACAAGATTTTTCAGGACTTTTGAATTGAATAAATTATTTGTTTTTTTCTTGAATTTCGATGATTTTAGAATTTCAAGTCATGCAACAACGAATGATGAAATTCAACACTGGCAATATTTTTTGGGAATGTGCAGTACTCACTCTGGCAGCGTGGAAAGATCGAAGAACGTTCCGTCCAGCAGGTAGATGCGGCAGTCCGTGTAGCAGTTCTGCCCGTCCTCCGACCGAAGCCCCGGACCGCAGGACTTGCAAGACTCTGGACCTTGCGGAGCAGACTTCCACAGGTAGGTGTTGTAGGGGCAAGGGTAACACTCGAGACTCTCGGAATCCTTTAGGTAGTGACCAGGTGGACAAGGGATGCAACGGTACAACATCCTGTTAGTTGGGGAAAAAAATTAACAATCAGATAATAATAAATAATAATAATAATAATAATAATAATGATCAATGAAAAACAGAAATTTTATATGGCACCACAAATACTGCATTGTTGCAAAAGAAATTCGGTAGTACTCTCCGGCTGCATTAGATTGATCTCCTGTTGGCAAAGTGCCAGGACGATTCTACTCACGCGCTAGGGAAGACAGCAATGGAAGAGAGAGGAGAAATTTTTCTATTACTCTTGTTTCGTTTGCTATGTGTAGAATCATTGATACTACGGACATTCCTATTTTATAAATGGACCAACCCTTTTCACCCATGCGCAGATGAAGCCAGGGATCATTCTTCTGCGGTTTATCACTATGTGTTATTATGCTTATTAATCCACTATTTAGAGAGCAACAGTCGATTTATCCAATTTTTGGTCAGTACAAATTTTTTTTTAGTTGGAAAGTTCCGATTACTTTTTCAACAGAAAAAAGTTACCAGAACAAGGAATGGATGACGAACCTACGTCTTTAAGATAACGCATGAAAGCTCTTCTAACTGAGCTATCTGGTGGACATTTCACTTAAATTTATTCATTCATAATGAAGTTGGAAAAATTCATCTGCTCTGCGATTAACAATACAGCTTTCTGATTAATTAATATAGACACGTTATGCTAAATACTCAAATTTGATCCTTGGCCTAATCAATCGACAATTTTGGAAAACTAATTCGGAATTTCCATCTAAAAAAATATGTTATAGTATTTAATCGAAGATGTAAATTAAATAATTAATTCTTCCATATATTTGCACATATTTAAAGACGTAATAAAAGAATTGCAGCTCAGATTTCCCAACTCCGTCTGTATGTCTGATAGGCTTGTGTGTGTGTGGCCGTAAGCTCCATGTAAAACTTTTACTGCTACGCATGAAGCATAAATATAACTAAGAGTCATAAAAACGTTCTTATGTCACACAGGAGCTGAATTGAATCAAATTTTAATGTGAACTAAAGTAGAAAAGGGTGAAATTTAGGGCAAATTTACGAAAACACGGTAAAATGTTTATCTTATATGGTTGTAGTTACTACACAACCGAAATTTCCTTTTAACTTGCATCTAATTTTTAACAGTGTATCCCATATTATATAATACATGATTGTTAGGTTTGAGAGAAGAATAGGTTGTTATGGTAACAGGAGTCAAAATGTCACTCGTCGCTTCACACTGAAGTGGATGGTGTAATTGTGCTCCGAGAAATTGATCATTGCACATAAGTGTTTGATTCCCCATTTGGCCTAGGTTGAAAGTTCACTCTCAGTTCTCTGAGTCCTTTAAGTCACCAGGAGGGAGGGGAATGATCCATTTAAATTTTCTAATAAATCAGTTCATTACAGGTTATCTAGTATTTAAAAAATTTTGATGTTCCCTGAATTTCCCAAGAAATCTTTCTTAATTTTTCTCATCATTTTCTTCCATTTCGGCGTGCGTCATTTTTAATTTACATTTTCGGTTTGAAATTTAATAGGTTCAATCAACGTTTCATGACATTTTTGGGATTTAAATAAAATCCTTTTCCAGCGCTGCAAAATTTCCCCACTCTTCCTTGATTACTAGGTTTTCTAGATTGGAAGGTTTTCTGTATTAGTAGCGACATCTCTTGACATCTTGATAGAAGCTACTGACATTTAGCAATGTTGTAATACGAATCTTTACCTAAAGAGGTCGTTCGTGTTTTTGTTATAGTGCATTCAGTGTGAAATTTGAATGAAAGTGATACGTTAGTCGTTTGTCCGAATTCAAAAATAAAAAAAGAATAGTTATTGACCAGTTTTGACTCGGGAAAAAAAAAAAAAATAACTGTGTGTTATAACGAAGTGTATATTTTGCAGAGGTAAGTTTTTTTTTTTTTACAATAGTAAACGTATTAGTAAATCCTATTTTTATGTATGTTCTACATACGGTACGTTGAGCTAAAAAGTTGATTTTTCCGTAAAATAGGGTTTTATTTTTATTTTTATAAGTTTTCCCTATCTTCTGATTACTCATTACAACCTATATATTTTTGTCGCGCACTAAAAAAAAATTGAACCTTGTAGGATTAAAATATACGTCAAAAATATAATTTCTCATTTGATATTAATAATCCAATCTAAATACATATTACTAGATTCAGTAAATACTGTCTTATGTATAGAAATAGCAGTTTATCACTTTAGTTAAACTTTTCGTCTCTGTTCCTTATAATATGGAAGCAATAAAAAAATTTCCAGGTTCTTCTCTTATAATTCTTTTATTGCAATCAAAAAACTTCTAAGCATCATTCATATAATTAAATAAGTATTCACATAGCTGCCAAATTTTCCCGATTTTCGGGTTGGTGCTCAGTACGGCTGATATATTTATTTATTTATTTAAATTTTATTGCTATAGTACCGTCGAAAGCTTTTAAGAAATTTCAGAAAATTTAGGATGCATTGTACAAAATTTCAGGTTATTATTTTGCACCAAAAATCAGGGTAAACTTGAGAATAGGGTGCCCAGTTTTACTACAGTTTGGTGTGAACACCAAGTGAAAATATAAAAATGTAGCAAAATTTTTCCACCACTTTTTACAAACAGAAAATTAACACCTATTATTGCTCACTGTAACCTGAAATTTTTTTATAATATGTATTATCATAAGAAAAAAAATTGAATTTTATTAATATTCTACTGTCGGCAGCAAAAGCATCCGAGCACTAGCCAATAATTCCGACGTCAAAAAAGTATACTTAATACTGTTTTGTTAAATAAATCCTTGTCGAATCATGTTCTTAGGCTGACTAAGAACACGAATCAACAAGGATTTATTTAACAAAGCAGTATTAAGTGTACATTTTTAGACAGGGATTATTACTAGTGCTCGGATACTTTTGCTGCCGACTGTACATCATGTCTAAGAACATCTTAATCTAAGGAAGGGGGCTTCTGCATATGAAAATGATGTATATTTAAAAGGTAAAAGTACACATTTTCTTTAAAATTATTATTATTATTATTATTATTACTATTGTGTGTGTTTAAAAAAAAAAAAAAATGTTCCACGTGACTTTTATTACTAAAGTCTGGCTTACTTTAGGAACAAAATGGTATTATGGTGTTTGAATGACAGTAATTATTTTCTGTAATTTAAACTAAGTTGAAATAATTTAAATGTGTAAAATACGAGGGAAAAAAAAAAAAAAAAAGACATGCTAACCCTTGTGCTTCTCTCCCTTGCGGACATCTCTGACAATCAGACGCACCTCCGGCCACAGTGTTGAGGACTTCTATGTCGTAGATCTTGGCCATGTCACTTTGGACGGAATGTAGTGACGTCACATTCTCGCCAATCCCTACTTTCTGGAATACCCAATTGAAAGTGTACACATCGTCCACCGTGATATCGTAACTGCAAATGTCAAAAATAATATGTAGATCAGAAATTTACAACACTGGTTCATGTACACATATTTAAATACACACATGCAGTATAATACACGCACGCAATTATGTATGCACACATTTTAATAGAGTAAGTACATACACACTTATAACACATAGGCACACTTCAACATATATGCACAGAATTTTAATATTTACAGAATGTGTAATGCAGGGCGCGAAATTTCCGCTCGCCAGCTCGCCATTGGCGAGTGGAATTTTTTCTGTGGCGAGTAAAAATTTGATCTAGTTATAGACAGAATTCTTACACGATACGATGACAGAAAACATTCTTTTTATAGATCTAAATATGGCAAAATCTTGCCATCTTATAACCTCATATTTAACCTCTCCTTTTTCGATTCTCGGAGTGCCGAGTGTGTGCGCTGCCCAACAGTTTTCTTCCCGACACATTTTCCAGTTTTTTTTTTTTTTTTTTTTTTTTTTTTTTTTCTGAAACACCAAGGATTTGCGCTCGTAAGCAACGATTTTATCGAAATTTATTCCGAAATGACCATTTCCAAATGACAACAATGAACAAGTTATATGCATCGACATTCCGTCTGATTACAAAAATAAAATGGACGAAAAAGACATTTCTGATGTAAAAAGTTAAATAAATAAATAGATAAATAAGGAAGATTAATCAGTCATAATAAAAAGATTTTCACGGGATATTGTTTGACAAAGTGTTTTTTTTTTCTTTCTTTAATGATTCTTTGCATTTATATTATTAGATGTTTTAATCTTTTTCAAATCTCAAATACAATACAGTATAATGATTTTTAATTATAGGTGATTATAGAGACATGATGATTGATATAGACACACTTTTAATATATATAATTTTAGGCATATTTGTAAAAGCATTTCAAATAGTTAGGAAAAATAAAATCCCCAAAATGCATTAAAAAAATAAATAATAATAATAAAAAATAAATAAATAAAATGACAACCCTATTTAGTGGCAAGTAAAACTTTTTTTTTCGGTGAGTGTAATTTCAGTTGAAATTTCGGACCCTGGTGTAATGCATACATTTTACAAATATATAATGCACACCCACATTAATACAGATACACCCATTCACACACTTTTGGCCAAAACAAAAAATGCGTGAGCGTAATAATTTTATTTTTTCCAGCACTGTGCACTCTCGTTTTCATTTGTGGTAGGAAAATTATATTTGATATCTCATTTCTAGAAATCGACCCCAGCGATCGATTTGTTAGACAACGGGAACAGTACCTGAAATGTTGCTTGGGAGTTTTGCCAACCCAGCTCTGAATTTCTTGAACGGGCCTTCGGGTGGAACCCTAGAAAAAAGAAAAATACAATTATTTATTAAACAGAAAATTTATTAGCAAAATTCTTTAACACTATGCTATTGGATTTGCTAGCGACTTTTGTATTCATAAATAATTTTTATATCTACTGCGGAAAACTCCCACAAGTAAGACTTGAGATGATATTAAAAATAAATAAATAAATAAATAAAATAACAATAATGAATACCTTTAGAGCTATAATGACATCAATTTTACCCTTCAAGTCTAATTTTTCACAAAGTTTTATGTCAATTTTAGTATTTACGCGTCAGTTTCTTTTCATTTCAAAAAATAAATAAATAAATAAATAAATAAATAAATAAAACCAACTCATAAACTTTTTTTTGACATTTTAAAAAATTAAAATAAAGTATGAATTTTTGGCAATTTTATTCCAGTATTGATTCTGCGTTTTTTAGAACTCTCATTTATTCTACACAGCGCCACATATTCCCATAGCGGTGACTTTTGGAACTAACATATTTTTAGTGCAACCCTTCGTCCTCGTCTTGTTAAATTATCCTACAAAATTTGGCGCTATTCGCGCAATTAGATCACTCCACAGAACACTGTAAACACTGTCAGTTTAATTATTGTCACCCTGTATTTTGCGAATTTATTCCATTAATTTCAATATGATGTATGACTTTGTCAAACAACAGAACACACAATACTTCAAAGCTTATACCGTAGAAGGAGTTGCAAATATCCAAAGAACTAGAGTATTTCTAAGCCATCGAAAACGGCCATAGATGAAACTAAAAAAGAAACATTCAAAAGGTGTCGTCTTCAAAAGATATTGAAAAAAAAAATATATGTGATTCTACTCTTCGTAAAACACCAGAAAGTGAAAAAATTATCGGCTGAAATGAATTACAGAGACCACAAAAAATTATCAAAATTAAGCATATTTGGCGAATCCACACTGCTAGGCGATTGATTTTGAGTACTTGGCGGAGAAGCAAAACACGGTTCTGTTCGTACACGACAATCTCGGTGCTAGCGAACTTATCGCCTAACAGCGATAAATCGCCAAAAATGCTTAATTTTGATAATTTTTTGTGGTCGCTGTAATTCATTTCAGCTGATAATTTTTCCACTTTCTGGTGTTTTATGAAGAGTAGAATCACATATATATTTTTTCAATATTTTTTGAAGACGACACCTTTCGAATGTTTCCTTGTAAGTGTTAAAAACAATTAGAAACCACCAAGATTTAAAAAAAGTTCAGAGGACATTTGTGTTCATAGATTCTTTAAAAAATGTAATGCACCTTAACTATTTTTAAGGTTTGTACCTCTTCATTGGGGCATCCTGCATATAAAATTAGATTAAAGGGCAGAGCTTTGAAGTATTTGATACAAATCGTCAAAAATTAAGCGTACTCACCATCATGAAGACGAAGGTGCAGGCCTGCGAGCATTGGAGCTCGAAGGTAAAGCTGATGGATCCTATTTCGGCCGACTGACCGTTGACAATCCTCTCTTTGGTCAGGAAACCGGGCACATCCAGTGACAGGATCAGGTACGAGTCGACGCTCTGGCCAGCTGTCGTGTGGATGTGGTCACCAGACGGCTGCCACACAAGCTTGGACATGCAACCACCCTCTACGATAAAGAAAAGAAAAATTAATTAATTAATTAATTAAAATAACTAACAATTAATGTTGAAAACATACTCAATTTTATACAGATAATATTAGCATGTTCAGAACACGATGGGTGCTAAGAAATAGACATTTTATGGGAGATATATTAACTTAAATCCTGAAAATAAGCAAATTTCTGATTCTGGAGAATTAACCTTCGATTGATTTCATTCAGATTTCAATTAGAGAACGGGGTAACTCTGTTATCGCACTTCTTGCGGAAAACAATCGTCACATTCTAGAGGCATAGAATTAAAAAAAAAAAGCAAACAAATTGACGTTAAATTTGATATGCGGAAGATTCATGATTCATAAAATACCTACAATATATATATCAAGGGAAAAAAATTGTGTACCAGAAGGCGTTTTGTATCTAAAATGGCAACTTTAACAAACAGAATGGATTACAAGGGATAAAAAAATCTGGAGTGACTCCACTCGACTTTCCGAACATTGAGTAACTAACAGTTTTGTAGATAAAATAAAGAAAGAGGAATTGCTAAACAAACAAAAGAGAGAAAACCATAATAGAGTGTTTTTTTCTCCATATATCACACGAGGTTTTATTTAACGCTACTGAACTTTGAGCCCTTAGATCATAATGATAAAGAATTTTTCGTTTTGTCCCTGTAAAAATCTATAGATGCTAGATTCACCAAAATGCTTATAGTTAGTGCAACAGTGATTTATAATATTCATACAAATTTTCAGCTCAATTGAATCAGGCGTTTAGATGCTATCGCACTTTTAAAAATTTGGTCTCATAGGCCATAATGATAAAGAATTTTTCTTTGTGTCCCTGTAAAAAAACTGTAGTGCTAGATTCACCAAAATCTATACAGTTGGTGCAAATGCGACCTATAACATGTGTACAATTTTTTTGCTCAGATTAATAAGGCGTTTAGACACTATCACACTTTTAAAAATTTGGCCCCATTGGCCTTAATGATAAAGAATTTTTCTTTGTGTCCCTGTAAAAAAACTATAAGTGCTAGATTCTCCAAAATCTATACAGATTGAGTATCTGTGACCTATAATATGGGTATAAAATTTTTGCTCAATTGAATAAGGCGTTTAGATGCTATCGCACTTTTAAGATTTTGGTCCCATAGGCCATAATGATAAAGAATTTTTCTTTGTGTCCCTGTAAAAAAACTATAAGTGCTAGATTCACCAAAATCTATAGGGTTCGTACTATGGTGACTTACAATATACGTACCAACTTTCAGGTTAATCGAACAAAGCCTTTAGACGCTAGCGTGTTCACAAACATACACACATACACACATACACACACACATACATACATCATCGTAAAAATAGTGAAAACGGACTCAGGGGACCTCAAAACGTATAGAAACATCAAAATCTCGAATTCGGATTTTTGACATGATTACAATACTTTCCTCACTATAGTGTTCGGAAAGTAAAAATAATCAATAAATGTTCTAATTGGTTATGCATTCCGTACGCGTCATTTCTTATATTATGATTTTTCCTTTTATCTCTGAAAAACGCCACAATGTGGACATTTTTGAACTAATAATTTTTTCAAGTTATTCAGCGCATTTATTGAAACTTGTTAGACACTAAGTTGGATGGCAACCTGCCCACCAGTTTGGGCTGCAGGTGGCCATTTATAGCGGAAGTTTGATGATAAACAACCTGTTGAAACTATGAAGGAGCTTTTATTTTTTCCATCTTACCATAAGGAAAATTGACTAAGCAGCTCAACTACATTCTCTCATAGGCAAAGAGTTGAGGCAGTTTCTTTTTCTGCCTGTAGTGAATGAAGTTTGATATAAACAAGCAAGAAGTCGGCTATTATCAGGCAATATGAACTAAATTTAGAATTTAATATTAATAATTATAATTGTGCCCTCGTACAGATTATGCTTTGTCAGCAAGTTCATTTTTTATGAGTAGTTTTTATCTTCGATGTACATTAAACTTACAGTCGGTAACAAAAGTGTCCGAACACTAGCAAAAATTCCTATGTAAAAAATGTACACTTCATACGGTTTTGTTAAATAAATCTTTACCGAATCATGTTCTTAGACTGACTAAGAATAGGATTCGGTAAGGATTTATTTAACAAAACCGCATGAAGCGTACTTTTTTTACATAGGAATTTTTGCTAGTGTTCGGACACTTTTGTTACGACTGTACCTATTAGTGATATGAATAATGATCAATTTTATGCTTAAAGTTATCATCCATTCGGAGCTACCCTAAACTATTTTTTTTTTTTTTTTTTTTTTAATCACATACAAGACATGACATTTGCAATTCTTGAATTGCTAAACAAACACGCTGCGTTTATCCCGTAACGAATGGGGTCCTTGGCCTCAAAGAGGTCGTCATTCGCTGGTGGGATCGCCAAATTGCAACCCCACCAACGAGGACCCTCGACGAGACAATCTTCAGTTCATTCTTGTGCAGGCCCAAGTTGACTAGTGTATCTGCAGATGATTTGCATATTATTCCCTTCCAGTTTATTGTTATACTTGAAATGGTACATGGCTCTGGCCTCAATTTCTCAAAGTAAGGCCTAAGTATCTCGTACTTGTTAGTTTTCGTTCTATGTGCAAATTCCAGATCAATCTGATCATTTACAACTTGTACGTCAAGGAGAGCAGTTCTGGAAGGGGAATACAAGACCAAGTCAGGTTTATAGTGTCCCATATTGAAGTCGAACACTTTCTCACAATCAACTGTATAACCTTTATTGTCAAAGCTTCTCTGTAAATACCTAACTATGATGTCATGTCGCTTTATTCTAATGCCACTGGTGGCATGGCATTTCTGCAAGATATGGTCCAGGGTTTCAACTCTGGCACACCCTCTCGAACAATTCTTTAAAGTCTTCCTCTGGACATTTTTGCTTTATTATAAAGTGAACCATATCTGAGTTGTAACAAGTGTATAAAATCTCTACCACTGAGGAATTTTGTCCCGTCGCCCACCCAGCGATGAGCCTGGAGGAAATATAAATTAAGACACACTCTATACCCCATGATTTATATTACATTTTTGTACAGATTTCGTAGTTGTCTGCCTCAGTCAGAGAGTGTAATACTGTTTATAGTGTTGCGTCATTTGGAAAAATATTTCATTGTTATGACTTGAATTGTGATATTCTATTTATTGTTTGATGATTTGACATATCATTTGGGAAATTAACTTTTTGCAAAATCTTGTTCACATATTTGACTTGAATTTCGCGAGTTATTCTGCCAATGATTTATATCGGTATGGCATATAATCAAAATTTTCTCTTATTGGTTTAGCGAAATATAATCCTTATCAAAATACTTTGCTTTCAAGTAATTACTTTTACCGTATTATTAAAATTAAAATTTTCTTACTCATTTCAGAATCGATGATTTTAGAATATATGTAGATGAAAAAACTTTTTCAACATTTCACAGGAAGAAAAAGGAAATATCACACGAAGAAATGGGAGATTCTATATATTAATCATTTCCACGCCGGGTATTGAGGTTTTGCTGATATTCTATGCCCTTTGACATTCGACAGCCATCATTCCAGTGACAATGAATCTATACTAGTTCTTTGAACCATCGAAACTGTAAAACGTTTAAATAAAACGTTTTTTGTAGCTACCAAAAGTTTTCTCTTTATTAAAGGTATAATTATCGGGAGTTAAAAGAATTTAAAAGAAGCAGGTTGGAGTGCAGCAACCGAAGCAATTGCTGCATGTTTTTTCAATTGATGGTGTTTGCCTATAAAGTTTCTATTCGTCATCATTTAACAATATTTCAGCACGTTTTTGCAACAAATTGATAAAATGCGTTACAACGTTTATTAAAAAATACACAGATTTTAATAGCTCTATTTTTGTAATTTTAAAAACAGACTATCCATAAAATGATTCGCTAGTTAACGCACCCATTTATCAATACAGACGGACGAACATGTAAGAGAAATCATATCTCACCTTCCAGACTCATGCAGCGAGCGTGCATGCCGGGCGGTATCTCGGGCCACCAGGTGAAGAACAGACCGTAGTTCGGGGCGGTCGAAGGAGGACACGGTTTACAAGCTGTCAGTAAGAAGAAGAAAAAACTATTAAGAACAATAACAAGAAAAATCACATAAATAATATAAGAAATAGAAGACAGAATATCATTTTATCTCTAAGATGAGGGTCTCTAAGAGTAAGAAATTAATTATTTAAATAACCACTAGGATAAATTTAAATTGCAACTTCAATTAATTAGTTCGACAGTGCATCAGTTGGTTAAGCTTGGTTTCCATTAGAACATCGAAAGTGAAGAAGCACTGAAGATAAAGCTTCTCTCGACCACTGTGTGAAGGAACGGAGGATGTTATGGCGATATCACACGAGGGATTTCGCTCAGCTTTTTACTAAACACAACGTGATCAACATTTCTTAAAGACGGTCGAAAATGTTGATTCCCGCTGACCTTGAATCTTCCCCATACGCTGCTGTGTTGTGTTTAGTGAAATGTTGCGCGCAAATATCTCGTGTGATATGACTAAGGCTCCTATAATACGAGCTGACTCACAGCTGACCATTGTTGCCCAGCGGAAATATAGCTTGGCGACGTTTAGTTGCAGACGTATTGCTCGGCATCTTTATCGTCTAAAATGGTGAGTTTGCCTAAACAGGAGACCGAATTATTGTTTGTACTTGATAAGTTTGGCAGTAATATTTCGCAAAATTTTCTTATAACCTTTGTAAAAAGTAGACATCACTGCTGCTGTTAAATTAGTTAATTTTAAATATTTATACACGTCGAAAAGTTGTGTATGTTGTAAAATACAACATTTAGATAATCAAACAGCAATAAAATCAAATAATTGATACAAAAAATGCAAGAAAACATATCATAATTACACCACATATTTGTGATTGAAAGTTATGCGTACAATTTTCTCTTGGACAATTGATAGCCCATTTCTTTCGCCTTTCTTCATTTGTTGGAAATATAAACGTTCTAAAAGCAGTTCTAATATGATTTGATCAATTTTCGGCTGCACAACCCCCATTTTATGTGATTTGATGACTTGAAATTCGGACCGCGTGGGCAACAATCGCTGAGTGGGAAACAAAATGCCTGATGAGCCAGCCTGTATTGGAGAAGCTCTAAATATGACCATCGCGGTGTTTTTTCCTCGTTTATCTGTGCTGTATTATCAAGCGCAGGGCATTGGGCTGCCAAAGCGGGAAAGCCATCTCCTACATAGATGTTTAAACTTGTGAGATCATGCTTCCGGAGCACTTTTAGAGAATGACTCCCAGACTGTCGCCAACAGGCTACAGCGAAGTTCTAGTACGGTGTAAGTCCATTTAGTATTATTTGATAATTCGATTATTTTCTGAATTCCTCGAAACTTTAAGCATTCGCTGTCTCGATATTTAGCAACTGATATCATGAACGAAAATAGAATGCTAGATACAAAGATCAATCGAGAATGTGGGACGTAGTATTTTTCCATAATTTTTAAAGGCTCCTTTTATTTTTCTTAAAAATCGTAATCGTAATAATAATAATTATTATTATTATTAATTATCGATATTTTGATTATCGATATCAACTCATAAAATAAATAAATAATAAATAAATAACGCATTTCTGATGTTATGCAGCATCAGCTGATCCGCAAAAAATTACTTTAAGCCTACTGATTCACGTGCAAGTTATCAACAGTTTAAGATTTCACGAGAGAAAAGAACTGCAGCAGAAAACGAAATTTATTAACGGTTTACTTATGCTATTTTCTGAAATTTGAATTTATATTAGTTGCTCAACAAATACATTTTATGCACATGATATGCGAATATAATTAAAATAAATTTTCGTAGTTATGTATTCACATATTCCAATCCCAGTACCTTTTACTTGAACGACGAAAAGTAATCGCAAGTTTCTTGAAAACTTTATGAAACATGAGAGAGATGGGTGAACGTCTCAAAGTTTTGCCTTAGATAAAATTGCTTCTTTCGAGAAAGATACAACCTTTTAAATTTAGTAACACCTTTGTATATTACGCATTACTAAAGCGCTGATCCGTCGTAGTCCTTGATATAAAACGTACAGAAGTATTCCTAGGTTTACCCCTGGTTAAAAAATATTTTTTCCAGAGAAGATACAATTTTGTATCACCCTGTATATAAAGACTTTTACGCAATGCTTACGTTCTGATCCGTCTGAGTAGTGGTCCTTGGCGCAGAAGGCGCACATAGATTCGTTGGAATATTCCATCCCGGGATTACAAGGAGGACAAGGTGCCCTTTCCGTAGACACTGGCAGCTCGACGGAGTCGGGCACATCATCTCGACAGATCCTGGGTTCGACCCACTTGTAGATAGTTCGGGTCATCTTATCATCATCACAGGGAGTGTGCTGTTCATAGTAGTCTTGCTTAGTACACGGTGGTCGTTCCAGGCACTTAGACGACCCCTTCGCTAAAAATAGAAAGAAGTATCAAGCAATATCGAATTCATTAGGATAGTAACTTGTAACTTCCACCATATAAAACTACACATATAAACTATAGATTTTTAATTACAAAAATAATAATTAATTTCAACAAGAGCGAACATAACTTTATAGGCCAGAATTAGAACCTGGGTCTTTTGATTTAAAATGGTAAGGGTCTACAAACTGAGATGGCGATCTACCTAGACGATCTTTAGACTGGCACTATCCGCTCATATGGAAATCGAAAAATATTTCATTCGAATATTGCGAATACAGATGTAGACGATTATAAGAAATTTGTTGGGATTAGTGACTAAAAATTGTAATATAATAGGTCATAGGAAAAAAGAGAATAGAATCTACTTACGTGCATATTCGGTGACAGGATCGCAGGGGACGCACTTAGAGGAGCCCAGGTCGGAGTAGGTGTTCTCGGGACAAGGAGTGCATAATTTAGAGCCTAAGCTACTGTAAGATCCCGGGGCACAAGGAGTGCATTCTGATGTGTAGGCGACACCTAAAAAATTATTATAAATAAAGTTTTTTAAATAATAATAATAATAATAATAATAAAATAAAAACTCGTGACTCTGGCTTTAATTCCTTAAATACAAATCTTAGAAATGTATATATAAACATGAAAATTATTTGTTCGTCCGCTATACAAATCCACACTTTTTGACGGATTCGAAGGAAAATTGGTACACATTTCCTAGAACTACTATTATATTAAAACAACGGTATTAAAAGGCCGGTCCCTCCCTCCATGAGGGAAAAAAAAAAAAAAAAAAAAAAAAATTGGGTATGTTGTGTAATTTGGAAATTGCTTCAGCTAGAAACTTTATATCTGGTATCAAAAATTTCCCGTTAAATTTTACGCTGTAGATTTGCTCATGGAGGTAGACAGTAGAATCTGTTATATAATTTGGAAACTGCTTGAGTTAGAAACTTGATAATCCGTAGGAACATTCTCCATTTAAGCTCATTAATGAAATTGATGGAATACTTATTATATCGATTTTATTTTATATGTTAGCCCAATAAATATTGGACATTTCAGTTTGTATGCTGTGAATTAGAAAGTTGCATACAAAAAGTGCAGAATTCCATAAAATTAACTGGAAATTTCAACTAAAATCAAATTTTTATATGCTCCCATGAAAAAGTTTCCAGCCAGTGACCGTATCCCATTCCATTCACTAACAATTACTGTAACAAACTGACACTGTAAGAGTTACTGCAACAACTGTACTACATTTCTTTTTTTCATTATAATACTGCACATTTATATTTATTTGTTTATTCTGTACTGTATAACTGTAAATCTAAAACAACAGGTTCATTTTCTTTATTATTTTTTAAAAACTTTATTGTGTAATAATTTTAAATTTTGTACCGTTCCTTTCATCAAAATTTGCATATATTCGGTTATCCAAGTTGATCATTTCCTGTCCACTAAGATAAATCGAGAGCGTACTTGCAAGGGGAACATTTACGTACCACTTATCTCGATTTTCTTGATCCTGACTGGCTTCGATTTTGCATTGAGTTTGGAGTCGGAAAATCCCATCCCGACCGTCTTCCAGTAAAGCACGTTCAGGCCCGCTTTCAGTTGAACCTGAAAAAAAAAGAAGAGACACGTTAATGAACTTAGCATATCTAAACTCTGTTTAGTTTTCATTATATATTTGTTCTCATAAATTTCTACTATAGAAATTTACAGAGTTTAAGCAATTTATTATTTTCATAATGAGAGCAATGAATTCAACTGATGAACAGGTCCAGTCGGGCACTGACATAGTTCCACCCAACGAGATATATAAATTAGAGTGTTGATTCAATGGAGGAAGTATTAGCTTTCCGTGGTTCAAGATGAGTCACGTGACATGCTCCAATAGGTTGCTGTGTTTGGCCCTTTATCGCTATTTTGCCATTTAAAATATCAGTTCGACAAATTATCATTATTATTAGGTAACATGACAGTCCTATGACCGAAATAAATTGTTTTTAAAATAATTTTACACATATTTCACATTTTAATAAATAATAAAATACTTTTTTTTTTTTTTTTATCGGTTCCCAACAAAGTTTAAAAGTGTTTATAAAAAAAAATTAAAATTTTTAAAGAGCTAAATTTAACGACAAATAATAATTTTTCAACTATTTTTAAGCATTTTGTCGGTTAAAGTTCAACTACACGAAATAAAAAAGAAGTAAAATCAAAATCAAAATGATTTAGAACAAAAGAATATTAAACTACGAATGTGAACAAAAACATTGGCGGTTATGACTTATGCGAAGAACAATCTCCAAACTGTTGTCATAGAAATTTACTGAAAATAAGCTGTTACCAAGGGAACCGCCGAATATGCAGGTGCAAGGAGAGCATGTCACATGACTCATCTTGGACCTTCTCAAGGGTTATCATTTATCACTCTACTTTATATATGTCGTTGGTTCCACCCACTAAGCTACATTATACGCTGCTTCCATACTTATTTACTTTATCCGAATCTGCTGCATGATTGTACTTATGACAGTTCCGTGCTGTAGTTTTCATGCAATGCCACGCTACACTGTTAGAGAGACGAGGATATGCACCGAAAAAGGCTTTTGCACTACCGTTTATCGTAAACATTTTGCAGTTTCATTACCTCCCATGTCACTGACCTACCGAGAAAATGACCGTTTTTTATACTTTTGTCAATCGCGCCTTTAACATTCCTTCTGATCTTGATTCCCTCCACTCTGAAATCAAATATCTAAAAGCGGTTGCTACTGACAGTGGTTACAACCCTTCCATTACTGATAAAGCTCTTTATAAATTACAACATTCCCATACTTCACATCCTTCTACGTCTAAGTCCTCTTCCAATATCAGTATTGTTTTGCCTTTTTTTCCTAAATCTAGTTTTGCCATAGCTAAAGTCCTTAAAGAATATGACTTTAAAATAATTTTCTCAACCACAAAAAAATTAGCCCTTTCCAGGTTAAAACACTCAATTGTCATGCACAAGTCTTGGGATATACAATACCTGCCGCTCTATTAAAGCACTGGTTAATAAAATCAGTCGCTTAATCTCATCAAATTGCTGAGTCCGGAATCCAATTAATTCAAACTGCTTTTAACCCTAAGTCAGGCGCACCCGTAGGACGAACAAAATCAGGCGCACCCTGCCTGAGAGGCCAGGTAAATACTTTATTGTTAAAATACTTGTACTACAATCAATAAATTCGTACTTATGCATCAAATTTTCGTTTATTACTTTCTATTCACTCCTAATAAGTCACCATATGGGTGTTTTGAATTAAAAATCATGTGTAGGATATTTAGAGAATAAAAACCAGAATGAGCCTCTCCAGGCAGGGTGCACCCGACGGAGGGTTAAAAACGTCGTCTTACAAAATCAGCATTGCTGGTTAATAAACTCAAAAGAAAGTCTCTTCAACAGTAAAAATGATCATGGATGTGAGCTAAACAAAGAATTTTAATTTCTCACTGGATTTTTGAAAAGAAAAAAGGATATGAAACATGGCAAGCCACCCCATTACCTCTCTTTGTTGAAAATTTTACGCTTGCAACATATATTTAAAAAAAAAAAAATGAACCACGCCCCGCCACGGATTTAAGGAATGGTTTCTTAAAATGATTTTCTAATGACCTTTTTTTTTTTTTTTTCTTTCTATCTTTAAATTTTCAAGTAGAATTTCTAGTTCTTATTTTGAAACAACTTAGAAGCAGAGCCTGATTGAGGCCGGGGCACTTTCTCAGCAGAAATTTTTGACATCTATTTTTTAATTATTTATCATAAAAATTCCACCTTTTGATTGGGAAATTATAAGAAATGAACGGTGTAAAAGAACTGAATTTACTCATAGCTAGCTACATATAATTTTATTTATTTATTTATTTTTTAATAATAAGTACCTGCTTTTTTTTAACGAGGAACTTTTGTTTATTATAAGGCGAAAGTATTTGTTAAAAAACAGCACTGAGAGTTTGCCTCGGTCGTGATCAGGCCCTGGTTAGAATTAAGATGTGTAAGCGGATAGCTTTTATTTTGAAGGTAAAGCGTAAAATTTTGGTAAATTATGACAGTTTTTTCAAATGTAGAGTCAACGGAAAGCAAAATCGAAGCTTGAGATTTCTCAATTTGCTTTAGGTAAAATATAAGAATAAAGATTATATTAGTGCCTAATTTCTGATAAAAATTTGTTCAGATAATGAGAAAAATCCTCATAATCACATGCTACAGCCAAAACGCATTTAAGGGTGATCCAAAACATTTTGATTTTTGTTTAATATTTTAGTGGTTCCCTTTTCCTCCTCAGGACACAACTTTTTTCTAAAATATATGGTATAGCATGTTCTTTACGCTACCAAAGATTCTAGATGTTTCCTAAAGAACTTTTCTAGATATTAAACCAAACGTCTTAATTCGAAAGGGTAAAATACGTATTGGTAGATAGTGTATATTCCATGGTAAAAGGTTTCATCATTCTATGGTTACAGCTATGGTACCAAGTTTTGGTTCAACCTGGCAATGACATCCTTAACAGTGCATTTCACCATTGAATAATCTCCGTGGCGCAAGTTTGCCCTATTTGGTTATGAAAATCGTTCAATTCGTATAGTATCTTACGAAGTTTTTAAAGTATTATCTAGTTCTAGGTACTGAAAAATGTTTGTACGAATATCACAAATGATATTTTTAGGCTATCTTGATTTCTTTCAGATGAAAATAACTCTCAAAACGCACGTTTATGCGAATTAGTTCTCTATTCTGCCGTGTTAAATATATACTAGCAGGCTTCACCAGCTAGCTGGCCGGAGACCCATGAAAATTTTTACAAAAAAACATGCTCTTGGGCGCCAATCGTAATTTGTTCTCTGTAAAAGTCACATAATATTAAAATATTAAAAATTCAAATATTTTTAAATAAAATCTAAACGTAGCTCTAGTTCAACGTAAAATACACTCAAATCAATGAAAATCAAATAAACCAATCAAATCTCTCGTAATTCCTCATAACGTAGCTCTAGTTCAACGTAAAATACACTCAAATCAATGAAAAACAAATAAACCAATCAAATCTCTCCTAAGATTCTCCATTCTGCGTCATTATAGAAATGGGAAGTTTTATTTTCATATTTTTATTAATTAAAGAAAACTAATCAAAAATTCAAAAATCTGACTTCGATGTGCACAATGGCCCTACGGAGGGCACCTTTGTGTTAAATTACGTGACTGTCCGAGCTACCGTTTTCGAGAACAGGGAAATATACATATACATATATACAAATATTGCTCACTTAATAGTATAAGATATATATATATATATATATATCTTTATTTCGAATAACTTACGAAATTTGCAAATAGAATTAAGAACTTTGCAAAGTTTCTGTCCAACATTATATATTAAAAAACGATCTACCTTCTTTACGAAAATTCTTTCTTGAGATAAATGTCTACCCAGCCAGATTAGTGGTTCTCACACATTTTGAAGCAGGCATTTATAGCTATACAAATAATCGTTGGAGCACTATACACTAAATTCTGAAAAATGTTATAAGTAGTTAAGTTAAACATTACAGAAAAGAAAATAAACCATATCTGGGCTTTATTCATTCTTGTGTGTTTAACACGAGTGTGACGTGTCCGATTTCATCAACGCTTCGACATTGATTTGAAAGGCTACAGTCGACAACAAAAATATTGAAGCGTTAGCAATAATTCATATCCTAAAGATGTGCACTTAATATGTACTGTTTTCTTAAGTATATATTTGTCGAATCACGACCGTAGGCTTATGCTGTTTAAAAAAAAATAAATTGACGATAAAAAAACAATAAAAATATGAAAAATGTGGTTGTGTGCTTCAATAATTTTGCTGCCGACTGTAACTCTCATTTCTTCACCAATAAAAAATCATTTCTTTTTATATTTACATAATTGTATTGTAGTGAGGGTAAAAAACTCTAATCCACAGATCCACACAAACGGAACATTAAACTCTTAAAGCAATAACTTCTGTCTAGTGATTTTTTACCCACGAATACCTGCTCTTCAATATTTTAACAAATTTTCGTGCGTACTCTGACCGGTAACAGTTGCTTTTCTTTTTTTTTTTTATCCATGTTATCGTGTGTTATGTTTTCATGATTCTCCTCTTCAATTTTGTATTTCTTTTCCCAGTTTATTCCGCATGCTCAACTGCGGTGGAATTCGAAAACACCTTAAGAAATAGTATAATAAATAAACTGTATTTTTATACCTGCACGTATACCACGGGGTGAATCTGAAATTACTCATGGGCGCCGCACCAATGTACCCTGGCATAGCCAAAATGCTATGCCAGACCCAAACCCTAAACACCACTAATCCACTAACAAAAGGTGAAACAACAGAAATGTGCTCGATCGATTATAAAATTCTCGGATTCCTCAAACCTCAAAACACGTAAAAACGTCAAAAAACTTGATAGATAATTTCCCCGTGCTCCAGTGATTAGCATGCTCCAGTAATTGACATCTATCCCGAAATAATTAATAAATAAGAAAAATAATAAAATCATATATTTTGCATATAAGAATTGTAACATTTTATGTCACACACTGGAGCGTAAGGTGCTAATAACTGGTAAAATGATGAATAACTAGCAGTGGTTAACACTGGAACATAGGGGGCCAATGACTGATAAAATGAAAAACTGGCAGTGTGAATGACTGGAACACTGAGTGGGTGTCAAATAAAAATTCATTTAAAAAAAATAATTGTTATCAAATGTATATATTTTAACATATACAATCGGCTGCAAAATTATTCGAGCACTAGCAATAATCCTTGAAGAAAAAAAAACTACACTTAATACAGCTTTTTTAAATAAATCCTTGTCGAGTCATGCATGTTCTTAATCAGTCTAAGAACATGATTCGACAAGGATTTACTTAGTAAAACAGTCTTAAGTGTACTTTTTAAATATAGGAATTATTGGCTAGTGCTCGAATAATTTTGCAGCCGACTGTATGTGGTTCTGGATGTCTTTCATACCCTATGTACTAACTTAAAATTTCTAAAAATACTTTCTGATGACTAGAACATTAAAAACATTAGAGATTGCTCTAAAAGTGTCAATCACTGGTGCACTTACCCTATATCCTAATTCGTAATATTTATCGTATAAAGAGGAGCTTAAAAGAAAAGAAAAGAAAAAGACGGAGTAGAAGTTACCGTGGACGTTCTCCATTTGGCCTGATCGGTAATTCTTGGCCACTTGTATTTTTCGACGTCTTCTATTGACTGACACTGGTCGTTTTGAGCCTGAAACAAAAAAGATACGACTGTCATTCATTCGAAACAATACGTTTTGGTTCCAGTCCTGAATCGGATCAACACCTCCAGTAATAATGCCTCCGAGCTGAGCTCTACGTCATGGAAGATCGGCCAATTTTATCCAATCAACACTTCATATGATACATGTTGGATCGTGGTGATTGGATGAAATCGGCTGATCTTCCGTGACGTAGAGCTCAGCTCGGAGGCATTATTACAGGTGGCGTTGATCGAATCAGGTAACTGTACATGTTAAATGTACAGTTACTATTATAGAAAAAATTAACTCGTAACAAAACGAAAAGGTATCTCACCTCGAAGTTGAAAATTATGGACTGATCGGTGTACTGGTAAGTGTAAGACAGAATTCCGGGCTTGACCAGTTTCACGGAATAGGACAAGGTGGCTACGCAGGGGCCACCGTGGGATGAGATGAAAGATTTCTGCGGTTTCCAGCCGTACCTAGGAATGAAAGAAAAATTGCTAGCAATCTATAGTGGAAAACATTTAACATGAAATTGAGGGGATAGAAAAACTTTTTCGTGTTAAAAGATTTGTAATAAAAAGAACAAAACTCAATAATATTTACCATGTCGTCAAATTTTATTTCGATTCCCTGTTAAACTATTTCATCCATTGAGATAAGAAGCAAGTTTTAAAAAATATTGTTTTTTGAAAAAAAAAAAAACAGATATATTTTATTGAAATGTCTTTTTCGGCACCCCACTGTTCACATATTGTTCGAGATCATTCATTGTTTTATTCATATCTCCATTCAAACGCACATATGAATAACTGCACATACTTTTAATCATATTCTGCATTCCTGAAGTACAGGAAACAAGAACTGCATCAACGATTCCGTTGTCAGAATCCTACATAGCTGAAATCATTTAAATCAGGAGTAGTCAACTTTTTATACCCAACGCCCACTTTTGTGTGTCTGTTAGAAGTAAAATTTTCTAACCGTCCACCATTCCACAGAAACAGTAATAAGTAAAACAGAAGTAACTTCTCTTTATAAAATTTATTAAACAGAGTTATAGTAAGTTAAATCTTATAATAATAAAACATTTTTCTATTTGAATGCTTTTAAAAAATTCAATTCAATTTAAAATATAATTACAAGATAAAAAAAAAAAAAAACTTTTTATATACCATGTTTTTAAATGTTCTGTTGAATCATATAAACTTGACAATTCTATGTATTAACACGTTTGTCGCCCAGCGTGATTCGGCGTTATTTCTCGCCGGGCCCAAATCCGACAGCCAGAGCGCCAGAACGTATCCACAGCCATAAGCGAGAAATAGCAAGGAAGCAACTCGAGTAACGTTTTCGAACCTTCGATTCATTATAGAGTATTTAGTTCCGAAATGGGGAGCGCGATAAGCTTTTCGGCTCGAGGACTGCCTGGATCTTACTGCAGTTATCCCCTTCATTTAGTCCAGAAGCACATTTTTTTTTGAGACGCATGTCAGAGACTTTTTTATCCTCAAAATGTTCATTGGACGGCGTAAAAGTACAATTGAAAGTGAGGAGAGTAGTGATGACGAAGTAGTAATTTTAGAAGGAAAATGATAAATAGAATTTCATTGTCTGATGTAATATGTTATCCTAAATATAAAAAATAATAAAAAGCACAATGTAATGTGTTAATGTGTATATTTTTAGTATTTTTATGTTGTATAACCCCTATATTTATATTTCAGTGCTTATTCCATTAAATTCCTTTTAAAAATCCAACTGAAAATCCTATTAACTTGAACAAGAAGAGCGTCATCCATATTTGGGTGACGGGGCTCCCACGGAAGCCATACCCTTCACCCAGATATGGGTGACGCGGCGACAAACCTGTTGACAAGAAAGGGAGTTGAAAGTGATATAAAAAAAGGTGGTTTTAAAAATAAAATATCATTCCTTTTAGAACAACATAGATTAGAATAACATCATTAACTACATTAGCATTTTATGAATGTGTATAAAATTTTTAACGTGACAATGACGTCAATTTCTGTGAGATGCCTAATTTAACTTTTTATATAATTTTTTAATGTTCGCGTTGAATTAAATGTATTTATTTGTATGTCGAAAGAAAATGAACTCGTAAATTCTTTTTGGCAACAATTAAATTATAGCTAATATATAGCTGGTTAATTTTAAAGCTATTAGGATGTTATTATTTTCATATTTTAGTTAATTAAAAGAAAACTAATCAATCAAAAATTCGAAAATCGGGCTTCGAGGTATTGTGTTGTCATCATGTTCTGAGCTATTTTAAAAGTTTCAAATGTCTAGCTATAGTAGGGAAGTTAGTTAAATATCGGTTGCAAGATTTATACTGGACAAACAAACAAACAAGAAAGTGAGTTAATACAGAAACATGGTAAAAATGAAAGTGCTTTAGCTTCGTACAAAACAACTACTGCCCACCATAGGGGTGCCGTCGCTTTTTAGGACACTCTCCGCCCTTTTTTCAGAACACTCTTAGTGGTAAGAAATTATCGCCTATTTTGCCACCACAAATTTCATGCTGAAATACTTCTGGTATATTTACAATAATGTGCCCTGATTTTACAGGGTAAAAATTATTGTATAAAAATAGTGGCAGGAATAAATTTTAAAATTTATCATCCTTGAGAATGTCGAGAAAAAAAAAAAAAAAGGCGGAGAGTACGAGCCCCGCCACCATAAAAGCTGGAACGCCCACTAGAAGGCGGTAAGGACCGAGTTACCTACAACTGATTTAAATTATGAACGATTTCCGAAATCTCTCTGTGTGTCATAATCGGTGCTATACACACATCATCATCATCTACTGCAGCATACTGTGGCACACATGCCATACTGAAGATCGAAAGCAATTTTTTTCCGTCTTAAACATTTTTTTTTTTTTTTTTTTTTCCCCTCCGTGTTAATAGAAAATCAGATTCCATAGTATTTAGAGTCGTACTCTCCACCCTCTTTTCAGAACGCTCTCATTAATATGAAATTTCTGCCTTTACTGCCACCAGTAATTTCATGCAGAAATACTTCTCATATATTTATAGTAATGTGCCATGATTATACGGCTTAGAGATTATTGTATAAAAATACTGGTATCAATAAATACAAAATTTTGCTACAGTAATGTAAAATTTTGCTTAAGTTTCCTGAAAAAAGGGCGGAGAGTACACAACCCCTGATAGTATACCATACTTGCCAACCCTCTCATTAATAACCTTACAATTGTTAACGCCCCTTGAAAAAACGCCCATTTTTTCACACCACTTGATTTTTAGAATAGTTCTCTCCAAATGTTGTTACGATTAAATAAGAATACAATTACTCTAAAAAATGACTTGTGTGAAAAAAAAACGCGGGTACTAAAAATTGTACGGTTCATAATGTGATGGTTGACAAGTATGGTATACTGTCCGGACCGCTGGTTTTCATGTTAAACGAATTTCACTGTATTTTTATGTCATGATCACTGATCAAAATAACTATTATAGTGAGCATCTTTTTTTTTTCATTTTATAAAGAGAAATACTGTAAATAATTAAGAAGGATAAAATGCAATGGATTCTTTTTTTTTTTTTCATCCCAGAAAATAAGCAATTTATTACTGTGCTTTTTCTTGATTTTCTGTTAGAAACAGAGAAGAATTAGAATTAATTCCAAAGACATGTGGACTAAGATTTGGATTTAGGTATAGCTAAAAATGTACTCATATCTATTCTGACTTACATCTAATATATTCTAAATCGGATACCGATAACAATTGAACCGCTTTCATCCGCGATTCAATCAAATTTCAAGAGAGATCTGCGGAGCAATTTATAAAACGAGGCATATCGATTCTTTCCATGGAAGCGGAAATCTGACATTTTGGTAAAGCTATTTTGCTTTTGAAGACACAAATTGGAAACACTCAGCGACTTCTTTGGTTTCTGGATTACGAAATTCCAGAAATCCCATTTGGGATGCATTCGAAAATTCGCACGCAAAGAAGCCGGTTTTGGAGAGCGAAGGCGGAAAATGCATTTTCCGATCGAGCAGTGAAAATACCTTGGATGTAAATTGAGCGAATGAAATAGGGCATATTGTAACAAAATACGCGCATAACAGAAATATTATCTATAGTAATAATAAAACAAGAAAGAAAAGTCATGTGGTTCGCGTAGATTATAAGACACTTTCCAACTGAAATTAACTGTTACGTCATTTAACTTTTAGTTTATTATTAAAAATGTGTTAACCCTACAAGGCACCCAGTTCCATACGTGGAACACCGACTTTAATCGTTCCTATAGCTATAAAACTATTAGTAGCGACCTCTCTTGACATTTTGATAGAAGCTACTGACATTTAGGAATGTAGTCATATGAATCTTTACCTAAAGATACCGTTCGTGTTTTTGTTATAGTGCACTCGGTGTGAAATTGGAATGAAAGTGATAACGTTAGTCGTTTGTCTGAATTCAAAAATACAAATAAGAATAGTTATTGAACAGTTTTGACTGGGAAAAAAATACTGTGTGTTATAACGAAGTGTATATTTTGTAGAAGTTAGTTTTTTTTTTTTTTAATTACAATAGTAAACGTATTACTATTAGTAAATCCTTTTTTTATGTATGTTCCATATACGGTACGTTGAGCTAAAAAGTTGATTTTTCCGTAAAATATGGTTTTATTTTTATTTTTATAAGTTTTCCCTATCTTCTGATCACTCATTACAACCTATATATTTTTGTCGCGCACTAAAAAAAAAAATTGAGCCTTGTAGGGTTAAAAATACATTTCAGATTTCAACGGAAATATTTCGTAATATACCCTGATTATTTTACATGGCCCTGTGAACCAGTCTTTAATGCGAATTATATCATTTTCAAGAACAAACATGGTTGTACATCTGAGTAATGTACAGTCAAGAGAGGAAAAAAAAAAAAAAGAAGAAGCAACACCCGCTGTTATTTCGTTATTAATTGACAGAGGAAAATCTATTGGGTTGTTCGGAAAGTAATTTCTTTTTTTCCTTTGAAAATGAAAGAAGATTTTCTTATATTGTATAAATATTTTACTGAATTATATTTTCTCCACTTTGATCGGTTTCTTAGCGATCTCACGAGTTGTTATTTGGCAGTTTCATAAATCAATACTTTATTTTGTCTTCATTAACATTCACTGGTTTTCCAGAACGTAATGAATCTTCAACGTCAAAATAGCGGAAGAAAATTTCGTGAACCAGTTTTGACATTGGCGTTCTTTAAATAAATTTTCTGTATACACATCGTATACTTTTTTCCTTGCTTGAACAGTATTTTCTCCTTTTTGATAGCAAAAACAAAATATGCCGAAAATGTCGCTTCCGATTTTCTATATTTGATAGGGAACCCATCAAAACCTATTGAGCAGAATAAAACAAACTTTTACACAAGCAAGCCTTGCGATATCAGCTGTCACAATATATATTGGTAATGCAGGTTAATTGTGAAGATGTTGTGAAAAAAATACAATTAGGTCCTCTGCTGAGGAAAACGAAATTACTTTCCGAACAATCCAACAATAGATGTCATTCAACAGAAAATTAAGTGTACTTTTTTTAAAACAGCGTGAATTTTTGAATTAGGTGCCATCTACATATTGAAATGAGTGCTAACTTTGGAATAGCAAAACCCAATTTTGACTTCATATTTGAATTTCTGTGAGACTGACAGTGCGGAAAAGTGTACAGTTTGTATACTAGAGTTATAACCAAAAATGTGTTAGGGGGTTACCTGTAAATCTAGGGGAAAAAAAAAATAATAATAATAAGATCATACTCACTCTGAACAGTTGACCTGCGTATCTCCTACCAGGTTATGGAGGATCCTGAAGCTGGTCTCGAAAGACTCGATACCGACATGGAAACCCGATGGAAGCTTGTCCCAGGTATCGAACCTCACACCGCCACCCAGAGAGTAGGTGCCAGGGGGACAGGAGACACACTCTAAAGTGGACCGATTGAAATAGGTGCCAGCTTCGCAAGAAATGCCTAGGAGAGAAAGAAAAAGAAAGTTTGAATTGGACTTATGAGAGATAGTTATATTAAGAAAAAGTGCGCACTTTTTTTTTTTTTTTTTTTAATCTGAATAAATTTAGTAAGGAAGTACTGTAATCTTGAAAAATCTTCAATTCCTTTTGGCTATATTTATATATGAAGCACGATTGTGTCTAAATGTTGCATTCGACTGGGCGCCAATTGGGTAGATATTTTATAGTTTATCATTACACGAACTGTACAGATTTTTATTACTTCTTTTAAAAAGTAAGATATTTTGTTTTTCATTACGGCCTATGGACTCAAATTATTTCAAATGTGTTTTAGTAAAATTATTTATTACTAGCAGGCTACGCCCGCTTCGCTGGTCACTATATTTAAATGAATTTTCGAAAGAATTGAATTAATATTTATTTTTTTACACCGCATTAACTAAAAAAAAAAAAAAAAAACTAAAAGAAAAGAAAAGATACTGAAATTGCTCCAAACCTCGCTTCGGGTACCCGCTGTCTACGGCAGCTCTTTTCCTTCCCGCACTGTATCAGGTCCAGGTTTCCCATGCCTGCAGAAAGATTTTTCCGGGCACTTCAATCTGGATATTTATCGACAACAGGGGGGATCTGCTACGATTTAAGAACTACGATTTTAAAGATGACTGTATCTCAGCATCTATTAAATATTTTAATTTTGAACCATGTATTTTATAGCCCATGCTATTTACACTTTATTACGATTTGATTCCGACCAATGTAATAAAATAAAATAAAATAAATAAATAAATAAAATGTGATTAAAAAATAAATATAATATATAAACAAATAAATTTTAATCAATTTAATCCTTTTTACTATGTATATACTACCATTTTTCCCGATAAATATTGCAAATAAAAAAAATTAATAAATAATAGTTTTTTCTTTTAGAGGAATTAATTGCAAAATGAAAAATAAGAAGTTGTTCTACTATAAAAAATTAAACATAACTGTTATAAATACGTTTTTAAATTTAAAACTAATTATACTTATTTTTTTCTGCTGCATTACTGTTTTATTTTCAATAAATATAACAAAAAAAAAAAATCGCCTTCAAATGAATGTATTAAATAAAAATAAGTTGCGTAATAGCCGTTGCTAAGATACGCAGGCGATTGAAGCAAAAGAATAAATCCGTGAAAAATGAAGCATTAAAACCAATATTTAAAATCGGAAAAACGTTAATTTAAAAAATTCAAATTCGAAATTCGAAAAAATCTCGATGAGGTGCACACCTTCAGGGTCACAGGTACCTATATGCCAAATTTAGAAGCTCTGCGATCAGTAGTGTGATCACCAGAGCGCAGATACACACACAGACACTTCTCTTTATTTATATAGATAATTTATATAAAATTATTTATTATATTATTTATTATTTTTGTTAAATTATTTAAAAGAGAATCAAACTGTAATATTGTTTTATAGTGTTTTGCCATCATGGAAAACGTATCTACAGGGTACACTATAAAAAATTTACACTCTAGATTACGGTCAGTGGCCTACAAAAATTGTTTCAGTCACTGACTGTAAAAATAAAGCTATGCACATAAAATTAACATGAATTTTTTTTCTCTCTCTCAAAGAACGGAAGCGATTTTTAATAAACTTTCAATTTTTCGAATTTTACAGCAATTTATTGCAAATACAGACATTAGACTTTTTCTCGACGAAGGGTGCTGACGCTGAGTGTATAATTTGTTGGTCAACTTACCGAATTTTACGGGATTTTTTTAGAGTGTAGTTGCATTTCAAATTTCGCAAAAAATGTCATCCTGCAGTTAAAACGGGAGAGAGAGTTGCAACCTAATTTGGTATGTAGATAATTCATCCGATGATGAGCTCAAATAAGAAGAAGAAAAAAAAAAAGAAAGAAATATTAACTCAAAAACTGTCCACCAGGTGGAACTTTATAAGGAGAAATGTCTAATTTAAGAAATGGGATGACGCACATGAGATCAAAACTAATAAATAAACGTTTTAATTGTTTACGCATTCCGCATGACTCATTTTCTTTGTTCAATTTTCTTTTTTCCTTCACGTACAGCGCCATCTTGTGGACTGTTAAAACTTTTTTTAAATTGAACTAGGGGGCTCTGCCCCCTGCTCGCTTCGCTCACGAACCTCCTACTTGCTTCGCTTATTAACCCCTGCTGGTCTATACCCGCTTATTCGCTGCTTTGCCTTTCACTGAACAGGAATATCAACAGTGCCTATTTCTTTCAGTTAGCAGTTAAATCATGATTACCGATTATGTATACCCTGTGGAATAAATTTTGATTCGGCCAACAGGAATTCGTTTTTTGCCAGGCCTTTAAGAAAACTTTTGAAGAAATTTTGCAAGTATAGGCTGTTGGTACTAAATTAAAGGAGACTTTCTCAAAATTCTCAAAAGTTTTCGAAAAAAAAAGTTTTCCCAAAAAGGTAAAGAACAAACAATTTAATTTTTAAACTTTTCCCTCTAGAAATGATTTGATGAAGGAACTGTTAGCAGACCGAATGGATAAAATTAGGCTGTTCTCCCAACACCTAAAACATTATTCTTTTTTCACCCAAAACAGCATAAAAGCCTATTTCTTTCAATTTGCAATTAAACCGTTGTCACTGAAATTTAGAATCAATTTTGATTAGGTCAATACAAGTTCGTTTTTACCAGGAGTTTTACGAGTACAAGCCTTTTTGGCACTAAATTAAAGAGACGTCAAGATCCCTATTGGAAGCAGTGGCCAACTGAAATTTTCCCATGTGCTTCTACTGACAAATGAAAATGTCCCTAATTCCCTACTTTAGTGAAAAATCATGAAAAGAGTGGAAAAAAGTTACAAAACCCATGCAAAACCCTACAAAAAGTATCCCCAAAAGTCCCTATGAATTCAAAATTCACCCATACTTTCTGGGAAAAAAAAAAAGAACTGTTAAAAGTCCCTTTGCGTAGGGATAAATTTCTACAGTTGACAACACTCATAGGAAATTGCCTCTAGGAAGTGGTGTTGTCAACTATAGGGATTTGTTTCTACGCGTACAGATATTTAGCAGTTTTCTTCAACATGTAGGAACGAAGTAGGAACTTTTTGAAGGTACCCTTTCTCCCCAGGGCATTATCAGGATATCCTGAGGATGAAAGTACGTCCTATGGACATCGTCAGAACTAAAGTAGAGACTTTTAACACCAATGTAGGGATATGGAAAATTTTCAGCTGGCAACACTGCCAGGATGATACGCACCACCTTGTGGTGGATAAATCTTAAATTTGAACTGAGTAAAGTACACTTCATTTGAGTTTTGGAGGATTGTGGGAACAGGGCTAAAATTGGGTTTAAAATTCAATGAGAACATTGGTACTGATAGAGTTATTTGAATCGGAACACGTTGAAGAAAAGTTCTTAATTTTTGTTCGTCATCACCGGTGTCATTCGATTCGCCAAATGACAGACTTTCCAGAAAATAGTGATTCGAGAACTGAGATGGCACTGGCATGTGTGATTCAATATTTAATCAGCATATCACTGAATGACATGAGCACCTAGACTAACTTTTCACGGACCCTAAAAACACACTGGTTGTAAAATGCTTTGATGTCGTCATTCGTGAATTTTCTCTCTTAACTTAATTTTACAGGCCAATCTCAGTGGTCTCCTTTTCCAAAAACTGATTTATTTACCTTTTCGTATCTCACCTTCTTGAATGAGAATATGTAACGAATATGCAGCGTAATGATGAGTAAATCTGAATACTTACGGCAGTCGTTCACCCGGGTGGGTGGGTTAGGGGCTCCGCCCACGCAAGTCAGGGGCTTCGGAACGGAGACTCGCCACCGACCTCCGCCTTCGTCGCACTCAGTGAACTCGTAGTGGAAGTCACGCTGCAAAAGAGAGACAGAAAATAATTAGTCTCGGAAAAATGTTCTTCGAACAACTGTAATAAAGACATTCATGTTGAAAGAAATATATATATATATGTATATGTATATATTTGTACTCTAAACGGAGAAACAATAAGTCATTCATATGTTTACCGCGAAAAATGTGTGCATTGTATGTAAAATATGAATAGTAATGTTAATTGAATAATATGCGTATGTGCAAGTATATTAAAATATATATATGCAATATGTGAGTGCGAATATTCGGGTGATCTGTAAGTGATGTAAAAAAGTTAATTTCGAGAATCTACTGTGCATTTAGATAAGCAAAAATCACAAATTTGCTCAGCTTTTCTTTTCTCTACTCTGAAAAACACCACTTATCTCCTCCCCCTACCGAAAAAAATAAAATAAAAATAGAACAAACAGATAAATTAATAATGATAAATAAAAAGACTTTTACAGAAAATGAATTTTAAGTTTCTAAAATGAAATAAATGGTACGTCAACAAACACATTAACACAAGATATTATTTCACCCAATAACATAAACAACTACCTCCGATGACTAGAATATTTTAACAGTGAGATTTCTTTAAAATTTTACATGTTGAACTGACATCATTTTCCTTTTCAGTTCCATTGTATCTTAATTAAAATGTAATGCTCCGTTAAAACATTAGGTCTAACGGAAAATTCTCTCCATTATAATAAAAATCTGGAGTGACTCCACTCGACTTTCAGTAACACCCGAATTATTGTAGAATACACCGTACTTAGCATTTAAATAAATTTGAACCATTTAATAATTCAATAAATAATCAAAAATTAAAGGTATAGTAGGGTTTTGGTACATATTTTTTCAAGTTCAATATTTGTACCATGGACAGCGGTGAATCCAAATTCTTTTGTGCATCCTAGTAAAAGAATATACATTTTAAGCAAGCAATGTCCATTAAGGACTTATGTATTGAAAAATTTAACATTATTAAAGGAAATTCAATTAGTTTGAGTCCATAGACTGCAATATGTAAGAATTATGTTTCATATCCCTAAAAAACTAGTATGTTGTGGCCACCACATGACATTCTTCTATGTATATTTTCCTATACAAACTCATTCAGTAAAAATAATTTATTAAAATTATTATTTAAAAAAATTATCTTCCATAATAATGCAGATGATTTCCATATTAGAGAAGTAGTATAACACTAAATATCCAAAAAAAGTCAATTTTATTGTCAATATTACATTTTTTTTAAAAATCGATAACTTTATTTTAAATTATCGCAGATCGATGGTTCAACCATTCGTTTTAAAGGTATTGGCGAGCTCTTTTGAAAGATACCCAACATGAAAATTTACTCCCCTCGAGGGGGGACTTCCCCCCAGGGGGTGGGGGGGGGCGAGGCTCCTACACATACAAAAAAATTGTTCCCAGTTGACTATCTCTATTATAAATAATTCTTGTAAATTTCATAATGATTACTAAAAAATAATTCTCTTTATGCACATTTATACAAAATTTTGTCCTATATCACCATGTTAAAAATTTAGAAAAAGCGGGATGGCAACGCAACCTGTAAGACAATTTTTACCCAAAAGTTGATAGGCACTAATTTATGACAAGGTGCAACTACATACCAATTTGTATGAAATTCTGTGCAGTAGTTCATGAGATGCAGTTGCCGGAAAATTTTGTCACACACACACAGACAGACATTTTCTAAAAAGGGTCAAATCGTGTTCTACAGCTCTCAAAAACGTGTAAATTCATCAAAAACCCGAGGTCGAAAATTTTTACGAATCCAGTACTTTCTTCTATTGAATATAGAAGGAAGTAAAAATATGATGTAAACTCATAAAAAACATAGTATTTTGCAACGATGACCTACTATAATAAGCCAACCAAACTTTATCTCGATCGAATGTGGAGTTTATAAACTAGCTTATTTCAAATAATTTGAGTCCATAGGCAGTAATCATGAAGAACTTTCCTGTGAGTCCTACGCTCATGAAAATTCTATTCAGATAATACGACAGGTGCTTATAACATACCTACCGATTTTAAGGGAATCAGACGTTATCGTGTTCACCCACATTAACATACATACATACATAACCGTAAAAATAGGGAAGGGGATGAATTCAGGAGACAGAAAAGCGTATAAATACAAGAAAAAAAACTCATAGTCGAATTTTTTTATGATTTACTTTTCTTACATAAGAATTTGGAACATTTAAAAAAAATTAAAAATTAAAAATTCTGTCAAAGAAAGAATTTAGTTTAGTACGGAGGACTAGTAATTTCAATCTGTAAAATTTCTATTTTTATTTTTATTTTTTTATTTTTTATTTATTTCTTATCACATTTTTTGACAGTAAAACTGGGCCACGTGCTTTTTAAAATAAGTCTGAAATGAATTAAAATGAAGTGCTGCCACCTAAATTACGTACTTTAGTTAATTTTAAAAATCTAATTGTGATGAAAAACTGTTTGCACCCCTGGATTCAGAAAATTCGCCCCTTTCATTTTGCACCGAATTGGTAACGAGCTACGTACTTTTTAAAATGACTGAAATGAATTAAAATGAAGTGTTTCCACCTAAATTTGATACTTTAATTTCTTTAAAAAAAAAATCCAATTGTCGTGCCGAAAAACTGTTTGCACGTATAGATTCAGAAAAATCGCCCCTTTCATTTGGTACCGAATTTGTAATGATAAGACTGATATTTCTAATTTATTTTGGTGTTATACAAAACTGGTCTACAAAAACTCCACATTGAAACTAATACTCCTCCGTCCTAAAAACTGATACCAAAAAATTATGTTAAGCAATGTTTATATGATACTTGCCTCGTTTCAGATATTAGGTAAATATTATACAGCGTCAGTTTTTTTTTTTTTTTTTTAAACTTTCCGAACACTATAGTGAGGAAAGTATTGTAATCATGTCAACAATCCGAATTTGAGATTTTGATGTTTCTATACGTTTCGAGGTCCCCTGGGTCCGTTTTCACTATTTTTGCGACGATGTATGTATGTGTGTATGTTTATGTCTGTGAGTGAACACGCTAACGTCTAAACGCTTTGTTCGAATATGCTGAAAGTTGGTACTTATATTGTAAGTCACCATAGTACGAACCCTATTGATTTTGGTGAATCTAGCACTTATAGTTTTTTTACAGGGACACCAGGAAAAATTCTTTATCATTATGGCCTATGGGGCCCAATTTTTAAAAGTGCGATAGCGTCTAAACGCCTTGTTAATCTGAGCAAAAAATTTGTACGCATGCTATAGGTTACAGTTGCACAAACTGTATAGATTTTGGTGAATTTAGCACTTACTGTTTTTTTACAGGGACACAAAGAAAAATTCTTAATCATTATGGCCTATGGGACGAAATTTTTAAAAGTGCGATAGCATCTAAACGCCTTATTCAACTGAGTTGAAAATTAATATGAATATTATAAATCACTGTTGCACTAACTCTAAGCATTTTGGTGAATCTAGCATGTATAGGTTTTTACAGGGACACAACGAAAAATTCTTTACCATTATGATCCCAAGTTCAGTAGCGTTCAATAAAACATCGCGTAATATATGGAGAAAAATACTCAAACACTCTGTTATGGTTTTCTCTCTTTTGTTTGTTTAACAACTCCTCTTTCTTTACTTTATCTACAAAACTGTTAATTACTCAATGTTCGGAAAGCCGAGTGGAGTCACTCCAGATTTTTTTTTTTTTTTTTTTTTTTTTTTTTACTCTAACGGATAGAATTTTCCAGGTACACCTAATATGTATCATAGATATTAACTAGTCTTGATAAACGGTGTTGAAAATTAGACACAGTGGAAATTTAGTTGCCGAAAATATTTATGCGATGATTTATTTAACATAAATCAAGAATTATTATTATTATTATTATTGCTCAAGTACAAATTGTATAATTTTAGGTTAAAAACTGCCATGACAATATTATGAATTTGATTTTAAAAAATCTTAATTAGTTTCCATTTTAATAATTTATTACTGAACATGATACTCGATCGAAACATTCGGTATCGTCGGCCAAATAAGCAGAATATTGAATACTAATCGAATACGCTATCTACCAACAAGTATTTGGACACTTTCGAATTTAGAAGTTTTGTCAAATATCTAGAAATGTTCTTTATAGGGATCATCTTGAAACGTCGCTAGTGTAAAGAACACGTTATACCACATACATTTAAGAAAAAATTGTGTCCTGAAGAGGAAAAGGGAACCGCTACACTGTTAAAAATTTCTGTAAATTTAATGTAAATATTTATCCAGAGTCTCTGTAGATTTACAGTAATTCTTAGGTAAAAGTGACTAATCGAGATTCTCAATTTTTATTCTGTATTTTTACCTAATTTGATTATTTAATTTTTTAATTAAAATTGAAAATGACTGTTTTTAATTTAGAAAAAGCATTCCAAGTCCCAAATATATTCTCACTAATAATTAATTAAATTAATATTAGTTATTAAAATGAATGTTTAAAATAAGTTGTTTAACATCTCCGTTTAATTTTCTCTGTAATTTTACGTAAGAATTAAGATAACAGATTACACACAGTTTTAACAGTGTAAAGTATTAAACAAAAATAAAAATGTTTTGGAACGCCCTGTACAAAGTAATGCTTTAAATGCGTTTTGGCTGTAGCATGTAAATATGAGATTTTTTCTCCGTATCTGTTTAAAATTTTATGAGGCATTCATTGCATTCATTGAGAAAAAAATAATAATAATAATAATCCACTAATCCACTTTTAATTATAATACGTAGGATATTACGCCCAGTGCAAAGACATTTTTAGAAAATTTGGCATATTTCTTTAGACACAGCATACTGCAATCAGAAAGCATAAGTGTTAAATGCCTTACGAAATAGGAGCATTGTTACTAAATAATTTTTAACTACGCATGCGCTAGCTTTTAAAAAATTTCACTTGCATAATTTGGTAGCAAAAAGTATTGATTGGTATTGAGCAACTTATATGAAAACCTCAAACAAATATCGTGCAAATTAAACTAGTATGTTGTGATGACTTTCTTCTGTATTTTCCTATACAAATTCACTCAGTAAAAATAATTTAATGAAATTATTATCTAAAAAAATTATCTTCCATGATAATGCAGACGATTTCCGTATTAGAGAAGTAGTATAACACTAAATATCCAAAAAAAAGTCAATTTTAATGTCAATATTATATAAAAAATAAATAAATAAATAATAATAATAATAATTTAAAAAAAAAAAAATTTTTTTTTTTTGTTAAAAATGAAAAAAATTCGATAACTTTATTTTAAATTATCGCAGATCGATGGTTCAACTATTCGTTTTAAAGGTGTTGGCGAGCTCTTTTGAAAGATACCCATCGTGAAAATTTACTCCCCTCGAGGGGGGACTTCCCCCCCAGGGGAGGGAGGCGAGGCTCCTACACATAGAAAAAAAATTTCCCAGTTGACTATCTCTATTATAATATTTCTTGTAAATTTCATAATGATTACTAAAAAATAATTCTCATTATGCACATTTATACAAAATTTTGTCCTATATCACCAAGTTAAAAATTTAGAAAAAGCGGGATGGCAACGCAACCTGTAAGACAATTTTTACCAAAAGTGGATAGGCACTCATTTGTGTCAAGGTGCAACTACATACCAATTTGTGTGAAATTCTGTGCAGTAGTTCCTGAGATAACTTGCCACAAAATTTTGCCACACACACACAGACAGACACTTTCTAAAAATGGTCAAATCGTGTTCTACAGCTCTCGAAACGTGTCAATCCATCAAAAACCCGAGGTCGAAAATTTTTACGAATCCAATGCTTTCTTCTATTGAATGTAGAAGAAAGTAAAAAGTTGTGAGAGATAGAATGAACGCAATTTCAGTTATCTCAAAATAAAAGCAAAACTATAAGGGGTTTTACTCAAATTCTTATTTTGTTTCAATCAACGCCCAATGGTAAAACAGCAATCGCTAATTGTAAATAAATATTGATAAAAACCCTATCATCTTCCCCCTTTTTTTTTTTTTTTTTTTCTTAAAAAAACTGTTATATTTTCATGAATATATGTGGCAGTCTCATACAAATTTATACAGATAATAAGAAAACTCCTTATAATCACATTTTTCAGTCAAAAGCATTTAAAGCATTACTTTTTACAGGGCGATCTGAATTATTTTGATTTTTTTAGTTTAGAAATTTATTCATTAACCCTGAAAGTTCATTTCAGAAAATTTTGGAGTGGAAGGCTGATTTTTTATACCAACTACGTGAAAAATACCAGAGCCGGGAATCGAACCCGGGCCTTCCGCTTTACGTGCGGATGCTCAAACCATTGACCTACCCTGGCTGATTACCAGCTAGGCATTTCTCACATAACATTCGCTGGCAAAGTCACCGAGTCTGTAAACAATATCAAGATACATTATTATAGAGATGCCTGGCTGGTAATCAGCCAGGGTAGCTCAATGGTTTGAGCATCTACACGTAAAGCGGAAGGACCGGGTTCAATTTCCGGTTCTGCTATTTTTCACATAGGTGGTATAAAAAATCAGCCTTCCGCTGCAAAATTTTCTGAAATGAACTTTCAGGGTTGATGAATAAATTTCTAAATTAAATTAAAATTTCGTGGTCTATTGAAGTTGTGCCATGATTAATAATGTCGCTTGATATAGCTGTATTTACAGACTCGGTGACTTTGCCAACGAATGTTATGTGAGAAATGCCTGACTGGTAATCAACCAGGGTAGCTCAATGGTTTGAGTATCCACACTTAAAGCGGAAGTCCCGGGTTCGATTCCCGGCTGGGTATTTTTCACAGAGTTGGTATAAAAAATCAGCCTTGCACTACAAAATTTTCTGAAATGAATTTTGATTTTGGTTTAATTTTTTACTAGTCCCCTTTTCCTTTTCAGGACACAACTTTTGCTGAAATGTATGAGTATAACATGTTCTTTATACTCCGAAAGTTTCAAGATGTGATTTCTAAAGAACTTTTCTAGATATTTGACAAAACGCCTAAATTCGAAAGTGTCCAAACACTTACTGATAGACAGTGTAGCTCGCACAACATTAAAACACACACACACACATATATATACATTTATAAATAGTTATATAAACAGGTCTTAGACAACTCTATTTTAAACAGTAACATTTTTAAGCAAACCACCTTAACAACCGAAATTAATAATAAAGGGATTTTAAGCTTTCCTAAATTATTAAAATCCAAATGTAAAAATTTCAACTATCTATCTATATATTATTTTTGTTATTGTTTTTGGTAATTACGCCTTTAATTAATTATTTTTGTTCTTCTTAACAGAATTAAAACTAATACCTAAAATATTTTCAAACAAAAAGCATTTTGAAATAAATAAATAAAGACAATGTTTCAATTAAATAATTATTATCATTTAATTTTTTAAGACAATGTACATCATATTTATTTATTAATAATTAAAATTACAGTCAAACAGAATACTATTTTACCACACTGTAATACATAAAATAATAATAATAAATAAATAAATAAATAAAAATCAAAGAAAAGAAATTTTAAAACAGTTTTAATTCGTCGAGCATACAAAATTTGACTACGAATTCATGAATTTTCGATTGTTTTTGTTAGCTTTCGGGAAATCACTCATTTGAAACATTTCAGTGAATTTGAAAAAAATAGAAGAAGCCTTTAGTATTTAGATTAAAAACACTTTAAAACACGTAAAATTAAACTTTATTTAAAAGATCTTAAACCATTATCCGAAGGTTTTCGCTTTGAAATACCAAAGCATCATCAAAGATATTTTATTACTCCTTTATATATATATATAAACTGATTTTAGTATTTAAATAAAATCAGTTAAATATCAGGGTGGCTAGCATTTAAACCTTTTTTAATTCCCTGACTTTTCCCTGACTATTTTTTGAGATTTTCCTCCATTTTTCCCTGACTCTCACTGTTTATTTTCGATGAAATTTTCAGGACATTAGCAAACAATTTAGCGATTTAAATAATCATTAATAATTTAATGATTAATATAGCTATTTTCACAAAATTTGATTTAATTCCCGGACTTTAAAGGAAATTCCCTGACTATTCCCTGACTTTTCCAGATTTTCTAAATTCCCCGACTTTTCCCTGATTCTTGGATTTTTCCTGACTGCTAGCCACCCTGAATATGTTTTTATTATTTAATTAATCATTTAAATAATAAATAAATAAATAAACATAATCCCAGAAAATAAATAAATATTATTTTCTTCTTTTCTTTATTTCTTAATCAAACAAGAAAAAAAAAAAAAAAAAATCTACAGTTAAAATACTTCTATAACTACTTACCTATTCATTTACCTTTTCCTATTTATTCCATCATTAGGAAGTAATCTCCAATAATATCATAAAAAAAAAAAAAAAAAAACTCTCGAGTAATAAAACACATACATAAATCTCCCGGGGGTACTTCACTCAACTGAAGTGCAAGATCGACTCGACTGTTTTTCCCTCATCTTTATTTACCCCGTTGCTGCATCCACGCGACAGAAGCGTCCAATTCCATCGCCAATACCTCGCCAAGATACAGCGACACCACTTCCCTTTCCGCTTTTCTCCGTACGCCCCTGAAAAAAAGGGAGAGGAAACGAAAAAATTCTCTTCTCGCTGCGGAAACTGCACCTCGTGGCGGTTTCCTGTAGGTGCCTTGACAGGATGGAAAGCACAGAGAAAGAGGAGGAGGAGGGGAAGCTAAGATAAATTGTTGCTAACGCACGATGACCTTTTCTCCAATATAATGTTGTTCATTTGGACTGAAATTTCAATTTAGAAAATCGATCCAGTATTTAAAACTCCAGAATAAAATCGAATCGTAATAAGCCAGAATTGCAAAATGAAATCGACTTTGTAGAAGATAAAATAAAACAAAATATTAAGTTTTATTACAAAATTCACTATCACATTCAATATATTATTTTTTAACTTCGAACTAAATCTGATTTCTGAAGGGAAAAAAATCAAAAAAGAAGGTACTCTTGATTTATTACTATGTTTTTATTAACTCTCTTTCTTGTTTGTTTTTCCAGTACAAATCTTACAATCGATTTTTAACTAACTTACCGACTAGATAGAAATTTGAAACTTTTAGAATAGCTCGGAACACGATGACAATGCATTCTTTTAATACTTTTAGCCATCTTTAAGCATATTTCAAAACTTATTGTAATTGCTCTCTTTATTACGCATTTGATAATTTTCTTTCAAGTTGATGGGATAATTCATCATTTTTTTTTTTTTTTTTTAAGTATTTATTTAAAAAAAAAAAAGTATTTACATAGAATTGTCAAGTTTATATGATTCAACAGAAAATTAAAAAAAAAAAAAAAATGGTATATAAAAAGTTCTTTTTATCTTGTAATTATTTTACCATCATGATGACTTTTGTTAAGTACTGTTTTGTATTCAAAAAATGTATGTTATCCTAAATTTCTCACTGTTAATATTCGTTCCAATATTACGCTACTCAAGAGCCCATAGGAAACCATATATATATTTTTACGGAACAGAAAAAAAAAAAAAAAAAAAAAAAAAAAAATAGTATAGAGAAATTTTATTACCATACGGAAAAGTATGAACTGGTTTTATTTATGTAAAAATTTAAAACCTCTTAAAAAAAACATTGAAGTCAATTGTAATATTGCCTGAAAAATATTATTATGCTTTCTAATGATTCATTTTATGCTTCGAATTCGTCAGCAATTTTTAACAATAATAATAATAATAATAATAATAATAATAATAATAAATTCTGTCAAAGACAGAATTTAGTTTAGTACGGAGGACTATTAATTTCAAACTGTAATTTAATTTTTAATTTATTTTTAGACTGTTTTTTTTTTTTTTTTTTTTTTTGTAAAACTGGGCCACATACTTTTTTAAAATGAGTGAAATGAATTAAAATGAAGCGTTGCCACCTAAATTTCATACTTTAGCTAATTTTATAAAATCTAATTGTCGTGTTGAAAAACTGCTTATACCCCTGGATTCAGAAAAATCGCCCCTTTCATTGGGTACCAAATTTGTAACGATAGGACTGATATTTCTAATTTATTTTGGTGTTGCATAAAAATGGTCTACAAAAAATCCAGATTGAAACAGTCCTCCGCCCTAAAAAAAATGGATAATTTTATTGACATTTTTAAAAGGCTTTTAAAGTCTAATTAATAACAACCGACTTTTTCGCAGTGTATTTGTATACACTTCATCGATTTTAAATCCTTCTTGTAAAATCGATAATTCTGTTTCATTCAAATTCTTTATAAACGCTCGCTATACGTATGTATTGAAAGAATGCATATATAAACATGTACACGCGATCGATCATTAATGGGTACATCACACCCAAAAAGCCCATATTATACTACGGGTAAAATTGTTTATAGAATTACACATTGAATAATTGTTATTTTTTAATTTCGTTTTCGGATTCTGAAAATACATAACCGTCAAACTAACACTCGTTTTTTTAAAAAAAAATATTTATTTATTTATTTGAATTTTGAATTTAAAAATGTGAAAAATTAACTAAGCAACATTTCTATCATTATTTAATTGTAAGATAAAATATTTAAAAAAAAAAAAATCAATTTTTGGAAAACGAGTACTCATTTTACGGTTGTGAAAACTGAATTTAAAAATAACAATTAGGTAAGGAATATTCTATAAACAAATTTTGCCATAGACTTTTGCATGGGATTTGACGACCAGAGACAAAGAAATCATAAGAGGCAGTTAAAATGACGAAAAGGACGCCCATTTTGCCTTATCACCCATCGTTTTTTAGGGACGGCCCCCTATTTTTTTTATCACTTTTCTGTCATTTTATGGCTATAAATTTTATTTTTAGGGGGGGGGGGGGGTATTTTAACTCTTAAATATCGTCTGAGGGGCTACAGAGTTGGAAAAGTCTAAAACAGGAACATTGGTGGCAAGAGGAGAAGTTAGTGGGGGGAGGGATTTGCCACTGAAATTATGTATTACATTTCTTATATTTTTTTAATCTATTATTAATGTTATTTATTAAACATTATATATATTTTTTTGTTTTTTGGTGTTAAATGAATTCTTTTTCATTCTCCACATCAAATTCATGGCCATAAAATGACGGAACAGTGATAAAAATTTGGGAAGGGGTTGGTGTCCCGAGAAAACGGTGGGTGACTGGGCAAAATGGGAGTCCTATTCGGATTCAGGTGGTCATTTTACATATAAGATTCAGCAAAAATGGTATCAGAGATCGATTCCCCCCCCCCTTCATTTTTGATTATTAATACATTAAATACATATTAAGGGGGGGGGCAATGAAAATTACATTGCAGCAAACAGATCTAAAAACTCAAGGAACGTAACCAATATATTTTCCACGGAACGAGATAAAATGTTTATCTTAACAGATGTTGCATTCCCATTTCAAAGTAACCTTTTTTTGTTTCCAGGTGAAAACCGAAAGATCCTAACGAGAGGCAAATAAGGACTTTGGTGTGTGTACACAAGAGGCCTTTTCTCTTTTGTAAACAAGCTAAGAAACAGCAGACTGTAAAAATGACACGTTGATTTACTGCATAGGAGATCAATGATCCGTGTCACTTCTGAAAAGATAAAGCGAGGACAACAAAATATGCGAGCGATATTAATGAATTACAAACTTGTTGAATGCATCAAAAGCGTTATTGCTTTCGGAGCCAGAAATGCATGCGTGGCATCACATAGTAGTGTAGAGTCATAGAAACCCGACTGGAACCCGACAGTTCAATTTGTAGTCAACCTGAGACACATAAGACAATGAACACAATAAGAAATCCGACCTGAACCTGGAAAATACACTGGCGTTCAAAATTAAAGGAACAATTAGCTTTTCCATTTGCTTTTCTTAAGCATAACTTCCAAACAAATAAACATAAAATTTGGATAGCATGTTCGTTATCATATCTTTAATCGGGTTTTGATGCATATAACTTTAGCATATAAGTATTAATTTTTAAACTAATAATTATTCAATTTTTTTTCAAAAGTAAGATTTTGAAAAAAGGAAATTTTTAACAGTTTTAAAAAAGAAAACTTTATGAAAAATGGTGTTAAGAATGCATTACAAATAAGTAAAGACGCGCATACCTTCAAATGTTAAACTAAATCCTAATTTTTCTTTCTGCGTTCACTTTTCTTTTGCTTATAACGAATTTTTTGAAAAAGAAAATGTAATTAGTAATTTTTAAATTATGAGCATCACCAGAATAATAAAAATGTCGATAAATAATTTTATAATGAACGTATTATCCAATTTTCATGTTTGTAAGTATATTTTTATGTTTTAAAAATTTATTCACATGGAAGAAAAAAAAAAAGATGAAAAAAGAAGAAACAGAAAAGAGCGAATACAGGAAGAAAAATTCGGTTTTAATCTAACGCATGGATGCATGTGCATCTTCATCTATCTGTAATGCATCCCTATAACCAATTTTCAATAAGTTTTCTTTTCTAAAGTTGTTGAATTTTTTCATTTTTTCCAAAGCTTACTTTTGAGAAAAATTGAATAATCATTAAATTAAAAATTATTACGTATTTGCTACAGTTATATAATATGATAATGAACATGCCATCCAAATTTTTGTTTCTGTGTTCATTTGTTTAAAAATTACGCACAAAAGAAGAAAACGAGAAAAGAGGTTATTGTTTCACTTTTGTACAGCAGTGCATTTTTTGACGACCTGAACCCAATTTGAACTCTATTGTTAGTTCTGCTTAGACTGTTTATTTATTTAGACTCTTTGTTAACCCACTTTAATCTAAATAATAATAACAATAAAAAATCAAATATATTTAGTATATGTGCACCAATCATGCAGCTATATTTATCTCAAACAATTTCACCCTACTAGTGGCCGAGATGTTCTGTTGTGTCTAAGCAGGTTCTACAGATAGTGCTCGGTTCGATCCCAGGTCACGCCATCGACATACCCGTTCGGAATTTTCCGCGTTTTTCTCTGAAACTTGATTAAATATGGACAAGGTCTCCTTAGAAAAACCCCAATAGAACGTTTCACCTAGGCCTAGGACCCATGTGCTGTCAGTCGGCCGTAACCAATACACCTACACCTCAAACAATTTCTGTTTACAATATATTTATATTAGAACATTATAAAAAATTTAGCTATTAACAGATTAATCAATTTAAATGTTAGCACTCATGTTTTTTTTTTTTTTTTTTTTTTTTTCATTTACATTCTTTTAATTAATTGACTATACACATTTTGAGAGCTTAATTTTGAATTAAGTACTTGCACTAATGTTTACTGATTAGGAACAATACACTTAACCCTACGTCAGGCGCACCCACAGAACGAACAAAATCGGACGCACCTGCCTGAGAGGCCATGTATAAATACTTTATTGTTAAAATACTTGTACTACAATCAATAGATTCGTACTTATGCATCAAATTTTCGTTTATTACTTTCTATTCACTCCTAATAAGGTCACCATATGGGTGTTTTTGAATTAAAGACCATGTGTAGGATATTTAGAGAATAAAAACCAGAACGGGCCTCTCAAGCAGGGTGCGCCCGACGGAGGGTTAAGCCTACAAGGTTAGAAAATTTTCATGCGATATTCAAGAAAATTATTCAACAGATACCAAGAATTTTATAAAAAATATGGAGCAAAGATATCTGGAAATTAGAATTAGGAATTGGAATTGCTCAAAAATAGAAGGATTTCTTCATCAGGAACATGACCTTCATAAAGAGCGGCTAGATCGCAAGATTTCGGAAAAATATACACTATACAGCCATACCAAGACAAATATATATATATATATATATATATATATTTAACATGTTTATGACCTGACCCTTATCGCTAAAAAAGTAAATCCGACCCAAAATTGAGCCACAAAAAGAAATTTAAGCTTAGTGACCCCATGTAGGACTCAGTAAACGAGCAATTAGAACAGATGATGCGAAAAAAGAACCAAAAACCATTGATAAGGCAACCAGTGATGCCAGATTGGGGATTTTTGAGGCTTTTGGGGACAAATTCTGGGGACCAAATGTTTGTGGGGACTTTTTGGGGAAATTCTAAAATTTTTGGGGACAAATCTGGGGAGTTCTTCAACTTTCTGTCAATGTCGGAAACGTAATGATTTATCCCTACGACTAGAGACTTTCAATAGCTTTATTGTTATTTGGGGATTTTTTTAAAAAATGGCCTTCATTTGGGGAAAAATCTGAGCTTAAATCATAGAAAAATCTGCTTGATATATACATATATACAGGGCCCGAAATTTCAACTTAGATTACACTCGCTGAAAATAAAAGTTACTCGCCACAAAATATGATTAAATTACTCTATTTTTTACGTATAAGGTGACCAGAATTTTTTATTGGAAAAAGAGGAGAAAATACACAGTATCTTTTATTTTATAAGAAAATAGAAGACATTCAATTTTGAAAAAGAGGTCATTTTAGAGGACACAAAATTGAATGAATACGATTATAAAAGTCGATTCAAAAGCTACTTTACACAAGAGGTGGATACATTTTTGTCCTAAATGATGAATTGGGATTAGTACACCATAATTTAAATTAATAATATACGGATACGAGAGGAAAAATCCCTAATTTTTATAAATGTCACAGGGCAATATAGATTTCTTTTTCTTTTCTTTTCTTTTTTTTTAAGTTAGTGTTCACCGGTCGATACAGCCAACAGCCGATCGAGCTTCCCAGTTTTCCGAAATTTTTGAAATTAAGAACTAAATCCTTTTCATTTGGATAAAAAAAAAAAAAAACCTGATTTGGGGAAATCGAAGACTTGTTTGGGGAAATAATTTTCGACCATCTGGCATCACTGAAAGCAACTTCGTAAGTAGAAAGTGCTGTCGGCAATTGCAAAAACCCTAGTCATACGCTTCCCTCTTTTGAATATCTTTTCTCTTGATAATTTTTTCTGCATAATCTAATCGATGTCAGTTGAATTTTTCTATTTTTTTACTTTCTTCTATATGTAATATAGAGAAAGTATTGGATTCATGAAAGTTTTCGACCTGAGTTTTTTGGTGGATTTACACGTTTTAGGATGTCCTGAACACGAATTGATATTTTTTAGAAAACGTCTGTCTGTCTGTGTGTATCACGATTTTTGTGGACTCTGTATCTCACGAACCAATGAAGGAAATTTAACCAAACTTGGTATGTAGTTGGACCCTGACATAAACTGGTGCTGATTAGATTTGGGGATCAATCGCTCAACAGGTGGCGCTGTGATAGCATTTTTTGTAAACTTTTAACATGGCAGTATAGGACAAAATTTCGTATAAATGTGCATAATGAGAGTTATTTTAAACTAGTGATTGTAAAATTAATATGAATTATTCATAATAATAATAGTAGTAGTTAACTAGGAAAAAAATTGTGCCTGGGGGGCATCGGTTTCCCCCCTGGAGGGGAAAGGTCTCGTCAATACCTTTAAAAGGAATGGTTGAACTATAAATCTGTGATAATATAAAACAAAGTTATCGATTTTTTTTACTTTTAACAAAAAACAAAAAAAAAAAAAAACTTAGAATTTTTTTTTTTTTTTTTTTTTTTTTTTACGAAATTTAACCAAACTTGATATTTAGTTGGTCCCTGACATAAACTGGTGCTGATTATTCATACTTGTGATCGTGCGGGTGCGATTTTCTTTTTTCTTTCTTTTTCTCCCGTTCTTATTTTTTTTCCCCCTCTCTTTTGACTCTCTCCCCGTTTTCTACCTTGAAAAAGAGTAGTGGAAAAAATTTAGAACGAATAAGACATTTCAATAGAACGTTGAACGAGTTTTATATTGAGCAAAATTTACTTATTTATTTTTTATTTTATTTTATTTTATTTATTTTTTATTATTATTTTCTTGTATGTTGCATATATATTTGAAATTGAATCTTCTGGAAATTTTAATTAATTTCCTAAAATTTCGCTTTTTTTTTTTTTTTTCTACACAAAGTAATCGCTATTTTTCTCCGATAGTCTAATGTACATATTTAAGAAATTAGAAGCGAGGTCGAGATTTTTCGAGTACCCTGAATGCAGGAAAGAAAGCATATTTTTTAATTTCTTCAAAAAAAATTGGAGGTAGTACTTCAACTTCGTAGGATTAGTAAAAAAAAAAAATACAGGCGATAAAGTGATTGTCTACAAATACAGCCTTTTTTTCAGTTGGGTTTGACTCGGCAAACAAAGCACACAACGCCGTGAGCCAACAAACTGATAACACGGACAGGCGGTCTATCTCACATACAGAGAGAGTTAACAGGTGTAGATAAAAACACTTTTCTCATTTTCTGAAGCAACAACTAAAAGAAGAATGAAAAAAAAGGTAGACATATGAATTATAAATGTACGATATACATTACTTCACCCTATTTTGTCGACCCAATCATTACTGTTAACCATACCTTATCTTCTATCTATACATATAATAAAATAAGATGTTTGTGTGTGTGTGTGTGTGTCAGTGTGTATGTATGTAAGGAGCTTTTTTGGAAAACGGCTGATCGCACAGCTACACAAATTTGTAATGACCTCTCCTGATGCGCCTCGAAGCCCGAGTTTCGAATTTTTGATTAGTTTTCTTCTAATTAGAACTTTTTTTTTTAATTATTATTGAAATTGGATTTTGCCATAGTGTTTCTGTATCACGCTAAAAAACAAGGCGTTTCCATTTGAAAGTAAATGGGAGATTTCCCTCAATGGCTCAGTCGGTAAAAGCGTCAAGTTTGCGATGGTCGTGGGTTCGATACTCGGTGGTCGACGTGTTACTCTTTTTGCAGATAAGATGTCAGTTGTAAAAGAAAAAATTTCATTGTCTACACAATATCCTAAGAAATTCTGATTAGTTATTTTAAAAAGCTTTCTTTTAGTTATAAAACGCATAAAATAAAAATTTAAGTGAATATATATATATATATATACTAGAGCCCTAAAAATCATAAAATAAATATTTATTCTTGAAGAGACATGGTTATAAAAATATAAACGTTTCATCAATAAATAAATTTTAAAGCATTATAATTCGGTAGTTATAAAAAATTTTCCGTTAAATTCACACAAAAAATTCGCACATATTTTCGATTTCCTGTTTTTTGTACATTGATTATTTGTGATCTCCCTTGTCTTTGGTCATCTTGAGCCTCTTCTTCTGTGCCAATGTTTTCTTCTCCACTTAATATCATCTTCCTCATCATTATATTCAGTTCAGTTCTTCCACAATAGCTCCATATTATGTACTTACAAATACATATTTACAAAAGTAAATGACTATGTTTTTCTTCAAAATATAGCCTCAATTAGAAATTACTTTCCTTTTATTATAATGGTTATATTCAATGTTTAACATTTGATATTTAAGAAAATTTATTGATTTATCGTAAAAAAATATCTCTGTATTATATAATTTTTTATGTTTTTCAAACTTTCTAATTAAAAAAAAAAAAGTATGAATGGTAAGAGAGACCGTAAAAGTGCCATTTTAAGGTCGTAACATTTCCGAATTTCATTATACTTTCCTGTAAAAAAAACTATAAATGATGAGCGCATCATTTCCAGCTATGATATGCTTTATCAAAAAATTTTAAATAGATAAGTTTAGTTTTACTTTAAATAATTTAATATAATTCAAGACATAATATTTAAAACTCAAATGCTTTCTTATGTAAGAACCACAAGTACATATCGTTTACTTTAATTACCAAATCTTATCAAAGAAAATAGTGTATATCAGTTTTGTTATATTGAAAACAGTTTAAAAATGCTGAAAAGTTATTAAAAAGATTTGTAACCAAGTTCAAGTCTTACTCTATAATTCCTGCGACGATAACCGATAAATACGTTTCGTAAGCTTTTCTGCTTGTAATTTTGATTAGTTTAAATTTACATAATCTCAAAATACTTTAATTTTAAAAATAACATACGAAGAAATAAAATCCATTCTTTAATATAGAAGACAACAATAACAATAAATAACTAGTATGTTGTGGCCACCACATGACTTTCTTCTATATTTTCCTATACAAATTCACTCAGTAAAAATAATTTATTAAAATTATTATTTAAAAAAATTATCTTCCATGATAATTCAGACGATTTCCATATTAGAGAAGCAGTATAACACTACATATATATATATATATATATATATATATATATATATATATATATATATATATATATATATATATATATATGTAATAAAAATCCTTTTTGTAAGATGATGAATTCCAGTCACTCCATATTAAGAGAGTTCACTCAAAGAAATACTCCACAATTGATGATGCAGTCGTTTATTTGAAGACAGTCATATTACACTTTATTAACAGTCACATCATTTTGAGCACGCTGTACAGATCCGTAGCCGAGTCGGGCCGAAATCGTTCCATTAACGGCGGAACCGCGAATCAATTCCCCTCCTGGGACCGTTAACTTAAACTTGTTATTGACGTGAACAATTTAATCAAAAGATTCCATGGAAAAAGACCCCGATTTTCGGGTGCTCCCGTTTTTATATGGATATTTCGGCGGGAACCCAAACTATTTTTATGAATGCTTATTGGATAATTAGGTCAGCCAAAATCCAGCCCACATTCTTTCATTGGCTGACCCGGATATCCAGGATTTCGTATTTCGCAATGCATTGCCGCTAATTTCAACTATTGCATAATTTTGATTATGAAACTTCTTCTAATCGCGATTCCCGCGCTACGACGTGCTTTGCTGAAAAACTAACTTTACAGGGGCGCTAAAATAGAACTCTCACAAAGTTGTTCTTAAAATTAAGATTTATTCTGAGCTAATACTATTAAGATATCATTTAATATTAATTTAAATATTAATTTAGAATCTTGCTTATTTTATCCTTTCATATCCCCCCCCTCCAAGCCGACGCTCCCCCATACTTGCCTGCAAGTATGTGGGAAGTCCCTCAGAAGTAGAAGATACTCCAGGAGAAAGTTAAACTTAAAATGGAAAATTTGACAAATTATAAAACTTAACTTTTTGAATAATTTATTTAAAATGGAAATTTTTATTTAAAAAATGGAAAATTTTATTTTTTAGAAAATTTCGTCTGAAATATTTTGTTATGGAATCCTTTTTAAGTAGGAGTAGCCTTTCCCATTATTTATAAAAAAAAAATTAATTTTTCTTTTTTAAATTATTTACTTGTATGTTGGACTGGTCAACGTGCTCGCCTGATACATATAATGGTATTTACAGCACTTGTTTACAAACATAAGAAAAGTTTAATATAATATATGAAAACGTATGACATACTGTATGAAAAAAAAAAATATTTATAACATAACATGTTTACCGGCATAACATTTTTGACAAGATATCTTTCTTATGTACAAACTAGTTTGTTGAGGAAAGTCTTTAAAATGTAAAGTTCCTTTTGGCCAATAAAGTTTTTAAATGTCTTGAAAAATAACGTTGATCGTTGACAATAAATAATTGTTGTAAAAAGTCTGATCTTGGTTATTGAGTCCATATAGAATATATAACAATAATTATAACACTGTAATTTTAACAGTACATTGTAAAAAATGTTTTGTAAATTGTAAACAAACTTTTCTTTTCACAAAATCTGTGTTTTTCTTTGTGTATCTTTTTAATAATGCAAAGATATTTTAATCAAACATAAAGTATATGAAAAACAATTATATCATAGTACATTTTTAACAATTTCTAGAAACTTTATTTATATACTAACACAAATAATTTTTTCATAAATATAACATTTAACAGACACATAAAACTATTTAATAAATACAATAGTGTTTAATACACTCTAATAATACTACTACTAATATTAAGAATACCAGTACTACTAGGTCTTTTCTTTTTACAAACTATTTACACAAAACCAACTTAATCACTTTATTTAGTAATTAATTGTTTTAATTGAACTTGTGAGAAGTCAAGTCTTCCCAAAAAGGTAAGTTGGGATAAAGGTGGTAATTGGTGAATTTTTACAGAGGGCAAAAACAAATCATTTTTCCCGCACTCTCTGATCACTTTATAGTGGTGAAGATCAGAAGATTCTTTGTGTATCTTTTTAATAATGCAAAGATATTTTAATCAAACATAAAGTATATGAAAAACAATTATATCATAGTACATTTTTAACAATTTCTAGAAACTTTATTTACATACTAACACAAATAATTTTTTCATAAATATAACATTTAACAGACACATAAAACTATTTAATAAATACAATAGTGTTTAATACACTCTAATAATACTACTACTAATATTAAGAATACCAGTACTACTAGGTCTTTTCTTTTTACAAACTATTTACATAAAACCAACTTAATCACTTTATTTAGTAATTAATTGTTTTAATTGAACTTGTGAGAAGTCAAGTCTTCCCAAAAAGGTAAGTTGGGATAAAGGTGGTAATTGGTGAATTTTTACAGAGGGCAAAAACAAATCATTTTTCCCGCACTCTCTGATCACTTTATAGTGGTGAAGATCAGAAGATCACGAGAATGATAAATAAATAAAAAAAAAATACTTGGGGCATGGAGTTGATCCCTAACTGAAATTATTCATGACTTAATTTGAATTTTTGAGGGTTATTATAGTATCTTAACTTAGATGAATGAACAATTTCTGACTTTCTTTTAAAATGGGGACTGGGTTTGTCTATTTCAAAATTAACTTCAGATATTTGTTTTAAGATTGTATAAGGGCCTGAATAAGGTGGACTTAATTTACGTGTGTTGGGGTATTGGAATTCTTCATAAATAATTTCATCACCAACTTTAAATTTAACAGGGAGAAATCGAGCATCAAATCGGATTTTGTTTTTTTTATGATATTGTATTGTTTTTTCTTTTGCTATTTTTCTAGCTTCATCAACTGAAGGATAGTAACTATTGTTTACTAATAATGGTTCATATGGTAATTCTCCTAATAATAAATAACTAGGTGGGAATTGAGTTACAGAGTGAGGTGTTAAGTTATATTGATTTAAAACTTCATCAATTAATTTAGTCCAGGGAATTTTATTTGAAGAAGATTTAACCTTACATTTTAGACGCGTAACAATAGTCTGATTGAGGCGCTCGACTTTCCTGTTGCATTCGGGATGATGGCTACTTGTTAACAAATGTTTTGTATCATAATTTCGAAGGAATTTTTTGAAACGGGATGCCGTGAATGCTGCATTCCTATCTGTTAACAATTTTTTAGGTACTTGAATTTGAAAAAGTTGTTTTAAAAAGTTTGTATAAGTTTCAGTGGTAACGCTTTTTGATGGAAATCCCCACACATAACGGGTTGCATGGTCCACGACCAAATGCAAATATTTTTTTGTAGAATTATAGTAGTTAAACCCACCAACAGTGTCCAAAGACAAACATTCAAAAGGTTTATCTGTTGGCGGTACTTCCTGTAATGAACCAAACCGTTTTTGTCTGCATTTTTTATTTATTTGACAGGTATGACAATGTTTTACAAAATTTTCAATATCTTTATTAATATTAGGCCAATAATACTGTGGTGTAATTAAATTTATCATTTTATAAATTCCTGGGTGTCCAAATTGAGTGTGGGTTTTCTGTAGGAGGCGTAATCTTAATGACATCGGGACTATTATCTTATACAAACCTTTCTTTTTAATGACAATTACATCTTCAATTTCAAGAATTTTCTTAATGTTAATACCTATGTTTTCTTTTTTCTGGTTTTCTTTAATTTCATTTAAATCTAGGAGGTGTACATGGTGTGACACATTTTCCAAAACAGGCAATCTAGATAGCATATCAGCTTCAATATTTGTTGATCCTTTTTGATATTTAATTTCATAGTCAAACATACTAAGTTTAAGGGACCAGCGGAATAATCTTCCTCTTAAATTTTTAACATTTTTTAACCAAGTGAGAGACGCATGATCCGTATGTATGACAAACTTTTGACCGTGTAAATAATGATAAAAGGTATCTAAGGCATCAATAATTGCTAAACATTCTAATTCCGTAATTGCATAATTTTTTTCATAATCTCGTAAATTTCTTGAACGATATGCCACTGGGTGTAAAGTACCATTCACATCTGCCTGTTTAACAACACATCCCACACCATGACTCGAGGCGTCAACAAATAACTGACAGGGAGTTCTGGGATCATAAAGTCTTAAAATAGGTTTACTTATAAGAGCATTTTTTAATTTTTGGAAGGATTTTTCACATTTCTGGTCCCAAACATAGGGGACATTTTTCTTTAATAAATTATTTAAAGGAGCTCTTGTTTCGGCATATTTTGGAATAAATCTAGCATAAACGTTAGCTGATCCCAAAACTCTCTGTAATTCCTTGACATTTTTTCGCGGTTTCAAATTTTTTATTACTTCAATGTTTGGATTATCAGGGGTAATTAGGCCATTAGTTATTTCGTATCCTAAAAAGTTAATTTTTGTTTTGGCAAAATTGCATTTTGATAGTTTTAATTTTAAGTTTTCTTTAACACATATATCAAAAAGTTGTTGTAGGTGTTGGAAGTGTTCATCTTCTGACTGTGAAAATACAATTATATCATCAAAATAATTACAGGCAAAGTCTATTTTGTATTTATTTAGAATCCTTCTAATGGTTCGATTGAAGATAGCAGGGGCATTTTTAAGCCCAAAGGGAAGGTATTTCCACTCATATAATCCGAAAGTTGTAGCAAAAGCCAATTTTTCAGTATCTTTTGGGTGGATAGGAATGTGCCAATATCCACTTGCCAAGTCAAGAGTGGAAAAAATTTTTGCTTTAGCTAGTTTATCTAACAAAGTATCTATTCTGGGCAGTGGTTCAGCATCTGTTTTAGTGATCGAATTGAGTTTACGGAAGTCAATACATAATCGCGTCTTTTTGCCTTCTTCCCGTTTATACACCAAAGTTACAGGTGCGGAATAAGGCGAACAACTTTCTTTTATAATACCGGCCTGTAATAAATTTTGAACTTGGGTTTTAATTTCTTCTTCTTCCTTAGGGGAAGTTCTATATGCTCTGAGAGAAATAGGTAAATCTGAAGTTAAACGAATCCTTTGTGGTTCCATATGAATTCTTCCAACATCATATTTAGATTTTGCAAAAATTTGGACATATTTTGATAATAAAGTAGGAAGTTTTCCTTTTCTAGCAGACTGAGGATTTACGTGGTTCTCAGTGGCTTGAGTGTACTTGAACTCCCTTACTCTATTGTTTGTTGGAATATTAAAATTTTTCTTTTGACTATTGGTATTTTCACTTTCAGAAGTTATATGTAAAGTTTGTGTACATTTAGATATATTTTTTAACAATGGGAGAATGGTATTATTTTGTTTTACCAGCTTTTTAGCACAATCAATAGTCAATTGAAACAGACAACAATGTGATAAGCTAAGGAGAGCATAAGGTAAGTTATTATCTAATATAAACATTTCTATATTTTTTGTAATATTACCAATTTGTAATTTAAAGTAACATTTTTCTCGAATTGTCAACATCCCCTGTGTTTGAATGACGTGTAATGGTGAGACCTTTTTTGTTTGAAGTTTAAATTTATGGACAAAATGTTGAGGAATAATGCTTAAGCTGCTGCCCGTATCGAAGATTAAAGGAATGGTAGAGTACGATTCTGGATGTTTAACACCTTGATTAGTTTGCTTGTTTTTTCTTTGGATATCCTTGTATATAATGCGACCGGTCGCTGCAAACTGTCAATAGGTGTTATTTGTTCCTTCTGTTGTATTATCTACCACTGTTGACTCTTCTGTGACATGAGTTGGATTTTCTTGTTTGAAAGGGCATTCACTATGCCAATGTAAGTCAGTATTTTTTTCTTTCTAATAGTATTTCAGTACAGATGATGTTAGTAATGTTGCTTGCTTTTTAAGGGCACTATTTCTTTCTGACATCGTAAAGCTTGATTTAGAAAAGTCCGGTCTGTTTTTGCAACTTTCCGGCTGGTTTTGGAAAAAACTTCCCGGTTGGTTTGGAAAAAATTCCGGTCCCAGGAGGACATTATTGCAAAATATTGCAGTTCCATTCAAATAATTAAAACTAATATAAGGTGCTGACCACAACTTATTTCATGCTGACTTGTTGGCTTTCCTTTACAGGTAGACTATCCTGCCGGATCCTTGTAATAAATCTCCTTTTTGTAAGATGATGAATTCCAGTCACTCCATATTAAGAGAGTTCACTCAAAGAAATACTCCACAATTGATGATGCAGTCGTTTATTTGAAGACAGTCATATTACACTTTATTAACAGTCACATCATTTTGAGCACGCTGTACAGATCCGTAGCCGAGTCGGGCCGAAATCGTTCCATTAACGGCGGAACCGCGAATCAATTCCCCTCCTGGGACCGTTAACTTAAACTTGTTATTGACGTGAACTATTTAATCAAAAGATTCCATGGAAAAAGACCCCGATTTTCGGGTGCTCCCGTTTTTATATGGATATTTCGGCGGGAACCCAAACTATTTTTATGAATGCTTATTGGATAATTAGGTCAGCCAAAATCCAGCCCACATTCTTTCATTGGCTGACCCGGATATCCAGGATTTCGTATTTCGCAATGCATTGCCGCTAACTTCAACTATTGCATAATTTTGATTATGAAACTTCTTCTAATCGCGATTCCCGCGCTACGACGTGCTTTGCTGAAAAACTAACTTTACAGGGGCGCTAAAATAGAACTCTCACAAAGTTGTTCTTAAAATTAAGATTTATTCTGAGCTAATACTATTAAGATATCATTTAATATTAATTTAAATATTAATTTAGAATCTTGCTTATTTTATCCTTTCATATATATATATATATATATATATATATATATAAGTCAATTTTATTGTTAATATTACATTTTTTTTTTTTTTTTTTTTTTTTTTTTTTTGTGAAAAATGAAAGAAAATCGATAACTTTATTTTAAATTATCGCAGTCCGATGGTTCAACCATTCGTTTTAAAGGTATTGGCGAGCTCTTTTGATAGGTGCCCATCATGAAAATTTACTTCCCTCGAGAGGGGGGGAGGCGAGGCTCCTACACATACAAAAAAATTTTCCTAGTTGACTATCTCTATTATAAATAATTCTTGTAAATTTCATAATGATTATTAAAAAATAATTCTCTTTATGCACATTTATATAAAATTTTGTCCTATACCACCATGTTAAAAATTTAGAAAAAGCGAGATGGCAACTCAACCTGTAAAACAATTTTTTACCAAAAGTTGATAGGCACTCATTTATGTCAAGGTGCAACTACATACCAATTTGTATGAAATTATGTACAGTAGTTCCTGAGATACAGTTGCCACAAAATTTTGTCACACACACACAGACTGACAGACAGACATTTTCTAAAAATGGTCAAATCGTGTTCTACAGCTTTGAAAACGTGTAAATCCATCAAAAACCCGAGGTCGAAAATTTTTACGAATCCAATCTTTTCTTATATTAAATATAGATAATAATAAGTATAATCTAGTTTTTTTTTTTTTTTTTTTTTTTTTTTTTCCCATATTTTACATTTTATAAATTTTTCATTTAGTTTTTTTTAAATAATAAAATGATCGTTTATTATATTATGTTATGTAAATGAGTCCATTTGTCTACACTAATCATTTGGATAGCGGTTAAAATAATAATAACAAGATTTAAAAGAACTTTTTATATGTGCAGGTCTGCACTAAAGTAATATACTCCACATTTTCTATTTAAAAATAAAGCTATACAGACACTTTTCATAAGAGTTCTTCGTCTGTAATTAAAAAAAAAAAAATCATTATAAGATGTAGGATGTAGAATGTAATCGCAGGTGTCAGCTATATTAAAAGCAAATACTATGCAGAAGGTTAAGTACAGTTGAAAAGTATTGAATGATAAATGAGAACAACATGATTTTACTTTCTTGATGAACATGGAATCAGTTTTTATGAGAATGGAAATGGGAAGTAAAAATGAATCTGAATAACACGCCGAATAGTTTAAGGATTAAAATAAAAAGTCTGGAGTGAATCCACTCGACTTTCCGAACATTGAGTCATTAACAGTTTTGTAGATAAAGTAAAGAAAGAGGAGTTGTTAAACAAACAAAAGAGAGAAAACCATAATAGAGTGTTTGAGTATTTTTCTCCCTATATTACACGACGTTTTATTTGACGCTACTGAACTTTTAGCCCATAGATCATAATGATAAAGAATGTTTCGTTGTGTCCCTGTAAAAACCTATAAATGCTAGATTCACTAAAATGCTTAGAGTTAGTGCAACAGTGATTTATAATATTCATATAAATTTTCAGCTCAATCGAATAAGGCGTTAAGATGCTATCGCACTTTTAAAAATTGGGTCCCATAGGCCATAACGATAAAGAAGTTTTCTTTGTACCCATGTAAAAAAACTGTGAGTGCTAAATTTACCAAAATCTATACAGTTGGTGCAACCGTGACCTATAACATGTGTAATTTTTTGCTCAGATTAATACGGCGTTTAGACGCTATCGCACTTTTAAAAATTTGGCCCCATAGGCCATAATAATAAAGAATTTTTCCTGGTGTCCCTGTAAAAAAACTATAAGTGCTAGCTTCACCAAAATCAATAGGGTTCGTACGATGTCGACTTACAACTTACGTACCAACTTTCAGCTTATTCGAACAAAGCGTTTAGACGCTAGCGTATTCACTCACAGACACATACACACATACATACATCATCGCAAAAATAGTGAAAACGGACACATTGGACCTCGAAACGTATAGAAACACCAAAATCTCAAATTCGGATTTTTGATATGATTTCGATACTTTCCTCACTCTAGTGTTCGGAAAGTAAAAACTGCGTGAAAATTGTTCAACGCGTGTTCTTATCGACTTCTGTGGAGTTCCAGCTGCAGACAACCTGATAAGGTTGCGGAAACAGTATTTAGGCTGTGATGGAGTTTTTGAAATTTCTAACGTTCTATGAGAGATAGACAAACTATTTACCGTTTTTCTGAAATTCGGTTCCTTTAATCCTTATCCTGTTTCCCTCATCCTATAATTCAACTTCCTCTCAAGAATGATGCAACGATGAGTTCATTTTCCTTACTAACAGTTCATTTTGTCATGCACCCAAATTACATACTTTTTAATAAATTTACACTTTGAAAGGGAAAAAAACACTAGTATATTGTGGCCATCACAAAACATTCTTTTATATCATTCTAATAAATTAATTGATCTGAAAACTACGTAAAATCCAAAAAAGGGCTGAATAATAGCGCCATCTATCGGTCGATATGCACCAAAGTTGAATCTGGAAAATTTTACATAATAGCGATTGTCACGTCCGTGAGGAAAATTCATATCGAAGAGAGTCCGCGGGATACTTTCTTAGCCAAAATAGTTGAACATCTAAATTAGAATTATCATAAAGAGTAAATTAAAAAAAAGAGATTAAAAGCATGAAAAAAAAAAAAAAAATAGAGAGATATAATAAAAATTTAAATTATATGTACCATGGTGTATTAAAATTAATATAATATTGAATTTAGAAAATAAAAACCACGCGCACGGGCAGGAAAAAGAATAATAAGAAAAAGGAGATCATAGAAAAACGGTTTAGTTTGTTTTTGGTATTTATTGTTTTATTAGGATTTTTGAGGAATAATGATAGGAACGGAAAAACACTTAATATTTCCTGGAGCTCTTTTGAAAGTGAAATCTGAACTGATGCGATTATATTATTAGAAGAATAAATTGAAAATAGAAAAATCGACATAGGTTATTTTCAATTAAAGTTAAGTGTGCGACATTAATAAGTTTCGAATCCCACTTCTGACACCACTTATTAATGTCGCACATGTACAGTTTACCGAAATTTTCAATAGTTTATTGAGACTTGCAACAGTCCGTGAAATATGAAGGCAATAGAACGCAACGAGTAGTCCATTCATATTACAGTCTAACAGTATGAATATGGAACTGTGTCTTCATTATTTTTTTTATTTCCGAGTTATCACGTCATGGATCAAAAGTTTTGGTTGTGGCTGTGTAGGTTGACTAAGTTTAAATCCTAGATTTCGGTAGAATGTCAGTTTCATGAGGGTGTTTCTAAGATGTCCTAGCTCAGATTCACGCGAATTTCGGAGAAAACCACTAAAAACTCCGAACGGTTAAGTCTACAGGAGCGTAACCTGGAATTGAACTCGGCACCTCCAGTTTTCCAGATTTGAGAGTAGAACCTTACGGCGACTGGAGGACCAAAAGTTTTGATTGTTCTGTTTGGAAGCAACTAGCTGCCGATGAAATGTGACGAATGGTGGGTTATAAGGAAAGGGAAAAGCTCTCAAACCTTAGCAAATATATATATATATACATGTTTTTATTATTATTTATTTATTTTATTTTATTATTTTATTATTATTTTTTTTCTTTTTTCATTTTGGTTACCAAATTTTTTACGAAATAATACCACATAAATTAGTATTTAAAAAAAAGAAAGAAAGAAAGAAAGAAAGAAAGGAATATGATTTTATTCCAAAATATACTAAAACTCCGATTCGGTGAAAGTGGATTAAAAAAGCAATCGCAAGGCTTGACAAAGACAAACAGATGTTTTCCCTCGAACCTGCCTCTTATGAGATAAGTCTCTAAGAATACTTCCGTATAATTCGAGTAAAATGGGTTCACCAGAAGCTCTTTAAAAATCGCAAGATTTGACACAGGATTTTAAGCCTATAGAACTAGCCTCTGGCCATGCACACAGATCCCTAAAAAGATCCCATATTGTATTTGTCATCGACTCATATCTAAAATTTGAGTAAAATTGCTTTCACAGAAGTGCATTTTAAAAAAATCGTAAGATTTGATCTAAGTAGACAGATTTTCGCTCCTGATCAGATATATTCTTAAAAGTATTGGCATATTGTATTGATATCGACTATAGACTATCAAGTGCAAAATCGGTTCGGCAGAAAGCATTAAAAACGAATCTCAATTTTTCACACAAACAGACGGATTCTTTCCTTTATAACTTGCTCCAGGTGAGATAGATTCCATAAATGCTTGCATACTGTATTTGATTATGATTTCCTGAGCAAGCTTTCCAGTTCGATGAAAACTTATTGACAACACGATTTGACCTAGAAAGACAGACACAACAACTGTGCCAAATAAAAGTGTGTAATAAATAAATTATCAAGGACATTATATAATCATCGTTTATATATAACTAAGGCTTCTATATATATAAGCCATCAAATATTATACCTCTGGGGGTGACCGAAGCGGGAGAGCCTTTCCGTGTAGGATCAAAATTATGATGGCATGTCTCCGGACCACCTCTAGGGGTGAGTCCCAGACCGGCGCCAATTGCCCACTGCGCAGCACTAGTGCGACGTGACACCCACCCAACCAACCAACAAACCTATATATATAAGAGTCTACGCATCCCACATTTTTTGCCTTAGGGTTGTCACATGTACCCAAAGAGTCCGTAGATTATCAAGCTGTTTCGAATTTCGATCATCATAATGATGATTTATTAATGTTAATGTTTCTTTTTCGTAATTTTAGCTTAACAAAATGTGACATAAGAGGTTATTCAACAATAATTTCCTCAAATCGATCCAGGAAAGGACATAAAATGTTTATATTTCCCTCAGACACACTACGAGATGAAAAACACAAATGTGATAAATGCACCATGCGGGAAAGCTGTCGTTTTCCTATGCAAAAAGGACTCTGAGGTGTCGTCGGCCTATATTATTATAGGGGCTCTTCACATAAAGTTCCCTTCTTGAAATGCATAGTGTTGGTTGCTTATTAAGATTTGTATAACCCAAAACGTGTGAGCTGTCACAACCATGGTACATCCTTTTTGGGATGTTATGAGTTTATTTAAAGCGGGCTTTGTAATTCCATATATCGTGTTGTGTACATTTTAAGAGTTTGTGTCGCCCTACAATGAAAGTTCAATATGCTGCGTGGGGATGATTCGAGCTCTTCACTGAAATATGATAGTCTATCTACGTTCTTCAACAGGTAGCAACAGAAATATTTTCGAGGAAAAAAAAAGTGAATGAATTTTAATAGGTAATATATGAATGCTGTCACCCACATATTGCGCAAAATGAGCGCGGACAGGTGTGCGGGCTTGCGCGTGATCGCAGCTGCTTCTATTAAACAATAGAGTATTTTATTTGAAAATGAAAGCTCTGCAGCTGCACCCATCGCAGAATTCAGAAATGCTCAGTTTTTTTTTTTTTTTTTTTTCTAATCATTTCCCTGTCGAGTTCCAGAAATGTACAAATCTGAAGCGGTACAACACATGCCACCACTCTCCTTGTGACAGGCAAACTAAATAATAATGGATAAATTCTAGACGAAAAAAGTTATCAATTCAAGTTTCTTGAATGATTTCTTTGCCAAAAAGGGTTGCGTAATATTATTAGTCGCTTACGGTCATCATCAGATCAGAATCTTATTAATTCAAGTATTGAGAGCAGATTTTGAAATCTGTTTAAGTGCCATATTCAACAACTGATTAAATAAAACGCATTATAAAAGCAATTTTAGCGGAGTTTCGTTCTTCTTCTGTTACCGAGTGCTCCTGTCTCAACTATTGAGGCACATACACATGTGGATCAGAAAATGAATTGCGAAAGACGAGATATTGATATTTACAAAATGTCTTCACGCAACAGAGTGGGTGTAATGATATAGCGTCGCAATACAGGCAATAGTATGAATGGCAGTTACTCCTAAAAGTGGTACAGTAGAGACGAACCATTTTAATTTTGATCCTTCACAAAGGGAATTTTTATGGGGGGAAAAAAATCATAGAATAGAAATGCAAAATCCATCTGTGCCAATTACATTTGGTTTCCAAAATTTAAGCAGCAAGCAGTTTTTTCTTCATACACACACCACTACTAAACAAATAAATATGAAATTTGCATGACATGCTCATTGTTATTGTTATACAGGGTGTTTCAAAACTCATGGGCAAAAATTTAAGGGGTTATATAAAACATCTAAACAAGCCATTTTCACCATACAATGCATGGGCGGGGAGCAAGCGGTGACTGCTAGAGGGCGCTGTAATGGAAAGTATAAAGCGCACGTTTTCTTACACATCGTCATTTTTACCGTGGATTTCAGCAGGTATGGCGACATACAGTAATCAGGAAAAGCCGGACAGGCATTTTATGTATGGTCTGGCGAATGGGAATGCTCTGGAAGCCGCAAAACTGTACAGGCAGCGTTTCCCGAGAAGACACGTGCCAGACCGAAAAATACCGCAACAGTCTTGCGGCTTCCAGAGCATTCCCATTCGCCAGACCATACATAAAATGCATGCCCACCTTTTCCTGATTACTGTATGTCGCCATACCTGCTGAAATCCACGGTAGAAATGACGATGTGTAAGAAAACGCGCGGTTTATACTTTCCATTACAGCGCCCTCTAGCGGTCACCGCTTGCTCTGCACCCATGCATTGTATGGTGAAAATGGCTTGTTTAGATGTTTTCTACCACCCCTTAAAGTTTTGCCCACGAGTTTTGAAATACCCTGTATAACTCTGACGTGGAGAATAACTTATAAGCTAACATTTTACATAAACCTGCATTACGGGGATTGTTTCTACTTCAAGCACTTCTGAATTTAACTCCTTTATTTATAATAGCAATGAACAGTTTGCATCAAAGATTCGTATAAGAAAAGTAGAGGAATGCATCTCTGTAGGGTATACATATTTTTTTAATTCCAGTGTTATTCATTACCGTGAAAACTCAAATTATTGTATTTTATTCTCTTAAGCGTACCATTTTCTTATTGTTTCTTGTATGGAAAATACTATGGAAAATAGCTTGCATATGTCAATTTTGTTTTAAAATCATTTGAGAAAACGTAAAATTTATGAGAAATAATTATAAGATAAAAACTTTTTAGAAACCATGTTTTTAAATTTTCTGTTGAATCATAGCTATAGAACTAACTACATTAGCACTTTTTATCAATGCGTATTGTTACGAAATTGTGAATAATTGTATTTATTTTTGTATAAATTCTTTCAAAGAGGCTTAGTAAGTTGATAAAATGTCCATTTTCTGCATTTCCAGCTCTTTTTCGCGTTAAAATAGCTTAATTTCCCCTTTAAAACGCATTAAAAAGCTCCAATAGGCAGGTAAAGGATTTGGTGCCAAATTTGACGATTTTTTGCCCTTGGCGACTTTTGGCGAGAAAATCCTTATTATCGATATTTCAAAGATGGACGTTCTAATGTGTTTGGTTAAAGAGTTGCGGGAAATTTGAATTAAAAAAAAAAAAAGTTGGTTTTAAAAATAAAATATTAATCCTTTCATAACAACATATATTTGCATCATGAACTACATTAGTACTTTATCAATGTGTAGAAAATCTTTAAAGTGATAATGGCGTCCATTTTTGCCACATGTGTAATTTAACTTTTTACAATTTTTTAATGCTCACGTTTAATTAAATGTATTTATTTTTAGGTCGAAAGAAAATGAACTCGTAAATTTTTTTTGGCAACCATTAAATTATAGCTAATATTTTAATGACTATTTTTTATTGCTATTAGGAGCTTATTATTTTCATATTTGAATTAATTAAAAGAAAACTATTCGAAAATCTGACTTCGAAGTATTGTGTTGTCACCGGGTTCTGAGCTACTGTGAAAGTTTCAAATGTCTAGCTAGTAGGGAAGTTAGTTAAGAGCGGACAATACCTAATCTCGCCGGCAGCCTTGGCCCATGTTATTCTATGGGAAAATTTGTTTACATAATTACTCATTACCTAATGAATATTTTTCAATTCTGTTTTCACATTTAGAAAATTCATAAACGTTAAATGAGTACTTGTTTTCCAAAAATTGATTTTTTAAAATTTTAGTATTTCATTTTGCGACTAGAAAATGAGAAAAATGCATTTTGTGAAAAAACGCCTTTTTGAACTCAAAATTAAAATGTAAAAATTAAAAAAAAAATGAATTTTTCAAAAAGGAGTACTCATTTAACGGTTATGAATTTTCTGACTGCGAAAACAGAATTAAAAAATATACATTAGGTAATGTGTAATTGTCGCAACAAATTTTCCCATAGAATAACATTGTCCACGGCTGTTCGCGGGATTAGGTATTGTCCCCTCTTAAAAATCGATTGCAAGACTTGTACCGGACAAACAAACACACAAGAATAGAAGTTAATAGAAACATGGTAAAAAATGCATATAAAGGTCAGGATGTAATGTCGTCCTATGTACACTACACTGGTTTCCAAAAAGTAAGCTACAAACATTTTTTTTTTTTTCGATGTCTTCTATTCTTTTGCACACATGTCTCAAACAAATGAACATGAAACTTGGATGACATGTCCCTTTTATCAAATTTTACATAGATTTCATATTTATCAATGGTTATAACGATTTGTGTAATTTTGACATTGATACAGGTAATAACTTGAAAACTAATCTTAACTATTTATCTCCAGTTGAAAACCCACGTTTGGATAGAGAGGGGGTAAATTAAATTATTTTAGAAAAGAATACTAAAAAGGGTACTGATAATGCATTACAGTGAGGCAAAGGTACACATGCCTAAAAATGTTAAACTAGACACTAGTGGATCTGCAGATAAGGAACCTCAACATACCATTTCCATTATTCTTTAGTGAGAAGATCATTTTTTTTAACGTTATTAAAAATTATTATATATGTGTGCGTGTATGTGATTAACTTGTTACATAACGATATCGCCCTCCTTAACTTGTCATTCTATCTATTTGTCTTTCTACGTATATACACCCCGCGACAAAAAGATAGGTACAAAGATTTTTTTCTTTAATTTTTCATAAAATAACTATCTAAATTGTGCTTATCATTTATTATTGTCATAGAATAACACTATTCCCGGACTCATTTTTGTTTTAAGACTCATTTAGAAAAGTTTTAAGACTAAAATTTTTCTAATTTAAGACTACACACCGCGACAAAAAGATAGGAACAAAGGGTTTTTTTTTAATTTTTGAATATGATTATTTTAAATATGAATATTTTGAATATGATTCAAATATTTAATATGTTTTTGATAGGATAATATTTTGTTATGATAATAAATGATGAGCACAATTTAGATAATGTTATTTTATGAAAAAAAAAAAAAAAAAAAAAAAAAAAAAAAAACCTTCGTTCTTATCTTTTTGTCGCGGAGTGTAGTCTTAAATTAGAACAATTTTAGTCTTAAAACCTTTCTAAATGAGTCTTAAAACAAAAATGAGTCCGGGAATAGTGTTATTTTATGATAATAATAAATGATAAGCACAATTTAGATAATGTTATTTTATGAAAAATCAAAGAAAAAACCCTTTGTACCCATCTTTTTGTCGCGGGGTTGGTGCACATACATTTCCAAAATATCCATATATATACTCATTTGGGATATTACAAACCTTAAATACATATTGGGTCATTCCGTGTAAAGTCAACGAAAAAAAAGCAGCATTTTCAACCTGCCCCTCCCCCCTCAGATTATTATGAAATTGGGCTCTTTTATCTTTTCTATTAGAGAAATTAATTTTTATCAATTAATAAGTCCCTATCTCTTTCAGTTTTTGTTATACAAGGTTGCAAAAATGGGTAAAAAACGCAATTTTTCAAAATTCTTGCATTACAAATTTACCCATATTTTGTCTACCTATTGACTTAGAAGTATAAATCTGTTATCATTAGAAAGCCTTTAATACAGGCTTTCAAATGATGTTTCACATGCACGTATTTTCAAAATCTTCCATTTCAAGGTCAAACATTTTGACCTTCAATCTCTAAAAAAGTGCATTTTTAATTTTCTTTTAAAAATTGTATATTGTTCCTACATTTACTGGCTATCAATATTGTGAGTTCCAACTTGGGATTACCATGGGATGCTGAGTTATAAATTAAAATGTAACCCCTATCATTATTTCATAATAACATAACATATGTTTTACAAACAATTTTGCAATTGTAATAAAATACACAATGTAAAGGAACCTTGATTGCAATTTTCAGTTGCTTGCACTCTACGTCAACTTATCAGGGAATGCTGATAATTGGGGGATCTATAAACTGTTTAGTTCCCCGGAAAAAAAAAAAAAAAAAAAAAAAAAAAAATACATAAAGGCTTTGTAAGAATTAGAGTAATTTATGGTATGGTATGAAAATGCAATGAAGATACATACATAAAAGGTTAGTATTGTGAATTTAAAGGAGACTTTTAAGTAGTTCAAGGACCTGAAGGGGACATACGACCCTTAGAATTTCAAAAAACATCGATTTAATTATAGTCTTTTTATAAGTAAATTATTGTTAACTAAGCTTCATTGGCCATGTCTCATTGTTACAAGTTTATTGTGTATTTTGGAATATAATTTAAATTCTGTGGTGAATTATTTATTAATTTATGTGCTAGTAATAAATGTGTTTTTTTTTCACCTTGAGCGCAGGATATCTCTGAAACTCTTTAATATTTTTTCTTGAAATTTTCACAGATTGTGTAACATATCAGATCCTCCAAACTGAACCTAAATTTGTATCCCCCCTATTTTTCATACAGGTGATACTTCAGATTTTATTAAAAAATAAATGATCTTTAAACCTTTATTTATTTATTTTTTTAAATATATTTTTAACCAAAATTTGAACAAATTTAGGTTCAGTTTGAAGGATCTGATATGTTACATAATCTGTGAAAATTTCAAGAAAAAATATTAAAGAGTTTCAGAGCTATTCTGCGCGCAATGTGAAAATAACACATTTATTATCAACACATAAATTAATAAATAATTCACCACAGAATTTAAATTAAATTCCAAAATACATAACAAACTTATAGGTAACAATTAGACATGCACAATGAAGCTTAGTTAACAATAATTTACTTATAAAAAGACCAATTAAATCGATGTTTTTTGAAGTTTTAAGGGTCGTATGTCCCCTTAAAGTTGAATTTTCTGTTTTTGCAGAACTAAAATCAAAAACTGCATTTTGGCCGTCGAGCAAATGGAACGCATTCTGTCAGCGTTTGTCGTTGGTGCAATTAGTAAGACTTGAGTAAAGAAGAAAAGATTCAATTAAATTCTCATTAAAATTGCATAGATTGAATGGTTTGTAATCCCCCAGAACCAACTTGTTAACTAGGAGAGTGTAACACATGCTCAACATCTGACAATCTTAGAGAATATATTAAAAAGATTTTTCATTGAAAACGGTATTACACATACAACTTATAAGCAATAGTTGAATTTTGATGGTGCAGTTCTTGAAACTTTGTTTAGAAACTGCGAAGATTTTATTCATCACTTCATTGAAAAGCTTGTAGTGTTTCTGTCTTCTTTTTAAGAACTGAAACCGAGAGAACTTACACTATCTCTTGAAGAAATGTTCCATGCTCATGGATCTTTTAAATTAACGGCCCTCTTCACTTACCGTCGCCCGAAGCCCGAGCCAATGTTATTCTATGGGGAAATTTGCTTTACAAATAACTTGATAACTAACACATATTTTTAAATTCTGTTTTCACATTCAGAAAATTCCCAACTGTTCAATGGACAGCCCTTTTCTATAATTTTTTTTTTTTTTTTTTTTTTTTTTTAATATTTTATTTTGTAATTGCAAAATGAAAACATTTCACATATTGAAAATTCGTATTTTGCAGCTTCAAAATAAAATATAAAAAATTAAAAAAATATTTTTTTTAAAAAAAGGTCCGTCCATTTAACAGCTGGGAATTTTCAGAAAGTGAAAAAAGAATTTAAAAATATGTATTAGTTAATAAGTAATTTGTAAAGAAAAATTTCCCATAAAATAACATTAGCTTCGACTTCCGGCGGCGGTGAGTGAAGCGGGCCCTTAACTATAAAGGTTGCTCGCCACTAGAAAATGCTCATAAGTCTTTGCAAATATATTTGTACAGGAATTTTATTATTATTATTATTATTAATATATATGTCTAGGAATGCGGTAGCGTTCCGCCCCGCCAAGCAAAAACTAACATTAAGAAAAACAAATGAAATTTACAAAGTAAGAAAGTAAATGGCGAAACGCTACAAGTGTATATTATATCGACATACCATCTGGTACTTTTCGACTACCTATATCTCTGCTCCCTGGTCCCCAAGACCTATGATTTTTTGCACAGGCCTTGGGCATAAGAAAATTTTTACGAAATCCAATACTTTCTCCTATTAAATATAGAAGAAAGTAAAAATACTAGTCAAATTATTTAAATAATTCAACTAAGTTAACTAGTTACCAAATTGTCTTTTGTGGATTGTTGTGGCATATTATTCACCTGTTTATTTTTCGTTCTCATTCTTACTGTTTTCATTATATATAATATATATATATATATTTTAAGTATTTACCTAAAAGTAAATCTCTTTTTTCACGTGAGATGGCGCTTGCTCACGCTACGTTGAACGTTAAAAATAAACTGATCTTTAAAAAGGTTAACGTTAAAATTAAAAATCACCTTTTTTAAAATTGTTAAAAGCTTTTAGAGATAAATAACTTACAAATAATACAAATAATGCAATCAATTAAAGTATTTCGTAGCACCTAAATCGATTAATCACTTCTAAACTTTTAATCTTTTCTTTTACTAATATTCGTTTGGCAACCTGTTTATTTCTACTAACTCCGTAAGTAACGTTTAACATGTGGATTGCTTAAATTACTTGTTCCTTGTTTAAATTTTGGTTTGTGTTAATGGTTAATTTAAATTCCTTTATTAATTTAATTCAATTTCCTTATTTTTATTTTTGTTTTGTTGCAAGATAGAGACTTGAGCTGTATATTGCTGGAATTAGCTATACAGTTTTACGAAATCTTGCATGTGCTGATAGAAATGCAAGTTTCCTGAAGAGTACATTTCTATTTTTCAGCAATTAAAAATCCAATTTTCAATTCATGAATTCCATTTTTTTTTTCCCCTTTTAACGTAATTCTTTGGTGATCTTATCCTTTCTCTTTTCTCTCAAATGTTGACTGTTACTACTAATAATTCATAGTTTATGCAAATTCTCTCATCGTTAGGCCTACTTGTTTTTACTAATCATTGGTACTCCAATTAAATTAATACTGTGACTAATTTTAATCGACATAAATCTCAATTAAAATTTATGTTGGTACAGTCGGTAACAAAAGTCTCCGAACACTAGCAAAAATTCCTATATAAAAAAAGTAGAGTTAATACTGTTTTGTTAAATAAATCCTTGTCGAATCCTGTTCTTAATCTAAGAACAGGATCCGACAAGGATTTATTTAACAAAACTGTATTAAGTGTACTTTTTTACATAGGAATTTTTGCTAGTGTTCGGAGACTTTTGTTACCGACTGTATCTTCATCTATCTTTTGTCTTCTGAGTGTTACAACGGTACTAAACAATTCAAATTATATATATATATATATATAACTTTAACTAATTTTCATAAACTAGTGTAATTTAGCAGACAAAAATCCATTGGAGGAAATGTTATCAAATTCAATCCTGTCTTCCAGAGAGAGAAGCAAAATCCATTCCTCATAAAAAGGTGGCAAAATATTTGTCTAGGCCGCAGCTGCAGCGGAGAGATTTTTCTGTGGTTTATGCGTTTATCTCTTGCGGAAACAAAACGGGAAAAAGGAACTTCCTGCTTCATTAAGCCACGATCTTTTATTATTATCTCGATCATTTCGTTCGCTCTTCGGATTCATAAAAGCGTTTTGTTGATCCACCCAACAGAAAACGATCGCCTACACCTGTGTGTTGTTCGGAACCACTTGTGAACATGTCATGACGACAGGGGTGTATATTTTCTGGATTCACGAGAAAATAAAAGGCGACATCTGTACTTTTTAGGGTTATAAGAATTTTTTTTTTTTTTTTTTAATCTGCACATGTGCGCCGTCCCCAAATTTTGAGACTCCAAAGAATTTTTTTTTCCTTCTTCTTTTTTTTTTTTTTTTACATTCTCTTATCCATATGCATTTGGTACATTTTTAAATTGAGCTCAACCCGTTAGCGCCCAGTGTCCTCATTTGAGGACAGCTAATAAAATGGCACGTATACTTTTTGTGGTTTCTTGGAATGATTTCTGCTTTTTAGTGACAGTTTATAGCGTCACTCTAAATAATTTCTAGAAGTTTTATGTGCCTACTATTATTTCATAATTTGGATAGTCATTTTGTGATTTTTCACTCGTCGCACCTATATTTGCTTTTTGCGCAGGTATACTAACTTAAATCGAGTAGAATAATAATATATATTATAATACTTTACTTTCGAGATCTTTGTCAATATGTTATCTCAAAGTTTTTTTTCTCTCGAAGTTTTCTCGCTAGAACACTAAACGTCAATAAATGAGTATAGGCTTTAAATTTAAAACTATCTGAAGAATTGTTTAAGTTAATATATTTTACTGTCAATTGTCTGTATTAATTTATAAGTGAAATTATCAGCTAATAATATTTTGCAAAATTAATTCGGGCGTTAACGGGTTAATGAAATTAACATATTCTTATTTTATTATTGCCATGTTTTTTATTAACTTCGATTCTAGTTTGTTTGTCCGGTACAAATCTTGCAAACGTTTAACTAACTTCCCTACTAGCTAGACATTTGAAATTTTCAGAATAGCGTCATAAAATAGTGTTTAAACCAACAAGATATATAAATTAGAGTGCTGATTCAATGGATGAAAGATTAGCTTTCCGTGGTTCAAGATGAATCACGTGACATGCTCGAATAGGTTGCTGTGTTTGGCCCTTTATCGCTATTTTGGCATTTAAAATATCAGTTCGACAAATTATCATTATTATTAGGTAACATGACAGTCCTATGACCGAAATAAATTGTTTTTAAAATAATTTTACACATATTTCACACTTTAATAAATAATAAAATACCTTTTTTTATTCATCGTTTCCCAACAAAGTTTAAAATTGTTTATAAAAGAAAATTTAAACTTTTAAAGAGCTAAATTTAACAACAAATAATAATTTTTCAACTATTTTTAATCATTTTGTCGGTTAAAGTTCAACTACACGAAATAAAAATGAAGTAAAACCAAAATCAAAATGATTTAGAACAAAAGAATATTAAACTACGTATGTAAACAAAAACATTGGCTTATGCGAAGAGAAGAACAATCTCCAAACCGTTGCCATAGAAATTTACTGAAAATAAGCTGTTACCAAGGGAACCACCGAATTCGTAGAGGCAAGGAGAGCATGTCACATGACTCATCTTGGACCTTCTCAAGGGTTACCTTTTATCACTCTACTTTATATATCTCGTTGGTTTAAACTCTCAGGAAATATTTTACATGTCATTTAACAAAAGGCAAAAAACTTCTACAATTAATTTCAATAAATAATGTTTTGCACTGTCATCAAAATAAATCAACACATCAAAACATCCTTAAAGTTTTTCTTTAATTAAAAGTTCTTAACAACGTTTATACATATTTAATAATCAAGCAAAAAAAAAAAAAAAACGTTTCCAATCAAAAGAAAAATAGATATATGTTTAATGAATAAATGACACTGAATCAATGAGAGGTTTAAACTAGAATTTAAGGATAAGAATTTTTCTGACATTCTACATTTTCAATATGTATGTATGTGTATAAAACAGTAGTACAGAAGTATAAAATTATCTTTTTTATTTTACCTTCTTAAAAGATTTAAAATTTCATTTCAAAATTATCTTAATCGAACAGATGAAAAGGAAATCATGGAAATGTATTAACTTTTCATTATTATTTGTCCCTTTATTAGGTACTAGCAGGCTTTGCTCGCTTCGCTGGTCACTATATTTAAATGAATTAAAAAAAGAATCAATATTTTTTATACCGTTCTACAAATTAAAACGAAAACGAAAATACATTGAAATTGCTTAAAAACTTCGCTTCGGGCCCTCGCTGACTTCGGCAGAGACTTCTTTCCCGCAACGTCTTAGTACTGGATAATTTAATTTATAGAGATGTCAATAAAATAGGAAAAACTGCATTAGTCATTTTCTTTTTGATAATAAACAGAACGGAGAACGCATATTATTTTACATGGAGATAACTTGTATAATTAGACGAATTAAAAAAAAAAAAAAAAAAAAAAAAATCTTTTCCTTTTCTTCCCACTTGCATTACAAAAATATTTAAAATAAAATTGAGAAAAATTGTGCAGAAACATTGAAACAGCTTGGACCTCTTGGCGGAATTTGAAATGTGGCACTGAAGTAGCTCGGACGTTTCTTGCCAAAAGGTTTACTTACGCATTTGCGATGCCCATATCAACTCATCGCCAAAACGACAACAAAATGGTAAATAATTATAAGATAAAAAAAACTTTTTATATACCATGTTTTTAAATTTTCTGTTGAATCTTATAGCTATAGAACTACATCATATTAGCACTTTATCAATGTGTAGAAAATTTTTTAAAGTGATAAATGATAATGACGTCAATTTTTGTGAGATGCTAATATTTATTTTTAAATTTTAATTAACTAAAAGAAAACTTTGCAACGTAATATCTTTAAATCTAATAACTTGATGTACATAGTGTCCTCACAAAAAACAGTTTTTAGACATCTTTTAAAAAAGTATAACATCTATGCAGAATCTTTTAAATAATTCATCAGTTATTAGTAAAAAAAAAATAAAAAAAATGGCCGACTTTCATCAACAAAATAGTTAAATCTAGACCAATCAAAAGTAGGAGTGGTCCACCCGGACGTGTTTCGACGACAAACTCTTTGTTTTATTTATACAGATAATCATACGATAAAAAACTTTTTATATACCATGTTTTTAAATTTTATGTTGAATCATAGCTATAGAACTACATTACACTTTATCAATGCGTATAAAAATTTTAAAGGGATAACGACGTCCATTTTTGTGAGATGCATAATATAATTTAACTTTTTATAATTTTTTAACGCTCACGTTTAATTAAATGTATTTATTTTTATGTCAAAAGAAAATGAACTCGTATTTTTTTTTTTTTTCTTTTGCCAACAATTAAATTACAGCTAATATTTTAATGGCTATTTTTAAAGAGGAGATTATTATTTTCATATTTCAATTAATTAAAAGAAAACTAATCAAAAATTCAAAAATCGGGATTCGAAGTATTGTGTTGTCACCGGGTTCCGAGCTATTCTGAAAGTTTCGAATGTCTAGCTAGTAGGGACGTTAATTAAAAATCGATTGCAAGATTTGTACCGGACAAACAAACAAGAATCGAAGTTAATAAAAACATGGTAATAATAATAAAATAGTGCTATACAGAAATAAAATTGTAGCGTTCACTTGGCAACCCTAGCCTCTCTGGGCTTAAACTTTCGTAAATATTCATAGATTTCCTTCAAACTGATATATATTATTAAGTTCACTATGTCATGTTCCCTATTAAAAATGATGGAAATATCACCACTGGTTTGCATACAGGAACACTCAAAAGAATTCCAAAAAATTCAGTTCTAGGTGAGGTATTTTTATAAACCTTTGTATTGCGCAATGAATAATAAAATTCACATTTGGTATTCATATGCACAAAAATATGTTTTTTACAGAAAGAAGCGTGATTAGTATGTATTGAGGTATACAGTGCCACACAAAAACATTTGGATACATTGATTAAGGGATATAATTGCAAATTATTGCAATTGCTTTCTAGTTGCGTTAAACGTTTTTAACAATTTCTAACAACGTTTAAGAGTGATTATGACTTCAGTGCAAAGCGACTTGGAAAAAAAAAAAATCTATCAACCTAATTTTCACACGGCTAAGAACCATCCAAGTTAAATCAATGTTTTGATAATAATAATAAAATCGCGATGAAATCGGTCTTTTCTTTGGTAAATTCAGTGTCAGACAGACACGTACACAGATTGACAAAATTTTTAAACACATAACAACCTTTTTGTCAATTTCCAATAAAGTTGAAAACTGAAAGTTTTAACAGTAATCATTTTTCTATCTTTCGCGCATGCGCAGTAAAACTTTATTTACTAAAAATGCTTATATCTCAACGAATATTACACGTGTGAGTTTTATGTTTCAGAATAATATTTGTCCAACGTTTTGACAATTTTTCTGCAATTTTTATAAAGTTTTATGCAAATCCGTTCTAGTTATAAACAAAAAACTTGTCAAAAAAATTAGTATTTTTTTTTTTTTTTATTATTATTATTATTATATCCTCCTAAATATTTGCTCAATTCTCGCCCCAAAACATACAAATATTGTTCACAGTTTGTGCAATAATGTAATAAAGTTACAAGTCACTTCTAGCTTTTTATGATACAGGGATTATGATAAAGTATTTTCGATCTTCTTCAATTTGTAGTTGGTCCCCTAATCGCACTCTGGACTAAATCGACAGTGGAAACAATGAGTTTTTAAACGTTCTTTGCATGAGTGAAGTTCCAGACCATTTCGTTTAGTATTTTTTTAGAAAATCAAAAAAATGTCAAAAGAAAATAATAATAATAATAATACTTTGATCACCTACTATACATAAATTTCCAGCTCAATAAATAAACACATAAAGTGCTATTAAAAAATTATTAAATTTACAAATACAACTCTTTTAGTGTTTACAAATGCACAATATTACTTTTAATTTAATTTTATATTAAATATTAACATTTTTGTTCTTGAGAACAATATTTAATTGAATTCGATTATCAAAATTCGATTATTCGTTTTCCTCTATCACATGATTGAGCAGACGAAACTGGGAAGAGTCCATAGGGTTCGTGCTACGGTAACGTGACGTACCAACTTTCAGCTCATTCGAGAAAAGCATTTAGACGCTAGCTTGTACACACACACACATACACTCATAAAAATAGTGGAAACGGACTCAGGGGACTTCAAAACATTCAGAAACATCAAAATCTCAAATTCGAATTTTTGACACGATTACAATACTTTCCTCACATATGTATGTTCGGAATGTAAAAAAAGAAGAAGAGACCTTTCGATTTTCTGTTCAACATTTCCTTTAAAATTTACCTTTTCCCAAAATATCCCCACTAAACATAGTACTTTATCTCCAAAATCGCGAAAAGTTTCCCCAATCTGGCAAGATATCGCAACTAGAACTTTCAGTTAGCAGTGAATTTTCGCCAAGCCGCCAAGGCCTCTCTGATGATATGATGTTGTTTCAACGTAGGGAACATTGCCTGTAAATGTTGTTTCTTCGCAATAGGAATAACTGTGCGTGAAAACTAAGAATTTATTGCTGGATACTGACATTAATTTTTCTAGCTCACTAATATAATAATAATAATAATAATTAAGCTTTTGCTGAGCGGGGTGCTTTTTCTTTTTAATTAGAAAAAACTTTTCTCCGGTTAGCAAATAATATTTCTACTTGCAAAAATAACGTCACTATTTAAATAAATACGCATTTTTATATACGAAATTATTAATTTTTTTTTTCCTTACTCTCTATCAGATGCACGAATAAAAAAGTCCCCGAGTATATAATTTCACTCTTTTCTGTGGCAACAGCAGGGTGAGAAAAAGAAATTGGATATATTTATTCACCAACTAGCAGGCTTTGCCCGCTTCGCTGGTCACTATTTTTAAATGAATCTCTATAGAGCATTTCCTCGTGACGCCTGGTGGTTGGCAAAAAAGCGCGCTCGACTTTCCCGCGCCCCGCCCACCATTGATTTTCCGTTGTTAATCTCTGTAATCCCAAGCCTTTTTGCCAACCACTCATAAAAGTTGAGATGTTTGTTTACAAACAAGGAACTGCCCTATAATTACTGAATTCTCAAAATTGCATTAATTTTTATCACGTGAAAAAAAAAAAAAAAAAAAAAAAGCGAAACAAAATCTGATTAGGAAAAATGTCGCACCGGGTTCTCACTGCCTTCCGAAAAAATTCCCAAAATGCTCTAACTCTTATTTCCCCCTTCGACCCCCCCTCCCGTCTATCCTAATAATTTTACAAATTCAAAAATATCCGCAATCGATTTGTAAATATCAAAAACCTCTATGCACCAGTTTTGAACGATCTATCTCTATTTTTATTTTTTTGCCCCACCACTCTCCCCCTTCCCAATAATTTTAAAAATTCGAAAATATCCGCAATCGATTTGTAAGTATCGAAAACCTCTATGTACCAATTTTGAATGATCTAACTCTATTTTATTTTGTTTGCCCCTCCGCCCCCCTTCCGTCCGTCCTAATAACGTTACACTTTCGAAAATATCCCCATTCGACTTGCAGGCATCTAAAACCAATCTGTACCAATTTTGAACGGCCTAACTGCATTTCTATTTGTTTTTGCCCATAGCCCCCCCTTACCGCCCCTCCTAATAATTTTACAAATTCAAAAATATCCGCATTCGATTTTAAGTATCGAAAACCATTTCTGTACCAATTTTGAACGATCTAACTCTATTTTTATTTTTTTGCCCCCCCCCCCATCCCATCCCCCCCTTCTCACCCCTCCTAATAACTTTACACTTTCGAAAATATCCCCATTCGACTTGCAGGCCTTTAAAACCTATCTGTACCAAATTTGAACGATCTAACTCTATTTTTATTTTTTTGCCCCCCCCCTCTCCCCTCCCCCCTTCTCCCTAATAACTTTACACTTTCGAAAATATCCCCATTCGACTTGCAGGCTATTGAAACCTATCTGTACCAATTTTGAAAGGCCTAACTGTATTTCTAATTGTTTTTGCCCCCCCCCCCTTGGGGATCAAATTTCGAAAATTCCAGGAATTGGATTTTAGACATTTATATTAGCTATATTTTAAAGCAAAAATTTTACGGATATCTGTTTCTTTGTTTGAGCTATGAAAGATATTTTGAATTCACGTTTTGCCCCCTCCCCCCCCCTTGGGGGCCGAATTTTTTCAATTTTTTTCCTTCCTAAACCATCCCTGACCTATAAGGAAAAAAACAAAAAAAGAATGATCGAAATCGGTCAAGCCGTTTACAATTTTATAATGGACATACAGACAAACATTCATTTTTATATATATATATATATAGATTATAAGAAAAAAAACTTTTTATAAACTGTGTTTTTAAATTTTCTGTTGAATCATAGAACTACACTACATTAGCACTTTATCAATGCGTATGAAATCTTTAAACCGATAGTGACGTCAATTTTTGTGAGATACATAATTTAATTTTTTACAATTTTTTAAAGCTCACGTTTAATTAAATTATTTATTTAATCACGTTTATTTATTTTTATGTCGAAAGAAAATGAACTCGTAAATTTTTTTTGGCAACAATTAAATTATAGCTAATATTTTAATGGCTATTTATAAGGTATTAGGAGGTTATTATTTTCATATTTTAATTAATAATAAGAAAACTATTCGAATTTTTTCGAATTTTTTTTTTCCTAAACCATCCCTGACCTATAAGGAAAAAAAAACAAAAAAAGAATGATCGAAATCCGTTCAGCCGTTCTCGAGTTTTAGTGAGACTAACGAACAGCAATTCATTTTTATATATATAGATACAAAAATAGACGATATGCGCAACAACGCGCCAGTTATGGTAACACAATTACATATAATAAAATTTAAAAAATATTTTTATCAATTTGACCAAAAAGCAAGCAATGGATTCAACCATTTTTGAGCACATTGTTTTTCACCCATACAAAAATTGACAATATGCGCAATAACACGCCAGTTATGGAAACACAATTACATATGATAAAAATAAAAAAATATTTTTATCAATTTGACCAAACAGCAAGCAATGGATTCAACCATTTTTTAGCACATTGTTTCTATATTATACTAAAATTTAATAAATTTGAATGAAAGTGCATTTTTAAGCTTTTTCATAGATAGTGCGTAATGTATCTGAATCCGTTTGTGTAACCCTGCTTACAATTACAAAATATTATTTTTTAGTATTTTTTTCATGCAAAATCTTTAGTTAGAGAATTGCTTGCGTGAAAAAAAAAAAAAAAAAGCCTGTTTACAGGTTTATTTTCATAAATAAACGTGACGCTAATAAGCTCACAATTATTTTAGCAAAGGTTTGGGTGAATTCACTTTGAAGGAAGGAATGTGTGCAAGTGCGCCTAAAAGAATATTTTTACTTCAATAATTGTTAAAATTGTATTAAGTTTTTAGGCAAATCGTTCAGGTAGTGAAATTACCACAGTTAGCACTATTTGTCTATCAATAAATAAATAAAATCCTCGGAAAACTATATATATATATACATAAATGAAAATTCTCTGGCTGTTTCACAAATTATTAAATCAGTCATTTTTGATAAAGTCTTATTCCAATTTCATTATTCACTTGTAAATAAATATATTTCTTCTTAAAACAAAAAAGACAAACATGCCAAATAACGGTTTTTATTGCATAAATTAACGTGACTCTAAACGTGAAATTATTTTACCAGAATCAAATGAATTTACTGTAGTGATCCTCGTGAAGAATTTGATAATTAAAAATGAAATAATTATAAGATAAAAAAAACCTTTTTATATACCATGTTTTAAATTTTCTGATAAATCTTAGAGCTCTTATCAATGTGTATAAAATTTTTAAAGTGATAATGACGTCCATTTTTGTGAGATGCATTATTTAACTTTTATAATTTTTTAACGTTTACGCTTACGTTTAATTAAATGTATTAATTTTTATGTTAAAAGAAAATTAACTCGATTTTTTTTTTTTTTTTTGGCAACCATTAAATTATAACTAATATTTTAATGGCTATAATAACGCTATTAGGATGTTATTATTTTCATATTTTAATTAATTATAAGAAAACTAATAAAAAATTCGAAAATCGGACTTCGAAGTATTGTGTTGTCACCGGGTTCTGAGCTACTGTGAAAGTTTCAACTGTCTAGCAAGTAGGGAAGTTAGTTAAAATTCGATTATAAGATTTGTACCGGACAAACAAACAAACAAGAATAGAAGTTAATAAAAACACGGTAAAAAAATATAGAACACATTGTACAAGTTTTTCTTTTAAATATTGATTATGAAATCCTCTTTTCAATTTTATGCTAATATATATATATATATATATATATATATATATCATACCGTATAATAAAATTGGACACGACACAAAATTGCAGATAAAAAGGAATAGTGCATTTAGTACAAGAAAAGAAAGAAAGGAAAAAAAAAAAAAAAAAGCAGTAGCATTTATAATTGATAGTGATGGCAGTCTTTTATGATGATAGAGAGAGAAAAAAAAAATTACAAAATAAATGGTTGCTACAGCAACCAATAGCACTATACTGTAAAAAGTATTACCCAGCTATGATCCTTGATAACTTGGTTTCAAGATGATGGATAGAAGCCAAGTTTTTATAAATGCAACATTCACCATTAAATGAATACATAAATACAGCACGAAACGACGCAAAAATAACTGCCAAGCGAATTTTAATTATATATATTTTTCTTTTCTTAAAAAAAAAAAAAAAAAAATCCTAATTTTGTTTAAAGGAAAACAATTATACAAAATATATAATGGATCAATAAAAATAATTTTGAGGAAATCGTGTGGCAACATGAAGTATTTGTTATTTGTTTGAGAATGGCTGAAAATGGCGATTAAATATTTATACTATTGTTTACCTAAATTTTACAAAACGAAAATTTAATCAATGATTTTTTTTTTTTTAATTATAATTTTATAGATTATATCATATTGCGTCATTTACAATACACATTAATTTAATCATTTAATATGCAAGTAAAATTAAATATTTGAAAAATAAATTTAAATAATAAATTAGTTATTACAGATGTATGGAAAGGTTTTGATATTTTTATCAACAGACTAATAAAAATTTAAAATTAAATAATAATAATAATATTATTAACACAATATGGATAATGGTAGTGATGGTGTTTATAAAACCAAAATTAATGTTAACCAAAAGAAATTAACACAAACTAAAAATTAAAAATATTATTTCTAAAAAAAAAAAAAAATCTGCTTGTATGATCTACGACACAAAAGTAGACATATGTAAACATGGAGAGTTATATACAGCATTTATAATATTTTCTTCTAAAATTTGGTGAATCAAAATTAGTTTATGTTTGAAAATTGATCATTAATATGTATTTTAAATCTTATCAACTAGAAATTTGATCCATATTAACTAGATAATAAACGTATTTATTTCAAAATGTGAGCTTACCGGCAAGCAAGTTGGCAGTTCGTCTGCACTGCATAGCTCGGCAACCACACAGAAAAGCCATAGAACTAAATTCCATTCTCTGCGTAGAGAATTCATTTTTGCAGGAGTCGACCTTTAGTGTATTTTCAGTTCAAGATGTGATATTCTCTAAGATATTTACGTGTTTTTCATGGCGCATTCCAGTACGAATTTCTATTATTTACACTAGTAAATTGTGCGCGACGATTGCAGATGTTTTTCAGTTTCTCTTTCCACGGTTACGAAGCATCCGTTCGCTTGCTTTTCCTGCATGAACTCCAGGAGAGGAATATCTACGGCTGGACTAGAGAAAGATAGGGTTGCCGCAATTTGGCTCCTTTACATTATACATTTATCGCTAGTTTTGGCAACAACATGAAGATTGGAAAAAACAGTAGGCATATTTTTCATATACAGTTAAATTCATTTATTGCAAACATTTCAAGCAATTATTTAATTATTGAGTGGCCAGGTTTAAGGATAATTTTATAAATATATTTTGGTTTAATGTTAAAATGTTTATTATAAAGCCTTTTTTTTTTTTTTCTTTTTTTAAATAAAACGGTAATAATATTATTATTATTTATTTATTTATTATTTTTATAGTATAAATTATATTTATTTTATTTAAGCAGTTTATAATTATATTTATTTTATTATTTTATAGTATAAAGTATATTATAGCCAATTCAGAACTTTCTTCTATATTTTTCCATACAAATTAACGCAATGTGAATTATTTATTAAAATTATTTTCCATTGTGAATACCGACGACTTTCACGTCACAGATGTATAACATTAAATGTCGAAAAAATGTCAGTTTTGTGCCCCACAGACGGCATCTGATAAAATACTTTTTTTTATGGGGGAGGAGAAAAAAAAAGGGGGGGGATAACTTTTTTCAAAGTATCGCAGATCTATAGTTCAACCATTCATCTTAAAAGTATTGACTTTCTTTCTTAAAAAAAAATATATATATATATATATTGAAAATTTATACTCCTGGCAGGAGGGGGGGGGGGTAGGAGGCGCATAGCCCCCAGGACGTATTGCTCCTATATATGTAAAAGATTTTTCGTTGTTCACTATTGCAATTATAAATACTTTTTTTTTTTTATTTCCCAGTGATTGATTAAAAAGAATCGTCATTGTGTACATTTATGTGAAATTTTGTCTACTGCTGCCACATTAAAAATTATGAAAATGCAGTGTCACCTATTTTATGATGTATCAGAACCAACTTAAATCAAGATCCAGTCAACTATAACCTTATATGTACTGAATTCCGCCCATCGATTAGTGCGATTTAGAGCATACAAACTTTTGCTAACACATACACACACAAACATTTTCTAGAAAGGGTCAGACCTTTTTTTAGAACTTACCTCAAAACGTGTAAATCTATCAAAAACCAGAGCAGGAAAAATTTCCAGAATGTTATATTTTCTTCTTATCTATGCAGAAGAAAGTTAAAATACACCAAGGAAATGATCAAATCAAATTAACAATAACACAAAATAAACAAAATAATATTAGAGCGAAAAAATTATATACAAAATGTCAGAAAAATAGTTGTGTTTTAGAATTTATTGGAAATATTAGCAAAACTTTTAGTGGCGCGTCCAGCCTTGATAATATAGAACAGGAACCAACAAAGCCTGCCAACAGTCATTTTTCTTTGATATAAAAATAAATATATTTATTAACGCATGAATAAATGTAAGATAAAATATATTATTTAGAAACTTGAAAATTAATCCTCGGGTAAAACTGATGTTATTTAATTTTTTGTACAGTTAGTAGTTTACTAGAAATGCTCCGATCGTCTAGCCGCGCGGCCTCTTTTAATAGAACAATACCTTTCAGTAGCGTTGAGGAAATTATCAATGATTTGTCACAAAACGATCTTTTAATCGTAAAATTTTCAAAATAAACTTAACAAATTTTGTAAGTTTTGAAAAAAAAAAACATGTTTACGCATTTAAAATTTTAATTTAAAGGGGGAAAATCGATGTGAGCACCACATATTTTCCTTATACACATTGAAATACACTGCTCGACATTGAATATGCAACACCAAGAAGGAATGATAATAACGGAATGAAATTTGTTGGACACATACATTATAGTAGGAAGAACAATTGATTAAAATTTCAGGAAATTTGGAGTAATATGCACTGAGGAAACAGTACATAAAGCAACGACCTCTGTGAACAATAACAGCACATCTGCCTAGGCATTGAATCGAACAGCGATTGGATGACATGTACGGGTAGAGCACTTCATGAAGCTTCAACACGATGCCACAATTCATCGATCGAAGTTACTGGTGAGTGGTGGGGGGGGCCAGTCGCTTTTCAACGATTAAACAGTCATTTTCATTGGTGCGAGATCAGGAGAACGCGCTGGCCAGAGCAACAGTCGAACACATTCGGCATCAGTGAAGGTCCAGACAATATGGACAACTTGCGGTCTTGCACTGTCCTGCTTAAATGTTGCGCTTCGGAGGCCTTGAACATAGGGCAGAGCTATGGGCCTTAACTCGTCATAAATGTAATGGCTGGTATTCAGAGTGGCGGGAATGAAAACAAGAGGTGACCGGGACGTGTATCCAATGTTACAACATACCATCAATCCCGGTGGTGACTCAGTATGCGGCTACCAAAATTCTGATTACCCTCAAAACTGCATCACTGATATGGGCGCCATTAATGTGTGATCAACGATGAACCTGGACGCAGGAATGGCGTGGAGTCACTTTTCAGACAAATCCCAATCCTGTTTACAGCATCAAGATTGCCTTATCCGTATTCAACGGCATTATGAATAATGCACATTGCCAGCTGGGATTCGACATCATCATACTGTCCATCACTTGCAAAGATGTTGTGGGTTCCTATTGGATACACGTCTCGATTACTTCATGTTCGTATTCCTGGCACTCTGAACAGCGGCCATTAAATTTCTGATGAGTTAAGGCCCGCCCCTCTGCCCGGTATTCGAGGCCTCCGTAGCGCAAAATTTAAGCAAGAAAATGCACGACCGCAAGTTGTTTGTATTCTCCGGAACTTCTTTGATACAGAATGTGTTCGACTGTTGCTCTGGGCAGCGCGTCCTCCTGATCTCGCACCAATGAAAATGACTGTTTAATCATTGAAAAGCGACTGGCCCCCTACCACTCATCAGTAACTTCGATCGATGAATTGTGGCATCGTGTTGAAGCTTCATGAAGTGCTCTACCCGTACATGTCATCCAATCGCTGTTCGATTCGATGCCTAGGCAGATATGTGCTGTTACTGCTCACAGAGGTCACTGCTTTATGTACTGTTTTCTCAACACATATATTACTCCAAATTTCCTGAAATTTTAATCAATTGTTCTTCCTACTATAATGTATGTGTCCAACAAATTTCATTCCGTTATTATCATTCCTTCTTGGTGTTGCATTTTCAATGTCGAGCAGTGTCTTATTGTTAAGAAAACTTTGACATTTTCGTCTGCGGTTAGAGGTACGTAATGTTAAACAAGGACGTGCTAGTCCACAATAATTCCAAAAACAGGCCAAAAAAAAAAAAAAAAAAAAAAAAAAAATCTATTACTCGAACAACAAAGCTCACAATAATACGATTATATACACTGCAGAGTTCTTGCTTTTTTAGGAATAGTATTTCCACGGCTTACTACACAATCTCTTAAAGGAACATTCACAGGAGTTGAACATTCGAGTTCAATGGATTTAACTCGAGTGTAGGTGGTTTCTTTGACGAAAATTATTCGTCAGAAACGATAAATTATACCAAAACAGTTAACTCCGACAAAAATGGAGAAAGGGTTTATGGATTTTGGCAACACTAAATTACTATTTTCCGCCAAATTTGATTGCTAATCTTGTCAAGTTACCAAGTATGTTGCCATTTGCCAATGCAGATTCTGGCTTCGAATATAGCGATTTGACGATCAAAATTTGGCGAAAATTGCAGTTTAAGGTTGCCAAAGTTTGGTAGCTCTAACTTCAATAAGAACAGAGTTCTAGAATTTTTCGGAATGATTCATTGGTTTCTTGGGCAAAACTAACTTCTTCAAAAGTTCTAAAATCACGAACGAGGATATAATACGACAAGAATCATTACTGTTGATTGTAGGCTAAAATTTACTTATTTCTTTACTCACTATGCAGTATTGCAGTGAAAATGGAAACAATGGCAGTTTCTTCACTTCTACAAAGGTGTACGTTTCCTGCAAACTTTGGGAATTAGAGTCAAATTTGGCACCCAAATCTGGCAAAAAATAGTAATTTGGGATTTTCAAAGTTTGGAAGCTTTAACTTCAATAGGAGTCAAGTTCTGAAATTTTCCGGAATAATTCACTGATATCAACGAAAAACTAGTTTTTCGTTTACTTTTGATTCTTTTTTTAGATTTTATTTTAATTATTTAATTATTTTTTTTTTCCCAGTTTATAATTCTGGTCACAGCAGTATTTATATTTGCATTCGACTTTGTTTGTTTTTGTTCTTCACTTAAATCAATTTTGTGGGTTCCGCTTTGTTTACAGCACTCGTGTCTGTTTTGTTTGTCTGACGAAGGGTCGTGTCTTCTTTAGGTTCGAAACAATTGTTGCGAGTTCTTGCATTTTATGGTATTTATGCAGAATTTTGAACCTATTACTTTCAAACGCCAGTTCTGTGGTGCTTTTTTATAATCATTGTTAAAATTTTTAACTTTGACAAAATGTAAATAGCATATTAAAAATCTAGAGTGACGTCACTCGTCTTTCCTGAAATTAAATAATTAATACCAAAAAATGAATTCGAAAACTGGCGTATAATCAATAGAAAGATATTAAAACTTCTTCACACACCATAAATTTTAAGTCAGCACAACCGGTTTCGAAAGGAACGTAGCCTTTCTTCATCAGGTGCAAACACGTGCTACTGCCTTAGAGGCAAAAGCAAGACTGAAAGCAGGACAACTAAGGCTTACTAAGACAGTAGCACGTGTTTGCACCTGATGAAGAAAGGCTACGTTCCTTTCGAAACCGGTTGTGCTGACTTAAAATTTATGGTGTGTGAAGAAGTTTTAATATCTTTCTATTAAATAATTAATAGTTATTTCAATAAGTGAAGTTTGTTAATAATAATAAATAAATCATAAAAGGTTGTTTAAGTATTTTTTCCAAGTTTTACACCGAGAAAAAAAATTTCATCGAGAACGAATAAGTAGTCATTTTCTAAATCCCTAAACTAGAAATATAGATTTCCGAACTATGCGTATAAGGTAAACAAGTAACCTGAATAGACGAAATGATCGAGAATTTCTAGTCTCCATTTTTCCAGATGATTGAAACAATATTATGAATATTATATATCATTTTGAATCCTGTGTATCGCGAGAAGTTCTCATTTGACTTCCTAGAATTGAGTCACAAACCAAAATTATAGTTACTAAACTCGCCTGCTGTGTTCATATTTATTTGCAGAGGTTTTTAAATAAGATTCACTACAATAGTATAGGAAACGCTCTGGAATTCTAATAGGGGTTTTTAGAACTCGATAACAAAAAGAACTAGAATTTTATAAGGATAACATGAAACTATTTTTACTGTAGCCACAATTTAGTTTCTGGATTTCAGCTACAGAATTTTTTTTTCAGTGTATGTAGCTTAATGGAGCGTAATGTACCTAAATTCTTTTGTACGTCCAAGTGAAACTAGTATGTTGTGGCCACCACATGACTTTCTTCTATATTTTCCTATACAAATTCACTCAGTAAAAATAATTTATTAAAATTATTATTTAAAAAAATTATCTTCCATGATAATGCAGACGATTTCCATATTAGAGAAGTAGTATAACACTAAATATCCAAAAAAAGTCAATTTTATTGTCAATATTACATTTTTTTTTTTTTTTTTTTTTTTTTTTGTTAAAAATGAAAAAAATCGATAACTTCATTTTAAATTATCGCGGATCTATGGTTCAACCATTCGTTTTAAAGGTACTGGCGAGCTCTTTTGAAAGATACCCATCATGAAAATTTGCTCCCTCGAGGGGGGACTTCCCCCCTAGGGGGGGTGGGGGGGTGGCGAGGCTCCTAGACATACAAAAAAAATTTCCCAGTTGACTATCTCTATTCTAAATAATTTTTGTAAATTTCATGATTACTAAAAAATAATTCTCTTTATGCACATTCATACAAAATTTTGTCCTATATCACCCTGTTAAAAATTTAGAAAAAACGGGATGGCAACGCAACCTGTGAGACAATTTTTACCAAAAGTGGATAGGCACTCATTTATGTCAAGGTGCAACTACATACCAATTTGTATGAAATTCTGCGCAGCAGTTCCTGAGATACAGTTGCCACAAAGTTTTGTCACACGCACACAGACAGACATTTTCTAAAAATGGTCCAATTGTGTTCTACATCTCTCAAAACGTGTAAATCTATCAAAAACCCGAGGTCAAAAATTTTTACGAATCCAATACTTTCCTCTATTGAATATAGAAGAAAGTAAAGATGATGAGTTCGCAATATCAAATATTTATTTGTTTTATTTTTATGCTATAAAACATTTAAGATTCCAAAAGCGATCTTTAAATAGTTTGAGCCCGTAGACTGCAATGCATAAAAATTCTACTTTGTATACCAGTAAATATATATAAGTCCTACACTCTTGTAATCTGTGCAGTTCTTGCAGCAATATCCTTTAACATGGCTACCAATTTGTGTCTTAAGGGTCCGCTTCACTCACCGCCGCCGGAAGCCGAAGCTAATGTTATTCTATGGGGAAATTTTCTTTACAAATAACTTATTAACTAATACATATTTTTAAATTCTGCTTCCACATTCTGAAAATTCCCAGCTGTTAAATGGAGAGACCTTTTAAAAAAATATATATTTTTTATTTTATATATTTTATTTTTAAGCTGCTAAATACGAATTTTCAATAGGTGAAATTTTTTCATTTTGCAATTTCAAAAAAAAAAAAAAAAAAAAAAAAAAAAAAAATTACATTTTTAAACAAGAAAGAAAAATCATGCAGTACGCATTGATTAGTAACACTTTCCAACTGCACTCAATTGTTGTATCGAATAACTATTAATATTCTTTTCTGACGTTATCGCACAACCGACAGAAGGACTGAAAAACATACAGATAGACTAATTGATTTTAAAATTACTCTTAGGCATTTTGGAAAGGTGTTAAAAAGGCTTAACGCAACAGAAAATGCAGTCGTTAGATTATAATTAAAGCTTTTAAACTCTCTGAATATTTTACTGTAGCCCTGTAAATCTGAAAGTTAATCCTATCATATTCTATACAAAACAATATTTTAGAATATTAATAATGCATCTCAATGTTTTTAAGATTTTTGTAGTAGAAAGTTTTTTAAATATAACTTAAAAAAAATTCTTCCCTAAAACGTAATACATTGTTTTATTATTATTATTATTATTATTATTGTTGTTGTTGTTGTTGTCCCAGTAAACAAACTAGTTGTACAGGACCTATTAATGAAATTTTACATAGGGAACACTCCATAGGGAACTTCAGTGTATCATTTGAAAAAATTTTTCAAAATATTCACGGATGATAGAAGCCGGAGACAAACAGATAGAAAGGTAGACAATTGGACAGACAGATGCACAAATTGAAATCATATTCCCACTAAAATTATAAGAAACTGTTAAAATGCTCACGTAAACAAAAGTGCAATTCCAGCAAATTTTTCTTAATACCTCTTAATGTAACTGATTATTTCGTGTGGCCCTGTAAATCTAATGCTAACCATACTATATTACATAAAAGGCAGACTCTTATATTTCAATTTTATTAAGCTTTGTGGAAAATAAATTTATTAAAATTTGGTTTATAAAAATAACTCTCGTACAACACAATGCTTTGTAGTACTTTCAAGTTCCCCTGTTCACAAACCAGTTAGAAATGTACTCTATTTTACATAGGAAAAATCCTATAGAGAATTGAATAACATACTAAAATTTCATTAAAGTTTCTATACATTAAAGTTATTAAAATATGATTTATTGAAACTCCTCTCATAGAACACAATGCTTTCGAATACTTTTAGGTTTCCCTGTACACAAACCAGAAGAGGTATCCATTCCATTTTCAATAGGGAACATCCGATAGTGAACTTCAATAAAATATATCAGTTTAAAGAAATTCCATAAATATTTACGAGAATTAGAGCGCAGAAAAACAGACAGAGAGACAGACAGACGGACAGAAGAACAGTCAGACATATGCTCAAATTGAAATTATATTCACACTAAAAAAATGATAGAAAGTGTTGAAAACGCTTAATGTAAATGAAAGTACAATTCTAGCAATTTTTTATTAACAGCTCTTAATATAACTGAATATTTTTGTGTCACCCTGTAAATCTAATGGCAACCATGCTATATTCTATGCAAAGCATTCTTTTGTGCATATAAATAACATACGAGTATTTCAATTTCCGAAAACTTCGTGGAAAGTAAAGTTATTAAAATTTCATTTATAGAAATATCTCACAAAGAACGCAATGCTTTGGAGTACTTTTGAGTCGCTCTGTACATAAACTAGTGGTGGTATGTAATCTATTTTATATAGGAAACATCCAATAGTGAACTTGAATAACATATTTCAATTTCATGAAGATATTCTACAGTAAAGGTATGAAAATATGGTTTATAGAAATACCTCTCATAGAACGCAATTCTTTGAAATACTTTCTGGTGTCCCTGTACACAAACCAGTAGAGGTATAAACTTCATTTTCAATAGCAAACATACGATAGTGAACTTGAATAACATATATCAGTTTCAAAAATTTCCATAAATATTTACGGGAGTTAGAGCGCGGGCAGACAGACAGACGGACAGATACACAAATTGATATCATATACACACTTAAAAAAAATGTTAGGAAGTGTTAAAAACGCTTAATGTAAACGAAAGTAGAATTCTAGCAAATTTTTTAAAATAGCTCTTAATATTACAGAATATTTTTGTGTCACCCTGTAAATCTAATGCGGATCATGCTATATTCTATATAAAGCATTCTTTTGTGCATGTAAATAACATATTTCAATTTCCTAAAACTTCGTGGAAAGTAAAGCTAATAAAATTTGATTTATAAAAGTATCTCTTATAGAACGCAATGCTTTAGAATACTTTTGAGTGTCCTTGTATATAAAACAGTGTTGGTATTTAATCCATTTCATACAGGAAAAATCCAATAGTGAACTGGAATAACATATTTCAATTTCATTAAGATATGTGTACAGTAAAGCTATGAATATACGATTTACAGAAATACCTCTCATAGAACAGAATGCTTTGAACTACTTTCGGGTGTCCCTGTATACAAACCAGTAAAGGTATAAACTCCATTTTCAAAAGGGAACATCCGATAGTAAACTTGAATAACATATATCAGTTTCAAGAAATTCCACAAATATTTACGGGAATTAGAGCGCGGAGAGACAGACAGACGGACAGACAGACAGACAAACCGAAGTCATTAACACTTTTCAACCTTGTTGGAAAGTGTTAGAAATGTTAGAAAGTGTTAAAAACGCTTAACGTAAACGAAAGAACACTTTTAGCAAATATTTATTAATAGCACTTTATATAACTGAACACTTTTATGTCACCCTGTAAATCTAATGCTAATCATGCTATATTCCATGCAAAGCATTTTCTTTTGTGCTTATAAATAACACATTTCAATTTCATAAATATTCATGCAAAATAAAGTTATTAAAATTTAGTTTATAGAAATATCTCTCATAAAACGCAATGTTTTGGAATACTTTTGTGTGTCCCTGTACACAAATCAGTGGTGGTATTTGCTCTATTTTATACAAGAATCATCCGATAGTAAACTTGAATAACATATTTCAATTTCATTAAGGTTTGTGTACAATAAGGGCATGAAATTATGATTTATAGATATATCTCTCATAGAACACAATGCTTTGAAATACTTTTGTGTGTCCCTGTACACAAATCAGTGGTGGTATTTACTCCATTTTTTACAGGAAACATCCGATAGTGAACTTGAATAACATATTTCAATTTCATTAAGATTTTTGTACAGTAAGGGTATGAAAATATTGTTTATAGAAATGCCTCTCATAGAACACACTGCTTTGAAATATTTTCGGGGGCCCCTGTACACAAACCAGTAGAGGTATAAACCCCATCTTCAATAGGGAACATCCGATAGTGAACTTGAATAACATATATTAGTTTCAAGAAATTCCATAAATATTTACGGGAGATAGAGCGCGGACAGACAGACAGACAGACAGACGGACAGACAGACAGACAAACCCAAGTCATAAACACTTTTCAACCTTGTTGGAAAGTGTTAAAAAGGTCCGTCCATTTAACAATTGGGAATTGTCTGAATGTGAAAACAGAATTTAAAAATATATATTAGTTAATAAGTTATTTGTAAAGAAAATTTCCCCATAGAATAATATTGGCTCGGGCTTCCGGCGACGGTAATTGAAGAGGGCCGTTAATTGAAAAATATAGAGTTTAAATGCTATCGCATTTCAAATAAATTGAGTCCATTGGTCCTAATGATAAACAATCTTTCTATGTGTCCCTGTAGAAAAACTATAGGTCCCACACTCATTAAAATTCAAACAAATCGTGTGACAGTGGCTTATAATAGATTATAATATAATTATTATAACGGTTTATAATTATAATTATACCAGGCGTTTAGAAACTATAGCACTTTAAATAGTTTCAACCCATAGGCCATTATGATAATAAAATTTTCTCTGTGTCCCAGCAAATAAATTATAAGTGCTAGACTCAGAAAAATGTATACAGTTCGTGCGACGGTGATCTGTAATATATATACTAACTTTCAGCTCAATCGATCAAAACGTTTAGATGTAATCGTGTTCCCCCATACATGCATGCATCACTGTATGTAAAAATAGCAAAAATGAACTGGGGAGACCTCGAAGAGCATAGATATACCAAAATTGCATAGAACAAGTTTTTCATGATTATAGTATTTTCCTTACATAATGTATGTTCGGAAGGTAAAAATGGAAAAGGTCGAATTAATTTTTATCAGAGTGAAACATTATGCGTATTTTTGCAATTTATGACATTTGCTTACAAAGTTTCATTCATCATTCAACATTCATGCATCTTGCTGCAATCATACCACAAAATGACGGATGCATATGAAATAAAAGCAGAACGGGGCCGATGCTCTCTCTCTTATTATGCGGGTGTTAAATAAACCCCGACTCTTTCGACATCGACTCGATTCTATGTATCCTTAAAGCAGATGTCCTGTATTTAGTAGAGTAAAGGGAAAAGCGGGTCATTTACATACTATGGTTAATATTTCAATTTTTTTGTTCGAATATTCAGCGTTTGCCAGCTTATATGAAAAACACTCAGTAGGAATTTCGCAGTCATATTCATTTTCATATTACGACGGCATTAGTTTAATTGAATTATGTAATGTTAATTTGGTTTAATTATAGATTATCTCCTAATTAGCAAATAATAAAATAGCTAATTAATATATAGATGTACAGATGGCTGCGTAGTCACTACCTTGAATATGTAGACTTCCGTGTTTGTTAACTTGTGAGGTATTGGTGTAGTATATATTGCGGTCAATAGTCTACACTAGAAACCCAGGCCTGGATGGGATACCCTCTGTGGCGGGTTTTTTAAGGAATCCTAGCCCGTATTTATTCGAATTTTGGAGAAAACCATTGAAAACTTCAAACGGTAAGGTCGACGAGATTAACTTGTGAGGAAATGTTATCCTAAACAAATCCCTACATAACTCATTATTATTATTATTATTTTATTTATTTAATTTTTTTTTTTTTTTTTTTTTTTTTGGGGGGGGGAGGGGGGGATGTGATGTGAACGCCACACGACTTCCTTGTACACTTATTAAACTATACATACGTGTTGCTACGAAAATACAGATTTTTTTCGCATATGACACATGGTTCGCAAAAGAAACATAGAGGTTATAGACGAAGATTGCTTTAAATTTGACGAATAATCTCGAAACAATCCAAGAAATTTATTACTACTACTACAAGTCCTAAAAGCTGCCCTATGTACACCATAGAGCACGAATATCACTTATCCAGGAGAAGGAATCAACATCTTGTTGCAGAGTTAACTTAGAAGTCTGATTTCAATAGAGGTTGAGGTTCAGTGGGTTTAACGTCGTACTAGAGTTATGCAGAAAGTAAGCAATTCTGATTTTAATGAAATTTAGTCGAATGCAGTTAGCCACATTCAATAGTGTTTGCGACGATTAATGGTGAAAAATCAATATATTATATACATATAAAAAAACAAGTTGGTATAGGTGGACTCTGCTCAGTTCCCCATCATATTTATGTTCTCATAAATTTCTAGTGCGAGACATATTATAATCATGTTAAAAGAAATGAATTTGACCAAAGCTTGATATAGTGACAGAATGAAATTCCCGCCTAATAGGCTGCTATCCACCGTTCACTTCGATATATTTATCTTATTCTAATCTATTAATTTATTTTATCAGGGTCAAGTCCGTTGTTTAGTTTTCATGCTACTATTTCCAATGCAATAATCCTCAAAATTCCTATTTATATGAAAAATTTACAATTTCACTATATCGATAAAATCGTAAATTACGAATAATTTACGAAATTTTCCTATTAGAATATTTGTATTCAATCATGTTCAAACAAATATCATAAATGTAATTTTGAAGTTGTCTAATGTATTTAGGATCCTCAAAATGGACGTTTATGCTCAATTTTGCCTTATTCTGACATGTTACGTAAATCGTAAATTCCAAATAACTTACGAATTTTTTAAATTGGAAAAATCATAGTCTATGATATTCATGCCAGTATCCAAAATAATATTTCGAAAGTGGTTTGACATCTTTACGATGAAAATATCTCTCAAAATTGACGTTTATGTGAAATTTTGCCCTATACTCCCATGTTAAGAAATTCGTAAATTTCCAATAAATTGCAAAATTTTCAAAGTAGCCTATTTATAGTTACTAATGTTCATTCCGGCATCAAACCAGATATTTTAAAACTGGTCTGACATTTTTACAGTAAAAAGTTTCCATTTAATTCACGTTTAAGTGATTTCTTGTCCTATTCTCCCACGTTAATTTCTCCCTAGTTCCTAATCTCCCACGTAAATTTCTAATAACTTACGAAGTTTTTTAATTTGAATGTTGCAAATAATAGGGTTCTTGCCAGTTTCGAAAGTAATATTTTAAAACTGATCTGATCTCTCTTCTCTGCGATCATTTGTTCGTGAGATATCGTGTAAACAGACTAACACACTAACGGACTAACACACTAACAGACACCCTACAGACAGACACCATACAAATTTTGTCATTTTCGGATTCCTCACACCTGAAAACGTATGAAAAATTAAAAAAACCGAGGTCGAAATTTTTCACGATTACCTAAGTTCCCCATACCTATAGTATGATGGGGAACTAAAAAAGATCTTGTAAATTTTGTTTAAAGTTGAGATAGGGATTCTAGATTTTGGCAACACTGAGCTACTATTTTTCGACTCATTAGGTTAGCAAACTCACCAAGAACGTTGCCAATGCTGACATTTGCAAAAGCCATTAGACTACTATCATTTTCCTTGCGCCTTTACATGCAATTTTACTGCGGCAATAGTTATAATAAAGTAAAAGGGTTATTAGTAGGTTCTATTACTAGGTCTTGTTGAAATCTTTAAAGCGGGTGGTCATGTTGTTATGAACATAAATTTTAATACCTTTAAAATGGAATGACATATAGTGATAAAAAAAATGAAGGTGCACAACTAAAGCTTATAACCCTAAATACAAATTTTCAACATTCTACGTTACGTCCAACTGTTTTTACTTTTTCTTACCCATAAGGCAGAGAAAGTATTGTTTTCGGGTCAAATTTTCTAAAATGAGTTTTTGTTATATTTGCACGTTTTGAGGTCCCCTTCATCTGAAAATCATATTTTTAGCGGTTGATGTGTGTCTGTCTGTTACTACCATATCTCGAGAACAAACAGTAGCAGAAAGTCCAAACTTGATATTCTAAATGTGTATCACATAGGGATGCTACACTAAGCTTTTTGTTGAGATGAAGCAAATGTTTCGTGTACAGGGACACCCAAGAGAATTCAAATACATTACGTCTATGGGGGAAATTGCAGGTAAGTAGAGATTAACATCTATAGACTGCATTAAACCAAATGAAATGAATATATATATATTATATACGTAAAAACATGTCTCATGTAGAATATGGTAAGGAAATTATCACCGTTTGTTTACAAAGCTACACAAAAGAACAAGATTACAACGCAACAATAGTTGAAAATTGATGGGAATATATTTCAGGTTGTGCCGTGCATTATTACTATAAGATTATATTTAGGTGCACCATGTGGTCTGTACATAATCTTCAAAAGATAAAAAGGGCTGCCAATATTTAAGCGATAAAATTCTTTTTAATTATTAGTGGAAGTGCTTTACTATAATATTTTACCATGTTCAGGAAAGCTGCTCAGGAATTGAAATGAATTCCTCATGGACATATTTAAATAATGTATGTTTTTAAGCTAAATATTCATTGCTTGTTTTATTTTTTTTGTACTTTCTTCTATATGTAATATAGAGAAAGTATTGGATTCGTGAAAATTTTCGACCTCCGTTTTTTGATGGATTTACTCGTTTTGGGATGTCCTGAACACGAATTGATAGATTTTAGAAAATGTCTGTCTGTCTGTGTGTATCACGATTTTTGTGGACACTGTAGCTCACGAACCAATGAATGAAATTCAACCAAACTTGGCATTTAGTTGCACCCTGACATAAACTGGTGCTGATTAGATTTGGGGATCAATCGCTCAGCAGGTGGCGCTGTGATCGCATTTTTTTGTAAACTTTTAACACGGCAGTATAGGACAAAATTTCGTGTAAATGTGCATAATGAGAGTTATTTTAAACTCGTGATTGTAAAATTAATATGAATTATTGATAATAGTAGTAGTTAACTAGGAAAAAAATTCTGTGCATGTGGGGGCATCGCTCCCCCCCCCGGGGGGAAATACCACCCAGGGGGTTGGGGGGGGGGGGTAAATTTTCAAGATGGGTATCTTTCGAAAGGTCTCGTCAATACCTTTAAAACGAATGGTTGAACTATAAATCTGTGATAATTTAAAACAAAGTTATCGATTTTTTTTTTTTTTTTTTTTGCTTTTCAAGAAAAAAAAAAAATCGCAATTTTTTTTTCTTTTAAATATTGTTATCGAGTGGATTTGTATAAGAAAATATAGAAGAAAGTCTTGTGGTGGCCACAACATACCAGTTTTTTTGTATATTTACACGTTTCGAGACCTCCTGATTACCGAAGTCAAGATTTTTAACGTTTGATCTTTGTCTATGTCACTTAGAGTAACTTATTAATGAATAATTTCAAGAGATCCAAAAGTTCTATTTCGAAGCTAATATAAGTTTGTTTCTGAAAAAGTTCGATCAAGACTGATAGGTTTCAAGGAATGTTGCCTTGCGTGAGAAAGTTGCCTGAATAATTTTAAGTGAACTTTTAATTTTAATAACAGATTTAAATTCTATATAAATGTAGGTGCAGTAATGAAGCGGAGTGTTGAGGGGGGCTACCGCCCTCCTCATACAGAATTAATTATCATATAAATTTTTTCCAGAGCCTAATTTGAATTGATTTAACATAGGTTCACATAACAGTACTTGTTATCCTACCCCTTAATCTCCAATATGAATTTATAATATTAAATTTCAAAGTAAGAGTAAGTCGTGTGAGTGACACACCAGATTACACAGGTCGACATGTAAAATTTTGATTTTATAGTTTTGGCTGATCTTTATATGGTGTGCTGTAACCGAAAATGAAGCCAGTTTTTCTCTATCACGTGTAGATTTTTGTTAATACAGAATGCCTACCAATGTAATTTCTTCCATTACTCTTCCACCAATATAATTATATGGTAAGTTTTATAGTATGTTTTCATGATTAATTAATCATGGATACTTATTGTTGTAATAGCGCGCGCAGCATTAGTGCGACGTAAAACCATACTAACCAACCAACCAACCTATTGTTAGGATGGTATAGGTAAGAAATTGTGTCGGTAAGCACTCTGTATTGACAAAAATCTGTTCGTGATAAAGAAAAATGGGCTGCATTTTCGGTTTCAGCACATCAAAAAACAAATTCAGCTATATTCATCAAATCAAATTTTGTAGGCCTGTGTTATTTATATTAGGTGAGATGCACTTATATACAAACGTCACGATAAACGTGTAAAATCATGAATACCTCTAAGTGGAAGGTTATATCATAACCAAAATATGGCAACCAAAATAAAAAGTTCCAAAATGCGCCGTTAATTATCCGTAAAGTATTTTTTTCATGAAGCTCCTCTTTTTCTCTTTTCACTATGACTGTTTCCGCTGTAAACACGGATTCTTGTCTTTTGCTAAAAAAAATTATAGTAAACCATTGAAGTCTATTGTTTCCTGCTATTCCATTGTGTTGCTAACAACATTCCTGTGTTTAATGAATCCATTTAGGCGTTTCCCCAGACATTACCCTGACAGTGCCCTCTATAGGAATATGTTGGAAATACTTTTTTCCCCCCCCAAACAAAGTTTCATTGCTTCACGGCTGCTCTGGTAAAATATCAAATCGTTCAGATGGATAGTTTTAAAATTATAGCGTTTTGAAATCCTAACTTTACCTATAATCGCCCTGTAATTTAGCTTAATAATTCTATTCTTAGTCTTTCGTGGAGGGGAGGGGGAGGAGTTTGTAGGTTTGAAAAAAATTATGATACACATACTCCTCTCTTTAATGCAAGGAAAATAAATGACAATTTTTAAATCCCCCCCAAAACCTAATACTAGTGCAATATTACAACATTGCACAAATCGTGTAATATGTTTGTAGTTTTATGTGCCTGTTTTCGATTGATTTCCATTACTGTTTACTTAAATTGTTAATTATATATATATATATATATATATGTATGTTTTCAGATATTTTTTTTTTTTTTTTTTTTTTTTTTTAACAGCTAATAATGTTGGTAAACAATAAATTAAAAAAAAAAAGGTGATTATTTGGTTAAAAAAAAAAAAAAAAAAAAAGAAAAAAAAAAGAGAGAGACTAAATATGTCAATTTAGAAAGAAAGGTTGGATATGCCGATAAAAAAGGTCACAAAATTTTTTTTCCTGTCAAGTCTATAGACACCCTGATAACGTTACTGCACTTTGAGCCCATAGATCATTTTATAATGATAAAGAATTTTCCGTTGTGCCCCTATAAAAATCTATAAATGCTAAAATCACCAAAATGCATATAGTTAGTGCAACTGTGACTTATAATATTTATATAAATTTTCATTTCCATCGGATAAGACATTTAGACGATATCGTACTTTAAAGTTTGAGCTCATATGCCCCAATGATAAAAGAAATTTGTATTGTGTCTCTGTAAAAAGAATCATAAGTGCTAGATTCTCTAAAGTTCATAAAGTTCGTGTGACGGTAACCTATAACACGAGCATAAATTTTAGTTTATTTGCATAAGGTGTTTAGTCGCTATCGCTCTTTAAATAATTTCAGACTATAGGCCATAATGATAAAGAACTTTTCTTTGTTTCCCTGTAAAAATTTGTAAGTGCTAGAGTCACCAAAATCTATACAGTTTGTATGATGGTGACCTATAACATGTAAATAAATTTTCAGTTTATTTGAATAAGGTGTTTAGTCGCTATCGCACTTTTAAATAATTTCACTCCATAGGCTATAACGATACAGAATTTTTTGTTGTGTCCTTGTAAAAAAACTATAAGTACTAGATTTACCAAAACCTGTAAAGTTTGTGCAACTGTGACCTATATTATGTGTATTAATTTTTTGCTGGATAGAATAACGCGTTTAGACGCTATCGCACTTTTAAAAATTTGGTCCCATAGGCCATAATGCTAAAGAATTTTTCTTTGTGTTCCTGTAAAAAAACTATAAGTGCTAGATTCACCAAAATCAATAGGGTTCGTGCTATGGTAACTTATAAGATGCGTACCAACTTTCAGTTTAATCGAACAAAGCGTTTACATGTTATCGTGTTCACTCACACACATTCATGCACCATCGTAAAAATAGTGAAAACGAACTCAGGTCCCTCAAAACATATAGAACCGTCAAAATCTCAAAGTCGGATTACTGATATGATTACAATACTTTCCTTACATATGTATGTTCGGAAAGTAAACTAGTATGTTGTGGCCACCACAAGACTTTCTTCTATATTTTCCTATATACATATTCAATCAGTAACAATATTAAAAAAAATAAAATTACGAATTTTTTCTTTGTTCTTTTTTTGTTAAAAGTAATACATATTCAACCAGTAACATTATTTAAAAAAAAAAAAAAAAAAAAAAAAAAAAAATTTTTTTTTTTGTTAAAAGTAAAAAAAATCGATAACTTTGTTTTAAATTATCACAGATTTATAGTTCAACCATTCGTTTTAAAGGCATTCACGAGATGTTTCGAAAGATACCCATCTTGAAAATTTACACCCCCCGGGGGGTTACTTTCCCCCAGGGGGGGGGGGAAGCGATGCCACCACATGCACAGACATTTTTTCCTAGTTAACTATTACTATTATCAATAACTCATATTAATTTTACAATCACAAGTTAAAAATAACTCTCATTATGTACATTTATACGAAATTTTGTCCTATACTGCCATGTTAAAAATTTTGAAAAAATGCGGTCACAGCGCCACCTGTTGAGCTATTGATCCCCAAATGTAATCAGCACCAGTTTATGTCGGGGACCAACTAAATACCAAGTTTGTTTAAATTTCGTTAAAAAAAAATCGATAACTTTGTTCTAAATTATCGCAGATTTATAGTTCAACCATTCGTTTTAAAGGTATTGACGAGATCTTTCGAAAGATACCCATCTTGAAAATTCACTCCCCCCGGGGGGGTACTTCACCCCCAGGGGGGGAACCGGTGCCCCCACATGCACAAAATTTTTTTCGTTGTTAACTACTACTATTATCAATAATTCATATTAATTTTACAATCACAAGTTTAAAATATCGCTCATTATGTACATTTATACGAAATTTTGTCCTATACTGCCATGTTAAAAGTTTATATAAAATGCGATCACAGCGCCATCTGCTGGGCGATTGATCCCAAAATCTAATCAGTACCATTCCATGTCAGGGTCCAACTATATACCAAGTTTGGTTCAATTCCATTCATCGGTTCGTGAGATACGGTGAAAAATACGAAAATTTGTTCTATACTGCCATGTTAAAAGTTTACATAAAATGCGATCTCAGCGCCACCTGCTGGGCTATTGATCCCCAAATCTAATCAGCACAATGCTCCGCCAGGGTCCAACTATATACCAAGTTTGGTTGAATTTCATTCATTAGTTCGTGAGATACGGTGAAAACACGAAACCACAGACACACAGAGATTTTCTAAAAACTATCAATTCGTGTTCAGGACATCCCAAAACTTGTAGATCCGTCAAAAAACGGAAGTAGAAAATTTTCGCGAATCCAATACTTTCTCTATATTACATATAGAAGAAAGTAAAAAAAAAAGTGTATATGCTTATAATTTTAAAAGATTTCAAAGAGACAACATAGAGAGAGTTAAAATATCTATCTATTTCAAAGAGAGTTAAAATATCTATGCATGTCAGAATCGATTAAGGCTTAATTTAACTATGGCAATCAGATACAGCATCCACAAAATTTATAATATATATACACACACTAAAACACATACAGACAGGCAGATATATTCTAAAAATTGTCAAATTGTGTTCAAAACATGTAAACGTGTCCCACTATTTCCATTGTATTAAGGTATAAATTATAGTATTCAGCTAAAACTACAAATTTTGAAATAAAATAATCATCTAGATAAGACGAACTTTTTTTATTATTATTATTTACATTTACTGATCCATATATGGTATAAAAAGTATTCATTTTGGATGAAATTTTCGAAGTTAAATTTTTGCTGAATTTACATGTTTTGAGGTTACCTAAATCCGAAAACCAGGCTTTTAAAGGTTAATCAGTGTGCCTGTCTATGAGTGTTATAAGCATAATTCAAGAATAAGTATCAGCAAGAAATTCATCTAATTACGTATCCTATGAGGATGCTGTTTGAAACTTTTAATTGAAATCAGACAATGACTTGTGTAAGAACCTACAAAGGTGTTTAAATACATCACGTCAATGAGCAAAATTTCCTGGCAGGTACAATTTAACCCTTAAGTGCCTGATTATTTTTACTTTCCGAACACTATAGTGAGGAAAGTATTGTAATCATGTCAAAAATCCCAATTTGAGATTTTGATTTTTCTATACGTTTTGAGGTCCCCTCAGTCCGTTTTTTCTTTTTTTACGATGATGTATGTATGTGTGCATGTCTGTGAGTGAACACGCTAGCGTCTAAACGCTTTGTTCGAATGAGCTGAAAGTAAGTACGTACATTGTAAGTCACCCTAGTACGAACCCTATTGATTTTGGTGAATCTAGCACTTATAGTTTTTTTACAGGGACACCAGGAAAAGTCATTTATCATTATGGCCTATGGGGCCAAATTTTTAAAAGTGTGATAGCGTCTAAACGCTTTATTATTCTGAGCAAAAAATTTGTACACATGTTATAGGTCACAGTTGCACAAACTGTACAGATTTTGGTGAATTTAGCACTTACAGTTTTTTTATAGGGGCACAAAGAAAAATTCTTTATCATTATGGCCTATGGGACCCAATTTTTAAAAGTGTGATAGCATCTAAACGCCTTATTCAAACGAGCTGAAAATTTATATGAATATAATAAATCACTGTTGCACTAAATATAAGCTTTTTGGTCAATCTATCATTTATAGGTTTTTACAGGGACACGACGAAAAATTCTTTATCATTATGATCTATGGTATAAACCAGGGGTGGCCAACCCGCGGCCCGCGGGCCGCATGCGGCCCACCGAGTAGTTCCTTGCGGCCCGCGAGGAGGTAACGATATTTAAAGTTTTGAAACTTTCTTTAACGGATCAAAAATTAATAAATCTGTTCTGACTTTTCGAAGTGAAAATACCGTTCAACGATTATGGTACGATTATATACATACATGAATCCTATACTCACAAATATATATGCACATATGCATATGTACAGTGATAAAATAATAATAATAATTTCTTTCCCAGACTAATTTCGTCGTAAATCATCGTAGAAACCAGCAGCTGATGCCTAACGATTAATAATAACATGTAGTTTTTAATTCAATTGCTAAATTTTATTAAGGTTGTCATCTACATATTAAAACTTGCACAAACTTCTCCCCCCCCCCCCCCCCAAATAGTAACACCCATTTTTGACAACATATTCGAATTTCTGAGGTCAAGGCGGTTCGGAGAAAGGAACAGTTTATATTATTTATATCAAACCTACATAGAGTTACAAGCAAAAATTGTTCGAAGGTAAATCTCTATATTTAAAAAAATTAAATTAAGATATCACACAGAAAAGTATTATATCAATTCAGATAATAATCGGAAAAGAAGTATAACAATTTTAAATATAAAATAAAGTAATTTTGATTAAAAAATGATGTGTATGCCTAAGCTTACTTGAATAATTATTTTAAATCGTACGCAAGCAAAGCAATATATATGACATAAACGATAACAAGTGACAGCCCCCTAAGAACAATAAAAATTGAAATATCACTATAATTCGAAAAATAATGTTATTAATGAACAGTAAATTTAGAAACTCATATTTTTGATGATGCTCATTCTATTCGTACAAAAATTAATGCAGGTCATAACCAAAACTAAATGCAAAACTGGTGTACAAACGATAAATAGACAATAAGACTTCTTCACACACCATAAATTTTAAGCCAGCACAACCGGTTTCGAAAGGACGTAGCCTTCCTTCTCCTCTTCCTGAAATAGCTCCAACCTCTATCTGACTTCCAGTTGAATATATTTTATGTAAGGACTTAACTGTTAACCATGTGATTGAAAAGTACATATAACTGCTCTGAAGTATGTGTAAAACCAAATTCCCTGATGATGCCTTCTTGTATGTAGGCGAAAAGCTTTGTAAGTTTTTTATATTTTAATAAATGTATTTTAACATGTTTTTAATTAATTTATATGATCTATGGGTTCAAAGTTCAGTAGCGTTCAATAAAACATCGTGTACTATAGGGAGAAAAATACTCAAACACTCTATTATGGTTTTCTCTCTTTTGTTTGTTTAACAACTCCTCTTTCTTTACTTTATCTACAAAACTGTTAATGACTCAATGTTTGGAAAGTCGAGTGGAGTCACTCCAGATTTTTTTTTTCTTGAAGAATCCCAAGTCTAAAATTCATTCCAGAGAGGGAAAAAAAAAAAAAAAAAAAAAAAAAAAAAAATGCCCTCTATGCTTTTTACTTACCTTTTCCATTTTTTTTTTTTTTTTTACTATAGTAGAGAGTACATGCTGAATTGAAAGCCCAGGGAGATTTAGGAAAATATTAAAAAATAAGCAGTTGAGGATAGGGCTAATTTACAGGTATACAACTAACTACGATAACTTTGAAAGAAAGGAAAAATACCATTTATAAACACTTCCTACCCTTTCTTGTAATTGCTTTTCAGGGATCAGGTTTAAAAGAAAAAACTCCACAGCTTTACAGGTATTTTGAAAACTTGCAGCTTTATTAACTATTTCTAAAGGGTAGAGATGAATAGGGTACTGGAAGATTAAAACCTGAATAAACTACTACGTCAAAAACGTCAAAGAAAAATATTTGAGATGCATATAGCTGTTTCAGTAGCCTTAAGTGTACCGTCTTCAGTGCAAAAAGAATTCTGAATCTGGAGAAGTGCTCGTATATATAGGAGAAGGACCGAATTTAGTTCAACCAATAGGATTACGGAAAAGGTGGGGAGTGTGGCCAATAGGAATTTAGGAATGTGTAGCTGTGTAAACAGTAGAAAAATTAAGAAAATGTGGACTGAATGTAAAATTTCCAACAATCAGACAAATAGGGAACAGCGAAATCACAATTTACAAGGTTTTAAAATTTTTATTAATATGAAAAGCTTCAAAGAAATCGAGTTCATGAATGGATTTAGGTCTGCAAATTATTTTAGCTGAATTAAATTTAAAATTATGATTTTTCTCCCATCAATGTTTAGAAATAGCCAATTTATTGGTTTCTTGTTTGTGGACGTAATTCATATATTCTTTTAGATGAAATTTAAGACTGCGTTTAGTTTGGCCAATATATGATAAACCACACTGACAGGAAATACTATAAATGCCCCAAGAATTATGCGTATCAATGGAATCTTTTAACTGAGAAAAGGCGAGTTATTTATTTATTACTGGAAGATTTTCATTACCATGTTCACACACGAAAAAAAAAAAAAGTTTCTTCAAATGTATGATGTTGTATCTTACTGTTGGAGAGAATTTTTTTTTATTTTGCTTTAACTGTTTGTAAAAATATCATCTGCATTTAGAAAATGAAAGATTTTGCTTTTAAAGGATAAATTTGAAATCTTTTAAGGGAAAATGACAAAAATAATGCATTAAACCAAATTCAATTAGTGAAACAATGTAATATTCTCGTTTCAGCAATGCATATAATTATATATAATTAACATAAAATTGAAGAAAATGTGTCTGCTTGTGACTCATCTGTTTCGAAAAGATTACGTGTATAGTCCAGGAAATTTTCAGAAGTGGAGAACATATTGCTGAAAACTTTCAATCAGTTCCATGCAGCAAATATTCTTATAAGTGGGCCGATGCTAATGGAAAAGTGTTGAAATTGGATGTGAAAGATGCTTTCTTTTCACAGTAAGTTGATTTTAGAAATTCAGGACATGAAATATTTTGCAAAATGATAAGTGGTGAAGGAAAAAATATTCTCCAGGAATCTGTTGAAGACAGAACATAGGTACAATCTAGGGAAGATGATTAACAGATATGAATTAAAAGATATTTTTAATGTAGATGAAACTAGCCTTTTTTAATTATCTGCTACCTACCAAATCATTGTTTTTAAAGGTGATAAATGCAAAGGTTGAAAAACAAAAGTAAGGACCGATTGACAATTCTCTTGTAAAGGAATGATGGTTTTTAATAAATGTATTTTTAAACGCGTTTTTAATTTTATTACAATAATGACACATGTTTACAATTTAACTCTTGAGTTTGTTTATAATATTGAAAAAAATTAATAACTTTATTTAAAATTATCACAGATCGTTCAACCATTCGTTTTGAAAGTATTGACGAGCTCTTTTGAAAGATAACCATGATGAAAATTTACCCTCCTTAAGAGGAGCAGCATATACAAAAAAATATTCCCAGTTGACTATCACTATTACAAATAATTCTTTTTAATTTCGTAATGATTATTAAAAATTAATATTGTTTATACACTTTTATATGAAACTAGAAGGCTTTACCCACTTCACTGGTCACTATATTTAAATGAAAAAAAATATGTGAAACAAAACAACCATGAAACAAACTGTAAAACAACATGACTTCAATTACCCAGCATTACACGTATTATGTGCATTTTTTGGAAATAATGTAATCAGAAGATATAAATTTGACCTAACAAAGTAGACACCTAAAAATTTTCCTTGGAGAGAAAGCTGATACACGTTTAAAACGACATAAAAATCAGATTTAAATAGCGAGTTTAAAAATAAGAAAAAAAAAATCGATTGAGCTATTCTTCAACACCAAATTCTGAGATCTAAAACTAATCTACCTAATCATGATGACAGTTAATTTTCTTGTAATAACCACGTAGTACATGAAAAAGGATATCTAAAATCATTGGGTTTATGTAACAATTTTCAAGAAAATTGTTAGAGCTGTTTTTGCGATACCGACTTTTATAAAATTTGGCCTATTCAATTGTTAATTGGAAAACAACAATTGCATACAAAAGGATGTCTAAAAAGGGTTAAGATGGCATGTTTGAAAAAAAATCAGTACAGCAATTTTTAAAGGAACGTACTTGCGAGACCTGAAATTTATACAGATCGCTCACCAACTTTCCTAAACTAACTAACTATACCATACAAAAAGACATCTTATAGAGTGTTTATATAGCAAATTTGAAGAAAATCGTTAGAGCCGTTTTTGAGATACGGACTTACAGTTCTACATCTGGTTCCCAATGTCCCATTTACATTTTTTCAATTTCCCTCAAAATTTGAAAATGTCATCTGTACACCAGACCTGCCTCAATTCTGAAGTTTCATAGTTCTATCTCTATTAGTTTCAGAGATATGTTAGTCAAAAGGTTCCTCCCACACATACACTGACCAATTGCCAAAAACTTTTTTTTTTTTTTCTTTAACTCAGGAGACCTTAAAACATGTAAATCAGGTGAAAACTCGATATCAAATTTTTGGAGCAAATGCAATACTTCCATTACCTACAGTAGTTTGGTAATGGAAGTAAAAAAGAATCGCTATTTTTTATACCACTTTACAAATAAACGTTAAAAAGAAAGTACATTGAAATTGCTAATAAATTTCGCTCTTGGCCCCCGCTGCCTTCGGCAGAGACTGCCTCAGAGCAACATCTTGGTATTGGATAATTTATAAAGATTTGACATCTTTAATAAAATAGGGAATTAGTCATTAGTCATTTTCTTTCTAATAATAAACAGAATGGAAAACACACAATATTTTACCTAGAGACACTTTGTATCGTTAGACCAATAAAAAAAATTCTTTTCCTTTTTTACCCTCTCGCATTAAGTTAAATACAATACTTCCATTATTTATGGTAGTCGGGTAATGGAAGTAAAAATATTTAAAATAAAATTTAGAAAAATCATGCTAAAGCAATGGAACAGCTTGGAACTCTTGGCGGAATTTGAAATTTGGCACTGAAGTAGCATGGACATTTCTCGCCAAGTTTATTTATGCAATCACGATGCCCATTTTAATTTATCGCAGAAATGACAACAAAAATATAAAAACTGCCAAGTGGCCTTTTATATGTATAAAGATATATGTAAGAAAAATAGTAGTTAAAAAAAAAATAATAATCCTTTTAGAACAACATACATCAGTATCATGAACTATATTAACACTTTTTCAATATGTATACAATTTTTAAAGTTATAATGACGTCAATTTTTGTGAAATGCATAATTTAATATTTATATATATATATATTTATTTTATTCTTCACGTTTAATTAAATATATTTTTATATCAAAAGAAAATGAACTCACATTTTTGGACCCCTCGGGGGCACCTTCGTGTCACACACGTGACTGTCTGAGCTACCATTTTTGCGCTATGCTGTCCACACAATCACAAACATTGCCTTATATATATATAAAGGTTTTGTCCTATACCATCATGTTAAAAATTTAGAAAAAGCAGGATAGCAACACCATCTTTTGGATGATTTTCACCAAAAGTTGATAGGCACTAATTTATGTCAAGGTGCAACTACATATCAAATTTTATGAAATTCTCTACAATAGTTCCTTAGATACAGTTTTCACAAAATTTTGTCACATACAGTAAATCCATCGAAAATCTGAGGTAGAAAATTTTTATGAATCCAATACTTTTTTCTAATCAATATAGAAGAAAGTACATAATATAACTTGATCAAATTATATTATGTACATAATATAACTTGAAATGCACTTTGAGCCATTTTCACTCATTGTCTATAATGTAACTGAATTCTTTTGTGTGACCTTGAAGAATACTTTTCATACCCTATTCCATAGAATTTATGTTTTTGTGCATATATAACACCCTCCCCCCCCCCCCCCCCCCCCACACACACAAAAAAGTTAAAACATATTTTTTTAAAAAATTAACTGTCAAAAAAGAATAAGATTGGATTGCTGAATTGTGTTTGTATTTACTATCTGACATTCAACATTTTGAAAGTATTCTACACAAAATTATTCAATTTGAATATACAGTCGGTAACAAAAGTGTCCGAACAGTAGCAAAAATTCCTATGTAAAAAAGTACACTTCATACAGTTTCGTTAAATAAATCCTTGTCGAATCCTGTTCTTACACACACTGACTAAGAACAGGATTCGACAAGGATTTATTTAACAAAACAGTATGAAGTGTACTTTTTTTACATAGGAATTTCTGCTAGTGTTCGGACACTTTTGTTACCGACTGTACTATAACACATATTTTTATTTACGGATATGAAATCCATAATGAAAAAGACCCTATTCATTTTAAGCAAACCACAGGCATAAAAAAATAGATTTTCAAGACTATGATAAAAATAAAGCTAGCTATATTGGTATGACTAAACGCAAAATTAAAGACCGGATTTCTGAACACCTTACTGACCTTAAACACAACAAACCATCTACTGCTTTCTCAAGAACTAACAACACTAAACCCATTAATACTGTTTCAATTAAATTTCATAAAGTTGCTTCTTTCAACTCACATAAATATGCAGTAAAAAGAGAAGCCCTGGAAATTTTAACGACCAGTAATTCTGTTAATGACGTTGAGCATAGTTTGATCCCACCCGAGTAGCAACAGCTAATCCGGACCAAGAAGGGAAGTGAAGAAATGATGGACGAAAGCAATGAGGAATGAAAATAAACCACCAGGCAATAGTCGTCATGTGAGCGCTGAAGATGGTTCCGGTCGGAACTGAATATATAAAGTTCATTTTTTAAGGATTTAATGTAAGGTAATTTTAACAGCTTTTAATTGAATATACTAGTTTGAAGGGGGAATATTATGAATGTAAGAGCCAAATACCAACATCCGCTTAATGGAAATATGATAATTTTAAATGACATTACATAATTTTAAACTAAATAAATAAATTGCTTACCTTTATAGCACTGCAAATTTAGTAGCACTTTCATCCAACTTGCCAGGACATCCTCAGCTTTTTTTAATAATCACTTCTCTGCTGTTTCTTTTCTTTTCTGTCTCCTACAGAAAGAAACACAGAAGTGATTATCAGAGATAGCTAAGGATGTCATAGCTGGAAGGATGAATTCATTACATTCTATAGGCTAATCATTTGAGGTGCATTAAATTATTTAAAATAGAATAAAACTAATATATTTGAAAATTGCTACAGTTTGGTCATTATCCGCATTTGTAATGATGGATAGTTGGCGCTTTTACAGCTTTTGTTGTTAGTAAATATAATAGCCACGTGTATTTATTATTGTTCTATTTGTGTTACTAATTAATATTCGTGCTATAATTTCTCCGCCATTACATCATGGAAAATCGATTGCTTTTGGAAACAAATATTTCAGTTTATTCAAAGTTCGATCGGAAGTAGATGTTTAATTGAAGCTGAACAAATATTAGTTTCAAATCATCTGATTAATTCTTTACTTCCATTAGCCGAAGCAACTGAAATTTTAAATTTGTCATTTGGAAATAAATGGAAGCTTAATTCTGGATTTCTTGATTTTTGGAGTTACACTGTGGTACACAACAGAGTTATCTTTTTTACTGGATTTATTCATTTTTATTCAATAAATATATGTGAAACTAAACATCGGCAAGCAATGGTGTCTCGATGAAAGCCGAAAGCTATTCATGTTAATTGTAACTTCACCTTAGCCCACCAGAGGGCGAGCATTTCATTACAATCGTGGATTGGAGACTGCATGCTTATCATTTTTATAAACTATTTTAAAATGTAATTTGGATATATTATGGTCCATTGTACAGATATTTGAACTCATTAAACAAACTGAAACACCTTGTCATAATTTTTCTTTTTGTTTAGTCTCTGAAATATTCACGGATTCAAAAATTTTTAAACGCCTGGCAACTACTAATTGTTTGGAAAGTCAAGTGGAATCATACCAGATTTTTTACTTCTAATTGTCACAGTAGATGCCAGCACAAATCTAAAATAAAAATGTGGTTGCACATTGTGATCAAATTTTGGTTTGTTGTGGAATAAAAGGGATTTTTTATTTGTAAATCACTAGAAAATGATACCCCCGAATTTTTATATGAATGAATAGTATCTATATAGTTAGTTATTCAACTAAATTATAAAGGTAGTTTAATTAAATTTGAATTTGACAGAGATTATTTTCATGTAGTTATTAGTACGGAGGACTATTAGTCTCAATCTACAGATAAAACATTGTCGCCAGTTTTACGATGGTTGGACATTTATCAATTGAAAATTTATCGAAAAAAATATAATTGAATAATTTGAAAGCGATGTTATAATTTGAAAAAAGAAAAACTAATAGTCTCCGTACCAAACTAAATTCTGCTTTTGCCAGAATTTCATCAAAACCATTTTTTTTTTTTTTTTGAAAGAAAAAGAAAAGAAAAGAAAATTAACAATAATCAGTATCGAAAAAGTTGATGAAGCCCTTTTTTAGACAAAAATACATAATTTATTTTAATTTTTAATTGTTGCCAAAAAAGTTTATAAGTAGATTTTAAAATTTTTTTTTATGAAAAGAAATGCATGCGTAAATATTAAAATTGATATAAAACTTCATGAAAAACAATGAGATAAATAAAGTAGAGTGATAACTGGTAACCCTCCAACATGAGACATGAACAATCTATGCATTGGTTCCCTTGGTTACTGCTTATTTTCAATACATTTCTATGGCAACAGTTTGGAGATTGTACTTGGCGAAAGTTGTAACAACCAATGTTTTTGTTTTCTTATGCAGTTTAATATTTTTTCAGTATTATTATTTCTATTAAAATTATTTTAGTGGGATTAAGTTCAAACCTATTCAATCTTTAATTAAATTTATTCATTCTCCACACTGAAAAGGAGCTTTCTTGTTTTTTTTTTTTTTTTAATTTATTATCCCCCCCCCCCTTAAATTGCATTTTTAAATACCTATACAAAGAAATTTATCACGAAAAATGAAACTATTTAGCTGCGGAAATATTGGATTTAGCATAAGTGTAAACTTTTCCATAAATTATTAAAATAATGTATCTCTGTAATTTCTCACAATCTATGTTTTGAATTTATAAACACACATATAGAAAAACTTTTAAGCTAGTTCTGAATATAAATGCAATTGGTTACAGGTTGTATATAATAGAATTTACATTAGTTATAATAAATTAACTTTTCTTTATATTAAAATCACACAATCAACTGATTTGGAAGAAAATCATATTTTTTTTATTGAATTTTATTTTTCTGACTGAGTGAAAATAATGCCTGGACCGGGAGTCGAACCCCAGATCTTTGACTTACAAGGTCAAGGCTCTACCAATTGAGCTATCCAGGCCGACAACCTAAAGGTTGCCTGAGTGAGTAATGTCCACTGGTTGTCGGCCTGGATAGCTCAATTGGTAGAGCCTTGACCTTGTAAGTCAAAGATCTGGGGTTCGACTCCCGGTCCAGGCATTATTTTCACTCAGTCGGAAAAATAAATTTCAATAAAAATATATAACTTTTCTTTATTTTCTTTTTTTTTTAATAAGACATAAGGCTTAAAAAAATAATAATTATTACTTTAATTCATCACATCAGATATTTTACAGAAATTAAAATTAATAAATATAAAATTAAGGAACATAATATGTACTAAAATTACAAGCAGTTCATTTTGTAACGATAGTTATTTAAAATAGTCATTATTTACAATATACATTTATGATGTGCAAATGTGGAAATTCACATGTCAGATAAAATTGATATAAAACAATGCTATTTAAAAATAATGTTGAATTGTAAAAACAAAGAGCATCTAGTATCTATTTAGTGTCATAAGCTCTTAATGTCATTTTCTAGTTGATACAACTTTGCTTTGAGCCTTCTGAGTGTAGCAGTGGCCTGCTCTGAGCGTTGGGCTGTTTCATGAACCGTCTTCAACAGCTCGATGTCTTTGTGATTGTTTTCAAAAATCAAAACAGCCTGCAATGAACACCATTACAGTATTAAATATGTGATATTAAAAATTACATGTTGTTTTTCAAATTAAAATATATCTAAATTTTGTTTATTAGAATTAATTTAATTTCTTCTTTATGAAACAAAAATTTTTTTATCACCATTTACACTTACAAGGGAAGTGTAAATCAGTAAAATTGCTATTGAAACCAAACCAAACTTAAATTAAAGTGGATGGTCGAAAACACTGGGTTCAGTACAAATTTGCTACAACAACCCCCGTGGGGGCGAGATATAACCCCCTAATAGTTTCAGTTATTTCTATAAAAGCCAACAAAACACAGATTGTAGCAAGAACGAATGGTGCTGTGATAGCGTGCTTGACTTCTGATACGGAGGTCCTCGGATCGAGTCACCGCAAAAGCGTTTTGTATTTTAATTCTTTATTTCAAAAAATATATTTATTTTTTACATTTTTAATTAAATTAAATCATTATTTTAAGAGAAAATGTTAATTATATTAAGAAGATTTTTTATTTTTATTTTATTTATTTATTTATTTTTTAAGTATTCTAGTTAATAAAGAATGAATTTATGAAATATATATTTTTATTTTTTTTACTTATAAAAGAGAAAATAACATTTAAAGCTACGAATATAGTTTGTAATTTATAACAGTTATGATTAAAAGTAGAAAAATCATGAAACCATTAGTATTTTTCACAATTAGAACAAGAAATACAAAAAGATTGATCACAATTATTTGAATTACATTTCACCATCAATTATTGTTCATCACGAATATTTTGCTCTTCGTCGAGATTACTAGATTTGTAAAATCCATATTTACCCAGATTTTGAATTTTTTGAGATGTAAACTAATTATAAATTAGTAAAATCATTTTGAGAAAATTTGTTATTGTGTTCAATATTATTATTCCAACACCACTAAATTTAACAGTTGTTTATGAAACATTTGAAATAAAAGTTAAATGTGACATCGAATAGTTAAGCAACAGCTGTTGTTCATTCAGGATTTTTCATGCAAAAAATTGCATGAATAAATAATACAATTGAGAGAAGACGATTAACTCTTGATACTAATGCCGTCATTAAAAAATAATAATTAGAAATTGACATAATCATTAACAAAATTTTATCTAAATGAAATATAAAAGTCTTTCCCATTAAATTATTAATTTCTTTAAATTTAATAAATATATAAATTGGAAAAATTATTAAATTGCCCGCACTGAAAAAAAAAGTACTTGTTTTAATATAATTAATATTTTCTCTTAAAATAATGATTTAATTTAATTAAAAATGTAAAAAACAAATATTTTAGTTGAAATAAAAAATTAAAATACAAAACGCCCTTATGGGGACTCGATCCGAGGACCTTCACACAGTGGCGGATCCAGAACTTGACTTTTGGGGGGGGGCTAAGATTTTTCAAAGTGTTATTCTAGACCAATAAAAATTTTACAATTTCAATATTCAATTGTGAATATCAGTGTTTTGGGGGGGCTTCAGCCCCCTAGCCCCCCCCTTAAATCCGCCACTGCCTTCACACCAGAAGTCAAGCACACTACTACAGCACCATTCGTTCTTTCTACGACCTGTGTTTTGTTGGCTTTTATAGAAATAACTAAAACTATTAGGGGGTTATATCTTGTCCCCATGGGGGTTGTTGCGGCAAATTTGTACTGTACCCAATGTTTTCGACCATCCTCTTTAATTTGAGCTTGGTTTGGTTTCAATAGCAATTTTACTGATTCACACTTCCCTTGTTAGTATTTTCTAATTGTTAAATTATTCACATTCTACTTTTGTGAAAAAGACTGAATCAATGATTAATTTGCCTCATACTTAGATCAATTTGTTGCATACTTTCTCAATAGTCTACAACTAATTTTATTGCCACTCTTAATTTTATAGTTCAGAAATTTGAGCCATTTCATTTCTATAGTGAAATTTGTTGAAACATTTCCCATAGCATCTAATGGAGCAATAAAAACTCAAACCATGCACTGAAATGGACTCTTCCCAGTTTTGTCTGCTCAATCATGTGATAGAGGAAAACAAATAATCGAATTCTGAGAATCGAATTCAATTAAATATTGTTCTTGAGAACAAAAATGTTAATATTTAATATAAAATAAAATAAAAGTAATATTGTGCATTTGTAAACAGTAGAATAGTTGTATTTGTAAATTTAATAATTTTTTAAAAACACTTTATGTGTTTATTTATTTTCAACTGTAAGAATCGATTTTTGTACGTTCTAGTGTAACTGTTACATTAACTGATCTAGCAATAAATAATAGCTTGTTCTTGCAGAATGTTTATGGATTATAATTTGAAATTTTAAAATGTTTTCATTTAATTTAATTGCATAAAGGTGTTACAACAAGTTAATTAACTTAGTCACTGGTCTAAATGGATTTATGCAGTACGATATTGCACTGTCACTGATTTAAGTACCAAAAATCAGAATATTTAACATGTTCTTCATGAACATCAATAACAAATATAAACTAAATGATGATTGTAAATGTATACAGCAAACAAAAGATGATGAATAATGATATAAAATGGATTAAAAATGATGATGTATAAAAAAAATAACACAGGTTAAATACGATCGATCAAAAATAAGAATAGAAACTATGTTATTTCAGCAATCGCTCTAGATAAACAAGGCTTCGTCTGCTATTTGTTTCTCCTCTATCATGTGACCTCTGACGTCAGGTGGGAAGAGCTCATTAATATTTGCTAAAAAAGGGATGCAAAAGGGGAGTCTGAGTTGTCAATCTAGTATCCAATCATTTTCTGAACATTAAAACTAGACAGGAGCTACAGCTGTGGATTCTGAATTACAACAAACTTCCATGACTAAATTGGGACTCAAACCTGAAATCTGAGAACTGTAGGCCAGAACGCTAACTTTCTCCAGAACGCACACCAGATAAGTGTGAAGCAATAAGTTAATAGGTTATTTCTTGGCAAGACTGTTTTCACCATCAACTCAGTCACATCTTGCTTTCTGCATGTGCTACAACATAGAATTTTGTAGGTGTATAGAGTAGTCAGGGGTTGATCCAGGTTTTAATTTTTGAGGCCCATTTTTGTGAAAAACAAATTATTTTTGTGAAAAAAAGAATTGTCGCTAGAAACCTTTCATTTTAACAGTTACTCTATCTAATGTTTAATATCAGGCTAATAGCATTTTATTAAACAAGTATAGACACTCATTAAAAAACAGTACTGCAAACATGGAAAATTTTTACAAAAGTATTATTTTTATAAAACAAAATTTTGTGAAAGGGCTCTTTTTATAAACAGGGGTGATTGTGACTCAAAGGTAAAAACCCTGAAAATTAGAGCCTCAAATAAAAAAAAAAAAAACCTCCAAAATATCACATAATACTCAAACTGTTTAGGCCAGAAGCCCTCAATCTTTTTACATTTCATTCACCTATCACTTGGATAACAAATGAAAAACCAATGAAAGCAAAAAATAACTTAATAGGAAATATGAAAATACAGATGGGGTAGAGTAAAAACCCTGAAATCAGGGGTAAACCCTGAACACAAACACCCCTCTATAAATCTGAATTTTGTGAAGGGACCCATTTTAAGGATTTGAATTTTGTGAAGGGGCCCATTTTAAGGATTTGAATTTTGTGAAGGGGCCCCATTTTAGAGATTTGAATTTTGTGAAGGGGCAGAAAAGGGTCCCAATTTTTGCCTGGATTGACCCCTGGTAGTATAGAGATGTGCAAATTATTAGACTCAATGAAGAAATTACACATCTTTTTACCTTATGCCTTCACTTTTCACTATTTCAATTTCCAAACTTGTGAGGAGTCAAGAACTTGTTACACCTCATATAGTGCAGAACAAATTTTGTCCAGAAAGCAAAAAGGTAACCAGTAACAAGTCAAACAATTATCATTCGCTAAATAATGCTTGAAAACTCATTGTTGCTATATCATGTTGTTATATACCTTCTTATAATTATTTGTATTTATTTCTCACTAGCTGCCTTCAGCGACCAGCTGTTTGCAATCCTAACCACAGTAAATTTTGCTCATTCACGCCTCACGTCAAATTCTGATTGTACAAATTTCTGCTTGATGGCACCTATGGCACACTCTCCCCATTTCACGATCTGAAACAGTCTGTTCGCTCACGGTAGAAATGACCTTTGAAAATTCTAGACATAGCAAACCCTCACTCAGTGGTACCTGTGGCACCCTCATCTGCCTCCTCCCTTTGAAAAAACTTATTCGCTCACCATGAAAAAAACCTTTGAAAATTCTGACTGCAGCAAACTCTTACTTAATGGTGGCTGCGGCACTCTCATTTGCCTCCTCCCTATAATTTTACACTTTCAAAAGTACTTGCATTTGATTTCAAAGCACTTAAAGTACAATTTTTTTTTTATCTTTTTCAGAAAAACTGAAATTTAACTCATTCTATCAATGATATCTTCCTGAATTTTTACAATACAGGGTTACCAACTTTTCAAAAACAGTTTGAGGAGTATTCAGGGAAATTTTGAGGAGCATTTCGGCTACTTTGAGGAGCAATTTAAAAAATTTAAAAAATACATTAACAAAATAAGAAAGAAAAGAGAAAAAGAAAAGAAACTGCTACGGAAGATGCTTCTTCCTGGTCTTAGATCCCTTGCGTTGTCAATCGGCCTTAAAGTTCAGTAGCTTTGAATCCATTATTTTTATCGATAAATAATTAAAATAAACAATTTTTTTTGTCAGAAAGTATTATTTTTTAACGACCTATTAAGCATTAAGATAACTGAAACATTGATATAGTTTAAAAGAAAATCAAAATACTGCATAATCCTAGCATTGGGTTTCTTTCTTCCCCGCTTTCAGCTTGTGGTTTTAATTAAACATGCTCTTAGCTAATGTAAACAAATACTAGTTCCTGTTCTGAGTCAGCAATATTTCGATTACGCAATGCCTAGCACTAGAATGTTTTTTTTTTTTTTTTTTTTTTTTTTTCTCCTTTATTATTTATTTATGAGTATTGCACAATGAAGCGTGTTGAAGAAACTTCAGTTAGATTGTAAAAGCTAGTTTTGTTATTTTTTTTTATTTTCAAGAGGAGTGAAGCGCTTTCATAGATAAAAAATAAAATTCAAAAAATAATGTTTTATGCAGCAACTGTTGGAAAGGCAAAATCCTGTTAGGTACAAGTACTATGCTTATAGAATATCATGGCATTTTCAGCCAAGTCAATATTTTAATATCTTCCCAACTTAAATTAAATTAAACTTTCTAAATATAATATAAAAATTAGTTAAACTTTATGTAATGTTAGTTTTCTCTATTATAATTTTAAGTATAAAAGTAATTGAGTCCTTAAATCTGTTTCAATTAATGTAAAATGATCTTTTGTTTATTTAGTTTTTGTTCATCTCTTATTTCTGCAACCTTCTCATAGGACAGCTAAGTCTGCAACTGATCTAACTTCATTTTTCACCATCAGGCAGCGCATCATACTTCCGGTGACGTCAGATGATGCTTTTTCCGTCAACATTGTGCAATCGCGACATGTGCCGTTCTCTGATTGGTTGTGCTAGTGGGCGTTAGCTAGTCGTTCGTTTCACGAGTGATATAAAAACAGTTTCTCAGCTGAAGAGGTTGCTTTTTGCTTCTCCTTTCTGCCTGTTGTTATTTTGTCAGCCAGGTCGGCTGTTTGTTACATTGCAGGCGATGCTTTTTTTTTTTTTTGGATAGTGTTATCAATATTTAAATGAAATAATGCTACAGCTATGTGTTTTTTTTTTTGGAATAAGTTTTAACTTCATGTTTGCTGGTCTTCTAGTTTTTCAATGGCCAATGTGATATATTTAAAGTTAGTTTTTTGACGACTTGAGCATGGTTTTAAACGTGAGTTGGTAATTGTTAAGTAATTAATTTAATTAGTATTTAAATCCCGATATATATTAAATTTAAATTTATTTATTAAGTTTTTTTGTTTATGTTTGTTGTTATATATACAGTTAATAAATGTTAAGTTTAAAATGTAAAACTTTAGTCATTCTTGTTTCTTACACATGCACATATTAGTTTTCTCTTCTCCATAGACAAGTTTATTAATATAGCTTCCTCTAGTTCAGCACTCTGCTAGTTTAGAATATCGTTAGGCCTGTATTTGACCCAACAAATCAAAAGTTGATAAGGATTGGATCACGATTTCTGTCTAGATGTGTGCAAGGGGAAAAAAAAAAAAAGACGAAAAGAAAAATAGTTTTTTTTTTTTTTTTCAGTGTCTGCCACTATTCAGTTTTATGTATTTAATAAAAAATATTTAGCTAAGTGGTCAAGACTGAATTTACGAAGCATCGAAATGACATCGCAGATTTGCAGAGTTTAAAAATTTTTCGGAGAAACTCCGCAGAAATCGGAGCAGTTGGCAACCCTGACAATAATCACTTTCTTTTCTTTTTTTAGGGTAATACGAAAGATTTCACAATAAATTATTTAGATGAAATTTTTTTTAACTCTTGCACATGCACAATTAAAAATTACATAGTAAAAATGTTTCTATTTCATTAGATATTTAATATCTTTATATTTCTGATTGCAGTATGCTGTGTCTACTGTAGTATGCCAAATTTTCTGAAAAGGTTGTTGTTGCAGTGGCTTAAAAATCCTTGGCATTATAAATGAAAAAGTTAAAAAAAAAATTATTGTTAAAGAAATCTTTATAGCATATCTCCATAAATATATGTGCTGTTCACAATAAGAGGGTACATAACTGCATGCTGCAGAGACAAGAAATTCCAAGCATTATTTTTTTTATAGGATGATCCCAAATATTACGGCTTTACTTTAATTTGTTACAAATACCCCTTTTGCTTCCTGCACAAAACTTGTTCTGGAATATACGATATATTAATGTGTTTGTTACACCCCACAAGTTTGGCACTGCTGGCACAGCAAAATATCAAAAACAAAAAACCTACTGTTCATTTCATTATAGTTTCAGAATTACAGAGCTCCATCAATTATAAATTAAAAAATATCCTAAGTTTAAACTCATTTAAAACTTTAAAGTTTCTACAACATTATGATTGACACATTTATGGTCACTTATAAAAATATTTTTGTAAACGAACAACTTTTTTAGCTCTTCTCAATGATTCAAAGATTGATGACATGACTTTTACAAAAATTCCCAACAGACCATCAGCATCAGACAAATTATGCCAGCAGTCCACCGGCAACAGCAATACAGGTCATTTATCATAGTTGTGCCATTAATTTATTTTTCTTTTTTTTAAATGTGTCAAATAATATTTTACATTCAAAAAATTTACATTTAGCTAAGTATTTACATAGTAACTAAATTTTTCAGACTATATAGTGCCACAAATGGTAACTATTATATGGAAAAAAATACTCAACAGAAATTTTTTTTTTACCTTCAACAACTGTTTTTCCAGATCTTTAATTTTGGCCTTCAGCAATTTGATATCTGTCTGAAATCCTTCAATTTCCAAGCGTCTAAAACGTTCCATATTCTTTATTCTGTTTCTTTCTACCTTTAATTGTTCAATGAGAGAAGCATTTTTCTTCTGAAAGAGAAAGAGAGAGAAAAAAAAATTGCACTGTGGACTAAATAGACCAAAACAATTTAATTCACTAAATTCAATTCTAAATTTACTAAACTTTATGTACATTCTAAAACAAATATGGCAATGATGGATGAAAACTTTTTAAGCAAACAACATAAACTGTAAAAACATGCAACAGCAGTTTCAGTTGCTGCTTTCACACTGCATTCGTGGCCTACACCTTTTCATTTGAAAAAGAGTCATGGTTCATTATCTCAAGCAGAAATAATTGTTATGTTTTTTCGAATTATGGTATTTGATTAAAAGGATATTTTCTGTAACTCCTTTATCAGTATCAACTTACTTCGAAACCTTCAATTGAATTTTTCATAACATGATTCCTTTTCGTTAAATCTGTAACTGAGCTTTCAGCTATTTCACAGTGATTCTTTAGAGTCATCTTTTCTTGATCTGTTTCTTGTTTGAGAAGCTAAAAAAGTAATAAGATACTATAAAGAAACATAAAAGAAATAACTACATCTTTGCTCAAATAAATGAATAAATAGACAATAATAATAAAAATAATTATAAGATAAAAAACTTTTTATAAACCATGTTTTTAAATTTTCTGTTGAATCATAGCTATAGAACTAACTACATTAGCACTTTATCAATGCGTATTGTTACGAAATTGTAAATAATCGTGTTTATTTTTGTATAAATTCTTTCAAAGAGGCTTAAGTAAGTTGATAAAATGTCAATTTTCTACATTTACAGCTCTTTTTCGCATTAAAATAGCTTAATTTTTCCTTTAAAACGCATTAAAAAGCTCCAATAGGCAGGTAATGGATTTGGCGACAAATATGGTGACTTTTGCCGAGAAAATTCTTTTTATCGATATTCCAAAGATGGACGTTCTAATGTGATTGGTTAAAGAGTTATGAGAAATTTGAATTAAAAAAAAAAGTTGGTTTTAAAAATGAAATAATAATCCTTTCCGAACAACATATATTTGCATCATGAACTACATTAGCACTTTATCAAAGTGTAGAAAATCTTTAAAGTGATAATGATGTCAATTTTTGTCAGACGCATCATTTAACATTTTACAATTTTTTAACGCTCACGTTTAATTAAATGTATTTATTTTTATATCGAAAGAAAATGAACTTGTAAATTTTTTTTGCCAACAATTAAATTATAGCTAATATTTTAATGACTATTTTTATTGCTATTAGAAGCTTATTACTTTCATATTTTAAAAGAAAACTATTCGAAAATTTGAAAATCTGACTTTGTGTTGTCACCGTGTTCTGAGCTAGTGTGAAAGTTTCAAATGTCTAGCTAGTAGGGAAGTTAGTTAAAAATAGATTGCAAGATTTGTACCAGACAAACAAACAAGAATAGAAGTTAATAAAAACATGGTAATAATTCACAAGATTAAAGGTATAAAAAAGAATTACATAGAATAACAAAATTTTATTTGCTCTTGTAATTAAAGATGCCAGTAGTATTAGGATATTTGAAGGAGAGACAATTTAGTAATGTAGTATAAACAAATTTGCTATATTAACCAGCTTTAATCTTTTTTTTAACAATACTAATCTATTTCTAAATGTACCTAAACTTTTAAACAATGCAACTCAACAATCTTACAATCTTTGAACTTATGAAATGGAGCACAATACAAGGGTTAACCATACTAATCTATTTCTAAATGTACCTAAACTTTTAAACAATGCAACTCAACAATCTTACAATCTTTGAACTTATGAAATGGAGCACAATACAAGGGTGATGATCACAACACAGTGGCAGCTCGTGAACAGAAAATAGGTGAAGAGCTCAAAATTAATATTTAAGTATTTTTAATCATAATTTTTATTAAGCATGGTCTTAAGTTAAATTAACTAAAAATACTTATTTAAATGTAAATTTATATTCTATAAATGAATACAGCGTAAAATACAGTGTGCCTCTTCACCAATTTTCGGTGCACGAGCCGCCACTGTCATAACTAGCAAGATTTTTAGACAAAACAGTAAAGAACATGATAAAAATTATATTTTGTACTACAGTTTTGAATTTTCTTTGTAAGCAAAAACACACATACAAAAAAAAAACTGCCAAAATATGTATGTTATAATTACGCCATACAAACTAAAATTATGCAATTACATTTGTAATTAATCTAAAATAAATTAATCTAGTTATACTTGTATAAACCAATTACCTAAACTATTTGGCTATTCATTATGCTATACAAAAAAAAAAAAAAAAATCTAACAACTTATTTGAATGTTGAGTACTTATACATAATTAGAAACTGAAATGGAAGTGCAAAAATTAGTTGCAAATTTTACTACAATATTATAACAGCATACTTTAAATCTTAAGGCAATATTTTTCACAACAATCTGTGCTGAGCTTATAAAAACATGGGACAACTGCAGATTTTATTTTTTTATTAAAGTTAATACCAGCCACGAAAAATGTAGAGTTTAAAAGGATCACTTAGGTCATGATTTAGTTTTCTAAAAATATAAAATGGTAGACAAAGTAAAAAACAATGTACTACTTTTTTTTTTTACTACTTTTTGGAGAGATGATTGCCGAATTAAATATATTAATTCATTGTGAGGCTCTTTTATACTAGTTTGTTGTATGTAGGGTGACTAAGGCGCCCATTGAAAAATAATCGTTTCATTTTATTTCTTTCTCACTTTAAATAATTCATTTGCTAGCAAGCTCGTGCGAAATTTTCTCACTTTGTTTATCTCTTCGTTACCTTTAAAATTATTATTTTATAGACTTCATTTTTTTCATATGCATGAGCAATTTTTTTTTTTTTTATGGGAAAGCATATTTCATTTTATGCTGAAAAAAAAAATGGCAACAATTAAAATTTTAAAATGTATTTTAAAGCTTTTATTTTCATATTTTAATTAATTTTTAAAAATCTAATTATATATTCGTTACAAATAAAGTACCCAATGAAAGGTGTCATTTTTCTGAATCCGTTGGTTTAAACAGCTTATCGATCGGACAATTAGGCTTTTTAAAATTGACTAAAGTATGAAAATTAGGAGACAGATTCCAAGGAAATCTCTTAAGCCTAAAGTGTGATAGAATCAACCACGGATGAGGGTAACTATATATGCTGATTGAAGGCCTGGTAGTATAAAACTCGTAAATTTGAATTCTAACGGAAATGCACAAAGAAAGAAAAGAGGAAGGGAGAGCACCTAACTGATTAAATATCGGTATTCTAAAAAGTAAGAAAACAAAATAATGATAGTTTCTAAAAGCAAAGTTTTAGCAAAAATAACAAAAATTTACGAATATAAAATTTAACAAAATTATTTTTTTCCTTTTAGATAAACTCATTTTATTAAACATGGTGGCTAACATTAGCACTTTTCCAAATTCCCTGACATTTCCATGACTATTTTTCGCCATTTTCCCTGACTTATGGTGCTTATTTCTCGCAAAAACTCACAAAATTAGCACACATTTTAGCAATTTACAATAATGAGTTTTAAAATGAGGCCTATTTTTACAAAATTTGACAGAATTCCCTGACAATACCATGACTTTTCCAGACTCACTTAAATTCCCTGACTTTTCCATGATTCCCTGACCAGTGGCAACCCTGCTAAATTTAACTAGCAGGCTTTGCCCACGTTGTTGTTCACTATATTTAAATGAATAAAAAAAAGAAAGAATCACTATTTCACTTTATAAATTAAAAAAAAAAAAATCCATTGAAATTGCTCAAAAATTTGTTTCGAGTTCCCACTGTCTTCTTCAGCACCTTTTCCACATGCAGTATTTCGAGTCCTTGTCACTATTATTTGAGACAACCAGTGCATCACCCTAGAAGTTCAGTTTGGGTGTGTTATTGAAAATTGTTTCAAAACGGCAGAAAATAATAATAAAACCAAAGTATATTTCTTATATTTTAATCAAAACTACATTAAACAACACTATACAGACTACAAATAGTATTTACTACCAAGTAATATCTTATATTTTATTTGATTTACCCAGTTGGCCATACAATAATAGCGATTCCACTTCAAATGTAATATTACAAAATGTTATGAAATTTAATTTACTGTCAAAATGAAAAAAAAAAAATAATCCATTAGTAAACGCATGATTGGAATTTTAAAAAGGACATTTTATAGCACCTTATTGAATGAAGAAACAGCAGAATCTTCTGCTTTTCTCCTCTGAGTATGAACGAGAACGTTTCTTGGTGAAAAATTTCACAAAAAAATCTCAATAGTTAATCACATTTAAATTAATAATTTACTTCCAATTCAAAAAGTTGAACATTTAGCTTGGAGCTGCACACGGAGATATTCCAGGCTATGTGTGTACCAAATTTCACATGTGCAAGATGGTAGATTTTTCTGGAGACAGCTGACAGAGGGAAAGACAGGCGCTATTTCAATTTTATCAATAAGCTATTAAAATAAGTTAAATATGCATTCTTATTAGAGAACATCTATTCTATAGGGTCCTGCTGGAGAACTTTGATATTTGAATAACAGTTCAGAAGATTCTTGCCAAGGTCTTTATTTATGCAGTTGTGATAGCCATTTTTATTCATCGCTAAAATGACAATAAATATTAAAAGTCGCCATGGGAATTTTAAACTAAAGCTGTACCCACTTTATTTTGTGAACCATAAAATCAAGGAAAAGAAAGATATAAGGCTGATTAAATGAAATTAATATTTTAAATATAAGTAAAATTAGAAATGTTATGACGTCAGTTTTATCAGAAATTTTTGATGATACAGGTTTATTTTTTCTTTCATTCTTTTAATTATTTTTCACATGTCTTCTTCTTATGTTATAAAAAAATAAATGAAATAAAAAATTGTAAGCTTTTTATTTTATGGGCAACAGGTTGAAATTGCATCGTAAAGAAAAATGTTGAGAAAATTAATAGTGTTAAATACATTAATACGTTTTAATTAATAGCTTTCTTCCTAATTAAAATTTTTTTAATCTGGCTTTGACAAGCACACGGAGAAAATCTGTGTGCCAAATTTCATGTCTGTAAGTGCAGTAGATTTTTCTGTAGACAGCTGACAGACAAACACTATTTTGCTTTTATCAATAAAATGAATTACAAAATTTAATGAAGTTATTAAAGCAAAACATAAAACCCTCTACAAAAACAAAATAGCCACCCTCCAATCATTGCACCATAAACAACGTTCTAACATAACCCTCCTAAAACTTTAATTAAATAAAATTACTGAGTTTGCCTTAACTGCCCTCTTCACTTACCGTCGCCGAAATACCGAGCCAATGTTATTCTATGGGGAAATTTTCTTTACAAATAACTTATTAACTAATACATATTTTTAAATTCTGTTTTCACATTCAGAAAGTTCCCAACGGTTAAATTGATGGACCTTTTTCAAAAATGTATTTTTTTAATTTTTAATATTTTATTTAGAAATTGCAAAATGAAAAAATTTCACATATTGAAAATTCGTATTTTGCAGCTTCAAAATAAAATATAAAAAAAATAATTTTTTAGAAAAGGTCTGTCAATTTAACAGCTGGGAATTTTCAGAATGTGAAAACAGAATTTGAAAATATATATTAGTTAATAAGTTATTTGTAAAGAAAAATTTCTTTGGCTTCCGGCGGCAGTGAGTGAAGAGGGCCCTTAATGCTGGATACAATAGAAATTTAACAAACAAATAGAATTAAAAAACTTAACTTAACCCCATCAATAATGTCAAAAGAAAAAAAAACTAAATATACCACTTCTATACTCCACAATATATATAGGAATCTCTAACAAAATAAAATCTGAAACCACCAAAGTAAAATTGAATTTTACTGGGATTTAATTCCAATCAAATCAAACAAAAATATCTTCCAGCGAATCCGTAAAGATAAAGACGAAATTTGCTCTTTCAAAACCATGGTATTATATAAAATTAACTAATGGAACGAAAGCAATAACACAGGTATTTATATAAAAATGAACAAAAGGTAAGAAAGAAAAAAAGATTTGGGGGGGGGGGGGGGGGGACTCAAAGAACACCAAAACAATGATTAAAAATAATCAAAACCAATGAAAATGAAGATTTAAAAGTTGATTTTGGAGGGTTCTCCGCATGTAGCTAGACCAAAAATACTTTGTTTAAAATAGTGACCATTTTTCAAAAAAAAAAAAAAAAAAAAGATTTTTAAGTGAGTTATGCTTTTTTAAACTTATGACCAAACTAGTCACCTAATTTGTTTACCAGCACATTTATTTAGGAGTACAATTTAAACTAAAGTAGCTATCACAAAATTTTCTTCTATATTTTCTAACTGGTCAAAAAACTATAGAACAGAAGATAGTAACAGCAGGAATATTTAGATTTCTGTAAAAAATCCACCCACTTTCTTTTGTAACCTAGGTGTAGTTTGTTCTAAAGTCATCACCTGAGGAACATGTGGCACTCTTTTACCTAAGTAAAGCTTTTGTCACAATTTATAATTTAAAACTGATGACTGTGCACTTTTTTTAAATTCTGCTTTTTGTCCCAATTTCTTATTTTTAAATTGGAGACACTGTGCTAATTTGTCCCCCTTTTTTCATTTTTCAAAAATACAGCTCCACATATTCCTCTAGAGCAGGCCTTGTCCAACCCAAAACAACACTTGGTGGGGCCGCATTAGAAATGTATTTTATTCGTTCGAGCTGCACTGTATGTACAGTCATAAATAAGTCCCCCCCTCCTCCTTTCCTGACAAATTTTGCTGTAAATTAGCTGATAATTTATGGTGAAATAAGTCAGGGAAGAAAATTATTATTATTATTTTATGCCTGTACATATGTATATGTGTATATATGTTTGTGAGTATATAATTCATGTATGTATATACTTTTTTCAAGGAAGGGTAGGGTGAAAATTCGGAGCAGAATACATTAATTTAAATTATTTTCATTCATAAATTAACAATGGCATGAAAAATTTATGAATGTATATTAAAACTATAATAAAAAGAATGAATAATTGATCTAATAATATTTCGTTACAACAGTTTTTTAGCTATCATAATCGTTGAAAGGTATTTTCACTTTGAAAAGTCAGACCGTATTTATTAATTTTTGATCCGTTAACCAAAGCTGTCAAACTTTAAATATTGTTAGTCTCCTTCACGGGCCGCAAGAAACTATGTGGTGGGCCGCATGCGGCCCACAGGTTGGCCACCCCAGCTCTAGAGATAACTTTTGGAACTACATTTTCCCCCCCAGAATCCTTTATCCCTTATCTTGTTTAATCTTCCAATAAAATTGGGCACTATTCTTACAATTAGATCACTACAGAACACTGTGAACATTGTCAGTTTGTTTAATCATGGCCCTATTCTATTTTATGTTATTTTACCTTTAATTGAGTCTTGAACTTCCTACATTCAGCTGCCAAGTCCTTTATCTTCTCTTCACAATGTTTATGTCCCGGCCCATGCCTGCAGTACATGCAAATATAAGGTGCGGATTTGATAGTTTCATAAGCAGGGAAATTCCAAACAAGTTCCTCAATAGCTTCATCGACTCCTTGAGAAGTATTGTCTTCTAACTTCTTTTTCAAATTCGAAATCAGCGTATACTTCTCCATTTCATGCTCAGCTTCTGTTTGTTTCATTTTCTGTTTCAAAGACAAGCATTCGTTGATACTCTCACGCAGAAGTTCTTCGGTTTCTTTCAGCCTAAAAACACATGGGTTCAATTTGGCGAAAAATAAAAGAAGAGAGTAGCAGTTTTTTGCTACACAAAATAAGTTTTACAGAACAAACACAAAAACAACAACAAAAAATAACTGTTTAATTTTTAGTAATAATGAGATAAGTATAAGACTGTTTTTGAAACACCGAAAATACACCATAATTCCCTACAACTTACTTCAATCTTTAGGGAATAATTTCATAATAAAATTGACATATTAATAATATGACTAACCTAGTTTCAAAATCAGTTGCCTACTAAAAATGAATTCTTACTAACTGTTTGTATCTTGATATTAAAAAAAAAAAAAAAAAAAAAAAGTGAAAGTATTCAAGCACACATTCAAATCTAGAGTATCTGATGGTCAATATATCAAAGAATTTCAATCATTCAAAAGATATAGAAAAAATTTAAAATGAAAACAGATATTTCTTAACACTCAAGTTAAGGCAGGCAACTCGAATGAAATAAATCAGATTTTAAAAATTTAAATGCTTGGGGAAAAGTAATAATTGAAAAAATATCCATTTACACAGCATTTTATAAAATCTGTCATTGTTAGTTACTTCAAATACAATTAAATATATATTTATATATATATATATATAATTTGAATTATTTAGTACCATTGTAACACTCAGCAGACAAAAGATAGATGAAGATACCAACATAAAATAAATTTTAATTGAGATTTATTTCGATTAAAAATTAGTCACGGTAATAATTTAATTTGAGTACCAATGATTAGTAAAAACATGTTAAAGTACTTACGCAGAAGAGAAATGACACAAACATAACACATAAGCCTAACGATGAGAGAATTTACAAAAACTATGAATTAATAGTAACAGTCAACATTTTAGAGAAAAGAGAAAGGATAAAATTACCAAAGAGTTCCGTTAAAAGGAAAAAAAAAAAAAAAAAAGGAATCCATGATTTGAAATTGGAATTTTAAATGCTGAAAAATAGAAATGTTCACACATCAGGAAACTTGCATTTCTTTCAGCATATGCAAGATTTTGGAAAACTGTATGGCAAATATACAGCTCAAGTCTCTATCTTGCAACAAAACAAAATAAAAAAGGAAATTAAATTAATCAATAACACAAACCAAAATTGAAACAAGGAATATATATTCAATGCTCCTTCAAAATTAATTTGGTAAAAGTTAATGTATCAATTTGTAAGGTTCATGATTGTGATGTTTGACAAACAAATAATTATAATTAATAAAGAGAAAAATTAATAATATTGTTCAACTACTGGAATTTAGGTTATATTTAGAAATTTTAAACACCTACAGAGGAAAAAACAAATAAAAATTAAATGTCAGGAATTAACACATTTCAAATTAAAATGCATCCATTTCAGTCCTTCCAACATTATAAAGAAACGGGGGGGGGGGGGGGGGCGTAACTAGTATAGTTAAGTTAGTATTAAAAAACTAACTTTAATATGCTCTATGAAGGCTAAAATTATTTATAATTTTATTTCAAAACAAAGAACATTCATTATTTACTTTTAAATAGTTCACAAAAAATAAATAAAATAAAGGCCTCGATAAAATAAGAAAATGTATTTTTCAATGTGTTAATAATTTTTCAAATAAACTCAATAGAAGATCAGTATCTATTGAATAATTAAAAAATAAATAAAGTCAATAAAATTAAAAGATTAAAATAATAAAATGTAAAGATACAGGTTTATATAACTATGCACATTAATGCTCCGTCAATGTCAATATACATAATACAGATTTATTTTATTTTATTTTTGGTACATGAAAACATTTTCATATGACACTAAATTTTTCAAATTCCAGCAAGAATCAAAGAATTAAAAAATAGAAAGTTACACTGAATAAATGCCTTAAATTTTTTTTTTTATGTAAAATACATCTGGAAGTAAAATACCAGTTTTCGACTGTAATGAAAGGGAGGGAATATAAATTCTACAAATTTCTTCTTCAGCATATATTTATATGTAATCTACAATAAATAAATAAAGAGAGAAAAATTAATTCAATTTACTTGTCAGAGAGATGTTTTGCATTGGATCTGTGAGCAGCTATTTGGGCTTCAGCTGCAATGACTGAATTTCGACACTGCTTGGCCAGTTCTTCCAGTTTACTCAGGGTGACTTTGGTATATTCAGAAAACTGGTCCTGGACAGATTTGACCTAAAAGAAATGCAAACGTACTAAATGATTACACGTTACCATCAAACATGTTACAAACTATACCAATAAACAACTCTCAGTTTATAAAGCATTTTCCACAAGGGTGCAGTTAAAAAACAAAGAAACTGATATATACAACCCAACAAAAAATGTCTAGATTTGACTTTCTCCCATTACCATCATTTAAGGGAAAGACAATGACATTCATCTTAAGGGCCTGCTTCACTCAGCGCTGCCGGAAGCAGAAACTAATGTTATTCTATGGGAAATTTTTCTTTACAAATAACTTATTAACTAATACATATTTTTAAATTCTGTTTTCACATTCTGGAAATTCCCAGCTGTTAAATGGACGGACCTTTTTTAAAAAATTACTTTTTTAATTTTTTTATATTTTATTTTGAAGCTGCAAAATACGAATTTTCAATAGGTGAATTTTTTTCATTTTGCAATTTCAAAATAAAATATTAAAAAAATACTTTTTTAAAAAAGGTCCGTCCATTTAACAGTTGGAAATTTTCTGAATGTGAAAACAGAATTCAAAAATGTGTATTAGTTAATAAGTTATTTGTAAAGAAAATTTTCCCATAGAATAACATTGGCTCGGGCTTCCGGCGACGGTAAGTGAAAAGGGCCGTTAAATACACAGTGACAAATGGTATTATTATACATCAACTCAATTCAATTTATCGGAAGCTAATATCTAAGTCTCACAAATTTAATATGTCAGACTAATATAATGACAAATTATATCAATTCAATTTGGGTACATATCAAACAAGGCATGGCACTGCTATGTAGTGATTTTAACCCTGTTTTAAGGGAAGGGATATCAACTTCTATAAATTTTAAATGCATCAAACTTTGTATGTGACACAGAAATTATGAAAAATTATACTGATTCAATTTGCATTTATATCAAATTACCAATAACACTGCCAATTACCAATATACACTTTTAGAACTTTTTTCACATGGCTATACCTCAGCATCTGTTGGTTCAAATAGCATTAAATTGCACATGTAAAGTTTTTAATGTGAGAAATTGTGTTCATTAAATGTTTGTGTATGGCAACCAGTAAGTGACACTGTTGTATAGAGAATAAATAGAATGACATAAAAAAAAAAAAAAAAAAAAGTTTTGTGGTGGCTGCAGCATACTAGTTTTGTCTTAGATTGTCAGGTAACAGAGACTGATCATTACGAAGGATTGTGGAATTCCTCATGACAGCAGACTTCCTAATTGTATGGATTTGATCCATATGAATTTTCTATTGGATTCATAATAATTATGACTCAACTTTTGTAAATAACATCCAATATAATCAAGAATAATTTTCATTTATTTAAAATTGTTATCTGATTCCACATAAATCAAAACCACTTAGATAGAATACAAGTTGACAAAGGCCATTTTAATCAAGGAGTTACAGATTTTTTTTTTTTTTTTTAAATGAATCAATTTATAAAGAAACTTATATTTTACATTGCATTATATTGCTGTACTGAAAATGAAAGAATACTGAAAGAAAACATTTTTTTTTTTTTTTTAATTAAACTAATTTTTATTACCATTATATATAGGGTGCTTCCAAAAGATTGATACAAGTTTTGATTATTTACCTATTCAAGATAAGTTGGAAATTTAAACTGCAAAAGTTCTAAAATTAAGATAGGAAATATGACCCTGTTAATAAAAATTTCTTCAGATATTTTAAAAAAGTTAGACTTTTTAAACTTCATATGACCCCTCTCTATAAATTTTGTCAATTAGAAAGTTTTTATTTTCAATGCAACAACTTCATAATAAAAAAAAAAACCACTTAACTATAATGCTTAAAATTCACGGAGTTATATTTAACTGAAAAATGAATGCATAGGGATCATATACCAAAACAGAAATGCAAATTTGTAACATAGCATAAAAAGATAAAATGAATGATATTTACATTAAAATAATTTCTGCATGTTTAAAGTAGATTTGCAAACCAGTGATGAATTTTATTTTTTCAGTATATATACATATTTTTATATATCAAGATTGACATTTTTTATCTGAAAAAAATTAAAAAATAAATATATGCAAGCATGACGAAGATTTTCATCAAAAGAGTAACCCAGATTCATGTCTATATTGGCCGTGTCGAATTTCTTAAAAAATCTGTTGAATGAAAATTCCTTTGCAGAAAAAGTAAGCAGACACAATAAGCTAAACTGGTGTTTTTATTGTTAGGTTCGTAAAAACATCATCTTCAAACATAAATTACGTCTTTATTGAATTACAGATGAACATATATATCTCGTATGGAAATTGGGACGGGGAGCACAAAACTTCACTTCTTCCAAAGCCAAAAAGTTTTCTAGATCGGTCAGCCTTTGAGAACCTAAAGGGCAACCCCAAAGGTTGGCATCGTTAAAATTCAGCCAAAAGAATGCCAAGCTGTTTCTTTGTCCTCCTAACATTTTAATACAAAAATTTTGAATAAAAAATTCTTTACAAACGTTAGATCTATTTGACATTTAAAAGCATCGCCAATAGTCCTTGAATTCTCAACATACATAGCCCACAAAAATCCATTATAAATCTATTTTTAGAACTATAATGACAAGGAAAAACAATTATAAATCTATTTTTAGAATTATAATGACCTTGCTTGAAATAATAATAGGTTTTAACGTAAACATGAGGGTAATAAAAATGAATTGAAATGACTGTTTTTTATTTTCTTAATAGCTACTTATGCTATGCAGGCTGATAACGATTTTTTAAATTACCTTCTGAAAATAAATAATTATAGCTAAATTGATTTAATTCTTATGTGTTTGTAACAAAAAAAGGACAAAGAACACTATTAAATGAAAGATTTTGATTTGTAAATAAAACTGGAAATTCTATATAATTAATTAATTGAATTACATAAATTTAAAAAGATTTATTTTATATAATCTCCATTAATCCCTCCTTTTTGTTATATATTAAATTTGAATAAATAAATAAACTTTTAAAGGACATATGTATGAGAACACTCACACAGCAAGTATGTTTTTATTTTCAAATAATTTATCTTTTTTTTTTTTTTTTTTTTTTTTTTTAACAATTCTCTAACAAGTTAACTCATATACTTTTTTCTTTCATTTAATTGTAATTGAGTCATTTCAAGTATTTATGTTAAAATAACTTAAAACTGCATAATGAAATGCAATTTTTTTTTTTTTTTTTTTTTAGTTGATATTTATTCTCAGTATTATTTCTTTTCACTACAACAAATAAAGAGCAACTACAAATAAAGAGCTATTTGAATTAGCAATGTTTTAGTTTCTGGGCAACAGAAGTAAGGAAGAAACTGCTTGTGAATTTGGAAGATGATATTCAAATTTACCTGAAATTTCCCAAACATTTGTTTATCAAACGCTGAAACCATTAAGAACTATCAACCCATTTCATTCAACACCCAGCCCTGCGAGAAATTGTTTGTACACTGAATATAAAGAAACTAACATTATCATATATTTTTCTGCCAAATCATATACCAGCATTAAAAAAGCATGCACATTTTCTCCCATTCCTGATTTAAAAGGTTCCATTGTCAATTTGTACATGGTCCCGGTTATTACTGAATAAACAAGCCTTGGGAGGAATATGGTAAAATGGTGACAAGTTTTTTTTCCCCCATTTTCTCCCTCCATGTCATAACTCAATTGCTTTTAATGATAGAATTTTATTTATTTATTTATTTATTTTTTTGCTAATGGGTCTTATTGAATGGAAAATAAAAACTTCCTAAATGAAAAAATTTGTCCCAAGGGGTTGCATAAAAATTTAAAGTGTAACTTTTTGAAAATTTAAAAAAATTTCTTTTAACATGACATAGAGTCATATTTCTTACCTTATTTTGAACAATTGTGCAATTTACGATATCAACTTACCTCTAATAAGTAAAGAATTAAATCACATTTAAATCTTTTTGGGACACCTTATATATACATTTGCTTCTTACAACATATTTAATTCAACACTGATCTTTTAACATGGTTTTTAGTTATCTAGAAAGTATACATTAGTTTCTTACAACATATTTAATTCAACGCTGATCTTTTAACATGGCTTTTAGTCATCTAGAAAGTATTTTTATAGGTTTAGTATACATATACACTATTGCAGCAAGTAAAACTTGGTAATTTTTTTGAAAGATCAATTTGCAATTTTTGTTCTATGCTAATCAATAAAAAAATGCTGCTAAATAATTATTGAATCACCACAATACATCATTTACAACATATGACACTATCCATTTGTTTAAATAGAAGATTTGAAAGAAAATATACATGATTTGATACCCATGACATATGCAGGGATGAGATTAGCAAAAAGACAAAAAAGCTGAAACTGTATGCAAAGGAAATTAAATACTAAAACTTTTATGAAAAATCTATCATATTAGAGTAATAAATGTTTTTAATCTTCATTTAGTATTCATTAAAGTTTCATTAAATTAGCTAATGAAACAAATGTACATGAAAACCATAAAAAAAATGTTGAAAAACTGGAAAAAGTTGAAAAACAAAATTTACAAAAAAGCTGAAATCAGCTGAAAAATCTCATCCATGCATATGTGACACCTCATTTTAAGAAAATATACATGAAAATATTCAATGAAACTTTGTATAAAAAAAAGTAATCTTACCCCCTTTAATCAAAAGAGAAACATATTCAAATGTTTTACAAACTAGAACTTAGTTATTTATCTATTTTATTACAGAGACAACAAAAATGCATTTATAAAATGCAGTTGAAATTTGCTTTGCTATATCAACTGTACAAAGGTTGGGTAGGGTTGTGGGATTAAGGTCAATTGATTGCATTATGGTCCAAGACCTGAGGGAGAGTGCCCTCCATGAGGGGTCTTTCTAAAGGGGGTCTTATTTATGCAAGTTTCAGAGAAAACCAAGGAAAAAGGCCGACAAGTGCGACCTGGGATCAAACCCAGCACCTCACATCTACCAGGTTTGAGCACAGAATCACTTGCCTGTTGGTTGGCCACAGACTGTAAAATGAAATTATTATCAATTATCAAAATAGAATATTTTGAAAAACAAATGTTATTATTGACAGTAGCAGTATTTCTGGGTCTAAAATTTTACTCTAATTTCTTATGGACAACATTTTATATTATAACAAAAAAGAAAAGTGCAAATGAAACCTTTACATACATTGAACTCCTCATTTAATTCTTTGAACTGTTCAGTCAGAGCATTGATATTTTGTGCTAACTTACGACACATCTGTTCATCTTTAAAATATTTGCCTTGTTCTAGCAATTCCACTTTGGAAAGAGTTCTATTGATTTTTCTCAGAATGTCCTCATGGTCAGAAGTGGCTGGATCAACTTCCATCACTTCAGTCTCCATGATCTCCTCATCAAAATTATCTTCACATTTCTTAAGTTCCTCCTCCTCCAGTGCTCTTTCGGCTGCTTTAATTCTGCCCAACACAATTTATATTTTAAGTAGATATTTTACATTAATTTATATTTTAAAAAATGAATCAATACAAATGAGAATGATAAAGTTGTCATAACAAGAAAAAATAAGAATAAAATCAATAATTTATAATAAATAAATAATAATTTGGGCAATTACTATAAAAAATATTAAATTGTAGTTGAATAATAAATTCATCTCAATATGAGTATTCAGAAAGCAGGTGTATGGGTTAAGACAGACTGACTGCTCGTAAGGGTCCTAGGCAGGGCCTGATTAAGCTTTGAAGCTAGGGGAAGCTCAGTATCATTTTGGGGGCCCCTTTCATTTCGGAAAATCTTGTTTTTCTGTTACATATTGTAATAGAAAAATGCTATAGATCAAAAATTAGTGTGTGTTTATAGTTTTTTTTTTTTTTTTCTTTTTCTTTTCATTCATATATCTCGGTGGTTTCTACACACAACATTAAAATCATATAACTTATTAAAATTAAGAACATTCAGATTTTTGAGGTTATATAATAGATTTTTCCCAAAATAGTGAGTATTTTATCTTGCTTTAGACGAACTTTCAGAAAAAATTCAATCTCAGTATGAAAATATGAAACAGAAAATTCAAGATCCTGTTTTTAGTTATTATGGGGTCCCCTCTTAAATTTTAGAGGGGAAGCTTGTGCTTCCCGAACCTTTTAGGTAATCAGGCCCTGGTCCTAGGCCTAAGAGGAATATCCTCTGTGTGACTTGTTTAACCCTTTCAGCGTTAGCCGTTTTTCGGTATATCTGTTTAATGATTCATAAAATTAATATTATGCACAGTACAAATATGAGAATTCAATATTATTTTGTAAACATATTCTCGCGAAAAAAGCAGCATATATTTCAAAATTTAGCCACACCAGCCTTTTATTTTGACTATGCATGACAGAAAAAGATGGGCTTAACGCTTAACAGCCCTCTTCACTTACCGTCACCGGAAGCCCGAGCCAATGTTATTCTATGGGGAAACTTTCTTTACAAATAACTTATTAACTAATACGTATTTTTAAATTCTGTTTTCACATTCAGAAAATTCCCAACTGTTAAATTGACGACCTTTTTTAAAAATGTATTTTTTTAATTTTTAATATTTTATTTTGAAATTGAAAAATGAAAAAAATTCACATACTGAAAATTCGTATTTTGCAGCTTCAAAATAAAATATAAAAAATTAAAAAAATACGTTTTCAAAAAAGGTTCGTCAGTTTAACAGCTGGGAATTTTCAGAATGTGAAAACAGAATTTAAAAATATGTATTAGTTAATTAGTTATTTGTAAAGAAAAATTTCCCATAGAATAACATTAGCTTTGACTTCCAGCAGCAGTGAGTGAAGTGGGCGCTTAAAGGATCCTACTCTGTTTTTATTAAAAGTTCCGTTGAAAATCACAAAAAATTATGAACAATTAGATTGAAAAATGCAACCTGGGATCGAACCCAGCACTTTCGACCTGCTAGCTTTAAGAGCAGAATCTCTTAGCTACTGATGGGGCTGAATATTCAGAAAAATTTTTCCTTAGTGAAATGTGCAAAAAATATCAAGTAATAATCGACAAACATAGGATCAAAACAAAGGACACAAGCACATAGGGAAAATATGTAAAGAGCTGTCTGAGTTTTTAAAAATTGAATAAGAATAAATCTAATTAAAAAAAAAAATTCACAATAACCTTTCGGTTAATCTTTCAGTGGATAAGCCAATATTTTCTGAGTCTTGAGCAATACGTTTATAAATACCCACTAGATCTTGCAATGACTGACTTTTAGCCTGAAAAAAACAAAGATAATGCAAAAATTAAAATATGTATTTAAAAAACACTGCATTATGCAAATATGAATTAATATGATATAATTATATGGAAACTCTCAAATCCAATACTTTCTTCTCATATGTATAGAAAAAAGTAGTAAAAAAAATAAAAGAAATTTTTTAAGTGTTATGACATTTCTGACAGTCTGCATGAATGCTAAAATAATTGTACTATTACATAAAAATTTGAAAATTTAAAAAAGTCTAAAATATTTACAAAAGTCTGGAGAAAAAAAAAAAAAAAAAATCCCTGCCTGAAAGAGAAATTGAAGCTTTTAATGGTGTGAATATGTGAAATTCTACTAGCAGGGGTTATTACAAGGAGAAACTAAGCAAAACTAACTTCATTAAAAAAAAAAAAAAAATCCTTTTTTAACAAAATTTATCCCTTTGCAAAAATTTTATTTTATAAAAAATAATTCTTTTTAAAAGCATTTTCATTCCAGAAGTCTGAACCCTGTTTTCAATATTATATAAAGTGACTAACCTATACTTAATTCAATTATACTCAGGACTGCTAAAATTAAAGTTTTGCATTTTTTTTACATGCAAATTTCATAAATAAATATTTATATTTTACAAAAATGGATCCTAAAAATTAATACTTCAATCAACTCCTTCCTGCCTATAAATAAGAGGAAGTGAGACAGGGAGGGGGATACTGCTTAAAAATTGTCTATAATTCTACTTCCCAGACTTTACATTGTCTTCGTGAGAAAAAATGTTTGAAACTATATTAACCCATTAGTGCCCAGTGTCCTCTGGGCACTAATAAAATGGCACATATACTTTTTGTGGTTTCTTGGAATAATTTTTGCTTTTTAGTGACAGTTTATGTTGTCACTCTAAATGATCCCTGAAAGTTTCATGTGCCTACTATTAATTATTATTTCATAATTTGGATAGTCCTTTTATGATTTTTCATTCGTCGCATATATATTTGCTTTTTGCACAGGTATGCTAACTTAAATCCAGTTGAATAATAATATATATTATAATACTTTACTTTCGAGATCTTTGTCAACATATAATGAGAAATTGGTCTGTTATCTCAAAGTTTTCTCGCTAGAACACTAAATATTAATAAATGAGGATAGGCTTTAAATTTAAAACTATCAGAAGAATTGTTTAAGTTAATATATTTTACTGTCAGTTGTCTATATTAATTTAGAAGTGAAATAATCAGCTAATATTTTGCAAAATTAATTTGGGCGTTAACAGGTTAAAATAAATTCAGAAAATCTAGCAGCTACAAACTATATGGTAAAAATTAAACTTGTTAGTAATAAACAACTTTAATTCTTATAAATTGTGTTGCAGGACAATAAAATCAAAAATGTTGTAAAAACTTTTTATAACCTGTTTTAAGGCTTCATCACTCTTTGATTTAGAAACAGATCTATCTTCCAGAGTGCCATTATGTGTTTCAGAAGAGAGGTAGCTGAAACCTCTTAAGGAATCAGCAATGTCATATATATCTCTTTTTACACTATATTTTTCAATGATGCTTTCAACAAATTCAGCAGCCTCAGACACTGTTTTGTTTAAAGCGTCACAGTTACTGATAATTTTCTTAAAGTCTTCTAAACAATGGAACCTATTTTCTTCGGGTATGACAACAGAGGAATTTCGGAGTGCTTGGAAAAAATCAGCACGCCTCAGATCAGTGTTTAATAAGTCACTGTCAGCTGTAAGAACACTCATTTCTCGGACAAGTTTCTCAAGATATTTCAATTCCGATTTCAATTCGCTCACATTTTGAAACTTATTTTTGTCGAGAGTCACATGTTTGTACAAAGACTTATACATATTGTTAATGTCAAATGCGAGCCGAGTGCACTGTCGTAAGCTCGTTTCGAGTTGAAGAATATTATCTTCTTCTACAAAGTGCTGCAAATGAGTAGGTGCCTTTGGAATTTTTGCAAACCTATGGTACAACTTTGTAGCTTGGATGGAATTCAAAATGTTCTTAACTTTAGATGTAACTTTCAAAAGCAAAATTATAGATAGGTGGATATCTTTCAATGAAGAACACAACTTAGACAAATTTTCTGAACTAACACTTTGTGCAGGAGGCAGATATTCTTCAGAGATAGTTTTAGTAGCTGTTGCATAGCGCTGATTCTCCCAAGATACACTTTTAGCAGGTTTTGAAGATCTCTGTTTTTCTGCAGAAATACTTTTGATACTGGCTGCAATACTTGAAGTTTGTTGAGAAGTGTCTTTTAAAGTACTCTGCGAACTTTGTGTTGCTGCAGAAACACCTCTGCCAATGGGTGCAATCCTTGAAGTTTGTTGAGAAGTGTCTTTTAAAGTACTTTGCGAACTTTGTGTTTCTGCAGAAACACCTCTGCCAATGGGTGCAATCCTTGAGGAGGTTTGTTGTGAAAAGTCCTTTAAAGTACTTTGTGAACTTTGTGTTTCTGCAGAAACACCTCTGCCAATGGGTGCAATCCTTGAGGTTTGTTGAGAAATGTCTCTTAAAGTACTCCTTGAACTTTGTGTTTCTGCTGAAACACCTTTGCCAATGGGTGCAGATCTTTGTTTTTCTACAGAAGAACTTTTAGCAGCTGCTATGGAACTTTTGTTTTTTTCCAATGTCTTTAATTCTTGTAACCTAGAAATGAACTCACAATTAATAGTCTGATTGTAAAAAGTAAATAAATGATTATTTTATACTAGTAATTACAAATATCAAAATAGTACATGAAAAAACTGCTACTGTATAAAACAGCTTTTATACATTTTTGATAGAAAAGATGAATTGATTATAGAATAATCAGGTGTGTCACGTACATAACTCTCTCTTATCCTGCATTTCAGTACCGTAAACAAATAATAATAAAGACAAATTGCATATTTAGCAATTGCTACATTAGAGGTGATTGTGAATTCATGAAAAAATACCTGAAATTTTCACGAGAAAAAGATTTTATATGGGGAGACAAACATATAATTTTTTGCAGGGAGGTCAAAACCCCTCATTATAAACAGAATTAATTTTAATTAGCGTTGGTGGTCATATAAAATTGATATTTCAGTCTTATTTTAAGAATTTAACTACTAGAAAAATTGGAATTCCAGTATTGAAAATGAAATAAATACATGAAATCAAGTAAATTACCTGAACACAGTCATCTATGTATATGAATATACTTTAAAAACAATTTAAAATAGATTTTGGAACAGTTTTATTTGACGTATAATTTTGTGTGTGTGTGTGTGTGTGTGTGTGTGAGAGAGAGAGGGACGGGGGGTACCACCCCCTTCAATTCCTTGTTTAAATATAATATCTACATTTATAAAACAAAATACAAGCTTGTTACTGAATTTAACAGCATTGGCTGTTTTTAAGTTTATTCAAAAATATTCAGACAATTTCCAATATTCCTTGAAACTTACCAATCTTCATCAAACATTTCAAATGGCAATCTCATATGAACTTCAGATACCAAAATTGAATTTCCCACAATTATTAAGTTTTATATTATGCTGATAACAGACATACACACAGATAAACTGCTAAAAACATGACTTTCATATTCAGGGGACTTCAAAATACAATATTATATAAAAAGATTTCAACCCAGCTCCTTTGCCATAATGTGCAAATGGTCTATCAATTGAATAGTAACCAGCAGAACAAATAAAAATTTTTATCTCTTATAGAACAGATCAAATATCGACTGGATATTTCAGTTAATAGAGTTGGTACATTATGCCTAAAGGACCCTTCAGACACTGGTAACATACAGAGCTTCAAAACTCATAAATTATCTATTGTCCGAAAGTGACCCTTGAAATTATGCACATGTTAACAATGAAGGACATTACTCTTTATTGCTCTTTTACAAAAGAGACCAGTTCCCATGCAATTATTGCACTAGGGGGTTTGTGAGCGAGCGCTCGAACAAGCTTCGATTCTCAAAAACCACATCAAAGAAATATCAAAAGAAACCGAAGTTGAAGCTTCCAGTTGCACGTGTGTGAAGGCTCCTTAAAGACACAAGTTTGAGCCCTGACTTGGTTACTCTTCATTCTTGTTAAAATCTATTTGACTTACCCAGTTGTCACCAAAATTATACACACGGACGCCAAATTTGTCACATAAGATGTCTTTATAAATCAGTTGTTTTCTACTTATATATGTGTGTGTTTTTTTAATAGTAATGAAAGTACTTTGATGTACATAAAATATCTGAAAAAATAAAAATAAATAATTTTAGAGACAGAAATCTATATATTTGTAAGAAGCCTCTAATTTTCATAGTTTGGCAAACAGTTTAATATTTAACTTCAAACTTTTTTTTTTTTTTCAAGGTCTTGTACCAGTATTTCTTTTAAGTCTTTTATATTGTGTTCTTGCTATTATATGGTACTCATATAATAATGTTATATTAATGATATGAATAATGTTTATGTGGCAAAAAGTATGTACAATCGGCAAAAAAAAAAAAAAAAAAAAGACATTAATATACAATAAAGGGTCATATTAATAATGAAAATTTAATACATTTCTATGATTTTCTTTACATTTGTTTGATTAAGATATTTTTTTTTTAATGAAATTTAAACTATTTTTAAAAGGTAGAATGAAAATTAATTAAAAATATAGAAATTAAAAAATTTCTTACCTTTAATTCTAGTTTAAGTTGATTAATTGTGATTCATTCATTAAACATACATCTATTAAAAACATTTCCTTTTCTCTTGATTAAACACATTTCTTTTTCTCTTGATTAACACTTATACAAACAATATTTAAATATTCCAAACAACTTTAATGTCTTTTTAAAAAGTCTTTTATTTTTGTTTAACGCGCTGAATTCTTTTTACTAATGTGCAAAGCATCATTTATCAAATTCAACTAAAAAAATATTTTCTCTTCAGTCGAATAACACAAAGTATTTCCTGAGAGTTTCAACACTATTTAATGCCTCGTTAAAAGATGGAGAAATTAATTCTTCGCTATCGTCTTCATCACTACTAAGAGCTTAAAAATTTTCTTTGACTAGTTCATCAATAGTACACAATTTGGATGTGGCAATTTCATCATCGCATTTCACATATTCTTCGAAGGATATGCCAGTCTGTAAAGATTTCCAATCTTCTTCATCTAAGATCACTGTATCATCATCATTAGTTTCATTATAAGAATAAGAAAATCCTGCTTTTGCAAAACAATTTTTAATTGTTTTACCTTTACTTGAGGCCATGCTTCAGAAATCATGTTTATTGCCTCGAGAATATTTGATTTTTTTTTTTAAACTTTCCCCTCGTTTATATTTTCAATCACCAGTTGGATTAGCTTTTTTCTAATGATCTTTTAAGTTTTTAATTATTCCCAAATCCAAAGGTTGTAATATGCTTGTACAGTTTGGAGGAAAGAAGGTAATTTTGACGTTTTGCAAAAAACTCATCTCTTGTGGGTGTGCAGTGCATTGATCTATGAACAATAAAACTTTATAATTTTGCATTTTCATTGATAAGTCTATTTTCTTAAGCCATTCTATAAAAATTTCACCAGACATCCATGCCTTTCTGTTCACTAAATATGTAACTGGTAAACTTTTAATGTTTTTCATGCAGCATGGATTTTTAGATTTCCCAATAACAACGTGCATCATTTTTTCTGATCCGTCTACATTTGTGCACAAGAGAACTGTCAAACGGGCCTTACTTTTTCTTCCGCCTTTGCATTCTTCACCCTTAAAGACCAATGTTTTTGTAGGTAAAAGGTGATAAAAAAGGCCAGTTTCATCGGCATTAAAAATGTCTTTTAATTCATATTGATTAATCATCTCTTCTAGATTGTTCAACCAGTTTTCAACAGATTCCTGGGGAACATCTTTTTCTTCACCACTTATCATTTTGCAAGATATGATACTCCATGTCTCAATTTAAATTTGTGGAGCCATCCTGCTGAAATAAAAGCATCTTTCACATTTAATTTCAATCCTATCTCTTTTACCTTTTCTATTGACATCGGCCCACTTACAGGGATATTTGCTGCACGGCACTGATTGAAAAATTTTAGCAGAACATCCTCCACTTCTGAAAATTTACCAGATTGTACTCGCAATCTCTTCGAAACAGAGGAGCCACAAGCAGACACATTTTCTTCAATTTTTTTGCGATTGTAGACAATCGTATTTAATGCTGATACCGGTATATTTAATTGTTTGGATAACTGAACTCTATTTAATGACTTATTTTTGTCAACCTCTCTTAAGATTTAGATTTTATCCTTTAAAGACAAAGCCTTTCGTTTTCTAAATGAAGATGCCATTCTTACAAACAATTAAAAAAAGAACAACAACCTTGTCTCTTCAGCAGTAAGATGCCAAATAAACACGATAAGAAATAAGAAAATCTTCCGTATCCTATTCAAGCCTACCCAACGGAAGTAAGCAATAAATCTTCAAGTTTACAAAAAGCCTGTAAGTTGTAGGTACTTTTTTTCCTTTTATACCCCGTCCCTGGAATGCAATTACAGTAGAGAGTGGGAGGTCTAGCAAGCAGTCACTTTTCTTCCTCTCAAACCCAGGAGCAGAATTATATCCGATGTTCTGCAACAAGACATTAAAATTTGCAGATGTTCTGCAGGTATTTTGTCCAAATTTGTCAAAGCACAGTAATATGCAAAATAATCACAAAAATAATACTTATTAGTAAAATATTCATTACACATTTATAATAAAACATGATTTAAAATTTTTATAATCTAAAACTGAGGACTACACCCAGAATTTGCAATTTTTTCAATGGCTTTTGGCATTAATATTGTCACATTAATGTGGATATACTCTTACAAAATGTTTATAAATTTTGCCTACACATTGAAACGATGACTGTTTCCAGCAATTTTCTAGTATGCTAACAGATATACAGGTCAGTTGAACATATCTAGGTTTTATTAATTTCAGAATGTTAGCTGTATCAACATCATCCAGTTAGGGGATAGATGAAATGTTCTGCAAAAGCCTCAATTGTTCTGCGACGTGCAGCACAGTTTTAAGCACTTTCTGCTCCTGGGCTCTCAAAGAAATCCCGGCTACTTGCAACCAATCAATCCAGTCCTCAATTGCATCTTTTTGAATACTTCTCTACCTCAGGCTACCGACGCAGATTGCACTTACGTACTACAGTTCTAAGAAAAAATAATCGAAAAAAGATAAGAAAAAACTTAGAGAGCATACTTTATTTTTTATCCCATTATGAAACTCAAACTTAGGATTCTAAAAGGGAAATTAAGAATTTACTCATGTCGTATAAACGAAATATTTTAACATTCAATGAAATGATTTGGGACCAAAGTAAAAAAACGTATAAATGAGAAACATATAAAGGTGCTTCACTGTATTACTGAAAAAAAAAAAAAAAAAAAAAAAAAAAAAAATGAGGATATTAACAAAAGTGTTAAAAGTCTCAAAAGAAAACAGAAAAAAATATTGCATGGTAAGAGTTTAAACATATAACAAAAAACGAATAAAATACAAATAACTCGCAGAGAAAATTTATACTATCTTGTGACCCTGTGTGGACTTGGATCCCACATCTGATTTTGAAGATTTCAAAATTTTAAAGTTCAACTTCAAAAACTTTTAGAAACATTTATTTCTGTAACTCTTCCACACTCAGTGTGCTATAAAGATTTTAAATCAATCAGCTGAGTTATTAAAAATATACACAATTTGATAATGTTCAACTATGTTTAATAATTTATGCATCCTTTTGCTTTGAGGATGTATAAATAGCAGTAGTGGCACCAGAAATTCCCCGACGGGGGGACACCACCTCCCCGACAGGGGGGGCACTACATATAGTTTATTATATGAGTATTTATCAAAAACTGTAGTACTGTTAATAATATTACTGTTAATATTTGTACCATTCCATTTGTTAGTACTCCTCGTGGTTTTGGAGATATCATGATCAAAACGTGTTCTGCACCTCTCAAAACATTTATATTCATAGAAAACTGGAAGCTGAAAATTTTTACGAATCCAATACTTTCTTCTATTGAATATAGAATGGTAAAACTGGAATGCTCCAAACTTGTAAAAGAAAAGAAAAATGCTTCTAAAAGTAGAAAAACTGAAAATTTTGCATTTGTTTCCCCGAGAGATTTTAGGAGTATGCCCCGATGGGGGGTCACAGACTCCCCGACGGGGGGGGGGGGGGGGGGGGGGGGGGGCTGTGCCTCCCCGGCCCCCTAGCTGGCGCCACCTCTGATAAATAGCTGATATTTATTGTGTACATCTGTAAACTAATAATGACTTGTTGATACAACAGACAATTTGCACATTTTCTGATTTTATTCTTATATAATAGAAAATGAAAAGGTAAGAAAATAAATAGATAATTTTTTTTAATTTGAAATCTAATGACTGATTTATAACAATTTTAACATCGCACTATTTACTCTATCGAGAAAACACAGTATAATATATCGTGACGTCACTCTTTATGACAACAAACGCAAAGTAATCGTTGTTTACATTCGATTTTGTGCAGTGCTTTGCTTCTTGAATCAGTGAAATAAGTTTTGTATGTTATAATAATGAAGGATATTAAAAAATTGTAGTATAAATATTGTATTGTACCATTTTGCACTAATACAACAGCTAAAGCTTCTCAAAAGTTATTCTTTAGCGTTTCACAGGATCCTATTAAACGAAAACATTGGACAACCGTCATGGAAAGAAAACAATAGAAAATAATGATAATGGAAAATGGTGATAATGATATTAAATGATTATACGATGAAAAAGAAATGCTCAGAAATCAAATAAATGATTGATAATTACGAAAGTTAAAACGAATTGCTGCTTACTAACCCGGTTAAAAAAATGTAAACATTGAAGCATCCTAAAGTGTGATGTCAGGCAGTGTTTTGAAGTCACGTGATTTTTGGTTAATTTTAAAGTTATTTTTTAAATGAATGAGATTTTTTTTTGCATTTTTAATAAACTTTTTGAAATTTATGGGCCTAAAACAATCAGAAAAACAGGATTTTGTTCAAATCCACCATGTGTGCAAATTCCTCATTGTAATGTTTTTAAGTTTGTTAAAAAAAATATTTGATATTTTTTAATCTCTTTTTAATGACTGCCACTTTTACTATGTTAAAAGGCTCTTAAAAATATTCTACTGAGAAAATAATGATGTTTTGTTCAATATATTAAATCTTCTTTCTATTTAACATAGGATACAACTGACCTCTGGTCAATGTGCTACTGAAAGCTGCTTCTAAGATACAAGCCATTCTATTGGACACAATTTAATGTCAAAATATTTCAGCCTGATAATTTCCAATATTACTTACTTTCTCTTCAGTTCTTTAATTTGAATTTCATCTTCCAGAATTTTTGCCTTGGAAGTCTCCAAAGCCTGTTTACAATCTTCAAGTAGAACATCAGATTTACTTTTAGAAACCTTCAAAGCTTCATCCAGTTGACGTTTCAGATTGTCAAACTGATTGAAAAAAAAACACATAAATACTCATTATACTCAATGTTGAAGCATAATAAAAAATTAAATAAAATTTATAATATAAGAATGCAAAAAAGTAAAAAGCACATAATTTTTAAACCATAAAATCATAAAATTATTTTATCATAAAACAAACCTATCAGCTCATTTAAAACAGGAAAAAATTCATAAAATAGTAAATTTAATTAAAAGTTTTAAAGGAAATTTCTGAAATAGCTGATAGCAAAAAATATTTCATAATGCAATTCTAAAATCATTTTCATCCTAATATGCAAAATTTTTCAACTATAAAGCTAGTCTTAAGAAAATTTTCTGTGTTAAGAAAGTCTCTGCTTTGATTCTTAAAGGAAATTTCTAAAATAGCTGAAAGCAAAAAATATTTCGTAACGCAATTCCAAAATCATTTTCATCCTGATATCCAAAATTTTTTAACTATTTCTTTTTTTGAGTCTTAAAGAGTAGAATATTTTTCCTTAATTATTATTTTCCATATAAACATTTAGTCAATGCATAACAATTTCTTCAAAATTTTAATTCTGTAAAATCAGTTTCAAATTTCCTTTGGCACTATTTTTCTGAAAAACTTTATAAGAAAAGAGTAAAACTTAGTTTTGCATTGTTGCAATTTATAAAGTCACGTATATAAAATTAATAATAATGTATATCTTTAAAAAATGGTGATTCATTTTAAAACAACTTTTAACAGTTTTAGGCTAGATTCATATTGAGGCATTGTAATTTTTAAGTATTCATCACCTTTGAAAAAAAAAAAATTATATTAAGTATTAATACTTTTAAAACATTTTAAAATATACAACCTTTTTAATTCTTCATGTCACTTGCCGACTAGTTTCGCATGGGACACCCCAGCTTGTTCTAAGGTGATACGGTGTTCAAAGTTAGTTGAAACTGATGTTTCACTCCCTCTTCTTCTCTTTTAAAGACTCGGCACCACTGCCAGTCAAGTAGTGCCCCATCGTTGCCACTGCAATTATTAAAATTTGACAATATTTCTATTGATTCCCAAACCGCAGCATAATTGTGGTTTTGATAATTGGCTATTTTTCACCTAGTTGAAATGTCAGTTTCAACTAACTTCGAACACCGTATCACCGGAGAACAAGCTGGGGCACCTCATGCGAAACTAGTCGGCAAGTGACATGAAGAATTAAAAAGGTTGTATATTTTAAAATGTTTTAAATTTAGATGTTAACTTCATGGTTTAGTTTTTTATAAAGCATTAATACTTTTTGTTCTTAAGAACAATAATTAACCGAATTCGTTTCTCAGAATTTGATTCTTTGTTTTTCTATATCACGTGATTGAGCAGACGATGCTGGGAAGAGCCCATTGGATGATAGGAAGGAAGTTGGTTGAAATTTGGAAACAAATTTTGAACTGGAGTTGGGGGCCCAAGGCACCACTCCTCCGTCTGTTACTGCTTGAACATCATCCTATTTCTGCAGGTATGCAAAATTTCAGCTGAATTGGATCATAGGAAGTGGATGAGAATTCAATTCTTAGATTGGGTCCCCACAATAAATAAACAACAGTTCACACATAAATAAAGTCACATAAAAATGATGCTCTTTTATGTGGAACTTTGAAGCAGATGTGTTTGGATAATTTTTTTCTCTCCTGTAAAATTTAAATTTCAGCAAAGACAAGCACATGAAAAAATTGGTATATCTAATTACAAGAAAATCAATATTTGGAACTGCTTTTAATACTTAATATATATATATATGTACGATTACCCCAAATGCTAATTAATGTACCTGTACCAATAATTCATTCTAAGCAAATCCTACAGCCAATCAAAATGGTGGGTTATTGAAAATAACAAAATATTCCTTGCATTTAATATTTTGCAAGGTAGCCAGAAACCTGATGTAGATATATTTTCATCAAAAAAGGCATACATCAAAACTCCATTATTTTGTTATGTCAAGTTAAACAAATTTTATATTTTTTAAAAAGTTCTTAAGATGGTTAAATTAAAGAGTCAATAACCTTCCACGCATTAACACCATTTCGATATATTTTCTTGAAATAAACTCCACAGACAAGTGGTTAGAATAAAATATGAGCTTTGGTGTTTTAATGTTTTGTTTTTAATAATATGTATGAAGGCTAGTTTCAGAACTTTTTCTAAGATTCTAAGATTCTAAGACGGAAAGAAGCCGCTCACCACTATGCAGTGGTTTTGAGCGTTTTTAACCTTTAGAGAGGGGCTCCAAAGCCACTGTGGAGATTCAGAAGAGCCCGTCTCCAAAGGCCCCGCCTCCCCCGTTGTTTATTGCATAGCAAATAACAAAAAAAAAAAAAAAAAAAAAAAAAAATTACAAAGGTCGCCAGAGCAGAGCTCTCCCGCGACAAAAAGCGACAAAGTTGCATGAAAGTGAAGAGGACCGGTGCCAAGTGGAAGCCTAATTACAAAGTTCATTCAGGTAATGTACAAATTTCACAGTCTTTATACAATGTTCTCGCAGTCTTTATATCAAGCCCAAACACCCTAAGAACAATGTTGGTTAGCAACATCATGCGCAGGATGATTGCTTTCCGAGAGCACTTCAGTGGAATTCTGTAGCATCAGACATGACCAGTATTCGCCATGTAGGAGAGGAGGAAAAATTAAGGAAAGATAGAGAAGGAATTTAGTTTGTTGAATTTGATAAATCTTGAAGGAAGGCATAGATGCGCTTTAATTTGAACCTTAGGGGCTTTCTAGTTATTATATTGTTCAGCCAGGTTGCTGGTCTAGGATAAGGGTTCCTTAAATGGTAAGGTATTGTAAGTTGACAGTGAAAGTAGTAATGTTGTGCAGTCCCCTCCTCACCGCATGAACATAAGGGTGATCGTCGGCAATGAAATCTGTGGAGGTATTTGGGGAAGGGGCCATGACCTGACAGAAAGGCAGAGATTTCCGGAGAGAGTTCCCAAATATTGAGTGAGACATTTGGTATTAGCTCGTGAGTGTATCTCCCTTTTGGAGACACACTCCAGAGACTCTGCCAGTTATTAATTAGTTTTTGATTTAGGTGATATTTTATGAAGGAAGGGGGAGCTGGGAGTGAATAGGCTATGTCACTAGATTTTGTTGCTGATTTTGCAAGAGAGTCCGCTAGTTCATTTCCGACGACCCCCTTATGGGCAGAAACGTGTGCCAGGGAGATTTTAGTTTTTAATTTTGAGAGCTTTATTTTAATTTCAATTACTTGTGGGTGTCTGCTCTTTTGGCGAGCTATGGCCTGCAGGCTCGAGAGGCTGTCACTGAAGATTGAGATTTGATTGTAGTCTGGAGAGTTATTTTCTGACCACTCAACTGCCTTCAGGATGGCAAAGAGCTCAGCCTGAAAGACCGAATTGTGGTCTGCGAGCCTGCCTGCCCACTGATGGAGAACTTTGTTATTGTTTAAAACGCAGAGTGCAGCTCCCACTCCATGATCGGTTTTGGAGCCATCAGTGTAGATCGCCAGTTGAGCAGACGGGGAGAAGCTGTTTTTTGCACAATTTATGAAAAGGGAAGCAGCATCCTGTGCTGGGTGTATTTGCCAGCTGCTAGAAAGCTGTTGGACATGAATATTAGGGAGGAGAGTACCTGTGAGAATGGAATTATTTAATTGCAGGACGTTAGTTTTGTTAAAGTTGTATTTTAATTGGAGGTGAGCATGTGGAATACCAGTGATGACTGTGAGGGCATCAGTAGAGATTGTTTTGTAACCTCTAGAGATTTGGACCAAAAACATTCTCTGTATTGAGTTAAGTTTATTCGACGCTGCTTTGGTGAGGTTGCCCCCCCAAATGCCAGCGCCGTAGGTTAGGATCTTTTCTATTACTATTTTATACCAGGTTTTTAGGAAGAAGGTGGATATACCCCACCTCTTCCCTGCCATTTTTGCTGAATTGTGGAAGATTTTAGAAGTTTTTATTTTTAGGTCTTGTATGTGTGCCAGCCAGTTTAGGTTTCTATCTTTTGTGATTCCCAATATTTTTAGTTGTGGAACATGACGGACACTGACGCCATCGATCCTCATCACTGGGTTCCGTTTAAGGAGTCTTGGAAAGGAGAAGGTTAATGCTTGCGTTTTCGAGGGTGAGAGTGTTAGATCTGATTCTATTAATAGGGAGCTGAAGAGGGAGAGGGCAGCCTGGGCCTGTTCCTCCAGAACTTTTCTCGTTAAACCCGAGAGAATCACAGAGAAGTCATCAGCATATGCGAGGGTTTTAAAACCCTTTGAGTTCATTTTTAGAAGAATTTTGTTGGCCACCAAGTTCCAGAGGATCGGGCCTAGGCACGATCCCTGGGGGCAGCCCTTAGATTGTGGAAAAACACTGTAGTTAGGGCCCCAGTTAATCAAGATTTTCCTGTTGGAGAGGTAAGAGCTGATGACTCCCGCAAGATTTCTCGGGCAGTTAAGTGTTTGTAGAGTGTGTAGGATGTGTGGCCATTCGATGTTGTCGAAAGCCCCTTTAATGTCAAGTGAAATAAGAGTGGTGTACTTTCCAGACTGAAAGTTAAGAGCGCAGGAGTTTAAAATTTGCTGCAAAGCGAGTTCACATGATCTGCCCTCTCTGAACCCGAATTGGTTGGGGTGTAGAAGATTATTGGATTCCAGGTAGAAATTTAGTCTATTGACAATGAGCTTTTCTAGTAATTTGCCTATTGTTGGGAGCAGGCAGATCGGTCGATAAGAGGAGGGTTCAGAGGGAAGCTTCCCTTGCTTCAGAAAGTACACCACTTCACCCCTTCTGAGAATTTCTGGAAAATATTGTAGTTCGAGGCATAAGTTTGTCCATGTGTGGTGGACTCTCGTTAAAACGGCCTCGTTTAAGATATATTTCTCGTTATTATGTACAAAAACAGAATCCCCGGCTAAGGCCTATAGGAATTGCATGTAATAAACATCGCTTTATACGTACCATTCATTTGTTAAGATGGACATTTTTTCCCCTCAAAGCTTACTTCTTCGAAAAAGAGTCAGTTCCCAAAATCGTTTCAAATGCAATATTTTTTTTTTAACATGAAAAGGTTCAATGATAAAAGGGTTAATCTCTGTCACTCTGCGCTATTACACCGTGGGAGGTAAACAGTATTGATTGACAGTGACAGTTGAGGTCAACAATTATTTGTACCTGTCTCCACTTCTATTGTGGAGACATAGCAAAGGATTTTTTTATCAAGTTGCACTGTATGAAGAAAAGAAGTTTAGTAAGTAAGTATCGGTTTTCCTGCTTTCATGTTTTTAGTGAATAAAAGGGTTTGAGAAAACAAATTTCCATTTGTGTTATACTGTGTATGTGTACATAATAGTGATTTTAGAGTTCATATAGAACTTCAGTTTATGAACTCCTGTTATAATGGACTCTCATTAATATGGACAAAACTGCTGGCCCTTGATTGTCCGTTTTAACAAGAGTTCACTGTATTTGTTTTTCATAATAAGCATTTGAATATCTAGAACTAAAATGCAATTCTAATAATTTGTATTTATACATATTGACATCAAGCATTATAAAATATGTATACAGAGGAAGAATAAGAAGCCTTGTCATACCTCTTCTTTTAGTTTTTGATGAGCAGTAGCTTCCTGTGTTGGTCCTAAAAGGATAAATGGTAAAACATTTAAAATGACATAATCCTCAAAAACTGAACTACGAGTAATTCACTTTAAGAAATAGCCTGATTTTAAAATTAAATTTCTTTAAATGATGTTTCGAAAACTGAAAATATTCATTCCAGATTATTCTTAAATGAAACTGCATTAAAAAATTTTAAGTGCAGTCATTGGCTATTTAACTCTAGATAGTATAACTAAACACATAAAGATATCACAAATTCTAACAATTTTTGTGCTCGTTTATAAACTTCACAGTTTACTCTAACAGATTCTTTACACAATTACTAATATTACCACTTTGTTTTTGACAATATTTTATGTATTTTTTAGTTTTGTTTTTGAAAAAGAACATTTAGGTTTTGTATTTCAATCATCTCCAGAAAATGGGAAGTAAAATTGTACATCGTCATTCTACCAACTGAGCTAGTCAATCGACATCTGACTAAAACTTATTTTCTCCCATGAAAGGTACAAATATTAATCTGCTCAACCTTTTCATCTATAAATATGTTTCAATTGGTTGGAGTTATAAGATCCTAATTATTCATTGTAATTTAAGAAAACTGGAGTTAAAAAATAAAAATAACTCATTTGTATGGCTGCAAGCCTTGCAATGTTTCTAAAATTTTATATTTATTTTATTATATTGTCACCAGTACTGTTAATAAGGAATTTTTCTTGAATATTTTTTACTTTTTTAATACTAAAATATGTTGTTAAAAAGTACTGTTTTAAAATTGTGGCGTCAATATAATAAATTGAGCATAAAATTTTAGAAATGCTATGAGGCCTGTGACTGTGTCATTATTCACAGAACATATGGATATTCATCTGCATGACTGTATGCTTATTCACAGGACATATGAATATTTTCAACTTTCAAGTGAGTGAATAAGTGTCAGCCAGTTGTTAGTTGAGTAGTTCAATTGATAACATGTTATGCCAGAAATAATTATAAGGCAAAAAAAAACCTTTTATATACCATGTTTTTAAATTTTCTGTTGAATCATAGCTATAGAACTACATTAGCACTTTATCAATGTGTAGAAAATTTTTAAAGTGATAATGACCCCCATTTTTGAGAGATGCATCATTTAACTTTTTATAATTTTTTAACTTTCACGTTTAATTAAATGTATTTAATTTTATGTCGAAAGAAAATGAACTCGTACTTTTTTTTTGGCAGCAATTAAATTATAGCTAATATTTTAATGGCTATTTTTTAAAGCTATTAGGAGATTATTATTTTCATATCTTAATTAATTAAAAGAAAACTCATCAAAAATTCAAAAATCGGGCTTTGAAGTATTGTGTTATCATCGGGTTCTGAGCTACCATGTTTTAAATTTTCTGATGAATCATAGAGCTCTTATCAATGCGCATAAAATTTTTAAATGTTCACGTTTAATTAAATGTATTTATTTTTACGTCGAATGAAAATGAACTCGTAAATTTTTTTTGGCAACAATTAAATTATAGCTAATATCTTAATGGCTATTTTAACGCTATTAGGATGTTATTATTTTCATATTTTAATTAATTATAAGAAAACTAATCAAAAATTCGAAAATCAGGCTTTGAAGTATTGTGTTGTCACCGAGTTCTAAGCAATCCTGAAAGTTTCAAATTTCTAGCTAGTCGGAAAGTTAGTTAAAAATCGATTGCAAGATTTGTACAAGATATATATAGGGAGAGTGTGAACACACATAAGTAGAACACTTAGTAATCAGTATTTACATTAAAATATATTTACTAGACTTTGCCGAGACATCTGTACGGTATCTTAGCTCCACTTTAGGATCTTTTAGGATGTAGATAATTTTATCATGCAGATCTTGGTCGTGAGTCATAGCTAACAGTTGACGGATGTTGTCATGAAGTTCCTCTTCATTTCGCTAGAAAACAGAAAGATTTCACGCTAATAAAAATAAGAGTAAAAAAAAATTAAACATTTAGTGCCAAAAGTTATATTAATGAATTTTTATAGCATCCAAATTTATTCCAAATGGGTTCTAGAAAATGGTTGACCATAATCTTAAGGTATATTTAAAGCACTAAATAAATAAAAATACAAAATTATATTAAAAATGTAAAAACCTTACATACTTTCTCGCACAACACCTTAGTTAACTTGCGGGAGGGGTCCCCCGCCCTTCATCAGAGGCAATACTGTGGCTGCTTGCTCCTTTCTGCTGGCGACTTTGTTTTCGTCTGTTCCAGAAACTTGTCCAGTTACAGTTGATGTCTTGTGCTGGGTCATTGCCATTACAAGAAAATGGATTCAATAAGATTTCAATTGTTTCGCGATTTGTAGCATAAATAGGGTTATTGTAATTTGCCAATTTGCAAACTTCATTAAATTTAATATCAATATTTTTGTTTGCATTGGTCTTGGGATAAGATTATAAGTTCTTTAAATTTACATCAATTATAGCTTTTATACGTTATAAAAGATAAAATTGATCCTATTGAAACATCTGGCATTTATGAAATCCCCTTTACTAAAGAAAACAAAAACAATGGCTAATATATTGGTATGACGAAAAAGAAAATCAAAAATAGATTTAAAGAACATGTGGCCAATACCAAATTAAATAAAATTACCACTGCACTCACCAAGACCAATGCAAACGAAATTATTGATATTAAATTCAACGAAGTTCGCAAATTGGCAAATTTCAATAACCCTATTTATTCTACAAATTGCAAAACAATTGAAATCTTATTGAATCAGTTTTCTTGTAATGGCAACGACCCAGCACAAGACATCAACCGTAACAGGACAAGTTTCTGGAACAGACGAAAACAAAGTCGCCAGCAGAAAGGAGCAAGCAGCCACAGTATTGCCTCCGATGAAGGTGGGGGGACCCCTCCCGCAAATTAACTAAGGCATTCTGCGAGAAAGTATGTAAGGATTTTACATTTTTAATAATTTTTTATGCTTCTTGTTTAAAAATATTAAAGTAAAACAAAATTATATATTGGATGTTCTGAGTGGAACATCCTATTTTATATAAAATTTCTATTTCAAATGGAGAAATCATCTTAAAAGCAGCTCTCAAATCCCCTCATTTCTATCAGAAAATTTTTAAAAGCCAAATACCTGTATTACTTTCAGTTATAATAGAAATCTAATAACTTTAAATATGGATCAAACATTCATACAAATTTTATAGAAATGATGTAACAATCTATTTTTTTCCCCTGTTATTTTGTTTCTGTTATGTATTTTTCTTGAAATGGAATAAAAAGTACCCACCAGTAATTATAGTTTTTGCTGTTCTGTTTTTTACTTTTATCTTCTTTACTTTCTTGTATATTGATAAGGAAAAAAGCATTGGATTCGTAAAAATTTGCAATTTCCAATTTTCAATAGATTTAAATGTTTTGATAAGTTCAAAACATGATTTGCACATCTTTTTTTAAAAAATGTCTGTCACAAAAATTTATTATTTGACAATAATTATCATGATTATTAGACAAAAAAAAAAAAAAAAAAGATTAAGATAATAGAATAAACATGATCGATTGAATTATTTCAAGGAAATAAAATTATTGATAAAAACCGAATTCTGTTCCAAAATTTGTACTGTATAGTATAAAAGTCATTTAAAATCATAATATTTACAACTACACTCGTGGACAAAATTAAAGCAACAACTTGTTTTCTTCTTTTGCACATAATTTTTAAACAAATAAACATATGAACATAAAATTTGGATGAACTGTTCGTTACCCTATTATTAACCAAATTTTATGTAACTTTAGCATAAGAATAATTTTTTAAGCTAATAAATATTCATTTTTCTCTCAAAAGTAAGCTTTGGAAAAAATGAAAAATTTCAAGAATTTTAGGAAAGAACACTTAATGAAAAATGGTGTTAAGGATGCATTAGAGATAGGTGAAGATGCACATGCATCCATATGTTAGATTACAATACAACCAAATCTTTCTACCTGTATTCACTGTTTCTTATTTTTTTCATATGTGAATAGCTTTTTAAATATATATATATATACAAACATGAAAATTGAATAAGATGTTCATTATAAAACTATTTATCAACATTTTTATTCTTCTGGTGATGTTCATAGTTTACAAATTATTAATTATATATTTTTTTAAAGTCCATTATAAAAGTAAAAGAAAAGTTAATACAGAAAGAAAAATTGAGATTTAGTTTAACATTTCAAGGCCATGTGAGCCTTTACCTATCTCTAATGCATCTTAAACACCACTTTTCATTAAGTGTTCTTTCCAAAAATTATTGAAATTTTTAATTTTTTCCAAAGCTGACTTTTGAGGAAAAAATGAATATTTATTAGCTTAAAAATTATTCTTATGCTAAAGTTACAAAAAAATTGGTTAATAATATGATAAGGAACAGGTCATCCAAATTTTACGTTCATATGTTTATTTGTTTAAAAATTATGTGCAAAAGAAGAAAACAAAAAAACAGGTTGTTGCTTAAATTCTGTCCACAGGTATATATTGAAGAAGAATGCAAATTTCATATTTCTATTTTAAATTTTGTTTGTGTACAACTCAAGCAATTATTTTTGAACAAATGCTCATTTTTTATACTTAATTATGCATGTGCGTTGCTATGTCACTCAGAATGCTTTTAGGGTGGGCTGCAAAGAGTCACTGAGTACATCTGTGTACCCGCTCCCCAGTTCGAAGAGACAGGAAATAATTGCTGTGCAATAATAGATATGTGCATATATAGTATTATATTTTTTTATATTCCTCATAAATGTATTCCGTCCATAGTAAATGTCATAAAAATCATGGATGTCAACATTAAGCCTCTGACTTACAACAAAATTATTGTGTACAGTTAATCCTATTGCACTTTTCTGCTTTATTTCATAGTTTTTTTTCTTTCAATTCATATTTAATTTCTATCTATTCTCCTGTTACATTAACTTTTATGTATATATCTCTGCTTATATAATGTTAAAATTAAGATTAAAATGATTGACATATCAATATTTCATAATTTTCTTTCTAATTAGAACCGATTTCTGTCCTCTTAATAAAATAAATAAATAAATAAAATACTACAGGCAGTAATAAACTATCTAATAAATATTTTTAATTAAATAATAGCTGATGTATAAAAACATTGCAAGCATTTCATTTTTTAATACAGTGATACCAGATGAGAGAAATATTTTTACTTTTAATTCATCATTTTCTGATGACAGACGAAGAAATCGCTCTCTCTCTTCAAAAACACTGAGCTGCAGTTCAACTAAAGCTTTCTGGAGATCGGCAATTTTCTCACCCCGTCTTAAAACCTCTTCTTCCAATTCATGCTATAAATAAATAAAGGAAAATGACAATTAAGCAAATTTTAGAGCATTATAAGTAAGTACTAGTTATACTGCAGGGTTTAAGCTGAGTAAAAATTTTCTTTAGCAAAAAAGCTATAATCCAGGGATGAGAATTTTCAGACTTTTGTAGGAATTTCAGACTTTTCTTAATTTTTTAAAAACAATTTTCAGGTTTTTGCTTTTAAATATTCTTATTTTTGTTCAATTTTCTTTCTTTTGACTGTTTCTAAACAACTTATTTTCATATATTCTCCACTTTTTGCTTATAGAAAGTATGGTTTTGTGTATCTGTTTCTTCTTTTATTACTAAAATTAAAGTATCTTTGAGTTTTGCTGATACTTTCAGACTTTTTGTCTATTTCCCACTCTCATCTCTGATAATCATGAAAAATGCTTTAGCAAAATACTAAAATAACAGAAACAGTAGAAAAAGATGAATATCAGTTTACACATTATTAAAACCCCCTCAATATGTTTGATTTTCATTTGCAAATTAAACTTAAAAGTTTTTAATCAGGTCTTTAAAAAGTTATACTCAGAAGGTAAATTTTTTTTTATTTGAAACAAAAAACAAAAAAGTAATTAATACCACTGTAACCAGATCAATTCAAATATAGTACAAGCATATATTTTAGCACATTTATTGGCAGACATGAAAAACATTAAACTTTTCAGATTATTACTTTGTATTGTAAACTTTTTTAAAGCAATATGAACATCTTAGATATGACTTATATTCTTTTTCTGGAGATATAATTATCACTATAGCATGTAAAACTACATTAAGATTACTCTGTATCTGAAAATAAAATCATAACTTACAAAAAAAAAAAATATATATATAAGTGAAATTTGTTTATTACTATTGAAAGCTGATTGGTTTACAATTTATAATTTTTCTTTCTTTTATATTAGACCACTTTACACAAATGCCTCATGTTTATTTACAAACTGATTTCCTGTATGCGATTTTTGTGCATAGTTCAGTATTTGATTTTTCTTATATGAATGAACCGATGGATTTTTCTTGATCAGTGTTGCGATTTTTTTTTTCTTTTTTTCCCCATGAAAGATATGTTATAATATATTTTTGATGATGATTTTTTTTTTTTTTTTTTTTTCAATTTGTGTTTAGTAAGATGCTTTAGCAAAAAACCAAAAACATGTTATTTCATTTTCGCATTCTGGATAAGTCTTTTAGCATTTTGCTAAAAATGCTACTGTAGTGGAAACGCTGTTATACTGTCACAACAATTTTCTTTTTTAAGTTGTCCAAAAGGGAAGCATTTTGAAAATCCCTTATAATCCCAACCTGAAATCCTAATTTTTTTCCCTCATAAAACAAAGCCAACCATGTCACATTTTAATATAGTTAGCATCCTTTTCTGTAGTTTGGCAGAATCTATTATTTTTTAAACTTTTATTTCCTGATTTATTAAAATTTTTCTCAAATTTATTGACCTATCTCCTATCTGAAATATTAAATTCCCCGAGAATTTCTAGTTTCCCAGGTTTTTTTTTTAGTTTCTTAAACACCCTGTTTTTATAAAGCAATGAAAAATAATAAAGTAAAATTCAGTCTTAAAATATATTACTCAATAAATTAAAATATCTGGGAAATCACTACTCAGTTTTCTTCATACTCAAAAGTTTAGGTGTTTGAAGAAATTTGAATCAGTAAATAAACAAACAAAAAATTTATAACAGAGTGGTTGAGAATTTTTCCTAAATTCCCATGTTTGTCAGATCTCAAAGCATTTGAATATGCCTGAGCATCCCTATAAAAGAACTTTGAACCTGTATTCTGTAGGCTGTCACATGTAAGAATTTTCATTTGAGTTCCCATAAAAGAATTACAAGTAGTACACTCATGAAAATCTGTACAGTTTGTTTGACATTGATCTATAATACATACTACGGAATTTGAGCTATTGGATGTGATAAGTATTGTACTGATTTCCTTTCCCCTGTATTTTTCTTTTCTTTTATTGTTAATGATTTTTTTTTTTTTTTTTTTTTAAATATCTATTGATGAAAAGAGGTTTGGCTAACTAACACTAAAACCAACATTAGTATTATTTTGGGTGAATTTAATATTTTGTAGGTTGCAGATGAAATTATCTGTAGCATTAAGGCTATTATTTGAAGGGGGACGATTTTGCAATATATATTATTCATGTAAGTTTTGAGGAGTAAATACGGCTTTCTCTTTTGTTAACAATAGGAAGAAATTTGGGGTATTTTTGTGATTTTTGTAATTTTTTGAATATTTGGGCTGTATTTGGTGTGCGATTTCAGATTTTAGAGCGAAGTTGGCTAGATTTTGCAACAATGACCTTTAATATACCTACCAAATTTAAGCTCAATAGAATGCAGCAGTTGCACATTGTTGTGTTTACTCACTCACATACATACATATACACAATAGCCCAATAATCATTAAACTCTACACCAGGGTGCAAAATTTCCACTCACTAGCTCGCCATTGGCGAGTGGAATTTTTACTGTGGCGAGTAAAATTTTGGTTTAGTTATAGATAGAATTCTTACACAATACAGTGACAAAAAACATTCTTTTTGTAGATTTAAATATGACAAAATCTTACCATCTTATAGTGCATGCATGAAAGTTTTAATCTCTTCAGCAGTTTTGTTTCTCCCACTATGATTTCTCCAAGCAGAGTGAAAATAGACGTGCAGAGTCACCCACTATCCGATAGAAGAGAAATGCGATATTGGCACATGAAAATAAACCCGAGCCCTTTTAAAGATACTGACTATATTTATTTTGTTGATTAAGAAACAAAAACAGTCCACATTTTCAAGAGTTTTTACTGAAACGTCAAGGATTTGCACTTATAAGGATTTGTAAGCAACGATTTTATCGAAAAAGTTATTCCGAAATGGCTATTTTAAATGGCAACAATGAACAAGTTATACACATTGACATTCCGTCTGATTACAAAAATAAATAGGTAAATAAGGAAGCTTAATCTTTCATAATAAAAAGATTTTCACAGGATATTGTTTGACAAAGTATTTTTTTTTTTTTTTTTCCTTTAATGACTTTTATTTTGTAGCCAGTAAAACTTTTTTTTCGGCGAGTGTAATCCAAGTTGAAATTTCGGGCCCTGCTCTACACATTTCATGCAATAGTGACCTAAAATATACATACAAAATTAAAGTTCAATCAAATGCAGTGTCCATATAAAGAAAAATAAAGTTCTACACTTACGAAAATTTATGTAATTTGTGCAACAGTTACTTGTAACATACTTATCAAATTTGAGATGAGCAAAATGCAATGTTTAGAAGCTATCATACTCACTCATACACATACTTGCATACATTTATCACTGTAAAAACAGCAAAAATGAATCCAGGAGGTCTGAAGACTTTCAGAAATACTAAAATGTTACATATAATAATTCTTTTCAAAATAACAATACTTCCCTTAAATAATATAAATTCAGAATTTAATGACATATTAACTTCCATCATCCCTAATTTTATAAATTAAGTGAATCGCTCTTTTATTTAATATTCCTCAGCACTTTTGCTAAAAGTCTATTATGCACATATTTTAAGCATTTAGTAATAGCAAAAATTGGTGATAAAATCACTCTTCTATCAATTTAATTGAATTTTTTATCAGTTTTTCTTACTTCTTATCTCTTTTCCTGTAAATATTTCAAAATTGTCTTTATTTAAAATATTTTAATTTATCTTTGTAAAAAAAAAAAAAAAAAAAAAATGTTTATAACACTCAAAAATTTTAATGTCTCTTAATTTGAAATACGTGTTGATGGCATTGTTGAAAACGAATGCCATCGCTTAAGAATTTCACAAAATTTGTGTGTTAAACACGCTAAATTCAAAATAACTACTCGGTGTAGTGGCCTTTTTTTTTTTTTTTTTTTTTTAATTACAAGACACTAATATATGTTAGGTGCCCAGTGGCAGAAAGTTTTGCAGGTGTCTGGGACAGGTTTTTAAAATTTCATAATCTGTCTGCAAAATTTGCGTGTAATCAGGGGTGAAAATGGCTTACACTAAAAAAAAAGCTGATTGGGGGGGGGGGGGGGAGTGGTAATCTCGTGCAACAATACACAAATACAATTTTACTGCAGAGCAATATAGTATAAACAATTGTGTGTATTCATTCATCTCATCCAATTAAATATTTTATAGCAGTGTTTTGACACAACACAATATAAATAATTATAAATAATAAAAGTATTAGTTTTAGTTTTGATACAGAAATTTTTTTTTAAGTGAATTGTTATTCGAAAGTTGCAGACAAATTTTTTTATCAGTGCAGACAAAAACTGTCCGCAAGCCATTTTTCTGTGTCTGCGGCTATGTCGCCGTGTCACGGTGTTTCTGCCACTGGGGTTAGGAGAAATGTCCATACAAACTCAATAGGTGCAGAAATCTAGGCTCTACAACTTCTCAAACTGAACAAGAAGAAGGGGGAGAAAAAAGTAACCAGTAAATTTTATGTTTCAGTCAACAGTACTCTGGCCTCTTAATTTAGATCAACTTGCAAATTGATATGCTTTGTTTTGATGGTAAGCTCAAAGATTGCAAACATTCATAGGTTTTGGAGACCACGTAGCTGAGATATAGGTAGTTAAAAAATCCAAGAAGCTCTATCAACAACACTACTAGTGGTTCACCATTTCCTTTCCTGCTTTGGAAATTTCATTTGCCTTTCTTAATGTTTGTTTTAGTTTGGCAGGGTAGAACACTTCTGCATTCCTAGATTAAAAAAATCAACATAGAATAACACAAAGTTTGGCTGCCGGCGATTATATGTATTGAGTACCTTAAAAAAAAATTTTCTCAAATTACTTTTCTTTCTTTTGAAATCTTAAAAGGTTAAAAACTGTTTTACATCCATTTATAGAAACTAGTATTTCAGTTTTTTCTTTTTTTGTATCTAATTATACATGTGTACTGTTACATTCGTCAAGTCTTATTGACTATGATTTAAAAAAAGAAAAAAAAAAAGATGTAGTTTGTCATAAAGATTCATTATAATAATGGAATTTCAATATTCAAACATATAAGAATTATATTAAAACCCGAATAAACTACTACGTCAGAAACGCCAAAGAAAAATATTTGAGATGCATACAGCTGTTTCGGTAGTCTTAAGCATACCGTCTTCCTTTTCTCAGTTAAAAGATCTCATTGATATGCATAATTCTTGGGGCCTGTCAGTGTGGTTTATCATATATTGGCCAAACTAAACGCAGTCTTAAATTTCGTCTAAAAGAACATATGAATTACGTCCACAAACAAGAAACCAATAAATTGGCTATTTCTAAACATTGCTGGGAGGAAAATCATCACTTTAAATTGAATTCAGCTAAAATAATTTGAAGACCTATAGACCGTGGGCCATATGATAAAAATGTCATTTAAAAACAAGTTCGTTTCAACTTTTTGGGGGCAATCTGAAAATTTTGCTAATATATTCTTTTTAAGATAGTTAATGAAAATATCAAATGTTCTGGAAATAAACTTTGCACATAAATTTGGAAAATTGATTCTAATTTGAAGGAACTGAGTTCACATTTACGATGCTGGATTATAGCTGTACGCAATATATTTCTGTTAATATTGTGATTCGTTGAATAAATTTTAAATTAACTTGCACACAAGTGCTAAAATCATCTTCCTGAAAAAAAATTGCTAAAAAAGGTAAAATTTTAATAACTAGATGATCTGCAGATCAGAAGCCTCAACGTCCAATTTTCATCACTCATTATTCAATATAGATCATTGATAATATTTATTTACTCCATATTATAGATATCATTATTATCACCAATTTCAATCTTTATCAGTCCACTGCAGGATGAAGGCCTCTTTTAGGTGATTCCAATCTGCCCTGTTTTCTGCAATTCTTCTTCATTCTGCTCTGCTAAACTTCACAATTTTATCTCTCCAACGACACATTGGTGTCTTTCTCGGTCTTTTGTTGTATCGCGGTATCCAAAATAGGACTGGTGGTCCATCTATCATCATTTCTTCTGGAAAAGTGCCCAGCCCAGCTCCATTTTAACTTACTTCTAGAAATGACATCTGTAACATTGGTTTTATCCTTAATCTAATACAAGTGTTTCGCTTTCTTTCTCTTCGGCTGAGTCCTAACATCCATCTCTCTCGCTTTATATATATATGCATATATATGACGACTCGCTACATAAACAGATACATGTCTAATTTCTCTCTTCAACTTTCCCCTGTATATCTCTGTCTATATCTATCTCTCCACACACACACACACACACATATTCTTAATAACAGCCTTCTATTAATTCCTTATAAATAGAAGGCTATTAGATTATTTGATACATAATCTTGTACCAAACTATAATTTGGTACAAGTATTTAAATCATAAATACATGTACCAAATTTCATACAAAAAGATTACCCTATGTAACTATGTAAATTAATTATCAATTCTATGCCCACAGTTTTCCACAGAAAAACATGCTTTTAAACATTTTAATGACATTTTATATTTAATGTAACCATGTTAAAGTACATTTTTAATACATACTGTCTATAGACCATAATGTCACGATATTCTTTTGTGTGTCCCTGAAAAAGAGCCACCATTATTATACACGCCAATAAAAATAGTACACCTAATTAATTATAACTCATTTATAATTCAACCTAATTTGACATCATTTGAATGATTACAGAATGTCATCGGAATTCTTTTGTATGGTCCTGTAAATAAAATTAGGTTATACATACCTCCCTTTTTTTTTCTGAGAGAGAGAGATAAAACGAGTTTTTAAGTATGTTTATAACATATGTTAATTCTACTAAATGCAACATAAACGCGTTGAAATGAGCTTAAATAAAAATTTACCCATAAGTTCTAATGTTATGAAATTCTTTTGCTTTTCTCTGTAAAAGAGCACCAGTAAAAACATTTCAACTTATTCTGTGTTTTTCAAAAATAATTGTTCGAAATTTGACAAAATTTGGATGATTACATGACATTGTCGGAATACTTTTGAAAGGTCCTGTACATTGATTATGAAGCCTAAGCACACATATTGAATTTCTATGGAAAAGATCAATTTAAGCATATCGATAACGTAAGCTAATTTCATTTTGTTGAATGCAGAGTAACGAAGTTAAAATTCGCTTAAACGAAATTCACCCCATAGACCGTAATGATAAGAAACAATTTGTTGTGTCTCTGCACACGATCCATAAATAATCTAGACATAAAAAATTACACAGCTATTTCTATACAGAGCCTGAATATGTATACAAATTTGCAAGTCAATCGGGAGATTTTTGCGGCCGCTATCGCGGTACATACAAATTCTGTCCGTAGGCCGTAAAGATAAGAAAAACTTTGGCGTGTTCCTGTACACGAACTACAAATGGAATACACACCTAAAACTGTACAGCTAAATCTGTGTGGTTCATAAACATGTGTACCAAATTCCAAGTCAATAACATGATTTTTGCGGCCGCTATCATGAAACAGACATACACACAAACAGAACAGAAAACCTTTTTTAATCTCCACATGGTGGCCTCGACTAACGTTTCGCCAATAATTTAATTACATTTCAGATTAAAACTTACTGTATAACCCTTTTTATGGTAATCTATGCTGTTGTCTAAAGGCAGTTTGAACAGTTCATTAATTGGAAGAAGAAGCAAATGGGTAGATATTTTTCTTTCACGAATATTTAAAACTTTTCATTGATCAACACACAATCTCACTTTAGCTCAGCTTATTTGAGAAAAACACTTTACCTCTGAATGTATGTCATCGCCGATGTGCAAACAAAAAGTAATTTCTTCTGATATTATATTATCTGTAATAATCCTACTTAAAAATATAGAAAAAAAAATGAGAACAGAATTCTATCAAAATGTTAATAATAGGCAGGATAATGATGTCAAGAGAAACTTTACATCTTATTTGTGAAATATATTACATTTTTTAATGTATCTAATTCCCGATATGCAAACACTATGCCATTTTTTTCTCACATTCTATTAAATGTAAATAATACTCAAAAATACATGAAAAGAAAACAATAGTAGAATTGTGTGAAAATGTCAATGAATATTGACTCAAGATAATGTAAACATAAACAAAACATATCAAATACAAGCGGGCCGCTAGCACGCGTACTAACATCAGCTGTCATTGGATCGAAATGCCAGAAGAAAAAAAAATACCAGTTTTGATTGGAGAATAAGCAAAGAAACGAGAAAAGAATCTTGCTATCTCTAAAAGTAGGTAAAATGGCAGGACAGCAGAAACGTCAAATTTGTAGAATTTATTTAATCAATTTTAAAATAATGTGCACATCTTCAGACCAGAACATTGCGAATTTGTAGATACCTGAATATTCTTTTAATTTTAACATTAAATTGAAATTGCCCCTCGATGATTGAAACGGACTTGAACGATATCCAGCTATGGTCCACGGCCTACTAAATCCATTCATGAATTCGATTTCTTTGAAGCTTTTCATATTTATAAAAATTTTAAAAAGCTTGTAAATTGTGATTTCGCTGTTCCCTATTTGTCTGATTGTTGGAAATTTTACATTCAGTCCACATCTTCTTCATTTTTCTACTGTTTACACAGCTACACATTCCTAAATTTCTATTGGCTACAATCCCCACCTTTTCTGTAATGCTATTGGTTGAACTAAATTCGGTCCCTCTCCTATATATACGAGCACTTCTCCAGATTCAGAATTCTTTTTGCACTGAAGAGGGTACGCTTAAGGCTACCGAAACAGCTGTATGCATCTCAAATATTTTTCTTTGGCATTTCTGACATAGTAGTCTATTCGGGTTTTAATATTCCAACACCAAGTCTCCTGTTATTATATAAGAATTACTTTTAAAAACTTAGCTATCAATTTAATTGAATTTTTTATCAATTATTCTTACTTCTTATCTCTTTTCCTATAAACATTTCAAAATTGTCTTTATTTAAAATATTTTAATTCATCTTTGTAAAAAAAAAAAAAAAAATGTTTATAACACTGTCAATAATTTTAATGTCTCTTAATTTGAAATTCATTGAAAACAAATGCCATCTCTTAAGGATTTCACAAAATTTGTGTGTCAAACACGCTAAATTCAAAATAACAACTCTGTGTAGTGGCCTTTTTTTTTTTTCTTTTTAATTACAAGACACTAATATCTGTTAGGAGGAATGTCCATACAAGCTCAATAGGTGCAGAAATCTAGGCTCTACAACTTCTCAAACTGAACAAGAAGGGGGAGAAAAAAGTAACCAGTAAATTTTATGTTTCAGTCAACAGTACTCTGGCCTCTTAATTTAGATCAACTTGCAAATTGATATGCTTTGTTTTGAGGGTAAGCTCAAAGACTATGATAAAATTTCTAGGTTTTGGAGACCATGTAGTTGAGATATAGGTAGTCAAAAAATCCAAGAAGCTCTGTCAACATATACACTACTAGTGGTTCACCATTTCCTTTTATGCTTTGGAAATTTCATTTGCCTTTCTTAATGTTTGTTTTAGTTTGGTAGGGTAGAACACTACTGCATTCCTAGATAAAAAAAATCAACATAGAATAACACAAAGTTTGGCTGCCAGCGATTATATGTATTGAGTACCTTAAAAAAATTTTTTCAAATTACTTTTCTTTCTTTTGAAATCTTAAAAGGTTAAAAACTGTTTTACATCCCTTTATAGAAACTAGTATTTTAGTTTTTTCTTTTTTTGTATCTAGTTATACATGTGTACTGTTACATTCATCAAGCCTTATTGACCATGATTTAAAAAAAAAGAAAAAAAAAAAAAAGATGTAGTTTGTCATAAAGATTCATTATAATAATGGAATTTCAATATTCAAACATATAAGAATTATTAAAACCCGAATAAACTACTACATCAGAAATGCCAAAGGAAAATATTTGAGATGCATACAGCTGTTTCGGTAGCCTTAAGCGTACCGTCTTCCTTTTCTCAGTTAAAAGATCCCATTGATATGCATAATTATTGGGGCATTTATAGTATTTCCTGTCAGTGTGGTTTATCATATATTGGTCAAACTAAATGCTTAATGGTCTTAAATTTCGTCTAAAAGAACACATGAATTATGTCCGCAAACAAGAAACCAATAAATTGGCTATTTCTAAACATTGCTGGGAGGAAAATCATAATTTTAAATTTAATTCAGCTAAAATAATTTGCAGACCTAAATCCATTCACAAACTCAATTTCTTTGAAGCTTTTCATATTTATAAAAATTTTAAAAACCTTGTAAATTGTGATTTCGCTATTCCCTATTAGTTTGATTGTTGGAAATTTTACATTCAATCCACATCTTCTTAATTTTTCTACTGTTTACAAAGCTACACATACCTAAATTCCTATTGGCCACACTCCCCACCTTTTCCGTAATCCTATTGGTTGAACTAAATTTGGTCGCTCTCCTATATATACGAGTACTTCTCCAGTTTCAGAATTCTTTTTGCACTGAAGAGGGTACGCTTAAGGCTACCGAAACAGCTGTATGCATCTCAAATATTTTTCTTTGGCGTTTCTGACGTAGTAGTTTATTCGGGTTTTAATATTCCAACGCCAAGTCTCCTGTTATTATATAAGAATTACTTTTAAAAACTTAGCTAGAGTTCTAAGCAGTTAAAAACAATCCGTGTATCTCTTACCCTGTCAGTTACCAAATTTTTCAAATGCCTATCAACTTTTTCTTTGTATTTATCTTCTTTTCTTTGAAATTCTTCATATCTTTTCTGATAAAACTTCAAAAGATCTTTATCACTAACAGAAGGTGGCAACGTATTTTTTGAGGAACTCGAAGTTGAACTGCTTTTGGACATAGCTAGAACATTACCTGAAAAATATAAAAGTAACATTTAAATTATTTTAAATAGGTTCTATAATGAAACAGATCATACTTGGAATAAGTTATTTAACTATATACATATGAAAAAAAAAAAAAGAGAAATACTATTCATAAGAAACATAACTAAAAATTAAAAGGCTATACTTACAAGGGTCTTGTCAAACTTGCTTTTAAACTGGAATATGGCTTTAAATAAAGCAGTTTCTCTCCACAACATGTGCAAAACGGTTAGATTAAGAGCAATGGCATTCAGACAGGGAGTAAACAAAAAAGTGCTGTAAAAAAAAAAAAAATGAATAAATGTTTGGAAGAATGGGAGGGGGAGAGGAGGATTAAAAAAAATTAACCTATTCAAAAAAACTACTTTGAAAAAAATGCTTTAAAAAGACCTTTTTATTTCTTTCTTTATTTTTTAATAGTAAAAGTGCACATTTTCTTTTTTTTTTTTTTTTTTAAATAAACCATCTTAAAGAAGGTAGAGCTTAGATTGTTTGATTCAGTTCGTCTTTTTTGTCTGAGATGTTGTACAAAGATGCAAGACAATTTTAATTGCGAAATAATGCAGAGCATAAGGCATAAAACAAAGCTATTTCAAATCAATACATTAGATTGAAAAAAAAAAAAAAAAAAAAAAACAAGAATTAGAAGAAACTGTTTGCATGTTGGCAAATTGAATATCTTTATTAATCTAATATAATATTTTTAGTTGATAACTTAGTTAATTAAGGTGATAGAAATTCTGGTCCATGAGAAACACCTTCCTTTGATTACTCTGCAAACATCAATACCTCTTGCTATGCTGAAGACCTTCTTGTTTGTGAGAGAATAGGCCATAGACACACAAAATGAACAGCAGCAGCAAAAACTTTTCTTTTTAAAACAGATATAGAAAATGATGACATATTGCAATATGATAATAAAATTGTTTTCATTGAAAGTTATGACTATCAAGTGAAATAATACAATTAAATATTTTTAATAATGTAAATTAAAAGATACTTTAATTTGAAAAACATTATATATTTGGAGAGGAGATTTTTTCATAAACAAAATAAATAAATAAATAAACAATGTTTATTATTTGCAGTTTTAGAATATCTCCTTATTAGAAAATATGTTTGTATGGACATTATTTCATATACATATATTTATTTTTAACAGATATACAGTAGGTGATCAAATTATCAGATTTTTTTTTTTTTTTTGACATTTTTTCAATTTTCTAAAAAATACCTACAAGATGAAATGGTCTTGAACTTCAGATATACAAAGAACATTTAAAATCTCAGATTTTCCACTATTGATTTAGTCTAGCGTTCAATTAGGGGACCAAACACAAATTGATGGAAAGCGCAAATACTTTGGATCACTCTGTATCATAAAAGGTACGATATTTGTATGTTTTATTGTGGGAATCGTAGTACAATTATTTAGGCTTTCCCCCCCCCCCCCCCAAATTAATTTTTTTGGCAAGTTTTTTGCTTATAACCACGGTTGAAAAAAATATAAAAAATCAGATTTTTAAAAATTCTATTTTATTATTAAAATTGTGTTTTTATATCTTTTGCAATATACATAAAACAATTTGTTATAATAACTTCTTAACTTAATAGTATATTTTACGCACTGACTGATTACTAAAAATCTATGTTTTAACCTAAAGACATTCCATTATTTTGGAATTAGATAGTGCAAACTAAATAAGAGGTGAATTTAAAGAGCAAATTAAATGTTCATTTAATGCAAACTATTTATTCAGTTAAAAAAAAATAATAATACAATTTATACAATACACAATATTTTTAAGCAAAAGAATTATCGATTTAATTGTTTTAATAAAAACACTAGTTTTGATGCTTTGTCCACCCCTAAACTGTTATGAAGGCTAGAATGAACAATACCAAAAGAAGAAAGCTGTCTTTCTATTCCAGCAGATGAAGCCACGGCTGTGCTTATTTAGTAGATAAACTGAATTTCAAGTTCCGTGATACTCTCTTTATTTCCCATTACATAAAATGAATCCCACCAATTATAATCTGTCATTGTATCTAGGTAACTTTTTTATCAATCAATGCTGATTTTTTAAATGGGTCACTTTTCGCTTGCAAATTGGTTACAATGATAACAAGACATTCCTTTAATGAATTCTAAACCTTAACTATATTCATCCTCATTACCATAATTTAGTGCATATAAGCCGCAGCTTATTAAAATGATGCGGAAAAAAACACAAACAGTGCTCTTAGATAAACCGCACTGGAAGGTAAGCTGCGGCATTGTTACGATGATGTGACAGATAAATAAGGAAAAAAAGACATCAGTCTTCTGACATCTACGCAAGTTAATGAAAAAAGTAAATTATTAATTATAAATGAAAATAATAAATTATTCAAAAAATAATTCGGTATAAGGAAAATAAAATTAAACTATTTATACCAGTATGCAGATGTAATGCAACAAATATGAGAAACACAGGAACAAAATGGGAGAATCCGGGCATATATACAAAGTCATAAAAGTAATTAATTTTAATAAAAGTAATAAATTATTTTAAAAGGCACTGTATTAAAAAAAAAAAAAAAAAAAAAAAAAAAAAATTGAAACAAAAATTAAAGCCAGTATACAAATACAATACAAAAAATCAAAAACAAGGGAACAAGATAGCGAACTCCAGACGTATATGCAAATTAATCAAAATAAGGGATTATCTATATAATTAGTTAATAAATAAGAGATTATAAGCGTGAACCAGTGCTCGAGAAACTCTAATACTAAACTTCCGTTTTCTGGGAAGATCGACTGTTCCAAGAAGTATGGCCGACGGAATTTGGCATTATCATTAGATAACCCGCACTGATAGATAAGCAGCTGTCCCCAAAAATCAATGTCTTTTTAAAGATAGCCCGCGGCTTATCTTCACTAAATTACGGTAGTTGAAATTTCATCTTGATTTAAGACAAAGGGACTTAATAAAACTCCTGCAAAATGACATGTGTTAATTGCTTGTTCGTATCTTGCATTATATTTATTTATTCCATCTTTTTCTAACACTTTTCTAAATTTTACCCTAAATTTTCCACTGACATAGACATAATTAACCATAATTTTCCATTAACATTCTTTTTTTTCTTTCTGATAATAAGCCTTAAAATTTCTGGAAAACACCTGTTATCTATTTACACTTACTTCTTAGTATTGTTCAGTTGACTAACTTTCGATTCTCCGTAAGTCAGGAGATGCCTTTGGAATTTAGAAGTACAAAAGGAAAAAAATTGATTTAAATCAATGATTTTTTTTTTTTTTTTTTAATATCAACTGATTTAAATCATGCCAACCCTGCTTATAACTAGAACGGACTTCCATAAAATTTTACAAAACTTGTAGAAAAATTGACAAAGCATTACAGGAACATTATTCTGAAACATAAAATTCACACACATACTATTTGCTGAAATATGAGCATCTATAGTAAATATTTTTTTTACCATGCATGCACAAAAGATAGAAAATTTTTATTACATAGGTTGAAAGCTAGATATATTGAGCAACTTCTGTCAAAAATTCATTTGAAATGAGTAAAAATTACACAAATTGTTGGCAAAGGAAATTTTTAGTTTTGTGAAATTACGTTTTTCACAATTACACAAAATAAGGACTACAACCGGCCCCGCTTATACGAATATCTACCATTCCAACTATATTAATTTGTTTAAGTGGGGTATTCAATTACGCGGGGAAAACTAGAAACACAATTGCATGTATAACTATAATGGTTTATGAAAAGATAAATGATCGATACCTCTTTCTTATTTAAATATTTAACAAAAGTTTTACTAAGTTAAAATATTATAGCAATTTATAAATGCAATTAATGCTGGAATAAATATAAAATAAAGTGTACTTACAATTTTACTTTTTACAAAAAAAAAAAAAAAAAAAAAAATGTATTGATTACTTTAACATAGACTTAACTAAACAATTTTTGATTTCTTTTTCTAAAGCACGTAAATGGATTATAATCGCTTCTATGAGACTGAAAATGACAATGAATAATGTTAAAGGACTTCATTTATCGTTCACTTACTCTTCTTTATCACTTTCATTTAAAGGTTTTATTGGAAGAATAAACTCTTCATCTCTTTCTGTTTCTCCATCTTTATCACATCTATGAGTTCATAAAGTTCTTTTTCTATCATCTGAAAACTTTCAAAATTTGTGATTTCTAATTTCTGGAGATAATTTGTACTTTAATTTCTAATTTTCTCATCAGTTGCTGTTTTTATAAATTTGGCTTTTGCAAAAAAAATTTTATCACCTCGGCAGAAATACCGTCTCATGTTTAAAGAGCATGCCTTAGATATGAAAGGTTTTTAAAAGAATGGATTTTTTTTTTTTTTGTGAATGAGAGGAAAAATTTGCCCAAAAATAGAGGAATTTTGTTTAAGAAAGTTTGAGCGTTTATGCGATTAAGCGGGGTGTTGTTGTAAAAAATATTTCTTTAAACGCGGAAATTTAACATTACTTCTACGGGAAAAAAATTGGTTCTATAACTTTATATTCTTATAAGGGGGGTATTTGATTATCCGTTACCCGATTAAGTGGGGACGACTGTATTGCTGAAAATTTTGAAATAATTTGATTTTCACACTACATTTAGATTCACAAAATTATGTGCAGACTTTTCACAATTTCACAAGAACAAGACACCATTCTGAAAAGTCTAGACAGACACCTGAGAACACTTTTAACTGTGGTTCTAAAAAAGTCTTCAAAGTAATTCATTAGTGACTTCGCTTCATTTTGTAATGGCAATTAATCACTGGTGTGTTGTGTTATACTAAACGCTATGTTGTTTAAAGTGTACACTGCACTCTGTAAAAACAAATGCACTTTTTTGGATACATGTGTGCATTAAGACTTATATTTTATTGCTTTGATTATAATGTCACTCATGACATTCAATTTTTTTTTTTTTCATTTTTATTTGTAATAAAAATAATAAAATAAAAGCAATTTTCAGATATTTTGTATGAAATAAATTCTTCAACATTTAATATGAATGGTTATTGTAGTATTACTGTTCCACTCCATCGATCATCTTGTTTATGAATGTTAAACTACAATTTGTCAAAAAATAAAATAGCGCCTTCCTCAATCTCTATTCTCAATGATTCCCCGATTTTTTTTTTTTTGTGTGTGTATAAGCAACTACGTTAAGGTGCGACTTTTTTTCCACAGTTCCTTTGGTTTGCGACAATTTTCATGTTTTGAGGGAACATTTCGTTAATTGAAAAAGTTTTAATCACCTTGAAAATTCTTTTTGTAACCGAGGAGTTTTTAAAAAGTCTGTGCATCTTGATTTTAGTAACTTACAAAACTGGGAATTGGCGAGGTGTTAATTTCTAAAATTCCTTCAACAAATACTGTATAAGGTGAAAAATTAAGAAGTCATAAAATTGATTTCGCTTTTTTAAAGAAATAAGTTAAAAAACCATAAACACCTAAAAAAGAAAACTTCCGAAGTACGACTTTAGAAAATTGTAGAAAAAATTAAACGAAAAATATAACATTTTCTCAAGCTAAAACATAATATAAGTAATGAAAAAGATACACAAAATAGATTAAAGAACTTTGAATGGTTCATTTAAATAAGAACATTCAGAATACCTTTCATAAAACTGGTAAATTTGCTGTTTTGTGAAGATGTAAACAAAAAAATGTAAACACTTTTTGAAATTAAAGAAATGGCTGTTGCCAATTTTCCGTTTAAAAATAAATCAATAATAACAGGGTAGTTGGTTAGATTTCACGTCGAACTAGTACTGCGCAATTGGAAATTGGCGACGGTCTGGGAAGCACCTCAGAGGATTATCCGGAGACATGTCATTACCATTTTAATCCTCCATGGTGGGGATGGCTCCCACGCGTCGGTAACCCCCAAAGGTATATATAAATAATAACAGGGATACAGTGCCTAGAATATACAGTGTGGCAAGCGCTTATGATCGAACGCTTAAAAATTAAAATACTGCTAAAAAATTAAGCTTCTCAGATGACGCTGCGATCGCACAGCCTCTACATCTGTTCCATCGATCCAGTCCATAAGTCAAATTTAAATAAAGATACTTTTATTCTGTAAATTTTATTAGTTCCCTATCACACTATAGGTATGGGGAACTTAGGTAATCGTGAAAATTTTCGACCTCGGTTTTTTGACTTTTACACGTTTTCAGGTGTGAGGATTCCGAAAACAACAAAATTTGTAGGGTGTGTGTTTGTAGTGTGTTAGTCCGTTAGTTTGTTAATCTGTTTACACGATATCTCACGAACAAATCATCTCAAAGAGGTCAGATAAGTTTTAAAATATTACTTTCGATACTGGCAAGAACCCTGTTCATTTGCAACATTCGAATTAAAAAACTTCGTAAGTTATTAGAAATTTACGATTTTCTTAACATGGGAGAATAGGGCAAAATTTCACTTAAACGTGCATTAAATGGAAATTAACGAAAAAATCTGAGACCAGTTTTAAAATATGAGTTTTGATGTCAGAATGAACATCAGTAACTAGAAACATACGACTTTGAAAATTTCGCAAGTTATTGGAAATTTACGAATTTCTTAACATGGCAGAATAGGGCAAAATTTCACATAAACATCAATTTTCAGGGATATTTTCACCGTAAATATGTCAGACCACTTTTGAAATATTATTTAGGATACCGGCATGAATAATATAGAGTATGAATTTTCTAATTTAAAAAATTCGTAAGTTATTTGGAATTTACGATTTACTTAAAATGGCAGAAATAAACGTCCATTTTGAGGATCATAAATATATCAGACAACTTTAAAATAACATTTATGATGCTTGTTTGAACATGATTGACTACAAATATTCTAACAGGGAAATTTCGTAAGTTATTCGTAATTTAAGCCTTTATCAACATAGCGAAATGAGGCGATATCCCATATAAATATGCATTTTGAGGATTGTTGCATTGGAAATAGTAGCATGAAAACTAAACTACGAAATTTTCCCTAATAAAATAAATTAATAGATTAGAATAAGATAAATATATCGAAGTGAACGGTGGATAGCCTATTAGGCAGGGATTTTTTTCTGTCACTGTGTCAAGCATTGTCCTGTACTAGAAATTTATGAGAACATATATATGATGGGGAGCTGAGCAGAGTCCACCTATGCCAACTAGTTTTAATTATAAAAATAAGTTGCACTGCTTTATCCTTTTCCTTCTTTTTCTTTCTTTCTTTTTTTTTTTTTTTTTTTTTAAGTTGTTTTATTGTTGAAACGGTTATAGAAGAAAATTTTATTAGATTTATAATTATGTTGCTACTAAAATTAAAATAAAATTATTATAAAGTTTTAAAAGTAAACGATTTAATTAGTTAAATATTAATTCTGGACAACATTTATGTCCACTGTTAAACAAAAATATTGTTCGGTTTTACAGGAAAAGGAAAATTGAACCAATTATAGAAGATAAACTTGCTTTTATTATATTTATAACTGTAGTTACTTTTTATGTTTAATACTATTTTCAAGAAAATAAAAATAAGGGTTTATTCTTAAAAGGTAAAGTGTTCTCTATACTTTATAGATGGGATTTGTAAATTATAAATATTTTTTAAGAAAAACTCACTTATTTGCAAAAACCCAGTGGGTTTTTGTAGGTGGACCCGCCCAGAAAAACCCGTGCGGGGTTTTTCTGGGCTGGGCCCAGTTTGCCAACCCTGATTCAAATTACTTTTAAAATGTTATAATACTTTTGAAATAATGTTAATTAGAAGCTGAGATACAAAAGTAATATAAACATTGTTATAAAAAGATTTATGTCTGACATTTCCATGGTTTTCTCCTTAACTTGCGTAATTCCGGAATAAATAGAGTTGAAAATCCTTTATACGGAATGTGCGCAGACAACACTACTCGGCATGAAAATTGCCTCTGACACTATTTCAGCCTATTCTTATGTAAAATGACCTCCTGAATCCGAATAAAACGCCCATTTTGCCCTATCACCCACCGTTTTTTAGGAATGGTCCTCTATTTTTTACCATCTTTCGGTGATTTTATGGCTATAAATTTGATTTTTAGGAGGGTGGAGGATTATTTTAATCGTTAAATATCTTTTGAGGGGCTACAGAGTTGGAAAATCCTGAAACATGGACATTTGCTGCAAGGGGAAAATTTTGGGGGAATTTGCTACTGAAATTATGCATTACATATCTTATATTTTTTTAATCTGTTATTAATGTTATTTTTTAAACTTTATATTTCTTTGTTTTTAGGTGTTAAATTAATTATTTTTCATTTTTGCAAATCAAATTCATGGTCTTAAAATTATCGAACAGGGAAAGAAATTGAGGCAGGGGGTGGTGTAACTAGAAACTGGTGGGTGACTGGGCAAAATGGGAGTCACATTCGGATTCAGGAGGTCATTTTACATAAGAATCAGCAAGAATGGTATCAGATTTCGAATTTTTTTTTTTTTCTTTTTTCAGAGCAGTGTTATCCGAATTTGAAAGTTTGCAAAATAAAAAAGAATAAAAGTGTTCAGGGTTTTCTGTGGTTTTCTCTGAAACTCCTGTACTGAATTTAACGGCTTACATCAATTTCGAAGTTCACAATAAAATTACATTAAAATACATTTCGAATGATGTATTTATTATAAGTAATTTAATCCTAATTAGAATTGGAGATATTTTAATAAAGGTGTTCTGGGTTTTCCGTGGTTTTCTCTGAATCTCCCGTACGAAATTTAATTGCTATGCAATTCAAAGTGTCACCAGTCTTTAGATTGCACTAATAAGTAATCATAATTTTATCATATAATTCGCAAATTCATTTCTTTAATTGTAATAATATGTTAAACCGTTTGTTTCCTGTTTCTTTGTATTATATGTACTTTTTCAATTGATTGATGATTGATTCTATCAACTAATTTGTTGTTTGCTTGATTGTATTAACGTGATTCTTTAGATATCGAAAATAAATAAATGACATTATGTCAATTTCCTTAATTGCAATAATATTTTAAACCTTTGATTCTTTGTATTGTAGTTTTTAAAGTGATTGATAATTGATTCTATCAATAATGTGTTGATTATTCGATTGTATTAACTTGATTCTTTGGATATCAAAAAATAAATAAACAACATTTAATTTAGGGGTACAGAAACGTTGCTATTACTTCGCCAAAGTTGTTATTTTCCCTTTAACTAATTGTAGGTAATGTGCAGATTAACGAATGTCTAGTCGGTAATGTGCGGGTTATCTAGGTAATTCGCAGATTACCTAGGTAATTTGAGAAATGAAACAATTTTCCGTACTTTAACGGATCACCCTGTAGTTAATATGCAGATTACCTAGCTAATCTGCAGATTAACTGATTTCTGCACTTTAGCGGTGACATATATATATATATATATATTTTAAAAAAGGAGAATTGTTCTAAATCTTTCATGTTTTTTAGAACGATTTACAATTTTCTCATGTCTATCGGGAATAAAAAATGCAGACTTACCTACTTTTTAATTTATTTCGTAATTTTTTTACTACCCGCCCTTTTTTAACACATTTTTATTTTCCTTACAGACTAATTTTGTCCAACATGTAATTATGCTTAATTACGAAGAAAACTACTTTACAAAAAAATTTGGGGGGGAGGGGAGAAAAAAGGCGGGCGCTAAAAATTTTATGGAATAAATTAAAAAGTTGGGGCGTGTTCAGTAGAGCGCCCGATCCACGACCGGTCGAAAGATTCCGAGCCAAAGCGTTCAGTGGTGTCGACCGATCCAGAGTCACATCGTTCAGTGGAATGGACCGATCTCGACCGGTCGTGTTTTAGAAAGCCCAGAAAAATTTCTTTCTATTGGGTCACGTGATGGATCAAATACCCAATAGGTTGAAAATCAGGCTCTGATTGACATTACGCAGTGAAAACCTGAACAATGAACATCTGTTTCTGACAATGATTGTTTATTTGTTTGATTAGCTGAGGATTAATACAGATGTACCTATTTATATGCATTGTTTGTGCTGTAGAAAATGAGGTAAGTAATTCCATAAAATGCTAAACTATATTATGTTTATTTATTTACTAGCCGCCTTCGGCGACCAGCTGGTTCGCGATCCTTGAAAAATCCAACTTTATGAAACTCCCGCTCGGTGGCGCCTGCTGCGCCTTTTTCCCGTTTCAGATCTTACAACAGCTTATTGACATATAGTAAGAATATCTTTATTGAAAAGTTTAATCGCATTAAATTCCCGCTTGGTAGCCTGCGACGCCCTCTGCCACTTTTAATATCTGAAACAGCCTGTTCGCTCACCATGTTATGATCTTTCAAATTTCTGACTTTAGCAAAGTCCCGCTCGGTGGCGCCTGCGGCGCCTTTTCCCGTTTTAGAACATACAACACCTTCCTCGCTCATTAGAATTTAAAATATTGAAATTTTAAAATATTACATCACCATCTGGCGGTAGAAATTTCTGTAGTCTACTGTTCAATTCTAAATCAACAAACCTTTCAAATGATGTATTACTTGTGAAAATATTTTAATTAGTAGCTGAGATACAAAAGGAAACCTAAACAGGAAACCTTAAAATGTGTAAATCGGGTAAAATCTCGAATAATACTTTCGATTATATAAAAGAACTTTAAAATATCTTTCGAATGATGTATTAAAAATAATATAATCATAATTAGAATTTGAAATATTGAAATTTTAAAATATTTCAGCGCCATCTGGCGGTAGAAATTTCTGTAATCTACTGTTCAATTCCAAATCAACAAAGCTTTCAAATGATGTATTACTTATGAAATTATTTTAATTAGAAGCTGAGATAAAAAAGAAAACCAAATACCTTGCCTTAAAATCTTAATATGCCAACCAATTTCAAACGCTGTATCTCTTTTTTTTGCCTTTTTTCCCTCTCCCTCAAGCCCTCCCTAATAATCGTACTCTTTCAAAAATATTCACAATCGAATTATCGGGCATTAAAACTACATACTACGAAATTTCGACGGCTGCAAATACTGCAAAATATAAAAGAAGACAATCTTTTTCCAATAAATATGTCATTTTTTTAATTATTCATATATTTTCATGAAAATTGAACAGTAGCTTTATAATATGCTGTCTAGGCCGAATATTAATTCAAATGTAACGTTAATGGAAATTTGAAAAAAATTTAAAATTGCAATTTTTCCCCCCAGTATAAAACACATGATATCTTAATTGATTAGAACCATTTCCGTTTTCATCAGACAGTTGTCTTGTATGTGTTTTGTTTCCGATCGAGACCGCTTAGAAAATCGTCTGCCTGTTTCCAACTAAATTTCATAGTTTAGTTAATTTTAAAAAATCTAATTGATGTATCGATAAGCCGCTTGCACTCTTAGATTCGGAAAAAATTCCCCTTTCATTTGGTACCAAATTCGTAATGATCGGACTAGTATTTCTAATCTATTTTCCATTTTTTCTGCTTATAACTCCGTTAAAATATCTACTTTTATGCAATCGAGGTGAATTCTGAGGCATTGAGATCGCTTTTTGATTAAGACATAGGTCTACATTTTAATTAATATCTCCGCAACTAATTAAAATTTTTAAATTCTGTTTTGACTATCAACTCGGGAAGGCTTCTGAGCACCCGTATGTCAAATTTCATACTTCTGCGTTCAGTAGGGGCTGAACGTATAGATGCACAGACAGACAGACAGACAGACATCTTCTTTTATTATTATAGACTAGCCGCCTTCGGCGACCAGCTGGTTCGCGATCCCTGAAAAATCCGACTTTACGAAACTCCCGCTCGGTGGCGCCTGCGGCGCCTTTTCCCGTTTCAGGTCTAATAACAGCTTATTGATATATCGTGAAAATAGCTTATTGAAATCGCAGTAAATTCCCGCTCGGTAGCGCCTTCGGCGCCCTCTTCCCTTTTCAATATCTGAAACAGCCTGTTCGCTCACCATGTTATGATCTTTCAAATTTCTGACTTTAGCTAAGTCCCGCTCGGTGGCGCCTGTGGCGCCTTATCCCTGTTTTAGAACTTACAACACCTTCCTCGCTCATTAGAATTTGAAATATTGAAACTTTAAAATATTACAGCGCCATGTGGCGGTATAAATTTTTGTAATATATTGTTCAATTCCAAATCAAGAAAGCTTTCAAATGATGTATTACTTATGAAATTATTTTAATTAGTAGCTGAGATACAAAAGAAAACCTAATCAGGAGACCTTAAAACGCGTAAATCAGGTGAAATCTCGAATTCCACTTTCGATTTGATAATATAAAAGTATTTCAAAATGTCTTTCGAATGAAGTATTAAAAATAATTTAATCATAATTAGAATTTGAAATACATGTATATTAGAATAAAATTTTATTTGCAATTAAATGTAAATTAAAATGTATTTTTTTTTCTTTTATTCTGCGAAATTTCTTTCGGTAATCCCTGAAACTTGCATAATTCCGGGCTGCAGAAATTCGAATTCGAAACTCTGCAAAATATTAAAGAATAAAGGTGTTCTGGGTATTCCGTTGTTTTCTCCGAAACTCCCGTTCCTTTTCTACATCTTTGCCCCTTCGCCCCCCCCCCTTTCCGCCAATAATAATAATTTTACACTCGAAAATATCCGCATTCGATAAAATACTGCAAAGTATAAAAGAAAACTTAATCTTTTTCCAATAAATACGTCATTTTTTTTATTTATTCATATATTTTCATGAAAATTGAACAGTAGCTTTATAATATGCTGTCTAGGCCAAATATTAATTCAAATGTAACGTGAATGAAAATTTAAAAAAGGTTGAAAATTGACATTTTTATCCCCACTATGAAGCACGTGATATCTTAATTGGTTACATTCATGTCCTTTTTTATCGCAGACCGTTGTCTCCATGTGTTTTGTTTCCGATCGAGACAGTTTAGAAAATCGTCTGCTGATAGAAAGTTTCTTTTTCTCGGTCATTTTTCCATCGACATGGGTCAACATTTTAATTAATATCTCCGCAACTAATTAAAATTTTTAAATTCTGTTTTCACTATCAACTCGGGAAGGCTTCTGGGCACCCATATGTCAAATTTTATACTTCTGCGTTCTGTAGGGGCTGAACGTATAGACAGGGCCCGACTTAGACTACCTGCAGCCCCGGGGCAAGCCTATTCTGGGGGGCCCCCTTACAGTGGCATAAGAGGTCTTTAGGTTGCAGAATTTCTGTATTCGCCTGTAGGGGGCCCAGGGCATTTGCCCCGTATGCCCTGCCGTAAGTCGGGGCCTGCGTATAGATGCTCAGACAGACAGACATCTTCTTTTATTATTATAGATTACTAGCCGCCTTCGGCGACCAGCTGGTTCGCGATCCCTGAAAAATCCGACTTTACGAAATTCCCGCTCGGTGGCGCCTGCGGCGCCTTTTTCCCGTATCAGGTCTAATAACAGCTTATTGATATATCGTGAAAATAGCTTATCTAAATCGCAGTAAACTCCCGTGCGGTAGCGCCTTCGGCGCTGATATTTCAAATTTCTAACTTTAGCTAAGTCCCGCTCGGTGGCGCCTGCGGCGCCTTATCCCTGTTTTAGAACTTACAACACCTTCCTCGCTTTTTGGAATTTGAAATATTGAAATTTTAAAATATAGCAGCGCCATCTGGCGGTAGAAATTTCTGTAATATATTGTTCAATTCCAAATCAACAAAGCTTTCAAATGATGTATTACTTATGAAAATATTTTAATTAGTAGCTGAGATACAAAAGAAAACCTAAAAAGGAAACCTTAAAACGTGTAAATCGGGTAAAATCTCGAATAATACTTTCGATAATATAAAAGAACTATAAAATATCTTTCGAATGATGTATTAAAAATTATATAATCATAATTAGAATTTGAAATATTGAAATTTTAAAATATTTCAGCGCCATCTGGCGGTAGAAATGTCTGTAATCTACTGTTCAATTCCAAATCAACAAAGCTTTCAAATGATGTATTACTTATGAAATTATTTTAATTAGAAGCTGGGATAAAAAAAGAAAACCAAATACCTTGCCTTAAAATCTTAATATGCCAACCAATTTCAAACGCTGCAACTCTTTTTTTTTTTTTGCCTTTTTTCCCTGTTCCTCAAGCCCTCTCTAATAATCGTACTCTTTCAAAAATATTCACAATCGAATTATCGGGCATTAAAACTACATACTACGAAATTTCGACTACTGCAAATACTGCAAAAAAATAAAAGAAGACAATCCTTTTTCCAATAAATATGTCATTTTTTTAATTATTCATATATTTTCATGAAAATTGAACAGTAGCTTTATAATATGCTGTCTAGGCCGAATATTAATTCAAATGTAACGTGAATGAAAATTTGAAAAAAATTGAAAATTGCAATTTTTCCTCCCAAAAGTGGACACAAAAACACTGGTTAGCTGCAAGCTATTAACACAAGTCTACACAGGACATGGGGCCTTTCCGGCTTACCTTCATCGCATTAAGAAGAAGAGAAGCCCGGACTGCGCTTGTGGTGCACTAGGCACAACAATTCATTATTTAACAGCCTGCCCTCTAACGGATAAACACCATCTGGCCCAAATAACACAAGTAAATGAAACACTATGGTACAAACAGCTAGCACAAAACACACATGTACAGAACAAGGCAAAACACATAGTCAGATGGCTCACGAACAACATAGATGACATCTCACAATAACAACAAAGCAGTGTCTGCACCTCCCACAACTAACTCCTTCTAATACTGTCTACAACCTTCAGAGGAAATAGTAACAAACAACCGAAAGAAGAGGACCTCCCAGCCAATGAGGCACCCACCGCTACCGCCACTTTTTGTTTATTTTAGGTCATGAACGAGGCCCTTGTTGTTAAAGCGGCTAGCATCGATATTACCTGAGGCCCGGTAAAAATAAAAATGATAATATCATAAAATCTTTGTAAAATAAAAATTATTAAAAAAATAAAAATGTATAAAAAACTATTATAATAAAAAAATGTATAAAAATTATAAAAAAATAAAATTGTATAAAAAATGTGCATAAAAATGTAAACGGTCCTCGGTCTTAATTGGTCTGTAAGTCCGCACCACGCTCATGACCGCGCATGAATGGGTTATGTAACCAAAAAATTAAGTTAGTACTTTTTTTTTTTTTTCCTCTTCTCTTAGAATCAACAAAGTAACTAAATTAATAATTCTCAGTTAAGTACAAATTCCAGTTTTTTTTTATTTATTTATTTATTTATTTATTTTTTTTTTTTTTTCCTCTCTTTTTAGCTGTGTGATTGGCGTGACCAAGAAGCTAGGCACTACCGCTCAGCACACCGCTTTGGATTCGCCTATCAGCATTCTTAGGTCCGAACAGAAGAAGAACAAAACTCCAGACTCCCAGGAAGGGTCCCAAAGGTTGAATCCTCGCATCGGGCCTCGCAAGCCACCTTACGTCCGTAGTGCCTCATTCGAATCTTGGTCATGCACTTTTTTTTTTTTTTTTTTTTTTTTTTAACTGAATTAACTAATTACTTAACTGTTAATACCATTAACAAAATTAATAATTTTTTTTTTTTTTTTTTTTTTTTTTTTTTTCTCCCCTTAACTCTCCTCCCTTCCTTCGGCGGGTTAGTTTGGTTAGGTGCGGGGAGCGGTCAGAGTCATGGTTTGCAGTTTTTTTTTTTTTTTTTTTTTTTTTTTTTTTGAGCCCCTCGGTTTTCCTGAACCGGACCCTTAAGTGGGTAAGGCGACCGGGATCCGAGCTAGTGCGGCCCTTCCTTCTCCCCCTTTTTTTTTTTTTTTTTTTTTTTTTGGGGCCCCTTGGTTTTCCTGAACCGGACCCTTAAATGGGTAAGGAGACCAGGAGCCAAGCTTGTGCGGCCCTTCCTTCTCCCCCTTTTTTTTTTTTTTTTTTTTTTTTTTTTGGGGGGGGGGGCCTTGGTTTTCCTGAACCGGACCCTTAAATGGGTAAGGAGACCAGGAGCCAAGCCTGTGTGGCCCTTCCTTCCCCCTTTTTTTTTTTTTTTTTTTTTCTTTTTTTTTTAGGGCCCCTTGGTTTTCCTGAACCGGACCCTGATTGGGTAAGGAGACCAGGAGCCAAGCTTGAGCGGCCCTTCCCACTCCTCCCAATTTCTTTTTTCTTTTTTTTTTTTTGTTTTGTTGTTTTGTTTTGAGCCCCTTGGCTATCCTGAACCGGACCCTTAAGTGGGTAAGGCGACCGGGAACCAAGCTTGAGTGGCTCTCCCCCCAATAATTTTTTTTTTTTTTTTTTTTTTTCCCTCTGGGCCTCTTGGTTTTCCTGAACCGGACCCTTAAGTGGGTAAGATGACCGGGAGCCAAGCTTGAGCGGCCCTTCCCACGCCTTCATTTTTTTTTTTATTTTATTTTATTTTATTTTTTATTTTATTTTATTTTTTTTTTTTTTGAGCCCCTTGGCTATCCTGAACCGGACCCTTAAGTGGGTAAGGCGACCGGGAACCAAGCTTGAGTGGCTCTCCCCCCAATAATTTTTTTTTTTTTTTTTTTTTTTTTCCTCTGGGCCCCTTGGTTTTCCTGAACCGGACCCTTAAGTGGGTAAGGTGACCGGGAGCCAAGCAAGAGCGGCCATCCCCTCCCCCCATTTATTTTTATTTTTATTTTTATTTTATTTATTTATTTTTATTTTTTTTTCCCGGCTCCCTGCAAGCTCCGCTGCTCTCTCCTCACCTCCCCGCAGTTCTCCGAAGCTCCGAAGGTTTGGTTAACAACAACAAACCGCCACAACAATAATTATAAATTAATTCCATCTTATCAAAATTTTTTTTATTTTTTTTTTTTTATATTACCTCATTTTATTTAATTATCTATTTATTTATTTATTTATTTATTTATTTATTTATTTATTTTTTTTCTTATTTATTTATTTATTTATTTATTTATTTATTTTTTTTTATTTATTCATTTATCTATTTATTTATTTATTTATTTATTTATTTTTTTTTTTTTATTAGTTATCTTATCATTATTATTTATTATTATTAATTCATTTAACCATTTTAATTTTAATTTTTCTACTTTACTATTATTATTATTATTATTATTATTATTATTATTTTTTTTTTTTTTTTGTCAACGTTCCGAGGGTGTGGCGGTGTCTGGTCCTCGTAAAAATGTGCTGCACCGTCAAGTGCTCGATGGGGTCGTTAAGCAGTCGTCGGGCTACCAACGCGGGGCACCATCCCCCCGTGGTGGATCAAAATTGCGATGGTCCCTCTTTCCTCTCCTTTTAGGCCTTTAGCGCATGGTCCCTATTCCCCCCCCCTTTTTTTTTTTTTTTTTTTCGGCCCAGCCACTTCCAATTTCTAGACTATGCGCTACAAAAGTTTTCCTTCCCCCCACCAGTGGCAAGAATTAAATTCCTTAATTTTTTTTTTTTTCTCTCTCACGTTTGTCGTTCAGCAGTCTTGGTGTTTAGGTCTCCCCCCCCCCTTACCTTTTTTAGCCTCCTCATTTTGGCATAATTCTGAGTGCACAACTTATCATTTCGGCTCCCCCTGAAGTACCCCCCCACTCCAAAATTCAAAATTTTTTTTTTTTTTTTTTTTTTTTTTCCCCTTTGGTTCACGGATAGTGTGCACATATTCAAAATTCTCGCATCCAGGTAGCGTGACTGTGCGCTTCCTACCTTGTGCGATCTGGAGGTGTGGTGTGTCAGTCGAGCATAATGTGTCCAGAAGAAGATGTCGCAACCTGTCGTACCAGAGCTGTCTTGTGATGTCACCCTGTTCCTTAGCTGAAGAGTGGTCATCTCCTGATTGACGTTAGAAGTCTGAACGAGCATAGGACACAGCTCATTCTCTGTTGCGTCTAGATTACTGTCTGGCAGTAGGCGGCTATCATGCAGTGATCCGGCGATTTATTCGCTCCGGCGGACAGCATCCAACCCGTTAAGCTTGGCTCGTCCAGGCAGGCAGGGGCTGTCCAAAGGTTTCAATGATATCTTAATTGATTACAACCATTTCCGTTTTCATCACAGACATCACAGACAGTTGTCTCGTATGTGTTTTGTTTCCGATCGAGACCGCTTAGAAAATCGTCTGCCTGTTGAGATCGCTTTTTGATTAAGACATAGGTCTACATTTTAATTAATATCTCCGCAACTAATTAAAATATTTAAATTCTGTTTTGACTATCCCCCCGGGCAGGCTTCTGAGCACCCGTATGTCAAATTTTGTAGTTCTGCGTTCAGTAGGGGCTGAACGTATAGATGCTCAGACAGACAGACAGAGAGACAGACAGACAGACATCTTCTTTTATTATTATAGATTATAGATAGATTGTGTAAAAAGGATTTTTTACGTAACAACGATTTTCGATACGTAATTTTTTTTATTGATGAACGTAACATTCAAACATAAAATTAAAACAAAAATTTACACAATTTTAATTGAAACAAAAAAAAATATATATTTTTTTTTAATTCGGACGCTATCCGTGTTTGTAATGATCGATAGATGGCGCTTTCCCAACTGCAGTTGTTAGTAAATATAATAGCCACACGTGTATTTATTATTGCTGTTTCTTGTTGTTCTATCATTGTTTCAGCGTGAAAGCTATCAGTGGTGTGATAATTTCACCTTAGCCCACCAGAGGGCGAGCATTTCATTACAATCGCGGATCATATTTTGTTAATTTAATATATAAAAATAAGTTGGGAAAAATTATATTTCTTTTTTTTTTCAGACAAAGCTTTTCATTCATGCGATTGTTTTTTGTTTACAAATAGAAAAGTTTGTAAACGCTTGTATTTTTTACCTTTAAAACAGTAAGCTAACTATAAGTAAATAAATTAAAATCCTGCCACATTTTTTAATTTAGGTAAAAATAAGTTTAAGATGTCAGTTATTAAATTTAATAAACAAAACAGACTGTAAGAAAAGTAGCTATAAAATTATGCAGTGTTGTTTACATTGCTAGTTTATTTTAATATTCAGTCGGTAATAAGAGAAAAAGCTCTTTATATTGATTCATAAATCGAAGAAGAAAATAAGATTATTTTTTATATAAATCCATTATATTAACTGAACAGCATATTTCATATTTTATATAATTTATTTATTTATTATTATTTTTTTTTTTTCAAAAATTTTTTTGTTGTACATTTCTCTTCATAATAAAATTCGAAGAGAAAGAAAGGTGTTTTAAGTGCTCATTTAAGATAAATCTACTCTGCTCCTTTAAAAATAAATGTAACGTAACATTCTTAACATTTTCATGATTAAAATTTATACGTGAATTTAGAAAAATCATAACCAAAGTAATGTATATTAGTAATTTGTCAGTACAATCAATTAATAGCTTCTTATTTTTTGTTAGCAGAGTACAGAATTCTAAATAATTAATAAGCTGTTATTACATAAAAAATCTTTCTTTCTTTTTTTTTTTAAGAAAAAACGTAATATAGTTTAGCATTTTATGGAATTACGTATTAAAAGTCCAGACAAAATAAACAACAGAAATACCATAGATAACTTGCTAATACAGGTCAAATTAGATAGATGGCGCTGCTCGCAAGTTCACAATACCTACGCAGTTCGTCCAAAGGGATGGAATTCGTTCCGCTGATTGGACGAGAGGATATAGCACAACAGCAAATCAACGATTAGGCTTCGGGATAAAACTTTTCTATTTTCTTTCGATCGATGTTTTGTATTTTTATGGTAAATTTTATTAACGAAAGTATTTACAAATGTTTTACGATGATATAATCTATCTGGATTTTAGTAGAAATTGAAATAAGAAAAAAAAAAAAAAAAAAGGAAAGAAGAGCGTCTAATGCTGTGTAAATGAATATACTTCAATATTTGAAGAATTGGCAATTTCAACTTATCCTCAAATTTTTAACCACTGTCTTATGACTGCAATATCTACAATTTGCACTAATTAAATTCTAGCAGTCTATTTTCTTATGACTTTCAGATCGATTTAAAAACGATGAGGTTTTATTGTACAATTCTTTAACTTTTTCCCCCTTTTCATCGTTTTCTCATAGCTTGTCCTTTACTTAATTTCAAAAATATCGCTACTTCTACTTCAAAAAATCTTCTTTTACATTTATCATTAACACGCGTCAAGTAGATGGAAACAAACATGAACCTATAGTGATCTGAAATTTTTGATTATTGTAAATGATTTCATTTAGAAAATAGTATAAATCGTGAGTTTTACAGATGAAAAAACAAATAGTAAATTAAAATAATAATAATAATACATTTTTACATATTTTAATCTTATTATTTATTCATACAAATCCGGTTTTTAAAAAATTACTACTTTTTAAAGTGGGGTAAAAAAAATGAATAATTTCACTTTATAAATACGAACAAATAGGCAGTAAAAGATTTTAATCTCTTTATGAAAATGGTCTATAATATTAAAAATGTATAGTATATCATCGAAAAACATTTGTAAATGCTTTCATTAATAAGATTTACCATAAAAATACAAAACATCGATCGAAAAAAAATAGAAAAGTATTATCCAGAAGCCTAATCGTCGATTTGTTGTTGTGCTATATCCTCTCGTCCAATCAGCGGGACGAATTCCATCCCTTTGGACGAACTGCGTAGGTATTGTGAATTTGCGCGCTGCTCCTATCACGTCAAAATTGTTCCAAAGCGTTCAGTAGATTCCTGGCCCGATCCAAGACCGGTCCAGGATCAGTGACGTCATCGCCCGGTCGCATTGATCCATCTCGGGCGCTCTACTGAACACGCTCTTGGCAAGTATAACTTTACCAAATTTCTTTTTAAATGATGACAGTAGATGGCAGCATCATAAATACATTGTCGCATTCTAAATATTGCCAGAAGCAATATTGAGAAACTGAAAATTACATGTATTTAAAAAATAAATAAATAAATGAAATTCTTTCAAAGGCAGAATTTAGTTTAGTACGAAGCAATGTTAATTTCAATCTGTAAAATTTTTATTTTTAAATTTAACTTTAATTTTTAATGTATTTTTTATCTCATATTTTGACCATAAAACTGGGCCACGTATTTTTTAAAATGACTGAAATGAATTAAAATGAAGTGTTACCACCTATATTTCATACTTTAGTTAATTTAAAAAAATCTAATTGTCGTGTCGAAAAACTGTTAGCGCCCCTGGATTTAGAGAAATCGTCCCTTTCATTTGGTACGGAATTTGTAAGAACAGGGCTGATATTTCAAATTTATTTTCCCCTTTTTTTGTGTTACACAAATCTGGTCTACAAAAACTGGCTACGACGTTTTTATCTATATTGAAACTAATAGTCCTCCATCCTAAAAAAAAAAAAAAAAAAAAAAAAAAAAACTTTTCTAAATCTTTTATGTTTTATACGAACGATTTGCAATTTTATCAAATCTATCAGGAATATAAAATGCAGACTTAACTACTTTTTAATTTCTTTCTTAAAATTTTTACTACCCGCCCTTTTTTCATACTTTTTTTTTTTTTTTCCCTTACAGAGTAATTTTTTCCATTACAATTAAATAAGAAGAAAACTACGTACGAAAAAAAAAAGAAAGAAAGAAAAAGCTGTTACGAAAAAAAAAAAAAAAAAAAAAAAAGCGCATACCAAAACTTTTACAGAATAAATTAAAAAGTTGTTAAGCATAGTCTTATAATTTTACAAAGTTTCATAATAGTTTTATAATTTACCAAGTTTCCTAATAATATTATAATTTTACCAAGTTTCTTATAAAATTATGTAAATAGATGGCAGCATCATAAATACTCAAAATTTTACAGAATAAAATAAAAAGCTGGTAAGTACGAAAATGTATTTCAATCTATATTTCCCCCCTTATTATCTAACTAACATATTTGCCAACTTTAGTAATTTTTTAGCTTTTGGAAATTTGTTACATATATCTGTAACACCTCTCACTGATTAAATAAAGTTAAAAAAAAAAAAAAAAAAAAAAAAAAAATCAAAATTAAAATTTTCCAAGTGCTAAAGCTGGCAACTATGCAACTAAGTTAGCAATTTTGACAAAATTTGAAAATGTTTTACAGTTTTTATTTGAAAAAAATATTTAGAAATTTTTTTCCAACTAGGTTTGTAATATGGCTAAGTCTATCAGAGTTAAAAAGTATATTATCGTTTTAGAAATAAAAAATATTTATTAAAATATTAATATATATTAAAATATTCTGATTTAAAAAAATATTTTAATTAAAAATTGATATAAAATTAAAAATTAAAAATTAATAACAAGTTGATCATGAAAAAAAAAAAAAATTGTATAGTTTTGATAAAAATAAAAGTAAGTTTAACGAGTTTGCCAAATAATTTTATAATTCTACCAAGTTTTTTTTTAAATTATAACAATAGATGGCAGCACCATAAATCAATGTATTTTCTGTCCAGAGCCTCCTCTATGTCAGAGGCAATGTTGCGAAACTGAATCAATATGTTTAAAAAAAAAAAAAAAGAGGATTTTTTTTTTTTTTTTTTTTTTGGCAGATCACCAGGCTCGTGACTGGAAGATCGCGGGTTCGGTACTCGAGCCGTCCAAAGACCGTCGTGTACGCTAATGGTGGCTGGTGCACGTAAAATCTGTCATAGCTGGAATCTCCTCCATGTTCCCATCAAAATTATACCTTTGAAGGTCACCGAAGCGGGAGAGCCATCCCTTCCATCAAGGATCAAAATTGTGATGGCACGTCTCCGGACCACCTCTAGGGGTGAGTCCTAGACCGTCGCCAATTACCCATTCTGCAGCACCAGTGCAACGTAAAACACAACCAACCAACCAACCTTCTTCCAAGGTTGCAACACAGCACCCTCCCAAACTCTGACCACTGTCAATGCTGCTTGATTTTCGTTGTTAAACAACCAGTCAACTTTCTAATGCGGAACCGTGAAAAGAGTGAAAGCCTATAGATTCATTATTGTAAATGAATATCTCTGAACAAAACGCATCGTTATTAGAAGAAAATTATTTGTAAGCATACAGTCGGCAGCAAAATTATTGAAGCACTAGCAATAATTTCTACTTAAAAGATGGGCACCTAATACTGTTTTGTTACAGTCGGCAGCAAAAGTATCCCAGCATTAACAATAAATCCCTGTCTTAAAAAAGTACACTTAATACTATTTTGTTAAACAAATCTTTGTCGAGTCATGTTCGTAGTCAGTCTAAGAACATGATTCGACAAGGATTTATTTAACAAAACAGTTTTAAGTGTACTTTTTTGATATCGGAATTATTGGCTAGTGCTCGGATACTTTTGCTGCCGACCGTAAATAAATGTTTGTCCAGTCATGATCTTAATCTTATGCTGTTGAGGATAAAAATTAACGATCAAACTTAAAAAAAAAAAAAAAAAAAAAAAAGTGTGGATGTGTGCTTCAATAATCTTGCTGCCGACTGAATTCGCTAATATTAATTGAAATGAGGGGCGGTTCATGTCATGATATTCCTGATACGAAAAACTGATACATTTAGATTTTTTGTCCCAGTAATATGTACAAACATTCATTTTCTTTTTCAACTTTAAGATGTTGAAATGCGAATAATGTAAAATCTATTTTTATTTATTTATTTATTTATTTATTTATTTATTTTAACTTAAATTTCAAAACCACCAGAAGCCATTATGACTTTCTGTCAGTCTGTATGTCTTCTGTCCGTCTGTAATAATGAATTTTTTTCTTGTATGTAATTGTATACTAAAAGGTCTGTAGCATTATTAATGGCTATTCTATTGGTTGCCTATATACAACCTCTAAAAAGTAGCTATTAAATAACTTCTGTATGGAAATGCATGCATTTTTTTTTTTTTCTTTATTAAATATATGTACAGTTGGTAACAAAAGTGTCCGAACACTAGCAAAAATTCCTATGTAAAAAAAGTACACTTCATACGGTTTTGTTAAATAAATCCTTGTCGAATCCTGTTCTTAGTCAGTCTAAGAACATAATTCGATAAGGATTCATTTAACAAAATCGTATGAAGTGTACTTTTTTTACATAGGAATTTTCGCTAGTGTTCGGACATTTTTGTTACCGACTGTATACAGTACCCGAAACTTATTAAAATCACATTCGTTCTGAGCTAAGGCGATTTTAGTAAGAGGCTGATTTTTATATCCGGCGAAAGTTTCTGCACTGAAGAAAAAGGTATTATTTTCCCTTAATTTGGATTGAAATTTCAAAATGTAACAAATAATGAAATTAATAAACAATATTAATTAATTTTTGGCAGATAATTAATTAATCGCATCTTCAAAATAAGTACATTAAACATATCCCATGTTCCGATGCGCTTTCTTATGAGGCAAATCTTCATTACTTTGCTAAAAGTTCATGCTGTTCCTGTGAATTTAAAATATTTCCGTTAGATTTACAGTTATTTCAAAATAAGAACCACAAATTGCCTTTTAATAACTAAAAATAAAAAAAATATATATCACTTGTGAATCAAATTAAATTTGGATCTTATTGCCTGTTTTGAAGAATATGTCCCTTGAAATTGTTACTAATACAAGTGATGTGATGAGGCATGTTTAATTTGTAACAATACTTCAAAAGTAAAATTTTCGCCAAGAAGAGATAATGGAGAGATTGCTGTGTTTTATTTTCTTTTTTATTTCAAAAATTAAAAATCACAGCGTAAATAAAGATTTGTTTAGTGTGCATGAGGGACATTTTTGCTGCCGAAGATTTTTTTTTTTTTTTGAGTCTATTAACCGGCGATGCTGATTTTATTAAGTAAGCGGTTTTATAAGTAGTTTGTATTGATCTGATTTTGGTCCTAGCAATTTGATCAGATTAAGCGGCTGATTTTATTAACCAGAGAATTTATTAAGCGGCGGTTACTGTATATACTTTTTTTGGCTTTAGACTTACAGATAATAACAGAAATTCACCTATTATTTGCATACATTTTTCATGCATTCAAAATCAGAAAACGTGTAAGACAAGGAGACACAATTTCACCTAAACTGTTCAATGCAAGAAGTTTTTAAGAAACTAAAGTGGGAAGTGAAAGGCCTAAAAATTGATGAAGAATTTATAAATCATCTGAGATTTGCGGACGATATTGTACTGCTTGCTACTTCATTTGAGGATTCACAAAATATGCTTCAAGAATTAAGCAAGTAAACTAAGCTCGTTGGATTGAAACTAATCTGAAAATCTCTATGTCTTGTCGTTTAGTTGTTACTTTCTTCTATATGTAATATAGAGAAAGTATTGGATTCGTAAAAATTTTCGACCTCGGGTTTTTGATGGATTTACACGTTTTGAGAGCTGCAGAATACGATTTGACTATTTTTAGAAAATGTCTGTCTGTCTGTCTGTCTGTCTGTGTGTGTGTGTGTGTGACAAAATTTTGTGGCAACTGTATCTCAGGAATTACTGCACAGAATTTCATACAAATTGGTATGTAGTTGCACCTTGACATAAATTAGTGCCTATCAACTTTTGGTAAAAATTGTCTTACAGGTTGCGTTGCCATCCCGCTTTTTCTAAATTTTTAACATGGTGATATAGGACAAAATTTTGTATAAATGTGCTTAAAGAGAATTATTTTTTAGTAATCATTATGAAATTTACAAGATTTATTTATAATAGAGATAGTCAACTGGGAAAAAGTTTTTGTATGTGTAGAAGCCTCGCCACCCCCCCTGGGGGGTAAGTCCCCCCTCGAGGGGAGTAAATTTTCAAGATGGGTATCTTTCGAAAGGTCTCATCAATACCTTTAAAACGAATGGTTGAACTATAAATCTGTGATAATTTAAAACAAAGTTATCGATTTTTTTTTACTTTTAACAAAAAAAAACTTAGAAAAAAATCGTTTTTTTTTTTTTTTTTTTTTTTTTTTTTTTAACGAAATTTAACCAGACTTGGTAGTTAGTTGGCCCCTGACATAAACTGGGGCTAATTAGATTAGGGGATCAATCGCTCAACAGGCGGCGCTGTGATCGTATTTTTTCTAAATTTTTAACATGGCACTATAGGACAAAATTTCGTATAAATGTACATAATGAGAGTTATTCTTAACCTGTGATTGTGAAATTAATATGAATTATTGATAACAGTAGTAGTTAATTAGGAAAAAATTTAGGGCATAGCTTTTTTTTTTTTAATTATTATTATTATTTATTGTTACTGCGTGAATTTGCATAGGAAAATATAGAAGAAAGTCTTGTGGTGGCCACAACATACTAGTTTTTGTTTGGTTGTCCAGAACGTGATTTTGTTTCAAAATTGTCAGCTTTTGACAGAATATGGTAAATACCAGCCCTCCTGCGTCCAGTTTTTCTTTAAATGTCCACAACTTTCATTCCACGAGCTTTGAAACAATCATTTTTCAAAATTTCATTATCCGCGTTTGTAATGATCGATAGATGGCGCTCTCTGAACTGCAGTTGTTAGTAAATATAACAGCCACGTGTATTTATTATTGTTCTTTCTCCGCCATTTCATCATGGAAAGTCGACTGCATAATATGATGATATGCAGTGGTGTGATAATTTCACCTTAGCCCACCAGAGGGCGAGCATTTCATTACAATCGCGGATTGGAAAACAGCACATTGCGAGGCATCTGTACAATCAGTCAATAAAAGAAAGACAGCTTTGCTTTTATCTCAGAAAACTATTACGTCACAAGTACATAACCTTGGAATATGCAAATTTGAAGATCAGTACTTCAATCAGCTTTTGACACTGGTTGTCTATATATTTTTGGGACAGCATTATTTTCGTTTTATTTTTTTATATTAAATTTATGTGCGTTTAAAGTTCTTTAAGTATTTCATTATTTGTATTACGTCAATACATATTTGCATAATTTATTTCGTCTTTCTTACTCATTTAATTAGCTCTTAAAGGGAAAAAAAATGGTTGTCTATAAATTTTTGGGACGCACTGTAGACAAATTGTTTACGTAATGAAATCATTACAGTTATCACGATTTTCAGGATTCTCAACAGAAGCTATTTTGAATACCACTTTTTATGCTATAAAGCAGTCTTTGTACAATTATTTCGAAGACATGAACTGCAATGAATGAAGTTTTTTTTTTTTTTTTTTAATAGTAAAGTTGCATACATATATATACAGTCAGCAGGAAAATTATTGAAGCACACATCCTAATTTTTGTTTAGTTCGATCGCTAATTTTTATCATCAACTTATCAAGCAGTACTCGTATAAGACAAAAATTTTGACTCGACAAATATTTATTTAACAAAACAGTGTTAGATGTCCATCTTTTACTTAGGAATTATTGCTAGTGCTTCAATAATTTTGCTGCCGACTGTACACACACACACACACACACACATATATATATATATATATTAGGTCGTTGCAAAAGTTCGTGCGGACGCGGACCATTTTATTGCCTCCAAAGACGAGAGCTTCTATCGCCGTGGTATACATTTGTTACCCGAAAAATGGGCAAAGGTTGTAGAAAGTAATGGCGAATATTTTGATTAAAAATTGTCATTTGATTTGATGTATTTTTATGAAATGAAGCAATAAAAAACCACATGAATTTATGCAAAGACCTAATATATATATATATATACAGGGTCAGCAAGAAATAAGTTGCCCACTTCAGATGGCTCTAGAATCCGTCCTATTGGTCCAAATGACATAAAATTTTAACTGCATATAATTCAAATGTTGCGCTTGACATTTATTAAATAAATAAAAAGAAAAAATAGTACAAAATTCCGCCAGTAGGTGGCGCTGTAATACACACAGCCATATTTAACATGCTTTAAAAATATGCGTGAAAAATAAAGTAACATTAATAAAACTGCTCAATAGGATACCCTTCATGTTCAACAATGTGCTGTAATCGCATAATCATATTTTCAACAGCTGACCGGAGTAAGTCTGCCGGAATATCTAAAACATGGCGCCGAATGCTGTCCTTCAGATCAGGCAGAGTTGATGGTCTTTGACGGTAGATATTGTCCTTTATCCAAAGAATAATGCTAATAGGCATGCACTGAAACACAAATGCTGTTTCTGATTTTGAACATATGCAAATAAGTACCATTTGTGTTATAGCGTCATCTATCGACGGAATTTTGTATTAAATTTTTTTATTTAATAAATGTCAAGCGCTTCATTTGAATTATCTGTAGTTAAAATTTTACCTCATTTGGACCAATAGGATGGATTCTCCTTCTGAAGTGGGGGCAACTTATTTCTTGCTAACCCTGTATATATATATAGATAAGATTGCTGAGAAACCTTCTATTTGTCTACTAATAATTAAATACAGTTCTTATATACACACACACATATAAGACTGCTGATAAACCTTCTATTTGTCTACTAATAATTAAACAAAGTTCTTATACACACACACATATATAAACTAATAAATTAACTATATAAATTACATTAAAAGAACATTCATCAGTTTTACCAGAAGTAAGATTAAGTTTAATTTTTTCGTAAAGTTTGTTACAGTTTCATCACAAGTATACATCTCTTTTTATGTAGAAGAAAATTTCAATTCTTTTTTTATTATCTTCGTATTTTATGATTATAAATATGATTCAATTTGATTTTTGTAGAAATACCCACCAGCCCTCCCTCCGAGTGGAATGTCCCACCATCCTTTTTCAAAAGTCTGTTTTCATTTTTATAGATTTTTTTCAGTTTTTAATATTTTATAATTTTTTTTTTTTCGAGTTTTTAAGTTTTATACTTTTTTTATACTTTTTTATTTTATAGTTTTTTTTTTTTTTCTCTCAAAAGTTTTTTTTTTAAATTTAGATCTCTTGGCTCAGTCACTGTCTTGGGATCTTTTCATTTTCTAATTAAATTTCTTTCTTTCTTCCAAAATTTTCGTTATAAAATGAGTTCCTTTTTCATAAATAGAGTTATCCAGTGAAGTCTTCGACATTATATATAATATTAAATTTAAACCTAGAAAAATAAAATAAAAATCAGAATGAAATCTAAAAGTTTCTAAAACAATCAACTTATGTATTTGAAAGAGTCATTCATATGTATGCATAGCTATTCGAACACTAACACTGTCACTTTAGAATGATTCAATGAAATCTGTATTTTTTAGCTTTCAGGTTATTATTATGTTTCGAATCTAAAAGATTATTCTCGAATAAGCTTCTATGTCAGTTTCTGAATTACCTTTAACTATCCTTTCATATTTACTTTCCGAACACTATAGTGAGGAAAGTATCGTAATCATGTCAAAAATCCGAATTTGAGATTTTCATGTTTCTATACGTTTCGAGGTCCCCCGAGTCCGTTTACACTATTTTTGCGATGATACATGTATGTGTGTGTGTATGTATGTGTGTATGTCTGTGAGTGAACACGCTAGCGTCTAAACGCTTTGTTCGAATAAGATGAAAGTTGGTACGTATGTTGTAAGTCACCATAATACGAACCCTATAGATTTTGGTGAACCTAGCACTTATAGATTTTTTACAGGGACACCAGGAAAAATTCTTTATCATTATGGCCTATGCGGCCAAATTTTTAAAAGTGCGATAGCGTCTAAGCGCTTTATTAATCTGAGCAAAAAATTTGTACACATGTTATAGGTCAGAGTTGCACGAACTGTATAGATTTTGGTGAATTTAGCACTTACAATTTTTTTTACAGGGGCACAAAGAAAAATTCTTTATCATTATGGCCTATGGGACCAAATTTTTTAAAAGTGCGATAGCATCTAAACGCCTTATTCAATTGAGCTGAAAATTTATATGAATATTATAAATCACTGTTGCACTAACTATAAGAATTTTGGTGAATCTAGCATTTATAGGTTTTTACAGGGACACAACGAAAAATTCTTTATCATTATGATCTGTGGGCTCAAAGTTCAGTAGCGTTCAATAAAACATCTTGCAATATAGGGAGAAAAATACTCAAGCACTCTGTTATGGTTTTCTCTCTTTTGTTTGCTTAACAACTCCTCTTTCTTTATCTACAGAACTGTTAATGACTCAATGTTCGGAAAGTCGAGTGGAGTCACTCCAGATTTTTTAACAAACACAATATAACGATTCTGATAGAAAATCTTAATTTAAGCAGAAGACGCGGTCTGTTTTTTTCATTATATTTAGAATAATCTAAGGGGAAAAAAAATCAAAACTAACACGCTGATTTAATTGTCAGTCAAGTTATTACTCTTAATATTTCTTAAATAGATGTAGTTACAGAAACAGAACGGGCCGCCATTGACGTTTGACTACCTGATGCATGCAGTAGTTTTCGAAAAATAAAATATGCATGTCAAAATTACTTAATACTCTTTTATTTCTAATTAACCCTAAATAATACCCGAGAAAGCATAATTATATGCCCTTTTTTATACGTTACTGTAATTTGTGCTCTTAACATTTCATTCAAAAGGTATGCTAGCTAGTTTGGAATTTTCAAAGTTGCTAAATTTCATTTTTGGAACATTTTCAATATTTTGCATCAACGATTGTCAATCACAGCATTGGAGCTCATTAAAGGAAAAAATGTGTTAAAACTCTCCCGTGAATAACTTTTTCGTAGTATAAACTTTATTGGTATGGTTGCTAAATGTTATTTACGTAAAATAAATACACTTATTTTGTAATGTTGTTACGAATTAGGGATTTTCTGACAACATAAGAAATTTTTATTAATCATTGCTTTCGATATATATATATATATATTACTTCAGCCACGTGTGAATTTCAAAGGATAAAATTTCTGCGTTTCCTTTATTTTAAGTTTGTTCAAAGAATGCAATCCCATTCGATTTCCATCGCTCTTCTAAATTAAGGATTGAAAAGTTAATAGTTTCATAGTTTGCTGCGTAATTATGCTTCGAAAACAAAAATAACAATTTAAAATTTTATTGCACTGTTGAAACTTTACAAATGTAACCTTTATTACTTTTCTATAAATAAGATGAAATCGCAACAGATTAACAAACTACGTGTATTGCGAAATCCATCAAAAGACTCTACTCCTGTGCAATAAAATTTTATGTCTAACCGGATCTGATGACCCAATGCAAGTATTTTAATTTATATGCAAAGCACTTTCTTATTCAATTTGACACCAAACCAATGTGAATTACGGTCAATTATAATTAACGAATCTATTTCAAGTGAATCAGCTTGATTTTACTTGTAAAACTCTGACAACAATTTTAAGTGAAATATGTTATTTTTGTTTACCGTTGGCAACACTTTTTTTTTACCTTCTGGATGAGCCATAGGTATAGTAATAAGACATAAGTTGATCATAAACTCGGAGTAAGACAGTCATTTTAACGTCTATTGGCCGAATTTCTCCGATTGAATACACACGGATAATATAATAAATAAAATTTATGAATGATTTATGTACTAAAGGTGAATAAAAAAACTCCAGATACAGTTTCAAATTCATTTTTCTAATCTTTCTTTTTCGTTTTTCGTTTTTCCATACTATATTTAAAAGAACTTTAAAAACTCCATCTTACTTACTAATATAAATTTTTAAAAATATTAAAAAAAAAAAAAAAAGTTTCCATTGTTTCATAATCCGCGATTGTAATGAAATGCTTGCCCTCTGGTGGGCTAAGGGGAAATTATCACACCATTGCATATCATCATATTATGCAATCGATTTTCTATGATGTAATGGCGGAGAAAGAACAATAATAAATACACACGTGGCTATAATATTTACTAACTGCAGTTCAGAGAGCGCCATCTATCGATCATTACAAACGCGGATAATAACAAAGCAACAGATTATAAAAATTATATTTTTCACAAATTAGTCAAATATAACTTTTTTAAGAAAATTTATTTTATTTCCTTTCATATATTTATTAGTCAATTGAAAGCCACAAAATAAATCGGTATTTTGAAAATTTATCCATATTCTATTTTGTTACAATTACCGAGTTCCAATACCAACTAATGGCTGATGCCAAAAAAATTTTTCGGCATCAAAAATCCCTTGTTCTATAACAAGCGGATGATAGATCTATATAAAGTACTATATCTATGGGATGAGCTTACATTGTCGTCGACAAACATAATAAAAATTCATTCATACCGAAATGCTGTCAGCTGTAAAATTTCAGAGAGAGCCCTTTTGAATAACTGATTGTACATTTTTTATACATTCATTTGATCTGTATAAATAGAGCAATGAGTGTGTCGGGGGAATACATCCGTGCAGACCACTCCTACTTTTGATTGGTCTATATTTAACTACTTTGGTGATGAAAGTCGGCCATTTTTTTTTAGCAGAAACTGTTGATTTTTTTAAAAAGATACTGCATAGATGTTATACTTTTTTAAAAGAGCTCTAAAAACTGTTCATTTTTTGTGAGGACACTACATACATCAAGTTATTAGATTTAAAGATATTACGTTGCAAAGTTTCACAACGCGATATCATTGGATTGCTTTTATCTTAAAATCAGAGTCTAATATTAAACAAAAAACAGTCTAATATTAAAGAATAATGAATAACTTTTTAAAAAGTATCAGTTTTGAAGTTCTAAGATCTGTAACTTTTAAATTACAGCGTGCTTATTCCCCATACATAATCCATTAAATTTGTAAACAATTGTTGATTCATTCTTGAGAATCATTCACATAAGACCATACAGCAGCACTATTGTAAAACGAGTGCAAAACGGATAAAAGAAATATCTTACTTAATTTAATTTGTAATATGTTATTTTGACTTTTTGACCTTAAAAGGAATTTTTAATTATATTACAAAGCCCAAAATGTGATATAGAAAATAAATAGGGATTCAATTCTTTTGAAAATTCATTTAAATTTAGTGATCAGCGAAGCGGGTGTAGCTTGCTAGTTGTACACATTTCTGAATGTACATTCAGAAGTATTCAACTTCATTTTATTTACAAATATCTCATTTTGGATTATGCACTGTTTTTTGTACTCAAAGTACATATTTTTATATTTTGAAATGCAATTGTGGTTTTTTGGACACGATCACATTTTCGATCAACACCGCACATATTTAGGTTAATTGTCAGTTTAACCTTTTCAGTTATTTTTAACACTAAACATACCACGACGGGTCAAATGACCCATTTTAAACTTTTCGTCAGAATTTCTTGCAAATAACATTATCACATCGTCCATGTTTCATGTACCAAATTGTGCTAAATAATATATTTTTGCTATACATAGTAATATATATAATACTTTAAAGATGGGTCATTTGACCCGCTGTGGTATTAGTCCAAGCGGCGGCTGCAAAAAATTGACTTGATAAGGTATGAAGCTGATTTTTTTTCTATAGATAGAATTCATTGTTACAATGGAAATCTGATAGGGTTGCCTGGTCAAAGCCGTCAAGTTTAAGAGAAACAACCTCACTTCCGGTTACAATTTAAACGATTTTCGAACCCCACAAGTGTGAAGATGAAACCGGTGCTAAAATGTAGAGATTAATATGCTCTTTAAAATAGCATAGGGTTGCCTGGTCAAAACCGTCAAGTTTCAGAGGTTGCCTCGATAACAGGGGTCAAATTTAAACGATTTTCGAACCCCACAAGTGTGAAGATGAAACCGGCGCTAAAATGTAGAGATTAATATACTCTTTAAAATGGCATAGGGTTGCCTGGTCAAAGCCGTCAAGAAACAGAGGTTGCCACGAAAATAGGGGACGTATTTTGCGATTTATTTACCCAAGTAAAAAGTGATTTACCCAAGTGTAAAGATGAAACCAGCGCTAAAATGTAGAGATTAATATGCTCTTTAAAATGGCATAAGGTTGCCTGGTCAAAACTGTCAAGACCCGGAGGTTGCCTCGAAAATAGGGGTCAAATTTAAACGATATTCGAACCTCACAAGTGTAAAGATGAAACTGGTGCTAAAATGTAGATGATTAATATGCTCTTTAAAATGGCATAGGGTTGCCTGGTCAAAACCGTGAAGTTTCAGAGGTTGCCTCGATAATAGGGGTCAAATTTAAACGATTTTCGAACCCCACAAGTGTAAAGATGAAATCGGTGCTAAAATGTAGGAATTAATATGCTCTTTAAAATGGCATAGGGTTGCCTGGTCAAAGCCGTCAAGAAACAGAAGTTGCCACGTAAATAGGGGAAGTATTTTACGATTTATTTACCCAACTGTAAAGATGAAACCGGTGCTAAAATATAGAGATTAATATGCTCTTTAAAATGGCATAAGGTTGCCTGGTCAAAACCGTCAAGACCTGGAGGTTGCCTCGAAAATAGGTCAAATCTGTCAAGTAAAGCAGTCAACCACAAAAAAAAATAGGCGAGTTTTGAAGATTTCTTAACGAAGTGTAAAAAAATACGAATAGCATTAACAAAGAAAATGAATAAGGATGAAATAATATGAATATTTGAAAGGTGCAGCTGGTTCCAGAATATACAGCGTAGGAGTTATTTTAAAATGGCATATTTTTGCCTGGTAAAATTCGTAAAGAAATAGAGTCAGTCTCCAAAAAGCTAACGAATATTGAAGGTGTTTATTAACACAAAGTGAAACACACATGAAGACTATTTAAAAAAGGTTAAACACGAAATTATTAATATTTAAAAGATGAAATTGCGAGCTAAATGTAGAACATACAACACTTTCAATTTGCTTACGATTGTGCTTCAAACCTGTATAGCGGTCAGCTTAGAAAAGGAAGCGAATTTCAATATTCGTTTATTTTATTTGTTTAATGATATAAGAGATTTTAAAGCATAAAGAAAATTAAATTATTATGCGTGACCATTCTTTTTCTTTTTCTAATCTGTATAAAACTAATTTCAGCTCACGAGCTCGTTTTTTCCCCATTTTTCAATACTTAAAATATTCAAATTGTGTCAAAGTATTGAGAAGATAAATTCCATGAAAAAATGTATGCGGCTGCTTTGTAGAATTTTATACGAAAATTTTTGGTTGTGCCGATTTTGTTATATTAAAAATTTGTCAATTTTAGAAAATTTTCTCAATTAATTCTTTTATATATAATTAAAAATAATCAATAATACCTTCTCAAAATTAATTATGGGTTCAAATAAAGCGAAAAACATTTTTAAAAAATTGACAAATTTTTCGCGTTTCTTAATAACCATGAATTAATTAATGAAATTGAAATTTGTAAATCTTTCTGCAAATCTGAAATAAAAGTTTTTTTTTTATTTTTATTTTATTTAATTATTTATTTTGTATACTAACAGATTTTTTTATTATGAGTTTCTTGGGCATTATTATGTTCATTTCTGTTAACTTTTGCGGGCGTATTTTCTCATCTGTATTCGCATGCTACATTTTTAATTTTTATTATTAATTGGTTGTTTTTATGGGAAATTTTAGAACAGTTTCATTACAGTTTATTTATTTTTTTCTTTTTTAAATACTTTTTATATTTTTTCTTCACATTGTATAAGAAACCCTTCAAAATTAGCTTTTTTTTTTTTTCGAGGCAACCACTATTTCTCGGGATTTTCACCTGGCAACCCTATGATACTCTAAAGAGAATATTATTCTCTATTTTTTATAAACGGTTTCATTTTTAAATATGTTAGGGTAAGAAAACCGCTAAAATTCGCCCCACCCCCCACCCCCACACGCACACACTTTTCGTGGCAACCTCTTTTCTTGGCGGTTTTGAGACCATATTATTCTCTACATTTTAGCACCGGTTTCATCTTTGCACTTGGGTAAATCATTTTTTACTTGGGTAATTAAATAGTAAAATACGTCCCCCTTTTTCGTGGCAACCGCTGTATCTTGACGGCTTTGACCAGGCAACCCTATGCCATTGTAAAAAGTATATTATTCTCAACATTTTAGTACCGGTTTCATCTTCACACTTGTGGGGTTCGAAAATCGTTTAAATTTGACCCCTGTTATCGAGGCAATCTCTGAAACTTGACGGTTCTGACCAGGCAACCCTATGCCATTTTAAAGAGCATATTAATCTCTACATTTTAGCACAGGTTTCATCTTCACACTTGTGGGGTCCGAAAATCGCTTAAATTGTGACCGGAAGTGAGGTTGTTTCTGTTAAACTTGACGGCTTTGACCAGGCAACCCTATCAGATTTTCATTGTAACAATGAATTCTATCTGTAGAAAAAAAAATCAGCTTCACACCTTATCAAGTCAATTTTTTGCAGCTGCCGCTTGGACTATATAGGAATAGGTATACATGAAGTGTCGGTAGGTTTAGTGTTAATGTTTAGCGGGATCAACTCATTTCATATGCTTGTTGTTCAGTATATAGATCGAGAAAAGTAATCGTCAAGATATTGAAAATATCTCTCCAAATATACACGAGTGTTGAAGAAATATGAAGATAATACACATGCCCAAACGATATTTACAATGAATGCGTAATATCAGCATATATAGTTACGCTCATCTCTGACTGACCTGTCACGCTTAAAAATGCTAAGAGATTTCCTTGAACTCTGTGTGTGAACGCCACCTAATTTTCATACTTTAGTTAATTTTAAAACAGCTAATTGTCCGATCGATATGCTGTTTAATCCGACGGATTCAGAAAAATCGCCCCTTTCATTTGGTAAATTATTTGTAACGAATTTTTGATTATGAAAATAGACATAGCTTTAAAATAGACATTTAAATTTTAATTGATGCCATTTTTTTTTTCAGCATAAAATGAAATGTGCTTTCACGTGGAATATATATATATATATAATATTAAATTTGCTTATGCATAAGAAAAAATGACGTCTTTAAAATAATAACAATAATTTTAAAGTTAACGAAGAGATAAATTAAGTGCGAAAGGCTTGCTAGCAAATGAATTATTTGAAGTGAGAAATAAATTCAACGGGCACCTTAGTCACCCTACACTACAACTAACTAGTAGATAAAAAAGATGTAAATGTGAAACAAAGATTTACTAATACATACATAATTTATACTTCGTAACATTTATAATTCATCCACTGGCAAAACAAGTAATTTATTCATTCTATTATGTAACTTATTATATATCTGTTTCTAAAGTATTGATAAAAAAAAAGTCTCTATTATACATTGTAAATAAATATGGTTTCTGCAATTGGAAGATAAAAGCACTATTTTGTTTTTGATGATTTTTAGATCACTTGGATAATTCTGTTCTAAACTTGTACATTTGTCATTGTTATCCAAGCAATATTGTATTTGCATTAACAATTCTGCATTAAAAAAAACAAAAAAAAAAAAAAAAATTCTTCATTGATGTTTTTTAACAAATCAAGGCTATACATTTCTACACATATAAAAGCAAAGTGTCGCTGATTCTTCTATCAACACCGAGTCTAAACCGCTAAAGCTAAAAATATGAAAATTTAGACTGTAGGTTTCTTTCATCAATAGTGCCCAACTCGCAGCCCCCGAGCGGAATGCGAGCCTCTGTGTAGATTTTTTCGCTCCGCTAGGAAACTAACGATATTTAAAGTTTGACATCTTTAATTAATGTATTAAAAATCCGTTTTGACTTTTCGAAGCGAAAATATCTTTCGACGAATATGGTAGCTAAATGTCCCACCTGTTGTACTGAAATGTTATTAGATTCATTATTCATTCTTTTTGTTATAGTTATTAGTATATAATCGTAAATTTTTCACGATTCTATTTGTTAATTTCTGAAGGAAAATAATTTAAATTAATGTATTCCTATTCAAGACTTCACCCTGCCCCGAAAAAAGTACATACATACATACATGATTCATACACTCATAATATATAGCATACACATACACACACACACACATATATATACGGTGCGGCCTGCCTTTCATGACGTAGGGGCACGCAAAGAACGGATTTAACGAAACGTAACCTATAAGGGATAAGAGCTCTGCAGTGGCTTACAAAAGAAGCTTAGAAATTAGCATAATGTCTTTTCTTAAGACCCTCATTAAGGTAAAAGATAAAAAATTTTGAAGTTTTTGAGCCTTATCACTGCAGTGATTTCAGAAAAATGATTCCTCAATGGCCCTAATTGAAGTAAGGGGTAATCTTCCTACCTTCAATTTGTAAAGCGGTGAAAAGGGGTACTTCTGGGTGCTTTGCTACGAATCTTTATTTTTCAATAGGCTTGGTCTTCACCAGAACTCAGAATAAACAATATAGGGGAGAACCGTGTATTATGGACCATCGTGTAATACGGACCATGAGGAAATTTATAGGTTCAACACTAGATGGTGAAATCATCTCATTGCTTTTAGTGAATATTATTGTTACACATGCCATGGAGTGACTTGTACATGCATACCTGTATTTGGACGATTATGAAATTGAGTTTTCGGTTTATAGGATCATTGATGTAACAAGTGTGTTAAAATGGAAGTATCACTTTCTGCTGTTAGGAAATTGTAATATAATTTTCGCGTTAATAGTAGCAAATGTACTTATTTTATGAACAATTTAGACATGCGTTTCATGGGCATCTATTTGCATAGCGATTTTTGATTGGAAACCACGTTGCTCTGTTTACGCGTGTAATATGAACCATGCAGTATTATGTAATATGGACCAGTGGTCCATAATAAAAACAGAGAGATTTTGTTAATGCTCTGCGTACATATGTCGCATACTCAAAGTCTTGAAGCTATAGAATAGGCCAGGGAAGCAGAGGTAATCAAATTATCACTTCTTTCGCACACTACCCATTGGATATAACCTTTAGACCTCCCCTTTTTTTTCGTCCATTTCTACTATTCCCAAGAGATGTACAAGTGTGTGAGGGAACATGCTGGACAGTTCGTTTCACAATTCCAAGCGTTTCACAATTCCAATTCACAATTTTCGGGAACGGGAGGGATCACTTATGGACCACTTGGTCCATATTACACATACGTTCGTGTAATATGGACCACCGATATGTAAATAAAATAATTATTTTCTGCAATTATTAATAGTTCCCAGAGTACTTTACCAAGTTTAAACTATGTAACTATGCAATTGTAATGAGCAGCCACCAATTAAATCTTTTTATTTTAATAATTTAAGTTTTATGAGCATTCTTGCTTAGGGGGTGGTTCTCTCCTATTACTAATGAGTCAAATTAATTGGCTAATTGCCTTTGCATTCATTTTCTTTTTTTTTCCCCTTTTAATTCTAATAACGTGAGAAGAACGTGTGTGAATAAATGCATTCAATAATTTGACTCAATTGTATAAAAAATGTTAGGTACAATATCATACATAATCTTACACATTGTTATTGTTATTGTTATTATTATTATTATTATTATATGTATGATAATACAGAATAATATAGGAAGAAAATTAATATCTAATTTGACCAGGAGATTTATATAATAACTCTATTATTTTAAACAAGTAGAGGATGTTGCAATAATTATATTTAACATTTATAAATATTAAAAAGAAAACTTACTTTTTTTTTTTTTTTTCGATTAAATAAGTCGTTTCTTTTAAGATGACATACGCTTCTAGAAAATAAAAACAAAATTTATGGCAGAAACTACAAAAATATGAATAAATTAAAAACAGTTGATACATTTTAAACCATTCTACTGTTTATACAAGAACATTTTTTGTTTTTTATCTTCACAATAAAATAAAAAATAGTTGTCTGAATAATATATATATATATATATATATATATATATATATATATATATATATATATATATATATATATATACTGTTCATGAGCATTATAAAGTGAATTCTAATATTAATTTGATTTTTTAACTTCTTATTTCAGAACATAACCCTCTTTTTCAGTCCGAGTTTAGTTTGATTAACATATCGCGCCCTGTTAATGAAAACAACACAGCTCGAAAAGGCAATATTTAAGAAAACTTAAAGATAAAGCTAAAGCATTGAATAGCATTGATATGAAATTAACACACAACTGCCTCTCAGGTGGATAACTTTCGAGATTGAGTTTGTGAGGCTTCTGTGTACGTGGAGGCACTTCATACACATTTTTAACCCTTTAACAATCTCGTAATTTTCAAGAAAACGGTAAAAAAAAAAAAAAAAAAAAAAAAAAAAAAAAAGCCTATTTTTCTTGTTCAAGAAAATTGTACAATATAAAGTGTATGAACAATATATGTATTCATTTTTAATTTTTAGTTCCCCATCATACTATAGGTATGGGGAACTTATGTAATCGTGAAAAATTTTGACCTCGGTTTTTTGGAATTTTTTTTTAGCATGAAACCAAGGAAATTTAAATTGCACGAAAACCAAGAATCAGGGTTATTATGACTTAATGTTGGTTTTCCAGTAAGTAGAAAAAATAAAAGTTATGCGTTTTAAATATTAAAAATCAATTTTATGAAAAGAATTTTACGTATAATTCAGTATTACAAATATTTAAAATTGGACAGTGCTGAAAATTGAAAATAAACCAAATATCTCCAGTTATACTTTAAATAGTATGCTATTTCCACCTACAGTGAAAAAAAATTCTGTAACTGACATCTAGAATCTAAATTGTGGCTCTAGAAAAAATAGTTCCATGTCATCCTTATAAATTCTAGTCCCCTTTGAAAGCGAGTTCTAGAAACCCCTATTAGAATTCTAGAGTGCTTGCCTATATTCTCGAGAGCAAAGTTATTTAAAAATCTCTGCATATAAATGTGAATACAAGAGGCGGGTTTCAGCAACTATAATCTTGGTATATGACCCAATTCTAGAAAACCAAGCGAGAATTTCTCGCAATACAAAAGATTCGGAATATTGTTCCACCATCTAGAAATGTGTAGACTAGAAATTCTTGATAATTTCGTGTATTCAATTTATTGGCGTGCCTTATGTGCATAGCTCGGAAATCTATATCTCTAGTTAAGGGATTTAGAAAATGACCTCTTATTCATTCTAGAGGAAGGGGGTATATATTTTTTTTTCTCAGTGTAGAGTGTAAAATAATAATATATATATATATATATATTTTTTTTTCCCCCCCAGGAATTAGAAAGGTTTGCCTTTAAATCTTTTTAGTGCGTTACTTTTAATTCAGCCCGGAAATATCACGGGCCACGAGAAATAGAGAGCGAAACCTCACCCCCCGCCCCCCCCCGTCATTTCCACGGGAGAGAAAAGGAAGTGATGAATGACAGAAATTGAAGTGTGATGCGATAACCCACACTGACAATAGATACTTATATAAACAGCCCAAAAATTATGCATGTCAATTGAACTGGGTCTTAAAAAAAAAAAAAAAAAAAAGAATGCAAGTTTGTTAGTAGTTGTAAAATTCTTTTTCAAGCTACACTGTTTGAGTACATTAAGAATGGTAAAATTTGAATTTGGAAACCAAAAGAAAACAACGCTGATATCGGTAGAGGAAGTAGATTTAGAATTACACATAGCTTTTCTGCATCCTTGCTTTATGTAACAATTACTTATAGATTTTTACTTTCATTACCCTACTACCATAGGTAATGGACGTATTGAATTCGGTCCAAAAATTTTATATCGAGTTTTCCCCTGATTTACACGTTTTAAGATCCCCTGAGTCCAAAAAAAAGTAGTTTGTGGCTACTGGTCAATGTGTGTATGTATGTATGTGGGGAATCTTCTGACTATCATATCTCCGAAACTAATAAAAATAGAACTACGAAACTTTAGAACTGATATAGGTGTGGTGTACAGATTAATTTTTGAAATTTTGGAGAAAATTGGAAAACCGGAAGCGGGACTGTAAGCCCGTATATCGAAAACGGCTCCAACGATTTTCTTCAAAGTTGCTATGTAAACACTCTATTAAATGTCCTTTCGAATGATATAGTTGATTAGTAAAATTGATAGGCGCTCTGCATAAATAGCTCAACTTTAGGTCTGGCAAGTGCGTTCCTTTATAAACTGTTGTACGGCTTTTTTTTTTTTTTTTTTTTTTTTTTTAACTCGCTATATTAACTCCCTTTTAAATATCTTTTTGTATGTAACTGTTGTTTTTCGGTTAATAACTGAATATGTCAAATTTTCGTAAAAGTTGGTATCTCAAAAACGGCTCTAACGATTTCCTTGAAAATTGTTACATAAATCCATTTTAGATACCGTTTCTTATGCATTACTTGGTTGTTACAGGAAAATTAACAGTAATCCTGCTTAGGTAGGTTAATTTTAGATCTCGGAAATTGGTGCTTCAAAAAATAACTCTACCATTTTTACTTCCATTACCCTACTACCGTAGGTAATGGAAGTATTGTATTCGGTCTGAAAATTCGATATCGGGTTTTCACCTGATTTACACGTTTTAAGGTTCCAAAAAAGTCCAAAAAAGTGGTTTTTGGCAATTGGTCAGTGTGTATGTATGTGTGTGTGTATGTATGTGGAGAATCTTCTGGCTATTATAGCGCAGAAACTAATAAAGATAGAGCTACGAAACTTTAGAATTGAAATACGTCTGGTGTACAAATGAAATTTCCAAATTTTGGTGAAAATTGATAAACCGGAAGTGGGACATCGGAAACCAGAAGTGGAACCGTAAGTCCGTATCTCAAAAACGGCTCTAACGATTTTCTTAAAACTTGCTTTATAAACACTCTATTAGATGTCCTTTCGAATGATATAGTTGGTTAGTTCAGGAAAATGGATAGGCGTCCTGTATAAATAGCTCAATTTCAGGCCTCGCAAAGCCGTTCCTTTAAAAACGGTTGTACGGATTTTTTTCAAACTCGCCATTTTAACTCACTTTTAAATATGCTTTTGTATGTAATTATTGTTTTCCTGTCAATAATTGAGTTTAACCGGAAGTGGGACATCGGAAACCGGAAGTGGGACCGTAAGTCCGTATCTCAAAAACGGCTCTAACGATTTTCTCCAAATTTGCTATATAAACACTCAATTAGATGTCCTTTCGAATGATACAGTTGGTTAATTCAGGAAAATTGATAGGCGTCCTGTATAAATAGCTCAATTTCAGGTCTCCCAAGGGCGTTCCTTTAAAAACAGCTGTACGGATTTTTTCGCTTATTTTTTACCTCGCTATATGTAAGCTTCGTTTTATAGGTCTTTATAAGTTTCTCTTACTGTGAAAATTTTATGTTTCTCCTTCTTTAGGTCACTTTTATGTTTTCTGATCACATTATCTCTCAAAAATGCGTATAATACGTGTGATAGTGGGTAATGGAAGTCGTGTGGTTGTTTCACACCAGATTTATTTATTTATTATTATTATTATTATTATTATTATTATTTATTATTATTTTTTAAACTTGCTATGTAAACTTTGTTTTATATGTTTTTACACAATATTAAATTTCTCATACTGGAAAAAATTTAAGTTTCTACTACGTCATGTCAATAATATGTCTTTAGATCACATTATCTTTTCTGATTACATCCTCAAAAAATGCATATAGTACGTGTAATAGTGGGTAAAGGAAGTCGTGTGGTTGTTCCCCACCAGATTTTTTTTCTTTATAAAATTTCATTACCAGAGTATACTGCATTCTCAATAACCAATACATTATTCAGTCTTTAAAAGTTGCGAAAAGAAAGTTATTATATAGCAATGAAATAGACACACTCCGTTCACTGTAAATGTATACGTCAAAAGTTAACGGTTAAATACAGTTATAATAAATAATCTCATACCTAAATAAGAAAAAAAGAAAGTTAAATTGAACACGTGCCATTTCTTAATTATATTAAAAACACTTTAAACACACGTAAATTTAAATTTTTATTTAAAAGATGTTAAATATTTTTTTATCCAAAGCTTTTTGCTTTAATAGTAAAGCATCATCAGGGATTTTTAATTATTCGTTTCCAATGAGCAGTTTTAAATATGTTTTCTTTTCACAGTCAACAGTTAAGTCTTTTAATAACGTGCTTAGCTTCTTGATCCAACCTCTAAAGGACTTCAAATTGCCTTTGCTGATATGCACGTTATTAAAAGACTTAACTGTTGACTGTGAAAAGAAAACATATTTAAAACTGCTCATTGGAAACGAATAATTAAAAATCCCTGATGATGCTTTACTATTAAAGCAAAAAGCTTTGGATAAAAATTTTTTTTAACATCTTTTAAATAAAAATTTAAATTTACGTGTGTTTAAAGAGTTTTTAATATATTTAGGTTAAATACAGTGTTTGACTTTCCCGAATTCGAGTGGCTAATTTTGCACACAAGGGACTTAAAGTGATATTGTAAATGAACACACGCTGTTAAAATTAAAGTGTTCAAAAATGAATCAATGGATATTAATATTGAAATGAGTACTTTTGCTTCAAAAAGGAAAATATGCTTGTCTCATTTATGAAATATCGCATATATTTTCAAATTCATCCATACTTCATAATTTATTACAAATATGCTGAATTAAAAGAAGTTCTTCAATAGAATTTCTAACAAATTTAAACGGAAAGCGCTCAGACACAAAATGGATTCCCTCAAATCTCCAGAACTATATTTCGTGGCGGATTCATTCTGGTTTGCGGAAAAATACACCAAGGAGAATCTACGGTGATAATATAGAGCAGTTTCATATGACGTCATAGTGACGTAAATGGAGGGCTATCAACTCCACGTGAAAATAAATAGACGCCATTTTTAGAACAGTAAGCAAATGGTTGGTTGGTTGGTGTCGTGTCCAATTGAAGTCAAATTCAAATCATTCCATGTGCCAAAATCACGGCCTTGGCAATGTCCACAATTTTGTCGCTATAGAGATTTCCCTGAAAGGGAAATTCGTCAAAGGCCTGTAAGCTTCTTATGATGGCCGGGCAGTTGAAAATGTGTTCTGGAGTGAGTTCCTTCTCCAGGCAGTTCCTACATGATTTGTAAGTTCTGGTGCCATCTGTATTTATTGTCATTCCACAAAAGTGTTGGGTTCTGAGTCTGGAGATAGTCTTGGTAATCATCCTGTCTGCATTGATAACACATAGTTGATGTTCCTTTTTGATGTGTTTTTCTTTCAGTCTGTATCTAGCAATTGCATTAGCGTCACCTAAAGTTACGGTGCTGCATATTTCCAAGTTTAAGTCCCTCGCTTCCTTCGCCAGCTTATCTGCTTCCTCGTTCTCTTCAATACCAACATGTGCGGGTGTCCACTGGAAAGTACAGCTTTTCCCAAGGTGGCAAATTTCCTCTAAGTAGTGATGGATATCTTGTGCAAGCCTGGAGTCTCCATTCTCTATCGCTTCCAGGGCAGCCCTTGAATCACAGAAAATGACGAGTCCACTAGTTTTATCAGTATCATTTAGAGAAATATACATTTGTAGGGCCTCAAGAATTGCTTTTAGTTCGCAAGTAAAATTAGAAGCAATGTTTCCTGCTCCTATACTTTTTTGCATTTTCATGTCATTAGTCAGAGTGATTGATATGCCTGCTCCTCCATTCAAAATAGTCTCATCTGAAGATCCATCAGTATAGAACAGTAAGCAAATGGCAGTTGAAAACAGCTCACAGCACCATGGCAACCGCGCATAGCAACCAATGATGGAGGGCACGCTGTTCGCGTTGCCATGCTGTTATCAGCTGTTTGCAACTGCCCTATTGGGACTCACGATGGTCGTGGCTAATTATTGAGCATGTTACAATACTCAGTAATAAGTACATGGGACTTTTAAATTTGAGTATATTTGCCTCGGAGCTATTTAGATAATGTAAAATACTCAAAATTGACGCAATTTTAATCATTTGTGAGCACTTTAGCTCCTGTTTCATTGTAATGGTTAAATAGCAGTGTTGCCAACTTTTGGAAATTTTCGTATTTAATATTTAACACTATACTTTAACTATAATGCTTATCTTATCATAATGTAATCAATGAGAAGAAAAATATACCGCTTTTCTCTAGAATGAATAAGTGGCCATTTTCTAAATCCTTTAACTAGAAATATAGATTTCCGAGCTATGCACATAAGGCACGCCAATAAACTGAATAGACAAAATTATCGATAATTTCTAGTGTACACATTTCTAGATGATGAAACAATATTCTGAATACTCTAAATATTCTGAATCATTTATATTGCGAGCAATTCTCGCTTGATTTTCTAGAATTGGGTAATAAACCAAGATTATAGTTGCAGAAACCGCCTCTTGTAGTCTCATTTATTTGCAGAGATTTCTAAATAGCTTTGCCCTCGAGAATATAGGCAAATGCTATAGAATTCTAATAGGGACTTCTAGAACTCGCTTTCCAAGGGGACTAGAATTTATAAGAATGACATGGAACTATTTTTTCTACAGCCACAATTTATATTCTAGATGTCAGTTACAGAATTGTTTCCCAGTGATCGACTACCTTATATATCAAATATTAATTTTTCAATAAAAATGTTGGCAACACTGTCCTACAGAAGAAAAATTGGAATATGTCTGCATATTTTAATTTCTTGACTGTTTCATAAAGTAAAATTCCAAATAAAATAATAAAGTACGGAACAAAATAAAAAAGGAAAGCAGTGCCTGTTCATAATAAATATATAGCTATAAAATGAAATGTATATACCTTTTTTATGAATGGAAAACAGGACAGCAGTCTTGTCTTTATTGGCTTTGTCTGTTTAGGAGGCTGAAAAAAGAATATATTTATATGTATACATATACATAAACATTTGATATTAAAAAGTACATCTAAAACTACAAATTTCCTTCTTTAATTACATAAATATTACAACGTAATCTTCCTTTTTTTTTTCGTTAAATTAAATGATTCTCATGCAAAATACATTTTTGGGTGTAATTTTCTTATTTTCAATATTTCACTTTTCTATTCCATCTTATATGACACCCCCCCTCCCATGTGGATAATTTTAAATTTCAGTATAAAGTGAGTATTTTGTCATATTTAATATTTTCGCTGTTAATTTCTCTCAATAATGACCTTGTGGATTTATATATACAGATAAAAGGACATCCTTTCAAACATATCTCACAGGAGGTAATAAGAATAAAAACCAAATTCAAAAAGTGAAAGAACTTCTTTCTAACAATCAATAGTAATAGATATGTGTACAAGCATATATATGTGTGTGTGTATGTGCTCTTTATCTATAACAGTATCTTACACGAAAAATATCTATTATGAAATCTTTATTAGTTTTAGAGACACAAAAGCAATATCTTAGAATTACTTGAAATTAGAAATTGTCATGATTCCGGTAAGATTCTTAACGTTATTACTACACTGTTATTAATTGCTTATCTTTTTTTCAACTGACCACTATTTTGTAATATATTTCTTTTTCCTACTTCGGCAACATTAAAGGTAAAAAATCATTTCATTTTTTCCGGATATTACAGAATAGAGTGTTTTATGTGTATTACATGGCTCCGAACCCCTGTATTTTCTAAAAAAGTGCGGGACGACCCATAAATGCTAAGCGCATAGTTTGTAAAAATACCCACAAGCATGCTGCATTAAAAATAAAAAAATTCGTCATATTTACTAAGGTAACGGTACACCGAGAAAAAAAATACAACGCCTTCCTCTAGAATGAATAAGTGACCATTTTCTAAATCCCTTAACTAGAAATATAGATTTCTAAGATATGTGCATAAGGCACGCCAATTAACTGAATAGACGAAATGATCGACAATTTCTAGTGTACACATTTCTAGAGGGTGAAACAATATTCTGAATATTCTAAATATTATGAATCTTTTGTATTGTGAGAAATTCTAGCTCGATTTTTTAGAACTGGGTCATAAACCAAGATTATAATTGCTGAAACCCGCCTCTTGTAATCTCATTTATTTGCAGAGATTTTTAAATAACTTTGCCCTCGAGAATATAGGCAAACGCTCTAGAATTCTAATAGGGGCTTCTAGAACTCGCTTTCCAAGAGGACTAGAATTCATAAGGATGACATGAAACTATTTTTTCTACAGCCACAATTTAGATTCTAGATGTCAGTTACAGAACTTTTTCTCAGTGTATATAATGTACTATGCACTCTTCAATATTTTATAATTTATTCCAGTAGGGTTATTTGATTAATTAGTGTTTTAATATTGAGACATTAACTTTAGATTATCATATATTATTCATGTGAAAATTCAATTTCAGATCTAGGGCATCTTTAAATGACTCAGTATCAAATTAAAACGATTATAAAGCGATCAAAGGGGGGAGTTTTGATCCAATATTGACCATTTGTTGAAAAAGATGAATTAAATTTAAATTGAATCTAATATTTAAAATTAAAAAATCTGGAGTGACTGCACTGGACTTTCCGAACATTGAGTAATTAACAGTTTTGTAGATAAAGAAAGAGGAGTTGTTAAATAAACAAAAGAGAGAAAACCATAATAGAGTGTTTGAGTATTTTCCTTCCTATATTACACGATATTTTATTTAACGCTTCTGAACTTTGAGCCCACAGATCATAATGATAAAGAATTTTTCGTTGTGTCCCTGTAAAAACCTATAAATTCTAGATTCACCAAAATGCTTATAGTTAGTGCAACAGTGATTTATAATATTCATATAAATTTTCAGCTCAATTATATAAGGCGTTTAGATGCTATCGCACTTTTAAAAATTGGGTCCCATAGGCCATAATATGATAAAGAATTTTTCTTTGTGTCCCTGTAAAAAACTATAAGTGCTAGATTCACCAAAATCTATAGGGTTCGTACTAGGGTGACTTACAATATACGTACCAACTTACAGCTCATTCGAGCAAACCGTTTACGCGCTAGCGTGTTCACTCACACACACACACACACACACACATACATCATCGTAAAAATAATGAAAACGGACTCAGGGGAGCTCGAAACGTATAGAAACATCAAAATCTCAAATTCGGATTTTTGACAGGATTACAATACTTTCCTCACTATAGTGTTCGGAAAGTAAAGAAGGAAGAAAACGCTTGTGTAATTACATACAACATATGAAATCTTTAATCCTGATAACATTTATACATGAAAATGATTCTTCTATAATTACGATTTTGAATTACATAAAAATGCAGTTTATTGGGAAATGAAATAAAAATACCCTTACCTTTACTTTACGATGGACAAAAACAAATCTGAGAAATCTTTGGAGTTTTGTATCTTCGTGAAACTGAAATATTAAGTAAAATAAATTACATATGCACAGAAATTTTAAACTAAAAAAATATGCTTAAGCATTTTTTGATGAATGATAGTCATATTCCTGATATATTCATTATTAGGCAATTAATATACCATTAAGTATTTTCAATAGTATTGAAAATTAACTACAGTGAAACTTGAATAATTCGAAATTCTGGATAATTCGAAGTTCTTACTCGGTCCCTTGGATTTTGTATTAAAATAATGTTAAAAAATAATGGATAATTCGAATTCTATTTTGGATAACTCGAATTTTTCATACGATTACCTTTAAAATATTACAGTGAAATTTGTTTCCGAGATTTTTCTCAGCTAAAGTGCATTTTTTTAAAAAATAGTTTTTCAAAAGAAGGATAAAGAAAGACAAGATAAACCCCTACCTAGTGCATCAGAAGATAGGGTCCATATACATGGTTTTTTTTAATTGAAAGTCATGTCTAATGAAGAAGATTCTATTTTTGTATCAATTGATGGGTTGAAGTCCTATGCTATGACACAAAGATTGTACTTAAAGAAGCAATAAAAAATATCTGACTATTTTTTAAAAAGTGTTGAGTAATTAAGCTCGTAAAAAATATTGATTTAATGGGAGGGGGAGAAATGTAGCAGTATTTTTAGATATAAAGTTTTTGTGTTAAATCTGTGATGGTAGAGTTTTAATTTTTAAATTTATATCTTCTTTTTGACAAAATATTATACGAATTTTTGGATATTTCGAATTTTTCTCTGGTCCCTTCAACTTCGAATTATCCAAGTTCAACTGTATTTTAATAGCAGGAGACTTGGCGTTGGAATATTAAAACAGGAATAAACTACTACGTTAGAAACGCCAAAGAAAAATTATTGAGGTGCATACAGCTGTTTCGGTAGCCTAAAGCGTACCGTCTTCAGTGCAAAAAGAATTCTGAATCTGCAGAAGTGCTCGTATATATAGGAGAGGGACCGGATTTAGTTCAACCAATAGGATTACGGAAGAGGTGGGGAGTGTGGCCAATAGGAATTATAAATTAATTACTTAATTACTTAATTTTTTTACTGTTTACACAGCTACACATTCCTTAATTCCTATTGTGTTTCCTCTTCAATTAGCTCTAAAATATTTTTTGTTTTTATTTGTTCCCCCCCCCCCCCTTTTGCAGTGAATTTGTAATTCAGGACTTTCACTCCGTTAGATTCATCCTTAGGTACCGGAGGGTGTGTGGCATCAGTCACTGGTACCTCCAACCCACACTGTCCGAAGAAGATTCAGAATTCTTTTTGCACTGAAGAGGGTACGCTTTAGGCTACCGAAACAGCTGTATGCACCTCAATAATTTTTCTTTGGCGTTTCTGACGTAGTAGTTTATGCCTGTTCTACTGTATTTTGTTTTGAGGGTTCATCTGTTCTGGTGTTTCCATGAAGAAACTGAAATAATTTGTCCCGAAGTTCTGGATTACAGAATTGAAAACTAAAGTACGAAAAAAATTTGGTCCCATTTCAAAGATCAAGATAAATTGTCAAATACCTCTCCTACCGCATACAAAAAAACAGAACAGATTACATGCTTTAACCCTTTAACGTTCACTGAAACTAAACATTTGCTAACATTTAACATTTGTTATGCAATTTTGTTTTCGATATTTGCTTTTGTTTGAATCGTTTTTTAAACTTTTGTGCGTCCTCTGTCCTAGCAGTAGATAGCAGCATTACTCGGAAATTGAACAAATGATGTTACAGAGGAAGCCATATGCGGAAGTCACTTCACGTTTCTTAGTTGGTGCGAGTGCACCAAGCTGCATGGATGATGCATTCATGCTTAGTTTTTTCACCTGATGAAGAGAAGTGTTATGACTTTGATCTGAAATAACTGTTGCGAGTTTATGCAAATATAAAACATTTGCTTACAAAGTTATGTATCCATTAAATTGAATATTATTGAAATTTGATCAGCTTAACATATAGAGTAATAAATGGAAATTTCTCGAAAAATAAAAAAAATAGTATTATTATTTTCTTTTTTACGTATTTATGACTAACTATGCATCTAATAGTAATTTTTAAAAATAGTTTAAGAAATTTCAATAGAAAATATGTAAAGGACGTTGAAAGATTAATAATTTGATAAATGATTTTGCCTCCCACACTAAAGATACAGCCACTGATATCCATTATACGTCGAAATTACATCCAAAGATCCATAAAAGGTACAAAATATCTAAAGAATGTCCATTAAAAGTCCTGGCTATCCTGTACTAATTATAGATATCTATTAGCTGTTTAAATATAGATTAAATTTAGACACGCCTTTTTCCCTGTCTAATAGATGTAACGTGTTAGATCAAAACAAGATTTAGATATTTTCAATATCTATTAGATCTAACTAGTCCAATGGGCTCTTCCCACCGTCGTCTGCTCAATCACGTGATAGAGGAAAACGATTAATCGAATTCTGAGAATCGAATTCAATTAAATATTGTTCTTATGAACAAAAATGTTAACATTTAATATAAAATAAAATAAAAGTAATATCGTGCATCTGTAAACAGTAGACGAGTTGTATTTGTAAATTTAATAATTCTTAAAAGACATTTTATGAGTTTATTTATTTTTACCTATAAGAATCGATTTTTGTATATTGTAGTGTAACTGTAACATTAACTGATCTAGCAATAAATAATAGCTTCTTGTGGAATGTTTACGGATTATAATTTGAAATTTTAAAATGTTTTCATTTAATTTAATTGCATAAAGGTGTTAAGTACAACACGTTAATTAACTTAGTTACTAGTCTAAATGGATTGACGCAGTACGATATTGCACTGTCACTGATTTAAGTACCAAAAATCAGAGTATTAAACATATTCTTCATGAACATCAATAACAAATATAAACTAAATGATGATTGTAAATGTATACAGCAAACAAAAGAGGATGAATAATGATATAAAATGGATTAAAAATGATGATGCATAAAAAATAACACAGATTAAATAGGATTGATCAAAAATAAGAATAGAAAATAGGTTATTTCAGCAATCGCTGTACATAAACAAGACTTTGTCTGCTATTTGTTTTTCCACTATCATGTGACCTCTGACGTCAGGTGGTAAGAGCCCATTGTTGAATATTTGGAGATTTCTCGAATATGCAACCGACATCTAATGGATGTAAAAAAAGAGTGACATGGGTCGTGCTAACTAATAGATATCTGTAGGATATTTATAGATGTTTAATGGATCCTTTTTAAACTTTTATACGAGTTTATAGATGTCTTATGGATGTACAGACGGTAACAAAAGTATCCGAACGCTAGCGAAAATTCCTATGTAAAAAAAGTACACTTCATACGGTTTTGTTAAATAAATCCTTGTCGAATCATGTTCTTAGTCAGTGTAAGAACATGATTCGATAAGGATTTACTTAACAAAATCGTATGAAGTGTACTTTTTTTACATAGGAATTTTTGCTAGTGTACGGACAGTTTTGTTACCGACTGTAAGTGGCTGTGTGGGATAGGTTTCGAAGCACTTCTTTTATGTGTGTACGTTACAAATAATATATGTAGTACTTTTAAAAGTGATTTTTTAAAAATATGACGCATAAAAGTGTATTTTTCGCAAGAAACCGCCTTAACAAATATCACGTTATAGCAATACACCGAAAGCTCTTTCTTTCTCTAAATCATATACATGAATGTAGCACAGAATGTATTTCCTCCCAAATTTTACAGATAATTACTTTAAGTATGTGCGGTTTCACACAAAAAAGAGAAAAATAAATAAATAGATAAGCAAATAAATAAATAAAATTTATCAATTAAAAAAATTAATGTTCCTTATTTTATTCCATTTGTGTATAACGATTTATTTATAACCCTTGATAAAAATAAAAGTCATTGTATTGAAAAAAAAAAAAAATCACTTTTTAATCCTACAAGGCACCCAGTTCCATACGTGGAACACCGACTTTAATCATTCCTATAGCTATAAAACTATTAGTAGCGACATCTCTTGACATCTTGATAGAAGCTACTGGCATTTAGCAATGCAGCAATACGAATCTTTACAAAGATGTCGTTCGTGTTTTTGTTATAGTGCACTCGGTGTGAAATCTGAATGAAACTGATACGTTAGTCGTTTCTCTGAATTAAAAAAAAAAAAAAAAAAAAAAAAAAAAAAAAAGAATAGTTATTGAACAGTTTTGACTCGAAAAAAAAAAAAAAATATATATATATATATATATAGTGTGTTATAACGAAATGTATATTTTGCAGAGGTAAGTTTTTTTTTTTTTTTTTTTTTTTTTTTAAATATTACAATAGTAAACGTATTAGTAAATCCTATTACTTTCTTCTATATGTAATATAGAGAAAGTATTGGATTCGTAAAAATTTTCGACCTCGGGTTTTTGATGAATTTACACGTTTTGAGAGCTGTAGAACACGATTTGACCATTTTTAGAAAATGTCTGTCTGTCTGTCTGTCTGTGTGTGTGTGTGACAAAATTTTGTGGCAACTGTATCTCAAGACGTACTGCACAGAATTTCATTCAAATTGGTATGTAGTTGCACCTTCATATAAATTAGTGCCTATCAACTTTTGGTAAAAATTGTCTGACAGGTTCCGTTGCCATCCCGCTTTTTCTAAAATTTTAACATGGTGATATAGGACAAAATTTTGTATAAATGTGCATAAAGAGAATTATTTTTTAGTAATCATTATGAAATTTACAAGAATTATTCATAATAGAGATAGTCAACTGGGAAAAAAAATTTGTATGCGTAGGAGCCTCGCCACCCCCCCTGGGGGGGAAGTCCCCCCTCGAGGGGAGTAAATTTTCAAGATGGGTATCTTTTGAAAGGTCTCGTCAATACCTTTAAAACGAATGGTTGAACTGTGTGGTATTTGAAATATGTGGTAATTTGAAACATTGATATTGAAATATGTGGTAATTTAAAATAAAGTTATCGATTTTTTTTACTTTTAACGAAAAAAAATCATATTTTTTCTTTTTTTTTTTTTTTTTAAATATTGTTACTGCGTGAATTCGTATAGGAAAATATAGAAGAAAGTCTTGTGGTGGCCACAACATACTAGTTTTTATGTATGTTCCACATACGGTACGTTGAGCTAAAAAGTTGATTTTTCCGTAAAATATGGTTTTATTTTTATTTTTATAAGTTTTCCCTATTTTCTGATCACTCATTACAACCTATATACTTTTGTCGCGCACTAAAAAAAAAAAAAAAAAAAAAAAAAAAAATTGAGCCTTGTAGGGTTAACTCTTTCCCTGCCACTGACAAGATATCTCGTCAGTCATCTGCTTGCTACAACTAGCCACTGACAAGATAACTCGTTTCCAGTGTTTGCTCAATTCTCATTCATGATGTCACCAGCTGTCATCAGCTGTGATGTCACCAGCTGTGTGGCAACTAAGCCACACCCTTTGCTAGTGATTAGTTATAAAAACAGACAACAGATGGCGGGCAATATTGAAGGGCAGTGAAAGGGTTAAATTATAACACGTAGAGTATTAGACCCAATGCAAAGACATTTTCAGAAAAGTTGGCATATTGCATTAGACACAGCATACTGCAGTCAGAATGCAAAAATGTTCAATATCTTGCGAAATATGAGCATTTTTACTAAATAACTTTTAACTACACATGCGCTAGCTTTTAAAGAATTTCATTTGCATAATTTAATAGTCAAAAGTGTTGAGCAGCTTATACGATAACCCCTAAAAATATCGTTTAAATTCAAAGAGCTGTGAGAGATTCAGAATTTCAGTTCTTCTCAAATAAAAGGAAGATGATAGGGGGTTTTATCAACGAGATATATAAAGTAGAGTGATAAATGGTAACCCTTGAGAAGATCCAAGATGAGTCATGTGACATGCTCTCCTTGCACCTGCGTATTCGATGGTTCCCTTGGTAACAGCTTATTTTCAGTAAATTTCTATGACAACGGTTTGGAGATTGTTCTTCGCATAAGCCAATGTTTTTGTTTACTTACGTAGTTTAATATTCTTTTGTTCTAAATCATTTTGATTTTGATTTTACTTCTCTTTTATGTCGTGTAGTTGAATTTTAAACGACAAAATACTTAAAAATAGTTGACAAATTATTATTTGTTGTTAAATTTAGCTCTTTAAAAGTTTAAATTTTCTTTTGTAAACACTTTTAAACTTTGTTGGGGAACGATGAAAAAAAAAGGTATTTTATTATTTATTAAAATGTGAAATATGTGTAAAATTATTTTAAAAACAATTTATTTCGGTCATAGGACTGTCATGTTACGTAATAATAATGATAATTTGTCGAACTGATATTTTAAATGCAAAATAGCGATAAAGGGCCAAACACAGCAACCTATTCGAGCGTGTCACGTGATTCATCTTGAACCACGGAAAGTTAATCCTTCATCCATTGAATCAGCACTCTAATTTATATATCTCGTTGGTTTTTCTCAATATTTATTTACAATGAGCGAACATTGTATTCCCACTGGGCATTGATTGAATCAAAATAAAAATGTGAGTAGTAAAACCCCTTAATAGTTGAGCTTTCATTTTGAGAGAGAACTGAAATCCTGCTCATTCTGTCAATCATAATTTTTTGAATTTACACGATATTTGCATGGGGTTTTCATATAAGTTGTTCAATACATTTGGCTATTAAATTATATGCAAATGAAATTTTTTAAAAGCATACGTAGGGTAGGTGCTCCAGTGATTGGCATGCTCCAGTAATTGACATCTATCCCGAAATAATTAATAAATAAGAAAAATGATAAAATCATATATTTTACATATAAGAATTTTAACATTTTATGTCAAACTGTGCTAATAACTGGTAAAATGAATAACTAGCAGTGCCAAACACTGGATCATAGGGTGCCAATTGCTGAAAAAATGAAAAACTGGCAGCGTCAGTTACTGGAGTATTGAGTGGGTGTCAAGTAAAAATTCATAAAAAAAAAAAAGTAATTGTTATCAAGTGTATATATTTTAACATATATGTGGTTCTGAATGTCTTTCATGCCGTATGTATTAATATTTCTAAAAATATTTTCTGATGACTAGAACATTAAAAACATCAGAGATTGCTCTAAAAGTGTCAATCACTGGTGCACTTACCCTAGTTAAAAATTATTTAGTAAAAATGCTCATATTTCTTAAGATATTTAACATTTTTGCATAGAGTCCTGCATCGGGTCGGGTAACCCGATTTTACCCGAACCCGACCCGACCCGCAAGTCGGGTTCGGGTCGGGTTGACAGAATTTTTTCTTTTGCGGGTCGGGTTCGGGTCGGGTTGACTGAATTTTTTCTTTTGCGGGTCGGGTTCGGGTCGGGTTGACTGAATTTTTTTTCTTGCGGGTCGGGTTCGGGTTCGGGTCGGGTCGGGTTTGGTTTTCAACAAGTCGGGTCGACTTGCGAACACGTTTCAAAATATTTTTTACAATTATAAACATAAATTTATAGGCATGTTTACAACTATGTAACTGATTTAAACATTCTGCACACACTAGACATGTATCGGTTGGTTGGTTTGTTGGAGAATTTAAGGCCGATTGACTCCAGATGTGTCCTAGGCCTATAGGGGTTTGCTCTCCGTTTGAGTTTTTCTAAGGGGTCCTAGCCCGTATTTACGCGTGTTTCGGAGGAAACCACGGAAAACTTCGAACGGCTAGGTCGATGAGCGCGACCTGGGATCGAACCCGACACCTCCCATCTACCAGCTTCGAGCACAGAACCGCTCAGCCGCTGGTGGGCAGACATGTACCGGAGCTCTCTATTCGTACCCGCGGATATCCGCGAGAAAAATAGATCCGTATTTGTATCTGGATCTGTTTTCTTTTCTTCAACGGAACTAATATGTATCTGTTGTAGAAATTGTATGAAAATTAGAAAAGTATTATAAATCTTTCTCGACTGTTGTTAATATATAAATAAAAGAAATACAAATACAGTATAACCTCGCATTTGCATTCTGGAAATTGAAAAGATTTCGCAGTTTACAAGTTTTATTTTTTTTCCTTCTATATTTAGTAGAAGAAAGTATTAGAATCTATCAACTTTTGGTGTCAACCGCTCGACGGGTGGCACTGCTATACAACGATTTCTGCAATTTCAGGGGAGGCATATATCTGAGATTCTGTTGCGTATAATCCAACAAAACTTGATATGTGAGAAGACCAATATGAGATATTATGTTGATTCAATTTCAATGCCTATCAGCCAACAGGTGGCACTGCTACACAGCGATTTTCGCAATTTAAGGAAAGGCTATATCTCAAGAACTACTGCACATAATTTCATATAAATTTTTATGTAGGTGTCATTTAATATATATTAGCGCCTGTGAACTTTTGGTGTAAAACGCTCAACAGGTGGCGCTGCTACACAGCGATTTCTACAATTACAAGGAAAGCTATATCTCATGTTCTATTGTGTATCATCAAACATAACTTAATATGTGAGAAGGCGAGATTATGAGACATTATGCAGTTTGAATGCTTTTCGGCCAATAGGTGGCGTTGTTATACTGCAAATTTCATCGATAACAGGACGGCTACATCTCAACTTCTATGCCATATAACTGTACGAACCATGATATGTGAGATAACCATTATAAAAACGCATTGTTTAAGATGTTATTTATAGACGATAAAACTGTCTCTCTTTGAATATTTAGTGTTAGATTTCCCTAAGATGAAAATTATTTGCATTCATCACGTTAAACTTTTTAATAATAGTTTTAATAAATTATTCGCACTTAGTGAATTTGACAGAAAAATGTAGAAGAACGTCTTGTGGTGACCACAGCATACTAGTTTTTTTAATAATTTACTACTGTGTGACAATGAAAATTTACTTTATTTTATATCATGTTATATCATTTTACCTTGTTTTGCATGATTTTTAGATGAATAATAATGTTGATATATTTTTCGGGTTAGATAAGTCGGTTTTCGGGTCGGGTTCGGGTCGCAAAAACTTCTCTGTTGCGGGTTCGGGTCGGTTTTCGGGTTGATGAAAATTTTTCTGTCGGGTTCGGGTTGATGAAAATTTTTTGTCGGGTTCGGGTCGGGTTTCGGGTTGATTTAAAATTCATCTGTCGGGTTCGGGTCGGGTAAAACCCGACCCACGCAGGACTCTATTGCATTTTGATTGCAGTATGCTGTATGTAATATAATATGCCGAATTTTCGGAAAAAGTCTTTGCTTTGGGTCTAATTTAATGTTGGTTAATGGTATTATAATAATGGTGTTATAATTTTAAAAAATGATTTTTGTTTTCAATTAAGAAAAAAACCTGTTTTAGTATCTCCATAAATATATGTGGTAGCTTCATATAAAATTATGCAGATAATTAGAAGACCCCTCATAATCACATGCTACAGCCAAAATGGCTTTCAAGCATTACTTTTTACAGGGTGATCCAAAACATTTTGATTATTGTTTAATTTTTTAGTAGTCCCCTTCTCTTCTTCAGGATACAACTTTTGCTGAAATATATGATGTATAAAGTGTTCTTTACACTACCAAAGTTTCAAGATGTGATTCGAAAAGAACTTTTCTAGATATTTAACAATATGTCTATATTCTAAAGTGTCCAAATACTTACTGGTAGATAGTGTATTTTTTTACGTATATACAGTTATTATAAATGCTTCATATATACATATAGGGTAAGTGCTCCAGCGATTGACACTTTTAGAGCAATCTCTGATGTTTTTAATGTTCTAGTCATCAGAAAATATCTTTAGAAATCTTAAGTTAGTGCATAGGGTATGAAAGACATTCAGAACCACATATATGTTAAAATATATGCATTTGATAACAATTATTTTTTTTTAGGAATTTTTATTTGACACCCACTCAATGTTCCAGTCATTGACACTGCCAGTTTTTCATTTTTTTCAGTCATTGGCACCCTGTGCTCCAGCGTTTGACGCTGCTAGTGATTCATTTTACCAGTTATTAGCACCCTATGCTCCAGTGTTTGACATAAAATGTTAAAATTCTAAAATGTAAAATATATGATTTTATTATTTTTCTTATTTATAATTATTTCGGGACAGATGTCAATTACTGGAGCATGCCAATCACTGGAGCACCTACCCTATGAGGTATAAAGTATTCTTTAAACTACCAAAGTTTCACGATGATTCCGAAAGAACATTTCTAGATATTTGACAAAATATCTAAATTCGAAAGTGTCCAAATACTTATTGATAGATAGTGTATTTGTTTACGTATATACAGTTATTATAAATGCTTCGTATATATATATATATATATATATATATATATATATATATAGTCCTTTTCTTAAACGATTTAATTATTAATATTTTTGGTACGATTTAATTTTACTCTGTGTATTTTATCTTTAATGTAATTGTTCTGAAGTATTTTCGATTAATCGATATCTGTCGAGCTTTTGTTTTAACTTCAATTTAGGTTTTGGCATCAACCATTTTTCCAGTTTGTGTTAACTGTTTTCCATGTGGTTACTCTGATTATTTCATTTTATCACTTTGGTTTCCTTTAAGATTTTAATTAATATTTATTTATTCTTTGTTTTAATTTAATTTTTCACTTTTTTCTCATTCTTTATGGTTTTTTGCTGCATTGATCGGGGCGTGAGATGATATAAATTGCTATGATTAGCAATATCGTTTTACGAAATCGTTGCAGCCTTCTCTGCTTTATGAAGTATGCTTCTAATTTTAAGCATTTATATCCAATTGATTATGTGGTTTATTATCTTTTTTCTCTTTCACAAGTTTAATGGTCCTTTTTTTATTATCCTTCAGGTCGGCGTAAGTATTTTAAGTTACTATGGTAACTCATTGGTTCCTTATCTATATCGCAACTTTTTGTGTCATTCTTTCCTCTATGTTAAATTCAGTTCTATATTTTAGTGTGCTGTTATTGTTTTAGTTCTATTAATTGCTAAATTTTAAGATTAAATTTTATTACGTTATATATTATTTATATATATACATATATATATATGAATTTTATCGTTAATTTAAATGCTCAGTTGTTACTTCTTTATCGATTAATCGAAGTTTGCAAGGAATTTATTTTTAATTTCATTAACATGATGGCAACTTCCTTTTCTCAATGTTGGGTACATAAGCTTTACATGTGGTTACTTCGATTTTTTTTCTATTTTTCTCACTGGTTTCCTTGGTGATTTGATTTAAAATTTTATTTCATTTCTCATTCAAAATGGTTTTGCTACTCGATTGGGGCCTGAACAATATAAATTTGCTATTGTTAACTGTATTGTTTTACGAAATCGTTGCAGCTTTCACAGCTTTATGAAGTACTTGCCCCCTGATGAGTTAATACTTCTAATTTTAAGCATTTTGTATTCCAATTATTAATTCATTTTTTATTCCAATTAATACTCTGAAGTCCTTTAATTATTTTCTCCGCCATTATGTTTAGTGATCCTTTTTTTTTTCTTTCTTTTGTTCGAGTGGGCGTAAGTAATTTAAATTGTTTTTGTCTCTTACTGGATCTTAACATGTATCGCAACCTTTTGGTGATAGTTTTAGCAATTATCAGTTTTATTTTTGTTGTGTTGATATTGATATATATTTATTAAATGCTAAAATATTAAGGTTAAAGTTTTGAAGATATCTATCATTTATATATGTATATGAATTATCTAATATGGTACAATACCATACATAAATATAAAATTTTTAAAGTTAGCATAAAATTTCGTTTCATTACAATATTATTTGCCTTTTAATATATTTTTATTTTTGCAAACCTTCACAAGTTTAACAAAAAATTTTACTTTTTTTTTTTTTAAGTTTCATTTAAAAAAAAGTTATTATAATTAGATTTCTGTTTAATTTGAATTCTAAAACAATGCACATTATACAGGTAGGAGGGGGGAGTACGTAAACACACAGTTCAATAAAATGGGGCCCATTATTAGAGATGGAGCAATATTAGAAATGGGGCAGTTCATTATTTTAGAAAATAATTCCGCGTTGGATTTTAAAAAAATATGTAAGCATAAAAAACATTCTGTACTTACCTTCAAAGGTAATCTTGAGTGTTCAATCATGATTGTTTTTTTCGGATAATAATCATTATACCTGAAAATATCACAGAATTAAGTTTCTTAAAAAAAACTTTTAACTTCAAAATGAGAACAAATTCTTTTTTAATTTTATTTTGAAATAGATGATGTATACAATTACTTTGCAGTATCAAGTTGAAATTTAAAACAAAAATCTGAATTTAAGAGGAAAAAAGTTTTCCCCATACTTACTATATTCCAAAAAACTTAAAAGCTCTAAAAAAAAAAAAAAAAAAAAAAAAAAAAAAAAAACTGCATACACATGCATGACGTTATTATATAAATCTGATTCATATGTCTATTGTACACAATGCAAAGTGAATCGTGTTAGACAGCGTTTATTTTCTCAGACGTTCATCCAATGGACACGCTTTTAAGGGCCCTCTTCCCTCACCGCCGCCGGAAGCCGAAACTAATGTTATTCTATGGGAGATTTTTCTTTACAAATAACTTATTAACTAATACATATTTTTAAATTCTGTTTTCACATTTTAAAAATTCCCAGCTGTTAAATGGACGGACCTTTTTTAAAAAATTATTATTATTTTTTTTTATTTTGAAGCTGCAAAATACGAATTTTCAATATATGAAATTTTTTCATTTTGCAATTTCAAAATAAAATATTAAAAATTAAAAAAAAATATATATATATATTTAAAAAAAAAAGTCCGTCCATTTAACAGCTGGGAATTTTCTGAATGAGAAAACAGAATTTAAAAATATGTATTAGATAATAAGTTATTTGTAAAGAAAATTTCCCCATAGAATAACATTGGCTCGGGCTTCCGGCGACGGTAAGTGAAGAGGGCCGTTAATTGCAAAAATGTTTTCAATGAAGTAACGACGTGAGACAGCGGAAAGTTTTGAACACGCTCAGTTTTGAAAACAAAAAAAATACGAAATCAAATTTTTTTTTAATTTTTTTTTTTTTTTTTATAGGTCCCTATGTCTCTATCGTTTTGTTTAGAGAAATAACATAAATAATCTGGTGTGTCACTCACACGACTTTCTCTTACCCTGAAATTTAATACTATAAATACAGGTTGCAGATTAAGAGGTAAGATAACGAGAACTGTCATGTAAACCTATGCTAAACAATTCAAATTAGACTTCGGAAGAGTTTTATATGATAATTAGTTCTGTGTGAGGGGGGCTACCGCCCCCCTCAACCCCCCGTTTCATTAATGCACCTACATTTATATGGAATTTAATTCGGTTTTTAAAAAATATTTCTCTTTTTAAAAAATAATTTATTAAAATTATTATTTAAAAAAAATTATCTTTTATGATCAGGCAGACGATTTCCATATTAGAGAAGTAGTTTAACACCAAATATCCAAAAAAAGTCCATTTTATTCTCAATATTAAAAAAAAAAAAAAAGTACGATTTTTTTTCAAATTCTTTTTTTCGTTAAAAGTAAAAAAAATCGATAACTTTGTTTTAAATTATCGCAGATCGATGGTTCAACCATTCGTTTTAAAGGTATTAGCGAGCTCTTTTGAAAGATACCCATCGTGAAAATTTACTCCCCTCGAGGGGGGACTTCCCCTCCCCCCCCAGGGGGGAGGGCGAGGCTCCTACATACACAAAAATTTTTTCCCAGTTAACTGTCTCTATTTCAAAAAATATATATTTGTTTCATTTGGTTTAGTGCAGTCTATAGACGTTAAACTCTATTTTCCTGCAACTTCCCCCATAGACGTAATGTATTAGAATTCTCTTGATTGTCCCTGTACACGAACCATTTGCTTGATCTTAACGAAAAGCTTACTGTAGCATCCCTATATGATACACATTTAGAATACCAAGTTTGAACTTTCTGCCATAATTTGTTTTTGAGATATGCTGATAACAGACAGACACACACACAGACACACACACACACACAGACACACACACACACAGACACACAGACCATTTGCTAAAAACATGATTTTCGTATTCAGGGGACCTCAAAACGTGTAAATATAACAAAATCTCGTATTCGAAAATTTGAGCCAAAAACAATACTTTCTCTACCTTATGGGTAAGAGAAAGTAAAAAGAGGGGGAGGGGGAGAAGGAAAAGAAGAATACGATTAAAAATAGTCAGTTATTCCATTTGAAAATTGGCTGCTTTCACAAGTGCTTTTGACATATAATAAGGAGCCAGTTAAAAAAATATTTTTGATTCAGTTATATTGTGTTTAATTTCGTTCTCTAAAAGCTTCACATTATGTATGATCGCGTAAATTCAATCCATATTACCGTGTTTTTATTAACTTGCTTTCTTGTTTGTTTGTCGACTACAAATCTTGCAATCGATTTTTAACTAACTTCCCGATTAGCTAGACATTTGAAACTTTTAGAATAGCTCAGAACACAATGACAATGCATTCTTTTAATATTTTTAGCCATCTTTAAGCAAAATCGAATTCGTAATTAATAAATGTTTGAAAAATTCTTATAATTGCTCCCTTTATTACGCATTTAATCATTTTCTTTTAGGTTGGTGGGATAATTCATCAAATATTTTTGAAAAAGTATGTATTAATACATAGAATTGTCAAGTTTATATGATTCAACAGAAAATTTAAAAACGTGGTGTATAAAAAGTTCTTTTTATATTTTAATTATTTTAAGATTAAGACGACTCGGTCGTTTTTAATAATAAAAGTAGATACATTATTCCTCGTTAGAGTTTCAACATTATTTTACTAACTATATGGGGGACTGTATAAAAATTTAAGTTTTGTAATCTATTACAAAACTGATTTTGTGGATTTTTCTGTGGCATGACATTTTTACTTTCTTCCTTTTAGACAATTTTTGAAATTGGAAATGTTTTTATTTGACGGTCTATGATCTTTTTGCTTTTGTTTCTGAGAAAATGAAAATGAAAATCACTATTTTACGTCAAAAAGTAGAAAAATCGTACATATTCACACATATGATATTTTAAAAATTATTCAAAATAATGTTAAATCCTCTACTTTAGGATAAAATGCTCATTTAAAACACTTTGAGCCTATTTGAAGACAGCAAAAATATGAAAAAATACGAATGGATATGAACGAATTTAAAGATTCGATTTAAAGTTCAACATTGAAATCAGATGTTTATCGAAAAAGCTGCCTAAAAATTTATGAATAGCAAAGCATATATATATGTATGTAAGTATAATAAAAAAATTCGTAGATTGTGTAAACTACTTAAATGTGTTTTTAACTATTAGAATTATCCATACATAGTACTTATAAGTTTCACAAATCTCCTATTAATTTTAGAACAGTAACTATATGCTGTAACACGTACATCAATAATGCCTCACTGTTAAAAATTTCTGTAAGTTTAATGTAAATATTTATCCAGAGTCTCCGGAAATTTGCAGTAATTCTTAGTTAAAAGTGAATAATCGAGATTCTCAATCTTTATTCTGTATTTTTACCTAATTTCATTATTTAATGTTTTATCTAAAATTAAAAATGACTCTTTCTACTTTAGAAAAAGCATTCCAAGTCCGAAATATATTCTCACCAATAATTAATTAAATTAATATTAGTTATAAAATTGAATGCATAAAATAAGTTTTTTAACATCTCCGTTTATTTTTCTCCGTAATTTTGCGGCGTAAGACTTAAGATAATACATTACACAGAGTTTTCTGTTGAATTTTTTAACAGTGTATAAACGTCTTCTGGATCTTATTAAATAAATTTATAACTAAACTAGTAAAGAATACAATATCCATTACCTTACAATAGCAACAAACTCACAAATCATATTAAAAATCTCGAAAATGTTAATAATGCTGTAACTTTTAATAAGTATAAAAAACAAATTAATCTCCTAATAAGTTTACTATTGTATATTTTAAAGCTATACATAATATTTATATTCTACATGATACTCATATATATATATATTTACAAAAAGTCGTCATATATATATATATATTACAATAATCCCTTTTACTTTCTCTTACCCATAGGGTCGAGAAAGTATTGTTTTAGGGTCAAATTTTCGAACGTGAGTTTTTGTTATATTTACATGTTCTGAGGTCCCCTGAATACGAAAATCATCTTTTTAGCGAATGGCCTGTGTGTCTGTCTGTTATCAGCATACCTCAAGAACAATAGCAGAAATTCCAAACTCGGTATTCTAAATGTGTATCCTATAGGGATGCTACAGTAAGCTTGTTGTTGAGATGAAGCAAACGGTTCGTGTACAGGGACACTCAAAAGTATTCATATACATTACGTCTATGGGGGGGAAATGGCAGGTAAGTAGAGTTTAACACCTATAGACTGCACTAAACCAATGAATATATATTTTTTGTAATAGAGATAGTCAACTGGGGAAAAAACTTTGTGTATGTAGGAGCCACGCCTCCCCCACTCGAGGGGAGTAAATTTTCATGATGGGTATCTCTCAAAACAGCTCGCTAGTACCTTTAAAAGCAATGGTTGAACCATCGATCTGCGATAATTTAAAATAAAGTTATCGATTTCTTTCATTTTTAACATTTTTTTTTTTTTTTAATTTAGTGTTATACTACTGCTCTGATATGAAAATCGTCTGTGTTATCATAAAAGATAATTTGTTTAAATAATAATTTTAACAAATTATTTTTTTAAAACAGAATTATTTTTTAATAACCGAATTAAATTCTATATAAATGTAAGCGCATTAATGAAACGGGGGGTTGAGGGGGGGAGGCGATAGCCCCACTCACACAGAACTAATTATCATATAAAACTCTTCCGAAGCCTAATTTGAATTGCTTAACATAGGTTTACATAACAGTTCACGTTATCTTGCCTCTTAATCTGCAACCTGTATTTATAATATTAAATTTCAGGGTAAGAGAAAGTGGTGTGAGTGACACGCCAGATTATTTCAGTTGCATATGTAATAATATATCAACACAATAATGTTCAAAATCCAGGATGCGAAACGTGATATACACACACAATGTAAATATGTATTAGATATTTTTTTCTGCATAATCTGGAATAGTGACGTTTGCATTGTTTTAATATTTAGATTGTATATATAACTTTTATATATTACTATAACCACATTTCTTGCGACCATGGAAGCCTCTGCGCGAGTGCGGATTGAATGAGTCCAGTGTTAAAATAGGGCTGCCTGAGAGAAAAGAAGCGATAAGGGAACACCGAATAACTGGATGTTTGCCAAGTAACAATCTCTCGGCCAATTTTGAATCCCTCCAAACATTTGGACTCGTCCTCACTAAGGCTCCTATATATACGAGCTGGCGCATCAGGCATTTTGTTGCCTTAGGGTTGTCACATGTACCCAGCGCGTTTCTCTGATAAACAAACGACAAACTTTTTTTTAATCGTCTTACGTTACTTTATAATAACTTGTTTTATTATATTTCATAATTTTAGCAAAGTAAACTATGATATGGAAGTTTGTTTAGCGATAAACTGCTATAATCATTCAAGAAGTGAATTTGGCGACATTTTGTAAAAGAAACAGAAACCGTCCTAACAACACATCTTACCCTAGTACATCCATAGGATATCCGCAGAATAAAATGACATCCTGACAATGTACTGTGAAAAAAATGTGTTTTTAGAAATAATATTGTTGCTTATTGCTCTTATCTTGACCGGATTAGCTTCAGATCAAGATTTCTTAAAATCATTAGGGAAGCGATAAGGACGCCAAGCAGGAATGCTGTCCTCTTCGGAAGCAAAAAAATGGCGGTGATGCGCCGGCCTATTATTTTATTTAGGGACTCTAGTCCTCACTGCTAGTCGTAGCAAACGTGGTCGCACTATAATTTTAAATGCTGATTGCGCTTTCACTGATCGTTTGTTTAAACTATTATTTGTATCTGAACGCGAATTCGTAATGAAATGTCGGATTTATATCCTCCATTATATTAAAAACTATGTGCACTATAATTATCCTTGCGACTACAGATTTTCCCTTATTCAAACTTCATTTTTTTTTTTTTGTTATCCTTTATTATCACAAGACGCAAGAGTATTTCTAGTGACGCAGCAAAGCACAAACAAAGCTTACGGCAGCCCAACTCCGTGGTGTTCTATGAAGAAATTTGTTTTTCAAAATTGCTCAATGCCATAATGTATTTTTTAAAATTACGTTTTCATATTTAAGGAATTCCCGGTCATTAAATGGATCCGAAAATTCATTTTTTAAATATTTTAATATTTCATTTTGAAACTGTTAAGTGCGCAACTCTTTACAGCTTTAAAGGGAAATATTAAAATAAAAATAATAATAATAATAATAATAATTTTTGCAAAACGGGAACGAATTTGATGGTTGTACATTTTCTAAATGTGGAAACGGAAAAAAAAAAAGTAATAAATAACTTGAATTAGTTAATGATTAATTTTGAAATCAAATTCATCCATAGGATAACATTGAGTTAGTTTGTTGTCCACTTTAGCAGAAGTATTCCCTTAACGGCCCTCTTCACTCATCGCCGCCGGAAGCCGAAGCTAATGTTATTCTATGGGAAATTTTTCTTTAAAAATAACTTATTAACTAATACATATTTTTAAATTCTGTTTTCACATTCAGAAAATTCCCAACTGTTAAATTGACGGACCTTTTTTAAAAAATTACTTTTTTAAATTTTTAATATTTAATTTTGAAACTGCAAAATACGAATTTTCAATATGTGAAATTTTTTCATTTTGCAATTTCAAAATAAAATATTAAAAATTAAAAAAATACATTTTTGAAAAAGGTCCGTCGATTTAACAGTTGGGAATTTTCTGAATGTGAAAACAGAATTTAAAAATATGTATTAGTTAATAATTTATTTGTAAAGAAAATTTCCCCATAGAATAACACTGGCTAGGGCTTCCGGCGACGGTAAGTGAAGAGAGCCGTTAAGCCGCTGCATTTGTATATATACGGCTAACTTGATATCGAAGGAAATCGTAAAAGCTACCATTTTATCATGTATACATCTTCGTTGTCCTCATTTCATGATATAATACCTTTTTAATTACATTTTAAAAAACATGAATAGTATTAATCACTCTTATTTGTTTTTCAGAAACTGTAACGCTTCATATCATGAAAGAACACACATTTGACAATAAGTGTAAAACAAATTCTACTTACATAAAAGAATGGCCATCATTTACAATGTTAACTAACTCGATTTTTCTATCCTCGATATTTCTTAAACTATTTTCTTGAAGACTGTTATTGCAAGCAGGACTTAATGTATTTCTGCTGAAAATAATAAATCATTTTTTTAAAATAATAAGTGTAAAAAATTAATATAAAGCATCAGTATTTTGTAATTGTTTTTAAAAACATTAACAATTATTACATGTGAAAAATTCTAATTTTTCTAAACCTACAATTATAATTTGTTTAAACATACATAATTTCGTTAGAAAAAAAAATTCAATTCATATAATAAATGATAATGACTTAGAAGTATTATAATTAAAATTCATTTCCGTCCTCTGCTTTTAATTAATATTTCAAAAAATTTAAAGTTAGATCAAATTTTTCAAATTTTTATTACATCTTTGACAGCTTTTGATCCCTCTTTAGAGACTTTTGATATAAATATACTTCCTTTTTGAAAATCATCTTCCCATGTCTTCCACAGACTGTACATGAAATTTAATTCCATTCCAATGATTAGTTTTATCTGCAGATACCTCCAAACAGGAATAAGCTGGTAGACGTGAGGTGCCGGATTCGATCCCAGGTCGCGCTTGCTGCCCTAGCCGGTCGCAGTTTTCCACGGTATTCTCCGAAACTTGCGTAAATACGGGCTAGGACCCCTTAGAAACACCTCTACGAAGGGCACTCCCCCTCAGACCTAGGACCCTAGAGCAGTCAGTCCACCTTATTCCCAAACACCAACACCAAACAGGGAAAAATATTTTATGTGTACCTTGTATATAGTTCCTCCAATATTGTTTTGATTGCTTGTTTATTATGAACACTATGGACATTACCCATGTTCATGATCTCAAAAATATAGAGAATTTGTTTTATGCATTGATTAAATTCATTTATTTGTACACTGCTCCAAAAAATTAGGGGAGCAAGCAAAAAAAAAAAAAAAAAAAAAAAAAAAAAAAAAAAAAAAATGTAGAAACCGCTGAACGATAGCCATGGAGGCAAAAAAGGGGTAAGTGTTGGCAAAAAAGGGAGAACACACGTGTAACAAAATGCAGAAAAAAGAAGCAAGAAACAATTGTATGGGAACTTTAATTCTTTGGAATGGTAGAAAGAACACGAAATGATGCTTCGGGGAACAATTTGGTTACATATGATATAATTGGCAGAAAATTTAATGTTTGGAATTGATACACTTAATATGGCGTGGGGTCTCCCCGAACTGCTAAGACTGCTGCGCACCTGTTTGGCATAGATGCGATGAGACTATTGATAAAACTTTAAGGAATACTCTTCTACTCTTGAAAAATTGCGATCACCAAGTCTTGGTTAATAAAAAGAGGCCTTGGTCTTTCAGAAACGCATCACACTGAGAAAAAAAAATATATCGCCTTTCTCTAGAATGAATAAGTGGCCATTTTCTAAATCCCTTAACTAGAAATATAGATTTCCGAGCTATGCACATAAGGCACGCCAATAAACTGAATAGACGAAATGATCGAGAATTTCTAGTGTACACATTTCTAGATGGTGAAACAATATTCTGAATACTTTAAATATTCTGAATAATTTACATTGCGAGGAATTCTCGCTTGATTTTCTAGAATTTAGTAATAAACCAAGATTATAGTTGCAGAAACCCGCCTCTTGTAGTCTCATTTATTTGCAGAGATTTCTAAATAACTTTGCCCTCGAGAATATAGGCAAATGCCTTAGAATTCTAATAGGGGCTTCTAGAACTCGCTTTCCAAGGGGACTTGAATTTATAAGGATGACATGGAACTATTTTTTCTAGAGCCACAACTTAGATTCTAGATGTAAGTTACAGAATTTTTTCTCAGTGCATCTGAGTGTGTCACAACCATGCTCGATCTGATATAGAAAAGGAAAGGATGCTGGCCACTCCATGCTTTGTATTGTTTCAGCTTCAAGAAAGTTCTCCACAAGACAAACTGTATGAGGTCTGCCCTTATCACGCATTAAAATAAAGAAATCGCCAATTTCTGCAGCGTAAGGTTCGATATGAGCTCTCAGAATCTCGTCTGCATACATTTAGGGTTTGAAATTGCCATTCCGAATGACATACAGGTCTGTATATCCACCTATGCTGATTCCAGCCCATACCATCAAAACACCTAGTCTGTAATGTGATCTTTTTCGAAGGAATATAAGGTTATTTTGAGTGCCCCTTTCTCAGCATACCAAAACACGTCTGGTGTGACACTCTAAACAAACTCGGGTCTCGTCATTGAACAGAACTTGGATCCGATCATTTAGCATCCAATCTCGATGTTCATCAGTCCACTTTCTGAAGTCTCCACGATGTCTTGTTGTCAACGGAATACAAACCATTGTCCTACGTGTATACAGACAAACCTGATGAAGCCTATTTGAGAATGTTACCTTCGTTCTGTTACCAAAAGTAATTGTCTTTGCAGCTGAGTAGCATTAGTTTTTCTGCCTCGGCGAGCTGTTAACAGGATATATCAGTCATTATTTGCTGTGGTAGCAAGTGGACAACTTAGTCTGCTTTTCCTGGCCATCATCTAATATTCCCTGTTTCTTGGAATCGAATCCATACTCTGGAAATGACACTTCTTGCCACCAACAGCGTCTAGTCAACATCTTTGAGTTTGGCCGGATTCAAGTCTCCCGATAATATGTCAAACCTTGTATTATGGTAGATCACATTGTCGTGACATCTTCAAATCATCTTTTCTCAAAAGAAAAGCCAAACGGTTGAATTTCACCACTCAGAAAGTGGGCAAAAGAAGCTTCTGCGAAATCCCAATTTTTGCAATTATATCCTTTTTTCTGGTTTTTGACGTCATGAACATGGAATCGCATCTGAATTTTTGTTCTTCTGTTTTTTAAATTGTGGTTGGTTCATTTGACATTAGTTAACGGTATAAGTATTTGTGTAATTTTGTTAAAACGATGTGTCCCCTAATTTTTTTTAGCAGTGTGTAAATCATATAGATGAGTAAGATAATAAAATTCATTATTATTACTTATTGATACACTATGTAAAACCTCTACCGTTTCATTTTTTGAAGCTGAGATTAAGTTGGTTTATTAATACCTTCAGGATCAGTTCTAGGAAAAAAAACAAGAACGAAAAATCATTTGGTACGCATTGATTATTAACACTTTCGAGCTGTACGCAACCGTTGTATTTTATATCCTTCAATGTTCTTTGCTTACGTTATTAAACAACAGATAGACACAGAAAATATAGATGTTTTTCTAAGTCTTTGTAACAGACATAGAAACAGTACAAACTGTTTTTATGTCTGTACTGCAAAAACAGTCAGAAGGAAAGAAAGTCAGGCAGATAGACCAATTTAATTCATAATCAATTTTACACGTTGTTTGAAAGTGTTAAAAACAACACAAACGGAAATGCAACTCTTAATGTATCTGAATGCTTTAGTGAAGCCCTGTAAATCTGAATGCGAAACATATCACATTCTACACAAAATATTATTCTAGCATATTAACAAGAAATATCAATTTTATTACGATTTTTGCAGTACAAAGTTATTTAAATGTGATTTATAAAAATGTTTCTCCTAAAATGCTCTGACATTTTTTGGGTGTCCCTGTATACAAACCAGTTATACAGGATTTATTAATACCATTTTAAATAAGGAACATTCCATAGTAATCATAAATAACATATATCACAAAAAAATAAATAAATAAATAATAATAAAAAAAAAAAATAAAACATTTACGGATGTTGGAGAAGGGTAGACAGACGGAGAGACAGATACACTAATTGAAATCCTATTCACGCTTAAAAATTCTCAGAAAGTGTTTAGAATGCATAATGTAAATGAAAATGCAATTCCAGCATTAATAACCCTTAGTGTAATTGAATATTTTTGCATGTCCCAGTAATTCTTATTGATAATCGAATACTATATTCTGTAGAAAACATTATTTTGTGTATATGAATAATAACTTCAATTTTATTCAGATTTTTGCAAAGTAACATTATTCAAATATGGTTTATTGAAATACCTCTCATAGAACACAATGTTTTGGAATATTTTCGGGTGTCCCTGTACGCAAACCATTGGTGGTATTTACTTCATTTTCATAAGAAAACATGTGATAGTGAATTTGAATAATACATTTCAATTTCATTAAAATTTGTTTAAGTAAAGATATTAAAATATGTTTGATAGAAATACTTCTCATAGAACGCAATGTTTCGGAATACTTTCAGACGTCCCTTTAAACAAGTAGTTCTCCATTTTCAATAGGGGACATTCGATATAGTGAACTTGAATAACATATATCAGTTTCAAGAAATTCCGTGAATATTTACGGGAGTTAGACTGTTATATATATTAATATTTTTGAACTGATAAGTATAAAGGATTTAAGTCCAAAAATATCGATTTTGAGTTAAATACATAGTGAGACTCAGAAAAAAATTCTCTATCGATTGGTATAAAGGAATTAAATCCATGTCATTTAGTCTTTGAGAAAATCCATTGGTAAAAAAAGATTCAAGTCAGAAATTTATCATTAATCTTTGGTATAAAAGATTTAATTCAATATTTTCCCTTCATTAAATGAAGGTTGACAATCACTGAACGGTATAAAGGGTATAAATCAATATAATCCCTTTTTCCTAATCGATTCTTCTGATTAGTTTTTAGTTAGCTTAACTTTATTTTTCGTCTCCTGAAAAATCAAGAATATGGACTTAAATCCTTTATACGTATCAGTACAGATTTATATGTATGTGTATGGTATTAAACATTTTTTATTTGTTACTATAGCAGGCTTTACCTGCTTCCGTAGTCACCATATTGGAATTAAAAAAAAAAAAAAAAAAAACCTTTAATTACTATATTTTAAATTACTTTATAAATAAAAACTATTAAAAAGAAAATCATTGAAATTGCTTAAAATGTCGTTTCGGGTCCTCGCTGCTCCCGGCAGCGTTTTTCTTGCCTACACTATATCGGTCCCGGGTCTCCGATTCTTGCGTTTGCGCTATAACTGGACATTTTCAATTTAGGTGCTAACTGGACGATAAATAACGCTGTTATTATTGAAGAATTACGTTTTTTTTTGGACAAACATTTCTCAGACAGATTATCATTGTGGCTCTATGACAACACGCAGCAGTGCCAGACCATCTTTAGAGCTGAAAAAATTTAATCAATTTTTTTTTTTTTTTAAAAAGGTCTAATCAAAATTTCGAAAATCGGGAATCGAGCTGCATCATGAAAGGTCAAAACAGGCCTCTATGCAAAATTTTGTAGTTCTGCGATGAGCCGTTTGCTTAAAAAATCGACCAACACACCTCAAAGTTTGATTTTATCATTTTCTCGGTTTCCTTGCCAGTTTAGAAAACTGCGAAGGCACTGAAATTTTTTCTACCATCAATTGGTTTATTTTCTATTGATTATCTGCAAATGTAAAATGCTCTGTTAATTATCTGCTGGTGTTAGGGATTAAGGCCGATTGACAACACTGGGGTCCTAGGCCTGAGGGAGAGTGCCTTCCGTGGAGGTCTTTCTAAGGGATCCTAGCCCGTATTTACGCAAGTTTCGGAGGAAACCACGGAAAACTCCGAACGGCTAGGCCGACGAGCGCGACCGGGGATCGAACCCGGCACCTCACGTCTACCAGCTTTGAGCGCAGAACCGCTCGGCCGCTGGTGGGCATGCTGTTAATTATCTGCAATGTTAACACATTGGAACTTGGAAGATCTAACCCACGACCTTCGTGTTACTATTTAGAGCGACGTTCTAACTAATTGAGCTAATGGGCCACGAAAAGTCTTTTTACTTATACGTTTCTATTTCTAGAGCCGATCATTTTCAGAAATTTATAGATTTTAACAATTAAAACTAGTATGAGGTGGCCACCACAAGACTTTTTTCTATGTAATTTTGCATAAAATTCATGCAATACAAATTATTATTAAATTATTAAATTATTTTCCATTATAAATGCAGACGATTTTCATCTGACAGAATTACTATATCACTAAATGCCGAAAGAAAGTCAATTTTTTGCCATTATCAAAAGAAATTTTTTTTTCCGTTAAAAAATGAAAAAAATCGATAATTTTGTTTTAAATTATCAAAGATCTATGGTTCAACCATTCGTTTTAAAGGAATTGACAAGACCTTTCGAAAGATACCCATATTGAAAATTTAGAACCCCTGGGGGGGAGAGGGGTACTTCCTCCCCCAGGGGCGAAGGCGATGCTCCCTCATGTACATACTTTTTCCCTACTTTACTACTACTGTTATCAATAATTCATATTAATTTTACAATCACACGATTAAAATAACTCGCATTATGTACATTCATTCGAAATTTTGTCCTATACTGCCATGTTAAAAATTTAGGAAAAATGGGATCACAGCTCACCTGTTGAGCGAATGATCCCCAAATATAATCAGCACCAGTTTATGTCAGGGTCCAATTAAATACCAAGTTTGGTTAAATTTCGTTCATTGGTTCGTGAGATACAGTGTCCACAAAATTTGGGATAAACACACATAAACACACATAGAGACAGACAGACATATTCTAAAAGCAGTCGAATCGTATACAGGATATCCAAAAACGTGCCTTTCCATCGAAAACTGTAGTTGAAAAATTTTCACGAATGCAATACTTTCTCTGTATATACATATAGTAGAAGAAAGTAAAAAAGAAAGAAAGAAAACTAATGGAAATTTCGAAAATCGGGCTTCAAGGTGTATCAGGAGAAGTCATTGCAAATTTCTGTAGCTCTTTGATTGCCTATAAAGTGACGGTGATACAAACACACACACACACATCTTACTTTATTACACATAGAGATATATTGTTTTACAGAAACTGTAACGTTCCGTACAATGTAAGAACACATTTGACAATGAATGCATTCTACTTACTCGATGGATTGTTTTGCATTTACACAGCCAAAAGACCTTTTATTCGTCTCATTATATTTTCTTAGAAATGCCTGCGTAAGACTGTCGAGGCTGGAAAGATTGGCAACTTTTTCTCTGCAAATAATAAAATTAATTAAAAAAAAAAAAAAAAAATGTAGGTGTGAAAAACTAATATAAAGCATCAGCAGAGATTCTTTTGTAATTATTTTGAACAACATTAACGCAAATTATTATTTGTGAAAAATTACAATTTTTTTCAAATATACAACAGATTAACTTTTTTCCTACGTTAGCAGCATATAAAACTAGTTGGCACAGGTGGACTCTGCTCAGTTCCCCATCATATTTATGTTCTCATAAATTTCTAGTGCGAGACATATTATAATCATCTTAAAAGAAATGAATTTGACCAAAGCTTGATACAGTGACAGAATGAAATCCCCTAATAGGCTATCCACCGTTCACTTCGATATATATATCTTATTCTAATCTATTAATTTATTTTATCGGGGTCGATTCCGTTGTTTAGTTTTCATGCTACTATTTCCAATGCAATAATCCTCAAAATTCATATTTATATGAAAAATTTACAATTTAGCTATGTTGATAAAATCGTAAATTACGAATATTTTATGAAATTTTCCTAGTAGAATATTTGTATTCAATCATGTTCAAATCTATATCATAAACGTAATTTTGAAGTTGTCTAATGTATTTACGATTCTCAAAATGGAAGTTTATGCTCAATTTTGCCTTATTCTGACATGTTAAGTAAATCGTAAATTCCAAATAACTTACGAATTTTTTAAATTGGAAAAATCATAGTCCATGATACTCATGCCAGTATCCTAAATAATTTTTCAAAGTGGTTTGACATCTTTACGATGAAAATATCCCTCAAAATTGACGTTTATGTGAAATTTTGCTCTATTCAGCCATGTTAAGAAATTCGTAAATTTCCAATAACTTACGAAATCTTTATATTGGAAAATTCATAGTCATTAATATTCATGCCAGTGTCCTAAATAATATTTCAAAAGTAGTCTGACATCTTTACAATGAAAATATCTCTCAAAATTGACGTTTATGTGAAATTTTGCCCTATACTGCCATGTTAAGAAATTCGTAAATTTCCAATAACTTGCGAAATTTTCAAAGTAGCATATTTATAGTTACTGATGTTCATTCCGGCATCAAAAGTAATATTTTAAAACTGGTCTGACATTTTTACAGTAAAAAGTTTCCATTAAATGTACGTTTAAGTGATTTTTTGTCCTATTCTCCCATGTTAAGAAAATCGTAAGTTTCTAATAACTTACGAAGTTTTTAAATTCGAATGTTGCAAATGAATAGGGTTCTTGCCAGTGTCGAAAGTAATATTTTAAAACTGATCTGACCTCTCTGCGACAATTTGTTCTTGAGATATCGTGTACACAGACTAACAAACTAACGGACTAACACACTAACCCACTAACAGACTAACAGACACTCTACAGACAGACACCATAGAAATTTTGTCATTTTCGGATTCCTCACACCTGAAAACGTGTAGAAAAGTCAAAAAACCGAGGTCGAAAATTTTCACGATTACCTAAGTTCCCCATACCTATAGTATGATTGGGAACTAATTTCACGATTACCTAAGTTCCCCATACCTATAGTATGATGGGGAACTAAAACTAGTTTGATGTGGCCACTACATGACTTTCTTCTATATAATTTTATACAAAATTTATTCAATACAATTTTTTTATTAAATTATCAAATTATTTTCCATTATAAAGGCAGACGATTTTTATCTGACATTATTATATTATCGCTAAATGCAGAAAGATGTCATTTTTTTGCAAATTAGAAGATTTTTCTTTTTTCATTAAAAGATAAAAAAATTGATAGCTTTGTTTTAAATTATCGCAGATCTATAGTTCAACTATTAGTTTTTAAGGTATTGATGACATCTTTCGAAAGATACCCATATTGAAAATTTACTCCCTCCCCCGGGATGTACTTCCCCTCAGGGGGGGGGGGGACGATGGTCCCACATGCACAATTTTTTTCCTAGTTCACTACTACTATTATCAGTAGCTCATATTAATTTTACAATCACACGATTAAAATAACTCTCATTAGTACATTTATACGAAATTTTGTCCTATACTGCCATGTTAAAAATTTAGAAAAAATACGATTACAGCGCCACCTGTTGAGCCATTGTTCCACAAATCTAATCAGCACCAGTTTATGTCAGGATCCAACTAAATTCAAAGTTTGGTTAAGTTTCGTTCATTGGTTCGAGAGATACACCGTCCACAAAATTTGTGATACACACAGACAGACACACGCACACACACAGACAGACAGACATTTTCTAAAAACAGTCAAATCGTGTTCAGGACATCCCAAAACCTGTAAATCTATCGAAAACTGGAGTTCGAAAATTTTCAGGAATCCAATACTTTCTCTATATATACAAAAAGAAAGTAATAATTTTTTTTAATGAACGATATTAACTCAAAAGTGTTAATTATGCTAATCATGATAATAAGTATTATCATAGAAATTTACTTTTGCTTTTTTACTCTTAGTTAATATTTCAACGATTTGAAATTTGGTCAGATCCAATTTACAAAAATATTGATAAATATTTGACAGCTTTTCATCCTTCTTTAACATTCTGCGAATGAGTGTCGCAAATAACTGACAAAAGTAAAATGAACCCCACCTTTAAGCGTTTCTATAATACATTACAGTATGTATAAAAAAGAACTTACTTCACAAATTAACCACAAAAAGTTTAGTTTTGACAAAACAATATCTTTTATGACTTTAGAAATAGATGTTCTAAATTTATGTAAAATTTACTTCTATATCAAATAATTTTTACTTTCTTCTATATGTAATATAGAGAAAGTATTGGATTCGTGAAAATTTTCGCCCTCCGTTTTTTGATGGATTTACACGTTTTGGGATGTCCTGAACACGAATTGATAGTTTTTAGAAAATGTCTGTCTGTCTGTGTGTATCACTTTTTTTGTGGACGCTGTATCTCACGAACCAATGAATGAAATTTAACCAAACTTGGTATTGAGTTGCACCCTGACATAAAATGGTGCTGATTACATTTGGGGATCAATCGTTCAACAGGTGGCGCTGTGATCGCATTTTTTGTAAACTTTTAACATGGCAGTATAGGACAAAATTTCGTATAAATGTACATGATGAGAGTCATTTTCAACTTGTGATTGTAAAATTAATATGAATTATTGATAATAGTAGTAGTTAACTATGAAAAAAATCTGGAGTGACTCCACTCGACTTTCCGAACATTGAGTAATTAACAGTTTTGTAGATAAAGTAAAGAAAGAGTAGTTGTTAAACAAACAAAAGAGAGAAAACCATAATAGAGTGTTTGAGTATTTTTCTCCATCTATTACACGTTGTTTTATTTAACGCTACTGAACTTTGAGCCCATAGATCATAATGACAAAGAAATTTTCGTTGTGTCCCTGTAAAAACCTATAAATGTTAGATTCACCAAAATGCTTATAGTTAGTGCAACAGTGATTTATAATACTCATATAAATTTTCAGCTGAATTCAATAAGGCGTTTAGATGCTATCGTACTTTTAAAAATTTAGTCTCATAGGCCATAATGATAAAGAATTTTTCTTTGTGTCCCTGTAAAAAAACTGTAAGTGCTAGATTCACCAAAATCTATACAGTTAGTTCAACTGTGATCTATAACATGTGTACAATTTTTTTGCTCGGATTAATAAGGCGTTTAGACACTATCACATTTTTAAAAATTTGGCCCCATAGGCATAATGATAAAGAATTTTTCTTTGTGTCCCTGTAAAAAAACTATAAGTGCTAGATTCTCCAAAATCTATACAGATTGAGTATTTGTGATCTATAATATGTGTATAAAATTTTTGCTCAATTGAATAAGGCGTTTAGATGCTATCGCACTTTTAACATTTTGCTCCCATAGGCCATAATGATAAAGAATTTTTCTTTGTGTCCCTGTAAAAAAACTATAAGTGCTAGATTCACCAAAATCTATAGGGTTCGTACTATGGTGACTTACAATATGCGTACCAACTTTCAGGTTAATCGAACGAAGCGTTTAGACGCTAGCGTGTTCACCCACAGACATACACACATACACACACACACACATACACACATACACACACACATACATACATCATCGTAAAAATAGTGAAAACGGACTCAGGGGACCTCAAAACGTATAGAAACATCAAAATCTCGAATTCGGATTTTTGACATGATTACAATACTTTCCTCACTATAGTGTTCGGAAAGTAAAAATTCTGTGCATGTGGGGGCATCGCTTACCCCCCTGGGGGGTGGTAAATTTTCAAGATGGATACCTTTCGAAAGGTCTCGTCAATACCTTTAAAACGAATGGTTGAACTATAAATCTGTGATAATTTAAAACAAAGTTATCGATTTTTTTTTTTTACTTTTAACGAAAAAAATATTAGATTTTTTTTTTTAATATTGTTACTGAGTGAATTTGTATAGGAAAATATAGAAGAAAGTCTTGTAGTGGCCACAACATACTAGTTTAAAATTATATTTAAATTTCCTAAAAGATGTATTATCATTCTTTGTTTCTTATGTACTGTTATACAGAAACTGTAACGTTTTATATCATATAAGAACACACGTTTAGCAGTAAATATAAAATAAACTCTACTTACACAATAGACGGGATATCATTTATACTTTGAGAGGAGCATATTTTTCTAGCTTTATGAACTTTTCTAAAACAATTATCTGTAACATTGCTTGGTCCGAGATGACTAGATACTTTTTCACTGCAAACAATAAAATTTCTAATTAAAAAGTGTAGAAAACTAACTTTTGTAATTATTTTTAAACACATTAACTCAACTTTTATAATTATTGGTAAAAACAATTGAAAAATTGTAAATTTTCCTAACCTTTAATTATAATTTTTCTAAACATACTTTTCCCTCTCCTACGTTAACAACTAATAAAAAATCATTTTGTCTAATAAATGATGATGACTTAGAACAGTCGGTAACAGAAGTGTCCGAACACTAGCAAAAATTCCTATGTAAAAAAAGTACACTTCATACGGTTTTGTTAAACAAATCCTTGTCGAATCCTGTTCTTAGTCAGTCTGAGAACATGGTTCGATAAGGATTTATTTAACAAAACCGTATGAAGTGTACTTTTTTGACATAGGAATTTTTGCTAGTGTTCGGACACTTTTGTTACCGACTGTATTATAATTGAAATTTATCTCTGTCCTCTGCTTTTAGTTATAATTCCAAGAAATTTAAAGTAAGATAAAATTTTCGAGATTTCTAATACATATTTCACGGTTTTTGATTATTTTTTAACCTTCTGCGGACAAGGATCGGCAAACAGGTGACAAAATAAAGAAAAAATGAGACCCACCTGTCAGCATTTCTCTAAAGCAATACTTAAAATTAAATATATAGATAAAGGTGGGTATTTTTGTGTAATCGATTAAGTATCTCAGGCATATATCTGTATATAGTTGAGGCATTTACCGCATAAATTGCTGTGAATAAAATTTAAATAGTTAATTATACGTAAAAAAATCTTTTGTTAAGTTCAGTAGTGCTACACAAACTGTTCAAGATAAGAAAATTGGGTTAATATTTTAGCATTTTTAACCAACAAATATTACAAATGAAAAGCCATACAAATAAAATTGTACTTTTAAAAAATTAAAGAACACGCTTTTATTGAAATGTGAACTAAAAAGTACAAAATATCTATCTTTATAATATTAAAATGCTGCGTAAGAGAAAATCGTGTGAGTGACACACCATAATATTTACATAATTTTAAATATTTAATAAAAAAGAAATTTAACTGATTAATTGTTGCCATTCCACGCTTAACAAATACGGCCAAATCCTGTACTACATATGATAGAGTTTTACATAGATAGATTTTTTTTTTTTTTTTTTTCCCCTTAGAACCTGCTCCAGATGCGATAGGAGCCTGAAAGCACTTGTATGTAGCATTGTCATTGACTATGAAGTCGCGTGCAAAATTTCAGGCCAATCGAACGACCAGAAGCTGCCGAAAATTTATTTACAAGATTCCGTTACATACATTAATAGTTACATCATAGCAAGTTAATAAAAGTATGTTAAATAACATAATGAAGGAATGAGAAATAAATAATTTAGAATTAAACAAAAAACATTTAAAAAAAATATCCCCTGACTGGGCTCGAACGGTAGACCTTTAGATTCGTAGCCCGGAGCTTTACCTCACAGCCACAGCGTTCACGTAGGAAAAGACTTTTTTTAACACGCTTTTATTAGCTTCCGCTGTATGTGTGTTTGTATGTATAATGTATGTTTGTAACCGCTCTGGGAGCAAACAAAAAATCTATATTGCAAAAAAAGACTTTCCCTACGTGAACGCCGTGGCTGTGAGGCAAAGCTCTGCGCTACAAACCTAAAGGTCTAGCGTTCAAGCCCAGTCAGGGGAGATTTTTTAAAAATGGTTTTTGTTTAATTCTAAATTATTTTAATTAAAGATTTAAATGTATGTAAATAGTATGGTGTGTCACTCACACGATTTTCTCTTACCCTGCATTTTAATACTAAGATAGATATTTTGTGCTTTTTAGTTCACATTTCTATAAAAGCGTGTTCTTTAATTTTTTAAAACTATAATATTATTACAATATAGATTTTTTGTTTGCTCCCAGAGCGGTTACAAACATACATACAGGTGAAGCTAATAAAAGCGTGTTAAAAAATCTTTTGTTAAGTTCAGTAATGTTACTAACTGTTCAAAATAAGAAAATCGGGTTGATATTTTAGCATTTTTAACAAACAAATATTACAAATGAAAGCCATACAAAAAGTGTGAAATTGAAAAGTTTTAGGAAATGTGGTCTGTTTACGTTGAAGCAAACAGAAAGTAGAAATCTAGAATTGTAACATTCTTATATTTTAACAGATATTAAAATACTGCATGTGTCAATAATGTGTTTCTGAAACTTAAAATGTAAATGAATGGACATTCAAATTAATTGAAGGTGGTTTATCATTATGAAAAGTATCTTTGCGATAACCGAAAGATTGTAGCTTCAACACTATTAAAAATTTTGTGTTAGTTTGAACCAAAACTTGATACTGATAGTTCCACTCGATAGTTTAACCTTTTACATACTTGCCAATATAACCCGGAAGATTGTTAGTCCCGCCCCTCTCCGCCTATTTTTTTCACACCAGTCTTTTTTTAGAGTACTTTTCTTCTTATTTAATAGTAAATGTATTTGAAGAGAATTACTCTAAAAATTAAGTGGTGTACAAAAAGGGGCGGGAACTATCAATCTTCCGGGTTAGGTTGGCAAGTATACGTTTACCATGATTTAGTAATTTTTTGTTGAACCAAATATTGGTATTATGTTTTAACTTAAAAAAAAAATTCAAAATTCTACCAAGACGGGAATCGAATTGAAGACCTTCTTGTCTGAAGTGTAACACACTACCACTGTGCCACGCTTTCTTGCCTGTTGATTTTGATAAAATGGTCTAAATTTTCTAGTATCTTATATCAGCCTACAGGCGAGTTGTTGCTCAAAATTTGCGCTCTAACCTATGTTTTCGACCACGCTCTTTGAATTTAAGCTTGGTTTGGCTTCAATAGGAATTTTACTGATTCATACTTCCCTTCTGCGTGGGTGTATGGTAGCTCCAAGTTTTGGTTCAATTTAAATTCAATTACAAGAAGTAGAAAACTTAAAAGTGAGGTTGAACAATATTATGGTATTGGTTATAACTTTACTCCATATAGTGGTTGAAGTTTGAACTGAAATTTTTAACAGTGAACTTACATATTGTTGAACACAAATTTCCTGATCTGTAATTTGTCAAACATTTCTCGGCGTGATTGTTTTCCGTATTCTTTTAAGTATTTCTCCAGCAAAATAACAAGTTTTTCTTCATAAGAACTGGAAAAAGAGACAAAACAAATGTATTTACATAAATTAAGGTGCTCTCCTGTCTCATGTACACTGCGAATCAAATATTACATCAAAACTGGCTTTTTTCTCTTACTTGCGTAACTGTAAAGATAAATGAATTAAATTAAAAAGTATCGATGTATTTGGATATGTAGACAATACAAGGAGTACTAAAAGTAACATCCGGATGATAATTTGTTAGAGTTTCTTTATCAGTTTGCATAGGTGCCAACAGTTACGATTTTTTCACGCAGGTATTTTTTATAGAATTTCCCTGCATGTTTATTCATAGAAAATCGCTGCAAAATCCTATAAAACTTTTCAATAAAAATATACCGGTGTCAAAAAATCATAATGCTTGACAGCTATGAGTCTTGGCACCAAAGAGTAAAATTGAAAGTTCCATTTGCGTCTTGCAATCCCCCGTCATTATACATTAAGTGCCATGATATGTTCATAGTGCATCACCCAAAATCATTTTAATTTGTTGAATAACATCAGGTTTCGAAACATAACTTATTTAAAATTCTATTAGATCCACTTGTTTTTCATAGTAGTACAGTGCCTATTCTCAGACGCCCTCATTTTGTCCAAATTTCTGGCTACTCTCGTGGCTAAGTTGAGTAATATTCGCTTAGACGAGTTCTTAGATCAATGGCATAGACTTGGATTGCAGGACATGGAGACCAAGATAATTTAACCAAGTCCATTTCCTTCCAGTGTTCCTTGAACCTGTCTAATTGTATTGCCCGTTTAAAATTTCTCGTTTCTATTTATCATATTTTGGATGGAATTACGTAAATACATGTCCGTGTGTTTGAACAAAGTGTACATAAAAATTCTCTAGGAGAAAAAGAAAATAGATGCAACGAGTGGTGCGTCACACTATGATTTTCATAACTTAGCCCTAACTTTCAAAATATTAGACTTGGAGATGAATTTGCCAGTTCATATTAAAAAAAAATATGTAAGTTTAATTTTGCTAAAATGTGAGCCATTCTTTAGATTTAAATAATGTAATTTCAATATGGTATTCCTTGCATTAACTTGAGTTACAGCGAGAGATATTTAGGCGCGAATAAAAATTCGTAAAAGCTCTGGTTTGAAAAAATAAAAAGTAAAAATCTTTCAATAAACACCACAAAATGAAAAAAAGAAATCGCAGCAATTGTTTCGGGTCGAAATAAAACACGACCCTTTTTCAGGCGAACAAAGTAGGCACGGGTGCTGCAAAACAAGTGCTGCGAGCGAGTGTTGCAGCATTTGTGCCTATTTCGCTCGCTTGACGAAGGGTCGTGTTTTATTTCAACCCGAAACATTTTTTGCGAGTTTTTTTTTAATTTAAAGTGAAACGAACCACGCTTACTTATGTAGCTTCATTTTGCAATGATATCTGAAAATATTTTTTAATCCGATGTAAGATAATAAAAACTAATTAGACTTAGAGAACTGCTAAAACTATATCTCGCTGCCTTCTACTGCAATAGTTCTCTGACTCAGTACATATCCTAGAATATTTTCTTGCCAAATCGCATTAAGAAGAATACCTTTTAAAAATCTTTTTCTCCGATTAACGATCTTATTCATCATTAAATTCAACTCCTTGTTCAGCGCAAAAGCGCAAAAACTGTCTAAAGTCAGGGTGCAGCTTTCTAACAAAATTTGGCATGCTGCTTCTGCCATCTAGCGTCGAAGATTTCACACAATCTTTGAATGGTAATTTTCAGCAAAAATATATGAAAGTAACAATGCCACTAGATGACAGAAGCAACGCGTCGAATTTTGCTCAAAAGTCGCACCCTAACTTTATATATTATTCAGGTTCTCTTGTTCAACCGGGATTTGAAGTTATTGGTGAATGCAGCCGTTAGAGAATTAACCCTACAAGGCACCCAATTCCATATGTGGAACACCGACTTTAATCGTTCCTATAGCTGTAAAACTATTAGTAGCGACCTCTCTTGACATCTTGATAGAAGCTACTGACATTGAGCAATGTAGTCATACGAATCTTTACCTAAAGATGTCTTTCGTGTTTTTGTTATAGTGCACTCAGTGTGAAAATTGAATGAAAGTGATACGTTAGTCGTTTGTCTGAATTCAAAAAATAAAAAAAGAATAATTATTGAACAGTTTGACTCGAAAAAAAAAAAAATACTGTGTGTTATAACGAAGTGTATATTTTGCAGAGGTAAGTTTTTTTTTTTTTTTTTTTTTTTTTTTTTTAATTACAATAGTAAACGTATTAGTAAATCCTATTTTTATGTATGTTCCACATACGGTACGTTGAGCTAAAAAGTTGATTTTTCCGCAAAATATGGTTTTATTTTTATAAGTTTTCCCTATCTTCTGATCACTCATTACAACCTATATATTTTTGTCGCGCACTAAAAAAAAAAATTGAGCCTTGTAGGGTTAAGGCGAGGAAAAGCAGGTATTTTTTCAATAATACTTCAATTTTTGTGGTTGCCTATCTTTAACATAATATTTTTAGCAATAGAACAAGGGTTTTGGAATACATTTAGTATTTATATATCTCATTTTTTTCATCACTCACCTTGGTCCACCATTTTCGTGAAAGTTATAAAAATCTTGTATGGCTTCGGAGAACTCAATTCTAATGTCTATTTTTGAATAGAAATGGGAATCATTTTTTTCTTTCAGGTTCCAAACATTGTCTTGAAATTGAATGAGGTGTAAACTTTTCTTGACAGGAACGTTTTCGGCTTTATGGTGTTTCACTTTCTTTTCAATAAGGTCAGGATTTCTAAAGAAAAATAAATAGTTTTTTTTTATTCCATATTTTTAAAATAAAAAAAAATATTTAACTGCAATTTTTTGCCATATACACCCCGCGACAAAAAGATAGTTACAAACGGTTTTTTCTTTGATTTTTTATAAAATAACATTATCTAAATTGTGCTTATCATTTATTATTATCATAAAATAACACTATTCCCAGACTAATTTTTGTTTTAAGACTAATTTAGAAAACTTTTAAGACTAAAATTTTTTTAATTTAAGACTACACACCGCGACAAAAAGATAGGAACAAAAGTTTTTTTTTTTTTTTTTTTTTTTTTTTTTTTTGAATATGATTATTTTGAATATGAATATTTTGAATAGGATTCAAATATTTAAGATGTTTTTGGTATGATAATATTTTGTTATGATAATAAATGATCAGTACAATTTAGATAATGTTATTTTATGAAAAATTTAAAAAAACCTTTTGTTCCTATATTTTTGCCGCGTCTTAAAAGAAGAAAAATTTTGGTCTTAAAACTTTTCTAAATGAGTCTTAAAACAAAAATGAGTCCGGAAATAGTGCTATTTTATGATAATAATAAATGATAAGCACAATTTAGATAATGTTATTTTATGAAAAATCAAAGAATAAACCCTTTGTTCCTATATCTTTTTGTCGCGGGGTGTATATATATACAGTAGGTGGCAGAAGCTTTGAGAACGGTACGTTTTTCCGTGCTAACTTTTCTAGATGAAAAATTTCTTAATGATGTAAATTAGTAATATGTAGCATGTCATCCAACATGGTGCACAACTAATGATAGATGTGAAAATTGTTAATTAACACGTTGAGCGCCATGTTAGCCATTGTAGATTCTAGACATTTTGTCATATATCTCTAAGTACTGAAGAAATCATCTTGAATCTTTAGGAGTGTGCAGAACATGTTATACTTCAAACATTTCAGTGAAAGTTTTACCCCGAAAGTAAAAGCAGTACCTATAAAAAATTAAAACGTTGTCAGCTATCGGTGGCTGACAGTGTCAAATATGAAGTAAAGCCGCGTCAACCATCGGTGGCGGATATAAAATAGGACATAAAACTAAATATATTACATTTAATGATTGAAAATTTATTGAAAATTTGCTTAATTTTTATTTATTACAGGAGGAATCATTATGGAATTTTAATGGATTTTAAGAATTTGCGTGGCGCTTAACGTGTTAAAAAAAAAAAAAAAAAAAAAAGATCTGATGTGGACACCGCATTACTTCCTTATACAGCCATTGGAATATGCATATTGTTATGAAAGATTGACATTTTTGTGTGAGGTAACTGATTCGTAAATAAACAGACAGGTTCTAACCACGTAAAAAAAAAAAAAAAAAAAAAAAAAAAAAAAAAAATGAAAAATTGCTATTTTAACCACAAAAATCATGATAATAGGATTATATACACCGCCAAACATATGTACTAGCATTTTCAGGAATGGCTTATTACAGAATATCTCGTTGGAAAGTACATAGTTTAGTTTAATGAAAAACCTTCGAGTATAGAGGGTCTATTTTTGTTCTCTTTGCCGAAAATTAGAGGTGAAAAATTGTACATTTTACCGAAACAACTAATTCAGTTAAAATTGAGAAAGTATTTACTAATTTTCGCTACCCTGAAACAACATTTGCCACCAAATTTGATCGCTAATCTCGCCAAGTCGCCAAGTATGTAGTAAACGCTAATTTTGGTCTTGGCATCGATTTTTGCTAATTTTGTATCGAATTTGGCGAAAATTTGTAGCTTAGGATTGCCTGGAAGCTCTGGAAGCTCTAACTTCAATAAAAACAGAATTTTGGAATTTTCCGGAAAGATTCATTGGTTTACAGCGCTGAACTAAATTCTTCGAAAATTCTTTAAATGACAAACAAGACTAAAACAAAATAAAGTGCATTCGTCGACTAGAACCTGCTTATATATTAAGAATTACTTTTTATTCTCAAAAATGTCGGCAACTTTCATAACAGAATCATTACGTGCTCTGTCTACGTGCTGAATATTCATTAAAGTGAATTCATTGACTAGAACCTGTTTATGCCTTTGAGAATTACTTTCTTCACGCAAAAATGTGGACAACTTTCATAAAAAATATCATTACAGGCTCTATTTACGGGTTGAATAGTCATTAAATAAAATGCATTCGTCGACTAGAACCTTTATAAATTACTTTCTACACGCAAAAGTGTCGACAGTTTTCATAATACTATCATTACAGGCTCTACCATTAGATTATTTTGAATTCTCTATGATGGTAGGACATATATAATGGCCAAAACCTTTGTATATTTGCCATTATGAATATAATTTTCTTAAATATCTCCAAAACGAATAGTAACAGAAAGACCAAAAAGGGAAATGCACAACTAGAAGTTATAACAAACCTTATACCAATTTGCAACGTTCTACGTCCAAACTTTTTTGAGTTATACGAGATACATACACACTCACACACATACAGACGTCATGAAAAATCGTATAAAGTCGCTGATATCTCTTAAAACGAGAGCTCGTATTAAGACGACACTTGCAGGTGTATAACTAGACATCATGACAGTCACACGTATAAATTTGCAATATTCTACGATGATTCGTTTTTCAGCTATGCGAGATATAAATTCCATTTCGCAAATCGAGATTCCAATACTTTCTTATACTTTGTATAAGGAAGTAGTTGTATAAATATCAAACATTAATTTGAAAAGTTAAAAACAGAAGTTTTGAGACGATCTGATAAAAATTCAGGTTTTTAATACTTGGCTTAAATATACATGATATTATCACACACACAAGGACTCTGCTAGTTAATGCTGTTATTCACCAATAACTTCAACTCCCGGTTGAACATGAAAATCTGAAAAGCGTATAAAGGCGGGGGTGCAAATTTTTAGCAAATTTTGCCGTGATGTTGCTGCTATTTAACGGTATAGTTATTTTCAGACATTTTAGGTGAAATAAACCAATAAAAGATTATTTAAAATACTTGACCCTAGATGGCAGAAACAGCGGGCCAAATTTTGCTGAAAAGCTGTACCCTGCCTTTAGATGCTTTACGAGTTTTTGAGTTGAACCGGGAGTTGAAGTTAATGGTGAATACGGCCATCAGTGTCTAGAGCAGAAGAATTCCACAACTTTGGCCATAATCATTCTTTAGCTATTAAAGAAGCGATGGAAATATTTCTTATTTTGCTATCGCAATTAAATTTGGAGTTTCAAAATCAACTGTTGGCCAGGTAGTAAAGAAGTGGAAGGATGATAAGGGTGGGCGCGATTTTCTAAGATCAGGAGCTCTAAGAAAAACGGCTCAACGACAATAATCCGAAGGAAGTCGATCGCTGATCCAAACAAGAACGTTTTTCAAATAGGCAAGGAGATGCTCACCGAACCATGAGACGTTGTCTGGATTTTGTAGGATTGTGTATACGTGTCATTGCAAATATTCTTCGACCACAGTTGATGAAACCATGGAAGCATCTGCGCAAGTGCTAACTCAACGAGTCCAATGCTAAAATAGGGGTGACAGTCATCTGAGTCGGGGATGGATGGTTGGGTTTTACGTCGCATTAGTGCTGCGCAGATGGGCAATCGGTGACGGTCTGGGACACACCCTTAGATGTGGTCCGGAGACATGCCATCACAATTTTGATCCTCCACGGAAGGGATGGCTCTCCCGCTTCGGTGACCCCCAGAGGTATAATTTTTGATGGGAACATGGAGGACATTGCGACCACGACAGATTTTACGTGCACCAGCCACCATTAGTGTACACGACGGTCTTTGGCCGGCTCGAGTACCGAACCCGCAATCTTCCAATTACAGTCGGTAACAAAAGTGTCCGAACACTAGCAAAAATTCCTATGTATAAAAAATACACTTCATACGGTTTTGTTAAATAAATCCTTATCGAATCATGTTCTTAGACTGAGTAAGAACAGGATTCGACAAGGTTTTTTTTTAACAAAACCGTATGAAGTGTGCTTTTTTTAAATAGGAATTTTTGCTACTGTTCGGACACTTATGTTACCGACTGTACGAGGCCGGCGCTCTACCGACTGGGCTACCGCGGCCCCTGAGTCAGGGAAAATGAGCAATAACACAGAGCGCGGAATTACTGGATGTTTTCCAAATTTCAAACTGTCGGACAAGCTGGCATCCCTCCAACATTTTGGACGCGTCCTCACTGCTAGTTTTCGAATATGTGGCTGCACTGTAAACATTTCATCCGGGAAAAGAACAAGAAAGGTCCGATTAAAATTGGCTAAGGAGCACACAACGTATGCAACCAAACATTGTAAGAATTTTTTTGGAGAAATGAATCCAAATACAATTTGCATGGAACTGATGACCGACGATGTAATTTATATTCGTCGTCCAAATCATAGATATAGTAATTTATATAGATCTATCATCCCCATGTTAACGAGCAAAGATTTTTGATGCCGAAAAACATTTTTGGCATCAGCCATTAGAGAGTTAAAACTCGAAAACAGTAATAGAATAGAATGTTAATGAATTTTGAAAATGCCGAAATATCGCGGGGCTTTTAAGTGTTCTAATAAATATATGAAAAGAAATGGGATAAGTTTTCATATGTAAGTTATATTCAAGTAATTTATGAAAAATATAATTTTTATAATCAGTTGCTTTTTTATTATTATGAGACAATTACTGTCTTCATATTTAGTTGAATACTTTTTTAAATTTTAATATTTTTTAATATTTTGTATTAGTAAGTAATATGAAATTCTCAAAAATTCTTTTAAATGCAGTTAGCAGCCGCGGAAGTTTTAATATGTAACTAGTATCTTGTGACCACCACAAGACTTTCTTCTATATATAATCCTATACAAATTTACGCAATACAAATGATTTGTTAAATTATAATTTATTAAAATTTCTTTTCATGATGAATGCAGACGATTTCTATCTCAAAGAAGTATAATAATAAATACCGAAAGAAAGAAAGTCAGTTTTGTGCAGACATGAATATACTTATACTAGAATATAGTAATAAAAAAAGAAAGGGAAAAGAAAGAAAGATAGAAAAATGGGTATCTGGGTTTTTTTCATTCTCTTTTTTGTACATAAATTTTATTTGCTAAATTATTATCTTTGTCTATTCCCGTGTATATTCACTCGGGAAAAGATATCCATAAGAGAGTAAAATGGCTGCCTTTTTCCAAATGAAATTGCATCACTTTTTCCCCCTCATTGATCAATCTATGTCTTTACTATATCTATGGTCCAAATAGCATCAGAATGGATACCCGGTACCAATATTGAAGCACGGAAATGGATCAATAATGTGCTGGGATGTTTTCCATCATGATGACATCGTCTTCCTCATACACATTGATGGGATTATGAATAAAAATGTTTGTAAAAACATTTTAAATGTTCACATGCTGTCTTTTGTTTAGAAAAAAGTCTTGTGGAAAGATGAAGAAATTATGTACTGATATTTATACATAATCAGAATTTTTATTATTGTTTTCCAAGAATACTCTCTTTACTTCCACTACACAACTATCGTAGATAATGGGAGTATTATATTCGGTCCAAAATTTCTATATCAAGTTTTCATCTCATTTATATGTTTCAAGGATTCCTGAGTCCTAACATTCGTTTTCGGCAATTAGTCAGTGTATGTGTGTATGTATATTATGTGTGTGGGGAGTCTTTTGACTATCATATCTCCGAATCTAATAAAGACAGAAAGATGAAACTTCAGAATTGAGACAGGTCTGACATACAGATGAATTTTCCAACTTTTGGTGAAAGTAGGAAGTTTCGAAACCGGAAGTGGGACCGTAAGTCCGTATCTCAAAAACGGCTCTAACGATTTTCTTCAAAGTTGCTGTTTTAGCACCTATTAGGTGTCTTTTCCTAGATGACAATAATGAAATTTCCTTATCTACACTTTCGTATTTCCCTATTTTCAACGTAATTTTCCTCATTACACTTTCGTATGTAATTGTTGTTTTCCGTCAACAATTAAGTTTGCCAAGTTTTGGTGAAAGTCGGTATATCAAAAACGGCTCTAACATTTTTCTTGAAAATTGCTTCTTAAACTCTTTTTTTATGTATTATTCCGCATGTATTAGGTGGTTATTACAGAAAAATTGACAGTCATCCTGAGTAAGTAGAGGTCAGTTATAGATCTCGGAAATGGGTATTTCAAAAAAGGGCTGTATCTATTAGGTTGATTTCTTTAGAAATCGACCTATTGCAGTCACTTCGTTTATCTATATCTATCTATCTATCTATAATGAAAATTTTGTCATCACGATAACTCCCGAAATAATACTCGAAATCGAACCAAATTTGGACAGTGAACTAATCTTATAAATATCTAGAATGAGTTCGTTAACCAACTTGCTCCGACTTTTTGTTTTCAAGTGGCAGCCACTTGAAAATTTCAAAACGACATTGTAAAAAGCATATTTAAAGCAAGATTTGCTTGAATTTTGTTGTAAATACAGGTCACATGAGGGTCTCAATGATGTTTATTAATGAAGTTTATCCGCCATTTTCAATAAAGTGGCAGATATTTTAAGTTAAATGGGACCACTTGAAATCAGGCTACCACTTGAAAATTTAAAACCATGATAACTTTCGAAATAATAATCCAAATGGAACCAAATTTGAACAGTGTCTTAACTTATCTTATAAATATCTTAGATGAGTTTGTTAACCAAGTTGCTCCGCCATTTTCTTTTCAAGTGGAGACCACTTGAAAATCTCAAATTCAAATTTTAAAAAGCGTATTCCGAATTTTTTAAAATTTTGATGTATACATAGATTACACAAGTGTCTCAAATAACTTTATTAATGAACTTTATCTGCCATTTTTAATAAAGTGGCGGATATCTTAAGTTAAGCGGGACCACTTGAAATTAGGCCACCACTTGAATATTTAAATCCATGATAACTTCCGAAATAATACTCCAAATGGAACCAAATTTGAACAGTGTCTTAACTTATCTTATAAATATCTTAGATGAGTTTGTTAACCAAGTTGCTCCGCCATTTTGTTTTCAAGTGGCGACAACTTGAAAATTTCAAATTTAAATTGTAAAAAGCGTATTCCGAAATTGTTTGAATTGTGATGTAAATACAGACCACATAAGGATCTCAATGAAGTTTATTAATAAACTATATCCGCCACTTTAAACAAAGTGGCAGATATCTTAAGTTAAGCGCGGTCACTTGAAATCAGGCTACCACTTGAAAATTTTAAATCCCTATAACTTCCGAAAGAATACTCCAAATCGAACCAAATTTGAACAGTGTCTTAGCTTATCTTATAAATATCTTGGATGAGTTTGTTAACCAAGTTGCTCCGCCATTTTGTTTTCAAGTGGAGTCCACTTGAAAATTTCAAATTCAAATTGTAAAAAGCGTATTGCGAATTTCTTTTAATTTTGATGTATCCATAGATTACACAAGTGTCTCAAATAACTTTATTAATGAACTTTATCCGCCATTTTTAATAAAGTGGTGGATATCTTAAGTTAAGCGGGACCACTTGAAATCAGGCCACCACTTGAAAATTTAAAACCATGATAACTTTCGAAATAATAATCCAAATGGAACCAAATTTGAACAGTGTCTTAACTTATCTTATAAATATCTTAGATGAGTTTGTTAACCAAGTTGCTCCGCCATTTTCTTTTCAAGTGGAGACCACTTGAAAATCTCAAATTCAAATTTTAAAAAGCGTATTCCGAATTTTTTAAAATTTTGATGTATACATAGATTACACAAGTGTCTCAAATAACTTTATTAATGAACTTTATCTGCCATTTTTAATAAAGTGGCGGATATCTTAAGTTAAGCGGGACCACTTAAAATTAGGCCACCACTTGAATATTTAAATCCATGATAACTTCCGAAATAATACTCCAAATGGAACCAAATTTGAACAGTGTCTTAACTTATCTTATAAATATCTTAGATGAGTTTGTTAACCAAGTTGCTCCGCCATTTTGTTTTCAAGTGGCGACAACTTGAAAATTTCAAATTTAAATTGTAAAAAGCGTATTCCGAAATTGTTTGAATTGTGATGTAAATACAGACCACATAAGGATCTCAATGAAGTTTATTAATAAACTATATCCGCCACTTTAAACAAAGTGGCAGATATCTTAAGTTAAGCGCGGTCACTTGAAATCAGGCTACCACTTGAAAATTTTAAATCCCTATAACTTCCGAAAGAATACTCCAAATCGAACCAAATTTGAACAGTGTCTTAACTTATCTTATAAATATCTTGGATGAGTTTGTTAACCAAGTTGCTCCGCCATTTTGTTTTCAAGTGGAGTCCACTTGAAAATTTCAAATTCAAATTGTAAAAAGCGTATTGCGAATTTCTTTTAATTTTGATGTATCCATAGATTACACAAGTGTCTCAAATAACTTTATTAATGAACTTTATCCGCCATTTTTAATAAAGTGGTGGATATCTTAAGTTAAGCGGGACCACTTGAAATCAGGCCACCACTTGAAAATTTAAAACCATGATAACTTTCGAAATAATAATCCAAATGGAACCAAATTTGAACAGTGTCTTAACTTATCTTATAAATATCTTAGATGAGTTTGTTAACCAAGTTGCTCCGCCATTTTCTTTTCAAGTGGAGACCACTTGAAAATCTCAAATTCAAATTTTAAAAAGCGTATTCCGAATTTTTTAAAATTTTGATGTATACATAGATTACACAAGTGTCTCAAATAACTTTATTAATGAACTTTATCTGCCATTTTTAATAAAGTGGCGGATATCTTAAGTTAAGCGGGACCACTTGAAATTAGGCCACCACTTGAATATTTAAATCCATGATAACTACCGAAATAATACTCCAAATGGAACCAAATTTGAACAGTGTCTTAACTTATCTTATAAATATCTTAGATGAGTTTGTTAACCAAGTTGCTCCGCCATTTTGTTTTCAAGTGGCGACAACTTGAAAATTTCAAATTTAAATTGTAAAAAGCGTATTCCGAAATTGTTTGAATTGTGATGTAAATACAGACCACATAAGGATCTCAATGAAGTTTATTAATAAACTATATCCGCCACTTTAAACAAAGTGGCAGATATCTTAAGTTAAGCGCGGTCACTTGAAATCAGGCTACCACTTGAAAATTTTAAATCCCTATAACTTCCGAAAGAATACTCCAAATCGAACCAAATTTGAACAGTGACTTAACTTATCTTATAAATATCTTGGATGAGTTTGTTAACCAAGTTGCTCCGCCATTTTGTTTTCAAGTGGAGTCCACTTGAAAATTTCAAATTCAAATTGTAAAAAGCGTATTGCGAATTTCTTTTAATTTTGATGTATCCATAGATTACACAAGTGTCTCAAATAACTTTATTAATGAACTTTATCCGCCATTTTTAATAAAGTGGTGGATATCTTAAGTTAAGCGGGACCACTTGAAATCAGGCCACCACTTGAAAATTTAAAACCATGATAACTTTCGAAATAATAATCCAAATGGAACCAAATTTGAACAGTGTCTTAACTTATCTTATAAATATCTTAGATGAGTTTGTTAACCAAGTTGCTCCGCCATTTTCTTTTCAAGTGGAGACCACTTGAAAATCTCAAATTCAAATTTTAAAAAGCGTATTCCGAATTTTTTAAAATTTTGATGTATACATAGATTACACAAGTGTCTCAAATAACTTTATTAATGAACTTTATCTGCCATTTTTAATAAAGTGGCGGATATCTTAAGTTAAGCGGGACCACTTGAAATTAGGCCACCACTTGAATATTTAAATCCATGATAACTTCCGAAATAATACTCCAAATGGAACCAAATTTGAACAGTGTCTTAACTTATCTTATAAATATCTTAGATGAGTTTGTTAACCAAGTTGCTCCGCCATTTTGTTTTCAAGTGGCGACAACTTGAAAATTTCAAATTTAAATTGTAAAAAGCGTATTCCGAAATTGTTTGAATTGTGATGTAAATACAGACCACATAAGGATCTCAATGAAGTTTATTAATAAACTATATCCGCCACTTTAAACAAAGTGGCAGATATCTTAAGTTAAGCGCGGTCACTTGAAATCAGGCTACCACTTGAAAATTTTAAATCCCTATAACTTCCGAAAGAATACTCCAAATCGAACCAAATTTGAACAGTGACTTAACTTATCTTATAAATATCTTGGATGAGTTTGTTAACCAAGTTGCTCCGCCATTTTGTTTTCAAGTGGAGTCCACTTGAAAATTTCAAATTCAAATTGTAAAAAGCGTATTGCGAATTTCTTTTAATTTTGATGTATACATAGATTACACAAGTGTCTCAAATAACTTTATTAATGAACTTTATCCGCCATTTTTAATAAAGTGGTGGATATCTTAAGTTAAGCGGGACCACTTGAAATCAGGCCACCACTTGAAAATTTAAAACCATGATAACTTTCGAAATAATAATCCAAATGGAACCAAATTTGAACAGTGTCTTAACTTATCTTATAAATATCTTAGATGAGTTTGTTAACCAAGTTGCTCCGCCATTTTCTTTTCAAGTGGAGACCACTTGAAAATCTCAAATTCAAATTTTAAAAAGCGTATTCCGAATTTTTTAAAATTTTGATGTATACATAGATTACACAAGTGTCTCAAATAACTTTATTAATGAACTTTATCTGCCATTTTTAATAAAGTGGCGGATATCTTAAGTTAAGCGGGACCACTTGAAATTAGGCCACCACTTGAATATTTAAATCCATGATAACTTCCGAAATAATACTCCAAATGGAACCAAATTTGAACAGTGTCTTAACTTATCTTATAAATATCTTAGATGAGTTTGTTAACCAAGTTGCTCCGCCATTTTGTTTTCAAGTGGCGACAACTTGAAAATTTCAAATTTAAATTGTAAAAAGCGTATTCCGAAATTGTTTGAATTGTGATGTAAATACAGACCACATAAGTATCTCAATGAAGTTTATTAATAAACTATATCCGCCACTTTAAACAAAGTGGCAGATATCTTAAGTTAAGCGCGGTCACTTGAAATCAGGCTACCACTTGAAAATTTTAAATCCCTATAACTTCCGAAAGAATACTCCAAATCGAACCAAATTTGAACAGTGTCTTAACTTATCTTATAAATATCTTGGATGAGTTTGTTAACCAAGTTGCTCCGCCATTTTGTTTTCAAGTGGAGTCCACTTGAAAATTTCAAATTCAAATTGTAAAAAGCGTATTGCGAATTTCTTTTAATTTTGATGTATCCATAGATTACACAAGTGTCTCAAATAACTTTATTAATGAACTTTATCCGCCATTTTTAATAAAGTGGTGGATATCTTAAGTTAAGCGGGACCACTTGAAATCAGGCCACCACTTGAAAATTTAAAACCATGATAACTTTCGAAATAATAATCCAAATGGAACCAAATTTGAACAGTGTCTTAACTTATCTTATAAATATCTTAGATGAGTTTGTTAACCAAGTAGCTCCGCCATTTTGTTTTCAAGTGGAGACAACTTGAAAATTTCAAATTTAAATTGTAAAAAGCGTATTCCGAAATTGTTTGAATTGTGATGTAAATGCACACCACATAAGGATCTCAATGAAGTTTATTAATAAACTATATCCGCCACTTTTAATAAAGTGGCAGATATCTTAAGTTAAGCGCGGTCACTTGAAATCAGGCTCATACTTGAAAATTTAAAATCACGATAACTTTTGAAATAATACTTCAAATCGAACCAAATTTTGACAGTAATATTATCATATAATTATTTTGAATGTTTTCACTAGGCAACTTGTCCCGACATCTTGTGTCTAAGTTCCAGCCACTTGAAATCACACTGCCACTTGAAAATATGCCATCACGATAACTTTTAAAATACTGAACTGATTCAAATAAAAGCTGGTTAGTGAACTTTTGGTTCAAATATCTAGGATAAGTTCTCTTGATGACTTGATTCGCAATTTTATTTTCAAGTGGCGGCTACTTGAAAATTTGTCATTATGGTAACTTTAGTAAGACAGAAACAATTCGCTTCAAGTTTGGGTAGTGGATTTATCATTCAAATATCTCAGATAATTTCGCTAGGCATCTCACTCCACTTTTTTTTACAAGTGGTGCCACCTGAAAATTTCTTATGATTATAATTTTTGAAATTCTGATTTAATTTAAACTAGAACTGGACAATGAACTTATCGTACAAATGTACTTGATGATTTCGATGGGCAAGTTGTTTTGCTATTTTGTTTTACAAGTTGCAGCCACTTAGACTGCCACTTGAAAATTTGCCATAATAATAACTTTTGAAACACGGCACTGATTTAAACCACAGTTGGACAGTAACCTATGCTTCAGATATCTTCGATCTGTTTGCTGGAACTTTAGAAATACTTAATCAATTCAAATCAAAGTTGAAAAATGGATTTATCATTCAAACAACAAAAATTTAGAAAATTCACGTAACTCATGAACCAATCACGTTATTGCGTCCATCTTTGGTACATCGATAATAAGTATTTTCTCGCCAAAAGTCGCCAAAAAAGTCGCCATAGTGGAAAAATCGCCATATTTGGCGCCAAATCCATTACATGCGTTACTGGATCTTTTTAATCCGTTTTTAAGGTAAAATTAGACTATTTTAATGCTAAAACAAACTAGAAATGCAGGAAACTAACATTTTATCAACTTACTAAGCCTCTTTGAAAGAATTTCTACAAAAAAAAAAAAAAAAAAAAAAAAAAATTCAAATTTGCAACGATATCTTAGATGAGCAACTTTCTCTGCCATTTTTATCGAAGTGGCAGCCACTTAATTTTTCAACACAATGACTTTTGAGATTTTGAATTAATTCTAACTATGTGTGTACAGTAGACTTATCTCACAAACGCATTTCATATATTTGTCAACTTAACCCACCATTTTTTTTCCTAGCGCCGGCCACTTGAAAATTTTAAATTCACATAAAAGTGTATTTATGAACCGATTTGCTTAAAACTCCATATGTGCATACCCTACATCAATATTTCTACCAAGTGCATTAATAATTTGTAGCCGCCATTTTTGAAACAAAATGACGGCTACTTGATAAGGAAAAAGAAATCAACCTACCCTTCCGAAAAAGCCGGAAGGTCTTGTTTTTTTTTTTTTTTTTTTTTTTTTTTTTTTTTTTAACTCGCGATGTTAAAATTCTGTTTTATCTTTCTCTACATGTTTATCAGTTTTTTCTTACAGGAAAATTGTTATGAGTTTAATTTGTTAGGTCAATTTTTTGTCTTCTGACCACATTATCTCCAAAAACTGCGTATAATCCATATAACAGTGAGTAATGGAAGTCATGTGGTTGTTTCACACAAGAATTTTTAAAAGCTGGTTGTCCCGTAAACTAACATAATTATTTAGATTTACTTTAAACCTAAAAATTAAAACAATCGCGTAATGATAAATTACAGTAGAATCTCGTACAACGCGCTCCCACAAAACGCGATTTCGTATAACGCGACGAAAAGTCTGCGACTATTACTCATACAACGCGATAAAGAGTCTCGTATAACGCGTGAAGTAAAGGAAGCACGTGGCGACATCTTTTCTACTACCAACCTGTTCAAGGAAGGATTGCTCCGTCACTATGCCAACACCCGACGCTTTTGGCCTCATTGCGGAATGAAATCGTCTGCTCAATGTATGTCTCCTATAACGCGATTTTCTATTACGCGGAACGTATCTCCCGCGTTATACGAGAGTCTACTGTATTACATAATAATAAAATATCTGTTGTATTAATGGTAACTGATCACATAATTTGCTTAACTTACATTTTTTCGAAGACAAAGTTCTTAATCTGTTTCACATTCAGTTTTTGATTCCAGGTCTGATCACGATAAGTTTTTAAATAAAGTTCCAAGAATACGGCAATCTTTTTTTCATAGTCACTGCAAGAAAAATTGTACGATATACATATATATATATATAAATAAATTTAATCAGATACCTTATGATCAAGAACTTAACGGCCCTCTTCACTTACCGTCGCCATAAGCCTGAGGCAATGTTTATTCTATGGGGAAATTTTCTTTACAAATAACTTATTAACTATTACATATTTTTAAATTCTGTTTTCACATTCAGAAAATTCCCAACTGTTAAATGGAAAAATGGAATCTTTAAAAATGTATTTATTTATTTATTTTTAATTTTTAATATTTTATTTTGAAATTGCAAAATGAAAAAAAATTCCCATATTGAAAATTCGTATTTTGCAGCTTCAAAATAAAATATAAAAAAATTGAAAAAAAAAAAAAAAAATTTTTTTTTTTAAAGGTCCGCCAATTTAACAGCTGGGAATTTTCAGAATCTGAAAACAGAATTTAAAAATATGTATTAGTTAATAAGTTATTTGTAAAGAAAAATTAATTCCCCCATAGAATAACATTAGCTTCGGCTTCCGGCGGCGGTGTGTGGAGCGGGCCCTTAAATGAAATGCGGATTAAAGTTCTTTCTTTAATTAAGAAGAAATGTTTCTTTAATGGAGGATACTTTTTTTTCTCTCAGTATTTTATGTACATTTTAATTAATGTATACTTTGTAATTTGCAGTTATATTGCAATGCACTGTGTAAACACACACACAGAGATAACAATGATAATAAGTATAATAATAACTAAAAATATGCAGTAACTGAGATTAATTCCCTAGCATCGGTTACCATATCCCTTTCTTAAAATTTCTTTGGTATAGCCTTAGCATAGGAGCTCATCGGCTGCTTTTAAATATTTGTTGTCATTTTGGCGATGAGTCAAAATAGCTCTCGGAATTGCGTAAGTAAAAATCTTGGCGAGAAACGTCCGAGCTACTTCAGTGCCAAATTTCAAATTTCGGCAAAGAGTTCTATGCTGTAGTTGTTCGATTTCCTTAACACAATTTTTTTTTTTTTTTAATTAAAAAAAAAAACTTTCATATTTTTCGACATGAAAAAAAATATATTATTTTTGGTATGTATCTGTTATTTTTCTTTTTAATAATTTTAAAACTGAAATGAGATTTTTATTTAGTATCTTTTGAACCACTTATCTGATTGAACTACAAAAATAGTGTTTTCGCTAGATTTTGTCCTGATCAATAAATGTACCAATTTTTGATAAAATCTAATAATCCTGACAGATACAATGACAAACTTTGTTTTATATACTTAAAATAAAAACAAAAATATTTGCACGTTCGTTGAAAGTGATCGATAAAAATTGGTAATGACGCTGTTTGAAAGAAATAGTACAGCCTGTCGTATTAATAAACCTACATTTTCATGTAAAAGAATGCTTGCTAATACAAAAAACTAGTATGTTGTGGCCACCACAAGACTTTCTTCTATATTTTCCTATATATGTTACCGCTATGTGTTTTAATTTTTATGTGTTTTAAAGTTATATTTGTTTTATTTATTTCATCTTTTTTATTCTGTCAATATAAGTTTGAAGATGTTATGCATTTTTAATATGAAATATAATATCTTTAATAGCTTTCAATAAAGTCTATTTTATAAACGAATGTTAGAATTTTAATACAGTAACGATTTCTTTTCAAATAAAAACATTTAACAATTTAAATAAATAATAAAAAAAACGTTTTATTAACAACTTATATTGCTATTACTATATTTAAAAAAAAAAAAAAAAAAAAAATATGCACCAATTTTTAATTAGCTAAAGAAATATTAAATTAGACAAATCAGAAGCATTTTAAGAAGTACTTCAAATAATTAAAACTGCTTTAAAAAATTTTTAGAACGCATAAAAATTAAAATGACAGTTTTCCAATGCTTTAGTAAACTATATTTTGCAGCATACATATATCTGTACAAGTTAAGGAAATATATTAATTTTACAATTTAAAAAAAAAAAAAAAAACTTTATTAACACATTTTATGTGATAAACTACAACGAAATTATTTGAAAAAGCGAACAAAATTAAAAATAAAAATATAATCATAGTATATAAAATATATAAAGGAAACTTGAAATTGAAAGAAACAAAAAAGAAAAATTGTAATGAAATGCTAAAAAATGCATAAAAATTTCATTTTAAGTATTTATTGAATAATGCCATAATATTGAATGCCATATTTTCCAGAGTTAAAAAATAATACATCTGTTCTTTTTTTCAGTAAGTAATAGTAATTTAAATCAATTTTAAAATAAAGTAGTTTTAAAAAGTTGTGGTTTAATAGTTTTATTTCGGGAGAAAATAATTACTGTGCTGTAAATTTAAGATTCATAATTTAAAATGAAGTTTCACGAGAGAGAGCTTTTAATTAAGATTATATTTCATTAATAAAATACAGACCCTTATCAAACTTATATTGACAGAAGTAAAAAAGAGAAGAAATAAACTCAAAACAATTATAACTTACTTGTACTTTAAAATTTGTGTTGGTCATAATAAGAAATTTAATGTCATAGCTTCGATGATCCACGTTTTGTGTTTGTGCTTACTGTTTATCACAGCGGAGAAGAAGGGATAAAAGTTTCGGTTTGTGTTTGAAGGTCAATCGCGTCACAGACTAATCTGGGATTCGCGTATCTGTATCACATGACTGTTTGACGTCATAGTGAATGTAAAAAAACTAAGGCTCGAAACAAACATTAGAACTTTAACGACACAGAAGTCGTTAATCTGCAGATTACCTAGTTAAAATGCGAAAAACTCTTTATTCCGCACTTTAACGGGTCATTTTAGTTAATCTGCAGATTAGCTAGGTAATCTTCAGATTAACGGGTTTCGCGCTTTAACGGTAACATATACATATTCAATCAGTAACAATATAAAAAAAAAAAATACGATTTTTTTTTTTTTTTTTTTTTGTTAAAAGTAATACATATTCAACCAGTAACAATATTTAAAAAAAAAAAAAATACGATTTTTTTTCTAAGTTTTTTTTTTGTTAAAAGTAAAAAAAATCGATAACTTTGTTTTAAATTATCACAGATTTATAGTTCAACCATTCGTTTTAAAGCTATTGACGAGATATTTCGAAAGATACCCATCTTGAAAATTTACCCCCCCCCGGGGGGGGTACTTCCCCCCAGGGGGGGAACCGGTGCCCACACATGCACAAAATTTTTTTCGTAGTTAACTACTACTATTATCAATAATTGATATTAATTTTACAATCACAAGTTTGAAATAACGCTCATTATGTACATTTATACGAAATTTTGTCCTATATTGCCATGTTAAAAATTTAGAAAAAATGCGATCAGAGCGCCACCTGTTGAGCTATTGATCCCTAAATGTAATCAGAACCAGTTTATGTCGGGGACCAACTAAATACCAAGTTTGGTTAAGTTTCGTTAAAAAAAAAAAATACGATTTATTTTCTAAGTTTTTTTTTTTTGTTAAAAGTAAAAAAATCTATAACTTTGTTTCAAATTGTCACAGATTTATAGTTCAACCATTCGTTTTAAAGGTATTGACGAGATCTTTCGAAAGATACCCATCTTAAAAATTTACCCCCCCCGGGAGGGTACGTCCCCAGGGGGGTAACCGGTGCCCCCACATGCACAAATTTTTTTTCGTAGTTAACTACTACTATTATCAATAATTCATATTAATTTTACAATCACAAGTTTAAAATAACGCTCATTATGTACATTTATACGAAATTTTGTCCTATGCTGCCATGTTAAAAGTTTACATAAAATGCGATCACAGCGCCATCTGCCGGGCGATTGATCCCAAAATCTAATCAGACCCTTTCCATGTCAGGGTCCAACTATACACCAAGTTTGGTTCAATTTCATTCATCGGTTCGTGAGATACGGTGTGACATACGAAATTTTGCGATCACAGCGCCACCTGCTGGACGATTGATCCCCAAATCTAATCAGCACCATGCCCCGTCAGGTTCCAACTATATACCAAGTTTGGTTGAATTTCATTCTTTAGTTCGTGAGATACGGTGAAAAATACGAAAATTTGTCCTATACTGCCATGTTAAAAATTTACATAAAATGCGATCACAGCGCCACCTGATGGGCTATTGATCCAAAAATCTAATCAGCACAATGCCCCGCCAGGGTCCAACTATATACCAAGTTTGGTTGAATTTCATTCGTTGGTTCGTGAGATACGGTGAAAACACTAAACCACAGACACACAGACAGACATTTTTTAAAAACTATCAATTCGTGTTCAGGACATCCCAAAACGTGTACATCCGTCAAAAAACGGAGGTCGAAAATTTTCGCGAATCCAATACTTTCTCTATATTACATATAGAAGAAAGTAATAATGCACGGATGACAATTAAAGAAGAGAGAGAGAAAAAAAAGCTGCAGAGGATTTCTTTTATTGTATTTTATAGATTTTTAATCACTAAAACGAAGACAATGGTAATAATATTTTATCACGTCATTTTACTCCACCACCTCACCAAAAAATCTGGAATGACTCCATTCGACTTTCCGAACTTTAAGTAATTAAAGGTTTTGTAGATAAAGTGAAGTAAGAGGACTTGTTAAATAAATAAAAGAGAAAATTATAATAGGATGTTTTAGTAATTTTCTCCCTATAATACACAATGTTTAATTTAATGCTATTGTACTTTGAGCCCATAGACCATAATGATAAAGAATTTTTCGTTGTGTCCCTGTAAAAAATCTATAAATGCTAGATTCACCAAAACGCTTATAGTTAGTGCAACAGTGACTTATAATATTTCTATGAATTTTCAGCTCCATCGGGTAAGACATTTAGACGCTATCGCACTTTAATGTTTGAGCTCATATGCCCCAAAGATAAAGAAATTTGCATTGTGTCCCAGTAAAAAGAACTATAAGTGCTAGATTCTCTAATGTTCGTGTGATGGTGACCTATAACATGTATATAAATTTTCAGTTCATTTGAATAAAGCGTTTAATCGCTGTCGCACTTTAAGTAATTTAAGCCTATAGGCCGTAATGATAGACAATTGTTATTTGTGTCCCAATAAAACTCTATAAGTGCTAGAGTCCCCAAAATCAATACAGTTTGTGTGATGATGACTTAAAACATATATATAAATTTTCAACTCAAACGGATAAAGCATTTAGATTCTATCGCACTTTAAATAATTTCACCCCATAGGCCATAATGATACAGAAATATTTGTTGCGTGCCTGTAAAAAAATCTAGATTCACCAAAACCTATACAGATCGTGAAACTGTGATTCATAATATATGTATAAATTTTTTACTCAATTGAATAAAGCGTTTATACGGTATCGCACTTTTAAAAATTTGGTCCCATAGGTCATAATGATAAAAAAAAATTCTTGGTGTCCCTGTAAAACAATTATGAGTGCTAGATTCACCAAAATCTATACAGTTCGTGAAACTGTGACCTATAACATGTGTATAAATTTTTTGCTCACTTTAATAAGGCGTTTTGACGCTATCGTACTTTTAAAAATTTGGCCCTAAAGACCATAATGATAAAAAAAATTTCTTTGTGTCCTTGTAAAAAAACTATATGTGCTAGATTCACCCAAATCAATAGGGTTTGTTCTACGGTGACTTATAACATACGTACCAACTTTCAGCTCATTCGAGCAAAGCGTTTAGACGCTATCGTGTTCACACACACACATGCATATATCATCGTAAAAATAGTGAAAACGGACTCAGGGGACCTCAAAACGTATAGAAACATCAAAATCTCTAATTCGGATTTTTGACATGATTACAATACTTTCCTTACATATGTATGTTCGGAAAGTAAAAAGGATAAATTACGAAGTCACATCGTTTGGTAGGCATGATTGTTTGACTAAAAAGTTGTCGAATGTCAGATTATTGACTCATTACTCTATGTATACAGACGATGTTTCAAATAGAGATCAAATATAGGACTTTTTGTTAAGGGACGGAGACTCTAGAAATGAAAACTAAAAGAGATAAAAAGAAATAGAAATAAAATCAGGAGAAATTTTTAAGCCACCCTTCACTTACCTAGGTCCTCCATTTTTCTTATAAATATAAGCTTCGTCAATTGCATTGTAAAATAACTGTCGGATGTCAACATTCGGAGTTTCTTTTGAAGATGTAAACTTTTTCTTTCGTTTGAAGACCTTAGGTATCTCTTTAGTGACAATATCAGTTGGCGAGAAATTCAATTCAGGGTCACTGAAAAAGACGTTTTATTTTTACTATTAAAAACATTTTGTAGGATAACACTCACAAAATCTTCTAATTACTTTTGTTTTAAACGTCCAAATTTAAAGTCTCATAATTTATAAGTGTATGTTAAATTAATAGTTAGTATTATTATTTCTTTTTTTAATCGATAAAAAAAGAATCTGGTGGGTCGTTCACAACGCATTTACTGACCCGATATTATTATAATCATATTATTACAGTGCAAGATGTAACATATGAGTTAAGGAATAATAACAGGAAACTTGGCGATGGAATATTAAAATCCGAATAAACTACTACGCAGAAGCGCCAAAGCTTATCCAAAAATTACAAATCCATCGTATTTCGTCTACTAAATCAGTCTCTTCTAATATCATCAGTATTGTTTTACCCCATTTTCCTAAATCCAGTCAAACCATAGCTAAATTTCTCAAACAATATGATTTTAAAATAATATTTTCGCCTTCCAATAAACTCACCTTTTCTCAGTTAAAAGATCCCATTGATATGCATAATTCTTGGGGCATTTATAGTATTTCCTGTCAGTGTGGTTTATCCTATATTGGCCAAACTAAACGCAGTCTTAAATTTCGTCTAAAAGAATATATGAATTACGTCCGCAAACAAGAAACCAATAAATCGGCTATTTCTAAACATTGCTGGGAGGAAAATCTTAATTTTAAATTTAATCCAGCTAAAATAATTTGCAGACCAAAATCCATTCATGAACTCGATTTCTTTGAAGCTTTTCATATTTATAAAAATTTTAAAAACCTTGTAAATTGTGATTTCGCTCTTCCCTATTTGTCTGATTGTTGGAAATTTTACATTCAGTCCACATTTTCTTAATTTTTCTACTGTTTACATTCCTAATTTCTTACTGGCCACGCTCCCCACCTTTCCCGTAATCCTATTGGTTGAACTAAATCCGGTCCCTCTCCTATACATACGAGCACTTCTCCAGATTCAGAATTCTTTTTGCACGGAAGACGGTACGCTTAAGGCTACCGAAACAGCTGTATGCATCGCAAATATTTTTCTTTGGCGTTTCTGACGTAGTAGTTTATTCGGGTTTTAATATAAGTTAATGCTCCAGGAGTTTAAGGCTGTCATTTAATTTTAAAATTTATTTTAAATTATTCAGAAAATTGCGTCCACATTTCGCTAAAACTTGTTGGACTAAGTTTTGAACAGTAGCTATTATCTAGAAAATACAAACTTACCAAACATTGTAATTAATACAGAACACACTCACACACACAAAAGAAAGAAAGACCGTAAAATCACGCGATAAACACCATAAAATTCGATAAACTCGCAACAAATGTTTCGGATCGAAAGAACGCACGACCCTTCGTCAGGCGAACAAAGTAGGCAGGAGTGCTGCAGTCAAGGTCTGTGCGTTGCCGCTCTGACTGCAGCACTTGTGCTTACTTTGTTCGCCTGACGAAGGGTCGTGTGTTCTCTTGTCCCGAAACAATTGTTGCGAGTTTATTGAATTTTATGATGTTTATTCAAAGTTCTGTACTTATTACTTTAAAACACCAGTTGTGTAGTGCTTTCTTATTACTAAAATCATGCGGTTCAATTATTAATTCTTTCCAAATGCATACTTTGCCTCGTTTTACTTTCAATGTATTTTGCCCATGTGACCGCACAGTGGACAGACAGACAGACTAACTGAATATGCAATCATACTTAAATAATGTTGGAAAGTGTTAAAAACGCTTAATGAAATCGGAAATGCACTTCAAGCAATTTTCTGTAGCCTTTAAGGTTATTTGAATATTTTTGTGTGGCTCTGTAAATCTTAATGCTTGTCATATTGTATAATATACAAACGATTGTTTCGCGCATATGAGCATTTAATGCTAATTTTATTTTGGTATGTGCAAAATAAAAGTATTAAAATGTGGTTTATAGAAATACCTCTCACAGGACGCAGTGCTTTGGGATCCTTTCGGGTGTCCCCATACATAAACCAGTGGTGGTATTTATCCAATTATCAGTTGGAAGCAGCCCATAGTGAGCTTGAATAACACAGATCAGTTTAAGGAATTCCATGAACACTTAACGGCCCTCTTCACTTACCGTCGCTGGATGCCCGAGCCAATGTTATTCTATGGGGAAATTTTCTTTACAAATAACTTATTAACTAATACATATTTTTAAATTCTGTTTTCACATTCAGAAAATTCCCAACTGTTCAATGGACGGACTTTTTTTAAAAGTGTATTTTTTTAATTTTTAATATTTTATTTTGAAATTGCAAAATGAAAAAAATTCACATACTGAAAATTCGTATTTTGCAGCTTCAAAATAAAATATAAAAAGTTAAAAAAATAATTTTTTAGAGAAGGTGCGTCCATTGAACAGCTGGGAACTTTCAGAATGTGAAAACAGAATTTAAAAATATGTATTAGTTAATAAGTTATTTGTAAAGAAAAATCTCCCATAGAATAACATTAGCTTCGGTGAGTGAAGCGGGTCCTTAAGGGAAGTACAAGGCGGACAGATAGACAAACCGATATCAAGCACTTTTCAACTTTGTTGGAGAGTGTTAAAAAGACACAGTTTGAAATGAATGATGAGCTATTTCTGAACACAGCCCTACAGTATCAGAATTCTTTTTTGTAGTCCTTTAAACGAAGGATGAATATTTTTCATACCCTAATATCTACCTGAAATTCGACCCCACAGACGTAATGGATTTAAACTTTCACACATGACCCATTTTTCCGATTTCAATAAAAAGCTCCAAGGATTATTCCCTCATCATACAAATTTAGAATACTGTGTTTGGATTTTGTACTGACATTCGTTCTTAAATTAGACTTATAAGAGACTAACAAAACAACCGCTAAAACTTGATTTTCAGACCTTAAAATGTGTAAATGTAGAAAAAAAATCTAAAAATCTAAAATAAGTTTATTTTAACGAAAATATTATCGCCTTTATTAACCCGTTAACGCCCGAATTAATTTTACAAAATATTATTAGCTGATTATTTCACTTCTAAATTAATATAAACAACTGATAGTAAAATACATTAACTTAAACATTTCTTCGGATAGTTTTAAATTTAAAGCCTATCCTCATTTATTGACGTTTAGTGTTCTAGCGAGAAAACTTCGAGATAGAAAAACTTTGAGATAACAGATTGATTTCTTGTTGTATGTTGACAAAGATCTCGAAAGTAAAGTATTATAATACATATTATTATTCAACTTTATTTAAGTTAGTATACCTGCGCAAAAAGCAAACACAGGTACGACGAATGAAAAATCATAAAACGACTATCCAAATTGTGAAATAATAAGTAATAGTAGGCACATAAAACTTTCAGGGATCATTTAGAGTGACGCTATAAACTGTCGTTAAAAAGCAGAAATCATTCCAAGAAACCACAAAAAGTATACGTGCCATTTTATTAGCTGGGCGCTAACGGGTTAAGAATTACAGTCGGCTGCAAAATTATTCGAGCACTAGCAATAATCCTTGCCAAAAAAAAGTACACTTAATACAGCTTTGTTAAATAAATCCTTGTCGAGTCATGTTCTTAATCAGTCTAAGAACATGATTCGACAAGGATTTACTTAGCAAAATAGTCTTAAGTGTACTTTTTAAATATAGGAATTATTGGCTGGTGCTCGAATAATTTTGCAGCCGACTGTATATGGGTACTTTTCCCTTTGACGATCATTAGTTTGCAGTTTGGCGGATTTATTTCTCGACGCCTGCGATAAATTGACAAATCATAGTCAAAAGGTTTATCTAAATTTGAGGTAACCCTAAAAAATATTAAAATGATTATAATAAATTTAAATGATAAATAATTTATTGATGTTAATAATAAGAATAAGAATAATAAATTCTAAACAAAATATATTATTTGATTTTACATAGTTTATTGCATTAATTATTACAATTATCGTGTTTACGAATTGAGCGAGAGAAGAAAATCTCATATCGTTCAGTCCTGAGACAAGCGCTATCGTTATAGGTCTTGCTGTGTGTATGAGTCACCAAATGCGCCAAATAACGTGGCGCACCTGAATATGGTATGCATTAGAAATTTTAATGATATCATTTAATAAATGACGGGGGAATTACAAGTCTGTGTATAATTAAATTTTATGAACCCCAATCGTGTAATTCTTAACTGAGAATATATTTTAAAAGAAAAAGTTTTACCGGCAGACTGTTTCAGATGACTGTTTATTGGCTGGTACAAAATCCTCGTTGATGGTAGGTCGAGATGCAGCCTAAAAGAAGAAAAAAAAAAAAAAAAAAAAAGAAGAGTAAATAAGGATTAAGTCAGTTTTTTAAAAAAGTCGGACGCTAATGAATTAATAATAAGGCATCGCTCAGTTTAACCCATTCCCCCCTTAATGTATTTAGTAAAAGGAGATCATACAGTGCAATAATCGCACCACACCATGCATCTCAAGACTTGCACTATAGTCTCCTAAACTAGATGCCTGTAGCGTGGCTCAGAAACTTGGCAACAGTTCAAACGGTAGACAGTGCCACCTGGTACAGATCGCGCGATTTTTTTAATCAACTGTCACGAATAATTTTAAGAAGTGATACATGATATATATAATCGAAGTTTCTTCGATTCTATTCGCCTTTTATGTATATCAAATCCCACTTTAAAAAAATTTTGGTGGTTGTTGATTAAAGAAGTCACTCAGTCTGTACCAGGTGGCACTGTCTACCGTTTGAACTGTTGCCAAGGTTCAGAGCCACGCGACAGGCATCTAGTTTAGGAGGCTATGCTTGCACACATTTTATCCCATTTAAAGAGCTCACCATGGAAAATAAAAAACTAAAACAATACTATTACTTAACTTGGGTAAGAATGTACAGTCGGCAAGAAAAGTGTCCGAACGCTAGCAAAAATTCCTATGTAAAAAAAAAGTACACTTCATACAGTTTTGTTAAATAAATCCTTGTCGAATCCTGTTCTTAGTCAGTGTAAGAACATGATTCGATAAGGATTTATTTAACAGAACCGTATGAAGTGTATTTTTTTTACATAGGAATTTTTGCTAGTGTTCGGACACTTTCGTTGCCGACTGTAGTATGAATGCTTTTTAAATCAATACATATCCGCATATATTTATCAAAATTATAATGCAAAGCATATATTAACAGATTCTTGCTAATCCGTTGATAAACAGCTTAAGTAGCAGCCACGAAATTTTGCAATCATCTAAATTTGAGTTTCAAACTTTATATTTCGAAAATTCAAAGCGTGTGATTAAATCGCACATTCGGTTGTAAACTTTTTAAAAAGATCATTCAGAAGTTGTGCACAGGCTTAACAACTAACAGTTCCTATGCTAAATAACGTAAAGTTGCTTGAAATATATTCTATACAATATTTTTTAAATAACTGTTAATGCGGGCTGTGCTTTTAACGTGTAATTTTTTGATCCTCTTAAATTGCTCGTTTTTATTTAGTACTATAGTAACTATAGTAATACACTGCGGCCTTTACTATAGTAATACACTGCGGCTGCTTGAACTCACCTTTTGTGATTGTAATTAAAGTATATGCAGATATGAATACGAGGGAGAGGCTGAGAAATAACTGGCCTCCTTCGGGTTGAAAGAGGCGAATAAATTTGGTGGGAAATGAAAGCTAGCTGTCTTGATATGTAACTGTTCAAATATCAAATCATTCTCATTTTGAAAGCTTTTTTTTTTTTTTTTATCTTTGCAGAAATATTTAAACGCTGACCAAAAGAAAGAAGGAATGAAACACCGAAATCAATTTTGGCTCATTTTGAAACTTTAATGGCCTTTCTGTCTAGGTGGTGACAGAAGACCAAATCCACGTATAAAGACGCATAAAGGAGCAATCAAAACAATGGTGTCCTGGTGCCACAAGGTTTCCGCGCGGCCAAAGAAATTCCGCATCCAGAAATCGCCCGATAAAGTAATGGCGTCAGTTTTTTTTTATGGTTGTAGGGTAAAAGGCCGATTGATTATACTAGGGTCCTAGGCCTATACGTAGAATGCTGTCCGTAGGGGTGTTTGTAAGGGATCCTAGCCTGTATTAACACAAGTTTCGGAGAAAACCACGGTAAACCCCGAACGTCTAAGTCGATGAGTTCGACCTGGGATCGAACCCGGCACTTTCCATCTACCAGCTTTGAGCGCAAAACCGCTCAGACCGCAGGTGGGCCCCGTTTTCTTTGATAAAGATAGGAATCTAATGTGAACATGCTTACTTTAGGGCTCCAGTGTAACTGGACAGTATTATGCTAACCTTCTCGACCAACTAAAATAAGAAGCAATTAAGAAGAATCGACGTGAAAGTTAACCAAGAGAATCCTGTTTTTGCAAGACAATGCATCCGTGCATATTTCCCACTTTGTTCAAACTAAATTGAACACCCTGAGTTTCCAATGGTTCACCATACTCCCAATTCCTCTGTCCATGTCCCTTCTGGTAATCTTATGTGTCCTAATTTGAAAAAAAAAAAAAAAATTAAAGGGGCAACGTTTCGGAGACATGATGTTGTTGAAAGCCGGTTTCAAGAACAACCAGATGCATTTTATTTTAATGGTCTGCAAAAGTTCGAACAAGGCTGTAAAAAGTGTATCGCTTTCCAGGGATACTATGTTAAATAAATGTATAATTTAATAACTCTTATCCCTTGGGGGAGCCTGTAACCCCTATAGGGCGCGTCCCCGGGTGGCGGATAGGGGATCGCCTCCATTGGTTTCCAATGGGTGGTAGAGAGGAAATAAAATACTCTCCGCGGACCAACAGGCAGAAGTCCAACCTCTTCTGAGGCTCTGGCAACCCCTTTTCATGGATAGTGATTGTGATATAAATGGCGATCATGTTACCGCGTCCGGGGTAGCCGACGCGTCTCAATCTGTAGTCCGGGATGAAGACGACAAGTATGCTACGAGGACCCTCAACATTTTTCAACTGAATATTAATGGTACTCAGAAAAAGAAGTGCGAATTGCAGTATCTTTTGAAGGAGAATAATATACACATTGCCTGCTTGCAGGAAACTAAGCTTAACAAAAACCTGAAATTCGAAATTAAAGGGTATAGAACTTTTAGAAGAGACAGGGCTGATAGAACAGGTGGCGGACTGGCCTTTCTCGTTAAAAATAATATCAAGTTCAAGGAAGTTGTCATTCCGACAAATGAAGTCCCATTTTCCAACACTGAGGTTCTAGCTCTAAAAGTATACCTTCCCTATAATACATTCATACTTATCAATGTGTACCACCCTGACAACTCTGATATCAATACACAAATGCTGGATCAAATATGTAAAAACAATCCTGAGCCTGTCGTTCTTTTGGGAGACTTCAATGCAAAGAGTCCCACCTGGGGCTCAACTGTCTTAGATCTAAAAGGTGAACAAATTGAGGACTTGCTTATCGACGTAGGACTTACCATCTTAAATGATACACAGCCAACCTATCTTTCCAGGACAACAGGAACAGAGTCAGCACTTGACCTTACTGCAGTAAGTTACCAATTATCTACCCAATGTAGTTGGAAAGTTTTGAAGAATGCCATTAGTGATCACAGACCAATCATCATAGGTCTTGGTTTACACCTTGAGGCAGAAGATCAAACAAAGAGATCATGGAACTTTCGCAAAGCGAATTGGACCAATTTTACCCTTCTTCTGGACGAACTATGCAAGGGTGCGCCAACTAACATAAACCTAGAGGATAAACTGAAACTGTTGTATCAAAACATTACACTAGCAGCTAAAAGGAATATTCCAAGAGGAAACAGGAAAAAGCAATGGATTCCTTACTGGAAAGACGCTCAGATCGACTCCTTAATAGCTGAGAGAGACAACTTAAATGAAATCCTTAAAACAAACAACACTTTAGAAAACAGGAAGAGACTTTCCGAAATTACAGAGAGTGTAGAGGAGAAAATAGCTGAATGCAAGAGACTTAAGTGGACAGAATTCTGTACTTCTCTTGACCCCAAAAAAGATGCTAAACACTGGAAAATCGTCAAAGCCTTGAATTTTGGTCTAAATGACACAAATGCTCAAACTTCAAACATCATTCAGTCTTCAAAAGATATTGCTAACACTAATAAGAAATCAGCAAATCTGTTAGTAAATCATTACTCAGAGATGAGCAAAATCGATTTTCAAGCTGAAGACAAAAATCTCAATAAAACTGTTAGAAGAATACTACTAAAATCCAGAACGTACAAAACCATCGACAACTTCTCCAGACCTGTTGATAAGCAAGAATTGAATACAGCTATTCAACAAATCCCTAGTGGTAAATCACCTGGTAACGATCTAATTTTCGGTGAGATGATTAAAAACTTTGGAGAGATGGCCAGAGACTTTTTCCTTGACATAATTAATACATCATGGTCAAAGGGGAAACTACCGAAAGCATGGAAAACTTCTATCATAGCTCCTATTCTTAAACCCGGAAAATCTGCAGAGGAATGCAAAAACTATAGACCTGTTGCACTTACTAGCATCTTATGTAAGGTCATGGAGCGAATTGTACATAACAGATTGTTGAGAGAACTCTTAAAGGGAAAGAAATTAAACTCTTATCAAACGGCCTACAAGAAACAACATTCAACTGAAGACGCACTGTTTATCCTCTGCCAGTCTATCATCGATGGCCTGCAGACCAAACCACATAAAAAGACTACCGTGGTCTTCCTTGACATGACCTCAGCCTTTGACACTGTTTGGAGAGGGAAACTAATACAGATTGCTCATGAAATGGGTATCCAGGGAAATGCCTTAATTTGGATATCAGACTTCCTCAAAAATAGGAAAATTAAAGTGCGTTTCAACGGTGTCTACTCGAAAGAAAGAAGGACTTGGGGTGGTGTGCCACAGGGATCTGTCCTTAGCCCACTGTTGTTCCTTATCTATGTCAATAATATCCACACGCACCTTCACAATGAAACAAAAGTAGCTTGCTATGCCGATGACATTGCCATTTGGCATTCGAACACGAGTCTTGAGCAGTCTGAAAGATCTCTTAATTGCTCCCTGGAAGGAATTTTGGAGTGGTCAAACTCCCGAAAGCTAAAATTTAACCCACAAAAAACATCGTACAGCATCTTCTCAACAGATAGAAAACACAGGCACCTATTCTCTTCAAACTTAATTCTAAACAATCAGCCCTTAACAAAGACTGAAAATCCTATTTATTTGGGACTTACTCTAGATGCTGAACTACGTTTCACTGAACAAATAAAGAAATGTGCCAATAAATCACTCAAAAAATTAAGAATCTTGAAAAGCCTATGCGGTACAAATTGGGGAGCATGCCCCAAAACCTTAAAAACTACCTACACCACTTTGATTCGACCAGTTATGGAATATGCTTCGTCCATCTGGTCTCACGCCTCGACTTCAACACTTAAGAAGATTGATAACATACAGGCAAAAGCCTCAAAGATTATAATTGGTGCTGTCTCTTCCACAGACAACATTAAATCCCAACAGGAATGTGGTCTCCAGTTACTTGATAATAGAAGAAAATGTAGTGTCATCAACTTTACCAACAATATTAGAAGTCGTGAGGAGAAACATGTTAGCAAAAAAACCTTTTTGAAGTGGAACAAAAATACAAGACTCAAACGATCCTCCACCTTACACTATGACCTAATGGTCAGGCAGCAAACTGGACTAGAGCATAACACATATGAAATTCTGCAAGAGCCAATTTTGTCTTCGACTCTTCCGGAAAACACCAAAATTATAACTCACCTTCTGGAACCGTGTTCCAAAAAAGAAGTAACTTCGGCTATCAAAACAAAAGGTGATAAAACCATTGCCTCGTATTCAAGAGAAAATTTTGTCTTTGCCTTCACTGACGGTTCCTCAGATGAAACTCTAGACAACGGAGGAGCTGGTGTCAACTTTACTTTCCCAAAGAGTGGAAGCACAAAGCAATTTAAGATCGGAGGAGGCAAAATAGCTTCAAACTACACTTGTGAACTCATTGCCATCCAAAAAGCCCTAGACGAGTATATAAATCTCGAAGAAAATGAAAGAGCCAATGGGTTAATCATCTTCAGTGACTGCAGAGCTGCTCTTCAAGCAATTCAAAGGGGTTCTTCAGGGCTAATTATAAATATACACCGTACACTTCGTAAGCTTTTCCATTTGAAGAAACAGTGCACCATGCAGTGGATTCCCGCGCATGTTGGCATTATTGAAAATGAGACGGCTGATGCCTTGGCAAAAGAAGCAAGACAATTAAACACCAGCAGAGTTACTCATGTCACCCTCAGCGATATCAATTCCGTTGCTAAGGCAAAATTCAAGGATAGGAAACTTAAAATCAAACACCAAATCCCTGAAATCAGTACCAACAGAACTCTCACCAGCACTCTAACAAGACTCCGGACAGGACACTTTAGGGGGATGAAGATCCATAAAGACGGGACAAGGACTTACTGCCTCTGCAAAAACTGCCCAGACATAGAACTAACCCCCAAACATCTTTTCAACTGTCCTGCTATTCTGGCGCAATTGCAGCAAATAAGTGACAATCCGTGGGCAGACTTATATGAAGACAACTGCCTTCAAATCGCAGATGCTGTATATAGGACCTTTGGTCCCATTTAATTTTTTTTTTTTTTCTATCCATGACACGACACCAACCAACCAACCAATAACTCTTATTCTTTTCTTTATGGGCAAAAGGAACATTTTATCCTTCCATTGTACATATGGAATACTATATTATTTGTTCCGATTTAGAAAGCGAAAACAAAAAAAACCTCTATTAAATGGGGATTGAGAGTTCATTTAGTGATTTTCTATTTTCTTTGGATATTATTACCATAGGTGCCAAACCTCCATTATTTTCAACTGAGACTTCTTACAGGAAATTTTTTATAAATGTTTTCAGTTTATTTAATTTTATTTATTCGTCAAAAACGTATGTGATACATTCCTTTATGAAAATACTGGTGTATGAAACTCATTTAAAAATTAGCAATGCTAGCAGCTATTTATGACTCCATTAAACCTTTTGAAGAAAATGTTTTTTCTTTTACGAAGAGGGTTCACTCTTGAATAGTACTAGAGAATGAATTATTAGAAGTTTTGCCTCTTACTCATTAGTGACATGTTTTTTACATGCCGATGCATTGTCTTTTATTAACACGCTTTTATTAGCTTCACCTGTATATATGTATGTTTGTATGTTTGTTTGTTTGTATGTATGTATGTTTGTAACTGCTCTGGGAGCAAACAAAAAATTTATATCGTAAAAAAATACTTTCCCTACGTGAACGATGTGGCATTGAGGTAAGGCGCCGCGCTACGAGCCTAAAGGTCCAGCGTTCGATCACAGTCAGGGGGGATTTTTTTAAAATGTTTTTTGTTTAATTCTAAGTTATTTTAATGAAAGATTTAAATGTATGTAAATATTAGGGTGTGCCACTCACACGATTTTCTCTTACCCTGCATTTTAATACTAAGATAGATATTTTGTGCTTTTTTAGTTCACATTTCTATAAAAGCGTGTTCTTTAATTTTTTAAAACTATAATATTATTTATTTAAGAAAGAAGAAACTAAATAGCTGAAATTACTTTGAAAAACATCTTTATAATTAGGAGTGACCTCAAATACTTAAATTTATGTTTAATGAAGCAATTAAAAAGCTCTTACTTTAAACGAAGGGTACCTGAAAGATATTAATCGGAGTAAGAAATGAAGAGACGTAAGCAAGTTTTAAAGATGTACAGTCGGTAACAAAAGTGTTCGAACACTAGCAAAAATTCCCATGTAAAAAAAAGCACACTTCATACGGCTTTGTTAAATAAATCCTTGTCGAATTTTGTTCTTAGTCAGTCTAAAAACATGATTCGATAAGGATTTATTTAACAAAACTGTATTGTGCACTTTTTTTACATAGGAATTTTTGCTGGTGTTCGGATACTTTTGTTACCGACTGTACGATAGACATTGCATTACACGTATCAGTTTACTGGGCCATGACCGACAGTTCATTGCCCATTATGAAATATATGTACCTTATTCGCATACAATAATAATAATAATAATAATAATAATAATAATAATATTCAGTTGAAGTCACAGGAAAAATTCTAATATATTTTTCTTTCTTTCTTTCTTTCTCTCTGTTACTGTCTTTCTTTCTTTTCTTTTTCTTTCTTTCTTTTTTTTTTCATAGCAAGTTATTTTTAAGGAAATCGTTGAATCTTGCATCACATGTATCAGTTTACAGTGCCATGATCGACAATTCTTTGTCCATTATGAAATATATGTAATTCGTATTAAAAAAAAAATAATTATGATGCAGTTGAAGTCACAGAAAAAAATTCCTAATATATTTTCTTTTCTTTCTTCGTTTCTTTTTTCTTTTCTTTTCTTTTCTTTTTTTTTTTTTTTTTTCATATTCTTTTTTTTTTTTTTTTTTTTTTTTTTTTTTTTTTAAAGGAAATCGTTTTGATTTTATTTTCTTACAAGAAGCTTTTTCATGGAAAACGAACCAATGTCTCATGCACATGCAACAGTTTCCGTTGTACATTCCAAGATATTTTCTAACGCTATTCTAAACCAAAGCCACCGATATTGTCGTCTTCAACTGGATATTTATTTATTTTTACGATCGGAAGTAATTTCAACTCTTTTCAGATGACAATGAATTCCTACAAAATTCATCATTCAAAATTAAAAATGTTTCCATATCGTAGAGACGATAAAGATATTCCTGATTTTTCTTGAATTTGAAATATTGAACGTAATAAAATAAATACATTTTTTTTTTTTTTTTTCCGAGCAAAGTAAAACACTTCAAATATTAGTTTTCAAAAAATATTCGTAAAATGGCCTATCACGCACTTAAATATTCATTTAATAATAAATTTTTCCAAGCAAAACCATAAAATGAAAAAAGAACATTTATTATGCCATTTTGTAATACTCAAACTTACACATTTAAGAGTCAGCTCTCTCCTATATAGGAAGAAATATTGATTAACTACAGAGAGTAATTATGGATTTATACTTTACATCAGGGCTGGCCAACCCGCGGCCCGCGACAGAATTCAGAAAATTTTCTAATTTGACCCATTTGGTTAAAATATCTAAAATTAATAAATTCTTTCTGACTCTCTCAATGAAAATACCAATTAAAGTAACTAAATATATATATATATATATATACGAAATCGTTGCAGCTTTTAAAGCTTTATGAAGTATGCAACCCTTGATACGTATGCTTCTATGTTTAAGCATTTTCATTAAATTATTTCTGCGATTTATTATTTGTTTTCCCTCTCATAAGTTTAATGGTCCTTTTATCATTCAGGTCGGCGTAAGTATTTTAAGTTACTATCGTAACTCATTGGTTCTTAATCTAAATCGCAACTTTTTGTGTAATTCTTTCCTCTATGTTAAATTCAGTTCTATATTTTAGTGAGCTGTTACTGTTTTAGTTCTATTAATAGCTAAATTTTAAGATTAAACTTTATTACGATATCTATTATATATATATATATATATATATATCGTAATCATTGATGTTAATAAAATATTATCAGACCAATAACTAATTCTTACTATTGTACTTATGGATGTATAATCATAAATTTTTGACTGTTTTATAGTTATTTTATCAATAAAATTATATTTCGTATACATATTTTCTATTTCATTTCCTTACGAGCGCACCAGAAAAAGAGTTACTATGTGTATATGGTTCATGCATTTGTACAATGCAGGGCCCGTTAAACTAACTAAAAACTAATCAGAAGAATCGATTAGGAAAAAAGGATTAGGTTGATTTATACCCTTTATACCATTCAGTGATTGTCAACCTTCATTTAATAAAGGAAAAAAATTGAATTAAATATTTTATACCATAAATGAATGATAAATTTTTGACTTGAATCTTTTTTTACCAATGGATTTTCTCAAAGACTAAATGACATTGATTTAAAACCTTTATACCAATCGATAGAGAATTTTTTTCTGGGTCTGTCTATGTACTTAACTCAAAATCCACATTTTTGAATTTAAATCCTTTATACTTATCAGTACAGAAATATTCATCTTTCATAAGAGTTCATAAAGTTACATAGCATATTTGTATACATATCAGACTATTATAGAATTAGGAAAACAAACAACCTTTACCAGTAAAAGATGTGATCGACACTAAATAATTCAAAAATGCTCACCGACGTTTCGATGTTTTTAAAGACATAATGGAAGAGAAGTTCACGCAACAGGAAAGAAGCAGCAAACATTTTACTTGATGAACTTGATTGGCTCAAAAATGAAACTACTTCGATGGGTTACAAAAGTAACACAAAGTCTTTGAAGACTAATCAAAGGTGTGTTTTTAGATGTTTCAAAACACACTCAAATTTGATCTATAAAGATGTTAAATGATCAAAATAGAGATCTTAATAATAAAATTCACAAACTGTGATAAAAAACGTTAGTTTTTAAACTCTTAAGCGCTTTTTGAAATTCTATATATTTAAACTCCAACCACACTTAAGCTGAGATTTATTAAAAACCCGAAAAAAGTTGGTTTCAACAATACTCGTTAAGAATAAGTGCAACAGTGCTTCTTCACGTGAATGAATTTCAATTATTGATGTTTCAATGTGTTGTTGTCACATCTTATTTTTTCCATTGTTGCATAACAGTAAAAATATTTATTTCAATAAGAAAAAATTAATTTTTCTGTAATTTGTTCATAACATAAAAAAATAAAATAAATAAAATTCTTGTGTGGCACCCACACTACTTTCTCGCACCTTGCTAGTTTTATAGATACTGTTTTAAATATACTATATTCTTTTGTGAGGAGGGGGGGGGGTCTACCGTACACCTCAAACCACCGTTTAATTTATTATAGCTGTATTCATTAAATTTATGGTTAATATTATATTTAAAAATGTATTTCAAATTATTGAGAAACTGTTACCCACACCACATATAAGAACTTATCTATCTCAGTCATAATTTTCAAAAAGCATCCCCATGTAATTTTCAAAGTGCTCGATTTGAATTTTTATTTCTTTTTAAGTTGTGCTGATAACAAGTGCATAGACCATCCATTAAAAAATAATTATAGTAAAATCTCAACGTCGAAAATTAGACTTTAAACTAGCGGACTGCACAGTCCAAAATTTTGAGTCCCCGGCGCGTTTCTTTTATTTTCTTTCTGTTTTCCTTTCTTTTTTCCAATGTATGGCCCAGCCCGGCCCGATAAAAAAAAATAATTAAAAAATAAAAAATAATGAATATATTTCTATGTATACATTTTTAGCATCATACTTTCCAGAGTTTTTATATAACTAATCAACAGAATATCGATTTACAAAACTACTGATCACTTAGAAAACAATTACATATTAAACTAAAAATTCATTATTATTACTGATAAACGGAGGGGCACATTGACAGAAAGTCAAATCTAAAATATAAGTATTTATGAAGCATATAGGAGAGAATAAAAAATTATTTATGCTACTAAAAATGTGTCCAAGTGAATCCCATAATGTATCTCAATCCTTCTGCTTGACCCTGTAAACAATAACGCTAATCCAAACATTTTTAATGAAAAAAAAAAAAAAGTGTTTTTCGCACCTCAAAAATGATGTTGATTTCACTACATTTAATGCCCTGGAAAATGGCGAAAAAATTCTTAAAATTATCATTTACAGACTGTATAGGACATAAAGCCTTATAGACAATATAGTCCATAGGACCTATAGACTATAGACCTATAGACCTATAGAGTATAGACCATAGACCATAGACCTAGTTAGGACCTATAGACCATAGGACATAAAGCCTTATCAAATATTATGTATTTAATTTCTTTTGTTTGTACATGTTTGGCGCAAGCACCCTGCAGACACACCTGAACCACAAATTGGCTCATCAAATAAGGATACACAAATTTACACGGATGGTTCGAAGCTGGAATCAGGAGCTACAGGTTCGGCCTTTGTAGCCTTCGAAAACATATCCAAAATTCACGAATGGTCAGTGCCCCTAAGAAAGTGCAACAGTGTCTTCCAGGCCGAACTACTGGCAATACTCAAAGCTGCTGAGTGGGGGAAATACAAAGGGTATCTCATGTAGCATCCACTCGGACTGCATGTCAGCCATCCAGGCACTATCCAAACCATTCACGACAGACAATATGGTAAATAAAATACACTCGGAAATCAGAATGTCAAATAATAACTTTAAAATTGAATGGGTAAAAGCACACGTAGGGATTCAAGGAAACGAAGAAGCAGACAAACTGACGAAATCTGCAGCGGAAAACAAAATGAACCGCAAACACTTCTACCTGGAAAAGCCGATTTCCTATTTAAAGAGAAAACTAAGAGGGATCACAATGGAACAATGGCAGTTCGAGTAGGACTATGGGGGCACGGGCAGGCTAACACGCAGATACTTCCCAACAGTGGACACTAAGACACTTGTTAGCTGTAAGCTTTTGACACAAATTTACACAGAACACGGGGCCTTCCCAGCTTATCTCCATCGGGTTAAGAAGAAGAGTAGCCCGGACTGCGCATGTGGTGCACTAGGCACAACAATTCACTACTTAACAGCCTGCCCTCTAACGGACCAACACCATCTGGCCCAAATTACACAAGCAAATGAAACACTCTGGTACAAACAGCTAGCACAAAACACACATGTACAAAACAAGGCAAAACACATAGTCAGATGGCTCACGAACAACATAGATGACATATCACAATAACAATAAGCAGTGTCAACACTAACAAGAAAAACTCCTATCTTCAGCAGCAAATGGAACAGAACAACCGGATGAAGAGGACCTCCCAGCCCATAGAGGCACCTACCGCTACCGCCACTTTTTGTTTATTTTAGGTCATGAACGAGGCCCTTGTCGTTAAAGCGGCTAGCATCGATATTACATGAAGCCCGGTAAAAGTAAAAATGTTAATATTAAAAAACCTTTGTAAAATAAAAATTATTAAAAAAATAAAAAATGTATAAATAACTATTATAATATAAAAAAATGTATAAAAAACTGTATATATAAAAATTGTATAAAAAAGGTGCATATAAATGTAAACGGTCCTCGGTTTTAATTGGTCTGTAAGTCCGCACCACGGTCATGACCGCGCATGAATGGGTTATTAAACATGACTATTTTCTTACTTTCATTTATTTATTTATTTATTTATTTTTCTTTTTTGTATGAATGGTGTGATCAAGAAGCTAGCACTACCGCTCTACACATCACAGGCGCAGGATTCACCTATCAGCATTCTTAGGTCCGAACAGATGAAATCCATAACTCCAGAATCCCAGGAAGGGATCCAAAAGGTTGAACCCTCGCAACGGGCCTCGCAAGCCACCTCACGTATGTAGTGACTCATTCGAATCTTGATCATGCACCTTTTTTTTCTTTTTCTTTTTCTTTCTTTTTTTTTTTTTTTTCCTCTTCCGTTAAAACTTAAATCACTAAACAAATCATTAATAAGCAATTAATTTACTAAAAATCCTTCTTTCTTTTTAATTTTATTTATTTATTTATTTTTCTCCTCCCCTCTGCGTTTTCTTTCGGGATAGTGCAAGGAGGTGTCAGTGCCACATACTCAACAACTAGCTTCCATCCTCCTACTCAGTGAGTCCTCCGGTCCTTGCTCACTTCGGCCCTGTTCCCATCATCTAGATTTTTTTTTTGGAGCCCCTTGGTTTTCCTGAACCGGACCCTTAAGTGGGTAAGGTGACCGGGAGCCAAGCATGAGTGGCTCTCCCCCCCTCATTTTTAATTTTTTTTTTTTTTTTTTTTGAGCCCCTTGGTTTTCCTGAACCGGACCCTTGAGTGGGTAAGGTGACCGGGAGCCAAGCTTGAGTGGCTCTTCCCCCCCTTTTTTTGAGCCCCTTGGTTTTCCTGAACCGGACCCTTGAGTGGGTAAGGTGACCGGGAGCCAAGCTCGAGTGGCTCCCCCCTCTTTTTTTTTGAGCCCCTTGGTACTCCTGAACCGGACCCTTAAGTGGGTAAGGTGACCGGGAGCCAAGCTTGAGTGGCTCTCCCCCCTTTTCCTTTCCTTTTCTTTTCTTTTTTTTTTTTTTTTTTGAGCCCCTTGGTTTTCCTGAACCGGACCCTTAGGTGGGTAAGGTGACCAGGAGCCAAGCTTGAGTGGCTCATCCCATCACCCCATTTTTTCCCCCCTTTGTGTCCCTGCCCGGTCCCCTGTGCGGCCCTCAGACGGAGTGACAGATTCCATCTTAGAATCAACTTTTAGTTATTTACTTAACTACTAATTTTCAGTAATCCTATATCAACAAAGTCTTACAATTAAAATTACTTTAATTATCGTATTTCATTTTTTTTCTCCTAAATTCATCTTTATATATATATATATATATATATTTTTTTTTTTGTGTCATCTTCCCGAGGGTGTGGCGGTGTCTGGTCCTTGTAAAAATGTGCTGCACCGTCAAGTGCTCGATGGGGTCGTTAAGCAGTCATCGGGCTACCAACGCGGGGCACCATCCCCTCGTGGTGGATCAAAATTGTGATGGTCCCTCTTTCATCTCCCATTAGGCCTCTTAGTGCATAGTTCAACTCCCCCCATTGGCCCAGCCACTTCGAAATCCTACACTATGTGCTACAAAATTTCCTTCCTACCACCCGTGGCAAGATTTCAAATACTGTTTGAAGGTTTTTTTTTTTTTCTAAAGCTCATAGTAATGTCGGCCGTTCAGCTTTTTTGTTGTTAAGCTCCCCTCCCCCCTCGATTTTGCCTCCACTTTTTGGCGTAATTCTGAGTGCACAACTATCCTCTTGGCTCCCATTGCGATTCTCCCCCCGGTCCAAATTCAAAAAAAAAAAAAAAAATTCCCTCTCTGGCTTTAGGCTAGTTGTGTACATATTCAAAATTCTTATTTTGCATCCAGGAAGCGTGTCTGTGCGCTCCGTTCCTTGGGCTATCTGGAGGTGTGATGTGCCAGTCGAGCATTATGTGTCATGAAGCAGAAGTCGCAACCCTGCCATTCCAGAGCTGTCTACAGAAGTAACATTGTTGCCTAGCAGAAAAGGAGCCAGCAGTCTCCCTGTTCAAAGCCAGAAGCCTGAACGAGTCATCGGATACAGCTCATTCTATGTTGCGACTAGATAACTATCTGGCAGTAGGAAGCTATCATGCAGTGATCTGGCGATTAATTCGCTCCGGCGGACGGCATCCAACCCGTAAAGCTTGGCTCATCCAGGCAGGCAGGGGCTGTCCAAAGGTTTCGATGAGTGTACTAGAAAAAATTAAGTCCGGCTCGGCTCTGCCCAGTAAGAGCAAACTGTGAAAATCGGACTGGGCCGAGCCTTTGCAGACTTCTATTCCAAACAATATTTTGTCTGCCATATGAGTAGCAGAAATAAATGTTCTTTCATAACAGTTTCCTTAGAAGAAGTATAATTTACTAAAACACTCTCATCCGTTAAATTCAATAGAAAAAGTTGTATTAGCTTAATTATGATTAAATCTGTACAGTGTCGATAAATTATATAAGCACATTGTAGTGTATCTTATTTTAGCAAAGGAAAAAAAACTGCATAATACTACTTGAAATGTACTTCAAAGGAATTTTAGATAGAGCCCCTAATAAAGCCGAATTATTTTGTATCGCCCTGTAAACAAATAAACAGTGCTTTTCATATCATATCATATGTAAAAAAACACCTTTGTAATTGTAAATAAATATATTTTTATTTTATTTACTGAAATCTGTAATCACTAAAAATTTCTTTTCATATTCAGTCCAACTCAAGCGCTTAATTATAGTAAAAACTTCGAAAATTGCACTCCAAAACAAAATCTGTCTACTATACGGCTAAGAGAATGTAATTATCGTTCTTAAGCAGTTTTATTGGATATTAGTATATTACATAATTTAGTAACTGACTTATTTAGTAACTGACTATTCTTAATTTTCCATATATTGTCCGTAAGTTGTATACGCTTCATAGAGTACATATAAATTTATCACAGTAATAATGTATAACACATATAACTTAAATTGCAGTATCAGCAATTATATAACGCCAGTATATCAAAATTCTTTTGTGTGGCTGTGTAGACAAATGGTTAAGGCTCTTTATAGCATATTCGATGTGAAATAGGTTTTGGTGAATATAAGAAACATACATTTTACAAATGTTTTCCGGATGAGAGACATTCATTTGAAAAAGGGTATACGGCTTAAAAATAAATTAAAACATAAACGCTGTTTTAATTGCCGAAACGTAAGTGGAGGCTCATTGTAAACGTAAATGTCCAAAACGAAATAAGTTAAAAAAGTGTCTTACACCGTGGTAGAATAAAGAAATTGAGAAAAATTGTGATAAATAAATTCATCAAAAGAGAGCAGCCGATTGAAGTTTTCAGAGGCTTGAAAGCACTGGAGGTGAAGAGAGATTTCATTTGCAGAACTATCAGAAGGTGTAATGAGACGTCATCTGTCGATGATAGAAAAAGATCTGGCAGACCGAGGTGCGTTAGGACAAAAGAGAATGAGAAAAGGGTCAGGGAAAGGATACGATGAAAAGGACAAAAATCTGCTAGGAAACTAGCACGAGAGCTCAAAATATCGATGGAATCAATGTTAAACATTCTTAAAAAGAACCTAGGGTGCAAGGTTTATAGAAAATGTAAAATTCACGGAGTTTAGTATTCTGTTAAGAAGAAAAGGGAGCAAAGGGTGGAAAAAATTCTTGCTTGGCACGCTGGGGATGAATTTGTCTTTTCAGACGAGAAACTATTAATTTTACAGCAAAGTCTGAACCCCCAAAATGACAGAGTATGGTCAGTTTCTATTGATAACATCCCTGAGAGACAGCATTACGTTCCACGTTATCAAAATGCTTCATGTCTGATGATTTAGGCCGCTATTTCCAAAAGAGGAAAACTCCCGTTAGTCTTCTTTGCTAAAGGGGTAAAAAGCAATGCCGTATATTTTAAAACTGAGGTTTTGGAAAAAGTTTTACTACCAAATGTCCAGAGTATGTATGGGGTGGAATATTTCTGCTTCCAACAAGATGATGCCCTTTCCCATACTGCACGTTTGGTTCAGCAGTGGTGCAGTCAAAATTTAGCTGACTTTTTGCCAAAGAACGAATGGCCTTCCAACTCCCCTGATCTGAACCCGCTTGATTATTTGCGTGGTTATATATGCTCTCCCAACTGAATAACTATAAAATTACCGATTTCAGCAAATTCAAAAATGTAATTCAAACGATATGACAGGAAATGTCAATGGAAACCGTGCGTGACGCATGTGATGGATTTGAAAATGACTTAAGCTCGTTAAGAAACTAAAAGGCGGAATTATTCTAAAACATTTATTGTGAAGATATACTCAATGATTACTACTTTAATTTTACGCAAAAAGTTTTTGTATGATTTATTTTGTGTTACTGTAATTAAAATTTCAAAGTGTATGAGAACTTATTGGTCACGGTGTATATGGATGGTCATTTTTTAAGCGAAAAAAAAGTCTTACTTTTTAAGACACCTTTTTGCATCTGAAATTAAGACATTGCAAGTGTCTTAAAACGCCGCTATGTTTTAGGCTTAAAAACACCGCCATGTTAGGCGTAAAAACACTACCGTTTTGTTTGTTTGTTTGTTTTATTGATAACATATACATTAGATTTGTATGCTTGACTTATAGTCCGCTTGTAAATCTTCGTCAGATAATTACAGATAGCACATGACAGAATTACAATACGAAGAATTGGAAAAAACCCAGGGGCAACGCGGGAATCGAACCCGCTTTCCTACTCTCGAAGAACACTACCATTTTTAAGGCTTTTTAATAAATAAATTGATATGGTGTGCGATTATATTTTTCTGTTAAAAATAGAATTTAGAATTGTTTAGAGCATTATTGAAATATTTATATTAAAAAAAAAAAAAGTCCCATTAACCGGCATTGGGATTCGAGCTCACATTGTCCATGGAAACCGAAACCTCGAGCCAAGCATTGTAGGAGTCAAGCATTTACCAATCACGCCACCGTCGAATACAGCAATGCATGTTTTTATGATAAAATATACTCTAGTATTCGCGAAGCAAATCACAGTCTTATGTTTTATTTCTAATTTTTTGCCATAAAACTATTGATAGTATTGATCTTAAAGTTAATAAATATTACTATCTTAAATTTCATATCAAGAGATTCAGAATTTTTTTAATGCATAACAAGTATGTGAAGGTTGCAGCCCTCGATGATAACGATTTCTTTCCTTAAAGTGATATTTAAATAAAAACAAACTATAATCATGAATACAAGAAAATTTGTTGTTTTACATTTAGATGAAGATAAATATGTGAAAGAAAAAAGTTTTTAAATGAATAATAATAAGAAGAAATAAAGAAAAAAGAATGAACAAATTATTCACTATTGTTCACTTATAAATTCACTTTCTTCTCTACAAATTACTTGCTACGTCCGTCTTCACACTTTTTCTTTTAACATACGAAAGCTTTAGAGACAAAGATTTTTTTTTTTTTTTTAACGAAATAAGCTTTGTATCTAAATATATTGTTTATGAATTATGCTAAAGATAATAGCATGCAAATATCATTCACATCTCTAGAATATTATTTCCTAAAAATTTAATTTCATAAAGCTACCATAGTTTAGCTTAACTGCTTATTATATGATATAATAATATATTTATTGAATATGGAAAGAAGTAGGATAAGCATATTTTCTTAAAGTAGGATTCCATATAAAAAATTTTCTAAGTAATGCAAGTGTCTGAATTTCTAAAGTGTCTGAAAATTCAAACGCGTTTGCTGTCTGAAAATTTGCGTATTTACGTGTTTCAGACATTTTTGTGTCAAAATTGATATTTCAGACGTATTTCTGTCTTAAATTAAGATATCTATAACGTCTAATTTATATTTTAAGATATTTACGTAACTTAAATGCCGTTTCAGTTGTTTTTATGTCTTACTTTAAAACTCTTTTATTTGCAGTGCTCCATGTGGAGACTCAAAAAGATTTTGGGTTCCATCTGTGTGTCTGTTTATTTGTCTGTTTCGCGATAGAGGCCGCAAAAAACACGCTATTGACTTGCAATTTGATACACATGTTCATGAGCCCGGCGGAATTAGCGGTATAGTTTTGAGTGTGTATTCCATTTGTAGTTCGTGTGCAGGGACACGCTAAAGTTTTTCTTATCATTACCACCTATGGACAGAATTTATACGTATTGCAATAGCCACCACAAATATTCTCCAGTTGATTTGCAAGTTGGTACACATGTTTACGGGCTATACAGAAATAACTGTATAATATTTGGTTGACGTATTGTTTATTTTTCGTGTACAGGGATACACTAAAAGTTTTCCTTATCATTACGGCCTATGAGCAGAATTTAAATGTACAGCAATAATGGCCGCAAAATTCCTCCGACTGACTTGCAAATTGGCACGCACATTCAGGCTCTGGATAAATATAGCTGTAAATTTTTTTATGTTTATATCGTTTATGGATTGTGTACAGGGACACGCCAAAATTCTTAACATTACGACGTATAGGTTGAATTTCGTATAAATGCATTTTAACATCATTACTTTGCAATCAACAAAATGAAGTTAGCGTACATTACTGAGATGCTTAAACTTATGTTTCCTGCAGAAAATATGTGCTTAGGCTTCCTAATTAATGTACAGGACCATACAAAAGTGTTCTGACAATGTCACATAATCATCCAAATTATGTCAAGTTTCGATTAATCTTTCATGAAAAACGTAGGATAAACTAAATAGTTTTTTATTGGTGTATATAATGTTTATGGTTCGTTTACAGAGACACATAAAAGAACTTCGTGACATTAGAGCCTATGAACAAATTTATATTTAAGCGCACTTTAATGCGTTTATGCTGCGTAGAACATAATGGAATTAACAGACACATACATCATAAAGATGCTTAAAAACATGTTTACTCTAAAAAAGGGGTATGTATAGACTAAATAATTTATTTATGGGACCCCCCCCCCCACACACACACACAGAAAATTTCCGAAGTCGTACTGTAATCATCCAAATGATGTCAGATTAGTTTAAGAAATTAATGAGTTATAAATAATTAGGTGTATTCTTATTATTGACGTGTATAATAACTGTGGCTCCGCTTCCGGGATACATGAAAGAATTTCGTACTATTACGGTCTATAGTCGGTATTTCTTAAAAGTGTATTTTAACATGATTACACCCCATTAAGTATAATGAAATTTTATTACAGTTTTAAAAGCATGTTTTTCTGTTGAAAATTGTGGCCATAGATTTGGTAATTAGTTTACAGGGTTACACAAAACAATTCCGATTTGCTATGTACTCTTTTGCATGAAATTTGGTATAAAAATTTATGAATTACAGGGAATTAATACAAGACTGGCAGTTATTAGGAATATATGTATATACAGTCGGTAACAAAAGTGTCCGAACGCTAGCAAAAATTACTATGTAAAAAAGGTACACTTTAGACGGTTTTGTTAAATAAATCCTTGTCGAATCATGTTCTTAGTCAGTCTAAGAACATGATTCGACAAGGATTTATTTAACAAAACCGTAAGAAGTGTACTTTTTTTAGATAGGAATTTTTGCTAGTGTTCGGACACTTTTGTTACCGACTGTATATATATGGATATATACACAGATAGGTGTAGTAGGAGAGATACAGCAGGGGGTGGGGTTGAGGTTGGAGGCAGCCCCCCTCAGAAACGTATCAGTTTATGTAGCAAGTAAACGAATCAATATATATATTACATAATAAGAAATGAATAAAAATGATTTGTTGAATAATATGTGATGCAAATAGGGCATTGAGGCTCCTGATCTGCAGATCCACTAGTAATACCTCGTCATCAGTATGTATAACATCTAAAAAGCAACAATTTACAACTGCATAAACAAGGAATTCAAAATAGGAAAACGTATATTCCGAAGGTGCAAAGAGTGCGTCATTCGTTGGAGCTGGTTGAATATTTATTAGTCATCATTTCAAGAAAATACTCGAATGATAATTATTACAGCCTGAGATAAGAATTCTAATATTTTCAAAGTCAGTAGTATAATCTGTTTCAGCTACAAGGTTGACGAATAAAATTTTGAACGAATATCACCATTTTTATAAGCACATTTGTGTTCTTGGATGCGGATATCAACTAAACGTCCTGCCTTTCGAACATGTAGCTTACAATTTTTTCAGAGAATACAATCATAGCCTCCTTAACTAGATGCCTGTCGCGTGGCTCTTAAACTTGGCAACAGTTCAAACGGTAGACAGCGCCACCTGGTACAGATTGCACGACTTTTTTATTCAACTGTCACCAATAATTTTAAGAAGTGATATGTGATATATATAATCGACGTTTCTTCGATTCTATTCACCTTTTTTGTATTTCATATTACACTTTTAAAAAATTTTGATGACAGTTGATTAAAGAAATCACGCAATCTGTACCAGGTGGCGCTGTCTACCGCTTGAACTGTTGCCAAGCTTAAGAACCACGCGACATGGATCTAGTTAAGGAGGCTATGATACAATATACAATACGAAGCGAAGGGGAAAGGGTAACAGGTTTAAAATTGGAAGCAGGGCTACAAATTTAATTTTGAGTTTTAAATGTCTTTCTTTATTTCTTGTAAGAATGGCTAACAAAGATTCATTCCGTCCAAATAGTAACGTATGCGTTATACCAATAGAATGCGTATTCTTATTTGGAACTCCTTGTTTATGCAGTTGTAAGTTTTTGCTTTGTAGATGTTATACAAATTGATGAGGTGCTAAGAAAACAGCAAAAAGTTGTTTATGTTTTACGTGTTTTAACTTATTTTTCAGCTGTATTTTACGATGTCTTTTACACAAATAGTTATTACATTTTGAATTAAATAAACAAGACATAATGTTTCTTAAATATTTTAAATCTATGTTCATTTCATTTTGTTACGTGTAAGTATTTTAAAAATGTAACAACGAAAAATTTCGCCATATGTACGTAACGTATTTACTTTTTTTTTTTTTTTAATGTATGTGCACATGAAAAGAAACATACGAAAAGAAACATTTACAATACAGTATTTCAGAGTATTGTTCTCTATGGTTCCGAGTCTGGGATTAGCTACTGGGAACTGTCCGAAGATACAGTCGACAGCAAAAGTATCCGAGCACTAGCAATAATCCCTGTCTAAATAAAGTACACTTAATACTACAATCCTCGTCGAGTCATGTTCTTAGTCAGTCTAAGAACATGATTCGACAAGGATTTATTTAACAAAACAGTTTTAAGTGCACTTTTTTGATATCGGAATTATTGGCTAGTGCTCGGACACTTTTGTTGCCGACTGTATATCACCACAATTTCGGTCATTGTTTCTGTTAACTTATAATAGAGTCTCATGAAAAAGTAAACTTTATTAGAGAAAGAAAAAAAAAATTCCTGAAAATTTTTCAGTAAAGAATAATATTTTATATCTTGTAATGTTTGCTTATTTTATAATCTATATAGTATTTCTCTAACGTGGACCAACTGAGATTACATTTTGTCGAAGAGATACGATAGTGATGTAATTAATAAAATACACAAGAATAAAAATATAATATTTATAAATGGACAATATTTATGCACGCGGTTTAAATTTAATGACCTAATAATAAAAAATGACATTTATCTTATGAAACCACTTTATGGAAAAATGTATTTTTAAATGTTGCTTCTTCAGTATCTTTGGATGCGTCATTTTAAACCTAGCAAAACTTTAAAGATATATATAGAATATGAATTATTATCATAAATTGACTAAAAAACGCATTCGTAAAAAGTATAATAAAAATAGGAATTAGTTTTTTTTTTAAACAAAAATTTATGCCAAAGCAAATAATAAAATGTCATCACCAATATGGCGACAAAAATTTAAAAGGAGTCATGGGGGTCCTATACTAAAACTGTACTGCCTGCAGAAGTATGAAAACTGGGTCTTCAACCATGAATTTTAGCTTGAAACCTTTCTTTGAATAATTTTGATTTCATTACTGCACAATATTAATTTGGTTCTAATAATAATTTGGCTAAATTAAATTTGGTTAAATTGATAAATTAAAATTTTAATTAGGTAGTTAAATTGGTATAATGTTTATGAGTTTCAAATTTTAAAAGTAAACAGGAAAAGAAATAAAGTGCGAAAAATTCGCATGGGTTTTGCATAGTGCATTATTATAACGTTTATTTATTTTAAATAAATAATGACTGAACTGGCTGAAACATACAGCAGTGTAGAGTGAAATGTATACGATTTATTTATGTATTTTGAAATTACTTCTGGTTAGATTTTGTCTTAGATATATTAGTTTACATTTTCCCTCCTCTTGAAATCCAATCATATCTTCCGGTGCCTTAAGCGTCCCAAAAATAGTTACAAATTGGCATTTTTGTGAAAACTTATATTAAAAAATAATTAATTCAAAATTACTTATGGCGTGAGATGGGAAATGTGGGGCATAAGTATTGTAATTTACATATTTTTAAACCGAAATCTATTTATATCTTTCGGTGCTCCAAGCGCTCCTCAAAAATATTAAAAATTCCCGCGGTGAAACTTGGGGATAGCTTAGAGCACCAAAAGATATAAACAGATTTCAAAAAATAAATAAATAAATAAATCTTGTGTGACAACCACACGACTTCCATTGACCACCACATTAAACACTACATACTCTTTTTGAAGAAATTGTGGACAAAGACACAAAAATGACTTAATATACCACACATGTAAACAATTTTTATGTAAAAGCAAACTGATACATACATCGTGAAGTCATATAAAGCAGAGTTTACACAGCGAGTTAAAACTTTTTATTTTTATTTATTTTTATTATTTTTTTTACTTATTATTATTATTTTTTTTTTTTTTTAACACCAATTCTAGAGACCTAAAACTGATCCACCTATCAAGGTACTTTTCAGTTTTACTGTCATAACAAAGTAATACATGCGAAAGGACATCTAATAGTTTTTTTTTTTTTTTTTTTTTTTTTTTGAAGTGAAAACTTCTTTAGGCGTGTCGAGCACTTTTGGGTGAACAAAAATCATGGAACTCGCGTCATCGTCACCGAACGTTTTCCATGAGCTATATGTATACTGTGTATATATGTACATAGATATATCTCCGTGCGTTATTAGTATACATTATATATATACAAAGAGTATATCTTTCTACATATATATCCATATAGGTAGCGCACGGCGCAGCATGCCTCATATACATATATATATATATAAAATGCATACTAATACAAGTAGTATACTGGCTACTGGCATCTGTCTCTTTCTAGTTCTATACGCTATGTATGTATGTACTTTTTCCACAGTATATACATAGTTCACAAAGTACAAGCACGTGTTTTTATACAGACTATTATATTCTTCTTTTTGGTTTGAATATAAATTTTCAAATAAATAATAATAATAATAAAATATTTTAGTCCTATTACAATATTTTTACCTAATATAAGGCTTAGTTCGTTTAATTTGGGTAGCTACAAATAGTGTGCCGAATCCTATAATACAGATCATAAACACTTCTTTACAAACCAAAAATAATTCGAAAATAATAATTTAATAGCTCGACGATACAATTCACAAGTTACTCAGTTTTCACTTCTATCGGCAGTCCCCAAAGACTGCTTTAGATTTTTTTTTTTTTTTTTTTTTTTTTTTTTTTGTAACAAATTTGAAGAAAATCGTTAGAGCCATTTTTAAGATGCCGAATTTCGGCCCTTCTGATTTTTCCAAAACTTGGTAAACTCATCTGCTTACTGGAAACCAACAATTGTACACGAAAAGACATCTAGAAAGAAGTTAGTATTTGGAGAATTTGAAATAAATCTGTAGAGCGGTTATTTTTGTAAGAAACGTTCTTGCAAGAACTGAAATTGGTCTATTTATACAGGACGTCTGTCTATTTTCCTGAACTAATTAACTAATGCATACGAAAGGACATCTAAAAGTTTATATAGTACCTTTAGAGAAAATCATTTCAGTCGTTTTTGAGATAGGGACGGTCCTACTACCTTTCCAATTCTCACCCAAATTTTATGAAAGCACCTACACCCCGCGACAAAAAGATAAGTACAAAGGGTTTTTTCTTTAATTTTTCATAAAATAACATTATCTAAATTGTGATTATCATTTATTATTATCATAAAATAACACTATTACCGGACTCATTTTTGTTTTAAGACTCATTTAGAAAAATTTTAAGACTAAAATTTTTCTAATTTAAGACGACACTCCGCGACAAAAAGATAGGAACAAAGGGTTTATTTTTCAATTTTTCATAAAATAACATTATCTAAATTGTGCTTAACATTTATTATTATCATAAAATAACACTATTCCTGGGCTAATTTTTGTTTTAAGACTCATTTAGAAAAGTTTTAAGACTAAAATTTTTCTAATTTAAGACTACACTCCGCGACAAAAAGATAGGAACAAAGGGTTTTTTTTTCAATTTTTCATAAAATAACATTATCTAAATTGTGCTGATCATTTATTATCATAACAAAATATTATCCTATCAAAAACATATTAAATATTTGAATCATATTCACAATATCCATATTCAAAATAATCATATAAAAAAAAAAAAAAAAAAAAAAAAAAATTCCTTTGTTCCTATCTTATTGTCGCGGTGTATAGTCTTAAAACAAAAATGAGTCCGGGAATAGTGTTATTTTATGATAATAATAAAGGATAAGCACAATTTAGATAATGTTATTTTATGAAAAATCAAAGAAAAACCTCTTTGTACCCATCTTTTTGTCGCGGGGTGTATGTGTGTATAGTATTTGTGGATTGTGTACGAGGAAACACAAAAACAATTTCGATAACATTACGGTCTACGGAAGATATCCTTTTAAATACATTTGCACTCTATCCAAATTAATGAAATGAATATGTATTTTTAAGCTGCTTAAAACCATGATTTCTGTTGAAAACTGCGTGCATGGCATAAATACTTTATATGGGGCCTCAAAAAAAAGTTCTGATTTATGTATTAGGTGTGGTAAGACTACCAAATGTGTATTTTCTGTAGTTGTCATGCCGCATGTCTGGATTAAAAAAAAAAAAAAAATATCTGGAGTGACTCCACTCGACTTTCCGAACATTGAGTAATTACAGTTTTGTAGATAAAGTAAAGTAAGAGAAGTTGTTAAACAAACAAAAGAGATAAAACCATAATGGAGTGTTTGAGTATTTTTCTCCCTATATTACACGATGTTTTATTGAACGCTACTGAACTTTGAGCCCCTAGATCATAATTTTTCGTTGTGTCCCTGAAAAAACCTATAAATGCTAGATTCACCAAAATGCTAATAGTGAGTGCAACAGTGATTTATAATATTCATATAAATTTCAGCTCAATTGAATAAGGCGTTTAGATGCTATCGCACTTTTAAAAATTGGGTCCCATAGGCCATAATGATAAAGAATTTTTCTTTGTGTCCCTGTAAAAAAAACTGTAAGTGCTAAATACCCAAAATCTGTACAGTTGGTGCAACTGTAATCTATAACATGTGTACAAATTTTTTGCTCAGATTAATAAGGCGTTTAGACGCTATCACACTTTTAAAAATTTGGCCCCATAGGCCATATTGATAAAGAATTTTTCCTGGTGTCCCTGTAAAAAAACTGTCAGTGCTAGGTTCACCAAAATCAATAGGGTTCGTAATAGGGTGACTTACAATATACGTACCAACTTTCAGCTTATTCGAACAAAGCGTTTAGACGCTAGCGTGTTCACTCACAGACATAAACATACATACATACATCATCGTAAAAATAGTGAAAACGAACTCAGGGGACCTCGAAACGTATAGAAACATCAATATCGCAAATGGATTTTTGACATGATTACAATACTTTCCTCACTATAGTGTTCGGAAAGTAAAAAGAAAAACAAAAAATAATCTGGTGTGTCACTCACACGACTTTCTCTTACCCTGAAATTTATTACTATAAATACAGGTTGCAGATTAAAAGGTAAGTTAACGAGTACTGTTATGTAAATCTGTGTTAAACAATTCATATTATGCTTCTGAAGAGTTTTATATGATAATTAGTTCTGTGTGAGGGGGGCTACCGCCCCCCTCAACCCCCCGTTTCATTAATGCACCTACATTTATATAGAATTTAATTCGGTTATTGAAAAATAATTCTGTTTTTAAAAAATAATTTATTAAAAATATTATTAAAAATATATATATATTGTGATAATGCGGACGATTTCCATATTAGAGAAGTACTATAACACCAAATATTCGAAAAATGTCCTTTGTATTCTCAATATTTAAAAAAAAAAAAAAAAAAAAAAAAAAATACGATTTTTTTCGATTGTTCAACCATTCGTTTTAAAGGTATTAGCGAGCTCTTTTGAAAGATACCCATCATGAAAATTTACTCCCCTCGAGGGGGGACTTCCCCCCAGGGGGGAGGCGAGGCTCCTACATACACAATTTTTTTTCCCATTTAACTATTTGTATTACAAAAAATATATATTCGTTTCATTTGGTTTAGTGCAATATATAGACGTTAAACTCTACTTACCTACAATTTCCTCCATAGACGTAATGTATTAAAATTCTCTTGATTGCCCCTGTACACGAAGCATTTGCTTGATCTTAACGAAAAGCTTACTGTAGAATTCCTATATGATAAACATTTAGAATACAAAGTTTGAACTTTCTGCCATAATTTGTTTTTGAGATATGCTGATAACAGACAGACACACACACAGACGCACAGGCACAGAGACACACACACAGACGCACAGGCACAGAGACACACACACAGACGCACAGGCAGGCACACACACACACACACACACACACACACACACACACACACACACACACACAGGTTGGGCGATGGTGGAAAACGAGGACGCGGTGTGAAAACAGCCCAACCGAGGACCTTATGAAATAATGACTTTTCCTTATATTTTTTTCACTATTTAGCATTCTAGTTGATACTATATTATACAACTGCTTTCAAAATGTTAGATATAGGCTTCCTTCAAGAATGTATTTTTGCAAGGCAACCGAGGACTCTCACACACATTGTGAATATACCTTCCAATAGGGGACATTCTAGATGTGCAACTTAAATTATAAGAAAGTTTCATTGATTCTTAAATTTTGATTTATTTTTTCAACACGTAATTACTAGCACGATACACTTTGAAATTTCTAGTTAATAATAAACTATTTTGTGCTTGTTTCAAATGCGCGTGTTGTAGATGCAAATGTTATTTAGAATGTGACTTCTCAGTTTAAGTTTAAATAAATAATAACAGATATAATTTCGCATTATATTAGAAATGTTATAAAATATGGATTCTTAAAACGTGCATTAAATATTTTTTTAAATGCTCAAAACAGCTAAAGATTTATTTTGGGTTCAGATCGCTGATGATTTTCGTTTACTTCACGTTTTCTTTTATTAAAATTAAACAGAAGACTTTTTGAGTTACGAAAATATGTGACTGATATGCAAGTTAAAAAAATATTTAAAAATTATACAGACACGACATTATTTCATTATTTAAAACATGAAAATCTGACATTGACAGATTTTAATTTAGTGCCAGAGGCCTACTGCTAAACTTGTTAATATCGACAAATTCTTCTTTAGTTAATTCGTGACGATCTAAATCCCATGATAAAGTTTTTCATTAAATCAAATCAATGTGTTTCAGCTGCAGATATTGTAACAAATAACGTTGGAAGTCCAAACTGTCTTATAGCCGCAAAACGTTTTTTCTCTTTTTCCCAATGAGGGTCCCCAAAGACTGCTTTAGAATTTTTTTTTTTTTTTTTTTTGTAACAAATTTGAAGAAAATCGTTAGAGCCATTTTTAAGATGCCGAATTTCGGCCCTTCTGATTTTTCCAAAACTTGGTAAACTCATCTGCTTACTGGAAACCAACAATTGTACACGAAAAGACATCTAGAAAGAAGTTAGTATTTGGAGAATTTGAAATAAATCTGTAGAGCGGTTATTTTTGTAAGAAACGTTCTTCCAAGAACTGAAATTGGTCTATTTATACAGGACGTCTGTCTATTTTCCTGAACTAACTAATTAACTAATGCATACGAAAGGACATCTAAAAGTTTATATAGTAACTTTAGAGAAAATCATTTCAGTCGTTTTTGAGATAGGGACGTTCCTACTACCTTTCCAATTCTCACCCAAATTTTATGAAAGCACCTACACCCCGCGACAAAAAGATAAGTACAAAGGGTTTTTTCTTTGATTTTTCATAAAATAACATTATCTAAATTGTGATTATCATTTATTATTATCATAAAATAACACTATTCCCGGACTCATTTTTGTTTTAAGACTCATTTAGAAAAATTTTAAGACTAAAATTTTTCTAATTTAAGACGACACTCCGCGACAAAAAGATAGGAACAAAGGTTTTTTTTTTTTTTTTTTTTTTTTTTTTTAAATATGATTATTTTGAATAGGATTCAAATATTTAATATGTTTTTGATAGGATAATATTTTGTTATGATAATAAATGATCAGCACAATTTAGATAATGTTATTTTATGAAAAAAAAAAAAAAAAAAAAACCTTTGTTCCTATCTTTTTGTCGCGGTGTGTTGTCTTAAATAAGAAAAATTTTAGTCTTAAAACTTTTCTAAATGAGTCTTGAAACAAAAATGAGTCCGGGAATAGTGTTATTTTATGATAATAACTAATAAATGATAAGCACAATTTAGAAAATGTTATTTTATGAAAAATCAAAGAAAAAACTCTTTGCACCTATCTTTTTGTCGCGGGGTGTATATAGTGGACCTATCTTAATTCTGAAGTTTAGTTGTTCTGTTTTTATTCGTTTTGGAGATATAGATATGATATGCAGAACATTCCCACACGCATACATACATGCACACTGACCAATTGCCAAAAAGAGCACTTTATTGACTATGTGAAAACTCGATAGATAATACCTCCATTAACTATGGTCGTTGGGTAATATCACGGAGCTGAAGAACAACTGCAGGAAATGCTGGATCGGTTTTCGCGTGCCGTTTTTTGAATGAGGGTTTGTCTTCCAAGCATTGCACGGCATAAAGCATTTGATATCTTTATATTTCAAAGTAAAATTGTGTAGAGGTTGTTTGTTCGAACAACCATATGCTAAACATGATATTAAAAATTTAAATTTTAATTCTTTAAAGTGTATAATAGTAACAGACGACCCGACAAATGTTGCCTGCCGTGCAATATTTGGCAAACGGTTGCAGAAAAACTGGCACGCACGAACACTGTGTAAAGGTATTGTAACCATTTGCTCCAGTTGTTCTTCAGCTCAGTGGGTAATATAAGTAGAAACCAGTGGCGGATTTAAGGGGGGGGGGGCTAGGGGGCTGAAGCCCCCCCCCCCCAAAAAAAAACACTGACATTCACAATTGAATATGGCAATTGTAAATTTTTTATTGGTCTAGAATAACACTTTGAAAAATCTTAGCCCCCCCCCCCCAAAAGTCAACTTCTGGATCCACCACTTAAAAACTATTTTAAATATTACACATTAGACACAACTTTATCCATAGGCGGAGTGTCGAGAAGTGGAAGGGGGGGAGGCAATCTTTCTAAACATGAATAATATTTTAGACCACGGTACATTATATAAAAAAGTCAATTATGAACTGTCATAAGTGGAAGAAATATCATGATTATAGCAATAAAACTAAATATGCAATTTTGATTTGAGTTCTCATTTCTTAATTGTCTATGGGCTGTTTCAACAAAATAGACAGTTAGTTGTCTTTACACAAAATAAAGAGTTTGCTGTTCGAATCCGTGCAGCACGAAAAGTGTTATTGTGTTCAAAATTTATCTTATTCATTAACGTAACAAAAATATTTTTTCATTAAAAAGTGCCATTTTAAATCTCGTAATCTTTAGTAATATAATTAAAATATATCCTTTACTTAGATGAAACAGTGTCTCCAAACACCATTTTAAGCCATGGCTCTCTTACCACAATTTTTAACTAGTACATTTTGACTCATCAAATAAATTTAAGATATGAGTATTATTTGAAAATAGTAGTAGCTTAGAAAACTAATGCTACTATCTTTGTATACCAATTATTATTATTTTTACTTCCTTATACAAAGTATAAGGAAGTATAGTAATCCCGATTTGCGAAATGGATTTTGTATTTCACATTGCTCGAAAACGAATGATCGCTGAATGTTGCCAATTTATACGTGTGACTGTCTTGATGTCTAGTTGCACACCTGCAAGTGTCGTCTTAACACGAGCTCTCGTTTTAGAGATATAAGGGATTTTACACGATTTTTCGTGACGTCTGTATGTGTGTGTGTGTGTGTGTCTGTGTGTGGGTATGTCGCATAACTCAAAAACGGTTGGACGTAGAAAGTTGCGAATTGGTACATAGGTTTGTTATAACATCTAGTTGTGCACCTCCCTTTTTGGACTTTGTATGATTTTCCGTTTTGGAAATATTTAGGAAAATTAGGTTCATAATGACAAAAATACATAGGTTTTGGGCATAATGTATCAAAAAACGGTAATAACTCAGAAACGGTTTAGACAAATCTTGCAATTTAACTGACTTTCCGACTAGCTAGACATTTGAAACTTTCAGAAAAGCTCAGAACATGTTGACAATGCATTTTTTTAATATTTTTAGCCAACTGTTTTCGATACCTGCTGCCTTCAGCAGCGTTTATGCGATTCAAAAAAAAATTTATTTAACTAACTTCCCGACCAGCTAGACATTTGAAACTTGCAGACTAGATCAGAACACGGTGAAAATGCATTTTTTAAAATACTTTTAGCCAACTGTGTAGGGTTCCTGCTGCCTTCGGCAGCGTTACCAGTACAAATCTTGCAATCGATTTTTAACTAACTTCCCGACTAGCTAGACATTTAAAACTTCCCCAAGGCACAACTATGACATGAGTCCCCCCCAAGGCACAACTTTGACATGAGTCCCCCCAAGGCACAACTATGACATGAGTCCCCCTCAAGGCACAACTTTGACATGAGTCTCCCCCAGGCCCAACTTTGACATGAGTCCCCCCCAAGGCCCAACTTTGACATGAGTCCCCCCAAGGTACAACTTTGACATGAGTTCCCCCAAGGCACAACTTTGACATGAGTCCCCTCCAAGGTACAACTTTGACATGAGTCCCCCCCAGGCCCAACTTTGACATGAGTCCCCCAAGGCACAACTTTGACACGAGTCCCCTCCCCAAGGCACAACTTTGACATGAGTCCCCTCCCCAAGCCACAACTTTGACATGTGTCTCCCCCCAAGGCACAACTTTGACAAGAGTCCCCCCAAGGCACAACTTTGACATGAGTCAACCCCCCAAGGCACAACTTTGACATGAGTCCCCCCAATGCACAACTTTGACATGAGTCCCCCCCCCCCCCCCAAGGCACAATATTTTTATTTTATTTATTTTTTTTTTTTTACGTATGCATGCATTTTTTTTTTTTAAATATTTTTAGCCAACTGTTTCGGGTCCAGTGACAATGTTTTTTAACATTATGTATATTTCTAAAAGTGTATAAGGAAGTCATGTGGTGCCTACATCAGATTTTTTTATTTATTTAAGCTTTGAATTTCCGTAATAAATGTATAAAAAGGAACTTTGGGAAGATCATGATGACAGCGAGTAGCGGCGTAAATCACACGTTCCGCTGTTATTTTTGTTATATACCAATCATGAAACATTCGTCCTTTATTATTATTATTTCTTTTTTTAAGCTAAACAAAATCTCAGGGGACAGGTCTGTAGAGTAAGGAGGATGTGGGGTCAAATTTGCACCATAATACGAATAATTTAGTGATTGTAATCGAAGTCTGTGGCCCGACAAAATCTCGATGAAACAACGTTTTTTCTTGGACAAATACGGTCGCTTGTCTGTCATTTTTGATTTAAAATTGTTTAATAAGTTAGCCTAATGCAGTCCGGTTATTGTTTTTTCTTTTTCATATAACTAATGAGGGTTCCACGAGAGTTCTAAAAAACCGTGTCAAACTTTTCGATCGATGGAATTGTTTTTAATTTCTTTACAGAATATTCGCCCATAGAAATTCGCTATTTTAATTATTCTTTCCCCTGTAAAAACCTATAAATGCTACACTGTTAAAAAAATGCAGAAAAAATACAGAAATTCTCTGTAATTTCAGAAAAAAAGGCGTAAATTACGGAAAAATTACGTAGACAAAACGTATTTTACGACTTTTTTTCTGAAATTACAGAGAATTTCTGTATTTTTTCTGCATTTTTTTAACAGTGTAGATTCACCAAAATGCTTACAGTTAGTGCAACAGTGATTTATAATAATCATGTACATTTTTAGCTCAATTGAATAAGGCGTTTAGACGCTATTACACTTTTAAAAATTGGGTCCCATAGGCCATAATGATAAAGAATTTTTCTTTGTACCCCTGTAAAAAAACTGTAAGTGCTAAATTCACCAAAATCTATACAGTGTGTGCAACTGTGCAACTGTGCCTATAACATGCGTACAATTTTTTTGCTCAGATTAATAAAGTGTTTAGACGCTATCGCACTTTTAAAAATTTGGCCCCATAGGCCATAATGATAAAGAATTTTTCCTGGTGTCCCTGTAAAAGAACTATAAGTGCTAGATTCACCAAAATCAATAGGGTTCGTACTAGGGTGACTTACAATATACGTACCAACTTTCAGCTTATTCGAACAAAGCGTTTAGACGCTAGCGTGTTCACTCACAGACATACACACATACATACATATATACATACATCATCGTAAAAATAGTGGAAACGGACTCAGGGGACCTCGAAACGTATAGAAATATCAAAATCTCAAATTTGGATTTTTGACATGATTACAATACTTTCCTCACTATAGTGTTCGGAAAGTAAGAAGATCTAACTGTCATGTGTAAAAACGGTTTGCACTCCTTGATTAAAAAAAAAAATCGCCCCTTTCATTTAGTACCGAATTTTTAATGATAGGACTAATATTTGTTTTAGTGTTACACAAAACTGGTCTAAAAAAATTGGCGCCGACGTTTTTATCCAGATTGAAACTAATAGTCCTCCTAGTCCTAAAAATTAAATTTCATAAAAATGTATATACATATAAATTCACGATAGTCTGTTACATAACATAGAAAAGGAATCTGGCACGCCTGCGCACATACATTTGGCAGCAAAGTTATTGAAGCACTAGCAATATAATTCATATTTAAAAGATGTGCACCTAATGCGGTTTTGTTAAGTAAATATTTTCCGAGTCATGATTTTAGTCTTTATGCTATTTATAAAAAAGCAAACTGATGATAAAAAATTAGCGATCAAACTAATATGTGTGTGTGTGTGTGTGTGTGAAAAATGTGAATGTAGGCTTGAATAATTTTGCTGTTGAATACACACAATGTACCCACCTCTCTAATGGCCATTTGTGATACATATTGGCTAATAGCTAATTTAAGAACTTACCAATTTTTTAAATATAGGTGATTATAATTACCACTATAAACAGCAATCTACAGCTAAAACGGCAAAGAGCATTGCCACCCAATTTGATATGGAAACAATTCAACAGATGCGCACAAGGAATGGGAAAAAAAAATGCTTAGCTCAAAAAATGTCCATCAGCTGGCGCTTTGCATTGGAAAAGAGTAAATTTAGCTAGTGGAATGACCCAAGTGGGACCGAAATTTAATCAATAAATGTTCAAACTGATTGTATATTTCGTATGAGTCATTTTTTTTTTAATCATAGTTTCCTTTTTTTCCAAGTGAAGTGACACCTAGCGGAAATTATAGAATTCATTCGTTCATTTATTCCTTTATCCCATCTCATGAATCATCTAAGTACATACTATGTACATTTAGAGGCAATCCTCTCGCCACTTTTAGTTCTAGGATACAATTTGTAGAAGAATTTTAATTAGAATAGTATTAGAATAGTATAATATTAAAATAATATTAAAATAATATAATAGTTATAATTGACTACACCTAAATATTGTTTTTCTAATGAGATAGGTTTATTTTAAACTCCTTAAATCAATAAATAAAATGTCTAGAGAATTACAAATTTTAAACATATATCCAACTGTTTAGTCTTTTTTTTTTTTTTTTTTTTTAAATAAATATATATATATATATATATATATATATATATATATATATATATATATATATATACATACAAATAATAGATAACATAATAAAAGTTAATCTTAAAATTTAGCAATTAATAGAACTAAAACAATAACAGCACACAAAAATATAGAACTGAATTTAACATAGAGGAAAGAATGACACAAAAAGTTGCGATATAGATTAAGAACCAATGAGTTACAATAGTAACTTAAAATACTTACGCCGACCTGAATGATAATAAAAAAGGACCATTAAACTTATGGGAGAGAAAACAAATAATTAACCACAGAATTAATTGGATATAAATGCTTAAAATTAGAAACATACTTATCAAGGGGCGCATACTTCATAAAGCTGTGAAAGCTGCAACGATTTCGTAAAACGATATTGCTAATCATAGCAATTTATATCATTTCACGCCCCGATCGAAGCAGCAAGAACCATAAAGAATGAGAAATAAGTGAAATATTAAATTAAAACAAAGATTAATTAAAATCTTAATGGAAACCAAAGTGATAACATGAAAGAAGCATAGTAACCACATGTATAACAGTTAACACAAACTGGAGAAAAGGATGATGCCAAAACCTAAATTGAAATTAAAATAAAAACTCGACAGATATCGATTAATCGAATATACTTCAGAGCATTTTCATTAAAGATAAAATACACAGAGTAAATATTAAATGATAATGTTAAAATAGATTTTAAATTTAATTAAAATTAAAACTAGTAGAGTTAAGTTAAATCATTAATAATTAAATCGTTTAAGTTAAGGACTGAAGTATGAATGCATAAGACATCAGAGTGCAAGCGCCATCTTTCGGTTAGCTATAAAAACAATAAGTCAGTTAAATTCTTTCAGGAGAAAAAGCCAATGCAATAAGGAGTGTAATTAAGATGTATTGACTGAAAGATTAAGATAATTTATAAGTATTGACTGCAAGATTAAGATAATTTATAAGTATTGACTGCAAGATTAAGATAATTTTTAGCACCGATCAAGTAATAAGAAGAATTGAACTTAGATGATTAACCCAAAATTAAGTAATCTTAAAGTCAAAGTATTAAGAAGTATTAAATGTTAAGTTGTAAGAAGACTCAATTACAAGCAATAATGCCAAAGAGCACACATATAAGGATAAGCATTATAAGTCAGTCATCAATAATTAAAATTATAATTTAAAAGATTTTTTTTTAATAATATAAGATCTTATTTTTGTTATGCAAATAGATGGATTGTTCAAACTTAACAAGGGAAGCCTCAAGTAGCCAGATGCACATAATTAAATTTAATGATAAAAGAGTTCAAAATTCATAGTATCAACCAGAAAAAATAAGAATGTAACTTACAGTAATCCCCCCCACCCCACCTTTTTTTTTTTTTTTTTTTATTCAACATCAAACCCTCCCAACCAACCAGCCAAACAACACCACCCTTCCTCCTTAATCAAACATCTGCCTACCCATCCACCATTTTTTTTAAATTAAACCTTAGTAGTTTATTTATTTATTTATTTTTTATTTATTTATTTTTTGTTAGAGACCCTTTATGATAAACAAGTGAATAAATAAATTTTTTAGGATAACCCATTTTTGTAGCAACATTAGTTATATGAGAGATATTTTTGTTTTTAAACCTATATGAACAAAGATTATGTATACGAAAGAGGTGATTGAGAATGATATTTCTGTAAACAGAGATATGAAGACAAGAAGTAAAATGTGTAAATAAATTTACTTTGAAACTGAAATCTTGTCTTTTGTCATACAGATCAGTATAAATTTTACTACCATCAAGTTTAAGTTTTAAATCTAAGAAACTTATACAGTTATTGTTGAGAAGATTTTGAGTTAAGGTAAGGTGAGAAGGATATTCAAATTTAAATAGATTAGGGGAAAAATTATTAACATAAAAAATTATAATGTCATCAATGTATCGGTAAAAATAAACATTTTCAATACATAATCCCTGTTCATAATGGTAAAGGTATAAGTCAACTAACATATTCGAGCTACATCCTCCTTGTGGAATACCGACCTTTTGAATATAGATCTTATTACAGTGTAGAATGTAATTGTTATGAATAATAAAATTTAAAAGTGTTTTAAATGATGTTGCCGAAAAGCATTTTGGTAAAGAGATTTGACTTTTAAATTTTTCAAAAAGGTTAAAGATGATATGATTAAGATCTGTTAAATTAATATTATTAAACAGGTCAGCAAAATCATAAGTCATGATATCAGTCACATTATTCATATATAATAATTTGGCTTTAAGTTGATAACTATTTTTAAGGCAAAAGATATTTTTTGATTTACTGATTAAGTCATAGATTTGTTTGAGAATATCAAGGAGAATTTTGTTAGCGGTATTGTTGTAAGTATTACACCCTACAGTGACGGTTCTAAATTTAATGGGATTTTTGTGAAATTTAGGGATAAGTACAATATAAGGATAATTAAAATTATTAAATGGAAGCTTTAGCAATTTGTAAAAGCAGTGAATTTTGCGGTTATTGATTTTAAGATCATTATTGGTAGGATGAAAGTTAGTACTATTAGATATAGATGAACTGAGTAAAGAAAGATAATAATTTTTACAGATTATACCATAATTATTAGGAGATTTATCTACATAAGTAATAACAAAGTTTTGTTGCAAATCTTTGATAGATTTAAAGAGATTTGATTTATTGTAATGTGTGAGATTTGATCTATGTTGAATTAATTCAGCTTTAAGTTTTGAAATCACTAAAAATTTCCATTGATTGAAATATTCAATAGGTTTATTATAAGAGATGGAGAGTTTATAAATAAACAAATCAATATCATATGAAAACTGTTGTATGATCTGTGAAATATTAGTTTTTGAAGGGAGTCGATATTTAGTACCATATTCCATAAATTTCTTTAAATTAGAGTTATTATTAATATTAAGATCACCAGTGATAATATGTGCATAATCTCTGTCAACATATTTTACATAAGAGGGATGAGCACAACTACAAGTCACATGAGAAGATAAATTAGATTTAGAGACTGAATTATAGTTAAAAGCAGGCGACCAAGTGTAATAGGATATTTAAAGGTACGAGAAATATGAATGTCTTTAATTGGAAACATGCATGTTTTATCATTAAGAATGGATGAAATATTAATGCTATTAAATATTTGATTAGAATAATTTATAATAAGCTGTGAATTAGATTGGATTTTGTGAGGTTTTTTAGAGATATTTATATTGAAGAGTTTTAGTCTGTATAATATTAAATCATAAAAAATATCAGAAAAATGTTGATTATAGGATTGGTTTTTAAATACACTTAAGTAAATGGACAAATACTTTTTTTTGATAGCAAATATAAACTTTCTAATGTAAATCCAATCATTATGATTAAGATAATTTGACTGTAAGGCAAGAATATTCTTAATTATGCGATTTTTTGATATTAAACCATTAGTAGATTTATTGGATTTTTTACCTCTTTTTGAACGAGAAGTTTTCTGGTTGACACTATGATTAAGTACAGAGTAAACAGGGGAGTAATCATGAAGGGGATTAATGTTAGTATAAACCTTAACAACCCTATTAAAATATTCATGATTCAATCCATATGGATAAATTGTATTAAAATATTTCATGTAGTGAGATTCAAAGAAAAGGCGCTCACTTTTATTTTTTTGAATCCGAAGAATTTCAATAGTGCATGAGCAGAAATTGTGTAAATTAAAATGTCTTAACTCAATAGTTGATTTACTGTTAAGGACAGGTGATGATAACTTTTTAGAGTCTGATCGATGTTGATTAATTCTAATATGTAAAGGGGTGGAAGTTTCACCAATATACTTCATTTTACACATACCACAACTTAATTTGTATATTACATTATAAGCCTGACAGAAAGGAACCAATTTTAAATCATTATATATTTGGGATTGTAAAGCATTAGGGCATGTTATGCAACGAGAAGAATCACACTTTCTAAATTTAAGATTGGAAGGAGGAGAGTATAGGTAGCATGATATCGATCCAGGAATATCCCTATAAATATTCCTGTACCGGGCATATTAATATATATAATGATCCTCATCTGTCATGAACGAATCCGGTTAGTACCGCTTCAAAACAGAAACATTTGGCAGCCATTTTTTTTTTTTTTTTTTTTTTTTTTTTCGTTTGTTCAACTCACTGAGGTGGTTCAACTTCAAGAAACATACATATAATATGTTTTGTATCGCACGTATTCTTATTTATTTTCCTTAAAACATTAAAAAACTATTCAGTTGTAATGTTTAAAGGTCTGAATTAAATATAATGGATCACTGGCTATTATAAACATGAACCTATAATTAGAATAATGTAACTTCATGATTGTAAACGACGGAATACCAAATAAAAACAAACCAAAACTGTTGCCATTCAGAAAATACAAATTCCAAATGGATTCCGAATGAATGACTCTTTGACTGTTTCTTAAAGAAAAGAAAAAAAAAAAAAAAAACGCTTAAAGTATTTCTAATACATATTAAAGCCTTAAAACTCTTAAAATATTTGTAAAAGCATATTAAAGTCTTTAAATATTTTTATCAAGCTCCATTGTTTGTTTACATTGTAAGGTATGATTGGCGTTGAATTCAGTGCGTAAATGTCGCCAGTTGATTTTAGTTTTGAAATTAGTGTAAATTTATAGTTGGGATAGAATGTTTGGTTGGGCAAGTAAAGGTCACCAGTTGAAATGAGTATTGAAAGTAGAGTAGTCTAAGATGATAATGTCGAGTCAAGATAAAATGTTCGGTTGAGAATGAGAAAGACCCTAGCTGGATCCCGAATATTTTGGCGATGTTGCGGGTGAGATAGCTGGTTGGAAGAATCGAGTAGAGTTGAATTTGGGTTAGAATGGAGTGTCTGTAATTATTGGATAGTTAGTTAGAAAGTACGCAAGCAAAGTGATGACGTCACTGGCCGTCAGTGGATGCAAGAAAAAGATTTCCTATGTTAATCGCCCATTGGATTTTTTGTAAAAAATTATTAAAAATTGAGGCAAATTATTTCCCGATTTTAATCCCCATATTTCGGTATAGATATGTATTAGTTATCGTCTGCATGTGTTAGATTAAGTTGTTTTTGCTGTAAAATTGATAAAATTTAAATTTCAAATTTCAAAACTCTAGAAAAAAAAATGGCAAACTTCCATAATCGATTCAAAACATAAACATTTCATTTCAAAGGATGATATTTACACAATAAATATCCAACTAATATACTAATTAAAAGGAAAATTATAAATGTTCTATCATAATTTGAAGTCAAATTTGTTTTCAAATGTCTAAATAAAGTGTCTGATATAAGATACTCATATGTTGCAGCGGAATAGATTTAATATATCTGTCATCCTTGGCGGAAAAAAAAATATCGCCAAATTATTTTGGTGAACATATTTAATTCCTTTCAAAAATCATGGTTATTTTAACAACTTATATTAAGAGAGCGATGAATTATATGAAACAATATTTCGTACAATACATATTACGAAAATAAACATCTGTCATGTATATTTTCGTATTATGTTTTTAATCGCCAAATACAAAAAACGACAAAGATGACACAGTTTTGAAATTTAAAATTTTGTCAATTTGACAGCAAAATAACTCAATCTAAGACATGGATACGATAGCATATCTATATACAAATACAGGTATTATAATCGGGAAATAATTTTCCTCGATTTTTAATAATTTTTTTACAAAAATCCAATGGACGATTAACATAGGGAATCTTTTTCTTGCATCCACGGAAGGTCAGTGACGTCACACTTCGCTTGCGTATTTGAAAACACGATCTTCGATAGTCTTAAAAAAAAAAGTATTTTGGTAAAATGAAGTGAATAGTTTTTTACTTTCTCTTACCCATAGGGTCGAGAAAGTATTGTTTTAGGGTCAAATTTTCGAACGTGGGTTTTTGTTATACTTACATGTTCTGAGGTCCCCTGAATACGAAAACCATATTTTTAGCGAATGGTCTCTCTCTCTGTGTGTGTGTGTGTGTCTGTCTGGATGTCTGTGTGTCTGTTATCAGCATATCTCAAGAACAAATAGTAGCAGAAATTCCAAACTCGGTATTCTAAATGTGTATCATATAGGGATGCTACAGTAAGCTTTTCGTTAAGATGAAGCCAGAGGTTCGGGTACAGGGACATTCAAAAGTATTTAAATACATTACGTCTACGGGGGAAATCGCAGGTAAGTAGAATTTAACATCTATAGACTGCACTAAACTAAATAAAACGAATATATATTTTTTGTAATAGAGATAGTCAACTGGGAAATTTTTTTTGTGTATGTAGGAGCCTCGCCGCCCCCCCTCGAGGGGAGAAAATTTTCATGATGGGTATCTTTCAAAAGAGCTCGACAATACGTTTAAAACGAATGGTTGAACCATCGATCTGCGATAATTTAAAATAAAGTTATCGATTTTTTTCATTTTTAACAAAAAAAAAAAAAAAAAAAAAAAAAAAATTTTTTTTTTTTTTCTACTTTAATATTGAGAATAAATTCAACTTTTTTTTGGATATTTAGTGTTATACTACTTCTCTAATATGGAAATCGTGTGTATTATCATACAAGATAACTTTTTTAAATAATAATTTTAATAAATAATTTTTTAAAAACAGAATTATTTTTAATATCCGAATTAAATTCTGTATAAATGTAGGTGCATTAATGAAACGGGGGGTTGAAGGGGGTCAGAACTAATTATCATATAAAACTCTTCCGAAGCCAAATTTGAATTGTTCAACATAGGTTTACATAACAGTACTCGGTATCTTACCTCTTAATCACCAACCTGTACTTATAGTATTAAATTTCAGGGTAAGAGAAAGTCGTGTGAGTGACACACCAGATTATTCTTATTATGAGGACTTTAAATAGAGCACTTAACGGAACACTGGGATGTGTTGTTGCTGTTGTGTTGTCGGGCCTATATTTTTTGTCAGCGAGCAGTTTTTTTTTAGTGCTAGAGGCCTATTTCAGTCGGTACAGCATTGTCGAATTTTTATACGTCACTCTTAATAGTGCTAAGGGCCTATTTCAGTCGGTTTATTGCATGGGGATTTATTGAATGAAGTCCCCCCAAGGCACAACTTTGACATGAGTCCCCCCCCCCCCCAAGGCCCAACTTTGACATGAGTCCCCCTCCAGGCTCAACTTTGACATGAGTCCCCCCAAGGCCCAACTTTGACATGAGTTCCCCCCAGGCCCAACTTTGACATGAGTCCCCCCAAGGCCCAACTTTGACATGAGTCCCCCCCCCAGGCCCAACTTTGACATGAGGCCCCCCCCCAGGCCCAACTTTGTCATGAGTCCCCTCCAACGTAGAACTTTGACATGAGTCCCCCCCCAAGGCACACTTTTGACATGAGTCCCCCCCAAGGCACACCTCCCCCTCATTGGGAAAAAGAGAAAAAACGGTGTTTTGCGGCTATAAGACAGTTTGGACTTCCAACGTTATTTGCTACAGTATCTGCAGCTGAAACACATTGGTTTGATTGAATGAAAACTTTATCATGGAATTTAGATCGTCACGAATTAACTAAAGAAGAATTTGTCGATATTAACAAGTTCAGCAGTAGGCCTCTGGCACTAAATTAAAATCTGTCAATGTCAGATTTTCATGTTTTTAATAATGAAATAATGTCGTGTCTGTATATTTTTTATTGTCATTCATATTTATTGATCGGGTAGAATTTTTTTAATTTCAGAACGAAAATTATAAAATATCGAAACACATTTGATTTATAAACAAAAATTGAAAATACATTTAAATGATCACGTGGTAATCTTCATGATCTAAACATTGTTTTCAAGATTTATCGTTCACATTCCGTCATTTTTGACGGGGTTATATACTAGTATATATATATTAGGTGTTAAATTAATTTTTTTTCATTCTCCAGATCAATTCATAGTCATAAAATTACTGAACAGTGACAAAAATTGGGGAAGGGGTGGTGTCCCTAGAAAACGGTGGGTGACTGGGAAAAATGGTAGTCATGTTTGGATTCAGGAGGTCATTTTACATAAGATTCAGCAAAAATGGTATCAGATCTCGATTTTTTTTTTTTTTTTTTTTTTTTAAACATTTTTCTCACAAAGTACAAAAATGTCTTTCGGTCCTCTGTACGTCTGTTAGCGTTCTCATTTCATTATATATTTTTAAAAGGCTTTGAAAATAATATTTCATTACTCAAATTTATCAGACTTTAAAGCATATTGATATTGGTATATAAATTGCACGAGTACTTTGTATATAGGGATTCACAAAAGAATTCGGATATATGATTGTCTAAGACTACAAACACAATATACTTTAAAGCACTTTCCAATAACTTTATATTGCACAAAGCATAACGAAATTAATGTCTGTTATTTATGTAGAGATGCATAAAAGCTTGTTTCTTAAGGATAGGATTAGCCATAAAAGTTGGTTTAGAGCAGGCCTGTCCAACCGAAAACACTTGGTGGGTCGCTCCATATGTATATACTAGCCGCCTTCGGCGACCAGCTGGTTCGCGATCTCTGAAAAATCCGACTTTACGAAACTCCCGCTCGGTGGCGCCTGCGGCGCCTTTTACCCGTTTCAGGTCTAATAACAGCTTATTGATATATATCGTGAAAATAGCTTATTGAAATCGCAGTAAATTCCCGTGCGGTAGCGCCTTCGGCGCCCTCTTACGAAATGTGAACGAAAATCTGAATTTGAAACTCTGTAAAATATAAAAGAATAAAAATTTTCTGGTTTTTCCGTAGTTTTCTCCGAAAGTTTCGTACAGAATTTCTTTCTGGGTTTTCCGTGGTTTTCTCCGAAACTCCCGTTCCTTTTCTACACCTTTGCCCCTTCCCCTCCTTTCCGTTCCTACTAATAATTTTCCCCTTACTGTTCCTACTAATAATTTTACACTCGAAAATATCCGCAATCGAATAATTTGCTTTAAAACCTAAATATACGAATTTCAAACGCTGTAACTATATATTTTTTTTTCCCTTTCCCCCCTCCCTAATAATTCTATTCTTTCAAAAATATTCACAATCGAATTATCAGGCATTAAAACCAAATACTACGAAATTTCAACGGCATATCTCAATTCAAAGTACTGCAAAATAAAAGAAAACTTAATCTTTTCCCAATAAAAATGTAATTTTTTTGTTTATTAATATATTTTCATGAAAATTGAACAGTAGCTTTATAATATGCTGTGTAATCCGAATATTAATTTAAATGTAACATAAATGAAAATCTGAAGAATTTTGAAATTTGCAATTTTTAATCCCAGTTCAAGAACATGTGATATTAATGATTTCCAGATGTTTTGTTTTTTTCCATTCCAGACAGCGAAAAAAATCGTCTGCTGGTAGAATGTTTTTTTTTTTAAAGCAATTAGCCGTTGAATCCCGGTCAATTTCGAGACATACATGGGTCGACATTTTAATTAATATCTCCGGAACTAATTAAAATTTTTTAATTTTTTTTTTCACTATGCACTCGGGCAGGCTTCTGAGCACCCGTATGTCAAATATTGCAGTTCTGCGTTCAATAGGGGCTGAACGTATAGATGCTCAGACAGACAGACAGACAGACAGACAGACAGAGAGACAGACATCTTCTTTTATTATTATAGATAGATGTGTATGTGTATATATATATTTGTGAGTATGAATCATGTATACATATATATACTTTTTCGGGGGAGGGCAGGGGGAAGACTCGAAGCAGAATACATTAATTTAAATTATTTTCATGTATAAATTAACAACAGAATCGTGAAAAAATTATGACCATATATTAATAAATAGTAATTAAAACAAAAAGAATGAATAATGGATATAGAAATATTTCATTACAACAGTATGGTTCTTTAGCTGCCATATTCGTTGAAAGGTATTTTCACTTCGAAAAATTAGAACAGATTTATTAATTATTAGTGTGTTAATCAACTTTTTCAAACTTTAAATATTGGTAGTATCCTCGCGGGCCGCATGCGGCCCGGGGGCCTCGGGTTGGCCACCCCTGGTTTAGAGGGTCGTAGAAATTTATACAGAAATATGTGGGGCTTGAGAGGAAATTGCTTAATGTGCCTTTTCAGTTACCTTACAATTATTATTATTATTATTTTAACTTATATGCTAAATTTTTAGAGTAGTACATGGTGCTAATGTAACTTTTAGAGGGTATACAAGATAAAGCAATATGTTTTATACTTTCTTGTTAAAAGTAAAACTAAGATAGTATTTTGAGATGTTTCGCTTCATAATAATAATGCATCATTACAATAACCAAACACCAGGAAGGAAGGCGTGAATTAAGGAACAAAGAACAACACACACACACACATATATACATATATGTGTATGTGTGTGTGTTAAAGCGTCATCAGCTTCAATAATAATGAGGTAGAATATAGTGAAGGTGGAAGAGCGTTGAAGGGTAACCACAGTTACAGAGTGTTTAAATATTGTTTATATAATGTACGATTTTTCTTTCGGTACTTTTCTAACGTCAGGCAATTGAAATGCATTTTTTATCTCCTTACAAAAATATTACATTTTCAGTTAAACGTTAGGGTGAAGATTAAGTCTTATTGATTTAAGAGGTCATTATAAGGGATCCTAGCACGTGAAAGACCTTTTTGGTTTCCCTTTCGCCTAAGTTTAGGAAAAAAAAGACATGGAAAAGTCCAAAAGTCTAAGTCGAGAAGTGGGACCTGAGCGAACACGATACTTCCCGTTGACTAGCTTTAAGATATTAAGAAGAAAACCCACTCGAGTTAGAACAGATTGCTTCATCATGATTGTCTTTCAGTTACTGGCGTGTTTTCAAATTATAATAAATTTTGAATGATTTTTGGTATCCACAGAAAAATAGTTATTTTTTTTTATATTTCTTACAGCTTTTCTTTTTCTATTTAAAGATAGTCTCTTTCTCAACTTCTAAAAAGATACTTTTATAAGATATTCTCTTTCTCAAATTTTCAGGGGGTGAAGGTGTTTCATGGTGTAGGGGTTAAGGTTGATTGATTACACAAGGGTCCCAGACTTAGGTGGATTACCTTCCGTAAGGGTCTTTTTCTAAGGGGTCCTAGTCCGTATTTATGCGAGTTTCGGAGGAAAACCACGTTAAATTCCCAACGGTTGGGTCGATGAGCGCGACCTAGAATCAAACTTTACCGTCTACAAAATCCGAGAGCAGAATCTCTTGGCCACCGCTCAAATATTTAGAACTCTCAAATTATCAGAACTAGTCAACATCAACGCCAGAAATGCAATTTTAATCTTTTTAGTCCTCAGGACGTACCTCCATACATCATTAACTCATCCATTTGGGATACAAGACACTCGAGTACTTCCTCATAGTCCAAAATCAAACTTATAAAAATCTCTGCTTTTTTTTTTTTTTTTTTTTTTTTTTTTTTTTTTTAACTTTTGTACATTGTTTATTTATTTTATATTTGGATGGTCGAGTTACAAATCATTTCGTAGTGTAAATGCAGCGATTTGTTTTCAGAAATATATTTCTTATTATTTGTTTGCACCGGACAGACCACAGTGAAAGCTAATTTTCTTGGAGATAAGGGAAATTCCAATTTAATTATCACATTAAACCCCCCAACTATAAATATTTATCGAAATTTTTCGAGCAGTTTCCTATAAAACCAAGTTTCTGTTGCATTTTGTTGGGAAGCAAAGTATAGCTTACCAGCGACTGCTAATATTCTTGAGGAAGAAAATAAGTCAGATCGGTTTTTCATAATAAAAAAAAAAAAAAAAAAAAAAAAAACTTTTTCTCCCCCCTCCCCTCTCCTCCACATCCCAATAAATCCAACCTATCCCACATTTTGAAACTGGCTGGTAAAGGGTTAACAGCGAGAGTCAATTTTGCGGAATATAAGGAAATGTCCAACCAATTTTACATCTCCCTCCCCAACTAAAAAATAAATAAATAAAATAAAATAAAAAATAAAATAGAATTTCATCAAAATCGTTACAAATATTTTTTAGTAAACCCAATTTCTGCTAAATGCTGCAAATGGCAAATGAAGAGTTAACACCGAATATGAAATTTCCTGAACATGAGGATGGGTCCAAATGATTTTACACCCCTGAAAATCCTTAGCCCCAAACTTTCATAAAAAATGTTGAGACTGGGGGGAAAAGGGGAGATAATCCCCATATGCCAAATAAAACTATTTCTAAAACTGCTATTTTTAAAATACGTTTATTTCCTCCCGTAATCTTTTTGCTAATGGTATTCAAATGTACGGTAAGGGAAAGACATGTGAATGCCACACCAAACAATTTTGTGTAGTAACAAGAGTTTAGAAAACTTACGAATAATGGCCATGACCAAATCGAGATATTTCTCATAGACCGTGATATAAACGAATATATTTGTGTGTCTCTGAATAGAATAACGAAATCAGCGTATATTATTTAGTGCCATATGAATGCATGTTTCCTGTAGAATAAGAAAGTCCTACAGTGGTCGAAGGGTTCTATTCTCGATGTTGGTAGACGGGAAGTGTGCTCGTCTACTTAACTGTTCGGAGTTTTTCCTGATTTATTCCGAAACTCGCGGAAGGACGGGCTAGGACTTCCCCATGCCATCCAGATCCAGGACCCACGAGCGATCAACACCTATAATGGAATTGGGTATGAATAGCATTACTGATTAATTTACAGGTCAACACAAAAACATTCATATACATTAAGGAATACACATAGATAATTATAAGATAATAAAACATTTATATACCATGTTTTTGAATTTTCTGTTGAATCTTAGTTATAGAACTACACTAGCAGGCTTTGCCCGCTTCGCTGGACATTAAACTTAAATGAGTTGTCAAAATCCCATATTTTTATTAATAACCTAAGTTCTCGCTGTGATTGGTAGAGGTTTAATCGCTCGCAACGTGAGGAGTCTGAGTCCCCACTGTCTTCGGCACAACTTCCCCACTTCTTACTTCCCCACTTCTTACTTCCCCACTTCTTACTTCCCCACCCTCAGCGGGTGAGCTCGAAGTTTTGCAAAATCCCCCTAATGTGCATAATGCGTACACTTAATCAATATCCACTCACGAAAATTCGCCATTCTAAGATAATTCAAAGCGAATTCAAACTGAAAAACATGTTTTTACACATTTTTATTGCCCTCCGACTCCGAGAAGGTGTGTGTGTGTGGGGGGGGGGGGGATTTCGAATTTCGTGAAATCCAGTTACAATAAGTGCCGGATGCATACAAACAATTTACGCACCAAATTTCGTGACCACAGAAGTCTTTAATAGAAAATATTATAAATAAATAAATACAAAAAGCACAGCTTTAGTATGGGAACCCTTTGGTGACTTTAAATATTTTAAGCCATTTTTGCGATGAACTGAATTGGCTATCTCAATTGTGTAATTAAAGATCTTGGCGAGAAACGTCCGAGCTACTTCGGTGCCGAATTTCAAATTTTGCCAAAGGGATCCAATACTAAAACTGCCCCATATCGAATCTGGGTTGAAAACGGAAAAAGAGTAAAATAAATTAGAAATATCAGACCTATATTTATAAATTTGATACCAAATGAAAGAGGTGATTTTTCTGAATCCTGGGGTGCAAACAGTTTTTCGATACGACAATTAGATTTTTTTAAATTAACTAAAGTATGAAACATAGATGGCAACACTTCATTTCAATCTTTTCATAATTTATAGTGCGAATCACGCGAATACAAAAGTCTTTAACTTAAAAATTTATTTTTATATTTTATTTTTCCATTCAAAGCATTTTAGTGAAAATATATTTATGGCGCATGCGCAGGCGTTTTTTACCCACAATTTAAACACTAATCATAATTTTGAGAATTTCTGCTCGATGATTTCTATAGATACAATTTCAAGTTGGGTGAATACCTAAGTTTCTGCCAAGCGCCGTTGAATTCCGCCCAGCCGTTCTCGAGTGATGCCCGGACAAACGTGTTTTAGTCTTTTACCCCCCAGGGGGGAACGGGGGGGAATTTCTGAAAAGTTGATAAATATAATTTTAAGTTGGGTGAAGACCTAAATTCCTGCCAAGCGCCGTTGAATTCCGTCCAGCCGTTCTCAAGTGATGCCCGGACAAAAAAAGCGACATACGGACACGATCACACACACACACACACACACACAGGCAAAATTTTCTGAAGTCATTTTCGGCTTTCATGGGGTGTAAAACGTGAAGATATCGCAAAATTTTTCGATTCCGACAAATTTACAGACAAAACTCAGATTTTATTAATATAGATTAGCACTTTATCAATGTGTATAAAAATTTTAAAGTGATAATGACGTCCATTTTTGTCAGATGCATCATTTAACTTTTTACAATTTTTTAGCGTTCACGTTTCATTAAATGCATTTATTTTTATGTCGAAAAAAAATGAACTCGTCAATTTTTTTTTTTTTTGACAACAATTAAATTATAGCTAATATTTTAATGGCTATTTTTAAAGCTATTAAGAGATTACTATTTTCATATCTTAATTAAGTAAAAGAAAACTAATCAAAAATTCGAAAATCGGGCTTCGAAGTATCGTGTTGTCACCGGGTTCTGAGCTATTGTGAAAGTTTCAAATGTCTAGCTAGTGGGGAAGTGAGTTAAAAATCGATTGCAAGATTTGTACCGGACAAATAAGAATAGAAGTTAAAAAAAAAAAAAAAAAACGTGGTAAAATAGCTCGGGATTCATGTTTCAGTTTTGTTATAAATCTAACCTTAGCGACGTTAAATGGTGAGTATGTAATACTTAAGCAATTTACAAGACAACACACAAAAGCAATCTATTTTATATTTTTTCTTCAAAAGTACAGCTATAAAGATATTGTATGTTCGATTTTTTTCCCTGCATAATTAAAAGTAAAATATAATTTAGGTTGTCAACATTGAGGTAAAATAGATTGAATGTTCAACAATAAAAGGAAAGGAATAAATATAAGTTTCAATGTTTGAGAATCAATGAGAAACAATTTTTTTTTTCTTTTTTGTTATTAGAAGAAAAGTAGAAAAGAAAAAAAAAAGTACCTTAAAACTTTTATGTATTTCTTTTTAAACTTGATCAGATCATCCTTCACAAGAACCAAACTGGACGGCAAACTAGGTTTAGTGGCGACATCTTTTGAATAAAAACCACAATGGGCGGCAAACTGGTTTTAGTGGCGACATCTTTTGAATAAAATTCCTATTAAATAGGCTTTCTTGGACTCTCTAAGACTTTTCGCAGCGGTACGTTTAAGTTTAAAGCAAATTTTTGCAACAGTTTTGTTTCACTGAAAGAGAGAGGAAAAAAAAAAAAAAAAGAGTTTATTATACATATCACAAATTGAAAATTTTCTTAATTTGCAAAACTGCGTATGTCTACAATTATTTTATCATTTAAAAAATATCTCAAATCAAAACAAAAACTAAAAATCCTAAATTTGTTTGACAGTAATTGCACATTTACGTCAATGGTATTAAGAAATTTCGGATGTAATTGCATGAAGATTTTCGAAGTTATTTACAAATCAAAGAATTCTTGTGAATGTACAATAGAATTATCCTTGCAATGACGACACTGTGCCTGTGGAATGTGGCATTTATAATAATAATACAGAGACATTACAACTATAAATAATAATAACACATTTACGTTTTATCGTATAAATTTATCATTATTATTTATACGTATATCTTACATTACTGTATTACATATTTTTCTATATAAACTGAAATATTTTTAATATATCTTCGCAAATAAAGCAACACAAGTTATGGTCTGGAAGAAATTCTATTCATAGCCGCTCCGCTTTTCTTTTTTAACATTTTTAAAAATATAGCTGAAGAATGTTAACTACTTTTTGGATAAAGTATTAGGTATTAGCCTATCGACATGAGCTGTAAGTATGTTGGAAATATTCATAGAATGCATCATATAATTCATAGAATAGATATGTCTAGTTTCTCTTTGCTTGAGTAAACAAAAAAAAAAAAAAAAAAAAAAAAAGTTTGCACGTTTAATTTTTTTTTTTTTTTTTCACATTTTTGATTTGTATGTTGGCAACGTCAGACATAAAAACTTGTTTCTCTTCATTAGAATGAATAATTAAAAAATAATTCTTCATAAGATAATCATGACACAGATTTTTTATTGGGCGACTACCAACTGCACTCAGACATGCAAACGCCTCCAGCTACCTGAAATTCCCGTTAGGAATTTCGAACCTTCCAATGAAAGTAATGAAATAGAAAAAGAAAGATGCAATGGGAAACCAAATAAATAAATAAAATCAATGCACATCTCGGCCTCGCTGTGCATGAATCTAAGAACGTCTGTAACTCGGCAATCACTACCACGCACGTAAAAAAGCAAAAAAAAAAAAAAAATCACTGGACACCCCTACCTCGCCGTGCATGATTCTGAAAACGCACGTAACTCGGTTCTGCTGCAATCACTATCACGCACGTTAAAAAAAAAAAAAAAAAAAAAAAAAAAAAAAAAACATCACTGGACACCCCTACCTCGCTGTGCATGAATCTGAAAACGCACGTAACTCGGTTCTGCGGCAATCACTATCACGCACGTTAAAACCAAACAAACATCACTGGACACCCCTACCTTCCTGTGCATGAATCTGAAAACGCACGTAACTCGGTTCTGCGGCAATCACTATCACGCACGTTAAAAAAAAAAAAAAAAAAAAAAAAAAACATCACTGGACACCCCTACCTCGCTGTGCATGAATCTGAAAACGCACGTAACTCGGTTCCACGGCAATGCTATCACGCACGTTTAAAAAAAAAAAAAAAAAAAAAACATCACTGGACACCCCTACCTCGCCGTGCATGATTCTGAAAACGCACGTAACTCGGTTCTGCGGCAATCACTATCACGCACGTTAAAACAAAAAAAAAAACATCACTGGACACTCCTACCTCGCTGTGCATGAATCTGAAAACGCAAGTAACTCGGTTCTGCGGCAATCACTATCACGCACGTTAAAACCAAACAAACATCACTGGACACCCCTACCTCGCTGTGCATGAATCTGAAAACGCACGTAACTCGGTCCCACGGCAATGCTATCACGCACGTTAAAAAAAAAAAAAAAAAACATCACTGGTCACCCCTACCTTACTGTGTATGAATCTGAGAACACCCGTAACTCGCTTCTGCGGCAATCACTACCATGCGCGTAACCCCCTCCCCCCCCCCCCCCAAAAAAAAAAAAAAAAAAAAAAAAAAAATCCACTGCACACTCCTACCTCGCTGTGCATGAATCTGAGAACACCCACAACTCGGTTCCGCAGTAATCACTATCAGACACGTAAAAATCAAAAAAACTTCACTGGACTCCCTTACCTCGCTGTGCATGAATCTGAAAACGCAGGTAACTCGGTTAAATTACAAATAAAATTATAAACTTCCGGCTAGGACAGGTAGTATAATTCTACCAACAAACTTTTGGGTTCTTCCTATTCAGAGCGAAGGGGTGGTAAGATAGAAACTTGCAAGAGAGTTAAGTGAAAGGGGGGGGGGGGGGTTAAGACTAGCGAGTGCAGTTGGTCTATTTCGAGTGCAGTTGGATACCACCCTTTTTATTTTCTACGGTTTCAAAAAATAAATCATGTAGAGTTCAAAACTTATAATAAAATTTGGAAATGTAATAACAGTAATTGATACTGATGAAGTTTTTTTTTATAAAGTTTACACATTTTTTTATGCAAGACAACGCTCATCCGCAAGAAAATTAAACACTGTAAATCCTTGTCGAATCATGTTCTTAATCAGTCTAAGACCATGATTCGACAAGGATTTATTTAACAAAACAGTATTAACTCTACTTTTTTTATACAGGAAATTTTGCTAGTGTTCGGATACTTTTGTTACCGACTGTACATCACGAGAAACTAATTAGATAAAAAAAAGAAAACGGACACATGGTTATGAAATTTGAAGTTATGATGTCTTTTCTTATTTCTTGGAGTTGTTTGGACTTCAAAATATCATAAAAATATTGTAATCGATTGTAATGTAAAAGGCTACGCTATTTGTTTCAGATGTCATGTAAACCATGTTGAGTAACTTAAACTTGCAAGGAGAAATAAATCGGAAATACATCTTTAAAAATCGAGCACTATTTGGGAGTGACGGCTATGTAAGTGATCAGTACTCTGTGCATTTGGGCACAGACAAACTAATATAAAATAAATATAGAAACGTTTTCAATACATTCAAACAGCAGTTATTGTTTAGGAATTAGTCAATAAGAAATTGGGAAATATAGAGCTATAGAAATGATAAAAAATAAGAAAATGTGGATTTCATGTAATATTTTCCACAATTAGACCGAGAGGCTATCACATCATTGCAATAAATGCTTTATCTATATATATATATACAGTCGGTAACAAAAGTATCCGAACACTAGCAAAAATTCCTATATAAAAAAATCTGGAGTGACTCCACTCGACTTTCCGAACATTGAGTCATTAACAGTTTTGTAGATAAAGTAAAGAAAGAGGAGTTGTTAAACAAACAAAAGAGAGAAAACCATAATAGACTGTTTGAGTATTTTTCTCCCTATATTACACGATGTTTTATTGAACGTTACTGAACTTTGAGCCCATAGATCATAATGATAAAGAATTTTTCGTTGTGTCCCTGTAAAAACCTATAAATGCTAGATTCACCAAACTGCTTAGAGTTAGTGCAACAGTGATTTATAAAACTCGTATAAATTTTCAGCTCAATTGAACAAATGCTATCGCACTTTTAAAAATTTGGTCCATAGGCCATAATGATAAAGAATTTTTCTTTGTGTCCCTGTAAAAAAACTGTAAGTGCTAGATTCACCAAAATCTATACAGTTGGTGCAACTGTGACCTATAACATGTGTACAAATTTTTTGCTCAGATTAATAAAGCGTTTAAGCGCTATCGCACTTTTAAAAATTTCACCCCACAGGCCATAATGATAAAGAATTTTTCCTGGTGTCCCTGTAAAAAAAACTATAAGTGCTAGATTCACCAAAATCAATAGGGTTCGTACTACGGTGACTTACAATATACGTACTAACTTTCAGCTTATTCGAACAAAGCGTTTAGACGCTAGCGTGTTCACTCACATACATACACACACACATACATATATCATCGTAAAAATAATGAAAACGGACTCAGGGGACCTCGAAGCGTATGACATGAAAATCTCAAATTCAGATTTTTGACATGAATACAATACTTTCCTCACTATAGTGTTCGGAAAGTAAAAAGTAGAGTTAATACTGTTTTGTTAAATAAATCCTTGTCGAATCATGTTCTTAGGCTGACTAAGAACATGATTCCACAAGGATTTATTTAACAAAACAGTATTAATTCTACTTTTTTTATATAGGAATTTTTCCTTGTGTTCGGACACTTTTGTTACCGACTGTGACTGTATATAATACAGAAAGCTTCAAGAAAATAAAGTTTATATAAATATTTAAGTCTGCAGATTTTTTAGCTGAATTAAAGTTAAAAGTATGATTACTCTCCCAGCAATTCTTAATAAGGGACTATTTATTCGTTTCTTTTTCCTAAATAAAACACATTTCATTTAGAAGAAACTTGAGATTCCATAAATATCCCACAAATCTATTGGATTGTATTCTGGCTCTAGAATCCTCTTCCCCGTTATCTTTTAAAAGAAATAATCCAGCTTCCCATTCTGTACTGAGGGCAGGTATGCTTAACGCTATAGAAACTGCGGTATACTTGTTTTTTTTTTTTTTTTTTTTTTTTTTTACTCTTTTACAAAGTGTAAGGAAGTATAGTAATCCCGATTTGCGAAATGGATTTTGTATTTCACATTGGTCGAAGACGAATGATCGCTGAATGTTGTCAATTTATACGTGTGACTGTCATGATGTCTAGTTGTACACCTGCAAAAGTCGTCTTAACACAAGCTTTCGTTTTAGAGATATAAGGGGCTTTACACGATTTTTGTGACGTCTGTATATGTGTGTGTGTCTGTGTGTGCGTATGTCGCATAACTCAAAAACGGTTGGACGTAGAAAGTTGCGAATTGGTACATAGGCTTGTTATAACATCTAGTTGTGCACCTCCTTTTTTGAACTTTGTATGATTTTCCGTTTTGGAGATATTTAGGAAAATTAGGTTCATAATGCCCAAAAATACATAGGTTTTGGCCATAATGTATCAAAAAACGGTAATAACTCAAAAACGGTTTGGACAAATCTTGCAATTTAACTGACTTCCCGACTAGCTAGACATCTGAAACTTTCAGAAAAGCTCAGAACACGTTGACAATGCATTTTTAAAATATTTTTAGCCAACTGTTTTCGATACCTGCTGCCTTCAGCAGCATTTATGTGATTGAACAGAAAATTTATTTAACTAACTTCCCGACTAGCTAGACATTTGAAACTTTCAGACCAGATCAAAACACGATGAAAATGCATTTTTTTAATACTTTTAACCAACTGTTTAGGGTCCCTGCTGCCTTCGGCAGCGTTACCAGTACAAATCTTGCAATCGATTTTTAACTAACTTCCCGACTAGCTAGACAATTAAAACTTCCGGAAAAGCTCAAAACACGGGGACAATGCATTTTTAAAATATTTTTAGCCAATTGTTTAGGGTCACTGCTGCCTTCGGCAGCGTTTATATGATTCGACAGAAATTATTTAACTAACTTCCCGACTAGCTAGACATTTGAAACTTTCAGAATAGTTCAGAACACGGTGAAAATGCATCTTTTTAATACCTTTAGCCAACTTTTTCGGGTCCCTGCTGCCTTCCTTAGTGTTACCAGTACTAATCTTGCAATCAGTTTTTAACTAACTTTCAGAAAAGCGCAGAACACGGTGATAATTCATTTTTTTTTAAAATATTTTTAGCCAACCGTTTCGGATCCAATGTCAGTATTTTTTAACATTATGTATATTTCTAAAAGTGTATGAGGAAGTCATGCGGTGCCCACATCAGAATTTTTTAACTTTCTTTTACACAGTATAACGAAGTATTGTAATCCAGATTTGCGAAATGGATTTTATATCTCCCATAGCTCAAAAACGAATCATCGTAGAATGTTGCAAATTTATACTTGTGACTGGCATGATATCCAGTTGTACACCTGCAATTTTAGTCTCAATACGAGCTCTCATTTTAGAGATGTCAGCGACTTCACATGATTTTTCGTGACGTCTGTATGTGTGTGTGTATGTATTTGTATATGTATCTCGCATGACTCAAAGACGGTTGGACGTAGAGCGTTACAAATCTGTATATAGGTTTGTTATAGCATCTAGTTGTGCACCTACCTTTTTGACCTTTCTGTAACTTTCCGTTTTGGAGATGTTTGCGAAAATTATATTCATAATGACCAATTATACAAATGTTTTGACCACTCTATAGGACCTACAATCATGGAGGTCTCAAAATAAGCTGATGATAGAGCCCGTAATGATATTATGTGAAAGTTGTCGACACTTTTGCGTGTAGAAAGTAATTTATAAAAACATAAGCAGGTTCTAGTCGACGAATATTTCACTTTTCGAGATTTTGCCTTTAAGACATGGTACATTAAGGCTAAACTTGAGATGTTCATTTATTTTAGGTTTGGACCAAACGGTACTTTTATTGATCGGGACGGGACTTGTGTCTCCGCCAAATGTTGCGACAGTCTCCACCAGAGATTCATATGAAGTCGTCATTGCATTTACTACAGGGTGGTCAGAAAAACATGATAGAAAGTATTTTAAGTTTCTGATTTCAAATGTATTGATGCAACTATAATTCTTCCATATTATATAGTGACATTTCAGTTGAATGATTAATTACCGGAAATAAAGAATAAGCAATATAGAATCACAAACCTTTTAAGATCGGTTATACATCGTAGGAAAATTTTATGAGAATAACCGATGCAATGTCCCCGTTCGACGGGCATGCCGTTCAGAGTTCAAAATGAAAAGGACGCTTAGTGAAGAGATAATCGCGCAGTAAGTTATAGCGCTTTAAAGTCGCAGTGATTTTTAAGCCATCAGATGACTGATGTAATGGTCCTAATCTCCCACTGATTTTCATTGTTTACAGGTTGATGGACAGATATGAATCTACAGGGAGTGTTTAGGATGCAAAAAGAAAGGCGTCGGGACGAAAATCAGCAGTTGTTACTGACGACGTCAGGCAGCCTGCGCGCGCATACTTTGAGGATCAGCCAACCACTTCCACTCGACAGGCGGCCCAACAATTAAGCATATCCAAAACATCATTACAAAGGCTAATGAAAGCTGTAGGATTGTGTCCATACAAGATCCAAATGTGACAGCCGCTAAACGCGGGAGGGGGGGGGGATACTGTGAAGTGGATAGATTTCGCAAACCACATAATCGAGGAACTTAAAAATGGTTCCATCAGTGAATACAACTTCTGGTTCAGTGATGAGACCCATTTTCAGTTGAATGGTTTCGTGAACAAACAAAACTGGCGCCACTGAGGTACGGAAAATCCTCATCACAGCGCCATCTCTTCATTGCATCCACAAAGGGTCATGGTGTGGTGTGCCATATCGTCGAAGCAGATAATTGGTCCGATATTTATTGATGGTGTGGTCACAGGAGTGAAGTGTCGAGAGTTGCTAGAGCGTCACTTTGGCCCTGATGCGGGCCATCTCAACAGGACACGCCGGTACTGGTTCAAGCCAGATGGAGCTCGTCCCCAAAAAACTTCTGACGTCTTCACGTGGTTTGAAACGACGTTTGGTGAGCGTTTGATTGCATTGGATGCAGAGAAATTCACGGGGCACGGTATAGAGTGGACCCCATACAGTCCGGACCCAAATCCGTGCGACTTATTCTTATGGGGTTACATCAAGGTTAGAATCTATAGGAATAGCCCTGATTCACTAAAGGACCGAAAATTGGCTATCAGAAGTGAGATTGATGCACTTGATTACGACACACTCCAGCGCATTTTGACAGAGTTTTATAACCGGCTTTACAACACTATAGTCGGGGACGGTAAACATTTTAAGCATCTTGTATATTAAATGTCATTCATATCTTTATTCAATAAAATATGTTTCATGTTCTTGCATGTTGTCTTTTTTCCACAATGATCGCTTACTTTCTATCATGTTTTTCTGACCACCCTGTACAATAACATTTTGCTTGCCCTTCTGTTTTATTAAGCTACCATTCTATAAACAACTGGAAAGTTTATTATGAATGTTAAAGCTTGTTTATTGAAACAATTTTAACAGAATTTCTGTAAGAACGGAGAATTAAACACAGTCAATGAAATGACAACGCGCGAAAAACCACAAAATTAGGTTGTTTTAAATAGGTTAATTTAATTTCAATAGGGAATGTCAAAATGGAGGAGTAAAGGTACGAATTATCGAGATGTGTATAATTCTCGATAATACACATCAATACATCATCATCTCGATAATACAATAAAGACGAAATTCAATAAGTTCTGAATTGACTTATTGAATTTCGTCAGTATCAACTGTGTATATGAATCATAAAACTGTCGTTAACTGAACACCATTTCGAAAATGTTTTGGCGATTATATTTCGAATTTTTACTAAATGTTGATGATTTGGCGATAGCAAGATACAATCACGATAATAGAAAAGTACTAATCAAACAAGAGAAAATCGGATACTTTATTAACCGAATGCCATTGGCAGAATATTTATATAAATAAAATATTCAAGATAATACAATATATTTCCCAGGATCATCCCTATAATATTAATAAATGTATGTACATAAATATGATTAAAATATACATAAAATATACAGATCGTATTAACATCATGCTAGAAAAAAATGGCTGACATACGAATGTACACTAAATACAAATGTATCCAAAACTATCTCTAATTCCGACAATAATGTGACTAGCAATATTCTACTTTTAAAAAAGGTCAGAATGGTTATTGGAAGAACTATTGTAATAACTTTAGTATACTAGCTTACAATTAAAACATTTTGTATACTCTCCAGAGCCAGACATAGTCTAAGACAGTTTTATATGGATAATTAGGATATCTGCTTGAAATAATATCCATATCAAAGAAGGAAAGATTGTTTGCATAAAAAGTTATACAATTTATTGAATAATGTACGATATAATATTCCTCTGTAATCACTTAAATAGCTTGATATCCTCTTATATGGTTCAGAAACGAAACTTATAACTTACTTAAAAGGAAATATTTAAGATCCCGTTTAAAAGTTTAAGGACAAAGTATACAAATTATTCATTATATATCTCAACTTATTCAGTCTATGAAAACAATTGATTATTTCAGAGTTTGAGACTGAATTTTAATCCGAAATATTATAAAAATATCTATGAAAACAAAAAAAGTATGAAAGGAAGATATCAGAGGAATTAACTGAAAATATAAACTGTTTTTCATGCAATAAGGTGTATCAGATGCGTTTGATCATAAAACCTATGAAAGTTTTATTTTGATCGTTTTTTCTCGCTTTTCTATTTTTTTCTATGTGAAATCAGATTATTCAGTCCTTGAAAATATCAAAAGCATCATCACAGTACCTTATTTAAATCTTTCAATGCACTTTTTTGTGCATTGTATAGTATTAATTCTAGATTATTGTGCGGTTGAATTCCGTACGCTTAATACTGAGGAATATACAGTATTATTACCTTATCTGGCTGCTTCCAAACTAAATAGAAAAGAAATTGAGATATTTGATACGAGAGATTTATCATAGCTTATCTGAATACATAGATATGTAGTCCACCGCCACTATTCGCTTATATTACACTACTAACAAACACTACAAAATTTTTCTGATAAATCCAAAAAATGATTCTGGAATTTCCAAATGTATCTTCTTTTACACTTTAATTTGAAATATATAAAGTGTAATAAGTGTTCCAATTAACATATGTACAGCCAAAGTATGCAGAACCACAATCTGTAGCTGATTTATATTGAATAACAGTAATAGCATATTCCATTAAAAAATCTGAAAATTAGCCACTGAAAAAAAGAAATTTTTATGCATTGCTGAAGATATTACCAGACCGATAATTGCAGAGGATATTTTTATTTCGCAATTATACAGTACTTCTGATCTAGGTCGGATAAAGGTTTCTGGTTTATTTGAAAGAAATATTGCTAGTTCGAATTCAAAATAACAAATTCTAGAAATGTATTTGATGCATAACTAAATCTTACCATAACTTAAATGATGAAATACACTCATTTGCTTTAGATCGTGCATTTTAAATGTCAATTTAATTCCTACGTGCTAATAAAATCTATCATAAATAGCTCCCGAGTTGCAAAATCATAATTTTTTTTTTTTTATCTTTTAGTGAAATTCATCCATATTCTCCACGTTAGGCTTAATATGCTCGAGAGAAATAAAATTAATTCTTCAAAAGAAAGCATTTGAACTCTTATTTACAAACATTTAGTGCAGTATTTTATTTATAAATACCTGTACTCTAATTTTAGTAAATTTAAATTTAGATTTATTGATATTTTGCAATATTTTCGTCCATTTGTACTGTAGTTTTAATTATGTATTACTTTGGTAGCTATCAGTTATTGTTTCAGATTCATTTGAAATCTGTTGAAAAGGAATTAAAAGCAACTATTTGATGAAAAAAGTATTTAAATCTAGCACAAATTTAAATAAATAAATAATCATCGTTTATATTGCGGAAAAGAATGCCTTTTCATTTCAATTTCTTAAAGCAAAAGTTGGATATCCTTGTTTTTGGTAATATGTGTACTTATTTTTGAAGAAAATATTCATCCCAAAATTAAAATAAAAGTGTGTTAACTTTATTTAATAGGCTTTAGACTTTATAAAAAATCAAATTTGTACTCTCAAATTTTTTTTATTGAGATTAGGGAATATTTAAATGTGATATATTTGAATTAATTATGCTTCGAAAACTAATGTCTTTAATGGAATTTGCATTTTAAATTAATAGGAGTTTTAAAATTATAAAAATGAATAGTGTGATTAATATATATATATATATGATGATTCCTGCATAAGAAATGTTTTAAAATTTTAAATCGGATTATCAACTCAGTTTTTTATCGGTATTTTTAGAGAGTCATTCTAACAAAATCTCATTGCTGTCACTTATATCGTCTGTAATTGATTAAGGGAAAATGTTCTTTAAATAACATTAAATACCTAATTTCAGTAAATTTAATATTGTTTAAAAAAAAAAAAATTCTTGCTATTTTAATCATGTGTAGCATGCATATCAGTTACATTTATCCTATGCAACTTCCGAGTATCTGAAGTTGCTTGTGATAATTTGGATGTAATGTATGATAATTATGTTAAAATTTGAAACGAGAGAGTCCTAAGATACATTTTTCAGTAAAATTTATGCAGAGCTCATCACTTGCGAAAAAAAAGATATTTATGATAGTATTTTTCGGATTTAAGCTCTGTTTGGCGCACTTTTCTGTCGAAAATGCGCGATAAGTAAATTTTGTTGGCGACCTTTTTTTTGAGAATTTTCTCAGCAACCATTTTGAAGAATCAGTTAAAGTTGCAGTGTATTTGTAAAAGCTATGACTAATATTGTGGCAGCCAATCAGAACATAGTGACTTATGACGTAAGATTAAATTAACCAATCAGAAAATTCCAAATTTGGCTCGCGGGTGAAATTTCTGATGACTCGTCAGTTCAAGATAAGTTATCATATTTGTTGTTTGGAGAACGAAAAGCTCTTAAACTATTTTTTATAAAGATATTTATCACGCCAACTGAACCTCGCCAAGTGATAAGATTTCACCCAGTGCTAAGATATCGCCAAGTGTTAAGTAAAACATTTACGCTATTTTATTTTATTTATGTTTTTCTTTAATATTCATCTTGAATTTATTTAAAAGGAATGAATAAGTTTGATTTTAATTAGGAGTAAATTTAATTTAATAAAGTATTTGGTATTTTCAATAAATTTATGACATATATATGTATATTTATAAACAGTTTATTTTAGAAAATATACATATATATGCATATATATATATACACATATATATAGAAACCTATAAATATCTATTTGTAGCGATGCATTATTTTCATATTTTGATGTTTTTACTCTAAGAAGATTTATACACTCATTTTCACGAGAATAAACCTGAAAAAATGCTAGTTAGAATCACGATTTAAATTTTATATTTTAGAAAACTTGAAAGGGAAAAAAATCTAATATTTATATTTAATCCCATGACAAAAATTTACATTTGTAAATAGAAATAAATTAACACTTAAAAAAAAATATGTGTAACTAATAAATTAAAATTAAAATAGGTAAATGCTATGGAAAAGGCATTACATTATGAGTTATAAAAAGTTTTTAGGTCCTATCCTAATATAAGTAATGTTTAGCGTTTTATTTATTTATTTATTTATTTATTTATTTATTTATTTTTATTTTATTTATTTATTTTTTGGTTTAACTATAGTATTTCCCCTCAGCTGAATTTCGCGATTTTTCTTTGGCGCCGATTTGAACGATAGCCATATCGTTCTGGATTGTTTGCGATATAATATGGCAGCCTACATGCTATTTATTTTGGATTTATGATTTTATGATTTATAATTTAGCTTACGTTTATGCTATATGATTTATGATTTTTAGATTTATGATTTATCCATAATCGCCAACGAAAAATCGCTAAATCTAGCTGAGGGAAAATACTATAGTTGTTCCGAATGATTTTTTTTTTTATCATTTTTTTTTTTTTTTTTTTCCGCCAAGGCCAACAGATATCAAATCTGCTCAATACATTTTATTATTGGGAAAAGCTATAGTATAGGACCCCTTGGCGAAGTTTGAAATTTGACACTGAAGTAGCTTGAACACTTCTCGCCATGAATGCAATTGCGACAGCCATTTTCATTCATCTCCAAAAGTGACAACAAAAATTTAAAAGTTACCTATAGGATCCTATAATAAAGCTTTACCTTTTATTGCAGGCTTTAGATTGTTCAAAGCAATATTTCATGCTATGTGTATACGTATATTTAACATACGGCAGGTTAAATGGGCGCTTATAGAATTGATTTTTTTTTTTTTTTTTTACCGGTCATCTTATGTTAAAAATATTTAGCTAAATCAAGGCAATCCTAATAAAAACACAAAAATGATCGAAATAAATTTAAGTAATTTAGGATAATAATAAATAAATTTACAAAAATTTTGTTTTGGTACATTTCATTTGAGGACCATCACACTATTTGACACATTTGATGACAGATACACTGGCTAGATTAAATGTTGGTGATGGTATTATCCCAGGGCTACATTTAAAATTTTCATCGGTAGTTTTCTGTTGTCGGGACTCATTGTAGATATCACGAAATTATCAATATTTAGAGAAATTCGGTAACTAAAAGCAATTACCAAAATATTTTTTATGTGATTAAATTAAAGAAACCCCTAAGAGAAAAAAAATTACGGAACAACTATAGTGTTTCCCCACAGATGAATTTGGCGATTATGGGTAAATCATAAATCTAAAAATACTAAATTATATATCATAAATGATAAAATCATATGCTAAATTATAAATCATAAAACATAAAATCATAAATCCAAAATAAATACCATGCAGGCTGCCATATTATATTGCAAACAGTCCAGAACGACATCGTTATCGTTCAAATCGGCGCTAAAGAAAAATCGCCAAATTCAGCTGTGGGGAAATACTATAGTTGTACCAAAATGACATGATAGATATTGGAAAAATTTGAAATGTTTAACGGATACTAAACAATTTACAAAAGAAATTAGATCAAAATTTAATAATTACAATATTAATTTATTTATCATGCATAGATTTATCTGTTTATAATACAGTAAGTTTAGCAGAACACTGGTGTGTTTCGCATAACTTTTGACGATTAGTCCTGTCTCAGTACCAGAAAAATACCTCTTTTCTCGAGCAATTCATAAACAAGGTATTTTTAATAGTTCATGCAATGAATAATAAGTAAAATTAAATATTCAAATAGGTGTAAATATTTAGTGTAAGATACCGTCGGCGACTTATGAATTTTTGTCGCCCATCTGACGATGATTTTTCTTTTTGACACTTAATTTTTTTAAAGTGGAAAAGAAAGGTTAGAATGCAGTTTACAGTACAGCTTGGCGAGCGGATTTCTTTGGAAATTAAAACTTTGCGGTCTAAGACCGAGTGTCACTCGGGTTACCGTTTCCAGCGAAGCGAACTAAGCCTGAGATTCTCTCGGGGTCAACTTTTAACTCTCTGACAAGGAAACATTCAAAAAGTGTCATCTTCAAAAAGTATTGAAAAAAATATATGTGATTGTACTCTTCCTAAAACACCAGAAAATGAAAAAATTATCGGCTGAAATGAATTACAGCGACCACAAAAAATGATCAAAATTAAGCATATTTGGCGATTTCACACTGCTAGGCGATTGATTTTGAGTACTTGGCGGAAAAGCTAAACACGGTTCTGTTCGTACACGGCAATCTCGGTGCTAGCAAACGTATCACCTAACAGAGCTAAATCGCCAAATATGCTTAATTTTGATAATTTTTTGTGGTCGCTGTAATTCATTTCAGCCGATAATTTTTTTCATTTTCTGGTGTTTTATGAAGAGTAGAATCACATATATTTTTTTCAATACTCTTTGAAGATGACACCTTTTGAATGTTTCCTTGTGAGACTAAAATCGATCGCCGACTTTTCAAATATCATCTACGAACCTTTTAGTTATATATATATATAGCTGGAAGCACTAAACCGAAGTAAGTATTATAGTATAAAGATCTAGAATCAGGGTTACTTCTTTGTTTACTTTGAGCATTGTTATTTTTGAGCAAATTTTACTAAATAATGTTTATTTACAAATAAAACCTACTTTCAGGCATTTGTACAACATTTGGGTAAGTTTATATTCAAGTCTGTAAAATTTTAAGTTAAAAATTTGTTTTCTTATGTGAATTTTTTTTTTTTTTACTTTAAAACATACTTTTTCAATAATTTTTCATTAAATATTAATTCTTAGCATATTTAAATAGTTCCTTCATTATGAATAAGAACAGTTAGAAGTTTATAATAATAAAAAAAATTATTAAAATACATATCTGCCAGTCTGCCAGGTATTTTTAAAAAAATCATGAAAAGTACCAAAAACCCCCCAGTCCACAGGGAGATAGATGTGTGGTCGAATAGCTCAGAGCTGAAAGTGTTAACAGTGATTATCACGATACCGAATTTCGTGCATTTTGAGATACATGCACAAGGAGGTACAGGTATCCACTCACTGATACATACATACGTGCACGGTAGTGGATGCTTCGGTACCGCCTGTATTTCGTTCATTTTGGAATTCGGGTGCAGTGAGGTAGCGGTAACGTGTGATATTTATATAATATATTTATATGTACATTTTTTATAATTTCGGAACTGTGTAATAGTGATTGCTACGAAATCGAATTTTGAGATTCAAACACAGCAGTGTCACGGCACCAGTGATATATATTTTCTTTTTGATTTATTCTTATGTCCACGGAGCCTACATTTCAGCGTAAAGGTGATTGCTGTCATGCCAAACTTTATGTATTCCTATTTTGTGCGATCCCGTTTTATTTTCTTCTATATTCAATAGAAACTAGTATGTTGTGGCCACCACAAGACTTTCTTCTATATTTTCCTATACATATTCAATCAGTAACAATATTTAAAAAAAAAAAAAAAAAAAAAAAAAAAAAACACGATTTTTTTTTTTCCCCCAAGTTTTTTTTTTTTTTTTTTTTTGTAAAAATTAATACATATTCAATAACTAACAATATTTAAAAAAAAAAAAAAAAAAAAAAAAAAAAAAAAAAAAATGCGAATTTTTTTTCTAAGGTTTTTTTTTTTTTTTTTTTTTTTGGTTAAAAGTAAAAAAAAAATCCATAACTTTGTTTTAAATTATCACAGATTTATAGTTTAACCATTCGTTTTAAAGGTATTGACGAGATCTTTCGAATGATGCCCATCTTCAAAATTTACCCCCCGAAGCGATGCCCCCCCCATGCACAAATTTTTTTTCCTAGTTACGTACTACTATTATCAATAATTCATATTAATTTTACAATCACAAGTGTAAAATAACTCTTATTATGCACATTTATACGAATTTTTGTCCTATTCTGCCATGTTAAAAATTTAGATAAAATGCTATCATAGCGCCAGTTTATGTCGGGGACCAACTAAACACCAAGTTTGGTAAAATTTCGTTAAAAAAAAAAAAAAAAAAAAATCGATTTCCCCCCCCCCCCCCCCCAAGTTTTTTTTTTTTTTTTTTAAGTAAAAAAAATCGATAACTTTGTTTTAAATTATCACAGATTTATGGCTCAACCATTCGTTTTAAAGGTATTGACGAGATCTTTCGAATGATACCCATCTTCAAAATTTAACCCCCCCCGGGGGGGTACCCACGGACAATTTTTTTTCCCTAGTTAACTACTACTATTATCAATAATTCATATTAAGTTTACAATCACAAGTTTAAAATAACTCTCATTATGCCCATTTATACGGAATTTTGTCCTATGCTGCCATGTTAAAAATTTGCATAAAATGCGATCACAGCGCCACCTGTTGAGCTATTGATCCCCAAATCTAATGGGCACCAGTTCATGTCAGGGTGCAACTAAATACCAAGTTTGGTTAAATTGCATTCATTGGTTCGTGAGATACAGCGTCCACAAAAAAATGATACAGACAGACAGACAGACGCACAGACAGACATTTTTTAAAAACTATCAATTCGTGTTCAGGACATCCTAAAGCGTGTAGATCCGTCAAAAACGGAGGTCGAAAATTTTCGCGAATCCAATACTTTCTCTATATTACATATAGAAGAAAGTAAAAAGTATTGGATTCGTAAATATTTTCGACCACGGGTTTTTGATGGATTTACACGTTTTGATAGATGTATAGAACACGATTTGACCCTTTTTAGAAAATGTCTGTCTGTCTGTGTGTGTGTGACAAAATTTTGTGGCAACTGTATCTCAGGAACTATTGCACAGAATTTCATACAAGTTGGTATGTAGTTTCACCTTGACATAAATGAGTGCCTATCAACTTTTGGTAAAAATTGTCTGACGGGTTCCGTTGCCATCCCGCCTTTTTCTAAATTTTTAACATGGTGATATAGGACAAAATTTTGCATAAATGTGCATAAAGAGAATTATTACTTTCTTCTATATTCAATAGAAGAAAGTATTGGATTCGTAAAAATTTTCGACCTCGGGTTTTTGATGGATTTACACATTTTGAGAGCTGTAGAACACGATTTGACCATTTTTAGAAAATGTCTGTGTATGTGTGTGACAAAATTTTGTGGCAACTGTATCTCAGGAACTACAGCACAGAATTTCATACAAATTGGTATGTAGTTGCACCTTGACATAAATGAGTGCCTATCAACTTTTGGTAAAAATTGTCTTGCAGGTTGCGTTGCCATCCCGCCTTTTTCTATTTTAAATTTTTAACATGGTGATAGAACAAAATTTTGTATAAATTTGCACAAAGAGAAATATTTTTGAGTAATCATTATTAAATTTACAAGAATTATTTATAATAGAAAAAGTCAACTGGGAAAATTTTTTTGTATGTGTAGGAGCCTCGCCCTCCCCCCCCCCCCCCTGGGGGGAAGTCCCCCTCAAGGGGAGTAAATTTTCATGATGGGTGTCTTTCAAAAGAGCTCGCCAATACCTTTAAAACGAATGGTTGAACCATCGATCTGCGATAATTTAAAATAAATTAATTGAATTTTTTCATTTTTAACATTTTTTTTTAAATGTAATATTGACAATAAAATTGACTTTGTTTGGATATTTAGTGTTATACTACTTCTCTAATATGAAAATCGTCTGCATTATCATGGAAGATAATTTTTTAAATAATAATTTTCTGAGTGAATTTGCATAGGAAAATATACAAGAAAGTCATGTGGTGGCCACAATATACTAGTATTGTTTAATTTTTTGGGTCTAGTTAAGAATGAAAGACGGTCGTCAAATGGGTAACAAGCGCGCCAAATGTCATGATCTTTGTCTCTCCAAATCACACACAAGATAAATAACACGATGTTCTCTTGGCATCGTTGTAATTTGAAATTGCGCCACTGCTGTCGCTCTTTCTTAAATAGTCTTTCTTTTTCGCTTTTAAATGGTTTATTTTAGAATGTATTTTTCATTGATTTTCTTTTTCTACCACCATGACTATAACGTTGATTCATGGTCTCTCCTTTTGTAAATGCTTAGGGTAAGACAAAACAGCGCGAAATCGGAAATTTTATGGAAATTTTCACCAAAAAAAAAAAAGTATTTGCGTAATATCTTCTTTAAAAGAAAAGTTTTTTGAGTACCTATTTTGATTATATATTTGATTATTTTGTTTGTTCGTTTACGTAGGGCTTTTATTATTATTATTTTTAACGTACTGGATAAGGACAAATTGCGCTCTCAGATGTAATGTTGTAACTTTTAATAATGCATTTTTGCTATAAGTTATTCTTGTGAGACACATTGAATTAAATAATTTACCTGTTTATTGTTTTGTTTCATTAGTTTTTCATAGTATTTCATACTTTATATTTTTAATGCGCGGTAAGGTAAAAACGCGTGGTAAAAAAAAAGTACATTGCGTAAAACACGGCTACTTTGGAAGTAAAAATTGAAAAATTGCCAAGGTTATCCTGTACTAAAGCAGTTTCGGTTTAGAAAATATTTTATCTGATTATCTCGGGGTAATAAATTTAAGTACGCCAAATTGCTAAATGGGAGTCCTTAAAGGCCCGCTTTACTCACCGTCGCCGAAAGCCGAAGCTAATGATATTCTATGGGAAATTTTCTTTACAAATAACTTATTACCTAATGCATATTTTTAAATTTTGTTTTCACATTCTGAAAATTCCCAACTGTTAAATAGACGCACATTTTTTAATTTTTTATATTTTATTTTGAAGCTGCAAAATACGAATTTTCAATATGTGAAATTTTTCATTCTGCAATTTCAAAATAAAATATTTAAAAAAAAATACGTTTTTAAGAAAGGTCTGCCAATTTAACAGTTGGGAATTTTCAGAATATGAAAACAGAATTTAAAAATATGTATTAGTTAATAAGTTATTTGTAAAGAAAATTTCCTATAGAATAACATTGGCTCGGGTTTCCGGCGACGGGGTGAAGAGGGCTGTTAAACGAGAAATTACCCAAAATTCTAATACAAGAGATAGGTTAAAATAAAAAATTATCTTTGCGTTTCATTGATGCGCTTGGTGGTGGTACACTATATTGAAACAGTACCATATTTTAAGCATAATTTAATTCGAATGCAAATTTCCATTAAAAATCACAAGATTTACAATCGACAGCAAAATTATTCAAGCGTTAGCAATAATTCCTTTATAAAAAAGGTACGCTTAATAACTGCTTTGTTACATAAATCCTTGTCGAATCATGTTCTTGGTCAGTCTAAGAACATGATTCGACAAAGATTTATGTAACAAAGCAGTATTAAGCGTACTTTTTTTTTTTAATAAGAATTATTGCTAGCGATCGAATAATTTTGCTGCCGACTGTATATTATAGCTCTAATTATAGTCTGCAAAGTGCTTCGATTCAGCCCGTTTCAATACTGATTATTATTAATTTTCTTTTCTTTTTCTTAAAAAAAAAAAAAAAAAGATTTTGATGAAATTCTGGCAAAAGCAGAATTTAGTTTAATACGGAGGACTATTAGTTTTTTTTTTTCACATTATAACATCGCTTTCAAATTATCAAATTATTGAATTATATTTTTTATAAGTTTTCGATTTCGATAAATATGCAACCATCGTAAAACTGATGACAATATTTTATCCTTAGACTAATAGTCCTCCGTACTAAAAATTAAAGTTGTACCCGGGCATCTATTCTCTGACGACTATACGTCAATTCCGACTGTGGCAGTCGTTATTTTGATCACGTGACGTCACATTCCGACTTTTGATTTTGACGACTGCCGTTGTTCAAGGGCGGTCGGTATGTCAGTCGGATCGGAGAATAGATACTCCGGTTTATTAGTACGACAGGACTATTTCTTTCGGAAAGCGATTTTGATTTGTCGCGATTTATTGTATTACTCCTCGAATTTGTTCCTGCCTATATCCATAGTCTAAGATCTGGCTGCAAAATTGCTACATTCATCGAGTATGCAATCAAAATCAGGTTTTTATATTCAATTATAAAAGGGACAATATGTTTTGGCCGGGTTGCCTAATAAAATGTGCCCGCTAGTATTTTTAATTAAATTAATATTAATTGACTTCCGCAAATAAGGGTTGCCAGCTGTTAAAGATTGCTTAGAATAAAAATTAGTCGTCGAATGAAAGTAGTACATCGTTCGTCAGACAAGGAACAAGGTTGGCGGTAGTCAGCTGTACGAGTTTTTGAAGCTATTGCGCATGCGTCGATTGCTGGTGTTCTCAACTATTCAGCTGCATTTTCATCAATGTTGCCAAACTCGGGAATTTTTCCCCATTTCGGGGATTTCTGAAGCTTCGGGGAAAATGTTTGGGGACAGAGATTTCGTGGGGCGTAGTTTGGGGAAATGAAAAATTTTGGGGGAAAATATGGGGCTTTCTTTAAAATTGGCAATTACTTTTACTTAAAATCCTCACCGAAAAAAAAAAAAAAAAAATCAAGTGTTTCAGATGGTAATGCATTGATTCTGGATTCTATTTCTGAAATAGGAAAGCAACATTTGCAACCTTTTAATTAAACCTATTCTGGTTTTTGCCTTTTGTATAGTCGGTAACAAAAGTGTCCGAACACTAGCAAAAATTCCTATGTAAAAAAAGTACACTTCATACGGTTTTGTTAAATAAATCCTTGTCGAATCCTGTTCTTAGTCAGTGTAAGAACATGATTCGATAAGGATTTATTTAACAAAACAGTATGAAGTGTACTTTTTTTACGTAGTAATTTTTGCTAGTGTTCGGACACTTTTGTTACCAACTGTATTCCATGATTTCAGGAATTATTTGGCAAATTTTTCAACAAGTTTTCGCATCTTTGACTGACCCTAATGACATTTTTGACGAAAGTAAAATTGCTGTAGTCCAAGGGTTTACATGCATTATATTTAGTATCGTTGATTGCCAAAATGTTAATAGTGGAAGATTTATTTTGTTCAATAAGACGTATGCTACAAAAAAAAGAAAAGAAAAGAAAAGAAAAAGAAATTTTTTTTAAAAAAACTTAAAGGCTTCGACTCAACTCATATTCTTCCTTGCTGGAAATCTTTAAAGCAAAAATTGTTGCGGACTATCTTTGTTAATTCGATGTGGCTAAATGCTACTGAGCCGAATTGTATTAAGTTTAATGAGGAAAATAATGGGTGGATTCTAGAAGGTTTTCTCAAACCAACATGGTTCTCAGGAGATTCAGCGCCAACGCAAGTGGAAAGTGTGCTATATAATTCTGTTATCATTCGTACTGATAATGAAGATGATATTTGAGACGATAAAAGTGATGGCTGCTATGGAAGTGAGAATAGCGATTTGAATTGTATGTTTTGAATAACTTATATAAAAATGTAATGTAGGTTTCAATAATTATTTAATCATTTTTTCAATGTTCCGTTTAATTTGTATACCTCAAGTTATCTGTCGTATTTACTGAATATTTAAATAATACGCAGACTATAATAAAAAAGTTAAATAAAATCAAATATTTCCTGAAACATTACCTGTATAATATAATCTTCGTCTACATGAATAACCAGGGTTATTATTTTTCACAAATATTTATTTATATGTTCTAATTATATAGAGAAAAGACAATTTGATTATTTATTGAGAAATAAATGTTTTATATTTACAGGGAATTTTAAATGTAACCACACAAAAATTTATTATATATATATTTGGAATTTTTGAAATTCTTTTCTACAACTGTTTGTGCTGTTGGTTGAGATCTCGAGCAATCGAAGCATGCGCAATAGCTTCAAAAACGCGTACAGTTGGCTATCGCCATCCTTGTCTGACGAACGATGTAGCAAACTAATTTTAATTCTAAGCAATCTTTAACAGCTGGCAACCCCTATTTGCGGCCACTTTTACATAGGCAGACGAAGTTTACCAAGTGCAGAAAAAAATTAGCTTTAATTTGATACATAAATTATGAATATACGCCATGAACGTATAGACGCAACAAAATATTACCTGTTTGCACCTGGCTGCGAAGAGGTAGCGACCAAGCGCCCAACGGCAACTATTACTTTTCAAGTTCTCTATGTATGTTTCTGTGAAGTGGAGTATAGTTTATTTTAATAACAAGTGAATGAAATTTTCCTCCAAAAGTCAATATTAATTTAATTAAAAATACTAGCGGGCACATTTTATTAGGCAACCCGGCCAAAACATATTGTCCCTTTTTTACAATTGAATATAAAAATCTGATTTTGATTACATACTCGATGAATGTAGCAATTTTGCAGCCGGGTCTTCAGACTACCAGTTTTACCATTTAATTTTTAAAATATTATGTTACATCTGCAAAAACTTTTACAGTCGGTAACAAAAGTCTCCGAACACTAGCAAAAATTCCTATATAAAAAATGTACACTTAATACAGTTTTATTAAATAAATCCTTGTCGAATCCTGTTCTTAGTCAGTCTAAAAAACAGGATTCGACAAGGATTTATTTAACGAAACTGTATTAAGTGTACTTTTTTTTATATAGGAATGTTTGCTAGTGTTCGGAGACTTTTGTTACCGACTGTACATTTTTCAAGACCAACTAATAAGTGAGAAATTCATCCTAGATTATAAAATCCGAAAGCCGATTTCGGTATCGTAGATCACGAACATTCATAAATTAGATGGCTTCTGAATGTTAGTTGACAATATCTTCTGAATAAGTATTGATGATGGTTCTGAATAATTGTGGGCGATATCTTCTGGATATATATTGATGATGACTTCTTAATATTTGTTCGCGATATCTTCTGAAAATGTACTGATGATGGTTTCTGAATATTTGTTAGCTATATCTTATCAACAATTTGAAATTTGCCACCGAAATAGCTTGGTCGTTTCTCGCCAAAATGTTTACTTGCGCAATTGCGATACCCATTTCAATTCATTCATAAAATGATAAACAAAATATATATATATAAACAAAATTCTATGCTAGCGCTATTCCAAAATAATTTAAGGAAATGGTATATAGTTATCGATATTAAGGGAGTGAAATATAGTTACCGCATGTCTTTATATGGAAGAATAGATTAAATTGAGACCTGTCGTACTAAATTAAATTCTGTTTACAAAGAACGTAAGCAGAATTTTATTATATATATATTATATATATATAAACTTTTTTTAACAAGCTTTTATCACATATGTTTCAGTTTTGGATCAATTTGCAAGTTGGTCCACAACTCTATTTGGATATATTTTTTTTTTTTTTGTGTGTGTGTGTGTGTGTGTGTGTGATTGTGGCGAAATACGATTTTTGGGAATAGTTGCCGTTTCCATGCATGGATTTAAAACGTAAACAGATGTTCAAAAATACAAAATGGCATCGTTATCGTGCAAAACGCCAAAAGAAAATCTCCAAATAGGGTTATGAACCAACCCAACATGCAAGTTCTACCTTAGTTTTCTCTTACAGGGAAATTGTTATGCGTCTTATTTGTTAGTATTTTCCGAACACATAAAACTGGCCTATATTTAAAAAGATCTCGTAATATGTGTAGCAGTGGGTAATGGAAGTCCTGCAATTGTTACGCATGAGAGTTTTTCATCAAAAACGCCCAGTCGGTAGAGCGCTGGTCTCGTAATTGGAAGATTGCGGGTTCGGTACTCGAGCCGGGCAAAAACCGTCCTGTACACTAATGGTGGCTGGTGCACGTAAAATTTGTCGTGACCACATGTCCTCCATGTTCCCATCAAAAACTATACCTCTGGGGGTCACCGAAGCGGGAGAGCCATCCCTTCCGTGTAGGATCAAAATTGCGATGGCATGTCTCCGGACCACCTGTAGGGGTGTGTCCCAGACGGGCGCCAATTGCCCATCTGCGCTGGAGTAGTGCGAAGTAAATCTCACCCAACCAACGAAGCTTTTCATCAAAAACTGAAATATGAACATTTTAATTGTTTTTAAAATGACGTCATTTTCATAAATTTTTCATTAGAGATAACAGAATACATAAAAGAAACAACAATGCTTAATTTAATTATATTGAATTATTTCTGTTATCGTTGTTGGAAACAACAGTTTAAATTATTAACTTTAGATTTCTCATTCACGTCTCACTTTTTCTTGTTTAGGTAACATAAAAGAACGTAAGTAATTTGTTGAAAATGGTTCCTGAAATGGAGGTAAGCGAAACTTTGTCTTTGGATTCTTTTTTTGCAGGGTCTGGCAGGCCAGCGTTGGAGCGTTTCTACGGCGGCCGTGCATTCTCTGTGGAAGTCATGGAAACGGTAAGTAGTAAGCAGGTAAGATGGGCGGAGGACCTGGTGCAGGAGATCATAGTGAGTCCTGCACCTACGCCTCCTCCCTGGCCACCAGTAAAAGTTAAATGGTGGCAAAAAGTTTTGGCCTTCTGCATCTGCTGCTATGAAGCAGATTTTTAAATTGTAAAAGTGAAAATAAATCGTCACTTAATTTTTTCAAAATTTATTTTCTAATGAACTTTATCTTTTAAAAATTAATTTTGGCATTATTATTATTATTTCAAATGCATGATTACGCAGGTTAAAATTTGTGAAAGAGATATATGTGCAAGTACTGTCAAAAAGTATGATAACTGATTATCATCGGAACTGTGGAGCATCCACATGTCAGTCGAAATGCAAAATGCTTAATCCTCTTTCGTCTTCGTTAGAAGATATCTAAGCATAATAATTATTTAGTTTTAATTAATTTATTGTACTAAATAGTAAAATATGAAAGTGTTTGATTTCCTTGTTTTTAGAGAGTGACAAAACATTTCTAGTAGATATTATTTGCATTCATTTTTATAGAATCGCAAAAATAAATACAGTAAGAAAAATATTTGTAGCTATTAAATATACAAAATAACGATAAGCTTAGGTCAAATTAAATAGTGTACTTTATTAAATTTAAAAACTGTAATATTATACTATTGGGTACTTTTCCATTAAGGGTACTGGATTCATCGCCAAATGTTTGGCTAACTTGCCAGCTAATGTTTTAGCTTAACAAAGAGATCCTATTAAGTTGTCGTCTGCAGTTTTATGCCTACGTGTCAATATTAATCTGTTACGTGTAATTCATTTTCTTTCATTTTAATTGACAAATTGTTTAATTTCCAGAAATCGATATTTCAAATTTTTCTAAATTCAGTTACGTTATTATTATTATTATTATTACTGGGATTTTCCTCCAATTTAACCAAATCATAAACAGTTTTTTAGAGTAATATAAGGCTAGGACATTAGTCCACATTTCTTGGCTTAAAAAAAAAAAAAAAAAAAAGGCGATGTTTGGTGTGATAACGATGTCATTCTGGATTTTTTGACAACATGTTAGGGTAATAGAGTGTAAACCGCCGCACTTAATTACGAAAACGACATTTCAATGTGGTCGCCAAAAGAAAATCGCCAGAAACGTTCCAGATGTTTGCTAGACAGAAAAGTTCCGATTACTGAGTGGTTATATTAGAATATACTATTCTGTTGATTACCACACATTCAAAAATATTGGCGTATCATATTCTTTAAATATTTTAATGCTCACAAACAATTTTTTTTACCTATTAAGTAAATAAAAAGTAATTATTGGCAATATCTTAATTTACACAATAAAAACGTACAATTTTAGAACCTTAAATGTCGATTTTTGTTTTTTTTTTGTCGCCAATTTGGAATTGATTATTTTTTTCTTCAAAAACCGTGATTTTTATTTATATTTTTAACGTATGCCTAATTTTAAAATGATGTGTTCAGGAGCAAAGTTGCACTTAAAAAAAAATGCATTTCCTGTATAAAATAACACACATTACTCTCAAGTTAGACAATTTACCTAATTATTCAATCGTTTCATTAACCTTTTAAGTACAGTTTTAGTACAGAATAAGAGTTTTTATCCCCTTTTCTCGTTTTCTTTTTCTCTTTTTTTAATTGTATATTTTCATGACTAAAAAATCTATATTTTTTATTATTGCAATTTTTAGTTAATTTATGGCAGTATTTCTTCTTCTTTTTTTTTTTTTTTTTTTTTTTCTTCTTCCCCTAGCTGACAACTTTTAAAATAGCACATAGAGAAATAAAGTTTCACTTTTTACAATTGAGAGGGGTTTTTTTCTATAAAAATGATCTAGTCATGTTTTTAACGTATGCCTAGAATTGAAATAGTTATCGTGGTGAAAACATTCCTGGTGAAAACATTCGAGATACTTTGAAGCCAAATTTTAAAAGTCACCAAGGATTCTATGATAAATCTGTTCTATTTTTTTGCACCAATGTATAATTTGTAATTTACCACCCAGATAGTATTGAAAAGGGCTGTGCCCTTGATCTAGGCCGAAAAAAGACTGTGCTCCTTCAGTGCCAAATTTTCAAAAATCGCCAAGGTTCATTCTGTACTAAAGCTGTTTAAATATTTCCATCGAAATGCGGACAGTAAGCTTGCACGTATCTCTTTCCCCACCTTCTTCTTTCTTTCTTTCTTTTTTTTTTTTTTTTTTTTTTTTTTTAGGAAAGTATTTTTCTGCTTCATAGCATCATTTGTACTATTTAAAATCCTTATAATGTTATCTTATGATTTGTCAATAACTTGTAAAATGAGAAATTTTATTTATTATTTATAATATAATTAATTTTTTAAGTGTACGATTTATTCTATTTAAGCGGCCTTTTTCTGTATATATCTAAATTGTATTTCTTATCTGTATGTAGTTTTAAGTACCAACTTTAGAAACTATTTTTTCGGCCTTTTTCTGTATATATCTAAATTGTATTTATTATCTGTATGTAGTTTTAAGTACCAACTTTAGAAACTATTTTTTCGGCCTTTTTCTGTATATATCTAAATTGTATTTCTTATCTGTATGTAGTTTTAAGCACCACCTATATAGAAACCCATTTTTTTCGGCCTGTTTGAATAGTAAATTACCATCTGTTACAATAGTTTAGAAATAAATATAAAATAGAAAAAAAGCACACACACAACACAAACAACATATACAAAATCACGCACAGTAAAAGTTTTATTCACACACACTACAATTAACGGCGACAGATGTAGGTTTCTCCCATTAAATATAGCGACAGATCTTCCTGGTCTTCCATTTCGTATCTTAACATCCGCAACCGGTCAACTCCTGCTGGCTAAAATACGATAAAGGGCTCTTTCTGTACTTTCCTGGATCTGATAAATTCCATCTGGCTAAAAGACTCTTCTCTCCTCTCTCTCCCATCTTATCTTAACATCAGCAACTGGCCAATTCCACCTGGCTAATAGTCTCTCATCTCAACTTCAGTTTCTGGTTATAATACGATAATGACTCTGAACTTTCCTGACTCTGGCCATCTCCATCTGGCCAGAGATTTTCCTCGTCTCAGCATCAGCAACTTTCCCGTCTCAGCATCAGCAACCAGCCAATTCCATCTGGCAAAAGACTCTGTTATCCTCTTTTATCTTGACTTCTCTGCTTTCCCGGCTCATCTTAACATCAGCATCTCGCCAATTCCATCTGGCTAAAAGATGATAGAGGCTTCATCTGCACTTTCCTGGCTCTGGTCAATTTTATCTAACTAAAAAAAAATATAATGGCTCTTTCTGGCTCATCTAAACATCAGCAGCTGCCCAATTTCGCCTGGCTCAAAGACGAAGATGGCTTTTCTCTCTCTCCATATCTTCAGCAGTCTTGGTATTTCTTTTTTTTTTTTTTTTTTTTTTTATTTCTATCAATTTATTTATTTTTATCGATTCCTCATAGTTCTTCTGAGAAAATATGAGAAATCGATAAGGGGCTTAGAAAAATGAGAGGAAAAAAAAAAAAAAAGCTTTCATTAAAAGCTTCGCGCGCGTATAAAAAGCAGAGCTGATTACTTTTGCAAGCATTTAACTTATTAACTAATTTTTAACAGACAGTAAATTTCATGCCAAAATTTCCGCTTAAAAATATCACATTCCAAATGTTTTGTACTAACTTTATCTCAAGTATTCAACATTGAGTTGATAAAAAAAAAAAAAAAAAATGAACTCAGTTTTAATATTTAGGAAGCCATCTGCCTTAAAATAGCAGACGTCATGACATTCACGAATATAAATCAGGATTACAGATCACGATTGCAATATTTTTCTTACATAACATGTTTGGAAAGTGGAAAACAAATCAAACATTTAAAAATCAGATTTTGAAGTGCACTCAGACACCCAGAAGGGCACCTTCGTGTCAAATCACATGTGACTGTCCGAGGTAACGCTTTCGCACAGACATTGAATTGTATACAGATATATATATATTTAAAGTAATCTTAACAATAAAAGTTCGAGTTTCTAAAATCTAACGCTCGAAATTGCTGCTGGAAAAATATATCAAAATAAAGTGAATAAAATATCTTTCCTGTTTTCAAAACATTAATTTTCGTTTCTTTTCTTTTCTTTTTCTTTCTTTCTTTCTTTCTTTTTTTTTTTTTTTGTTTGAAAAATTTAATTTAAAAGAATGACATTACAAGTGTAACAACGTCCTGAATAAATAAATAAATAAATAAATAAATAAATAATAAAATAATAATAAATTAACAATAAATTAAAATAAATTAAAATTTTATCATTGGTTTTAAACAAATAAAATAAAAAGATAAAATAATTAAAAAAGAAAGAAAGAAAGAAAGAAAGAAAGAACATTAAAACAAGCATATTCATTTTTGTTACGTAGGTCTAAACAGATTTGTTATTTAAAAAAAAAAAAAAAAAAAAAAAAGTAAATCGATGATAAACAATTTAAATTGGCACAAGATAAAAAGTAATAATTAAAAATAATAATTTTGTAGTATTTAGATACTTTATTTTCCGTCGACAACTAAACTAGAGACGATTTTAATGAAATTCCACTGAGTTCATTTTGAAATATGGACTGCCAGGCAAGCGAAAATCAATGTTTAAATAACTTTTATTAGGTCTAACATTCATAATGAAAGAATTCATATTGGAAATTTAGCAGTAAAAAGTTGGCAGGCAAAAGCGATCTTTATTAATTGTCTTGGTGTGAATCTTGTCAATAATATCTATCGTAACCCTTAATTTAGAACTGTGCCTGTCAATCATAAATAATCTAATATTAAGTATTGAAGCTTAAAATAAAGCCTGTTAGTAGTGAGCTCTGCTGTGGGGGGTGGGGGGCCCCTCCGACGAGGTCCCACCTTACCGTGGTGGAGGGGTTTAAGTGTGCCACTTCGATTCACGTTTACAGGGTAAAATTTAGAAGGACAAAGACTTGGAAGGAGAAACTTCCAACGTATAATTCATTTAAAAAGCATGAACTTCAAAGGACTTAGAGTTTTAGTTAGATACGATACAAAAACTATATGTAAAGTAGATGTTTATATTAAATAAATAATTAAAAAATTTTAATTTTTCTTATAGTTATTTCCAAAAGAGCGTAATATGAAAGAAATTTTAACCTGTTTGATTAAGACAAAGGTATAGTACATACATATAAAATTGAAGTGGCACGCGAACTAAGAGGACCTCAAAGACCAGAATTGAACCTTAATAAAGGAATCTGAACTTCTTTGTAATACGCAAGCGAAGTGTGATGACACTGACCCTCCGTGGATGCAAGAAAAAGATTTCCTATGTTAATCGCCCATTGGAGTTTTCGTAAAAAACTATTAAAAATCGAGGAAAATTATTTCCCGATTTTAATCCCCGTATTTGGGTGTAGATTTGTACTAGTTACCGTATGCATGTGTTAGATTGAGTTGTTTTGCTGTCAAATTGACAAAATTTTAATTTTAAATTTCAAAACTTTGTCATCCTTGGCGTTTTTTTATTTGGCGATCAAAAACGTAATACGAAAATATACGTGCCAGATGTATATTTTCGTAATATGTATTGTACGAAATTATTGTTTCATATTATTCATTACTCTCTTAATATAAGTTGTTAAAATAACCATTTTGAAAGGAATTAATACGTTCGCTAGATAATTTGGCGATATTTCCTTTTTCCGCCAAGAATGACAGATATGGAATCTATTCCGCTGCAACATATGAGTATCTTATATCAGACATTTGAAAACAAATTTGACTTCCAATTATGATAGAATATTTATCATTTTCATTTTAGTTAGTATGTTAGTTGGATATTTATTGTGTAAATATCATTCTTTGAAATGAAATGTTTATGTTTTCAATCGAATATGAAGTTTGCCATTTTTTTTTTCTAGAGTTTTGAAATTTAAAATTCAAATTTCATCAATTTTACAGCAAAAACAACTTAATCTAACGCATGCACACGATAACTAATACATATCTATACCCAAATATGGGGATTAAAATCGGGAAATAATTTTCCTCGATTTTTAATAATTTTTTACAAAATATCCAATGGGCGATTAACAGGAAATATTTTTCCTGCATCAACGGACGGCCAGTGGCGTCATCACTTCGCTTGCGTATAGTTAGATAGTACAAACTTTCAGTATATTTTCTGGCTAAATTTGCGCGAAACTGCGTTTGTAAAATCTTTGTTGTGAGAAGTTATATTTAAATTTAGGTGATGCTGTTGATATAGAAAAGGTGGTCACACTGTACTAATTTTCTGATGGAAAAATCTTGTTCTGTAAACGATCTTATTTCAGGATCAAGAGACGTTGTATTTAAATGTTTCATTTTTTGTTTGAGTGAAATAAAAAAAATTTAAATATCTATCGCAATGTTTTAATTTTTAACAGAATTTGGAGATTTTAAGACTCTGAACACTTAATCACAATTTATAGCCAAGTTTTAATTTTTGTCAAATTCGGGTGGAAAATCGCAATTTCTAAAACATAAACCCACTTCTCGTCCAAAAACTAAATAATTTATCATCATTAATGGACTCTTTCCAGTTTCGTCTGTTCATTCATGTGATAGAGGAAAACGAATAATCGAATTCAATTAAACATTGTTCTTAAGAACAAAAATGTTAATATTTAATATAAAATAAAATAAAAGTAATATTGTGCATTTGTAAACAGTAGAATAGTTGTATTTGTAAATTTAATAATTTTTTAAAAACACTTTATGTGTTTATTTATTTTTAACTGTAAGAATCGATTTTTGTGTGTTCTAGAGTAACTGTTACATTAATTGATCTAGCTTGTTCTTGTGGAATGTTTATGGATTATAATTTGAAATTTTAAAATGTTTTCATTTAATTGAATTGCATAAAGCTGTTTACAACAAGTTAATTAACTTAGTTACTGGTCTAAATGGATTGACGCAGTACGATATTGCACGGTCACTGATTTAAGTGCCAAAAATCAGAGTATTTAACATGTTCTTCATGAACATCAATAACAAATAGTATGAACTAAATGGTGATTGTAAATGTATACAGCAAACGAAAGATGATGAATAATGTCATAAAATGAATTAAAAATGATGATGTATAAAAAAATAACGCAGATTAAATACGATTGATCAAAAATAAGAATAGAAAATATGTTATTTCAGCAATCGCTCTAGATAAACAAGACTTCGTCTGCTATTTGTTTTTCCTCTATCATGTGACCTCTGACGTCAGGTGGGAAGAGCCCATTGGAAATTGGAAGATTGGCAGCTCGTAAATTTCAAAGTATCAGTGCAAAGTGGCCTGAAAGGATGCATCTTTTAATTCGTTTTAAAGAAAAATCTCTAAAATCTCTCCTTTTTAAAAGAAATGTTTTGGAAATTTAGTCTAAAAACTACTATTTATTATTAATTTTGTTAATTTTCATGAATTTATTATTTTTTTTTTTTGAAATTTCACGATAAATATAATACATTGAAAATCCATGAGTTAAAAAAAAAAAAAAAAAAAAAAAAAAAAAAAAACTTTTCTGTATTCCAATTCAAAAATCAAGCGACTTATCATCTAACATCAGATGAAAGTTAAATATTTGGCAGCTCACAAACTTTAAAATATCAGTTCACATGGGTCCGAAAATTCCTTAAGGATTTATAGAATTCTTTGAGAACTGTTTAGTTCTGCATTAGGAATCAATTGATCACTAAGAAAAATTCCTGAACTCAGTTCTTATTGAAGTTACAGCTTCCAAACCTGGAACTAAACTACCATTTTCCGCCAAATTTGAGCGTTAAAAGTCGTCAAATTTAATTCCAGGTTATTAACTTTGTCGCCAAGAAATCCACATTGCGACAAGTTACCATCTGCATTAGTGACAAATTCAGCGACTTGCGAGATTAACAACCAGATTTTGCGAAAAACGGTATAGGATTGCCAGAATCAGAAAGCTTTTTCCCAATTTTATAGGATTTTTTCCCCCTTTAATATAGTATACCACTTTACGGCGCTAATTTTTGGTAAAGAGTACAGAAGTAGGTCATCTACAGATGAATTAATTCTATTGAATTCTAAGCTATGTGAACTTCTTCCTATTATCCTGCGTTTTGTAGTTCTAGAAATAATCTCGTTGGCTTGTTTTTGAGAATATTCATGGTGTGGAACGTGCCATTTTAGCTACAAATCATATACAACACACAAAAATGTCAATGTTTTCATAATAATTATGAATATTTCAGGGCATATATAAAAGAGTCATGTCGTGTCAGGATTTTTACTACCATGGTCCTTTTTCATTTCATTTGTTATATTTGCCATTTATATGCAATGTAATATCTGGGATCATTCTTTAAAAACTATTATTTTTACTTCCTAGAATGCATCGTATATACTGTGTACATAACAAATTTGATGGCAGTTTGCTCGCTCATTTTAGCTACAAGATGATGTTTATAGCAAAAGTCTTGCTCTTGTTATAACCATCCTTTATATATTTATTATTCTCATGGATACAACTATTACTATAGATATATCATTATTTTGTTATAAATGTTGTGATCAGGACAAACCTATAAATTTGGTAATCTTATATTAAGTACTAGCAGGCCCATGCGAAATTTTCGCAATTTCTTTCTTTTTTTTTTTAATTCCCTTAAAATTTGAAACTTATATACCGATTTCAATCATCCAATTACAATTTTAATTTACCAGAAGCCAAATTATTATTAGTTTTTGTGCGATGAAACGCTAATGATAGTTAAACCAAATCATTCAAAGAAAAATTTCAAAATAAAATTCATATGTGACGACTCAGTTTTCATATTTCCCAAATAAAGGCAAGACAGCTTTAATAAAGGCCCCCTATGGCGACATTTAAATTTTTGCCGCCATGTTGGCGAGGTCTCTTTTATTTTATTTTATTATTATTTTATTATTATTTATTCTTTTTGGCATAATCTTTTGTTAAAAAACATTTAGTACTTATTTTGATTATATTTTTTACCATGTTTTTATTAACTTCTATTCTTCTTTGTTTGTGTGTTTGTCCGGTACAAATCTTGCTATCTATTTTTAACTAACTTCCCTACTAGCTAGGCATTTGAAACTTTCACAGTAGCTAAGAACCCGGTGACAACACACTACTTTGAAGTCAGATTTTCGAATAGTTTTCTTTTAATTAATTAAAATATGAAAATAATAAGCTCCTAATAGCAATAAAAATAGTCATTAAAATATTAGCTATAATTTAATGGTTGCCAAAAAAAAAAAAAAAAAAAAAAATACGAGTTCATTTTCTTTCGACATAAAAATAAATACATTTAATGAAACGTGATCATTAAAAAATTGTAAAATGTTAAATTAGGCATCTGGCAAAAATGGACGTCATTTTCACTTTAAAGATTTTCTATACATTGATAAAGTGCTAATGTAGTTCATGATGCAAATACATGTTGTTCTGAAAGGATTAATATTTCATTTTTAAAACCAATTTTTTTTTTAATTCAAATTTTCCGTAACTCTTTAACCAATGACATTAGGACATCCATCTTTGGAATATCGACAATAAGAATATTTTCTCGCCAAAAGTCGCCAATAAAGTCGCCAAATCCATTACCTGCCTATTGGAGCTTTTTAATGCGTTTTAAAGAAAAATTAAGCTATTTTAACGCGAAAAAGAGCTGGAAATGCAGAAAATTGACATTTTATCAACTTACTAAGCCTCTTTGAAAGAATTTATACAAAAATGAATAAAATTATTTACAATTTCGTAACAATACGCATTGATAAAGTGCTAATGTAGTTAGTTCTATAGCTATGATTCAACCTAAAATTTAAAAACACGGTTTATAAAAAGTTTTTTATCTTATAATTATTATTATTGCATTTTTCAGTCAATATATGAAAAAGTTCATATTTTGTTTATTTCTTTAAAGTACTGCTGGTTTTCAAATGACGCTTGCAAGGATTGTAAAGATGCAATTTTTAAAAATAAATCTAATATATAAAATTCTCGTATCACAGTGTTTGTTACCATACTCCTCCAAAACGGCTTAACCTATTTTAATGAAATTTTGTATGTACATTCGGTAGGTCTGCGAATAGGTTTTTGTCTATTAATGAAAGTTGTAACTTAATTAGTTCTTTCTTAAATAATTTTTAACCAATTCTTTCAACAACTTTTCCACCTAGATGGCGTGAGTTGTCCGTAAACACGATGTCAGAATTTATTTAATGTTGAAATGAAAAATGAATTTTTAACCGTATCTTACGAAGTGTTTAAAATATTTTTTCAAAGTTAATATTGAAAGTTAATAGTTTTTCAAAGTTAATATTGGCGTTGTGGCTATAATAACCATCGTAACCGTATCTTACGAAGTGTTTAAAATATTTTTTCAAAGTTAATATTTTTAGAATCGTAAACACGATGTCAGAATTTATTTAGAGTTGAAAATACCAATGTGAATGATCCTCCGGTGAATAACAACGATGAAATAACACTTTACCAAATTGGCCGGTACGTCAGCTCCAATGAAGCTGTTTGGCGTATCTTTGGTTTCCCAATTTATGAACGGGATCCAGCAGTTCTTCATTTAGCCGTCCATCTTGAAAATGGCCAGCGCGTATATTTCACGAGCGAGACAGCGATTGATCGTGCTATAAATCCACCAAAAACTACACTCACCGAATTTTTTGAATTTTGTAATCGTGCGGATGCTTTTGGTGCTTTTGCACGGACATTACTCTATTCATAAGTACCATGCTTTTTCACATGGGCTCCAACAAAAAAATGGATGCCCCACAAGCAAGGCACGCCGATTGATACATGTCCCGGTTTATTCAAATCAAACACCTTGGGGCGAGTATTTACAGTCAATCCAAGGCAGACTGAGTGCTTTTATCTTCGACTGTTATTGGTTAATGTCACCGGCCCTTTGTCATTTCAAGATTTACGTAAAGTGAATGGACAACAGTATCCAACGTATAAAGATGCATGCCTTGCACTCGGCTTGCTGGAAGACGACAACCAGTGGGAGTGTATGCTTGCTGAAGCAGGATTGAACTGTACAGCAAAACAAATTCGTCTACTATTTGCTATAGTGTTGACTACATGTTACCCGGCCCTAGCAGAGACATTATGGGATTATCACAAAGATTCAATGACTGATGATATATTTCATCAACATCGTTCACGGTGCAACGATCTAACGATAGTATTCAGTGACGCTATGTACAATGAAGCATTGATTGCTATTGAAGATCTTTGCATTATCATTGCCAACTTACCACTCAGTCAATTCGGTATGCGTTCAACAAATCGAAAAGCATCTGATTTAATAAACCCTGAATTGAATCGTGAACTACAATACAATACTGTAGAAATGGCGATTGTTGCTCGCAATGTCCCACTAATGAATGAAGAACAAAGAACCCTTTACAACCGCATCATGCTCGCAGTTTCGGCAGGACAAGGTGGATTCTTTTTTTTTCTTTTTTTTTAATGCACCAGGTGGAACTGGCAAAACATTCCTTATTTCGCTAATTCTCGCCGAAATACGATCAAATAATGGCATCGCATTGGCTGTTGCATTGGCTGTTGCATCATCTGGCATTGCGGCAACTTCATTAGATGGAGGCAGAATACCTCATTCATTATTTAAACTGCCACTAAATATTCAAAATAACCCAGACGCAGTGTGCAACATAAAAAAAAAAAAAAAACAATCGTCCATGGCCACAGTGCTGAAACAGTTTAAAATTCTTATCTGGGATGAATGCACTATGGCACACAAACATTCGCTTGAGGCGTTAAACAGGACATTGAAAGATATAAAAAACAACGACAAACTATTTGGCGGCACTCTGTTACTCCTTTCAGGTAATTTCAGACAAACACTTCCCATTATTCTGCGTTCAACACAACGAGATATATAAATTAGAGTGCTGATTCAATGGATGAAGGATTAGCTTTCCGTGGTTCAAGATGAATCACGTGACATGCTCGAATAGGTTGCTGTGTTTGGCCCTTTATCGCTATTTTGGCATTTAAAATATCAGTTCGACAAATTATCATCATTATTAGGTAACATGACAGTCCTATGACCGAAATAAATTGTTTTTAAAATAATTTTACACATATTTCACATTTTAAGAGATTTTAATAAATAATAAAATACCTTTTTTTTCATAGTTTCCCAACAAAGTTTAAAAGTGCTTATAAAAGAAAATTTAAACTTTTAAAGAGCTAAATTTAACAACAAATAATAATTTTTCAACTATTTTTAAGCATTTTGTTGGTTAAAGTTCAACTACACGAAATAAAAAAGAAGTAAAATCTAAATCATTCAAAAGAATATTAAACTACGTAAGTAAACGAAAACATTGGCGATTATGATTTATGGGAAGAACAATCTCCAAACCGTTGCCATAGAAATTTACTGAAAATATGCTGTTACCAAGGGACCCACCGAATAAACAGGTGCAAGGAGAGCATGTTACATGACTCATCTTGGACCTTATGAAGGGTTACCATTTATCACTCTACTTTATATATCTCGTTGGTTCAACATACGCTGATGAGATCAACGCGTGCTTAAAATCATCGTAATTGTGGCGTAATGTTGAAAAAGTACAACTGAAAGTAAATATGCGCGTTCAAATGCTTCAAGATCCATCCGCTGAAACATTCTCAAAACAACTGTTAGATATCGGCGATAGAAAAGTTACTACAGATGAAACTGGATGCATAAAATATACCGACCGATTTCTGCACAATCATTGATTCGCAAGATGCTATTATTGACCAGATATTTCCCGATGTACACAGACGATACACAAATCATGAGTGGCTGGCAGAAAGAGCAATTTTAGCAGCAAAAAATGTGGACGTCAACTAATTGAATCTCAAGATACAACATTTGTTACCACGAGACTTGGTGTCATACAAATCTAATGATACAGTTTGCGATGCCACCGAAGCTGTAAATTATCCAACAGAGTTTTTAAACTCATTGGATTTACCAGGCATGCCACCGCATAATTTACAACTGAAGGTTGGATCTCCGGTTATTTTGCTTCGAAATTTGAACCCACCACGGTTGTGCAACGGCACGCGATTAGTCATTAAAAAATGGATGAAAAATGTTATCGAAGCCATCATTTTAAATGGCACATTCCGAGGTGAAAATATATTACTACCGCGAATCCCTATTATACCCACAGATGTGCCAATTCAATTTAAACGCCCTCAATTTCCAATTAGATTGGCATTTGCAATGACTATCAATAAGTCTCAGGGCCAAACGATGTCTGTCTGTGGCTTAGATTTGAGCACATCATGTTTTACCAATTACGCCAATTATACGTGGCGTGCTCTCGAGTGGGCAAACCATCCAATTTGTTTGTATTGACGAAAGATGGGATAACAAAAAATATTGTACACTCTGTTGCATTAACACGTTCGCTGCCGGTTTCACGTGACTAAAATTTGAAATGACGTTTTTTTCCTTTAACCCGCCGAATATGTTTGACGTGTTGCACAAGAGCGCTACATCGCCAGATGTTATAGGCTTTGTGTTTACCTTTGCTTGTTTGCGTCATGTGTTACGTCAATACGCTGTATTACGTCAAACGTGTAAAAATTCATCTGCTCGTTACAAGCAAACTCTGGAGTTAATGAGTAATAAGTTAAATTTCCATAGCAAATAGTTTCATTTGTACTGAGCAGATAAAATATCTCGCTGACGCCATCACTTCGGTTGCATATTGATGATACGTGTTTTATTAGAGAGAAAGTATTCTATTTTGAAATACCCTTCCATGGAGGATCAAATTTTTGATCGCATGTTTCCGGACCACTTCTAGGGCTGAGTCCCCGACCGTTACCAATCGCCCATTGCGCAGCACTAGTGTGACGTAAAACCCAACCAATCATCTATTTTGAAATATGAATATTTGTGATGTTTGCGTTAGTACTGTTTGGCTGGTTGAATAGAGTTGGAATTTAAGAGGTACTTTTGAATTTAAGAGGTTGGTTTGTTGATTGTGTTTTACGTCACACTAGTGCTGCGCAATGGACAATTGGCGATGGTCTGGGTCTCACCCCTAGAGTTGTCCAGGGACAAGCCATCACAATTTTAATCCTCCACGGAAGGGATGACTCTCTCGCTTCGTAGACACCTAGGGGTATAATTAATATGGGAACATGGAAAACATTGCAGGCACGACAGATTTTATGAGCACCAGCCACTATTAGTAAACGCAATGTTTTTTGGCAGGCTCGAGTACCGAACCCGCAATCTTCCAATTACGAGCCCGGCGCTCTACCGACTGGGCAACCACGGTCCTGAATTTTAGAGGCATATTTTTGAATTTTATGCCAATACTGGTTGCTACAGTACAAAATTTTGTATACTTTTTAATTTCATGCATTTTGAGATAGGGGTATAGTGAACAGATCAGAGTGCCATTATAATAGAGAATCGTTAAAATTTGCTATAATTATCCAGTTGCGGATTTATTTTTTCATTCCTAATGAATGAGGACTATAAATAAAATATTAATGATAAATAATTTACTTTATACAACTTTTGAAAACTTTTAAATTTAAAATTCCTAAGTGAAAAAGTATACATCATACATTTTTGTTAAATAAATCCTTGTCGATACATTATTCGATAAGGATTTATTTAACAAAACCTTATGAAGTGTACTTTTTTTACATAGGAATTTTTGCTAGTGTTCGGACACTTTTGTTACCGACTGTACTTATAGCTGTTAAATTATTGGAAATAAAAAAACTATCATCTAAACACTTATCATCAATTACTAAAGCAACACACTTTTCAGGGACATTTGGTGTGATTGTATAATCTAAGTTTTATTTTTGTATTTGTGATTAGTTATAAATTCGTATTTATTTTTTTTTTCTTTTAATTCTATTTTATGAAAATTTTCCTTTTGTCCTATGTATTATTATTATTCGGATTTTTTTTTCAAGACGCGTTTTCTTTTTAGGTTAGATCGCCGAAGAGCTCGCTTTCGTATGCCGCCGGTGTAAGGTTGCTATTCGGAACACGATGCGAAATGGCGCCGTCTTGGCGATTTTCGAAATTTCGCCAAGCGGCAGTCTAAAGTAAACTTTCACCTGTAAAGTGATACGTCACATCCCGCGCTGGCGCGGGATCGGCAGCGAACGTGTTAAGGGATTGATATTGTTTTTTAGTAATATTGTTATAAGTAGCGATATGTATATAATTTTAAAGAATCAATTTTAATAAATTAAAAAAAAGTTGTTTGGTGTTTTGTTATTTTTATATTCCTTCACCGTTCACAGCGCTCCATACATCTTCCACTTATATACTACATCCTTACACACTTACAATAAGTTAGTTATTTTTTTCTAACAAAATATTCTCTAGAAATAATTTATATGACAAAACAACGTTTGTCGGGTCAGCTAGTTTTTCTATAAAATGATCTAATCAGGCAAATGTCATTTATTTTATTTTATTAAATAACTGAACTGCGTCCACGTGCTTAAATATTACTTGTATATTATTTTTTTATCCTCGCGTATTTTCATGTCACTATCGTATCGTTTCAACAAAATATAATCGTAATTGGCCCACGTTAGAGAAATATTATACAGATTGTAAGACGTTATACATTTACTTTAAAACAATTCATATAACCTTAATTGCCAAATTTGTAAGCAGATCGAGTAAATTTTGTTGTATAATTGATATTAGGTACAACTGATCTAGATAATTGTTGTATAAGTAATAGATATCATAATTAACCCTTTAACGTTCACTACCTAATTTATTTTAAAAATTACTAAACTAATTTTAAAATTGGCTTTTAGACACATAGCTGATCATAAATATTTAGAAAATAAAAAATTAGCATTGTTCCTTTTCGAGAAATTTTCGGTTTGGAACATCTGTAAGTAAACCTTATTAAATTCAAATAATATTTAATTTAATAAATAAATCACTTTATAAATAAACATTATCGACAACAAAAATTCGTAAAAGTTGCATAGATCCCAACATTTCAGTTTATTCCGGAGTATTTTAACCCTTTGCGGCGCAAGGTAATTCGGATTATTTAAATTACACTGCCACCGGAATTTACAAACATAATTAAAATAGAAGAAATTTTAAATTTTCACGTTAAAAAAAGGGCCTTTTTTGCTATGTTTTAAATGTAAATTTTTGCTAAAAAATTTCCGGGATGAGTTTTTGCACTTGAAAATTAAAATTAGGTGTTCCATCAGCGGGAACACTGCGACTGAAAGGGTTAAAGGGCCAAACCACGTTTGTTATTCAGTTAACTCATTTTACATTAATATAACGCGTCTTATACACATATACATTATTATTTTTTTTTTTTAAGTAAATGCAGAAATATTTAAAAACTAGAATGTTGTGGCCACCACATGACATTCTTCTATATTTTCCTATGCAAATTCACTCAGTTAAAGTAATTATTTTAAATCATTATTTTGATAAAATTATCTTCCATGATAATGCAGTACGATTTCCATATTAGAGAAGTAGTATAACACTAAATATAAAAAAAAGTTCATTTTATTCTCGATATTACAAAATAAATAAATAAATAAATAAAAACGATAACTTCTTAAATTATCGCAGATCGATGGTTCCACCATTCGTTTTGAAGGTATTGGTGAGCTCTTTTGAAAGATACCCATCATGAACATTTATTCCTCTCGAGGGGGGGACTTCCTCCCCAGGGGGGAGGCAATGCTCCTACATATACAAAATTATTTACCCAGTTGACTATCTCTATTATAAATATTTCTTGCAAATTGTATGATGATTATAAAAAAATAATTCTCTTTATGCACATTTATACAAAATTTTGTCCTATACCACCATGTTAAAAATTTAGAAAAAACGGAATGGCAACGCTATCTGGAGACGGCAATGCTTACGCTTGAGGCACCGCAATACCAACTTAATATCGTTCTTAAACACACCCATTCGTACGACGAATCATAGGATTAAGATCATAATCTTAAGACCGAGGCACCGCAATCTCAACCTAAGATCATACTTGACAGATATTTATTTAACAAAACAGTGTTAGATACCCATCTTTTAAGTAGAAATTGTAGCTTGTGCTTCAATGATTTTGCTGCCGACTGTATGGGCGGGTTCAGGCTCTCGACCGATCCAGGATCGATCCAATTGGTCGTGGAACAATGCGTCCAGTCTCATCGACCGGTCTGGATCAAAGTCGTCCAGTGTAATGTGTTCCATGGACCGGTCGTGGATCAAATCGCCCAAGAACTTTTTCCGAGTCATTTGATCCATTTACAAATCCATTGCTCTGATTGGCCGTTGGTTATTGCTCTGGTTCCGCCATCTATCGGACCTTACAAACGCGAATATGCCCACAAGCATTTTTTTTTGGTAAAGAACTGTATAATTGTTTTAGAATTATAAATATATTCATGCAATGGATTGAAATATAATACAATAATGCAAAAAAAAAAAAAAAAAAAAAAAAATATCGAATATTATTTAAATTTAATAAAATAAAATTTTAAGATGCTCCCTGCTAACAATTTTTAAATTTTCAGTTTAACAAAATATTTTAAATATGTTTTGTACTGCTTTGTTAATATATTTGCATTAAATTTTAGAATTCAAACATAAAAGTAATTAACAATATTTAAAAATCGATATTTAATTTCTATTTAAATTTAAAAAAAAAAATCATAAATATATTAAACATTTAAAATATTATTGATTGAAATCATAATTAATTGAATTTGCAAACCAATCAATGAAGTGATAATTTAAAAAACTTTTTTTTTTTTTGCAATCATTGATTTAAATCAAAATTTAAATTTTATATTTTTTTGGCAATGTGTAATAGTTTCATATTTCTTACCTTAAATCATAATAATAAAACTTGAACCTACTTCTTATTTACATCAAATATTTGAATGCTAAATATTTGCTTTAAATTTCAACATTCCAACTTAAAAATATTTAACAAAAATTAGCTTGATAATAAATCCATAAAATATTACTTAAAATTGTTTACAATATATCGTTAAAATACAAAAATGCATAATTGAGGGGAATAATTAAAAAAAAATTTCCTGGAAAATTTTCTAAAATTAAAATTTTATTGTTATTATTATTTTTAAATAATTTTTGAAAAAGAATTATATAATTAATATTATTGTATCTCATTGCATATGTATCCAGCTATGCAGAATAGAAAAAAAATAGGTATGCATCTATCTTTTTTTATTCATAGTTAAATTATATTTTTAATTAATGAATTAAATTTTTCTTTAACTAATTTAATTCTAATATTTTAGAGCTAATTTCAAACTAAGCCTACAGATGACAGCACTGATTTTGATCCAATAGAGGGATCGGAATCGTCCAGCCTCTTCTTTCGACCGGTCGTGGATCAAATGTCTCAGGGCCCAGTTGGATCGGTCGAAGTGTTCCAGAGGCTGGACTCGCCCTATGTATTTCCAAGCATAGATATAGTAATAAGACATAGATTGATCATCGAGGGAGAAAAAGTTATTCCTTTTTACTTCGAGAAAGATGTCCATTTTTATCAGTTAATGGCCGTCTTTCTCCGAGTGAATACACACGGATAATTTAGCAAATAAAATAAATGAATAATTTATGTACTAAAGGTGAATGAAAAACTGTAGATACAGTTTCAAACTCATTTTTCATTCATTTTTATTATTATGTTTTACTATATCTATTAATTCAGTTAATATTTAAAGTTAAACTCTTTTTATGTACTAAAAATAATGTTCTTTACCAGTGCCGCTGCTAACTATATTTAAAATAATTTTGAAAATTCTGTATTACTTACTAATATAAAATCTTTAAAATATCAAACTTTAAAACAGTATTCCATTAACCAAAACTAAAATCAAAAACTGGCGTACAATCAACAGAAAGATATTAAAACTTCTTCACACACCATAAATTTTAAGTCAGCACAACCGGTTTCGAAAGGACACTGCTTTTGCCTCCAAGGCAGTAGCACGTGTTTTTTTGTACCTGATGAAGAAAGGCTATGTCCTTTCGAAATCGGTTGTGCTGACTTAAAAGTTATGGTGTGTGAAGAAGTTTTAATATCTTTCTAGTATTCCATTAAATATCAAAACGATATTTAAACTATAATAATAATAACAAAGCAACTAATTATAAAAATGATATTTTTCATAAATTAGTCAAATATAACTTACTTATGAAAGCCAATTACCTTTCCTTTCATCCATTTATTAGTACAGATGAAAGCCGTGCAATACATCGGCATTTTAAAAATTCACCAACATTCTATTTCTATTACAATAGCCTAATTTCAATACCGGTTAATGGCTGATATTATGTTTATTACTATTAATTAAAACCACGAAGTAAAAAGACAGGAGAAGAAGGTAACGCTGAAATTTTGTGATGTTGTTTTCAAATGTTTACAGATGGCGCCAGCGTGCAATCCTTCCTTCTCTCCAGCTTCCGTAATGTTATTCAATGGGGAAATGTCTCGTTTTAATTATTTTTTTAAAAATAATATCAAGCTGAAAAAATTTCGATTGAAAGCAAATTTCATTAAATAGAGTATTCAAACCAACATGTTTTTTTTAAGAGCCATTTTATACTAATTTTACTTTGAAAGAAAGCTTTTAAAAAATGACGATTCTTATGAACCGAAGCTAGCTAAAACAGACAATTGGGAGGAAGGAGAATGGATGAAATTTTGTAAAGAAAAAAAATAAACTTACTTTAGGTGCAGAAAACACGAACTCGGACTTTATTTTTCTTCTAGGCCTTTTTTTTTTTGTTTTTCTTATCACTATCATAGCCTGTTTTACAACTAGGAACGAAGCATTTATTTGAAACATCTGAATTATGCAGTTTTAAGAACTTACAAAGAAATTAAATTGCTTAAAATAAAAAAATTCAAATGTACTCCAGCAAAATTCTATTGAAAACAACAGTATATCCACGCCGAGGCAGGGAGGAATGACAAGTGGCGCCCTCAATATTTACCAAAAATTTAGATCACAGTTTCGTAGCTTTCTCCCATTGGACCTTCAACTCCTATTAATATTACTCCGTGATTAAAACACATTGTAGATGAAATGTATTTATTTCATAAATCATAAATTAAAATAAACAATTCAAAATTATGCGTCGACATCACAGTTCATAGCCGTGCAGACAAGACAGCAGACATGCAAAAACCAACTATAAATAATAGCTGTCAAGTAGAGTAGAGTTGAGTTGTTTGAATCACATTAGAGTTGAGCTGTTTGAATCACATGACATCCCCCTTTGAGATGTAAAACTTTTATACATTTTACAAAATCACATAGAATAGGATAACATTAAGAAAGGTACACAGTCAATATTTATTTACAAAATTACTATCAGCGTTTGTAATGATCGATAGATGGCGCTTGCTCAACTGAAGTTGTTAGTAAATATAATAGCCACGTGTATTTATTATTGTTCTTTCTCAGCCATTACATCATGGGAAAATCGATTGCATAATAGGATGCAATGAAAATTATTGCGTTTTATTATTTAATAATTTCACTGTATTTTAACTGCATCTATATGTCATCTTACAACAAAGGTACATTAAAAAAATAAATAAAGAGAGTTGGTCCATAACTGGATTTGGCGATTTTAATTTGGCACCGTTTTGAACGATAACGATGCCTTTCTGGATTCTTTGCAATACATTACGCTTTTGTTTACGCTTGGAATCCATCGCAACCATTTGCAAAAACGGCATTTCGCCATAATCACCAAATGCACTTGTTGACCAATACTATAGTTGTTCCACGACATCCATGAAATGTGATCGTTCTGCTTTTGCTCGTTAGCGAAGGAAACGATCAGCTTTATCTAAAATATTTTATAATTAAAAAAAAAAAATTAAACGTATTATTACTTGTGAAATCCGCAGGTGCGAAATGTTTCGAACAAACAGTCATTCTTGACGATACTTCTTTCCCAATTCGTAAACGTCTAATCCATTCAGACTTTCTACTAACTAAAGCTTTATTTCCATTAGCGGAGGCAACTGGAATTTTAAATTTGTCATTTGGAAACAAATGGAAGCTTAATTCCGGATTTCTTGATCCATTGGAGTTACACTGCGGCACACAGCAGCGTGTGTTATCTTTTTTGCCGGATTTATTCATCCTATCGAATATACAGCAGCAGCAAGCAATGGCGTCTCGACGAAAGCGTGAAAGCGATCCGTTCAGTGGTATTTGTTAATTTCACCTTAACCCACCAGAGGGCGAGCATTTCATTACAATCGCGAATACAATCAGATACAAATTTATAAAGTTACTACACATTTTAAAGATTCACATCATATTTAAACAAGAAACTTTACACAAACAGTCACTGAAGTTATACATACAAGTTTATACATAATCACTTAAATATTTTGGTCTTCGAGAAATTGTTACACGTGTGGTAACAATTACATCTGAATTACCTACAGTAGTACATTTACCTCGATTGCAACATCCCCAGTCAAGCATTCGGCAAGTAAGCTCAAATACGGGAATACCTAGGACGTCAATTGAGAGAATACTTGAAAAACACAATTGGCATCCATATTGTATTCATGGAGTTCAAGCATTACACCCTTCTGATTATCACCGGCGTGTAGCATTCTCCAACTGGTTGCTAATCGAACAAGACAAGGAATCAAAGTTTGTTAAGAACATTATGTGGACAGATGAATGTTTATTTATAGAAAAGGGGTCAATAAATACACATAATGATCATTACTGGAATAATACAAAACCCTTTCTTGTGCAAGAGATTCATCCCCAAGTAAAGATTTTTGTGTCAGTGTGGTACGGAATTTGGAATGGAAAACTGATTAGTCCTGTGTTTTATGAAGGGACACTTACAGCCAAAAATTGTATGCAGCTTATTTTAAATGGTATAGTAACAGATATTTTGGAAACAACGCCATTATCATTAGTAAAAAGTATGTATTTTCAACAAGATGGAGCGGCTGCACACACAGCTAGAAATGTGACAAATTGGCTGAACGAAAATTTTAATAAGCAGTGGATTGGTTTGAAAGGATCCAGAGAATGGCCCCCCAGATCCCCATATCAAACACCACGCGATTTTTATTTTTAGGGTCGTCTTAGATCATTAGTTTATAATACTCGACGCGTAAACTTGGATGACTTTAAGTAACAGATAATTGTTGTTTGAAACAATATTTCTGGTGAACTCCAAAATATTTACACTAACTGCTATTAGAAGAGTTCAGATATGCATTAGAGTCGATAGAAAACATTTTGAGAATGCTTTGTGAAATACATTTTTTAAATTGTTTTCCTAATAAATTTAAAGAAATTTGCTTCATTGTATCAATCATATTCATTAAAAATCCATTACTATTCAAAATTTAATACGTAAGTGATCTTGTTGACCCTGCTTCCGTTTTTACTGATATACATAGTATGTTTATGTTATACAGTGTGTCCTAAAAGTTCCAGTACTGACGCTGATGTATTTTTTATTTACAAAACAACAAACCTTAAAACGATTATTTTTATGCTAATGATAAAAGGCACATTTAAAATAACGGAGGAAAAAATACAGAACTTACTTTTATAATAAATGTTCGAAATATCCACCCTTTTCTAGGAGGCAAAGCTGAACTCGTTTGCGCATGTGTTTAGAAACGCGTTTTAACATGCTGGGAGTGACTTCTTGTAGAGGAACCTGTACACACCTGCACAGAACCTGTATTACGAAATTGTCGAACGAGCTGATATAGCATATTTTTACTCGGTATTGCATCATCTGGATATTTATATCGCCAAACATCTTTGCATCTTTCATACGATTTACATTCAAAATAAGCTTCAAACAGCGTAATTCTCTGAATGCGTGATAAGTACATTTCACTATGAAGAACAAAATAACCTAAAACTTTATTCTCACACAACTTGAGCGAGAAAAGAAACAAACGATAAAAATTAATAAGCAGACGATAAAATTTAATATATTTAAAAAAAAAAAAAAATCATGGACACAATGAGTTCTTTAAGTTGGAGTACTGGAACTTTTAGGGCACACAGTACTATTATTATAAACTATAACGCAAATTAAATTTGAATAGTACATAATTGTTAATTCATGAACTGTGTTAATATTTTATACAATTTCTGATAATTTAATTATTTGTAATGTCAAATGTATTTATCTGAATATTTTTCAACAATGAAAAATTAAATAAATATAAACATTGGCAACACGAAAAAAAACATAATTATGTATAGGGCAATTCCTTGTTTGTAAACAAACATCTCAACTTTTATGAGTGGTTGGCAAAATGGCTTGGGAAAAGCATAGCGATGGCGGATCGCTATGCGGTTAGCAATGGTGGGCGGGGCGCGGGAAAGTCGAGCGTGCTTTTTTGCCAACCACCAGACGTCATGAGGAAATGCTCTATAGAGTTCTAACAGATGACGTCATGAGCATGTTTGCGGAGGGACAGTTGGCCTCGCTGACCCATTTTATCAATGCGGAATAGTGTTAAAAATTTATTATAACACAGTGTTATAAATGAATTTGCAATAGCATAAAAAAATTTGACTACTACGCTTCCAAAGGCATGAAAAAATTAGCGTTGTCCTTCAGCAAAGTACGGTTGCTAAGAAGGAAGTCACGTGGTTGTTAGAACTCCATAGCGATGAAACTTGCATAACGAGTTTCGAAGATTTTAAGAATTTTCATCCGCTTTGTGAAATCTGTATTCATTTATTATTATTATTATTATTATTATTATTTTAAATCAACTTAAAATAAAATTGTCGTACTAAAATGTTTCAAAGTCGTTAATAAACAAGATGCTAAATTTCAAACACATTTTAAAATTCTAAGGATTAATTTAAATGCATTTGAGAATTTTTCGACACATTATGTTTTACATCTAAACATTTCCGTTATCAATTTGCAAATGGTTCCTGTTTTCACCGATAAGCCAGCCTTTTAAATGATACTGAGAAATGGCACAAGTCACTTTTTTTTTTTCTGAATCATAATTCGGTTGGTTTTTTAAGATATAGTTCTGCGGTTTTTTCTAATGGTCTTGTTGAATGAAAAATAAAAATTCTGTAATTGACAAAATTTGCGTAGAGGGACTGTATAAAAATTTTATAAAAATGTAACTTTTTAAAAATTAATGGGAGGGTTTTTTTCTTAATGTAGTCGTGTTTCCTACCTTAATTTGGACGTCCTTTTCAATTTACATTGCTCATTTAACTGTAACGGGTGAAGAATTAAAGCGCGTTTCAACCTTTTTTTGGGGCACCCTGTATAATGCAGTAATATATATATATATATATATATATATATATTAAATCTTAACATACTCGAATTCTGTGATATGGTCTATGGTGTCGAGGTTGCATAGTTTTATAAATGTTATAACCGTAAAATATGATTAGTCAGCGTAATATTTTATTGTTTGGTTGCATAAAAATTAAAATGGTGCCAAACCACAAATGAGATATTACAAAGAAAATAAAAGGGGGAGAGAGGGACAGTAGACCGGTAGGTAGAGCGCCGAGCTCCGTTATCGGGGATTGTAGGTTCGATAGAACAGGCCAAAATCTACCGTGTATATTAATGATGATTGGTGCCGGTGCATGTAAAATTCATCATCTTTGCAGTGTACTTCATATTCTGTAAATGTACAGTCGGTAACAAAAGTGTCCGAACACCAGCACAAATTCCTATATAAAAAAACTACGCTTAATATAGTTTTGCAAATTAAATCCTCGTCGAATCCTGTTCTTAGACTGATTAAGAACAGGATTCAACAAGGATTTATTTAACAGAACAGTATTAAGTGTACTTTTTTCTATTGGAATTTTTGCTAGTGTTCGGACACTTTTGTTACCGACTGTAGTACCTCTGACAGATACCGATGCGAGCGAGCCATCAACGTGTCGAGAAGGATCAAAATTGTGATGATATGTCTTCGGATCACCCATACGGTTGAGATAGACGGCCACCGATTTTCCATTGCGTGACTCTACTTCGACGCTAACACCTACTCAATCAAAGAAAAAAAAATGTATAAATCTGATTATCTATTCAAATTTTATCTATGATATAAAAATAACATTTATATATACTCTACAAAAAAAAAAAAAAAAAAAAAAAAAAAACGACGCACCAAGGAGGAGTAATGCGAAATGGACACAAACTGACATGGATACAGGTTTCGATGGAAAATGCAAAACTTTTAAAGTTTGGCTGCCATCGAATGAGCATTCGACGCTGCAACGCATCTTAACTGCGCAATTGGCAGAATATTAAAAATGAGAAATTTTGAGTCCAGGTCATAAATTCTTCGAGAATTTTATTCCGTCTACTTAGAAAGACAGTAACTATGCCTCGCACACAGGTGTACAAAAACATGCGCAGATGTCAGCATTTGAGTGTGGTGCGTGGTGGGGCTCAAAGAAGCCGGTTGGTCTAATCTGCGAATTTTTTGACAACTGGAAAGGAGGGTACCATTATTAGATGATATTGACAGGAATGGGTAAACCATGGCCGAACACAGAGTCAGGGAGGAAGCGGTCGGCCTAATGAGAGGACAGAATGTGAGAACCAGTCAAACGCAAAGCGGTACTCAAAGCTCCAATTCGTCAAGTTTAATTTATTTCGAGCTGATGAAAAAAACTACTAAGACGGTAAAAATGGGACTGATTTAATGAAAACTGCTCTCTTAAAACAGTGACACATTCTCCGTACATTATGGTCCGGAGGTGCATACTTTTTCAAAGAATCAGAAAAAAATTCCATGCTCAAGGGATCAATTAACTCAAAATAAAACACGGTGATTATAAAAGTGACACCTGGCCGACTATTTTGGAGGTATTTCAGATTTTTCTTCAAACAGCATTTCAAGATGATAATGCACCTCACTGTACGGTGTCTGTGGTACATCAAATTGTTAAAATTACCTATCCATTCCCATGAGAACCTATAATTCTGTAAGTTAAATCCCAGAAAGAATATCGTAGAATTTCTTCTTTATTACACTTGGAAACAGTCCTGGACACCCTGATGTAATATTCTGATTTCACTTTAACTGATAATAGATGGCGGTAACGTTTTACAAGAAATTTTTCATTTTGGTGTTTTATAAGCACTTTTTGTTGGTGAAAGGACATAGTATAGTATTACCCACAAGGCGACACAGTTTGTGGCGTATGAATTTAGTTGATTTTGTTTTATTTCGTGTAAAATTAAATTATATATTTTGTCATGTAAGCAAGGTTGATTTTAATATATTATTATTGTGATTAAATAAATATTTAGGTTTTTCTTATTACAAAATAAGCGTTTGTAACGTTTTATACTAAACAAGTGTCTTTCCTATTTTAAAAATGACCATTCTCTAATTATTAATCTAGAAACATATTTACATTTTTTAACAGTACTCAATTTCTAACAAAAAGAAAAAAAAAAAAAAGAAGAAGAAGAAGTGCGGGAACGTTAATCTTTAGAACTCATGTTCGTATCTATTTTTCATTTTCAAGTCTATCAACAAATTTTGAGAAATTTTACTCCAAGTTAGTTTTCCAAGCGTAAATCAAATCTTACTCGTACAAAAAAAAAAAAAAAAAAATAGCAAGACATTTTCTCACTTTTCCTCTGATAATCCCGTTAAATAGATTGTTTTATTTATTTATTATTATTTTTTTTTTTATTCAGCATCAAATTGAAACCACAATTTAATGAAAATATCAAAATCATAAACGTGAACAACAATTTATTAAAAAAATAAATAAATAAATAAATAAATAAAACAGAAATTGTATTCTTTTATGGTTAATTCTAACAATTTCTAGTCGCTCTGTGAAAAGTGGGAGAGAAAACCACTACTCTCGTGAAAAAGCTTGCTTCCCAAGTTACATCACATTCTGTAGATGTCTTTATAAGAAAGTGAAAATTAAATTAAAATGAGAAAAATTCAGAAATGATACACTGGTGCGCTCCAGTACGCATTTTTAATGAGTTCCCACGCGTTCCATCTAACATGTAAAAATTCACTAAAATCAAAGAAGTATGGAAACTGTGTTCCCGTGCATCCCCATGCAAATTAAATCCTGTTTTTTAATTCTATTAATGGTTCTTGAGATTATAAATAATGAACTTAGTGGTCCGTGGCATTTTAAATTGTGATTTTAGTGGTCCGTGAAGTTGAAAAAAGTTGACGACACTGCTTAGATCACATATAAGGTAAACGCACCAGTAGTGGACACTTTTAAACTCGGAAAATAAGCTACCTAAAAATTCTGAAGATTCGAGCAATGTTCAGGAAGGGAGTTATAGTTCTTTACTGTTAAACCCTTTAACAAAAAATAATTCCGGCCATTAGTTTTAAAATAATATTAGTTTAACTAAAAAAATTTGCTCTTTTTGTCATTTTGACGTTTTCTTCTTATCACTTTGAATAAGGAAATGAAATTTTATTTGCTCGCTCTCTGCTTGCTTTTAACAGATTTCTTCTACCTTTCGGTTTCATATGACTAAAATAAATATGCAGAATTCATTTATTGTGCTCTTTTTTAAATCTTGTATTAACACATAGTATTTTTCTGGGTGTCCACTACTGGTGCCAAAAAATGTCATCAGGACAAATAGTGGAAAGCCCTGTCCACTACGCGCTCATGTGACTTTCAATGCCAGATCCAGTAGTGGACATAATTCTGTAATCTAGTAACTTTAGAGTTGAATTTTAAAGCAAAAATTCAAAAGGGTCCACTACTGGAACAAAAAAGGGTCCGCTACTGGGTTTTTAGTGTGTCCATTACTGGCTCATTTTAAGCTCTTCAGATTTTTTATTTTTTACATAAATAAATGCTACAATTAGCAATTTTCATAATACAGTAGTGTTAAGAAAGAGTTAGTAAAGGTCTGAAATATTAATTATTTTTTGAAACTCTAAAATTTAGGAAATTACACAAAAAATAGCCGGAAAATATCCTTAAAGTGTCCACTACTGGAGCGTTTACCTTAATTCACAAAAATTCGGACAATTAGTATTTTGAGTTTACATTGCTTATTTGAATACATTTCAGACTATCATACTGTACGAAAATAACGCAAACTTTAACCGAGAGATTCGATGTTAAATATTTCAAAAATACTTACCGATGAATCGATATTTCTAAAGACATAATGAAAAATAAGTTTACGCAAAATAAAGGAAACCGCGAACATGGTGCTGGTGTTCTCTTTAAAAAGTCCAAATAGGTGTCCAAAGAATGGGATCACAAAGTTAGTCAAATTCAGCAAAATGTCAGTCTATGAAGACTGAGCTGATGGTGTGTTCTTAGATCTTAATAAACACACGAAAATTCGATCTGTAAAGATGTTAAACGATCGAAATTAAGGATCTTATAGTAAAACTACAAAATTGGTTTAACCAAATACGCTTTTAAACTAGTTGGCATAGGTGGACTCTGCTCAATTCCCCATCATATTTATGTTCTCATAAATTTCTAGTGCGAGACATATTATAATCATGTTAAAAGAAAGGAATTTGACCAAAGCTTGATATAGTGACAGAATGAAATCCCCGCCTAATAGGCTATCCACCGTTAACTTCGATATATATATCTTATTCTAATCTATAAATTTATTTTACCAGGGTCCATTCCGTTGTTTAGTTTTCATGCTACTATTTCCAATGCAATAATCCTCAAAATTCATATTTATATGAAAAATTTACAATTTCGCTATGTTGATAAAATCGTAAATTACGAATGATTTACGAAATTTTCCTATTAGAATATTTGTATTCAAGCATGTTCAAACAAATATCATAAATGTAATTTTGAAGTTGTCTAATGTATTTATGATCCTCAAAATGGAAGTTTATGCTCAATTTTGCCTTATTCTGACATGTTAAGTAAATCGTAAATTCTAAATAACTTACGAATTTTTTAAATTGGAAAAATCATAGTCTATGATATTCATGCCAGTATCCTACATAATATTTCGAAAGTGGTTTGACATCTTTACGTTGAAAATATCCCTCAAGATTGACGTTTATGTGAAATTTGGCTCTATGCTGCCATGTTAAGAAATTCGTAATTTTCCAATAACTTACGAAATTTTTATATTGGAAAATTCATAGTCATTTATATTCATGCCAGTGTTCTAAATAATATTTCAAAAGTAGTCTGACATCTTTACGATGAAAATATCTCTCAAAATTGACGTTTATGTGAAATTTTGCCCTATACTGCCATGTTATGAAATTCGTAAATTTCCAATAACTTGCGAAATTTTCAAAGTAGCGCATTTATAGTTACTAATGTTCATTCCGGCATCAAACCTGATATTTTAAAACTGGTCTGACATTTTTAGAGTAAAAATTTTCCATTTAATGCACGTTTAAGTGAATTTTTGTCCTATTCTCCCATGTTAAGAAAATCGTAAATTTCTCATAACTTACGAAGTTTTTTAATTCGAATGTTGCAAATGAATAGGGTTCTTGCCAGTGTCGAAAGTAATATTTAAAACTGATTTGACCTCTCTGCGATCATTTGTTCGTGAGATATCGTGTTAACAGACTAACAAACTAACGGACTAACACACTGACACACTAACGGACTGACACACTAACAGGCACCCTACAGACAGACACCATACAAATTTTGTCATTTTCGGATTGCTTACACCTGAAAACATGTAAAAAAGTTAAAAAACCGAGGTCAAAAATTTTCACGATTACCTAAGTTCCCCATACCTATAGTATGATGGGGAACTAATAACTATATCGCTTTTGAAATTCTTTAATAGCAAAATTCCAAACGCAAGTCAACTGAGATTTAATGAAAATCCGAAGAAAGATTGTTTCAACAATACATGTAAACAATCTCAACAATGTGTTCAGTTCCATTCTTGTAAATAAGTTTCCATTCTTGATTTTTCATAATATCATTACCCGCATTGTTACATCACAACATAAACAAAGCCACCAGAAAAAAAAAAAAAAAAAAAAAAAAAAGAAAGAAAGAAAGAAAGAAAGAAAAGAAAAAAAAAAAAAAATCTGGAGTGACTCCACTCGACTTTCCGAACATTGAGTAATTAACGGTTTTGTAGATAAAATAAAGTAAGAGGAGTTGTTGAATAAACAAAAGAGAGAAAATTTTAATAGGGTGTTTGAGTATTTTTCTCCATATAGTACACGATGTTTAATTTAACACTACTGAACTTTGAGCCCATGGATCATAATGATAAAGAATTTTTCGTTGTGTCCCTGTAAAAACCTATAAATGCTAGATTCATTAATATGCTTATAGTTGGTGCAACTGTGACGTACAACATGCGTACAATTTTTTTTGCTCAGATTAATAAAGCGTTTAGACGCTATCACACTTTTAAAAATTTGGCCCCATAGGCCATAATGATAAAGAATTTTTCTTTATGCCCCTGTAAAAAAACTAAGTGCTAAATTCACCAAAATCTATACAGTTCGTGCAACTGTGACCTATAACATGTGTACAAATGTTTTGCTCAGACTAATAAAGCGTTTAGATGCTATCACACTTTTAAAATTTGGCCCCATATGCCACAATGATAAAGAACTTTTCTTGGTGTCCCTGTAAAGAAACTATAAGTGCTAGATTCACCAAAATCAACAGTGTTCGTGCTACGGTGACTTACAACATACGTACCAACTTTCAGCTCATTCGAGCAAAGCGTTTAGACGCTAGCGTGTTCACACACACACACACACATACATACATCATCGTAAAAATAGTGAAAACGGACTCAAAGGACCTCGAAACGTATAGATACATCAAAATCTCAAATTCGGATTTTTGACATGATTACAATACTTTCCTCACTATAGTGTTCGGAAAGTAAAAAATGTACAAAAATTCTGTCAAAGACCGAATTTAGTTTAGTACGGAAGACTATTAATTTCAATCTGTAATTTTTTTATTATTATTATTATTATTATTTTTTTTTTTTTTTTTAATCTCATTTTTCGACCGTAAAACTGGGCCACATACTTTTTAAAATGACTGAAATTAAATAAAATGAAGTTTTAACACTTAAATTTCATACTTTAATTAATTAAAAGAAATCTAATTGTCATTTCACTCCTGGATAAAAAAAAAAAAAAAAAAAAAAAAAAAAAAATCGCCCCTTTCATTTAGTACCGAATTTTTAATGATAGGACTGATATTTGTTTTGGTGTTACACAAAACTGGACTAAAAAAAATTGGCGACGGCGTTTTTATCCAGATTGAAACTAATAGTCCTCCTAATCCTATAAATTAAATTTCATAAAAATGTATATATATATATAAATTCACGATAGTCTGTTACATAACATAGAAAAGGAATCTGGCACGCATGCGCACATACATTTGGCAGCAAAGTTATTGAAGCACTAGCAATATAATTCATATTTAAAAGATGTGCACCTAATACGGTTTTTTTAAGCAAATATTTGCCGAGTCATGATTTTAGTCTTTATGCTATTTATAAAAAAGCAAACTGATGATAAAAATTAGCGATCAAACTATATATATATATATATATATATATATATATATATATATATATATATATATATATGAATGTGGGCTTCAGTAATTTTGCTGCTAAATACACGCAATGTGCCCACCTCTCTGATGGCCATTTGTAATACATATTGGCTAATAGCTAATTTATAAACTTACTAATTTTTTAATTTATGTGATTTGAAAGGGGCGAGGAGCCGCTCACCACTCTATGGGCAGTGTCGGGCGATTCTGGCTATGCTAGGCCCCTCCTCCAAAACGTTTATTAAAAAAAAAAAAAAAAAAAAAAAAAAAAAAAAATGCAAAGGCCGCCAGAGATAGATTATGTGATTATAATTACCCCTATAAACAGCAAGCTACAGCTAAAACGGCAAAGAGCATTGCCATCCAATTTGATATGGAGACTATTCAACAGATGCGCACAAGGAATGGGGGAAAAAAATGCTTAGCACAAAAAATGCCCATTAGCTGGCGCTTTGCATGGGAAAAGAGTAAATTTAGCTAGTGGAATGACCCAAGCGTGATCGAAAGTTAATCAATAAATGTTCAAACTGATTGTACATTTCGTATGAGTCATTTCTTTTATCACAGTTTCCCTTTTTTCCAAGTAAAGTGACACCTAGCGGAAATTATAGAATTCTTTCGTTCATTTATTCCTTTATCCCATCTCATGAATCATCTAAGTACATACTATGTACATTTAGAGGCAATCCTTTCGCCACTTTTAGTTCTAGGATACAATTTGTAGAAGAATTTTAATTAGAATAGTATTAGAATAGTATAATATTAAAATAATATTAAAATAATATAATAGTTATAATTGACTACACCTAAATTTTGTTTTTCTAATGAGATAGGTTTATTTTAAACTCCTTAAATCAATAAATAAAATGTCTAGAGAATTACAACTTTTAAACATTTATCCAACTGTTTAAACTTAAAAAAATAAAATAAAATAAAAATATAAAAATATTCTAAAAAATACAAAAAAGAAAATATCCTAACTCAAAAAATTTATTGTATTGTATATGAAACATAATATATACAGTGAAAATACACACATATCAGTAAAATTATTTTATGTATAAAAGTATGTATAAACAATAAAGTGTATTTACGATGAAGTTAAGGTACAATCTGTAAGTGACATTAAGCACTAAATTAAACAGTACCGTACTGTACTGAATAAAAGATAAAACAAAAGAAACATATTCTTTATATATATATATATATATATATATATATATATATATATATATATATATATATATATATATATATATATATATATAAGAATATGTTTCTTTTATACATAAGCAATCATTTCTTATTGCTTCTTGTTGTGAAAACACTTTCTCTTATCCCGCCTTCTTTATACTTTATACATTATACTTTTATCTTTATTTTTAATTTTTAACATAAAACTAATGTAACAAAGAGTTCAAATTTCTTTTTACACTTTGATCATGACTTTGGGGCAGGAGAGTCCACTCGGGTCTTGGATGGAAGAGTACTGTTTGATGAGGCGTTCGATTTCCTGAGCCTGAAACGAGAAGGAAAAAGAAATATATATTAAAATGAAGAAATGTTGCGTTTTTAGTAGAATATATTATCTCTTTAATGATGGTACGGTTAGAAAACAAGATTGACCTAACTAATTGGGACGCCTACTAATTTTCCTGTACTGATACATAAAAAAAGGCATTTAAAAGAGAATTAGTATTGAGTCACTGTTAAAAATGGTTTCTTAAAAATGAGCTAAAGTGTTTCAAAATAGCTTCGAAACAATATATACTTAAATTTGAAAACCCATGTACTCATTTTTGAGTACATGTCAAACATGGAGATATTGGGATTCTTATTGGTTAACCACATTATTGAGCATGTCAATATTCTCAAAAATGAGTACATGGTTTCTCAAATTTAAGTATACATTGTTTCGGAGGTATTTTGAGATAATTTAGCTCATTTTTAAGAAACCATTTTTAACAGTGAGTTGGAAGAAAACTGGTAAGAAATATAGAACTATTTTCTGAGACACCTACTGTAACCCAATTAGGACGGCTATTAATTTTTCTGTAGTAACTAAATGTTGCATACAAAAGGGCATTTTAAAAGAAGTTTAATATAGAAAATCTTATGCAAATCATTACAGCTATATCATTTAGGTCGGTCACTTTCGGTCCCAGTTCCAGATTTTTTTTCACCAAAACTAGACGAAAACCAATGAGCCTATATTAATTTAAAAATTACGTTGTTCTGTTTTTTCCCCTTTATTTTTTTGGAGGTATAGTAATCAAAAGATTGCACACACACACACCAATCCATTCCATAAACTTTTTCTTTTCTTTTATTCAAATAAGATCTTAAAACATGTCAATCAGCTGAAAATTGAATATAAAAATTTTTTGACTGAATGGACTCTTCCCAGTTTTGTCTGCTCAATCATGTGATAGAGGAAAACGAATAATCGAATTCTGAGAATCGAATTCAATTAAATATTATTCTTAAGAACAAAAATGTTAATATTTAATATAAAATAAAATAAAAATAATATTGTGCATTTGTAAACAGTAGAATAGTTGTATTAGTAAATTTAATATATATATTTTTTTAATACTTTATGTGTTTATTTATTTTGAACTGTAAGAATCGATTTTTGTATGCTCTGGTGTAACTGTTACATTAACTGATTTAACAATAAATAATAGCTTGTTCTTGTGGAATGTTTACGGATTATAATTTGAAAATTTAAAATATTTTCATTTAATTTGATTGCATAAAGGTGTTACAACAAGTCAATTAACTTAGTTACTGGTCTAAATGGATTTACGCAGTACGATATTGCACTGTCACTGATTTAAGTACCAAAAATCAGAGTATGTAACATGTCCTTCATCAACATCAATAACAAATATAAACTAAATGATGATTGTAAATGTATACAGCAAACAAAAGATGATGAATAATGGTATAGAGTTCTAACAGATGACGTCACGAGCATGTTTGCTGAGGGACAGTTGACCCCACTGACCCATTTTATCATTGCGGAATAGTGTTACAAATTTATTGTAACACAGTGTTGTAAATGTATTTGTAAAAGAATAAAAAAAATCGACTACTACGCTTCCAAACGCATGGAAAAATTAGCATTGTCCTTCAGCAAAGTACGGTTGCTAAGAAGAAAGTCACGTGGTTGTTAGAACTCCATAAAATGGATTAAAAATTATGATGCATAAAAAAATAACAAAATACGATTGATCAAAAATAAGAATAGAAAAATGTTATTTCAGCAATCGCTCTAGATAAACAAGACTTCGTCTGCTATTTATTTTTCCTCTATCACGTGACCTCTGACGTCAGGTGGGAAGAGCCCAGTGAATTTTTGACCAGAAAAATAAATAAATAAATAAATAATAATAATTCAAATTTTTGAGCATATAACAGAGCTACATTCAAACAGTATTTTATAGCGTTTCCATTATAAAACTTGGAAAATTCAGCTGGTGGCTCCTGGTTTCCGAAGACTCTTCAGAAAAGCAGTGAATACAATTTCTCAAAAACGAATGAACCGATCTTATTAAAATTTTACATATTTCTTCAAAATAGAATTGACTAGTAAATTTTAATCACATTAAAAGCTGAGACAGACAATATGCACTAAAAATATACAATTTAAAACAATAAAAACACAAAACACAAATTTAAACGTTTAGAGTCTTTTACAGGCTCCTCATCAGTAAAAAACATCAAATGTAAATGCAGAGAAGAACGACAGACTTTCATTAAGTGAGTACAACGTATTCATCGGGAACTGCGCATGCCTCATTAAGTGGCGAAAAATGTTGATTTGTGTACCAGCCCTCCAGGAAAATTCTTGAGTGATAATTTAAACGCAGTTAGACATGATTATTTTAGTACTGTTGAAATCAGGTAAATGGTCAGTTTCTATGGCATGCGGTACTATTTTCGAACGTATATCACGGTTTTTGGAATTTGTTTTTTGTTCTTTAATTCGAGTATGAAGAATAGCATAACGGCCAGTTATGCTATTCTTGAAGAATAGCATAACGGCCAATAATGAGTAACGGCCAGTTTGACCAATATAAACAGAACTACAAAATTTACAAGGGATATTATAAATAACACCTGTACGGGAAAAGGGGGGGGATAACTGTTTTAAAATTAGAAAGGAAATTACGAATTAAAAATTGGGGTTTATAGAAAACAGGTAAATTAACAGTGCGTAATATTTTAAATATTTTAGAATTGACTAGTGCTTAAACAAAGAATTTCTCTTCCTTCCTTTCTTTTTTTTTTTTTTTTTTCGATTACAACTTACTTTACAAGATTATACGTAGGGGGAAATGTGCCGAAAATCGTACTGTTTTTTTTTCCATACAACTTTGTCAAAAATTCAAATTTCAATTAAAGAAGAAAAAAAAAATTCTTTCGCTCAAGCACTAATCAATTCTATTTTGAAAATTTCAATAAGATTGGTGCATAAAATTGGTGTCTTTGAGAAATTGTGTGTCCTGTTTTTTTTTTTTTTTTTTTTTTTTTTTTTTTTGAAGGCTCTCCGGAAACTAAGCCTTACCGGCTGAATTTTTCCAAAATTTGTAAAGAAAATTTTTAAAAATACTGTTTAAATTTCACACTTTTATATGCTCAAAATTCTGAATAAAAAACTTATTATATTAAAAAAATATTAGAGAAAGTATGTATTTTTTTTTTTTTAAGCTTTTGAAACTCACGTAACACCTTAAGCATTTCGCTACTGCATGGTCAAATGGCTTGCTGATTTTTACCCTTATTTTACAGAGGCACACAAAATAATTCGGATACATTATATAAACACGCGAAGTTGGTGAGACATGCTAAAATACAATTATAAATTTTCTTATTGTTTATTGACTGAGTTATTCATTTATTCAAACGCCTAGTAATCAGAGTCTGACTAAGGCAGGGGCATACGGGGCAGTTGCCCCGGTCCCCCACTGAAGTGGGGGGCCCCCAAATCGAATAGAAAGTTTATTTTACGTTTCCTTCTTTAATGAACTTTTTTAAAACAAAATATCAGCACAGTGTAAAATCCGGCTTAATTGAGCCATCGTAATTGCGAAAATTTTGCTGAATTCCGTCCTAATATCAGCAAGGATATGAATTTTTCGCAGCTACATGACAAAGTCAACAATCGGAAATAAAATGGACAGAACTATATTTCGTCTGACCATTGGAGGGGGGGGGGGTTGTAGCTATTTTAGGTTCTAGTCAATTTTCTTTTTATATATCTATAATGAGGTGAAAACTTCAAATACCTCCATAAAGTTCGGTTCTTCATTACTGAAGTAGTGAAGCCGAGGGGGCCCCCAAAGAAGTTTTTGCCCCAGGCCCCAATTAGGCTACGTCGGGCCCTGCTAGTAATAAATGTTGAGCAAGTCTAATGTAGCCACTCCTTAGACTGTGTCGCCAATTACTATCTTGCACAACAGTAGCACGACAGTAAAGCCTCAACCCACGCCCATTTAACTTCAACCTCCATCAAATATTTTGATATTTTAAAATTGCAGAATACATTTATGCATAGATCATAGTATGAAACACGTAATTGAGGGCTTCTCACATTTATTTGTTTAAGGGTTGTCACATGTACACAGCTGGTCAATAGATTATCAAGATATCAAGTGATAGCAACTGTTTTGTTCATCATGAATTATATTTGAGGTTTTTTTTTTTTTTTTTTCTTGTGGCTTTAGCTTAATTTTTTTTTTTTCGCTTTTAATAAGTACGCTTACCCAGGTAAAAAAATAAAATAAAATAAATAATAAATAAAACATAAAAACTGCAGGTATTTTGGACTTACTGTAATATTTTGCAGTCATTTTGAAAAAAAAAAAAAAAAAAAAGTTTCCTTCAAGAAATATTCAGTTTTTTAAAATTTTCATGCAGGTTTACCTAAAATATCCGTTTGGAATTTTTAAAAAGTCCGAAATACCTGCAGGTTTTCTGAAGAAACCTTTAAAAAATGTTTTGCTGATTTTTTTACATGGGACATTTTTACACATAAGTGATAAATTTTGCTAATGTCACGCATTCTTTGTTGTTGCTCATCACATTTGATAGACCATAGCAGCAGATAAAAAAAATTTTTTTTAAAACACCAATAAAGTGGCAAATCGCTAGGCTGGAAAACTGGCGTCTTCTAGAAGCAAAAAAGTTGATGGCTGATGCTTCACCTGCATTTTTATAAGGGCTCTAGGTAGGGACAGATTTTGATACAATTTAGTTGTAATGGTTTACTCACGTGACCCACTTGGAGGCGAAGAGTTTTCTTGAAATGCGTGTCTCCCAATTCGACTTCGGCCTCTTCTGTCCCTTTCAATGGTAGGAAGCGGGCTGCCGAAAAACTGAAGCGCCATAGAATTTCCTATAGAGGGGAAAAGAAAAAACTTTCTTGAACAAAAACTATAAAAATCCATAAACGGTACGTACACTGAGGATCCATTGCATTATAATTGCCCTTCACCTACATCAATGAGCGCGTCCAATGACAAAATTACAGCATATGTGCGGCTGATGCTGTGGTATATAAAGCATCCATGCATTGTCTTTTTACAGGTAGAGTGTATAACGACCTAATGAGAAAAGCAGTTGGTTTAACAGATCTTAATAAAAGTCACATCGTTATCAGAACATCGATTTCAGAAACGACGTGTTTGCTAGGCTGTCCACCAACAGACATTTTAAGCATTTATCGAAAATATGGAGGGTGAAATGCTTAGTGGTTTGTCGGCCACAACGCATTGATCTTAAAAGAGAGCGAAAATTGTTACACATTACTGAATGGCTACAGTGATCAAAACACCGCAGCTACAACTGTGGTGACCCAGAAGGTATGTCTCAATCCACAGTGCAGCGTACACTGCTGCGTATGGGCCTACGTAACCGGTGGCCAATTCATGTATCTGCGCTTATAGCACGTCATGGCCAACAGCGTCTACAATGAGATAAGGTCGGATCTTGACCATTAAATAATGGAAGTAAGTCTCCAATTAATCACGCATGTTTTCTGGTCAATCGCACTTACAGGCAAGTGAGAATATGCCGATTTTCAACGAAAACACATGCACTCGCTTGCACAATTGGCTAGATGTAAAGCGGTGGCGGCGGTATTATGATGGGAACGATGTTTACATAAACCGCATCCCCATAAAACTGGTTTTTAATATATAGAATGTTTGATAGACAGTGCATTCACAAAAACCTTGACGGCTTTAATTTCTTAATTATCAATTTTTAATCATATATTTTAAACTGCAAAGTTGCGTTAAAAAAAAAAAAAAAAAAAAAATTTAATCAATTAAAATATACAGAAATAACTAAGATTAATTACTCAAGAATTACAAAAATAAAATTTTTACAAGCCCCCATATAAAAAAATATATCCAATGAGTGAAATGTAGAGCATACACTAATGGTGTGTAGATTTTTTTGCATTTATCATAAAATGTGTCAAAGATATGTTATGAAAAAATAAAAAGATTTAAACCAATTTCTAAACTGTGGAAATAAAGTCTCCGTTCAAGAAAGGTTACTGGTGATCATTTTCGGGAGTTATATTCAAATTAAGAATAAATAATGTGTAAATAAACACCTAATTTGCGATTAATCCAACAACAATTTTGCTTAAACGTTTCTAATACTTTTTAGTGTACAGTGCTGAAACTTTGTACATCGCCTTTTTTGGCTATGGGGCACTTTCAATCATTAAAAGTTTTTTTTTTTTTTTAATAGAGATCATATAAATATTTTAATTTTGTAATTCTTCAACCTGAATCCCCTAAAACGTTTGATCGTTTTATAACATCCTGTACATCCTCGCGCATCTCTGTAACTTGCATAGATATAGGGCGTGTTCAGTAGAGCGCCCGATCCACGACCGGTCGAAAGATTCCGAGCCAAAGCGTTCAGTGGTGTCGACCGATCCAGAGTTACATCGTTCAGTGGAATGGACCGATCTCGACCGGTCGTGGATCAGAAAGCCCAGAAAAATTTCTTGATCCATTGGGTCACGTGATGGATCAAATGCGCAATAGATTGAAAATCAGGCTCTGATTGACATTACGCAGTGAAAACCTGAACAATAAACATCTGTTTTTGACAATGATTGTTTATTTGTTTGATTAGCTGAGGATTAATACAGATGTACCTATTTATATGCACTGTTTGTGCTGTAGAAAATAAGGTAAGTAATTCCATAAAATGCTAAACTATATTATGTTTATTTATTTATTGTGTAAAAAAGATTTTTTACGTAATAACGATTTTCGATACGTAATTTTTTTTGTTGATGAACGTAACATTCAAACATAAAATTAAAACAAAAATTTACACAATTTTAATTGAAACAAAATAAAATATATTTTTTTAATTCGGACGCTATCATATTTTGTTAATTTAATATATAAAAATAAGCTGGGAAAAAATATATTTCTTTTTTTTTCAGACAAAGCTTTTCATTCATGCGATTGTTTTTTGTTTACAAATAGAAAAGTTTGTAAACGATTGTATTTTTTACCTTTAAAACAATAAGTTAGCTATAAGTAAATAAATTAAAATCCTTCCACATATTTTTAATTTAGGTAAAAATAAGTTTAAGATGTCAATTATTAAATTTAATAAACAAAACAGACTGTAAAAAGAGTAGCTATAAAATTATGCAGTGTTGTTTACATTGCTAGTTTATTTTAATATTCGGTCGGTAATAAGAGAAAAAGCTCTTTATATTGATTCATAAATCGAAGAAGAAAATAAGATTATTTTTTATATAAATCCATTATATTAACTGAACAGCATATTTCATATTTTATATAATTTATTTATTTATTTATTTTTTTCAAAAACGTTTTTGTTGTACATTTCTGTTCATAATAAAATTCGAAGAGAAAGAAAGGTGTTTTAAGTGTTCATTTAAGATAAATCTACTCTGCTCCTTTAAAAATAAATGTAACGTAACATTCTTAACATTTTCATGATTAAAATTTATACGTGAATTTAGAAAAATCATAACCAAAGTAATGTATATTAGTAATTTGTCAGTACAATCAATTAATAGCTTCTTATTTTTTGTTAGCAGAGTACAGAATTCTACCTTAATAAGAAAGAAGTAAAACTGTTATTGCATAAAAGATCTTTCTTTCTTTCTTTTTTTTAAGAAAAAACGTAATATAGTTTAGTATTTTATGGAATTACGTATTAAAAGTCCAGACAAAATAAACAACAGAAATACAATAAATAACTTGTAATACAGGTCAAATTGCATAGATGGCGCTGCTCCTATCACGTCAAAATTGTTCCAAAGCGTTCAGTAGATTCCTGGCCCGATCCAAGACCGGTCCAGGATCAGTGACGTCATCGCCCGGTCGCATTGATCCATCTCGGGCGCTCTACTGAACACGCTCATAGTAATAAGACATAGATTGATCATTGAGGGGGAAAAAGTGATTCCTTTTCATTTGGGAAAAGACGGTCATTTTACTCTTTTATTGATGTTTTCCCCAAGTATACACTGGAATACACAAATAATTTAGCATATAAAATTCATGTACTAAAAGAGAATAAAAAAAATTCCAGATATCCATTTTTCTTTATTTTCGTTTTCCTTTTTTTTTTTTTTTTTTTTAACTATACTCTAGTATACTCATGTCTGCACAAAACTGACCTTCTTCCTTTCAGCATTTATTATTATACTTCTTTGAGATAAAATCGTCTGCATTCATCATGAAAAATAATTTTAGTGAATTATAATTTGTACTGCGTAAATTTGTATAGGATTAAATATAGAAGAAATTTTTGTGGTGCCACAACATACTAGTTATATATTAAAACTTCCACGGCTGCTAACTACATTTAAAAGAATTTTGAGAATTCAGTATTACTTACAAATAAAAAATATTAAAAGATATTAAAATTTTAAAAAAGTATTCCATCAAATATAAAGACAATAATTATTTCATTATAATAACAAAGGAACTGATTATAAAAATTACATTTTTCATAAATTACTTGAATATAACTTATTTATGAAAACTTATTCCATTTCTTTTCATACATTTGTTCGAACACTTAAAAGCCCCGCAATACTTCAGTATTTTCAAAATTCATTAACATTCTATTCTATTACTATTTTCGAGTTTTATACTCTCTAATGGCTGATGCTAAAAAACTTTTTCGGCATCAAAAATCTTTGCTCGTTAACATGGGGATGATAGATCTATATAAATTACTATATCTATGGTAATTGTCGTATCTACAGGCCCTGATTACCCAATAGGCACAAGAAGCATGTGCTGCCCCTGGAAAATTTTGAAAAGACCCCAAATTAAGCAAAAAAAATGGGCCCCGAATTGTAAGCTTGTGGTCTAAAAGCATATCTGATTGCAAAACGTCACAGTCCTACCTGACTGCACAACTACCATTTCTAGATTATATAGGATATAGGCTAATAAAGCTTTTACACATTCATTTATAATGGAATAATTTCATATTTTGTAGTAATATAGGCTTTTACCAGTTTATATCTTGGTACAAAAATCAAGTGAATTTGCTTATGTTTTAAGCGAATTTACTTGTCCTCAATTCCAGGTAACTAAAAAATTTAATGAAAAATTTATAAATTTAATGAAAAATTTATAAATTTTTCAAGATGTTTGTATGAGTCTTTAGACCAAGACGTCAGTGGGGGCCCCCAAATGGATTTGTGCTTCCCCTCAATTGTAAGGTTAATCGGGCCCTGCGTATCTAAAATCAATATTTAAGAAATTAAAACCGAGGTTAAGATTTTTAGAACACTCTGTGCATATAGAACCGGCAGTCTGTGACACATACATTGATAGCATATTATGTAGGAAAAAATACGACTTTATTAATGCTTTAATGTTCTCTGTATATTTTCTTTATAAATTTCTAAACTCATTTCAAAAATAACTATTGCATAGCTGCTAATATTTCTAATTTTATCTATTACCAGAGCCGCCAACCTAATCCGGCAAATTGCTAGTACCGCCCCTTTTTCTACACCAGTCATTTCTTAGAGTTTTTTTCTTCTTAATTCGTCGCAAATATATTTGAAGAAAATTATTTTAAAAATTAAGTGGTGTAGAAAAAGGGGCGGTACTAACATTTTGCCGGATTAGGTTGGCAGCTCTATATTACATATATTTTCGACGATTAAATAAATTGAAAACATTTATAAAAACTTTCCGGTGTGAAGTCTCACGTGAAAAACACCTGTGCAATTAGACACACATAACTGATCCCATGTATGTGAAATGGGAAAAAATAGCTTTTGTAATTTTCAAGAAGTTTTGAGTTTGAGTGAAACATTTATGTTAACCTGATTCAACTGAAATAATAAGTAATTTAAAAAAGAAATTACAAAGTAAACACTGTAAATTGCAAAAACTCACGACAGTTGTTTCTAGTCAAAGTAATAGCACGCCCTTCCATAAAATGAAAAAATGCACGTGTGCATCATCAAGGCAACAAGGTGCACTCGCGCCTATTAAGATATTTAAGGCGACTTCTACATTGCGTAACATTCAGCTGAAGGCCCATTGAGCCAACAATCTGAAAAAAATTATGAAAATTGACAAAGGATATAAATCGATAAGTAAACGCTTTTAATAGCTTTAATAAAAGCTTTAAAAAAAGTAATAAGCTTTATTAAATAATTAAGCTTTAATAAAAGCTTTTATAAGTAAACACTATAAATTACAAAATCTCTTTTTTTCGAAATAATAAAGCAAAATATTTCATCGGGAAAAAAAAAAAAACAGTAAGCACAGGTGTAGCATAGACGCAGCAACTATTCTTAACTATCCTTTAATTATTTCAATCAAAAATAATTTCTACTTTTTTTTTTTTTTTTTTTTTTCTTTTTTTTTTTGCTGTTGTTGTTCTTTTAAAAGTTCTTATAAGATTTTTGGCTTAGCATCATTCAACATCAGGTAATAAATTCGGAACACATAAAAGCAATTATTTCTTTAAGTCAATCGTACAGGCGTATCTTGTAGCCGAATGGATAGCGCCTTCACTTGCCAAGGTTTTGGGTTCGAATCCCGATTCTGGCATAAATATTTGTAGTAGCTCGGAATCTATTTTAAGCCACAGATCCCGGTCTAATGAGCTTTAATCTGCAAACTATTGACTGTAGAGAAATATTGACACCCCAAAATCCAAAAGACCTTTTAGCAGTCTAAACAAGAATATCGTGATAAAATATCGTACAAATGAAAATTTAAAGCACTTAGAAATAAAATTCATTTTTTATTGTTAGAGGGATTTTTCTTAAACACGTTTCATCATTCCAAAATTTGTGGGCTTCCAAGTAAAAGAAGCTTTGATAAATTATAACAATCATCTTATTCGGAAAAAAAAAAAAAACTGGCTTAGTATAGCATGAAAGATAAAATGCACGCAACAGCTACACTTGTGCTTATTTTTATTTACTTTTTTACTTGATGAAGGGTTTTATTTTATCTTTTCGAACTGAAACAAATGTTTATTTATTTATTTATTTATTTATTTTTTTGTTACAATTTATGGTGTTTTCTTACAATGGTTTCGTTCATCATTCGGTGGGTGATGTCACCTCAATTTAAACGATTTCGTTAGTTATGACTGGATTTTGCGAGGCAGAGTTAATTGCTCATCAAAGGGTTAATATAAAATGTACCTCCTGTCGAACTCTTCGTTAGTTCTGTTTTACTTCTTGTTTTCTCTTATGCGTTACCAATAGACTGAAATGAAGGATTTCGCCTTTGAATTTCATTAAACAAACCTTACTTAATACAATGTACTTACATGAGTTTCAAGGTGCAATATGTTGATTCCAGACTTATTAACGGCCAGTATGTATTCCTCTTCGGTGGTGTCTTCATACATCTATAAGAAAGAAAATGCGTTTTATTTTATTAATCTACATTTACAGGGAGATTCCAAAAATTGTGGACAAACTCTCAGTTGTATTGACACTTACGAAGCTTTCGCTATATATATATATTTTTTAATAAAATCAAGAATCAATGAATTCCAATATATTCTCAAGTTATTAAAAAACAGTATTTACATGTATCATAGAGAACTATATATATATTTTTCTTTTACGTGCACAATTATAAAATTTCTGCTGCAATCAAAGCGGTAACGTTGCCGTTGTGATTACAGTTCTCGAGCCTACTTTGTTTCGCCTGACGAAAGATCGTGTTTTCTTTCGACCTGAAACAATTGTTGGGAATTTCTTGCATTTTATGAAGTTTATTCAAAGTTTTGTATACTTATATAAAAATTTTACAAATTCAGCTATTTTATTTATTTATTTTTCTAATTTACAATGCTTTGATTGATTCGACGTGCGTGATGCATTTTGAATGTTTACGACTTTGATTTCATGTTTTAAGTGAAACTCATATCACGATGATTTTCTTTTATCGCCTGTTATTTCATAAAATTTTGGTTGCAGTAAAATTTCTAATTTTTTTTCAATACAGTCCAAGGACTGGGTTAAACTTGTCTTGTAAATTTTCTTTTAAATGTTAAAAAGGAAACTTGTTTTTAGGATATAAATGTTTTTGTGTGGGTGCAAATTTTCGGAACGTTGTTAATAAATGTCTTTGTTTGTTTGTTTGTGTGTGTCATGTCTTTTTCAATCTGCGAATGAGTTATAGATTGTAGTGGTTTAACCACTGTGTAATTTTCTAGTAACCTATGGAACAGTTTAGACAACAGCCCCAGCAGCTATAGTTCTCAATGAATACTCCCTACAACAACAACAATGTGTTTTGCAATGTACTTACCTTTACTGCAAAAAAGCAAGATCCAAACAGAGTCCACTTCTGAAGAAGTTCTAGAAAAAAAAAAATATATATATATATAATTTATAACTCATTTTATGAGTAACATCATTTGTTTAATTATATATTTTGATTAATACCTAATTTATTTATGTAATAATACTTTCACTTACAAATAAACCTGTGATGATCAGGTAATCAATCAAATAAAGTAATTAGGGTCAATGATTGAAAATTCTTGAAACGATGAAATTTGTGAATGTTATTTTTTATAAACAGATCTAAAATCGGTCTACTCCTAATAGGGCAAAAAAAAAAAAAAAAAAAAAAAAATGTTACTGTAATATTTAATGAGTTTCAGGCGAATATATTGGATAAATTAAAAATTAAAAACAATCTTGTTAAAGTATGTTAATGAGTAATGGATATAATTACTGAAGATTAGTGAATAACCCTATATAATTCAGTTATTTTGACTAAAATTTGGACCAGTATACTCCCGATTATTCGTAGAATGGAGTGGCACGGGCTCCGCGGATGATAAAGTCGCAGATAAACAGCAAAATGTCTGAAAATGGGGAGCAAAGAAGATAATATATATATATATATATATATATATATATATATATATATTAATTATAGCTCAAAAATTTGATTGTATTGTATACAAAACATAATACAAACAGTGAAAATATTCACAATATAGTAAAAGTATTTGTATTTTACTAACAAACCAGAGTTCTCACAAAAGAAAATTTGAATGTCGCACAATTTTTATAGATTTTTTAAAAAATAAGTATCAACGATTAGTCAAGTCCGTTATTCCTGTATAAAAATCATGGCATCTTAACTTCCCTCTGCGAGAACCCTAATACTAATACATGTAAAAACAATAAACAAAAATGTGTACACACGATGAAACGATGGTACAATCTGTAAGCTATTTTACGCATCAAATTTAGCAGCACCTTAATGTACTTACAAAAAAATAAACCAAAAATAACATAGTTTTTTATATGAGCATTTTATTTTTAAGTAATCTTTTATATATATGATCACTCTCATTTACCACACCTGTGGATGATTCGCAACGTGTATAATACGTTCGCGGACAATCGGGAGTGTACTGTACCTCGAAAGGTTAGTGTTAAACAGCTGCCAAATTTTAACGCTTTTTTAACACCACTTTAACTGAGCAGAAATATTTATTTTATTTAATCAGTTACAGTAATTTAAAAAAGAATTTTAATGACTGCTACAATAAAAGCTTTATTAGAGTTGGCAGCTAAAGTGTTTTGTTATTATCACATTCCCGTACGGATATTTTCCTATTTTGAACATTAGACTTTGCTATTTGACGTTCCTCTAGCGCAGCGCGTCTTCTTAATAATAAAAGTATAAGTTTTCTAGGGATAACGCTCAAAACTAATATCATAGATGGAAAAATGTGTTGAAGTAAAGAAAATCAATTTTTATCCTTATTTTAATGCAATAGATAAAATAAAGAATAAAAGATGACTTAGCAGAGAAAAATGACGTCGCAATTAGAAGCAATGTACTAAGAAATTTTTTTTATCTGTGATTTGAAACAAATAACATAAGTCAAAAAGATAATTTAAAAGAATAGATGTAATACCATATAAGGAACGCCACGTGGTGATTGGGTAATTTTCTTTCTCGGCCACCCCTATAAGTCTATAAACTGCCAAATTATGATAAAAAATTTCGCTAAATCAGAGGAAAACCTAAAAATATAGTTAAAAATATAATAAATAACATAGAGGAACGGTGGAGAATATGGAATAGTCTGATAAAACGGAAAACCGTTTTATCTCACGTACGGTGATGCAACCTTATCGATAGCAAGTGAAACGTCTTCACTGGGCCTCAAACATGAATGGTAATTAACCTTGTGACTGTGAGAAGACCCGTTTTTGTGTCACACAATTTATTTGGTTTATCAAGTTTCAGATCTTTATGGAGGTATTACGAATTCTGTAATCTATTTAAGAAACAGTAAAACCAAGTGAAAACCTAATGTCACTTCTTGTAAGCGAGTTGATTTAGTTAGCAATCTGATTCCCATGAACTTATTCCTACCAACAGGAAGTTAAAGTTGATTTATTCTCCAAGATGCCAATTCGAGTAATATGGAATACCAACTATTCCATATTATTTACGATTTTTATAAAACTTGAATGTTGATATATAATAAAATGTTTATATTTCAATTATTCATGGTTAATTTTCTGTAAAAATACTACTTTATTCCATATTATTCTTTAAGGAAATGGGTATTTCATATTTCCCATGTTACTATTCCTTGTTACCCGTTTGGTTCATATTATCCTATATCTTTTTTTTAACTAAAATTTTTGCATGTGAACTCTATTTTTTGTAATATAAAACCATCAAAACACATTAACAACACCTTAAAGTTTGCAATAGTCGAATCCACAATGGTTCTAATATTTCAGTTTATTATGGTAAGTTCAAATAGAAATGGTATTCCATATTCCCTTCGACTCCTCTACCGGTACCAAGTTCAAAGTTAGAAAAGATTAACTGGTACCAGCGTGATCACTTTACTTCTGAAACATGTTGGTTAGTCATGTCATTGACAGAGCTGGAACAATCAAACAGAAAGAATGGGAACTTACCCAGGTACTGGGCTTTTGCGTCGGTTGCAGTCAAAGCGGTCACCCGATTCCAGACATCGGCGTCGAAGTTAGGTCGCTTCCTGCTCAGCACGTTTTTTGGCACCAGATGCATCAAGTCGAATCTGGGAAATATCAACAAATTCTGGTACATAATAGTTAGTTATCACTCAGCATATGAAACAAAAGAGCGGATTACCACCCAATTTGGTATGTGGCAATTCAATAAAATGCACTCAAGGAATTTCAAAGAAATTTTTTGGGCTCAAAAAAAAAAAAACATTAACTGGTGTTTTGTGTGGAAAAACAGAAAATAAACTCATTCGGTATACTTAAGCAATTCGAACACTCATTATTATTTTTTGATCCAATGTGGGTCAAAAACCAAACCGGTGATTCCTATAATACACTCGGCTGCAAAATTATTCGAGCACTAGCAATAATCCTTGCCAAAAAAAAAAGTACACTTAATACAGCTTTGTTAAATAAATCCTTGTCGAGTCATGTTCTTAATCAGTCTAAGAACATGATTCGACAAGGATTTACTTAGCAAAACAGTCTAAAGTGTACTTTTTAAATATAGGAATTATTGGCTAGTGCTCGAATAATTTTGCAGCCGACTCTAGGTCATTCCTATTGCTAAATTTTTCATTTTTCCAAACAAAGCACAAGCTGTTTGACATTTCTGAAATTAAAATTTTTTTTTCAGTTCCTTGAATGCATCTCACGAATCGTCTACATAACAAATTGGTTGGAAATCCGCTCTTCTGGTTTAGCTCAAGATGCTATTTATAGCGGAAGCTTATTTATAACCGCCTTGTATCGTATGATGAATTTTTTTATTTTCAGTTAGCGTGAAATATTTTCATTGCTTAAATTCAATGCATAGTCAAAATCCAGCAGCTATGCAGTTGTTTTTAAGAAATTTTACATCAACGCAAATAGCCTTGCCACTTTTTTTTCTGCACTAGTGCCTATTTGTTCACCTGACGAAGGGTCGTGGTTTTATTTTGACCCAATACAATTATTGCGAGTCTTTTCAATTTATATTATTTGTACAAAGTTTTTTACTACTTATTTTTCAACACCAGTCCTCTGGTGCATTTTTTTTTTTTTTTTACTACCAACACGAATAGGCTTAATTCAAAATTGGCAATAAAATGCATTAAAATGTTGATGATGAACGAAAATAAATTAAAGAAAACTTCGTAAGCAAACACCATAAACTGCATGAAAAGTCACAACGATTGTTTCGGATCGAAATAATATCACGAACTTTTATCAGGCAAAAGAGAAAAAATAAGCCCGAATGCAATACTCAAGTGGCAAGTGCTTAAAACAAACTGCAGATACTCAATTTATATCAATATTACAGCCGAGTTTATTTTATTTGTATTATTTAAGAATAATATATTTGTTTAAGGCCGATTAAAATTCGATCAAAAACTTCAAGTTATGCAGTTTTAAAACTGTATAATTTAAATACAAAAAATGGGACTCTTTTTTTTCTAAGTCCCATTTTCTAATAAGGGAATGATACAAATAAGATCATTGCAAATAGTTCTAGAAATACATGTTTAAACAAAGTAGTTTAGTCGCAAATTAAAATATAAATATGCTTGTCTATTAAGATCCCTGAATCGTAATCTGTCGGCATTGTATAACTTATGTCGAGACTTTCGAGGTACAAGGATAAAATGTCTTACATAACTTTATGTTTGAAATACTTTCCACTCACTGTTTTTTTTTTTTTTCCCTCCTCCTCTTTCTTCGTTAATGAGGGCAATATAACAGTTTTAATTTTGTAATTCTTGCGATTAAATTCCTTAAACTTTTGTACTACAACTTTGTAATTGACGACTTGACTCTCTGTCGCCATTCGACGTCATAATGACGTTTCCTTTCATTGAACCTATAGGAATCTTAATTTATTCCACTAATAAAGGAATATAGCCAATCGTAGAATAGTTTTCTCCCACAAATAGTGGAAACCCCGCCTCGTTCTAGTCGTACATTATTACTACAGTCGACAGCAAAGTATCCGAGCGCTAGCCAATAATTCCAATATCATAAAAGTACACTTAAAACTGTTTTGTTAAATAAATCCTTGTCGAATCATATTCTTAGACTGACTAAGAACATGACTCGACAAGGATTTATTTAACAAAGCAGTATTAAGTATACTTTTTTTAGGCAAGGATTATTGCTAGTGCTCGGATACTTTTGCTGCCGACTGTATATGCAGTACTGTACGTTGGTGACGTCATCGATTACTCATTAAATAGCGAGCGCAAAACTTCTTTTATAACACAGGTTTCTGATACTACATCAGACTAAAAAATTAGCTGTAGTTAGAAGCAGGATAGTAATTTTTCGTTTATTTATTTATTATTTTTTTTTCCTTAGACCTGTTAATTTTAGAGTGCATTTATTCTCGAGATAATTTTGCATGAGACGGCTAAAAGATAACTTACTCTGTAGGTGCAGTGTCCATGCCGTTGGCTCTGTGTAATAGATGGGCGATTTGGATTATTTCTTTCTGAAAATGAAAAATAACTTTTACTTCCCATCACATCATACAAGACGTTTAAAAAGTCTTGTCCTCGATTTTTTACCGTCGAAGTCATGACTTTTTGAACACCCTGTATATAAATAATCAAAATAGGGAGTCAGTGAAAACAGATTAGCTTACCCACATGTCAGTTGATATGTTCGTGGAAGGTAAAAAGAGAAGGTATCCTTGGAGATAATCGGGCAGGATCTGTTGAAAAGCGATCTCTATGTACAGTTCCGAATCCAGACGGAGATCGTGGTACCAGACAGAACGACAAAAGACCAAATAATAGCGGTTCCCATTCCTCTCCAGCTCGGCCGTCAAATCTAAAACATATTCGTCTCTTTCCAAAGGCAAAGTGTATTCGTCTGTAAAACATAATGGTAGAATGAACGTGTAAAGTGTGAGAGTCATTGCAGCAATGAAACAGTTATTGGTTCGTGTAGAAATAAAGATGCTTTGAGAAAATCCCCATATGTTTTAACCTAACAAATTAAAACTCTCGAGAAATCAATCGATGAATATAAAATTTATCTCAGTGCTTAGTTAATTTAAGACCAATCTACTAACTTTTTTTTTATTAAAATCACACAATCAACTGTGGAAGAAAATCATATTTATTGAAATTTTATTTTTCCGACTGAGTGAAAATAATGCCTGGACCGGGAGTCGAACCCCGGATATTTGACTTACAAGGTCAAGGCTCTACCAATTGAGCTATCCAGGCCGACAACCGGTCAGCATTACTCACTCAGACTACCTTTAGGCAGAAACATCTCTGGTCTATCATGTAGATAGCTCAACAGAAATAAGCCGCAGGAAATGGAAAACACCATTAAACAATGGGAGAAAGAAATACATTTTTTATTAAAATCACACAAATAACTGTGGAAGAAAATCATATTTATTGAAATTTTATTTTTCCGACTGAGTGAAAATAATGCCTGGACCGGGAGTCGAACCCGGGATCTTTGACTTACAAGGTCAAGGCTCTACCAATTGAGCTATCCAGGCCGACAACCGGTCAGCATTACTCTGCCTAAAGGTTGTGTGAGTGAGTAATGCTGACCGGTTGTCGGCCTGGATAGCCCAATTGGTAGAGCCTTGACCTTGTAAGTCAAAGATCCGGGGTTCGACTCCCGGTCCAGGCATTATCTTCACTCAGTCGGAAAAATAAAATTTCAATAAATACAATCTACTAACTGTCATAATTTCCATTATGTGAAAACAAACCAAATTTAGGGTCTCTTTAAAAATACCCTTCTTTACCTAGCTGACATCTACAGTCAGCAGCAAAATTATTGAAGCATACATCCACACTTTTCATACATTTTCTTTTAGTTTGATCGCTAATTTTTATCATCCACTTACTTTTTTATAAACAGTATAAGACTAATATCATGACTTGACAAATATTTACTTAACAAAACAACATTAGGTGCCCGTCTTTTAAGAAGAAATTATTGGTATTGCTTCAATAATTTTGCTGCTGACTGTATATTACCGAGCAAAGCCTAAAGTTAAATATACATTTTCTATCATTTTTTTTCCGGTGGCTTAGGACCCTCGTGTACTCAGTTGACTTTAAACCTAACATTAACACAAATTTTCCTTGGTTAAAATATTTCTCTTAATATGACTCGTTCTGGGCAATTACAAAAATATATCATGTTTCTCAACACATTATTAATATAACAGCATTAAAAATGTTAGCATGTGCTAAAACCGCAGTTCACACATTCCTAACAAAAGAAGCAATGCGTCTCATATAATGGAAACGCCTTTTCCTCTTCATCTTTCCTATTGCACTCTAAAATAGAGTCCTACGTTCATCAAGGGTCGAATAAACTTTACCCGCACCCGAACCGAATCCGCAGCGTCTGACATGCTACCGTAAAATAACGTTAAATATGTTCAAAATATTTTAAGAGTACTTAAAAAAGAAAGATAAAAAAAAGTAAATTGAGGAAGCATATATACACTGTAAAAAGAAATTTGTTAGAAAATAAAATATTTCTGTCTCTTTCCTACGGAATATTTCTGTTTCCCAAAAGTACAGAATTTTTTTTTTTTTTTTTTGCAAAACTACATCTCTGTCTGCCAAAAGACTCTTTTTTTATGTAACTAGAAAAATATCTGTATTCATTGATATACATATTATTTGGTGGGTACATATTTTTTTTCTTGTTTTGCTATGAGAACTTGGTATCAAAACAGGATTGGAAAGTGCTAAATGAAATAAAATGATTATATAATTAAAAGGTGACATCTTCACCTACGTAATGAACTCTGATTCAACCCTTACTGGTCGAATTTAGGAACTTTATTTAATGCACTGAAATCATGTAGGGAGGGTGGGCATCTTGAGCATAGGGGCAGTTTGAACCATTGGCATATAGCCCTTTAGTTTTATTTTCTTGCTTTAAATACCATCACAGTACTATAAACTAGAATTAAAGATACAATTCATATTTTCCTCGCTAGCTGCCATTGTAAAAGGTTCTGTTTAAAATCTGCGTATGAAAATAAAATTCACAGGTAAGATAACAGTTTATTTATTTTACTATTATTATTATTATTTGGTTGATGCGCTATTAATTTTTTTAACTAAAGAGATGTTCTAGATAATGATTTATGTCATACTGATAAACCGCAGAAGAATGATCCCTGGCGTCATCTGCGCATGGGTGAAAAGGGTTAATCCATTTATAAAATAGGAATGTCTGTAGTATAAATGATTCTACACATAGCAAACGAAACAGGAGTAATAGAAAAATTTCCCCTCTCTTTTCTATTGCTGTCTTCCCTAGCGCGTGAGTAAAATCGTCCTGGCACTTTGCCAACAGGAGATCAATCTAACGCGGCCGGAGAGTAACTTTATATTTAAGTGCTGCACCATAACTGTGTCAAATTGAGGGGTACACAAAACCACAAGAAATGAAGCTATTAGAACCTATGTTCAACCAGCTTCATTACTATTGTTATATTTTGTTTGAAAATGGATAACAATCTATGATCTTCAGGAATGTTTTTCTCGACCTTTTCTTAAGTCAACACTTTCACTGGAAAATACATATTCTGGCTTTAAAAGAACTGGAATCTAATCTATTAATTTGGAGGTATTTTAGGATCATGAATGCAGGTATTTTCAAGACAGATAATCTAAATTTAGTGCTTTATGTAAGTAATTCAAATCCTAAAGAAAAACAACTGTTAGATTATGAAAATGGTATGAATGAATCATCAATATCGGCTAAACATGCTATTGAAAGTGTCATTGACAGCAATTTCAGTTACATTATTTGTCATTCATCTTTTGTCTAATCGAAAAGCAGAAAAACGGCTAAAACCTCCTAAAAGGAAGACAGACGTTGGTTCCAAGCTTCTTACAACACTTCAGAAAAAAAAAAGCGTTTGAAAAAAGAAATTTGCAAAACAAAAATCACAAACCACGTACAAAAAGAACTTTATTATGCAAGTCAGACAAGATGAAGAGGAGGCTCTGAAGATGTTCTGAAGATGAGGATGAAAAAGCGTTTTGTTTCATGATTCAAGTGATTAAAACGCCTAATTTGAAGATGATACAGTAGACCTTGTCAATGTGAAATCTAAAGAGCTAGAATATTTCGATTTTGTTTTAATTGCTTCAGCACTATTAAATTCTATGTGGAGAACATTTTATTATGTAGGAAAAATAACACAGGCCTACAAAAATGAAGTTGACAAAATTTGATTGGATGATTTCAGCTGATCTTTTTGTTTTATATATTCTGAAACCTAAAGTGAAGCCCATTTTTCTCTATCACGTATAGATTTTTGTCAATACAGGGTGTTTAACGACACAATTTCTTATATATACCATCATAACAATAGGTTGGTTGATTGGTTGGTTGGTATGGTTTTAAGTCGCACTAGTGCTTCACAATTACATCAATAGGTATCTATGATTCATTTATCACGGAAACATACTATAAAACTTGCCATATAATTATATTGGTGGAAGAGTAATGGAAGAAATTGTATAGGCAGGCACCCTGTATTGACAAAAATCTATACGTGGTAGAGAAAAACTGGCTTCATTTTCGGTTTCAGCACACCAAAAAACATAAAGACCAGCCAAAATTATAAAATCAAAATTTTGCATGTCGACCTGTGTAATTAATCTAACAAGAGAGGATGACGAACAGCTATATGAAGTTGATTTTTACAGTCAATCTAACTCTAACTGAAAGAATTTTAAACCAGACGTAGAAAATAAAACTTGCATAAGACAAATAATATTGTTACGTGTCTTCCGAAAACCATCGACAACTGGTATCACTAAAAGGGTTCGATAAATGTTCCATTTCAGTGTTGATATTAGTCATAATTGTCAGTAGATGTGCTTCTAAGTGTCTAGTGTTTAGAGAATGTGTTCGTCCTAAATGTTAAATGTTAATTCTAAGTACTCAGTGAAAAACATTTATTACTACGTTAGTTTGTAGTGTATTTCACATAGGTTCAACTAGCCTCTCTTAAAGTTTAAGCTACCCCATCTAAAGAAGAACATTGATCCTTTTTATATAATACTTTAAAAATTCATGTTCTCTGTGTTCTTGAGGCAGTAATTAATTGTGTTTATACTTGTTATTTATTGATATAATAAAGCATTTTTAGATCATATATATATTTTTTAAATTAGATTTGAATGCACATGCAGTACTACTTAAACCCTATTCCGCGTACAGTCGGTAACAAAAGTATCCGAACACTATCAAAAATTCCTATATAAAAAAAGTGGAGTTAATACAGTTTTGTTAAATAAATCCTTGTCGAATCCTGTTTTTAAACTGACTAAGAACATGATTCGACAAGGATTTGTTTAACGAAACAGTATTAACTGTACTTTTTTATATAGGATTTTTTGCTAATGTTCGGATACTTTTGTTACCGACTGTACCACTCTCCCCTACATATACTCTTCACAGTGATATAATTTATAGCCAGGGGCTTCCCATAATGAGTCCATAGTGTTGAAATGCAGCAGTTTCTTATATTGCACCTTTAAAATGAAAACAATCTCTTTTACTAAAAGTGTAAAGTTAAAAAAAAGTCGCACCTGATTATTCATATACTTATACCCACCTCCTTCGACGATACAGTAGAGTGAAAATTCAACAGTCTCAGCGTCATCCGAGACTCCCATTTGCTGGCAGATACTTCGGACAACGTCCCCTACCACGGTCGAGGAAGACGTCGGCAGTATCACCTGGACACCACCCGGCAAAAAATAGTTTTGTTGCTTGCTCAACTGGCCGACCTGGAATGATACACACTCTAATGATTATTTTCAGTACACATAGTATATAATAAAAACATCGACCTCATTATGAAAATTTGACTAGGAAATTTTGGTAGATCTATATGTTTGGGAAGATTTTCTACTCTTTTTAATAATTCTTACGTATGAAAAAACTAAAGCGTATGAACGTTGTATTCGATTCAGGTAACTTGAGCAGACATTTTAGATATCGCCATTGCACAACTTGTATCGATTTTCATGAGTAAGATTTATGATCATTTTACAGACATATAAACGAATGGATAGTGGACTCAAATCCTTTAAAGCAAAAAAAAAAAAAACAAAAAAAAGACATATGCAGTGCTGGATTTACGCATAAATTACGAAACCTAAAGGCACGAAATTTCTTCCCACCTCTCAACTCATCCCTTACCTCAAAAAAAAAAAAAAAAAAAAAAAAAATCGGTTACGCAAATGCAGAGTCCCCAGCATGAAAGACATTCAAAAATAGTTGCTTTAGTTGCCTTTAATGTATGAAATAGTAGCCACTCCGAATGAAATAGTAGCCAAAAGAGTAGCACTCCGATCCAAAGAGCAGTCTTGATTTAAAAAAAAAAAAAAAACGCTACATAAAGATTTAAGCAGTTTTTATTAACCGACTTCAAAAAAGAAGGAAGGTTCTCAATTCAAACTGTATGTTTTTTTTATGTTTGTTAGCTCATAACTTCTGAACGGATGCTCCGATTTTGATACTTTTTGTTTTGTTGAAAAGGTCTTGGTCTACAATAGGTCCCATTGTAATATCTTTACAATCTAAAGAAAATACAGGGTGCCCAAAAAAAATCAGTCCCAACTCTTTTAACTGTTAAACGGCTGCAGCTATAGTGTTAAAAATGGTATGTAAGTATAGCGAAATGGCCATGCAGTACCAGGTTAAACCGCTTGCAGCACCACCTGGTGGAAAATAGCGGAGTTAGTGTTACTATCTAGAAATCGGTTCTAGGGGAAAAAGTGAGTTACAAAGTTGAAAAGTGTCATCGATTTAGTACAAAAAGATAGTTTATACATTCATGCTAGCGTTCCTATCTCGGAAACGGTTCAAGACAGAGGGAAAAGGTGAATTATAAAATTGCAGGGCATCATCGAGTACGAAAAGATAGTTTAGACATCGATGCTAAAAATATAAAATGCTCAAAACATGCATTTGTTTGTTCGCAATTTCTTACACTATGCATACTTGAGCTACACTGCATGCATTGTAGCGTAGCTGGTGAGACATAAGTTATATAGTTCAAAATACGGTTATTTGATATTTTTTGTTTTGTTGTAAAGATCTTGGTCTGAAGTAGGTCCCATTGTTATATCTTTACAATCTAAAGAAAATAAAACGCTATCTGGGGAAAACAGCTGAATCAGCGCTCCTATCTCAAAAACGGTTCAAGATGGGAGAAAAGTTAATTACGAAGTTGTAGAGCATCATCGATTTACTACGAAAAGACAGTTTTTAGACATTATCAAGGCAATACAATTAATTAGACAATATAAAGACTATCTAGTTCAAAGTACTGTTACTGTAAGCGGTGACATCGATTAGCGCAAAGTCGTTTTCAACCAACTTCAGAAAAGAGGGTGTTCTTAATTCAAGCTATGTGTTGTTGTTGGTGTTTGTAAGCTTATAATTTCGTAAGAGATGCTCTAATTAACCGACTTCAAATAGGAGGTAGTTCTCAATTCACACCGTATGTTTCTTTTTTTTTTTTTTTTTTGTTTGTTAGCTCATAACTTCTGAAGAGATAATCCAATTTTGGTACATTTTGTTTTATTGTAAAGGTCTTGGTCTGAAATAGGTCCCATTGCAATATCTTTAAGATCAAAAGAAAATACAGGGTGCCCAAAAAAGTCAGTCCCGACTCTTTTAAATGCTGAACAGCCGCAGCTATAGTCATAAAAGTGGTATGTAGGTATAGTAAAGTGGATATGTGCTGCGTGATTCAACCGCCTACAGAGTTACCTGGTGGGAAACAGTGGAGTTAGCGTTCCTATCCGGGAAACAGTTCAAGACAGGGGAAAAAAGTGAATTATAAAATTGCAGAGCATCATCGATTTAGTACGAAAAGACAGTTTAGACGTTAATGCTAAAACCAGAACGCTTAAAACGTGCATTTGTTTGTTCACAATCTCCTATTTTGTGCACACTTGAACGACATTGCATATGTTGTAGCGTAGCGGGTGACATTTATGCTATGTAAAATTCAAAGTATGGTTATTATAAGTGGTCATATTAATTAACTCATAGACGTTTTAAACCGACTTCATAAAGGAAGAGGTTCTCAATACAAACCATGTTTCTCATTGTTGTTGTTGAAATTTGTTAGCTTATAACTTCGTAGGAAATGATTCAATTTTAATACTTTTTTTGGTGTCGTAATGATCTTGGCCTGAAATAGGCTTCATTATGATTTCATTAAGATATAAACAAATTACAGGATACTCACAAAAGTCTGTTTTTACTTTAACTGCTGAACGCATGCAGCTACACTGGTAAAAGCAGTATGTAAGTATCGATGTTGAAACTTCTGCCCGTCAGCTGCAATGCATATTTTGCTCTTTGTTTGAACTTTACGCTGCGCAAATTACAGCGTAGCGGGTGACACGTATAAACTATAAAATTCAATATATATGCCTAACAGAATTTTTGGTTACGAATACAGCGTATCCGTTCTTTGCATTTCTAAAGACTTTTTAACTTAACGTATGTTCATTCAATAGATAGTTTTTTGCTCATATCCGATAAAGGCAAGAAAAGTGACACAACTTAGAAATGCAACATTTGAGAAAAATCAATTTAAAAATAACTTGACTAAAATAAAACTGCCACAACTGTCTCTCGAGTGGATAACTTTCTAGATGGAGATGTAACATTTTTGTTCACATTGGGTGCATTTCATGTATTTTTCAGTGACATAAACCATTTTTTGAGTTATGTCACTTTTCGTGGAAGTTGTGATTTGTGAATCTGCCGTTGAACGTCTTTTGATGTTCAGCTATATGAATAAGTTTTCACTGAAAAGAGAAAAATAAAATCTTTTTGTAAAAAAATAGAACCGACTCCAAAAAGCAACTACTATTCAAACAAATAAAAAAAAATTGAATGAAATGAAACTAAATTGCGCCTAAAAGTATAAAATAATTTCCTTCGCCAAACAACCTATAACACTACAATTAATCATAACTTTTGAAGTCGGCGCAAAATTAAATAAAAATTGATAATTTTTTTCAATACAAATATCAAATCCTATTCAAAATACACATCTCACATTGTCACCTGCAAAACGCTGCCGAAAACTATTTTGATTCAAGAAAACAAATAAGATTTCGTAAGCAGCAAAAGTTGGCGAAGATGCTGGTATCTGACGTCCTTGGTGAAAGAAAAATCGCAAAATTATCTGGCAAACACATATTTTTCTTTCTGATATCATGATTAATTTGATAAGGTATATTAAGAGAGTAATCAAGAATATGAAACAATGCTTCTTACAAAATATATTGTGAAAATATACATCTTGCGTGTATATTTTTGCAATACGCTTTGAACGCCAAATAATCCAAAAGCCACCAAGGATTACAGTTATCAAAGTTATATCAAATTTGCAAAGGAAACTCAAACTTCGTAGAAATAACAATACCGCATTGTGAAGAATGTTCACTGTTCTGTGTAGATGCTACAAATGGACCAATTGTATGCAGTGATAAAATAATTAAGGAAACATGAAAATGGATCATTCGAGACAACAGCATTTGTTGCTACCTATCTAAAAACAAACCTTTAAAAACAAATTAAATTTTATTTAATTTTGCGGCGACTTCAAAAGTTATGATTAATTGTAGTGTTATAGGTTGTTTGGTGAAGGAAATTATTTTATACTTTTAGGCGCAATTTAGTTTCATTTCATTCAATTTTTTTTTATTTGTTTGAATAGTAGTTGCTTTTTGGAGTCAGTTCTATTTTTTTACAAAAAGATTTTATTGGAGATAATGTGATCAGAAGATATAAAATTGACCTAAGGATTTAGATACCTTTCTTGTAAAAGAAATCCGATACGTGTATAAATGCACATAAAATATAATTTACATAGCCAGATTTAAAAAAAAAAAAAAAATCAGTAAAGCCTTTGATGAGACACAAATTTCCGAGATCTAAAACTGACTTACCTAATCAGGATGATTGTTCATACTCCTGTAATAAGCACAGAAAATTAACAATAATTTGATGCAAAAGGATATCTAAAAAGGGATTTATATAGCAATTTTTAAGAAAATCGTTAGAGCTGTTTTTGAGATGATTTCACGAAGACATGACAACTCAATTATTGACAGGCAAACAACAATTGCATTTTTTCTGAATCAACCAGTTAATAAATATGAAAGGACATCTAAGAGGATGTTCATATACAGTCTTACGGTCCCAGTTTCGGTTTCCAATATCACACTTCCGATTTTCCAATTTTCCCCAAAAGTTGGAAAAATGATATGTACACCAGACCTGCCTCAATTCTGAAGTTTCATCGTTCTATATGGAAGTAAAAATGCAATGAAGGCGGGAGGGGGGGGGGAAGCAGGGAATACTTTTTTGTTCAAAATAGTCTCCATTTTCCGAAAAATAGTGCTGACTAACCTGAAAATAGTAGCTTTTAAGCCACTTTTACACAAAAATAGTTGCCATAGTACCCTGGGGGTGATTTTAGTAGCAAATAGTTGTTTTTTAGTCGCCGCTGAGAACCCTGCAAATGTTATATGTGTATTTGAATATAGAACCACAAGGTGCTACGCGACGACCCTGTGTGTTTAGGGCTATAAGCTGTTTAAATCTGGCATCGGATCATACCAGGTAACATTGATAATTTATTGAGGAGTACTGTTATCCTCGCCCTTTTTTCCACTCGATATATTTTATAAGCATTTTTCCTCTTATTTAAACGTAATTACATATTGAAGAAAATTTCTCTAAAATCTGACTGGTGTAAATAAAGGGCGGGGCTAACAGAACTCCGGAATAAATTATAAATGTTACCAGGTATGTTAGATATATGTCTTATTAATTTCAAAAGACTTGGTCATTATGGGAAATGTTGTGCATAGCATTTATAGTTTTTTACAGGCATCAATTTGTCTCTCAACTATATTCAGGAATTTTGGTTCGACGAATACTTTTTTTATAATCGTTTTAATTTAAGTCATCACAGTTCGTAAAAATGTTGTTCGGCTACAAAAAAGTCACGATTCGACACATTTAGAATATATTTCAATTTAAGGTGCCTGCCTACCTTTAAAATGCAATTTTCGGTCAAAACTCCGATTTTCTATTTTTGAGTTAGTATTAAAGCCTGATATTTTAGCTTTCTAAATCAGTTTGAATTTTGTTTCTACCTTGCTTAGAACTTGAGTTACAAGCATTTTAATATTAGTCACTCGCCAGTTTTTGAAACCGGAAGTGACCGGAAATGACCCTTAAATGTTTGTTTACATAAATGTTTTACTCAATATAAGCATCAAATTTGTTACTGAATATAAAATGAATTTAAAAAAGAAAATAAGAAGCTTTGAAATAAATCAGGAACTTATTAAAATTATGTTTTGTTTGATAGGTAAAATCTTGTTTTTAAATCTGTTTTCTGCTTTTTTCTCGAAATGAGATTTTTAGCATTTTGCTTTATCCCAAAACATCATAACTCCAAAAGTTATAAGTGAAACGTTATGAAACTTTGACAAAATACTCTAGAGGTGTTATTTTAGGGATTGAACTACGACGATGAATCTAGCTAAATTATTATTATTATTATTATTATTATTTTGTCGATAGAAGTTATGAACTGTCATGTAAATTCATGATTTTTTCAGCATGTAAAAATGTTATCGTCTCTAAAATATTAAATAACATGGTTATATTTTTAAGAGTAGTTCACTCCCTTAAAGACCTTTCAATAACCTAAATAAAACTTACAGAATAAAAATATCTTATTTAAATTTGACTTATGATGTTTTGCAAAAGTTCATTTTTTTCGCAAATTTTATGCCTATTTTGAGCCTAAATATCAAAATATTTTAATATTTGTATGCTTTTTTCAGGTTATTCGCTGTTTTTTACTATATTCTATCATATAATGCAGATAAATAGGCAATTTTTCAATTATTAAAAAAAAAATTCACCTCCGAAGGTAGGCAGGCACCTTAAACAATGCAGGGGAAAAAATACTTTTCAAGCCGCTATCAAACGGAGAACCATACGATAGTCTTCAGCACAAAATACCTCATAAACAGGTTTTTCATGCGGGAAACTATCCAAATATGCCGTTTGATTCAAATTGCCGAACGTACGTTCGTCAATCACGCATTTTCGACTGTTTAAATCACATACGGTAGTCTTTAGAACGAAATCCTCCAATCAAAGAATCGCGATTACAGAACACCCTCTGTTCTTTTTCCTTTTAAACATCCTTGGGGGGAATAATAGCCAAATGTTGGGTCCGTTGTTTACATTTCGGGATTTCGTTCTTCCGTTTATGCTTAAAAACAACACTACTGAAATCGTTTGGTCACTTTTGAGCGGCAATAGCTTATATTTTAGAATATATCGTCTTCCGTCTGATAGTACCTTGAGAAAGTGGAGGCGAGACATTTAGCATACCATCTCAATATCGCTGCAATAATATTACATATAGTGAAAAACATATATCGTGTGTTATTCGCAATTATTCCATATTATTTTATGTGTAATAGACAGTGCACTTTTGTAGGACAATTAAGCTGAGACTTACTGTTGTAGACTGAACTTCGTTTTCACTCGGAACGTTTCTTCTTCCTCCATAGTTTATTGTTTGATGGAGATTGAGCAAACAAACTTCTGCCGTACCTAGTAGACAAGAAGAATATATATATGTATATATATATATATATATATATATATATATATATAGTAAACTTAACTTCTTATTAAAGAATATTTTTCTATTTTAAACCTTTCCAAATTCTACTTTGAGTGTAGCTTATTAATTTTCTGTTATAAATTGAATAAGGAACTCATTAGTTGCTTAGGTTGATAAATTGAATCTGATTGGCTAGCAGATTTCAAGGAATGGTCCTGTCCCTGTGGCTTTCATATTTCCCCCCTAGAATTTACTATATTAATTCGTATCTTAAAAGCTTTACTTTTACCACCAAAAAAGAAAAATAATATTTAAAAAGCAAAAAAAAAAAAAAAAAAGAAATTGTGTGCCGAGTTTACCGTGTTCCATTCTCCTGGAATCTTGGGCAGCTGACTTGAGATATTTCTTCAGGTACGGCATCAGACTGTCGGAACATTTGAAGAAACAAAGTAAGAAAGATAGAAGTCTCCAGCCTCGTATTCTGCTGTCTCTAGTATGCAAAGGAAAAAAAAAAAGGGTATATTCAAGTCTGTTAACCATCTCATTAATCAGCGTAAAATTGTTAACGCCCCTTTTTCTACACCACTTTATTTTTAAAGTAATTTTCCTCAAATATTGTTACGATTAAATAAGAATAAAATTATTCTGAAAAATGACTGGTGTGAAAAAATAAGCGGAAACTAAAATTTTTACGCTTCATAATGAGGTGGTTGGCAGGTACAGTCAGTAACAAAAGTCTCTGAACACTAGCAAAAATTCTTATATAAAAAATGCACACTTAACACTGTTTTGTTAAATAAATCCTTGTCGAATCCTGTTTTCAGACTGACTAAGAACAGGATTCGACAAGGATTTATTTAACAATACTGTATTAAGTGTAATTTTTTTACATAGAAATTTTTGCTAGTGTTCGGAGACTTTTGTTATCGACTGTATCTTGCAATGCTATAAACATTTTTCTTAATGTAATCATGATCCACATAAGATAAATAATCATACTGACAGCATAATAAAGTAACCAGAAGTATCAATACGAGTCCTTTTTCTTTTTCAATATTCACCTGGGAGAATTGCCAGATTTGGCAATTTTTTATTCAATAATTGCCAATAATTTTGAGAAGTGATATTTGATATACACAATAGACTATCAAGCTTAGGCAAATGTTACAATTAAAAATTATTGGTGATTATTGATTAAAAAATCCGCCACATCTGGCAACACTGCTTGGGAGCAGTACTGTAGGAGCGTCATCTCACGAAAAGTATAATACAAGAAGTTAGCAATAAGTATCTGAGCTAGTATTTTGCACAGTATCAAAATTATCGATCTCTGTTCTACAGTTTCCCTATTTGATTACAATCATTTCAAACTCACCGACCATGGTTAATCATCATCATCATTTAATGAGTGTAGCTGAAAATATACCATCTATTTTTGCTGCAATCGTAGTAACATACTTGCCAACCATCTCATTATGAACCGTACAATTTTTAGTACCCACCTTTTTTTTCACACCAATAATTTTTTAGAGTAAAATTAGTCTTAATTAATCGTAACAACATTTGGAGAGAATAACTCTAAAAATATAGTGGTGTGAGTAAAGGGGCGTTTTTTCAGGGGGCGTTAACAATTATTAATGAGATGGTTGGCAAGTATCCCTAACAGCACAAAATGTTCCAGAAACGTAACAATCATATAACGTTGAAACATTAAAAACATTTCCGAAACGTCTAAAAACGTTCAGTTTTCTTTCCGATTAGTTTCAAAAACGTAGAAATGTCCGCGATCGTAACACAAAATCAGATACGTAACAGAAACGTTACAATCATTTAACAGATAGAAAATCAAAAAGGGCGAATGTTTTAGAAAGGTATCAGAGAGCATTTTAAAACGTGTTACGTTTTTGAAAGATTGTAAGGTTTTTGCAACATAACTGAAACATTCTGTGCTGTATGGGATGTAGTAAACAGGATGTGATATTATTTAAATATTTACCTCATTTCATCAAATTTTTTTTCAATCGACTACATCGGCGATCTATGGTTTTTGCTTTTTTTTTTTTTTAGAACTGCAGTCGAACCTCGCTAACGTGAACACGCTTAACGTAAATTACTTGTAACATGAACTGTTTTCCACAATCCCCGTCAAAATGTAGATCAGTTTCTGAGTAACTGATAGCATGAACTACTGATAACATGAACAAATTTTTTATTCGCTATATGAGATTCACGTTAACGAGGTTCGACAGTATTTTCATTTACAGATTTAGTTTTTAAACATAGATTTTGCATTAACAACTGAGGAAAGGGTATAACATGGAAAAATATAAAGTTATAAAGTTGATAAATTGTGTTTTAAGAAAGTGTAGTCAAAAAGCTGAGCATATGAAACGGTTCATCAAAATAAACCAAATCAGTCGATGAAAATACATTATATGGAATTATAAATACTTATGAATATTTCGTAAATAATTTATTTCATTTAAAAAAGGAGAAGCAAAAGCAAAACTTACTCACGGGTTGAGACTTTTATTGTTGGTCGTCTGTTTCATGAGTTGGCAGATAATTTCATCTCTAAGCGGTACGTGGTGATGGCACATCTAAAAACACATTGAAAGAATTTTTAGAAAAAAGTTTAATTTTATAATTAGGAAATAGAACTAACATTACAAACAGGAAAAAAAATAATTTCTGTACTTTAGCACGTAGAAACATTGAATTATGGATATGATTTGGACCAAAGGTGTGTATATCTAATGTGTATGTATAATATATAGTACGTGTATGTAATATATATCTGTATAATTGGTGGATGCATGTTTATAATATAATAATATTAAAATGTGTGTTTGTGTAATATATTTGAATAAAATGTGCATATACATTAAATGTATGGATAATATGTACATATATATTAAAATAAGCGAGTAATATGTACATATAATATGTATGTGCGTACAGATTTTTATTGAAATGTCAGTATGTATAATAGGTAGGTGCTGATAATGCATGTACATATTATACATACATATATATACTGTTACATACACATACAGAATTTATGTATGTAGCAGTATGTATATGTATGTATAATATGTATATGCATCATCCGCATATAAGTGACAGTTGAAAAATGTTTTATAATTCACATGAGCCGCATGATTTTTATTACTGTTTTGTTAAAGTATATTGTAGTCTTGTTTGTTACAATTACTTTTGCTCAAAATAAATAAGAACAGAAAGGTAGAGGAGGTCTTAACGTCGCACTAGTGCTATACTGCGGGCAATCGGCGACGGCATGGACTCACCCCTAAGGGTGTTCCAGAGACATGCCGTCACCGGTCGGTGATCTCCGCCCACCCGAGGAGTATAATTTTTAGGGGAACATGGACAGCATTGCGGCAGCGACGGATTTAACGGGTACAAGCTACCATTAGCGTACACGACGGTCGAGTATCGAACCCATAATCTTCTAATTGCGAGTTTCGCGCTCTACCGACCAGGCTACCGCAGCCCCGGAAAAAAAAAAAAAAAAAAAAAAAAAAAAAAGAAAGTAAAATGAAATGAAATATATACTTTGTTAAAACTTACCACCAGAATGATGTACACACACTCCACTTCCCGTTGATGCAGAGCCATCGGCAGATCTCCCATGTACCTCATGATGGCTGCGGTAAGAAAAAATTGAAAAAATCATTAAAAAAAAAAAAACAAGGGAGGGGGAAAATTATGCTATTCACATAGGTTATAAAACACTTTCCAAATACATTCCGTTAAATTATAAATACTACTTATGCTTAATAACGAATGAACTTTTAAACATCATTGGAAACTCTAAAAATTGAATAATACAGCTAAAATAGCATTTTAAGCAATTTTCCATAGAAAGTCCCCGTATTTTCGTGTGGTTCTGTAATCCAAGCATTTCACTAATCCTATTCTATTCTATAGAAAACATGCTTTTGTGCATTTGGATTATTATATATACATTTAATTTATTACATTGTGTGCAGCATAAAAATATTGAAGTGTGCTTTAAGGAAATAAATCTTAAAAACTTTTGTGTATCAGTTTGTTTTGTGAGTCACAAACCGTAGTGTTATTTACATAATTTTCTATCGGGAACATGCAAACGTAAACCAGAATATATATATATATATTTGACAATAAATATTTTCGGTGGACAGACAGACGAACTGAAGTCAAAACTATTTCTCGATTTTTTTGGAAAATGATAAAAACGAGACGTAAAAAGGTTAAAAATAACAACAACTTGAGGTCAATTTCTCATTAGAATTAAAATTTCATCATTCGCAAAGTTAAATGCAGGAAAAGAAAATCGTTTTCAAAAATCAAATAAAATAAATTCATTTTTTCTTATTGTTAGACGCTAAATAACCTTCTGCTAACAAAAAATGCAGGATAGAGGACGCCCCTCGCAGAATTTCTGAGTGACATACCGTCCAGAGTTCACTGAGAAATTATACATTCACATTCATATATTCAGATACATTGTAGGCGGGCAACGAAATAGAAGCGATACTTATCAAATTTGTTCATGTTATCAGTAGTTCCTGCTATCAGTAACTAATTTTCATGTAACTAAACTAATCTTCCTTTTGACGGGGATTTTGGAAACAGTTCATGTTAAAAATAATTCACGTTAAGCGTGTTCACGTTAACGAGGTTAGACTATACATGGACTCAGTTCTTCCATGGTCGCAAATAGAACACTGCTCAACTCGTCACTACAATTAGTCTACCGGAAATTACAACAAGACACTGGCTCATAGATGTATAATGAATAAGATGGAGTATACGTGTTTTGGTTACGGTTTAAAAATATTTCAAAAATGTTGAATATAACACTATTAAAAACGGTTTCTCAAAAATGAGCAGAATCGTCTCAAAATAGCTCCGAAACAATATATACTTAAATTTGAAAATTCCATGTAAGGTAGGTGCTCCAATGATTGACATGCTCCAGCAACGGACATCTATCCCGAAATCTATAATAATAAAAGAAGATGTCTGTCTTTCTGTCTGTCTCTCTGTCTGTCTGAGCATCTGTACGTTCAGTCCCTACTGAACGCAGAAGTATAAAATTTGACATACGTGTGCTCAGAAGCCTTCCCGAGTTGATAGTGAAAACAGAATTTAAAAATTTTAATTAGTTGCGGAGATATTAATTAAAATGTCGACCATGTCGATGGAAAAATGACCGAGAAAAAGAAACTTTCTATCAGCAGACGATTTTCTAAGCTGTCTCGATCGGAAACAAAACACATGGAGACAACGGTCTGCGATAAAAAAGGAAATGAATGTAACAAATTAAGATATCACGTGCTTCATAGTGGGGATAAAAATTGCAATTTTCAACCTTTTTCAAATTTTCATTCACGTTACATTTGAATTAATATTTGGCCTAGACAGCATATTATAAAGCTACTGTTAAATTTTCATGAAAATATTTGAATAAATAAAAAAATGACGTATTTATTAGAAAAAGATTAAGTTTTCTTTTATACTTTGCAATATTTTAAATTGAGATATGCTGTTGAAATTTCGTAGTATTTGGTTTTAATGCCCGATAATTCGATTGTGAATATTTTTGAAAGAGTACGATTATTAGGGAGGGCTTGAGGGAGGGGGAAAAGGGGCAAAAATTAAAAAAAAAAAAAGAGTTACTGCGTTTGAAATTGGTTGGTATATTTAGATTTTAAGGCATGGTAAATCGAATGCGATTATTTTTTAGTGTAAAATTATTATTATCTTTATACCGCCAGATGGCGCTGTAATATTTTAAAATTTCAATATTTCATATTCTAATGAGCGAGGAAGGTGTTGTAAGTTCTAAAGCGGGGATAAGGCGCCGCAGGCGCCACCGAGCGGGACTTAGCTAAAGTCAGAAATTTGAAAGATCATAACATGGTGAGCGAACAGGCTGTTTCAGATATTGAAAAGGGAAGAGGGCGCCGAAGGCGCTACCGAGCGGGAATTTACTGCGATTTCAATAAGCTATTTTCACGATGTATCAATAAGCTGTTATTAGACCTGAAACGGGAAAAGTGGGTATCCAATAAAAATTCATAAAAAAAAAAAAAAAAAAAAAAAAAAAAAAATCAAATGCATATATTTTAACATATATGTGGTTCTGAATGTCTTTAATGCCATATAATACATATATTTCTAAAAATATTTTCTGATGACTAGAACGTTAAAAAAATCAGAGACTGCTCTAAAAGTGTCAATCACTGGTGCACTTACCCTAACCATTTTTGAGTATATTGACATTCTCAAAAATGGGGTTGACCACTAAGAATCCCAATATCTCCTTTTTTTGAGCATGTCAATATACTCAAAAAGGAGTACATGGGTTTTCAAATTTAAGTACATATTGTTTCGGTGCTATTTTGAGACTATTTTGCTCATTTTTGAGAAACCATTTTTAACAATAAGGGTTATAACAATGCTGCAATCTGATTGGTTGACTATATTTGTCGAGATTTTTGAATCGCCATGTCAGTCAGTCAACGAGTCAACAGCCACAACAGACAGCGATAAATGCGCCAAAGGTGGATTCCCTTGAGCTCTGGCATATACACAAGAAGGGGGATTTAAGCATTTAAGTATTGACGTGCGCCATCTTCCTTGATTAATAATCTATAAAATAATTTTTATTGTACATACCCCATTTAATCATTAAATGTTATAATTGATTAATAAATGAAGCCAATCATTTGTTAAATGTATTGATTTAAAATAAACATTCTCGGCTGGTGTACCGTAAGAGGAATCAATATCCCATTTAAATATCACGAAGCCGTCAAGTTTTTACGGTTACCAATTAGTTTACATTTAAAAGACGAGGGTCCATAAGAGAAGTTTTTGTCCGTGAGGATTTTCAAGTTCCTATTTTATTATAAGAGTATGAATAGTTAGACCTCTATAAATAAAAAATGATGCGAATTAGCTCCAAAAGTTCAGTATAACCATAACTGACAACATCCTAATTAATATTCCGTAGAATGTTAATATTCGCCCATTTTTACACTCTGGTTAATTTTACAGTAATTCTCTCCAAATGTCATTACGATTAAAAAAGAAGAAAATACTAAAAAAAGACTGTTGTGGGGAAAAGAAAAAGAGATTTCTTACAATACTACAGAATATTAATTATACTAGGATGTTGGCAGCTATGGTGTAACTGATATGAAATATGACATAACATTGTCAATGCGTACACCCCTCACGTCATTGTTGCATAATGTTAAATACAAGCTCCGCCAATGGCGTTATTATTGAAAATTAGATAATTTTAGAACAGGATTTTGTGTATTTATGTTTATATTACAAATGATATAGATTAATGAATACAGATTACAGAATTATCAACATTTTAATTTTTTCCGAAGCAATTTTAACTCCGCCTTTATTTTACACCACTTAATTTGTAGAATAATTTCCTCCGGTATATAACTATGATAAAATAAGTAAAAAATTACTCTTAAAAAAAGTGGTACGAAACAAAGACGAGGCTAAAAATACTCCGGAATAAATTTAAATGTTCGCAAATCTGAGATTAAAAGTATATTATTTCTAACCAAATTTTTAGTATCCATTGTACATTAATTGTAGAAAGACGTACTTTTGGTACATTCTTAAGAAATATTGTAGCATACAGATTGCAAAAGAAGCACCATAAGCAGACTTACATAGTTGCCAACATTTTAATTTATTCCGGAGCATTTTTAGCTTCGCCTTTAAATCGCATCACTTTATTTACAGAATATTTTCTTACTCATTTTAACGAAAAAGTGTTTTTTTTTTTTTTTTTTTTTTTTTTATATATATATTGAGAATAAAATGGACTTTTTTTGGATATTTAGTGTTATACTACTTCTCCAATATGGAAATCGTCTACATTATCATAAAAGATAATTTTTTTTAAATAATAATTTTAATAAATTATTTTTTAAAAACAGAATTATTTTTTAATAACCGAATTAAATTCTATATAAATGTGGGTGCATTAATGAAACGGGGGTTGAGGGGGGCGGTGGCACACCCTCACACAGAACTGATTATCATATAAAACTCTTCCGAAGCCTAATTTGAATTGTTTAACATAGGTTTACATACATCGTTATCTTATCTCTTAATCTCCAACCTGTATTTATAGTATTAAATTTCAGGGTAAGAGAAAGTCGTGTGAGTGACACACCAGATTATTTTTATGTATAATTTGCGTCATAGTGTACTTTATAATATACTATTTCAACTAGAAAATGCTTCTGCTTTGCGCTCATATAAAAAAAAAAAAAAAAAAATAGGTCAAGTCTCTAGAAATGGGGGAATTTCGGGCAAAAATGCAAAACTGTTAATCTTTGGGCCCCTGGGAGAAAAAAATTACGGAATTATATAAATAATATTGATTGAAACTTAAAATAGATATGTTCTAAAGTAATTAAATGCATAAATTTCACATGTGCAATCAATCTGACATTTTCCTTAATTTCAGGGTCGAAACACCCCCTTAGGAACCCTCATCCTTTTGGACTGATCCGACAACAAATTTATTTGAACATATCTAACGGACTTATACTTTATGATTAAAAGTTACGGGTTTTGTTGTGTTGTATATGTAAACGTGACGCTAAAAGTAAAATTATTTTAACAAAGGATAAGAGAAATTCACTCTGAAGGAACAAAGGTATTTAGTGCATTTAAAGAAGTTTTCTATTCAAAAATAAATTAACAAAACAAATTCTCACCTTTGAAACCGTCGATGGCCAGTCTATTCAAATAATCAGACTCCAGCTTCAGCAAGGAAGAGCCGATAGGAAACTGAAAGAAACGAAACGTTATTCTCCAGAAAAAATACCATTCCAGAAAATCATTGCATTATTGAATGCGCCTAAATATCGAAAAAGAAAAGGTAAAGGAAATACATTTTCCACCCACTTCAATTTAGTCGCAGACGCCACAAAAACGGTGTTGACAAATGTACAGTTGGCAGCAAAATTATTCGAGCGCTAGCAATAATTCCTATAAAAAAAAAAATCTGGTGTGAAACAACCACACGAATTCCATTACCCACTATTACACGTATTTATAAGCATATTTTTGGAGATAATGTGATAGACAACTAAAAATTTTCCGGCAAGAGAAAACTGATATGCATGTAAAGATATATAAATAGAGAGTTTACATAGCGAGTTAAAAAATAAGAAAAAAAAATTGGTAGAGTTATTTTTTGTAACACTAGTTTTCGAAATCTAAAACTGACCTAACTAATCAGGATGACTGTTAATCTTCCTGTAATAACCACGTAAGGCATAGAAAGGATATCAAAGATGGATTTATGTAACAATTAAAAAAAAAAAAAAAATAGTTAGAACCGTTTACGAGATACCAACTTTTACCAAAACTTGGCATACTCAATTATTGACAGGAAAACAATAATTACATGTAAAAGGATATTTAAAAGGGAGTTAATAAAGTTAGTTAAAAAAAAAAAAAAAAAAAAAAAAAAAAAAAGTACAACCGTTTTTAAAGAAACGCACTCGCGAGACCTGAACTATTTATACAGGAAGCTTATCAATTTTCCTGAACAAACCAACTACACAAAGGTACAAAAAAAAAAAAAAAAAAAAGCCGCACTTAGTTATTTTCCTTTACTCTTTCTACAACCGCAAATTTTATAGTTTAAAAAGCAAATTTTCGAACAGATTTTATTATGTTGTCTTCCACTTCCACACTGGGTTCAGCACTGAACCCAGTGTTAACAACAAAATGCAATCGTCAGGAAAACTGTAATTTTACAAAGTATTTCAAAAATGGCAAGGATAAGGCAATTAACGATGCCACAAAAAGTATTAATTTTAGAATGAAAATCAAAAAAATATTTTAATACGTGATATTGCAAAATAATTAATAATAAAAAAAAAAAAGCAAAATCACCCGATTCACATAGATTCTAAACACTTTCCGACTGCACTTTGCCGTTGTATAGTTTCACATTTAATGTATTTTACCACAATGTATTTTGTCCTTATTCCTTATTTTGAAAGCGCGGACATCACGTTATTTGTCCTTATTTTGCCTTTAGAAAATTTGGTCGCGATTACAATAGGTGTATTTTCCCCCCTTACTGAAAGTTGGATGATTTTATGCAATGTGTATGTGTGTCGGCGTCGATTATTATTCACACACACCTTCCATTACTGGATAACTCCCTAAACCGATAGATGTGTCGCTCTCATCCTAGAAGTTGAAAGAGGGTCATATGCATTTTCATCACTTTTTACAAATTCCGTCTTCTTTGAAAAGTGTATGGACAGAATTTCTCTTATGTTATATATGTAGTACTTGCATGGCCAAGTTCCCTTGATATCATTGTAAAAATCATTCTTAATGTAAGTACAGTGATATACATATATATATTAAGAAAACATAACTCATATTTGTTTGCCCTGGGCGCTGCGCAGGATACCAGTGAAAACTAATTACTCCGGAGATAAGGAAAATTCAAATCGAATTATCACCTTAAACACTTCGTTGTAAATTATATCAAAATCGTTCAATCATTTTCCTAGAATAACAGGTTCTGGCTATATTTTGTTTCAGCCAAAGCACAGGCTACGATTGATTGCTAATTTTCCTGAAGTAAAAGATAAGCCAAATCAATTTTTTCATCTCAGGAAACCTCAAACCATTTTTTTTCCTCTCCAAAATCATTCCAAGTATTTTTCTTATGTGCTCAAATTATTTAAACTGCAATAGCGTCTTAATGGCTTATTCGATTGAGCTGAAAATTTAAATACATATTACAGGTCACCGTTGCCCGAACTGTATGGATTTTAGGTGAATGTAGTAATTACAAATTTTTTACAGTGATACAAAAAAAAAAAAAAAAAAAAAAAATCTTTATCATTATGACCTACGGGCTCAAATTACACTGCCCTGAAAACCAAAAAAAAAAAAAAAAAAAAAAAAAAAATCGAGTTCTGATACGATTTTTGCTTATTCTTATGTAAAATGACCTAAATTCGAATAAGACTCCCATTTTGCCCAGTCACCCACCGTTTTCTAGAAATACCACCCCCTCTCTTATTTTTTTTTTCCTTGATCGATAATTTTATGACCATGAATTTGATCTGAAGAATAAAAAAGAATTAATTTAACACCTAAAAAAAATATGAAGTTTAAAAAATAATATTAATAGCAGATTAAAAAAATATAAGGTATGTAATACATAATTTCAGTGGCAAATCCTCCCCAAATTTTTTTCCTTTTCGCAAATGTCCATGTTTTAGAAATTTCCAACTCTGTATCCCCTCAGAAGATATTTAACGGTTAAAATAACCCTCCCCCTTCCTAAAAATCAAACTTACAGCCATAAAATCACCGAAAAATGATAAAAATAGGGGGGCGTTCCTAGAAAACGGTGGTGATAGGGCAAAATGGGCGTCTTATTCGGATTCAACAGGTCATTTTAGATAAGACTATGCTGAAATGGTGTCAGAAGCAATTTCCATGTCGAGTAGTGTTATTTAAAGTGAGATAGCGCCTAAACGTCATTTTCGAATGAATTGAAAATTTTTAAGAATCTGTCCCTTATAGTTTTATAGAGAGATACAAGGAAAAATTCTTCATCATTATGGTTTTTGGGCTCAAATTATTTAAAGTACGATGCCCTATCCGATTGAGTTGAAAGTTCATTACATATTATAGAGATCATCGTCTTACAGATTTATGCGAACCCATAATTTGTAGATTTTTAAAGTGACACATCGAAAATTCTTTAGCATTATGATCGATGAACTCAAATTATTTGAAGTATAATAGTGTTAAATTAAACAACATACTATATGGGGGAAAATACTCAAACACTCTATCATATTTTTCTCCTTTGTTTATTCAACGACTTCCATTCTTTAGTTTTTTATACAACCATTAAATACTCAATGTTCCGATAGTTGAGTGGAGACACTCCAGATTCTTTTTATTTTGCAGCGGACGAAGAGAGGGTTAACAGTGAACTCTAATTTTCTTAAAGATGAGGATGAGTCCGACAGCTTTCTCTTTTCAAAAAACATATAACCCTAAATTTTTATTGAAACTATTAAAAATTTAAATTTTAAATCATTATAATCCTTTCTGAGTAAACTCAATTTCTGCCATGTTTTGCCACCGGTAAATATAGGGTTAACATGGAACGCGAATTGTCTTGAAGATGAGGATTAGTCCAATCGATTTTTCCCTCCAAAAATCTCTTAACCAAAACTTTTATTAAAATCGTGATATCCATTTCCGAGTAAACACAATTTCTAATGTACTTTGCAAACGTCGAATAAAGGGTTGACAGCGAACGCGAATTTTCCTGAAGATAATGATAGGTCCTATCGATTTTTACACCAAAAAACCCTTACCCCTCAAACTTTCATCAAATTCGTTAAAGCCGTTTCCGAGAAACTGAAGACATACGAGGGTTGTAAATTAAATAGTGGCAACTTAACCTTCAAACTCGCTTAAAGGCGGGCATGCGCAAATAGGATATGGCAGCGGTGAAGTAGCGCTGTTGTCGACGTGTAGAGTGCAAAAAACAGTCGATCTGCTAAGAAGGGTAGTTGTTGTGTGGTGTTAAAGTGAGAAGTTTCGTTTCCATCGCTCTAAAGCATGTTTTCAAAAGGTGATCAGCGGTCGTGGCTTAAAATCGAAGTTGCCCGTGGCAAAAATGCAACAGAATGCTATCGAGGATTAGTGGAAGCCTGTGGCACAAATGCTTTACCTTATAGGACAGTAGCACGATGCGTTCAAGCATTTCGTTCGGGTCGGAATGAGACTGCGGATTTGCAACAACAAACATGCTTTAGAACGATGGAAACGAAACTCCTCACTTTAACGCCACACAACAACTACCCTTCTTAGCAGATCGACTGTTTTTTGCACTCTACACATCGACAACAGCGCCACCTCACTGCTCCCATATAATATTTGCGCATGCCCGCCATTCTGCGAGTTTCAAGGTTAAGTTGCCACTATTTAATTTACAACCCTCGTATAATCCAAGATAAAGTCGTGAGATTAATATTCGATTGTTACAAGCGAAAGATATATGTAAAAAATTGTAAATCAATAAGTATGATATTAGAAATGAATTAAGTTTCTGTTCAACTTTTTATTGTGCTTTGTTTTTAATTGGCGCAAACGCCACTGCTTTTTTTTTTTTTTTTTTTTTTTTTTTTTTTTTAAGTGTTACAGCTTTGTTTCTGTCAATCTGGGTCGCTTGTAATTTTATAGACCCCCTGGAATATTTTTTCCCCCTTCGTTTCAAATTAAAATGTATTTCTGTCTATTTGATTGTATCATAGAGGACGTTCGGGACATTGCTATTTGGTAATTTTTTTGCACACTGATTATAATAAATGGCAATAAATGTAATAATATTTGGAATAATCGACCGCTGGGCGGATGTATGGCCGGCTAGTAAAGAAAGAAACATTGATATATATATATATATATATATATATATATTTCGAAGGAAAGTTACTCACCGGTGAGTATTTCACTTTGTCCGTGAGCTCTTTCCAGGTCCATTCCGAAGCATGCCGACTTTTTCTCCACGTCATGAACTTGGTAGCTCGACGAGACGAAACAGAATCTCTCCCGCTGAAAAGGAAATCACCATGATTATGCACATATACAGGGTGTTAGAAAGACCATGACCTCTCCATACTGGCATATACTTGTCATCTATTGATCTTAGACACATATTATTAATTGCAAAAATGCGGGAAAATAATCAGATTTTTATAAAATGGATCTTTACTATTATTTTTTCATTATTACTTTCATTATTATTTTTTTTACTACGACCAAAATTTTACAACTTCGATAATTACAAAATTTACATTTTTATTGGGCCACATAAAAATTATACTAGTGAGTAAAAAGAGTTTTATAGTCTAACAAAGTCGTGTACATAGTTTCAGCATTGTATAATAAAAGTCCTAGAGATAGGATTAAACAAATTTGCTGACGACTTGATCACAAATTCAAATCAAGGGGTCCTACCCTGTAGTTTCGAAAAAAAAAAAAAAAAAAAAAAAACACGGAAAATTCTCAACGGTTATGTCGATGAGCGCGACCTGAGACCGAACCTGTTACTTCCCATCTACAAGCTTTAAGCGCAGAACCACTCGGCCGCTGGTGATTATAGGTTTAACAAAATCAGATTCCTTTCCAATACATACACACACACACTAAGTATTTTCCTCTCATTTCATTGTGCACTCTTTATGAAGACGATACGCTAAATGCTACCGAAACAGTTGTCTGCTATTCAATTTTTCTCTTTGGCATTCAAAAAGTTAAAGATTTTTCCTATCTTTTGTTATCTAGAGCCAAGTCTACTTTTAATAATATATAATATTAGAAAATAATTTAACTCCTACATTTGTAGTGTCATACCTCGGAGAGAGTTTATGATGCAATGCTAAAAATTTGTACATGATCTTATAAAGGTATAAAGTACATTTTATTCTCTGGATTTTTTTTTCCTTCATGTGTCTGTACAAGAATGTAAAACTTGTATTTCTTGAAACTCAATCCCCTAAAAATTTTACTTGATTTTATAAAACTCTGTGCCTTTTCTTTATTCATCTTTGTAATTTGCCTATAAGATCAATATTCGAAGAATTAAAGCTGAGATCAACTTTTTTTCTACACATGGTGCGTAGATTAATCATATATGAACAGTCATACTGCTTCAATGTAGAACAACTTAACTTACAAGAACAGTGAAAGTGATCAACAAGTCTTTTGAACTCTTGGCAAACCTACCAATCATGTCTGTGTCTAAAAATTGTTTCAATAAATATCTTGTCTAAAAAATATGTACAGAATGTCAGTCTATGTAGCGACTAGATAACTATCTGGCAGTAGGAAGCTATCATGCAGTGATCTGGCGATTAATTCGCTCCGGCGGACGGCATCCAACCCGTAAAGCTTGGCTCATCCAGGCAGGCAGGGGCTGTCCAAAGGTTTCAATGTACAGAATGTCAGTAATTTATATTAGAGTCTCTTTCTTTCAATATATATATGTATATATATATATATATATATATATATATCCGCATTCCTTCGTGCACCTCTATAAATAAAGAAAAATAAAAAAGATCTGGTGTATGACAACCACACGAGTTCCATTACCATGACAAGTATTATATGCTTTTTTTTGGAGAGAATGGAGGCCAGAAGATATAAAATTGACCTAAAAAATTAGACATCTAACAATTTTCTTCTAAATGAAAACTGATGCATGTGCAAAGACATATAAAACAAAATTTAAGTGAGTTTAAAAATATGTATCTACCTGTAGAGCCTTTTTTTTTTCTTAACGCTTATTTATTAGATTTAAAACTGGCCCAGGATAAGTTATATGACTATTACTTTTCCACGTAATACATGCGAAAGGATAGCTGAAAATGAGTTTATATGGCAGTTTTCAAGAAAATCGTTAGAACCGTTTTTGACATACCGACTTTCATCAAAACTTGGCAAACTCAATTATTGAACGGAAAACAACAATTAGTTACGAAAGGATATCTAAAAGAGAGTTAATATGGCGATATTAAAAAAAAAAAAAAAAAAAAAAAAAAAAAATCCGCACAGCCGTTTTTAAAAGAACGCGCTTGCAAAACTTCAAACTGGCCTACTTATACAGGACGCCTGTCAATTTTTTCATGAACTAACCAACTATTTCATACGAAAGGACATCTATTAGGGTGTTTATATAGCAACTTTCAAGAAAATCGTTAGAGCCGTTTTTGAGTTATGAATTTACGGTCCTACTTACGGTTTCATATGCCCCACTTCCGCTTTTTCAATTTTCACCAAAATTTTAAAATATTATCTGTGCACTAGACATAACTCAATTCTGAAGTTTCGTCGTTGTACCTTTTTATTTTGGAGATAGGATAGCCAGAAGATTCCCCACACACATACATACACACACACACACACACACTGACCCATTACCAAAAACTACTTTTTTGGACTCAGAATACCTTAAAATACGTAAATCAGGTGAAAATTCGACATTGAATTTTTGGACCGAATACAATACTTCCATTACCTACGGTATTAGGTTAACCCTTTATCTTCTGACGGTACTTTAAAGTACCATTACTTTAAAAAGAGTATAAAATCGAATTTAGAGAAGAAATGTCAAAGATATTTATAAGAAGGGAACAGATGCACCTCCCTTTAATCTCACTACAAAGCATTAGACGATACATAGAGCCATTTTTGTTCCATAAGGGATTTTATGGAGTGCACATGCTGTTTTTGCACGATCTTCATGTGTGTTATAATTAATTCCTATATTATTTCAAGAATATACCACTAATCTTAGAAAAAATATATCGAATATAAAAAGCAAATATTTCCGTACACTTTTTTCATGTCGAAATAATTTTTTCGACTTCTATGTACCAGTGGTACACTAAAGTACGACCTCACAAAATTCTCATTAATTATTATGATGAGGTGATATGCATAATTTTTAACATATATATCTTTAAATAATGCACTTTAGTAACTATAAATATATGTTTCATATCTGTATCATAATATGTTTCATATCTGTTATCTGTATCATAATGCAGTAGATAAAGGGTTTTAATGGAAGTAATAAATAAATAAACTGAAGCAACGCCATTGACATGACAAAGATTTGTTAATTAGTTTGAAAAAAAATTGAATCAGCGAATCAATAAACAAAAGAAAAAATATAACAGGATGTTTCATTATTTTTTGTCAAATTCACGTATTTCTATCGTGCACCGTAATACATTCGATTTCTTTTATGCTCTTTTTTCCAACAAAGTTGAAAAGTATTTGTTTTCGATTTGTCTATCTTTGTGTCAATTTACGCTTTTATTACTGTGAACGTTTTTAGAATGCCTAGAAGTTGATAAGTAAATATTCAAACTTTTGTAGCATCTTTTCAGTTGAAAAGACCCCGTATACACAAACCAGTATAAAAGCGTTATTGGTTTGTGTACAGGGACTTCGAAATAATCCGGATACCTTATGGTCTAGGAGAGGTAATTCTTTAAAGTGTGTTTCAATATGTTTATTCTAAACAATAAACTAGTTGGCATAGGTGGACTCTACTCAGTTCTCCATCCTATTTATGTTCTCATAAATTTCTAGTGGGAGACATATTATAATCATGTTAAAAGAAATGAATTTGACCAAAGCTTCATACAGTGACAGAATGAAATCCCCCGCCTAATAGGCTATCCACCGTTCACTTCGATATATTTATCTTATTCTAATCTATTAATTTAATTTATCAGGGTCAATTCCGTTGCTTAGTTTTCATGCTACTATTTCCAGTGCAATAATCCTCAAAATTCAGATTTATATGAAAAATTTACAATTTCGCTATGTTGATAAAATCATAAATTACGAATAATTTACGAAATTTTCCTGTTAGAATATTTGTATTCAATCATGTTCAAACAAATATCATAAATGTAATTTTGAAGTTGTCTAATGTAATTATGATCCTCAAAATGAAAGTTTATGCTCAATTTTGCCTTATTCTGTCATGTTAAGTAAATCGTAAATTCCAAATAACTTACGAATTTTTTAAATTGGAAAAATCATAGTCTATGATATTCATGTCAGTATTCAAAATAATATTTAAAAAGTGGTTTGACATCTTTACGATGAAAATATCCCTCAAGATTGACGTTTATGTGAAATTTTGCTCTATTCTGCCATGTTAAGAAATTCGTAAATTTCCAATAACTTACGAAATTTTCAAAGTAGCCTATTTATAGTTACTGATGTTCATTCCGGCATCAAAACTGATATTTTAAAACTGGCCCGACATTTTTACAGTAAAAAGTTTCCATTTAATGCACGTTTAAGTGAAATTTTGTCCTATTCTCCCATTTTAAGAAAATCGTAAATTTCTCATAACTTACGAAGTTTTTGAATTCGAATGTTGCAAATGAATAGAGTTCTTGCCAGTATCGAAAGTAATATTTTAAAACTAATCTGACCTCTCTGCGATCATTTGTTCGTGAGATATCGTGTTAACAGAGTAACAAACTAACGGACTAACACACTAACGGACTGACACACTAACAGACACCCTACAGACAGACACCATACAAATTTTGTCATTTTCGGATTCCTCACACCTGAAAACGTATAAAAAAGCCAAAAAACCGAGGTCGAAATTTTTCACGATTTCCTAAGTTCCCCATACCTATAGTATGATGGGGAACTAATAAAGATAAATTATAAGTTTCCTGTGAGGTTTCTATCCCCTTAATTAAAAAACAAGACATAATTTAAGGTGTAGTACAATAATTTGAAGGCTAAGCGACGTATCAGGTAAATAACGTTGGAAAGTGTTTCATAATGTAACGCTAACCGTATGATTTTCTCACTCGTTGAATTCAATAGCGTGGAAGAAATGGAATACAGACAGCGAGTGTCTGAAAAGATTGTCTGAAAGGATTAATCATGAAAAAGTAGAGGTCATCCACCAAAGTATAGTTACCTGGTGTCCCTGAAGTGCATCATAGCGTACTGCAGGAAAGAATGCCTCTCGGCCGCAGCTCCGGAAGGTCTGGGCTGTTCCACTTCCTCCACCCTGTTCTCACAGCTGATGTAAAACGTCGAATTGCCCTTCCATGGGAGGAAAAAAAAAAAGAAAGATAAATTATTATCATAAAGAAAAACACAATACTTTTGATATATTTGAGGAAGGTAGGGTACCTCGGACCTATTTTGACTTTTCCAATTTTAATTCTGTAATTATTCGCCAAAACTAAATACAAATAGCTTTTTTAAATAATGCATGGTGTTATATACAACATATATTTACTCCAAAATTTTATTAAAATTATATCAACTATATATTTTTTTAATAAAAAAAAAAAGTGCAATTAGGTCCAAGGTACGACACTGGTAGTATACAGTCGGTAACAAAAGTGTCCGAACACTAGCAAAAATTCCTATGTAAAAAAAGTACACTTCATACGGTTTTGTTAAATAAATCCTTGTCGAATCCTGTTCTTAGTCAGTGTAAGAACATGATTCGATAAGGATTTATTTAACAAAACCGTATGAAGTGTACTTTTTTTACACAGGAATTTTTGCTAGTGTTTGGACACTTTTGTAACCGACTGCACCTCGGACCCTTTATTAAAAGATACAGAAAAACTCAATTTTAAGTAAGAAGATCTATTTATTAATCAATTACGCACATATGAATTCGAATAAACAATTTTTTTATTTCAAAATCATGTATTGGGTTCAAGGTACACCACTCTGTTACTAAAAACGAAATTGCTAATCATGATGTTCAGGTTAGGCTTAACTTGATTACGAGCCTATGGGGTTATAGCTAGAAAGCTACTTCATGATGCATAACACTCAGTTCAGTATATACAATATATGTGTGGGTATAGAAGTGCATAAAATTATCTGAGAAAAATTTATTTTTGCACGGCGAATTTACTTTTTCAAAAACTCTTCAAAAAGTTGAGCTTCCAGGACAACTTCACTGAGACACCTAAGAGTAAATATTTTAACTGCATGTGATACTGTTTATCTATCTAAATAAATAGAGCTAGATAGGTCCGAGGTACACTTATGTCCAAGGTGCACCACTTTCCCCTACTCGTGCATATATCCTAGCAAACACAGAAGTGTCAAAAAGTGTCAAAATGATGTCAAATGTATCAGACTTGTCAGATATGTCGATTTTCTTGTAACATTTAGGTACCTTTACAAGATAAAACTAGTATGTTGTGGCCACCACAAGACTTTCTTCTATATTTTCCTATACAAATTCACGCAGTAACAATATTAAAAAAAAAAAAAAAAAAAAAGATTTTTTTTCATTTTTTTTTTTTTTTTTCGTTAAAAGTAAAAAAAAATCGATAACTTTGTTTTAAATTACCACATATTTATAGTTCAACCATTCGTTTTAAAGGTATTGACGAGACCTTTCGAAAGATACCGATCTTGAAAATTTACACCCCCCGGAGGGGGGGATACTTCCCCCTAGGGGGGGGAAGCGATGCCCCAAATTTTTTCCCTAATTAACTACTACTATTATCAATAATTCATATTAATTTCACAATCACAGGTTAAGAATAACTCTCATTATGTACATTTATACGAAATTTTTTCCTATACTGGCATGTTAAAGATTTAGAAAAAATACGATCACAGCGCCACCTGTTGAGCGATTGATCCCCAAATCTAATCAGCCTCAGTTTATGTCAGGGGTCAACTAAATACCAAATCTGGTTAAATTTCGTTTAAAAAAAAAAAAAAAAAAAAAAAAAAAAAGATTTTTTTCAAAGTTTTTTTTAGTTAAAAGTAAAAAAAATCGAGAACTTTGTTTTAAATTATCACAGATTTATAGTTCAACCATTCGTTTTAAACGTATTGACGAGACCTTTCGAAAGATACCCATCTTGAAAATTTACTCCCCTCGAGTGGGGACTTCCCCCCCACGGGGGGTGGCGAGGCTCCTACGCATACAAAAATTTTTTCCCAGTTGACTATCTCTATTTTAAATAATTCTTGTAAATTTCATAATGATTACTAAAAAATAATTCTCTTTATGCACATTTATACAAAATTTTGTCCTATATCACCATGTTAAAAATTTAGAAAAAGCGGGATGGCAACGCAACCTGTAAGACAATTTTTACCAAAAGTTGATAGGCACTAATTTATGTCAAGGTACAACTACATACCAATTTGTATGAAATTCTGTGCAGTAGTTCTTGAGATACAGTTGCCACAAAATTTTGTCACACACACACACAGAGACAGACAGACATTTTCTAAAAATGGTCAAATCGTGTTCTACAGCTCTCAAAACGTGTAAATTCATCAAAAACTCGAGGTCGAAAATTTTTACGAATCCAATGCTTTCTCTATATTACATATAGAAGAAAGTAATAAAGTTATGTCATCTACTTGATGCCTTTAAAGTATCCAAAGGATACCGTCTTTATGATATGCAATTTCAGTGCAAATATTTGTTATCAAAACGATATCTAAACTACGACTTATTTACGACATAACACTAACCTGTCTTAAATGTGATACCAATCTGATATCAGAAACATGTTAATTTTTTGACATCATTTTTTAAAGTATCGAAATGTTATCGAAATAGCATCATATTTTTGTCATAACTGCAACCGCCGATTAACTGAACTGAACGCTGCCTGCATTGTCATGGCGTTGTTGATGTTGTCTATTTGTGGAGTGGTGGTTTGATGCAATATTGTTTGGATTTTTCAGGTCTTCATAATTGATTCAGGTAAGAAATTTTGCTCTTTATTACGTATTCTGATGTTTTAAAAATTAATCGCCATTATGGTCCTAATTTTATGTAATATAGAGAGTAAAACATTTATAGTATTAGGCTTAATTAGACTATTCCACGTTGCATGTTAAGTTTAGTGTGAAACTATTTACCCATCTCATAAAAAAGTAATGACAAAAGCTCCAAAATCTTAGAAAAATATTATGAGTTATTTATAGGATTTTAACTCGTTTCCAGCAAGCAGTACATAGTGTAATAAGTACTGCAATATACATCTTTATATATTATAAAGATTGCAGATCATGCATTTCTGCATTGAATATTTTGCAATGAACATGGAAATTATATTCAATTAAAGTTTGAAATAAGAAAAGAAAAATCAAAATAATCCGCTTTCTGTTACAAAGGTCATCATGATATATAGGAGATGTTAATATAATAATGAAAGAATTGTTTAAAATGTACTAGATTATATGTAGTTTGTTTTCAACTTAACATATTTAGTACTACATACATAAAAATTTGGGTAGTTACGAAATAATCTACCCAGGGATAAGTTTGAAAATATTTATTGTGACTATTACGTACCTACTATAAAATTTTAAATCACAGCAATCCACTTGACACTAGTAAGTGGAATTTTTTATGTTGTAAGTAAAATTTTAAGTGTTTTCGCATTTCTTGTTTCTCTTAAATCGTAGATGCAGTGAGGTAAACATGAATTGATTTGAAGAATTTTTCCTCTGTGAATTTTTGAGCATAATAGTAACTGCTGCAGGCTATAACTTTTGACAATTTCTATTACTAATTTAACAACTTAAAGAAAAAGTCTTAAAAATATATACTAGGAATAAAAAAAATGTATTTTTTTTCTTTCATTTCTGATTATAAAAACTAAATTCTTGTTATTTCATTAGTTGCTGTCACTTATTACAATGGTAAATCTGGTCTAACATTTGGTAAAAATGTGCTACAGCTTTGTATTTCTAGCTGGTATAATTTTCCATGGATTCCTCACTTCTGCTTAAAGCTTGTGCGATAATATGAATTTATTTTCACGTTTTTTAAAATGAAAAAAAAAAAAAAAAAAAAAAAAGATTTTTTTGTTAATTTAGGCTTTTTTTTTTTTCTTTTAAATGTATTTTTGTAGTTGCTTGTTCTCATTGATTGAGTGTATTTATTATGTATTTAAACCAACAATAGTGTCATACGCAGAGGTGGATAATGTACATGAACGTGGGAATGAATGCCATTCACAGAAAATTATTTAGCATTAAACAAAACTTAAAAAAAAGGGGGGCCTCCGATTTTAAACTGTTGTCACTCAAATCAAAAACTTAACTCTAAATTGCATGCGACGTGTTGGAATTTGTGAGCAACATTCAGCTCTAGAGGCAAATATCATTATCGCAACTGTGTGTCTCTTGGGCGATGGTGAACCCGATGCTAATTGTTTATGAAATAACTACATAACTCATACTTTGATACAGGGTTGGGTTTCTTCTGGAAGAAACTAGTTTCTTCCAGGACAGTGGAAGAAAATGGAAGAAACTAACCAGAAGACAAAACAGATGTTCGAAATTAAAATTTATGAACTATATAAACTCAAAGTATAAATATAATGTCAAATCTAAACTATAATCCAATTAATATTAAAAATATTGTTAGAAAAATAAGTTATTTTATAACAAACACTAAATTAAAACAGGAATAAACTACTACGTCAGAAACGCCAAAGAAAAATTATTGTTGCAATAATTTTTCTTTGCAATAATTTTTCTTTTGCAATAATTTTTCTTTGGCGTTTCTGACGTAGTAGTTTATTCCTGTTTTAATATTCCAACGCCAAGTCTCCTGCTATTAAACACTAAATATATATAGGTGATGGGTTTTTGCTTTTCAATGCTGATATTTTTAGAACTTTTTGCATATATACTATCTCATATTAGTATACATTCAGACAGTACAAGTGATAATAATTACGGAATTAACCATAATATTTGCACTTTTTTTAAAGGATACAATTTTTTGTATAAACTCGAAGCTGTATCAATAAGTAATATACCTACTTTTAAACTCTCCTGCAAGTTGTCAAGGATTTAAAAAAAAAAAAAGCATAGTTAGTATTTATCTATTTTAAGTTGAAAAATAAAGTGCAGTATTGAACTACTCTAAAACATTTCATTTGTTTTACAGTTTTTAACTCCCTCTAACTCTCAAAAATTTTGTCTAGAGGTTGTGCGGATTATAGGAATTTGTAGATTAGAGATCATTGCCTTTGTTTACAGTTTTCTTTTGCAGATACAGAGTCAGTTATTATTAATTCATGAGAATAGACATCAGAATGGAAAGACGATTTCTAATAAATTTTAGAATAAAGTATTTCTTCAATATTAATAAAACTAATCGATCACATTCATATATGATAAATAATTTAAGCATATTCAAATAATAGGTACTTATAAAATGTAAACAAACATATTTAAAAAATATGAAACTAAATATTTTTGAAAGTTCGGAAATAATATTCATCACTGATTAATTTTGTTAAACATTGATGTAATAGTGATTTGTTTTAAGCACTAGTCTGTATCAATTGCAGGATAATAAATACAAGAATGTTACCCCCCCCCCTTCCTCCCAAGTTCAGTTTCAAAGCAAGGATTAAGCTAAAAATTTGATTTAAAAAAAGTAAAAATGTGAGAAATGTGAATTTATTTGAAATATGAGATGTAAATTTCTTTTTCACTGTACTGTATTAGGAAAATGAAGTTTTTGATGACATTTTGTAATACAGTAATTATTGAATACTGGCTCTTGTAATTAACTGAATGTTTGTTAAGAGCTGTTTTATCAGAAAGTATAAGCAAGTGATACAAACTGTTATTTATTACCAGTTAAAGAAATAAAATTGTCTAAATAATAAATTATAAAACTTTACGCTTTTTAAATTGAAATTGATTTTTTTACTGGATTTGAGTATTTTGGAACGTGATTATCAGATACCGAAGATAACTTCGGTAAAAATCTCATAATTATTAATTAAATATGTAATTAAATTTTTATAGGTATAATTAAAGTTACTTAAAGTTGTTTATAAGACAAATGCATCCATTGTATCTTACAAATCTGCAATTTATAGGATAAATTTTTAACAAAAACAGTTTCTTCCATTTCTTCCACTTGGAAGAAACCTATTTCTTCCGGCCAGTTTTTTCCATGGTTTTTTCCGCCTTGGAAGAAACTTGCCAACCCTGCTTTGATGTAGCTTGTGCCGGGGCGTGGCATTTGGTTTTGCACTATAGTTTAATTTTCTTAAGACTTACTAAGACTTTCATATTATTTTCAGAAAAATACCCATAAAATGTAAAATCAATTAAAGTGCACGTTTGATTCAAAATAAAAATAGTACATAAAAGAAAAATTTATAAAGCACGCTTTTCTTTGGAAATGTACTATAATCAAATCAGCGGATGTAGATAATATACATGTATGCAAAACTTCTGTGCAATCTGATGATAAGAAATTGTTGGGAGCCCGGCCCACAGGCCCCGCTTAGGTCCATGATCGTTTGGGCATGTATTGTCGTATGAATTATATATGTATGCAAAGTTTCAATTCAATCGGACGTCGGGAAGTGGTTTAGAAAAAAAAATATGCAGTCTTTAGACTTTAACTATTTAAAGTTCGCTTTAATAATATTAAACTGTTAAAAAAAAAAAAAAAAATAAGATAAATATTTGGTAATGGGAGCTTGCCCTTTATAGTTCTTCACAAGGATGTACAAAAGAATTGATACATTACGATCTATAAAACTACATGCAACTTATGGGGAGAAATAATCAAACACCCTGTTATGATTTTCCCTTTTGTGTATTTAACAACTTCTCTGATTTAAATTTATTTCAACAACCGTTACATAATTTCTAAATGTTTGAAAAGTTGTATGAAGTTATTCCAGATTTTTTCTTTCTTCTATATTCAATAGAAGAAAGTATTGGATTCGTAAAAATTTTCGACCTCGGGGTTTTGAGGGATTGACACGTTTTGAGAGCCGTAGAACACAATTTGACCATTTTTAGAAAAATTCTGTCTGTCTCTGTGTGTGTGTGTGACAAAATTTTGTGGCAACTGTATCTCAGGAACTGGAGCACAGAATTTCATACAAATTGGTATGTAGTTGCACCTTGACATAAATGAGTGCCTATCCACTTTTGGTAAAGATTATCTTGCAGGTTGTGTTGCCATCCCACTTTTTCTAAATTTTTAACATGGTGATATCGGACAAAATTTTGTATAAATGTGCATAAAGAGAATTATTTTTTAGTAATCATTATGAAATTTACAAGAATTATTTATAATAGAGATAGTCAACTGGGAAAAATTTTTTGTATGTGTATGCGCCTCGCCACCCCCCCTGGGGGGGAAGTCCCCCCTCGAGGGGAGTAAATTTTCATGATGGATATCTTTCAGAAGAGCTCGCCAATACCTTTAAAACGAATGGTTGAACCACCGATCTGCGATAATTTAAAATAAAGTTTTTTTTTTTTTTTTTTTTTTTCTTTTAATGTAATATTGAGAATACAATTGACTTTTTTCGGATATTTAGTGTTATACTACTTCTCTAATATGGAAATCGTCTGCATTATCATGGAAGATAACTTTTTTAAATAATAATTTTAATAAAAAATTTTTACTGAGTGAATTTGTATAAGAAAATATAGAAGAAAGTCATGTAGTGGCCACAACATACTAGTTTATCTAGTTAAAGAAAGGAGTTCTCATTCCCTTTTAACCCTTTAACGCGCGATGGTATAAGTGTGAAACCACCTCCAGCTGCAAAAACTCATCTAAAATAAAGTTTTTTTTTTTTTCTTTTAATGTAATATTGAGAATACAATTGACTTTTTTCGGATATTTAGTGTTATGCTACTTCTCTAATATGGAAATCGTCTGCATTATCATAGAAGATAACTTTTTAAATAGTAATTTTAATAAAAAATTTTTACTGAGTGAATCTGTATAAGAAAATATAGAAGAAAGTCATGTAGTGGCCACAACATACTAGTTTATCCCTTTTAACCTCCCTTTTAATTCCCTTTTAACCCTTTAACGCGCGATGGTATAAGTGTGAAACCACCTCCAGCTGCAAAAACTCATCTAAAATAAAGTTTTTTTTTTTTCTTTTAATGTAATATTGAGAATACAATTGACTTTTTTCGGATATTTAGTGTTATACTACTTCTCTAATATGGAAATCGTCTGCATTATCATAGAAGATAACTTTTTTAAATAGTAATTTTAATAAAAAATTTTTACTGAGTGAATTTGTATAAGAAAATATAGAAGAAAGTCATTTAGTGGCCACAACATACTAGTTTATCTAGTTAAAGAAAGGAGTTCTCATTCCCTTTTAACCCTTTAACGCGCGATGGTATAAGTGTGAAACCACTTCCAGCTGCAAAAACTCATCCCAGAAATTTTTTAGCAAAAATTTACGTTTATAACTTAGCAGAAAAAGCCGTTTTTTTTAAACTTAAAATTTCTTTTATTTTAATTTTGTTCGTGAATTCCGGTGGCAGTATAATTTAAATGATTCGAATTACCTTGCACCGCAAAGGGTTAAATGAGAAATATAGAAATAGTTGGAATAAGAAAATAATGTGAACAGGAGCATCCCACTCTCTACACATCCAATCATTGTATAAAATTTTAGAAAGTACATATTGATGAGGTGCAAATAGGAGGTAAGGTCATTGTGCCTAAATGCGATAACCCATAAATGCGACAAAGTGCTTCTACTGAAAATCTAAGTGCATAAATCGCATACTTATGAATCATAATGGAACATACACATTTCAAGAACGGTTTGCGAAACTTTTCATTAAATTTTAAAGGTTTTTTCTAGTAGAATTTTCTTTTGCAGTAAACATTGCCCATTATGGCTTTCCGACGTCTTTTCCTAATTGCGATGAAAAATTTTCAAATAGTAACTGTAATTTTATCCTTTTATTTTTCAAGGTCAAATAACCACTGTTACGTCATGTGCTTGAATACCCTTTACACCTATCAGAAGAAAATTAAAGAAAATACTACAAATTTTTAAAAAGAGGGGTTTAAAATTTTTTATCGCATTTAAGGGTCTGTTTACACCATATTCCTAAATGCGACAAATTTTATCCCTTAAATGCGGCAAGTTTTACAGTTAATATATAAAGGTAACTTTAAGCATTTTTTCCTTTTTAACACCAACAAGGTTTACAAGTGACTTCGGTTTGCCTGTCTGTCTGTCCGTCTGTCTGTCCGCGCTCTAACTCCTGGAGGGACACCCGAAAGTATTCAAAAGCATTGTGTTCTATGAGTGGTATTTCTGTAAGCCATATTTAATACCTTAACTGTATAATCCTAGTGAAATTGAATCATGTTATTCAAGTTCATTATCTGATGTTTGATATAGAAAATGGAACAAATATCAACACTAGTTTGTGTACAGGGACACTCGAAAGTATACCAAAGCGTTGCGTTCTACGAGAGGTATTTCTATAAACCAAATTTTAATAACTTTACTTTCCACAAAGCTTAATGAAATTGAAATATTTTATTCATATGCACAAAAGAGTGCTTTCTATAGAATATAGTATGATCAGCATTAGATTTACAGGGCCACACAAAAATATTCAGTTACATTATGAGCTGTTAATAAAAATTTGCTAGAATTGCAATTTCGTTTACATTAAGCGTTTTTAACACTGTCTAATAATTTTTATGTGTGAATATGATTTCAATTAAAGCGTCTGTCTGTTCGTCTGTCCATCTGTCTGTTCGTCTGTCCATCCGTCTGTTCGTCTGTCCGCGCTCTAACTCCCGTAAATATTTATGTAATTTCTTGAAACTGATATATGTTTTTTAAGTTCACTATCGGATGTTCCCTTTTGCAAAAGGAGTTAATATCTCTACTGGTTTGTGTACAGGGACACTCAAACCTTTTCCAAAGCAATGTGTTCTAAGAGAGATATTTCTATAAACCATATTTTAATACTTTTACTGTACACAAATCTTAATAAAATTGAAATATGTTATTCCAGTTCACTATCGGATGTTTTGTATATTAAATGGAGTAAATACCACCACTGGGTTGGGCACAGAGACACTTGAAAGCATACCAAAGCATTGCGTTATATGAGAATTATTTCTATAAACCAAATTTTAATAACTTTACTTTCCACAAAGCTTAATGAAATGGAAATATGTTATTCATATGCACATAAGACTGCTTTGTATAGAATATAGTATGTTTAGTATTAGATTTACAGAGCAACACAAAAATATTCAGATACATTAAAAGCTATTAATAAAAGTTTGCTGGAATTGCACTTTCATTTACATTAAGCGTTTTTAGCATTTTCTAACAATTTTTAAGTGTGAATATAATTTTAATTTGTGTATCTGTCCATCTGTCTGTCTTTCGGCACTCTAACTCCGGTAAATATTTATGGAATATCTTGAAACTAATATATCTTTTTCAAGTTCACTATCGGATGTTCCCTATAGAAAATGGAGTGAATACCTCTACTAGTTTGTGTACATTGGCATCGGAAATTACTGCAAACTATTGTTTTCTATGAGAGGTATTTCTATAAACCATATTTTAATACCGTTACTTTACACAAATTATAATGAAATTGAAATATGTTATTCAGTTTCACTATCGGATGTTTCCTATGTAAAATAGATGCAATATTTCCACTGGTTTGAGTACAGGGAGACACGAAAGTATTGCATGGTATGAGAGGTATTTCGAGAAACCAAATTTTAATAACTTTACATTGCATAAAGCTTAATGAAACAGAAATATGTTATTCATTTGCACAAAAGAATGCTTTTTATAAAATACAGTATGATTAGTATTAGTCCTACAGGGCCACAAAAAATATTAAGTTACATTAAGAGCTATTTATTCATGAATTCATCAACCATGAATATTTATTTTTAAGTAAGTATAGTTAAAAAAAAAAAAAAATCACGGTTGATGAATTCATGAATAAATATTTCTAAATTGAAATTTCGTGGTCTATGGAGTTGTGCTGCGATTAATATTGACACTTGATACAGCTGCGCTTGCAGACTCGGTGACTTGGCCAACGAATATTATGTGAGAAATGCCCAGCTGGTTGTCAGCCCGGGTAGCTCAGTGGTAGAGCATCCGTGCGTTAAGCGGAGGTGCCCGGGTTCGATTCCCGGCTTTGGTATTTTTCACATAGTTGGTAAATAAAAATATCAACCTTTGCACTCCAATTTACTTAAAAATAAATTACTTAAAAATACATTAAGAGCTATTAATAAAAACTTACTGTAATTGCATTTTCTTTTACAACAAGCGTTTTAAACACTTTCTAACAATTTTTAAGCGTGAATATGATTTTTATTTGTTTATCTTTCTGTCCGATTGTCTATCTTTCTATCTGGTTGTCTCTCGTCTCGAGAGTTCTTAAATATTTTCAGAATTTTTAAAAATTGATATAAGTTATTTAAGTTCACTATGGAATGTTTCCTATTTAAAATGCCATTAATATGTCCTGAACAAGTGTACGGGAAACTTCCAATGCTTTGCGTTTTAGGACAGATATTTTTATAAATCACATTTAAATAACTTTCTACCGTAAAAATTATAAATAAATTGAAATGTATTTTAATATTCTAAAATAATGTTTTGTATAGAATATGATATGATCAACCTTCAGATTTACAGTACTACACTAAAATATTCAAATACATTAAGGGCAGCAATTATAATCTAATGGCTGGATTTTCTTTTGCATTAAGCCTTTTTAACGTTCTTCAATGATATTTAAGAGCGGTTATAAATTCAATTAGTCAGTCTGTATATTTTTCTGTTTTTCTGTCTTTTGTTTGACAATGCAGGCAAATAATATTGAAAGTTATACGATACAATAAGCACGTTTTACAAGAATAACAGCGTTTTTATCACTTTCTATATGTTTTTAACACTTTCCAACAAACATGAAAAGTGTTAATGACTTAGGTTTGTCTGTGCTCTGTCTCCCGTAAATATTCATGGAATCAAACAGAGTTACACATACTGTTCAAAAAAGAAGAGTTAAACACGGGGTTACACATTCTGTTAGAAAAAGGCGAAGTTACACAAACAATTACACACAAACATGCAGAGTTACACACAGAGCTACATACACACTGTTAGCAAAAAATTAGCGTTACACACAGCTTTACACACATTGACAAAAAAAAAAGAGATTTACATACTGAGTTACACACACTGTTAATAAAAAGGCGGAATTATATAGAGTTACATACTCAGTTAATAAAAAGGCAGGGTTACACACACACACACACAGTTAAAAAGAAGGCAGAGTTACACAGAGAGTTACACACGTATTGTTGATTATATACAGGATTACACACACACTGTTAGTTACACATAGAATTACACACACTGTTAGCAAAAAATGAGTGATACACACAGAGTTACACACATTGTTCCAAAAAAAAAGAAGAAGAATTAAAAATTGAATTACACACGCTGTTAATAAAAAGGCAGAAGTATAGACAGAGTTACACACACAGAGTAAATAAGCAGGCAGAGTTACACACATACTTTTAATTACATACAGGGTTACACACACACTGTTAGTTACACATAAGTATAATTACACACGCTGTTTGCAAAAAATCAGCGATACACACAGTGTTACACACACAATGTTCAAAAAAGAGGAGTTACACACACAGTGTCAGTTTCACATAGCGTTACGTACACTGTTAGAAAAGTTCAGCAATACACACAGAATTACACACACACACACTGTTTAAAAAAAAAAAAAGAGTTACTCACTGTTAACAAACAGCAGAGTTACACGCAAAGTTCCACACACTGTTAGTGAAAAGGAAGAGTTTCATACACTATTAAAGGCAGAGTTACACGTAGAGTTACACAACACTTTATCTTCAAATAGTTATGTGGTATTCAGTGCTTAAAAAGACGAAATATCATGCATTACGCAATGATTATTAACACTTTCCAACTGCACGTAATTGTTGTATCTTATAACTTTCAAAGTTCTGTACCTACGTTATCACACAACAAACAGACAGTATTTCTGAAAGGCATACAGACAGACTAATTGAATTCCTAATCATTCTTAAGCATTGTTTTAAATTTTTAAAAATGCTTAACAGAAAAGGTAACGTAGCCCTCCGATTGTAATTCCAGCCCTTAATCTATCTGAAAATTTCGGTGTAGCCCTCTAAATCTTAACGTTAACAAAATCATATTTTATACAAAACGTTATTTTAGCAAATTAACAATAAATATCAATTTCTTTATGATTTTACAGTAGAAAGTTCCTTAAATGTGAATTATAAAAATGTATCTCCTAAAATGCGATGCATTGGCATTTTTTTTGCGTGTCCGTGTACATAAAAAAGTTGTATAGGCCCTTTTAATTTAGGAATATTCAATAGTGAATATGAACAACATATATAATATTTTAAAATTCAAAAGATATTTACGGACGATGAGTGCGGTAGACGAACAGATAGACAAATGGAGAGTCGGGCAGATAGATACAAAAATTGAAAACACGTTCAGACTTAAAAAATGTTAAAAACTGTTAAATCGCTTAATGTAAACGAAAATACAATTCCGGCAAATTTTCAATAAAAGCTCTCAATGTAGCTGAATATTTTTGTGTGGCTCTGTAAATCTAATGCTAATCATACTACATTCTGTAGATAGCATTTTTTATGCATAGGAATAACAAATTTCAATTTCATTAAAATTTGGGTAAAATAAAGGAATCTAAATTTAGTTCATAGTAATACCTCTCATCGAACGCAATGCTTTGAAGAACTTTCGGGTGTCCCTGTATACAAACCAGTGAAGGTATTTACCCTATTTTCAATGGGAAACATCCGATAGTAAACTTGAATAACATTTCAATTTTATTAAGGTATGTGTAAAGTAACGGTAATGAAATATGGTTTATAAAAATACCTCTCACAGAACACAATGCTTTGGAATATTTTCGGGTGCCCCTGTGAACTAACTAGTAGAGGTACACACTTCATTTTCAGTAGGAAACATCCTATATTAAGCTTTAATATGTATCAGTTTCAAGAAATTCCATAAATAATAACGCTAATTAAAGCGCGGACAGACAAACGCACAGACAGCCGATAAACGGACAGACAGACAAACCGAAGTTATTAAAACCTTTCAACTTCGTTGGAAAGTGTTAAAAACATTTAGAAAGTAATAAAAACGTTTAATGTAAACGAAACTGCATTTCCAACAAATTTGCAATAGCCCTTAGTGTAACTGAATATTTTTGTTTGGCCCTGTAAATCTAAGGCTAATCATACTTTATTCTATGGAAAGCAATCTTTAGTGCATATGACTAACATATTTTAATTTCATTAAGATTTGTGCAAAGTAAAGTTTTTAAAGTTTGGTTTATAGAAATATCTTTATTAGAACGCAATGCTTTAGGGAATACTTTCGAGTTTCCCTGTATTCAAACTAATGATGGTATCTACTCCATTTTCAATGGGGGACATCCCATAGTAATGTTGAATAACATATTTCAATTTCATCAAAATATGTGTAAAGTAACGGTAATAAAATATGATATATGAAAATACCTTCCATAGAACATAATGCTTTGGAATACTTTCGGGTGTTCCTGTATACAAACCAGTAGAGGTACACATTCCATTTTCAATAGGGAACATGTTATAAGGAACTTGAATAATATATATCAGTTTCAACAAGTTCCATGAATATTTACGGGAGTTAGTGCACGGACAGGCAGACGGACAGACAGACGGACAGATAGACGGACAGACGTAGGGATGGGCAGACGGATAGACAGACGGACAGACAGACAGACGGACAAACCCAAACCGAAGTCAAGAACAGTTTTCAACCTTCTTTGGAAAGTGTTAATAACATTCAAGAAATTCCCATACATTAAATGCATTATCGCAATTAGGGAACTGAACATCGCATTTAGGATATAGTACCTTAAATGCGACAAAAATTTCCTAAATGCGACGCTGGTATATTTTTTCATAAATTACAGATATTTTTTTAATTTCTTAAAAAGAAATGACGCAAAACACAAGTTTAGACCTACGAGTGTAATGTTCAACCATTTTCTCTTTCGTTTCATACTTATTTGTTTACTAAAATGGAATAAGTTTCCTAAATGCGATAAACTTACCAAAAATCACGTCGCATTTAGGCACAATGACCTTAGTTCATGAACAAGTAGAAAAGTACTGATTTACTATTTTAATAACTTCATTCAGTGATAAAAGAAAAACACGAAAGTTATGTGCAAATTTTATGAATGCCCTACCTTCCTGCATCCGGCCCAGGCCAGTGTCTTGTTCTCCTGCATAAATGACTTCATCCAGAAATATCTTCGTGAACCTACTAAGAGAAAAACGTAATAAGTCAGGCTATACCAAAGAGGTTAACACATTGAGCTCCACGCGAATTCTTTAGAAAATCCCTATCAAATTCATTAAAATGCCTTAATAATGTCCTGTAATAAATAAAAATTAAGTAAATTTTAAATAAATTTTCAGTAATTACTTAAAACAATGTATTTTTTTTAGTTTTATATCATATTTTACACTGTCAGCTACTGGTGGTTGACGCAGCTTTATACTCGTATCATATTTTACACTGTCAGCCACCAGTGGTTGACGCGGCCTAAACGGAAAGTTCAACGTCTGCCACCGATGGCTGACATGGCATTCAACGTGTCAAGAGCAAAAGAATGGACACTGTTTAATGAAATCGTTAATTTATTTCTAAAATTAAGGTCTGAAATCTCTGTAGAGACAAAATTGTTTCCTGCGGGGTAAATTCGTCGAAGGAAAAAAAAAAAATCTCCTCATTTTGTAAATTCTTCGAAATAAACACATGAAATTTCCCAGCGTCAACTCGGGTGTCCCGGTTTCACCCGACTCGATTTGCTTAGGATTTGAGTTGGGTTCATTTCAATATTTTTGATATCACAATGGTTTTTAATTCTTTCCAGTTGAGTTTGAGTAAATTTATTTAGTGAATATTTTTCGGATGAAAGATTCAGATGTTTGAATATGCGTATGTTCAGTGTATGTTTATTAAAATAAATCTCTTATTAAAGTTATGATTGTACACTTTTATTCCTTTTTTCACTTTCGCTTACCCATAGGGTCGAGAAAGTATTGTTTTAGGGTCAACTTTTCGAACGTGCGTTTTTGTTATATTTACATGTTTTGAGGTCTCCTGAATACGAAAATCATGTTTTTAGCGAATGGTCTGTGTATCTGTTATCAGCATATCTCAAGAACAAATAGTAGCAGAAATTCCAAACTCGGTATTCTAAATGTGTATCCTATAGGGATGCTACAGTAAGCTTTCGTTGAGATGAAGCAAATGGTTCGTGTACAGGGACACTCAAAAGTATTCAAATACATTACGTCTATGGGGGAAATTGGAGGTAAGTAGAGTTTAACATCTATAGACTGCACTAAACCAAATGAAACGAATATAAATTTTTACTTTCTCTTGCCCATAAGGTAGAGAAAGTATTGTTTTTGGGTCAAATTTTCGAACGCGAGTTTTTGTTATATTTACATGTTCTGAGGTCCCCTGAATACGAAAATCATGTTTTTAGCAAATGGTCTGTGTGTGTGTCTGTCTGTTATCAGCATATCTCAAAAATAAATTATGGTAGAAAGTTCAAACTTGGTATTCTAAATGTGTATCATATAGGGATGCTACAGTAAGCTTTTCGTTAAGATCAAGCAAATGGTTCGTGTACAGGGACAATCAAGAGAATTCTAATACATTACGTCTATGGGAGAAATTACAGGTAAGTAGAGTTTAACGTCTATAGACTGCACTAAACCAAATGAAACGAATATATATTTTTTGTAATAGAGAAAAAAAATTGTGGGGAAAAAAAAATTGTGTATGTAGGAGCCTTGCCTCCCCCCTGGGGGGGAAGTCCCCCCTCAAGGGGAGTAAATTTTCATGATGGGTATCTTTCAAAAGAGCTCACCAATACTTTTAAAACGAATGGTTGAACCATCGATCTGCGATAATTTAAAACAAAGTTATCGATTTTTTTCATTTTTAACAAAAAAAAAAAAAAAAAAAAAAAAAATGTAATATTGAGAATAAATTCAACTTTTTTTTTTATATTTAGTGTTATACTGCTTCTCTAATATGGAAATCGTCTGCATTATCATAAAAGATAATTTTTTTAAATAATAATTTTAATCAATTATTTTTTAAAAACAGAAGTATTTTTTAATAACCGAATTAAATTCTATATAAAAGTGAGTGCATTAATGAAACGGGGGGTTGAGGGGGGCAGTAGCTCCCCCACACACACACACACACAGAACTAATCATATAAAACTCTTCCGAAGCCTAATTTGAATTGTTTAACACAGGTTTACATATAACAATACTCGTTATCTTACCTATTAATCTGCAACCTGTATTTATAGTATTAAATTTCAGGGTAAGAGAAAGTCGTGTGAGTGACACACCAGATTATATTTCTTAACCATATAATGTCAGAGAAAATATTGTTTATGGGTTAAAATTTCGAATTTGAGATTTTGCTATGTTTACAGAATTTCAGATTCCCTGAATCCGAAAATAGTTTTTTTTTGTGTGTGTGTGTCAGTAAAACTTATCATTATAACTCAAGAATAAATATTAGCAGGATGTCCAAACTCGATATTCTAAATTAAATCTGTATCATAAGAGATGTTACTTGAAATATTTTGCTGAAATTGGACGAATAGTTCGTGTACAAGGACATCCAAGAGGATTGAAATACATTAGATTTACTCTGTGCGCAAATTTAAGTAAAGTTTCTCACTAAACGAAATTAAATGCACATATATTCGTTTGTAGGGCAACACAAAAGAATTCGGATATATTAGGACTATATAATTGGTAATTACTCGAAGTGTATTTTAAGTTGTATTATGTGTTTTTCCTACTGCGCTAAATTTAAGTGCAGTACGTGCTGCGAGTATAATTTATAGATACTGTATAGGATTACTCAAAATTAAGTTAATACATTCTTTCCTGTTAAATGCAAATGAGGCTCGTACTTTACTAAATTTTATCAAGTACAGGAAAAATGCATAGAAATAATTAATACTTGTTTTTTATAGCCATATGCTAAACAAAGAACAAGTTCAGTTTCTAAATTTCATCGCAGATTTTTTACTGTAATTGCACGTTTTGGGGTCCCCTGAATACTAAAATTGAGTTTTTAGCTGTTGAAATGGCATTAACTTGAAAGCAAATAATTGCAATATATATAGACTATAATGATATGAAATTCTTTTTGTGTCCCTGTACACGAATCCGAATCCCAAAGCGTACTGCTATACAACTGATTCATTGTAGCTCAGCTATATTGATCATCACATTTAAGTCAGTCGGGTGACTTTTTGTGACCACTCTCAAAGTGCACACACAGATACCAGAAACTATCAATCTCTGACGAGAGAACAGGGTCGATCAGTTCATTGCCACAGAAGATTCGGCAATGAATTGATGAAGAACGTACTAAATATAAAACGGAAACTAGGTCCGAAGGTAAAAAATTATCTGGTATAGACTAATGAAAGAGTGAAAAAATATTTGTTGCGTTAGATAAATGTACAAAATTTAAATCTGTCGGAAGCAGACTTCTTTTACCTAACATTATACAGGAATTTTTCATAATTTATTCTATATAACACACATTTTTAAAATTCGGATTTAAGGTTGGTTGGTTAGTTGTAGTATAAAGCCGATTGATCGCGCTAGGGTCTTAGGCATGTAAGTGGAATGCCCTCCGTGAGGGTCTCTCTAAGGGGTCCTAGTCCATATTTACGCGAGTTACAGATTTATGAAAATAACAATTCAGACCTAACACACTGTCATTCATTTAATATTCGCCATTTTTCTTTTACTTTATTCAGTTTTACTTAGATATTGTTTTGCAGAAAATTTATTCATTTTAAACATATTAGGCAATATTCATCCGTACAAATCATTTTACATAATTTATGTAGTTTATAATGACAGGAATTAATAATCATAATACATACGACAATAAGTTCAATGTAAAAATAAGGTAATCGCAAAAATGAAACATTGTATAAAGCAAAAGAATAATTCATGAAAAATAACAACGAAAAAAAAAAATTATAAAAAATAAATAAATAATCTGATGTGTACACTATATGACTTTCTTGGATGCTTGTGAAACCATACAAATATTTTAAATAATCAAATTATCTTTTTTTTTTTTTAACTTTCTATTACCCATAAGGCAGAGAAAGTATTGTTTTAAGTTCAAATTTTTGAACGTAAGTTTTTGTTATATTTACACGTTTTGAGGCCCCCTGAATACGAACATCATGTTTTTAGCGAATGGTCTGTGTGTGTGTCTGTCTGTGTGTTATCAGCATATCTCAAGAACAAATAGTAGTAGAAAGTCCAAACTCGGTATTCTAAATGTGTCCCATATAGGGATGCTACAGTAAGCTTTTCGTTAAGATCAAGCAAATGGTTCGTGTACAGGGACGCCCAAGAGAATTCAAATACATTACGTGTATGGGGGAAAGTGCTGATAAGTAGAGTTTAACATTTATACGCTTCACCAAACTAAATGAAACGAATATATATTTTTTATATGCGTAAAAACATGTCTCCTGTAGAATATGGTAAGGAAATCATTCACTGTTCGTTTACAGGACTACACAAAAGAACTAGATAAAAGGGCGACAATAGTTGCAAATTGACGGAAATGTATTTCAGGCTGGGCTATGTATTATTACTATAGGATTATATTTAGGTGCACAATGTGGTCTGTATATATACTTCGAAAGATATACAGGGCTGCAAGTATTTAAGCGATAACATTCTTTTTTGTTGTTAGTGGATGTGCTTTACTAATAATATTTTACCATTTCCAGGAAAGCTGTTCGGGAATTGAAATGAATTCCTCATAGAGATAGGGTAAATAATGTATGTTTTTAAGCTAAATATCCATTGCTTGTTTTATGTATATTTACACGTTTTGAGGCTTCCTGATTACCGTGATCAAGTTTTTTAAAGTTTGGTCTTTGTCTGTGTCTCTTAGAGTGACTTAAAAACGAATAATTTTAGGAGATCCAAATGTTGTATTTTGAAGTTAATATGAGTTTGTTGTTGGAAAAGTTTAATCAAGACTGGTAAGTTTCAAGAAATGTTGCGAGTGTAAGTTATCTGAAAAGTTTTAAGTGAACTTTAATTTAATAACAGATTTAAATTCTATATAAATGAAGGTGAAGTAATGGAATGGGGGGTTGAGGGGAGTGGTAGCCCCCTCACACAGAACAAGCTACCATATAAAACTCTTCCAAAGCCTAATTTGAATTGTTTTAACATAGGTTTATATAACAGTACTCGTTATGTTACCTCTTAATCTCCAACATGTATTTATAGTATTAAATTTCAGAGTAAGAGAAAGTCGTGTGAGTGACGCACCAGATTATTTTACTTTAAAACAGGCGGTCTAAATGGCAGAAATATGTGTGTGTGTGTGCGTGCGTGGGGGGAGGGGGGGATGGAATACTACTAGGCGTTATACAAATCTTAAATATTGAAGTTCAGCCTTTTTCGACTGTTCATTTTTGAACATCAGTTGATACTTATAAAACGGGAGGTCGTGTAATTACTGAAATTGGAAGTGGACAAATAGAAAGTCGAGTTGTGCGAGATACAATGCGTCTTCTACTCCACATAAAAAAGTACTAAATAAATAAAGTTTACAAAAAAATTTTAAAAACTTTCAAAATGATTAATTTGTAAAAAGTTTGGAATAACGAAAAGAATCCAGTTTGAACAGTATTCCACATTCGTTCCATCCAACTTTATATATTAAACATACTGCAGACTAGGAGACAAAAATGATACTTAAAAATTTTCATTTAATCCCTAATTTGGCTGAATATTATTTTGAATAGGCTTAAAAGTGATTGTATTTAAAATTATGAACATGTTTTATTATTATTATCATTTCGTAAAAATATGAACATGATGTTTTTGTGATCTTCTGTGATCAAGGGAATGTTTTGGGATTTCATCCCTCCACGAAATTTTGTATATTTGCGGAAAATTTTAGAGTTATACATAATTTTTAAAACTTAACATTAGGGTAGGTGCTCCAGTGATTGACATGCTCCAGTAATTGACATCGATCCCGAAATAATTAATAAATAAGAAAAATAATAAAATCATATATTTTACATATAAGAATTTTAACATTTTGTGTCAAACACTGGAGCATAGGGAGCTAATAACTGGTAAAATGAATACAGTGAATGCAGTGTCAAACACTGGAATATAGGGGGCCAATGACTGATAAAATGAAAAACTGGCAGTATCAATGACTGGAACATTGAGTGGGTGTCAAATAAAAATTCATAAAACAAAAAAAAATAATAATTGTTATTAAATGGATATATTTTAACATATATGTGGTTCTGAATGCCTTTCATACCCTATGTACTAACTTAAGATTTCTGAAAATATTTTCTGATGATTAGATTAAAAACATCAGAGATTGCTCTAAAAGTGTCAATCACTGGTGCACTTACCCTATGTACTAAAGTTTGACCCCTCCGAAATTTTTTTCTAGTTACAGCCTTGTCGGTAACTCAGTAAAAGATACTCACCCTGTTCAGTCATATCTTCGTAAGGAAGAGGAACAACAAATTAATTTTGTCTTTATTGACTTTTTTTATTATTATTATTCGAAATTGGTTTTTACATGAAATGATGCTTTTATGATGGCTGTATCGAAGAATAATATGTATATTTGTACTTAATTACACCATATTTAATATTATTTTAGGCATACATTCCAGAACAGTGAGGGTGCCCCATCGAAATTAGGTTAGGGAGAAATTTCATTGCTACTTAAATTCACTGCTACTACATGCGAATATTTACGAAAAGAAATAACGACAACCACTTACCCTTTCACAGTGTTCCATCGACGATTCTTAGCTCGTTGGAGTCGCTGAAACAACTCTCGATTCACCCTGGGCTTTGTTTTTACGGTGGTGGGTGTAGTTCCGTTTCCAAGTTTGCTTGGGCGTTTAGTTGTGATTCACCTTTCTCTACAGTCCGCAGCCTTTCAAAAGACGCGCGTACAAAAGAAATGTTCTTTTATAAGAAAAACCTCTTTATTCCGTTTATATGAGATTTATTTCTCTGGGCTTTTTTAAGAAAAGGAAAAGAAACTTCTTGATGAGAAAGAAGTGGGTGTAGCATCATTGTTCGGTCAACTGATCCCAGCTGGCCCTTCTCGCTATAACGAAGCCGAAATTAACGGATACAGAGCAGAAAAGTCATAAATGATTCTCTAACGTCACAATAAGTGAACAGTCCTGTATATTTACTGTGACTATCAGTCGAGTTTTTCTTTTGTTATTAGTCGAGTTTTTCTTTTGATTAGGCAGCTTAGAAGTCGAAGTCGAGTTTACTTGACTCAAGCAAAAAGGGGAGAGTCGGGAGGGATGGGACACCTAAAATTAATCTTAAAATAAACATTGTGTTTAGTTTTTAACACTTGCACGAGGTGAAGGAACTACAGCCCCATATTTGTTGCTATGTATCATTTTAGTTGGAGAACTCTAAGTTTATGCAACAAAAAAAAACTATTTTATAACACCAAAAGTAAACAATTGCTTAATTTTTAAGGTCACTCACTGATGTTAGCATAATTACTTTTCATATTTTATATACCTAATAATATGACTTTTATGAATTAGTAAGTAAATTAAGCCTAAAAGTAGCATGTGTCTAATAATAAATTATTTTTTTTTGAAAAGTGAGGGATGGGACATGTAAGAAAAGGAAGAAGAATGAAGGTTTTTGATACTCCTTAAACAGAAACTATCAAGAGGCAAATGAATGAATAGATGGAAGATAAAATGCACGATACAAATTCAAAATCCTGGAAAATGCTTGGTGTGACACTCACACGACTTTTGGTTATCCTTTTAACTTTCAAAAATACTTTATTTACCATATCTGTATGAGGAAGTAATTTTGATTCCTGAGCAGTTTTCCTGGACATAGTAAAATATACAAAAGAAATGATATTCACCGATTACAGTTAGGATTTCTTTGTTTGAGATATGCTGATAACACACTGAGACTAGCCACTAAAAACCTTATTAATATTCAGGGAACCACAAAACATGGAAATATAACAAAAACTTAATTTGGAATATTGGAAATAAAAAACAGTACTTTCTCTGCGAGAAGTAAAAAAAGATGAACTGATTGAGCATCTGAAAATTTTTATTTAAGTGGTACTAGATAAAATAGATGTTATTAGTAATTAATTAACCTTACATACATCGTGTCCCACTGTTTTTGTCATTTTTCATAGTATGTCTGTATATTATGTATTTATTTTAACTTTATAAACATGTCCCATCCCTCGCTCATATAAGGGAGGAATGGGACATTTTTATGACTATGTTAATTGGCTAACAAAATTAATATTTTAGTAATTACCATCGAATTTATATTTTTAAAAGATGTTAAAATATTTCAATTTGTTTCTCTGAAACTTACAGTATTGTACCAGTAAAAGTAAATTTGTAAAAAATATTTTTGTCGAAACTGTCCAATCCCTCCCTACTCTCCCTCTCTCTCTCTCTCTCTCTCTCTCTCTCTCTCTCTATATATATATATATATATATATATATATATATATATATATATATATACAGTGAACCAAATAAAAAGTTGGTGAGCTGCTTAAACTGTGAGCTGCTTAAACTGATGCAACTGTTTAATAATTTAGCACTATGACAATATATATATATTTTTTTAAATAAAACGAAATTTGAAAAGAAAGACGCTTTCATAGATGAATCAAACAACTTGATTTGATGTCAATAATGTTTTACATATGAATAAAAAAATATAAAGAAGGTTATGGTGATATCATTTTAATACAAAAACTAGTATGGTGTGGCCACCACATGACTTTCTTCTATATTTTCCTATACAAATTCACTCAGTAAAAATAATTTATTAAAATTATTATTTAAAAAAATTATCTTCCATGATAATGCAGACGATTTCCATATTAGAGAAGTAGTATAACACTAAATATAATTTTTTTTTTTTTTTTTTTTTTTTTGTTAAAAATGAAAAAAATCTATAACTTTATTTTAAATTATCGCAGATCTAGGGTTCAACCATTCGTTTTAAAAGTACTGGCGAGCTCTTTTGAAAGATACCCATCATGAAAATTTACTCCCCTCGAGGGGGGACTTCACCCTAGGGAGGGGGGAGGCGAGGCTCCTACATACACAAACTTTTTTTTCCAGTTGAATATCTATATTACAAAAAATATATATTCGTTTCATTTGGTTTAGTGCAGTCTGTAGGTGTTAAAATCTACTTACCTGCAATTTCCCTCATAGACGTAATGTATTTGAATACTTTTGAGTGTCTCTGTACACAAACCATTTGCTTCATCTCAACGAAAAGATTACTGTAGCACCCCTATATGATACACATTTAGAATACCGAGTTTGGAATTTCTGCTACTATTTGTTTTTGAGATATGCTGATAAGACACACAGACCATTCGCTAAAAACATGATTTTCGTATTCAGGGGACCTCAGAACATGTAAATATAACAAAAACTCACGTTCGAAAATTTGACCCTAAAACAATACTTTATCGACCCTATGGGTAAGAGAAAGTAAAAATCAATTTTTCAGGAACTTTCTTGGTGCACAGTTTCATAAATTCTGAAGGTCACTTTATAATTTATTTTTAATCTGCCTCTGTCGCAATGTTTTCTCTCTATATACCCACATATGTTCTATCGGATTTATATATTTATTTTGGAAAGGATGGAGCAATTATTTTTGCACACTATATAATTACTATTCCTTTACAATCCTAGCATTATGCTCAGAGTCATTGTCTTGAACAAAAGAATAACTTTTTTTTTTTTAATTCAATTTTGCAGCTGTGTCTTCTAAATTCTGTTTTAAAATGTTTAAATATACTATTTTCTCCCTTTGTACCTTCGATAAACACTAAATTTCCAACACCGCTCTGTCATTGCATTCCATACCATAATTCCACCATGTTCAATAGTCACTTTTTATATGTACCGAATTTAACGCGTACTTTCCCTTCGCCAACAAAGCGATGACCAATCAGATCCAAACAAATTAAATTTTGACTCGTCTGTAAACATAACAGACTTCCAAAAACCTGTGGGTTTTCATCGTATTTCTTAGCGCATTCGAGACTTTTTTCTTTTACATTTCTAGCAGATAAGTATGGTTTCTTGTGTGATGCATACAGGCTAGGTGCTCCAGTGATTGACATGCTCCAGTAATTGATATCTTTCCCGAAATAATTAATAAATAAGTAAAAAAAATAAAAGTACATGTTTTACATATAAGAATTTTAACATTTTATGTCAAACACTGGAGCATAGGGTGCCTATTACTGGTAAAATGAAAAACTAGCTGTATCAAACACTGCAGCATAGAATGCTAATTACTGGTATAATGAAAAACTGGCAGTGTCAATGACTGGAACACTGAGTGGGTGTAAAATAAAAGTTCATAAAAAAAATATTTGTCAAATGTATATATTTTAACATATATGTAGTTCTGAAAGTCTTTCATACCATATATCTGTACATATATGGTACAGATTGTAATGGTACAGATTGGTATGGTACAGATAAGTAAACCCTTTGTACTAATAAGTACAAAGGGTTTAAGTCCAAAAATGTCGATTTTGAGTTAAATACATAGTCAGACTCAGAAAAACATTCTCAATCGATTGGTATAAAGGATTTAAGTCTATGTCATTTAGTGTTTGAGAAAATCGATTGGTAAAAAAAGGTTCAAATCAGAAATGTACCATTCTTGTATGGTATAAAATATTTAATTCAGTTTTTTCCTGTTTTTAAATGAAGGTTGACAATCACTGAATGGTATAAAGGGTATAAATCAACATAATCCCTTTTCCCTAATCGATTCTTCTGATTTGTTTTTAGACAGTTTAATTTTATTTTTCGTTTCCTGAAAAATCAAGAATATGGACTTAAATCCTTTGTACTTATCAGTACAGATATATTAACTTAAGATTTACAAAAATAGTTTCTTTTGACTAAAACATTAAAAACATCCGAAATTGCTCTAAAAGTGTCAATTACTGGAGCACTTACCCTAGTCTTGCGAATGTAAAAAATTTCTTATAAACTCTTGAAACACATCTACAGTAGATTCTTCCTTCAACTGTCTTGTTATACATTTACTGCAAAAAAGAATTTAAGATTTCCTTTCACAAATCTCATAATCTGCTTTTTTGTTTGAGACAAAGACGTCTCTCTGGACCGACCACTTCCATTAGGTCTTTGCGAATATCCATACTTTTTGTTCGTATTTATAATGTAATGTACTAATAAATGAGACTTTTTAACAATTTCTACTATATCTCTTATAATTTTCTTCTTTTTTCCTTAGTTTAATAATAAAGTTTTTCATGTCTATAGAAGTTTGCTTTTTCTCCATTTTCAATAATTTTAAGCAAATAAAGTAAATTTAAACACTTCCTGATTAAAGCTTTTAGACTTGGACTTGTGCCAAAAAAGAACTTTGTCAAAATTTGCATAATTGCTGTGTACATTGCTGATAAAACAAACATCAGAGTTCTTTTTTGGCAGTAAAATCTCCAAAATTTCTTTTTTTATTTTAAAATTTTATGCAATATTTTATTAGAGTTAAATAAAGCTATTTCAATCTTAAAAGAAATTTCCTTTTTTGTTGTTGTTGTTGTTGTCCCTTGTGGTTTGTTGGATTTAAAAAGCACAACTTGTTTAAAAATTATTGAGTGACAAAAAAAATCTTGTTTTTCCAATTTTTTTTTTTTCGTGTTTATTGTGTATATGTATAATACAAAAGTATATAATTTCATGCTTTTTCAGTTATAGCAAGTAGTCTTTGAATCGGAGGGCATAAACTTATTTTCATGCTAAAATTTGATTTATATTAACCCTACAAGGCTCAATTTTTTTTTTTTAGTGCGTGACAAAAATATATAGGTTGTAATGAGTGATCAGAAGATAGGGAAAACTTATAAAAATAAAATCATATTTTACGGAAAAATCAACTTTTTAGCTCAATGTACCGTACGTGGAACATACATAAAAATATGATTTACTAATACGTTTACTATTGTAATATAAAAAAAAAAAAAAAAAAAAAAAACTTACCTCTGCAAAATATACACTTCGTTATAACACACAGCATTTTTTTTTTTTTTGAGTCAAAACTGTTCAATAACTATTCTTTTTTTTATTTTTGAATTCAGACAAACGACTAACGTATCACTTTCATTCAAATTTCACACTAAGTGCACTCTAACAAAAACACGAACGACCTCTTTAGGTAAAGATTCGTATTACTACATTGCTAAATGTCAGTAGCTTCTATCAAGCTGTCAAGTGAGGTCGCTACTAATAGTTTTATAGCTATAGGAACGATTAAAGTCGGTGTTCCACATATGGAACTGGGTGCCTTGTAGAGTTAATTAACAATGAAATAAAAATTTAATCTCTTAAGTTTAACTCACTGCTTAGCTCTTCTTTTTTTTTTTTTCAATGACACTCCAAACCTTTTTTGGTTACTTTTCAACTCGAGACAGAGTATTATGCCAAGTTGGACAATTTTGAAAAGCGTATTATGCAGTGGACACTATATTTTCACCAAAAAATTATATCATAATATAACATTTTTTTTTCTATTAAAAACGTTATAAATAGTAATACTCGTTATGAATTTTTTGTAAATGTTGTGCTTGTATTTTTGACACTGAGGAGGGCTAGTGTTCCAGCCGAAACGTCTGTCGTGTATTTTAATGTTTTTAATTAAAATGTATTTTTAAAGTTTTAAAAATTTTTGTATTCATTATCTTATTTTAAATGTTACATTGGTTTTAAAGTGTAAATAGTTCGAAGTGCATTTTCAAGTGTGTTTAAGAGATTTTATTTATTTAGGTATTTATTTATTTTTAACTCTATACTAAAATTTTAATATATGCTATTTATCATGCGTTCTGGATAAATTATTAACATTTTTCAGCTGAACGTGCTCACTGTATCTTTTAATTTATTTTACCTACACAATTACACAACGAATGACAAAAAGACAGACAGATAGACGGATTGAATTCATTCTTAATTGTTGAATTAAATTCATTCTTAATTCATTCACTCTTAAATGTTGCTGAAAAGTGTTAAGAACATTTAAAACAAACGGAAATTCAATTCCAGTAATTTCCAATTTTAAAGCCCTTAATGTATCTGAATATTTTAGAGTAACCTTGTAGATATTAGCACTAAACATACAATATTCTAGAGACAACTTTTTTTTTTTTAGTATATGAATACTTAATGTCAATTTCATTGTAATTTATGCAGTACAAAGTTATTTATATGTAATTTATTAATGCCTCCCATAAAACGCAATGCACTGGTATTATTTTGGGTGTCCCTATACACAAATTAGTTGTGCTATTTATCTCTTTTGAAAAGGAACTTGATTATCATATATCCTTTTGAAGAAATTCTGAAAATAGGCTTAAATGCTAAAGGCGCCCAGGCGAACAGGTAGACAGACGGACAGAAAAATAGACAGATAGACTAATAATACAAATCAGAATTGAATTTAAATATTGTTTGAAAGTGTTAATAAGGCTTAATATAAACAAATATGCAATTGCAGCAATTTCAAACTATAGCCCTTAATGCAGCTGAATATTTTTGTGTAGCTCTATAAATCTTAATGCTAGTCATATTAAATTCTGTAAAAGACCTTTTTTTTCTTATCAATAATAAATTTTGATTTCATAAATATATGTGTGTAAAATAAAGGTACTAAAATATGGTTTATCGTTTATAGAAATACATCTCATAGATCGCAGTGCTTTGGAATTCTTTCTGGTATCCCTGTATACACACTAATGGTGGTAGTTACTACATTTTCAATAAGGAACATCCTATAGTGAATTTTAATAACATATACCAGAGTTTTATAGAATTCCATAAATATTTACGGGAGTTGGAGCGCGGTCAGACAGACAAACCGAAGTCATCAGCACTTTTCAATTTTGTTGGAAAGTGTTAAAAATAAAGAATTTGCTATTTATCAAATTTTGAAACTGATTTTGTTGCAGATATTGTAAAAAAACATACCACCCTTTCAATATTTCGCTTGAAATTTGATACAACATTTAATTAAAATTTGTTTGTTTTCGAAGAAGTCTTACATGGATTTTTTTAATTACTAACATCCTCTGAAAGGACGGAAGATGCTGGATTCGAACTTAGATTGCACACGTCATCCTAGCCTCTTGTTTTCTCGAAAACTTGAGTGAATACGAGCTAGAGTCTCCTTACAGATTACACGGAGGGGTCGCCCAGGCGTTATAGCGTATAATCCGTTTCCGTACACCAACAAGGTTCCGTACACCAAAAGGAAAAATTCTAAAAGATTTTCAAAATATTAATATTTTACGATTTTACATGGTGAATTTTTTTATTTATTTTATTTTATTTATTTATTTGTCTTGTCTATAGTCATTATTGAAGTTATATTTTCTTTCAAGGATTAGTAGATTACTAGAAAAGCCTCGGTTCGTGAACGAACCGAATTCTGAATGCGGCAAAAATTTCAAAATCAAACTCGAAATGTACAAAACTCGGCCTGATGCTTTCTGTTCCCGATCTCCGACCTCCATCGTTTCTTTAAACGGACTTAAGTTTCCATTTGTCGCTTTAAAGTCTACGCTCATTGTCAAAGTCTACGCTCATCATCATCTGTTTAGTCTCTTTTGATCTTCGTCTTTGCCACTAGGATCCATCTGATCCAAGACAGAGAATGATAGAGAGCAAATAAAAGAGATCCACATTTTAAAAATCAGTTCATCTTTGCCGCTAAGATCCATCTCATCCAGCATAGAGAATGAGAGAGAGAGAGCAAACAAAAGAGATCCACACTTTAAAAATCAATATGAAGTAGCATCAATCTGCGCTTGCATAAAAACATGATTATTCCTACTGTAGATAATACTTAAAATTCAAAAGCTCAAGCTGTAAAACAAAATGTAACCAACACAGTTGCTTCTCTTTCAACATTCTCTTATAAACATTTTCTTTATTCTATTTTTTTAATTCTATTTCTTTAATCTATTTCTTATAAACATTTTATACAGATGCCACATACATCAAATAAACTCTTAATATTTACACTCTTTTAAAAATAGCACGTGATCATATTTTTACATAAAAATCAAAACATTGAATTCATTTAACCATTTTTTTTTTTCTTTTACTTTTTTTTCTGCACGTGATCTTATACTCGGTGCGTCCACACACAGGGTCCAAAGTAATCTCTTAGCCATTTATATATATAGATTACAAAAACCCATCAAACTTAGTGGTAATTTTATCTCTTTCACTTTCAGGTAATAATTTCAAAGTTCCCAAGGTTTTTATCACCAATCCTTAGCGCAATTTTGTGTCTGGTTGTAAACTGAGAAATGTTATTAAAACTATTTAAAGTTCAATAATTACAATTAAAAAAAAAGAGTGGGGGTGGATCGTCGTAAGGGAGCAGTTAAGACGTATAATGTTAAATAACTCTGAAAAACGTACAACCTATGAAGAGAAAGTAAATCTGACGAACCAAAGCTAAGATAATAATGATAATTTGAAGTATTATATCTTTTTCATAAAATCAGTCTCATTTTAAAAACTTAGATAACAGCATCATGTATTTTGAAACATATACGTAATACGTATAAAGCAGTGTTTCAAAGTGACAGCTTTTAGATTAAAAATTATTTTTATATAGGTTCGATATTTCTTGGCCTATTGTTAAACGTTTTTGAAAATATTGCTCTCAAAAAAATTTTTATTGCAATATATTGAATCAAAATATTTTGTGCATAGGTAGAATGATATAAATCTATACTGATAACGAGTGCTAAAAAGGAAAACATTCAACATAAATTTCATGCAACATTTTTTCGTTGAAACAATTAAGGATGAATTTTCATCAATCAAAGAGAAGTCGGCTCGAGTGCCGCATAAAAGCAGCAATGCATTTTATTCAAGTGTTTTTGAAACTTCCCAATAAAGTTGTTAAGTACTGCCTGCCCACTTCTAATTTCCGTGAATATTTTTAGCATGCATTGAAACTGATATATTTTACAATACAGATTTGTTGAGCATGTATCCTATAGAAAATCTTTTGAAATGACCATCTAGTTTGTGCACAGGGACTGAAAAAAGCAATCTTAACTTATACATTTCTGTCTAAGGTAGGTATATTTTTAATACCTGTTTTAATACACTATAAAAAAAAAGAAAAAAAAAGTAAGATTTCAAATAGATTTCAATTGAGTGCTGCAAACAAAGCGGCAACGCACAAAAGCTTGCAGCACTCGTGCCTACTTTATTTGCCTGACGAAGGGTCGTGTTTTCTTTCGATCCGAAATAATTTTTGTGAGTTCTTATATTTTATGATGTTTGTTCAAAGTTTCGTACCAATTATTTTTAAACGCCAGCACTGTGGTACTTTCTTAATTTCATTCTCTTTTGTTCAGTCTTTCAGTGAAGGTTTTCAAAATATAATATTTCGGACAATCTTAGATAAAGGGATCTTCCCACCCGTTATTCAATTACCTTCAATAAAATATTTTCGTCTCTGAGCTTCAAAATTTATTTCTACATTTTTTTTTTTTTTTTTTTTTTTTTTTTTTTTTTTGGCGCGTGTGTGTCTGTTTTTGTGTGTTTTCACATTTCCTCTGAAGAACCGAACAAATGGGATTTTCCTGCAAAAAGAATATAACATAATGATCGCACGACAAACAACGCGAAGATGAATATGACCATTTCCGAATTAAAGCAGTTTCCAGAAGTTTCTTCATCAGAGATTTACGGCGCCAAACAATGTATATATATGTATATATATATACATATACATTCTAGTGAATAAATGAAAATTCCACGAAGTGCAATTTTAGTTCCGCATTTAATACTTTAATCAATGCTTAAAAGTTGATGATTATACGATATAACGTGTAAGAACGGTTTTAAAGTTTGATATTCATTCTCATTTTAATTCCATTTCAGCTTAGATAGTACACCAGGATGGAATTATGCATCACGAGGATCTGGAACCATAACAATTAGGGCACTTCGCTTTGGAGTAGCCGAGAATCAAACACTCGACTACCACGATGGCATACGCGTGCCTTAGCGCAATAGACAATTTGCACGTTTTCTGATTTTATTCTTATACAATAGAAAATGAAAAAGTAAGAAAATAAATACATACATTTTCTTTATTTGAAATCTAATGACTGATTTATAACAATTTTAACATCGCACTATTTACTCTATCAGGAAAACGCAGTATTAAATACCGTGACGTCACTCTTTATGACAACAAACGGAAGTAATCGTTGTTTACATTCGATTTCGTGCTTTGTTTTGCTTCTTAAATCAGGGAAATAGGTTTTGTAGGTTACAATAACGACGGATATTAAAAAATCGTAATATAAATATTGTATTGTACCATTTTGCACTCATACAACGATGCTTCTCAAAAGTTATTCTTTAGCGTTCCACAGGATCTTATTAACGAAAACATTGGACAACCGCCACGAAAAGCAAACAATTGAAAATAATGATAATAGCAAATGGTGATAATGATTTTACATGATTAGAAGATGAAAAAGAAATGCTTAGAAATCACATAAACGATTCATAATTACGAAAGTTAAAACGAATTGCTGCTTACTAACCAGGCTAACAAAATGTAAACATTGAAGCATCCTAAAGTGTGACGTCAGGTAGAGTTTTGAAGTCACGTGATTTTTGGTTATTTTTAAAGTTATTTTTAAAATTAATGAGAACTTTTTTTTGCATTTTTAGTAAACTTTTCGAAATTTATGGGCTTAAAACTACTAGGAAAATAGGATTTTGTTCAAATCCCCCATGTGTGCAAATTCCTCATTGATCATATGGTGCTCCCAGAAGTGTTGCCAAGAAAGTGCGAGAAAAAAATAAACAAAAAATAAAGCTTTATTTTTTTGTGAACATTCAATACATACAAATACACGCATATACATATATATATATATTTATATATCTTTATAAAACTATCTGAAGTGTGACTGTATGGGATGAGGTGATGACTGTACAATGGGGTGACGCAAAGAGGCTACAGATCACCCGTGGTGATGACAACCGTGGTGTTTGTGTTCGGACAACATCTTAGCAACGATACCGGCGGCGAGCAGCTCTACAATGTTGGAACCACCTCCGTGCTTGTGGCCGCCACCACCCATACCCATTATGCCTCCTCCACCGCCACCTCCTGGAGCAGCCAGACATAGGTTCGCTACTAGGCAGAACACCAGCACGACAGAAAACAACACTTTCTTGTTGTAGTGCATTTTTTGGATGCGGGAGTGGGAAATACCTGGAAAATAAGACATGAAATTAAAAAAATTAAAAACAGTGTTTTATTTCAAAATGGTTTAAAAACAATTCAGCGGATGTGGATAATATACATGTGTACAAAACTTCAGCTCATTCGAATGATAGAAAGTGTTTTAAATTTGAAAACACATTTTAAACTAGAATTGGGGACCCAGGACCTCAGCTCCTCCCCTCCCCTCTCCTAAGTCCCGTTACTGTCTGAGCATGTATTGTCGTCAGAATTATACATGCATATAAAATTTCAGACCAATTGGATGATAAAAAGTGGTTGAAAATTTAATTATTAGATTTGACCCACACACATAAACAATATACCAAGTTAAATAAAACCTGTGAAAAGAATACGAAGTTTCAGATTGTCTAAAATTCAGATTATTGAACCACAAGACTGCGAAAATTCATTTTAAAAAAAAAATGCGTAATATCTGACACACAAAAAGTAGTTACGGAATTAGCGGGAAAATATACTGAAATACTAATGCTGAATGATGATGATTAATAATTTTGTAATAATACAGAGTCACATTATCATTAAACATTAGAAAGTTATTGTTTATCACCATTCTACATTACAAATTATGATTACTTTGCCATGAGTCAAGATTAAAAAGTTTTTATTCATGATCATTCAACATGTATTGGGTGATTACACGGAAAACATGATAATAACGTGGCAGCTATAATTTCATTAAAAAAATTATAATTAAAAAATACAATGGAAAAAATTTTGCGCTTAAAAAAATCATATAAGTAAAGTGACTTTCACTTGGTCATTAATTTTCAAACTTTCACCTTTAAGTAATTTGTAGAACTATAAAAATATTAGTAAAAATTCAGTCTAATTGTCCCACACGTGACATGAAATCACCCTTTTGCAGCGTTTATGCTAGCCTTACATTTTATTCATCTGAAGAAGGATCGCTCTTAATTCTTTAGACCTGAAAAAACTGTTGCGTATCGTTACCATTTATTACATCTACTTACAATATTATTATTTACCAGTTAGAGAATCAGTTTCCAAAATGAGAAATACAAAAAGTACGAGCAAATCCTATAGATAAATTAAAATAGAAAATTAAGGAAAGTACGTAAGAGATGCTGGAAAATATATATATATGTGTGTGTGTGTGTGTGTGTGTGTGTGTCACATTTTTTTCCCCAGTAAATTACTACATATGAGAAAAGGCGCTCGGGGTTTCATTAATATTGCGTTTTAGTACAGTTGGCAAAGAGCAGCCAAGAATGTTAGAACTAATCATAACCATACTATCAATATTTCTAAAGTTTTCATTCACGAGTAGAAATTTCTTTGTTAAAATAATTAAGCATGTAACGGCCGAAATATTAAACACCAAACAAAAAGGTAAAATGACGCATAACTTTTTATCTTTTCATATATTATTGGTTGAAACTGTAAGCATAGTGTTTGTCTATTCCTCAATAATCAAATATAAATTAACTATATTTAATCATACCTCCGTAAGATAAACCAAATAAATTAATTTTCTTTTGATCGCATCCTACAAATTTCTATTACCATGTTTTTTTTAACTTCGATGTTTGTTTGTTTGTTTGTCCGGTACAAATCTTGCAATCGATTTTTAACTCACTTCCCTACTAGCTAGACATTTGAAATTTTCAGAATAGCTCAGAACCCGATGACAACACAATACTTCGAAGCCCGATATTCAAATTTTTGATGGGTTTTCTTTTAATTAATTAAAATATGAAAATAATAACCTCATAATAGCTTTAAAAATAGCCATTAAAATATTAGCTATTTTTAATTGTTGACACCCCCCCCCCCAATAATAATAATAATAATAATAATAATAATAAAATAAATAAATTAAATAAAATAAAATTACGAGTTCATTTTCTTTCGACCTAAAAATAAATACATTTAATTAAACGGGAAGGTTAAAAAATTGTAAAAAGTTAAATGATGCATCTCACAAAAATGGACGTCATTGTCACTTTAAAAATTTTATACGAATTGGCAAAGTGCTAATGTAGTTCTATAGCTATGATTCAACAGAAATATTAAAAACATGGTATATAAAAAGTTTTTTATCTTATAATTATTTTAATCCTATGTATACAATGTTGCACAGCGATAGATACATAAAAATAATAGCTCTCCTTTGTTACATAATGTTTATTATTATTATTATTATTATAGTTATTAGGTAACTATACTATTTCAAAACTGGGATGGCACCCTATCTAAATAGCCTTCAAGCCCAATCTAACTTTAATCTTGAGAATCGGTGACGGTATTGCACCCGTTTTGTCACAAGGAAGGTTGGAGAAGTTATTTTTCGATAATTAGGAGCATATTTTATCATCTTTTCCCCTAATCTGTCATGCGGGGGGAAAAATAAAGCAGTGATGGTAATCATAAACCGGGAAATTCCGAGGTGCGTTTATTATTAGCCGGTTAAAGCAACCGTGCAATGCTGCAGGCGCGAAAGTGAAACTGTATTTCAATCGGAAAGTTCCTTTTCATTTTACCCGATTCCTTTTCGCTTTGTACATTAAACATTTTTTTTTTCTTTTTTCCCTCCCAGACATTATTTGTTTTTGCAATTATTTGTTGAACACTCCGTTCAACTTTGCTTAATAAGTGCGAGCCTTAACTCCCTTTTTACAGACCAACTACGACTTTACTCCTACGGGAACTGAACTCCCTACTTCCTTTTGGTTCCCTACCATGCTGTAGATATGGGAAACTTTGGTATTCATAAAAATTTTCTAACTTTTCTTTTACATGAATTAAGTATAAGGAATTGTAAAAATCGATATGAATTTTAAATTAGCATTTATGATACTGGCATGAATGTTATAATAATATCATTATTTTATTTTAAAATTTTTGAAAGTTAGGATTTGAAGGAATATGACTTTTGAGAATAAGAGAAAGTTTTAACGTTTCCATGGTATTAGCATTGATTTACATGAAAAATAAAATAAGAAAACACGAACCCGGCACTTCCCGTCTACTAGCAGCAACTCTCTCGGGCACTGGTAGGGTGACAGGCGCACAGACCAACTGCTAAAAATCTAATTGTTCGAATCCAAGACACTTCAAAACATACAGCTACAGCGAAAACCCAGTTTTGAAAATTGGGCCCCAGTGACAGGAGAGTGGTGTATTCTAGCTAGGGGTTAACGCTGCTGGTCTACTGTGGGTATCTAGAACTGGACGGAATGCCCTCCGTGGAGGTCTTGAGCTGTATTAACGCGAGTTCCGGAGAAAAACCACTCGACACGAATACGAATAAGAGAAAGTAAAGATGAGACGCTATAACCTTGCCAATTTTCGTCAGTAGGAGTTGTCTCATATCTCATTCAAAAATTAAGTTTTTCCAATTTTATTATTTGAATTCCGCTTTTTTTTTTTTTTTTGAACGTATAACCTTTTATTTAAGTGATCAATTCAATAAATAATAAATTAATTAATTAAAATATTTCGTTTCGAGATTGGAAATAAAAGCCCTGAGTTCACTTAATAAAATAGTAAAATTTATTTATTTATTGAATTGATTACTAGGGTAAAAGATGACATGTACAAAGGGTGAAATTCGTCGATGCGATATCCATATGATTCGAAAGAAGCAAAAATCCATAGGATTCTATGAGGAAGTACAGTCTTGAGGCTTTGGTACTCTTTAACATTTTTTAACAACGTTGAAAACTATTTCTGATTTTGGTTCGTCTGTCCGTACGCACTCATCTAGATATTTTTCGAATGCCTTGAAATGTATATATGTTATTCAGGTTACTCTTTACTGCAAGCGGTATAAACTGCCTAATTATTTTGTATACAGGGTTTTACAAAAGGAAATTCCTATATGTTGCACTCTGTGAGAGGTATTTATAAAAAACAATCTGTTTATATAAATATATATCTATAAATATAGTCCTTCATCCACAATTTGGTTAGAAGTTAAATTCTAAGTTGAAGTGAACGGTCTCTAACAGTTGGTACATGTATAATATTTTATTACTTTAGGGAATTTTCTCCTTAAAACAACAGCAGTCTGTTCAAATACTTTTTCCTATACAGACGCAATTCACGAACAATGTTAGAACTTCAACGTAAAACCTAATGGTTGTATATTCCTAAATTTTAAGACTTGTTAACATTAGTTATACAAACTTATTAGGCTTATTATTATTAAGACTTATTAGACATTTAGTCGCCTTTCTCTCTCTCTCTCTCTGTCACTCTCTTAAGAAAAATAGAATCACATAAAAATCTTATAAAGTCATTGAATTTTTTTCATAAAAGTAAATATAAATTAGATACCTACGCTGATGTCATCGAGACATTAATGAAATACACTACTGGCCATTAAAATTGCTACACCAAGAAGGAATAATAATAACGGAATGAAATTTGTTGGACACAGAGATTATAGTAGAAAAAATAATTGATTAAAATTTCAAGAAATTTGGCGTAATATGTACTGAGAAAACAGTACATAAAGCAGCGACCTCTGTGAGCAATGACAGCACTTATCTGCCTAGGCATTGAATCGAACAGCGAATGAATGGCATATGCAGGTAGAGCACTTTATGAAGCTTTGATACGATGCCACAATTCATCGATCGAAGTTATTGGTGAGTGGTGGGGGGCCAGTCGCTTTTCAGCGATTAAGCAGTCATTTTCATTAGTGCGAGATCAGGAGAACGTGCTGGCCAGAGCAACAGTCGGACACATTCGGCATCATTGAAGGTCCAGACAATATGGACAACTTGCGGTCGTGCATTGTCCTGCTTAAATGCTACGTTTCAGAGACCTTGAATATAGGGCAGAGCGATTATCCTTAACTCGTCATAAATTTAATGGCCGCTATTCAGAGTGTCAAGAATGTGAACAAGACGTAATCGAGACGTGTATCCAATTGTACCACATACCATCAATCCAGGTGGTGACCCAGTATGCGGCTACCGAAATTCTGATTACCCTAAAAACTGCATCACTGATATGGGCGCCTTTAATGTGTGATCGACAATGAACCTGGACGCAGCAATGGCGTGCAGTCACCTTTCAAACAAATCACAATCCTGTTTACAGCATCAAGATTGCCTTACCCGTATTTAACGGCATCGTGAATAATGCACATTGCCAGCTGGAATTCGACATCGTCATACTGTCCATCACCTGCAATAATGTTATGGGTTCCTATTGGATACACGTCTCGCTTACTTCTTGTTCGCATTCCTGGCACTCTGAATAGCGGCCATTAAATTTCTGATGAATTAAGGCCTACCCCTCTGCCCTATATTCGAGGCCTCCGTAGCGCAAAATTTAAGCAGGATAATGCACGACCGCAAGTTGTTTGTATTATCCGGACCTTCCTTGATACAGAATGTGTTCGACTGTTGCTCTGGCCAACGCGTTCTCCTGATCTCGCACCAATGAAAATGACTGTTTAATCGTTGAAAAGCGACTGCTCACCCCCCCCCCCCCCATCACCACCACCACCACTCACCAGTAACTTCGATAGATGAGTTGCAGCATCGTGTTAAAGCTTCATGAAGTGCTCTACCCGCACATCTCATCCAATCGTTGTTCGATTCAATGTCTAGGCAGATAAGAGCTGTTATTGCTCACAGAGGTCGTTGCTTTATGTACTGTTTTCTCAGTACATATTACTCCAAATTTCCTGAAATTTTAATCAATTGTTCTTCCTACTATAATGTATGTGTCCAACAAATTTCACTCCGTTATTACCATTCTTTCTTGGTGTGGCAATTTTAATGACAAGTAGTGTATCATAATGTGTTTGTAATGAAATATCATATCGCCGCTCTCATGACAAACAGGCATATATACGTTCTCGTACTCAAGTTAAATAACCATAATTAAAAGTTAGATAAGTTAAATGTATATTTTTGTTTTCACTTCTTATAATGAATATTTACTTTAAAAAGTTGTAAGTACACTGCACTATGGACTAATAGAACTAATCCTAATTTTAAAACTTTAAAATCATCACTTTTACACTAAATTCCCTTCGTATATAGTGTTAATTTTGTAAGAATCAAAAAAGGTTTTTAAAAATTAGATTATATATCTCTTTTCTTTCGTGTGCAACTTAAACGACAGGAAAATGGCGCTTTCTTATATTCTATGTGATGCAGTCAATCGTTTCAATACGTCACGAATCGGAATAACTTTGAAAAAAGAAGAGACAAAAGAAGAAGATGCATCCATAAAACAATATGGATTCAGAAAATATTATTTAGAATATAGACGCATTACGTTAAAAAAATAATCTGGTGTGTCACTCACACGAATTTCTCTTACCCTGAAATTTAATACTATAAGTACAGATTGGAAATTAAGGGTTAAGATAACGAGTACTCTTATGTAAACCTATGTTAAAACAATTCCAATTAGGCTTCGAAACAGCTTTAATTGACAAATAATTCTATCTGAGGGGAGATACCGCCCCCCTCAACCCCTCCGTTTCATTTTTGTATCAACATTTATATAAAATTCAAATCTGTTATTAAGTTCAAAAATTCATTTAAATTTATTCAGACAACTTTCCCACGCAAAATTCCTTGAAACTTATCAATCTTGAACAAATTTTTCTAGTAACAAATGTATTAAATTCAACATTTGATCGCTTGAAATTATTTGTTTTTGATTTACTCTAACAACCACAGATAATGATCAAACATTAAAAACTTGACAGGAAGTTCAAACCGTGTAAATATACAAAAAACCAAGCGATGAATATTTAGCTTAAAAAAATACATTATTTACCATATGGCTATGATGAATTAATTTCAATTCCTGAGCAGCTTTCCTGGACATGGTAAAATATAATAATAAAGTACTTCCATTAACAGATTTAAAAAAATAAATAAAAAGTTATGGCTTAAATATTGGTAGCCCTGTATATCTACTGAAAGTTATGTACACATCCCATGGTGCACATAAATATAATCCTATATCAATAACACACGGCACAATTTAAAGTATACTTCCATCAATTTTTAAATACTTATTGTCGCATTATAATCTTATTCTTTTGTATAGCCCTGTAAACGAACAGTGAATGATTTCTATACCATATTCTACATGAAACATGTTTGTTTTTATGTGTATAAAAATATATATTCGGTTCATTTGATTTAGTGCAGTCTATTGATGTTAAATTCTACTTACCTGCAATTTTCCCCATAGACGTAATGTATTTGAATTCTCTTGGGTGTCCCTATACACGAACCATTTGCTTCATCTCAACGAAAAGTTTAATGTAGCATCCCTATATGATACACATTTAAAATACCAAGTTTGAACTTTCAGCTATTATTTGTTCTTGAGATATGCCGATAACATAAACAGAGACACACACACAGACCATTTGCTAAAAACATGATTTTCGTATTCAGGGGACCTCAAAACATGTAAATATAACAAAAACTCGCTTTTGAAAATTTGACCCTAAAACAATACTAAACTACTACCCTAAAACTCGATATCGAATTTTCGGATCATATATAATACTTCCATTACATACGGTAGTCGGATAATGGAAGTAAATATTTATATATATTGAAAACCTTTTCAAACATTGCCGCAGATTTAACCAAGTATCACATGAAGAACTGGAAAAAAAAATGAATAAAGATGACTAAAAATTGAGGAATCCGATGTTAAACATACAACACCATTATGTTTTCAAGGACCTATTTCTGTAGTGCTGTATGCAATTTGCTAAAAATTTACAGCACTCTATACCCTATTACACCCATGAAAATAATTTAAAACTCAAAGAGAAAGAGGAAAAGATAAGTGAGGAACACGCTTTTATATCAATAATCACCAATTATTGAATAAACAAATATATTCCTTACATTAATTAATAAAACCAAAACTATTACTCACTCGACAACTGCAAAACACGCCGAAATCAGCTTAAACACACCACCAAAGCCCCGAGGCTGAATACAGCTAAATTTACAGTTAATTAGAGTCGTATTTATCTACTTTTATTTACTTATTAAAGTAAATAAAATTTAGTTGTTTCTGCTAATTTTAATCTATGTATATAAAATCGTTTGTCCTGAGAGGGGGATTCATCATTGCCCAGTCCAAACCCCTAGACCTAGAAGCATGAAATTTTATGACAATGTTCCCTCTATGACGTAGACATCCACTAAGAAACGATTTTACAAAATTCGCCCCCCCCCCCCTAAAGGGGTAGGGGGGCAAAACGTGATTTCACAAAATCCTTCGTATCTCAAACAAAAGGACAGATATCCGTAAAATTTTTGCTTTAAAATATAACTAACACAAATGTCTAAAAACCAATTTCTGTAATTTTAGAAATTCGGTCCCCAGGGAGGGAAGGGGGCAAAACGTGATTTCACGTAATCCTATATATCTCAAAGAAAAAAACAAGAGGACTCTCTACTTATCGGCACCGGATGCCAATGTTAATCTATGTGGATTTTTTCCCCTTTATAACTCATTGACTAATATATATTTTTAAGTTCCGTTTTCACATTCAGAAAATTTCCAACTATTAAACATGTTATCGTTTTCTAAAAATCGATTTTGAAGTTGAAGTTTTATTTTGAAGTTGTAAAAGTGAATTTTCACAATGTGAAATTTTGCATTTTTAAGCTTAAAAATAAAATATTAAAAATTAAGAAAACCAATTTTTAGAAAACGATAACATGTTTAAGAATTGGAAATTTTCTGAATATGAAAACGGAACTTAAAAATATATATTAGTTAATGAGTTATAAAGGGGAAAAATTCCCCATAGATTAACATTGGCTTCGGCTTTCGGAGACGGTAAGTAAAGAGTCCCCTTAAGAAAAATAAAATGTCCCGGAAAAACTTTAACTATTCTTTCTATTTTTTACATTAGAAAATTCTAAGGAAGGAAGAGTCAATAATTTCAACACAGTAAAGCACCGTTCATTCATTTCTCACTCAATCGTCATTTAGGTTTAGACGCCTATTTAGTACAATCCCTATTCATTCCTATTCATTTTACTCTTAATATAAACACTAATATCGATTATACATCGTTTTGCACGACATATGCAAGACGGTTGAAAATTCACGATGAATGTTCTATCTCACTCCTTGTTTCTCCTTTATTACTTTACGTAAATTTCATTAGAAACTCTGGTGCAATCTGTAAATATTGGGTCACCCTAATGAAAAAAATCACACAAAAATCGTGATTCATGTATTCATAAATCTAATATTAACAGATATTCAATATTTTAGATGGTCGGCATCAAAATACTCCCTGTAAAAGTAGTGATCGTTTCTTCTTCTTTTCCTTTTTCCTTTATCTTTCTTTCTCTTCTTTTCTTTCTTTTTTTTTTCTTTTTTTGACAAATTTAAAAATGCTAAGCCTAATTAGGGCAATTGAAATTGTTCCATCACGTATCAATTTTTGGGGGGGGGGGGGGGGGTTGGAGGTTGTTTTTATAAACAAAATATTTTTGTTAATGAACTATTCCTTTTTTTTTTTTTTTTTTTTACCATTCTTTCATCTAATTTACTTCACACTTTTTATCGAAAACAATCACCATGCTTTGCTGAAAGTATTGTGTATCCTTCTTTGAAGTTCTATGATCTAAATTCACACATGCGTAGTCTCAAAAGACAATCTCAAATGTTAACAAAATTGCTTTTTCGTTACAGACTTTATTTATTTCTGTAATAATTTAATTAAAAATAAAACAGTTTTCATGTTTTAATTGCTTTATAACATTGTTAAGGAATACACTGTTTTTCATTAATAGCGTAAGTTTTATTTTTCATATATTATCTCTCTTAAAAACTCTACGTAATTCGGTAATTTTGGTGACAGATTTGTAATTAAGAATATCAAATTCTTACAGATCATCTTTTTTTTTTTTTTTTTTTTTTACAGGGAGGATTATTATTATTGCTAGCAAACCCATGCAAAATATTCGCATTTTATTTCTTTTCTTATTTACCTTTAAAATTTGAAACTCATAAATGTTATACCAATTTCACCACCTAATTAAAATTTTAATTCACCAGAAGCCAAATTATTAATAAAACCAAATTAATATTGTACAATAGTGAAACCAAAATCATTCAAAGAAAGGTTTCCAAATAAAATTCATGGTTCACGACCCAATTTTCATACTTCCACAGGTAGTACAATTTTAATATAGAACTCCCACGACGCCTTTTAAATTTTTGTCGTCATGTTAACGATGACTTTTTATTAATTTTGGTATATATATATATATATATATATATATATATATATATATATATATATATATATATATTAATTAATAAATAAAATAAAATAATTCCTATTTTGATTATATTTTTTATGATTGTGTTTTTTAGTCAATTTATGACACAAAAGTTCATATTCTGTATATATCTTTAAAATATTGCTAGGTTTAAAATGGCGCTTGCAAAGATTCTGAAGAAACAACTGTTAAAAAAAACATTTTTTCGTAAAATAATCTCATCAGACAAATGTCCTCATTTTTTCTTATTAGTCCATTGAGCTAAGTCCGAGTGCTTAAATATTGTCTGTGATTAAATATTATTTTTTTATCCTCGCGTATCGTATCGTTTCGACAAAAGATAATTGAAACTGGTCCACGTTAGAAAAATATTATATAGATTGTTTCTCGACCACTGTTAAAGATTTCATGTAATCAAACTTAATTTCCTTTCCGTGAAATAATATAAACATAAATCAATAAATGATATAAAATAAAACTATTATATTTACATGAAACTGCATTCGTATAGACAGGGCTGCACAAGAAACGGTCGCCAAAACGCTCAGTTTTTTTTTAAATCATCACCGACTTCCTCTTTATATTTAAAATTTATCTAATTTTAATTAATATTTATTTTAATTGATTTTTTATTTATTTTGATAATTTATTTAAAAAAAACTTGATTTATATTCATTTTTGTAACCATACAGACAGTTATAGATAATTGGATTTAGGCAATTCAAGAAATAAGCATCTTTATGTAAGAACATAGTTTATAGTATAATTTTATTTTCAATTATAAATTAGATTAAAAAGTAGTTAAAATATCATAACTTAAGTAGTAATTAGATAATTTATATGGTACACATTTTAAGGTAATTAAAATTATGCTGCTTATTATTATTACCCTATTAGCCATATAAACCATTCTCAATTTACGCACTTAAAATTTCATGTATTTTAAAAACCAATCTTAAGTTTATCTTATATAGTCACAAGAGTTTTTTATTTATTACTTATTTATTTATTATTTTATTTATTTATTTATTTTATTTTTTATTTTATTTTTTATTTTTTATATGAGAAATTTCTGCTGGCTACCAATTATTTTTAAATCTGTAAAATTCTGGGTAGAAAATTAATTTATTAGAATAAAAATTACTTGTAAAAAAATTCAATTACTCTAAGTCTAATTTACACATTGTTTTATGTCAGCCCCGTTGAAAGAAGTACAAACAGTGCTTTACCGTCTATCAACTTACAATAAGCACAGAAAAAAGATTAAACAAGAGAAAACAGTGCATCAAAATATTTTACCTGAGCAGAAGAAATTGCGAGCGTCTGGATGGCAAAGGGGTGTGTCCATCCTGCATATATATATCTATCCAAATATGTCGTGTTTCGGTTGAGTGGGCGACCGCTTTCATTTTTAGCGTCAACATTTTTTCCCTCAAAAAACACTTCCCGCAGGAAATAAAAAAAACTTTCCCTTTTTACGACAAACAATTAGAAGCGAAAGATTCCGCATTTGAGAGTTTAAAACATAAAAGGATTGAGAACGAACAACGAAAATTAGTCACGCCTGCGCCCCGGAGGGCTATTGGGCCGCCCGCTCACCATTTAATTGCTCCCTCCTCCGGGGTCTTCTCTTTCTTCATTTCCCCCTTTTTTTTGTGATGGATATCGTGCCTTGACGGAAATATCCCTAGTCGTCTGCGATTTCGAAGATGAACGGAAACTTTGTAAGAAAACACCCCGTAAGTTGCAAAACGCACGCAATCTTACCACTACCGAAAGAATATTATGGAGTGCTAAACAAAAAGTTTTGTAAGAAAACTGTATGAATTTTAAAAAGCACGCAACGATTCTTTCGGTTTGAAATAACTAGGCACTACCTTTCATCTAACATCTTGCTAATAAAAGTAGGCACGAAGAGTAATACACTCGTACCTTCTTCTTTCCTCCAGATGAAAGGTCGTGTTTGATTATTTCAACCCGAAACGTAGCCTTTTTTTTTTTTTTTTTTTTTTTTTTTTGGGGGGGGGGGAGGGGGGCTAAAACATTAATGCACACAGTTGAGTGTTAAAGCTGAAGTACTCAATGATAACACAAAAAAATTTTGGTAAATTACAATGGGGGTGACATAGTATTATTTTTGTAATTCACAGTAATATTTTTTGTAATTATTTCTATATTTGCCTACAATTTTTTTTTTTTTTTTTTTTTTAATTCTTTAACACATAACAATTGTTTCAATTCGAAATAAATCAACACGACTCTTTATCACACGAAAAAAAAAGTTCCACTAGTATAACATGAGAGCAGCTACGCAGTCTTTCGTACTTGGTTAGTGTTTTATATCAAACACTTAACAATTGTTTCAATTCAAATAAATCAGCACGGCCCTCAACCAAACGAAAAAAAAGTTCCACATGTATAGCATGAGAGCAGCTACGCACAGTCTTTCGTACTTGGTTAGTTTTTGAGATCTAACACATAACAATTGTTTCAGTTCAAATAAATCAACACGAACCTTCATCAAACGAAAAAAAAATGTTCCACGGGTATAGCATGAGAGCAGTCTTTCGTACTTGGTTAGTTTTTTATATCAAACACTTAACAATTATTTCAATTCAAATAAATTAACACGACCCTTCATCAAACGAAAGTTCCACGGGTATAGCATGAGAGCAGTCTTTCGTACTTGGTTAGTTTTTGAGATCTACTTTTGATGTTGAGGATGGTGCTTCGTTCTTTAGACCTGAAACAATGGTTTCGTATTTTTGCAATATAAGTATTTGCTTGACAATATCCTCTTCGTTATCATTCAGCACCAGTATTTTCGATTATCTTATTGCAATTTGATTTCGTCGCACTGCAACCTCTAAGGGACGCATACTAAGAGAACACCAAATAAATAAATTATGAAAGACCTTAGGCTGAAAGTACGAGTATCGGTGCACCAGTGCAATTGAATGCACTTGCCCTTCTTGAAAAATTCTTATTGGTGAAAGGCAAAATTTTTTAAGGCGTTAAAATTATATCAGTAGCGTTTCGGTATTTATCTAAATTGCCACGTAGAAAAACCGACTCGACCTACGAGTCATTTTATTTTTTATAAGTAGAGTTCGGATATATTTCAATGTAACTTTTATCAGGCTCACGTTGTTATAGAACAAACTGAATGATGTCTGTAAATAAAATCTTTTTGTTTAAATTTTATACAAAAGAAAAAAAAAAAGTTTTAGCAGATGCCTTATATACAAATTTGCTTAACCATCTCAACCAAATAACAAACCCACCAATCATAAGAATGTAACTCAACTTTTTAAAATATACTTGAACATGTTTACTCTCTCCTGGTAAAATTTCTAGTAACCCCACTAGAAAGCATTCGTCGATGTAATGGGAGGGCTGTAAAAAAATAATAATAAACTGGTGTGTCACTCACACGACTTTCTCTTACCCTGAAATTTAATACTATAAATACAGGTTGCAGATTGAGAGGTAAGATAACGAGTACTGTTACGTAAACCTATGCTAAACAATTAAAATTAAGCTTCGGAAGAGTTTTATACGATAATTAGTTCTGTGTGATACTTTGTTCTACCGCCCCCCTCAACCCCCTGTTTCATTAATGCACCCATATTTATATAGAATTTAATTCGGTTATTAAAAAATAATTCTGTTTTTTAAAAAATAATTTATTAAAATTATTATTTAAAAAAATTATCTTTTATGATAATGCAGACTATTTACATATTAGAGGAGAACACTAAACAAAAAAATAAAAAAATAAAAGTTGAATTTATTCTCAATATTACATTAAAAAAAACATAATAATAAATATATTATATATATATATTTATTATTATTATTATTATTATTATTATTATTAATGCAAAAAATCGATAACTTTATTTTAAATTAGCGCAGATCGATGGTTCAACTCTTCGTTTTAAAGGTATTGGCGAACTATTTTGAAAGATACCTATCATGAAAATTTACTCCCCGGGGGGAGGAGGGCTCCTACATACACAAAAAAATTTTCCCAGTTGACTATCTCTTTTACAAAAAATATATATTCGTTTCATTTGGTTTAGTGCAGTCTATAGATGTTAAACTCCACTTACCTGCAATTCCCCCCATAGACGTAATATATTTGAATACTTTTGAGTGTCCCTGTACACGAACCCTTTGCTTCATCTCAACGAAAAGCTTACTGTAGCATCCCTATATGATACACATTTAGAATACCGAGTTTGTAATTTCTGCTACTATTTGTTCTTGAGATAGGCTGATAACAGACACACAGACATCCATCCACACAGACATCCATCCACACAGACACACAGGCAGGCACACAGACCATTCTTTAAAAACATGAGTTTCGTATTCAGGGGACCTCAGAGCGTGTAAATATAACAAAAACTCACATTCGAAAATTTGACCTTTAAACAATACTTTCTCGACCCTATGGGTAAGAGAAATTAAAAAAGAAGAAGAAGAAGAAGTAATTCCTAATTAAGATTTTTACTTTCTCTTACCCATAAGGTAGAGAAAGTATAGTTTTGGGGTCAAATTTTCGAACGCAAGATTTTGTTATATTTACACGTTTTGAGGTCCCCTGAATACGAAAATCATGTTTTTAGCAAATGGTCTGTGTGTCTGTCTGTTAGCCTATCTAAAAAACAAACTATGGCAGAAAGTTCAAACTTGGTATTCTAAATGTGTATCATATAGGGATGCTACAGTAAGCTTTTCGTTAAGATCAAGCAAATGGTTCGTGTACAGGGACAATCAAGAGAATTCTAATACATTACGTCTATGGGGGAAATTACAGGAAAGTAGAGTTTAACATCTATAGACTGCACTAAACCAAATGAAACGAATATATAATTTTTGTAATAGAGATAGTTAACTGGGAAAAGAAAATTGTGTATGTAGGAGCCTCGCCTGCCCCCCTGGGGGGAAGTCCCCCCTCGAGGGGAGTAACTTTGCATGATGGGTATCTTTCAAAAGAGCTCGCCAATACCTTTAAAACGAATGGTTGAACCATCGATCTGCGATAATTTAAAACAAAGTTATCGATTTTTTTTACTTTTAACGAAAAAAAAAAAAAAAAAAAAAAAAGAAAATTTTTTTTTTTTTTTTTTTTTTTTTTTTGAGAATAAAATGGGTTTTTTTTGGGGGGGGGGATATTTGGTGCTATAGCACTCCCTAATATGGAAATCGTCTGCATTATCATAAGAGATAATTTTTTTAAATAATAATTTTAATAAATTATTTTTTAAAAACAGAATTATTTTTTATTAACCGAATTAAATTCTATGTAAATGTAGGTGCATTAATGAAACGGGGGGTTGAGGGGGGCGGTAGTCCCCCTCATACAGAACTAATTATCATATAAAACACTTCAGAAGCCTAATATGAATTGTTTAGCACAGGTTTCCATAACAGTACTAGTTATCTTACCTTTTAATCTGCAATCTGTATTTATAGTGTTAAATTTCAGGGTAAGAGAAAGTCGTGTGAGTGACACACCAGAGTATTTTCATTATGAGACATTTTATTGATTTAACAGTACTGAATTCAGCTTTCGTGTTCTGATCAAAGATTAAACTATCATTTCAACTCGAAATAATTTTTGTGAGTTTTTGAAATTTATAGTGTTTGCTTACATAATTTTATTTATTTTTGCCGAAACGTCAGCGAAGCCTTCCTGCTAAGACTTAAAATATTTTTTATATCTGTATTAACCTCTATATGTACCGACTGCAAAAAAATCATTCGATTGACCTGAAACTGAGTACAATTATTAGGGAGTTAAATGAAATTAGCTATATAGTTTTTGTGGTATGTATATATATCACATGGTATATATACATATATATACCATTATTTTATGTGGTATATATATATATGGTATATACACCCCGCGACAAAAAGATAGGTACAAAGAGTATTTTCTTTGCTTTTTCATAAAATAACATTATCTAAATTGTGCTTATCATTTATTATTATCATAAAATGACACTATTCCCGGACTCATTTTTGTTTTAAGACTAAAATTTTTCTAATTTAAGACTGCACTCCGCGACAAAAAGATAGGAACAAAGGGTTTTTTTTTCAATTTTTCATAAAATAACATTATCTAAATTGTGCTGATCATTTATTATCGTAGCAAAATATTATCCTATCAAAAACATATTAAATATTTGAATCATATTCACAATATCCATATTCAAAATAATCATATTTAAAAATTTAAAAAAAAAAAAAAAAAAAAAAAAATCCTTTGTTCCTATCTTATTGTCGCGGTGTATAGTCTTAAATTAGAAAAATATTAGTCTTAATTTTTTTAAAAATTAGTCTTAAAACAAAAATGAGTCCGGGAATAGTGTTATTTTATGATATTAATAAATGATAAGCACAATTTAGATAATGTTATTTTATGAAAAATCAAAGAAAAAACCCTTTGTACCAATCTTTTTGTCGCGGGGTGTATGTGTGTATAGTATTTGTGGATTGTGTACGAGGAAACACAAAAACAACTTCGATAACATTACGGTCTACGGAAGATATCCTTCTAAATACATTTGCACTCTATCCAAATTAATGAAATGAATATGTATTTTTAAGCTGCTTAAAACCATGATTTCTGTTGAAAACTGCGTGCATGGCATAAATATTTTATATGGGGGCCTCAAAAAAAAAGTTCTGATAAGTTATGTATTAGGTGTGGTAAGACTACGAAATGTGTATTTTCTGTAGTTGTCATGCCCGCACCGCATATTTGGATTTAAAAAAAAAAAAAAAAAAAAAAAAAACAGATATTCAATGATCAGTTGATTCGTGTCGAGACTCAATTTTGTGTATGTGTGTGTCTATACTATATGTCCGTACCGCAGACTCCCTCCCAAAAATGAACCGATTGACTTGAAATTTAATACAAATAATTATGAATTGAATGGAATTAGCATCGTTTTCAGTGTATGCAATGTAGTATTTGTGTGGCTGGTGTTTTCGGTTTTTAAATTTATTTTCAGCATGAGGAGATAACGGCATCCAATGAGGTAAAATACCATTCTAAGAGATACCCAAACTGATTTGAATGAATGCACTTATTTCTCTTTCGTGCCTGTTTCCTTCCGTCTACAAGCTTGCGTGATTACTTAATTTGGGATTCCTATTTAGATGTATGCCAAGACGAGTTTTTTAAGATATTGACTGGCATTTGGAAATTTTTTGAAAATTTGAATGGAATTGAACTGAAAAAGAATTTCATAAATTTTAGCCTTTGCCACATAACTAAGATCGGGGAAAATCAGATTTATTTCTTATTTATTTATTGAAACTAGTATCGCCCGCGGTCGAAACTCGACCACTTATTGCAAAGCAAAGCGAAATAATTGCCTTCTCATAAACGGAATTAAGTTAAAACACAGCAGCGACACTTGTCGGCCGATATGCACCCAAATTAAAACCGCATAGTTAACAATAATAATAATAATAATAAATCGAAGTACTTTTTTCATATTTAAATCTCGATTACATTAAGCAACATTATACATACTACACATAATATTTACCATCAAGTAATTTCTTATATTTTATTTGATTTACCCAGTCGACCATGAAATGATAGCAATTCCACTCCAAATTTAGTACTACAATATGTTACAAGATTTAATTTGGTGTCAAAATGAAAAATAATAATAATAATAATAAAGAAATAAAAAAAGAAAATTAATAATAATAATAAAGAAAGAAAAAAAGAAAATTAATAATAATAATCCATTAGCAAACGCACGAATGGAATTTTAAAAAGGACATTTCCTAGCGCTTTACAGCACATGAAATGAAAAAACAGCAGAATCTTCGTTTTTTCCCCTTCGACGAGTGGGAAAGGGAACTTTTCTTGGTGAAAATTTTTGCAAAAAATCTCGATAGCTTATTCTGTTTTAATTAATAATTTGCTTCCATTTCAAAAAGTTGAAAATTCGGCTTCGAGGTACATACGGATATATTCCAGACTATGTGTGTACCAAATTTCACATCTATAAGTGAGGTAAATTTTTCTAGACACACTTGACAGAGGAAAAGACAGACGCTATTTCGGTTTATTAATAAGCTATTGAAATAAATTAAATATGCATTCACATTAGAGAACAGCTGTTCTATAGGACCCTGTTGGCGAACTTAGAAATTTGAATAACAGCTCGGATGTTTCTTGCCAAGTCTTTACTTAGGCAATTGAGATAGATATTTTTATTCAGCACCAAAATGTGACAATAAATATTAAAAGTCGCCAAGGGGACTCTAAAGCTGTACCCACATTACTTTGTGAACCATAAAATGAAGAATATATAATTCTTAAAATATATCTATCTGTCTATCTATCTATCTATCTATCTATATATATATATATATATATATATATATTATGTTACTTCATATGATATTGTGATATATTCAAACTCATAATTTTAGTGAAAGTAAAAAAATAAATACTCTAATGGAAAAACATAACAAAGTTTTAATAATAGTACGAAATGGTACATAACCGTACTATTTAACCTCCTGTTCATACAGGATAATCGTAAAAACATGCATCCCATACATATGTGATTCCTAGCATGTGTAAAAATCACAGAGAAGTTCAGGAGAACGACTTCTCTCTACATAGTCATCATCCAAGTCTCCAGAGTTGTTTCTGATTTTTCAGTCCTTCAAAATTTTGATGATATGCAAAGGTGGGGAAAAACAATTTTCCCACAAGATGACGACAAATCAGAAAGTTTTTGGTCACGTGAGATACATAAGTTCACACCTAGTTTAATAGTTCATTGGCATTTGCTAGGCGTCAAAATGTCTGGGTACCACCTTCGCCTGGGAGCGCAAGACGGCAATATCAAAGTCGAGCGTGAAATTGCGGTGACTTTGTATCTGGGAGTGTGAAAGGCTGCATGGAATGTCAGTTTTCATGAGTCTGAAGACAGAGGGGCACCTCGGACCTCACACTGGCAGTCGAGTACAAAAGAAGAAAACCTTGTCACAATATATCTAATTTATTCGTGTAATCCTTTGATAAATTATTTAATTTACAAACAACATCATCATAACATTTTTATAATAATTAAAAATTTAAAATATTTAAAATTCACAATTTCTTAAAAATAATAAAAAATAAACATGAAAATAATTAATAATAACAATAAAGCGATAGATTGAAATTTAAAAATAAAACGCGTTTGATGATATAGTTTCTGATATTTTTTTGAAATTTTTCTTCTTCCTGGGTGTAAGACCTACCCTATGGGTCTTTCTAAGGGGTCTTAAGCTGAAGTTTGGAGAGTTTCGAGGAATACTACGAACGGCTAAGGTTGATGAGCGCGACCTAAGATCGCACTTCATGTCTACCAGTTTAGGAATTGTCGGGTGTTTAAATTGTTTTGCTTTATATGATATATCTGATTTCTTTAAGCAATCATTTCATAAACTATTTCATTTACAAACATCATCATAATATTTTTAAAATAATTAAAAGTATTATAAATAATTAAAAATTAAAACGAAATAACTATTGAAATAATTATTAAAATAATTAAAAATATTAGTAATTATAATATTTAAAATCCAGTGTTTCAATTAGAAAAAAAAAAAAAAAAAATCTGGAGTGACTCCACTCGACTTTCCGAACATTGAGTAATTATCTGTTTTGTAGATAAAATAAAGTAAGAGGAGTTGTAAAACAAACAAAAGAGAAAATTATAATAGGGTGTTTAGATATTTTTCTTTATATAGTACACGATATTTAATTTAACGCTATTTTACCAAACACATAGGTCATAATGATAAAGAATAATTCATTGTGTGCCTGTAAAAACCTACAAATGCTAGATTCACCAAAATGCTTATAGTTAGTGCAACAGTGACTTATAATATTTATATAAATTTCCAGCTCCATCGGATAAGGCATTTAGACACTATCGCACTTTAAAGTTTGAGCCCATATGCCACAATTATACAGAAATTTGCATTTTGTCCCTGTAAAAAGATTCATAAGTGCTAGATTCTCTAAAGTTCATGTGACGGTGACGTATAACATGTATATAAATTTTCAGTTCATTTGAATAAGGAGTTTAGTTGCTGTCGCACTTTAAATAATTTAAGCCTATAGGTCTTAATGATGAAAAACTTTTTAATTGTGTCCCTGTAAAACTGGTTAAGTGCTAGAGTCACCAAAATCCATACAGTTTGTGCAATGGTGACCTATAACTCGTATATAAATTTTCCACTCAAACGGATAAGGCATTTAGATGCTATCGCACTTTAAATAATTTCACCCCATACGCCATAATGATACAGAATTACTTGTTGAGTCCCTAAAAAAAAACTACAAGTGCTATATTCACCAAAACCTATATAGATCGTGAAACTGGGATCTATAATATGTGTATGATTTTTTTTGTTCAATTGAATAAGGCGTTTAGACGCTATCGCACTTTTTAAAATTTGGTCCCATAGGCCGTAATGATATAGTTTTTTTCTTTGTGTCTCTGTAAAAAACTATAAGTGCCAGATTCTCCAAAATCTGTACAGATTGAGTAACTGTGGCCTATAATATGTGTATAAATTTTTAGCTCAATTGAATAAGGCTTTTAGATGCCATCGCACTTTTATGATTTTGGTCCATAATGATAAAGAATTTTTCTTTGTGTCCCTGTAAAAAAAAAACTATAAGTGACAGATTCACCAAAACCAATAGAGTTCGTGCTATGGTGACTTGCAACATGCGTACCAACTTACAGCTCATTCGAACAAAGCTTTTAGACGCTAGCGTGTTCACACACACACATACATATATCATCGTAAAAATAGTGAATACGGACTCAGAGGACCTCAAAACGTATATAAACACCAAAATCTCGAATTCGGATTTTTGACATGATTACAATACTTTCCTTACATACGTATGTTCGGAAAGTAAAAAGAGAGAGAGAGAATTCGAAATTTTAAAATAACTAATATTTAAAATAATTAATTTTTAATCAGATATAAATAATTAATATTTGTGTTTGATTTCTTCGTATAATGATTATAAATTCTTCATGAAATAAATTATTTAATTGACAAACGGAATAATCATTCGATTATCTGTTTTCCTTCAATATTTTGAAATAATTAAAAATTTGGTATCGTATTTTCCCAAACCGTTTGGTGCTGCCATCTATGTCAATAATTAAGAACTAGAAAATATTTTTTTTACTTCGCCCCCACCAGCAGTGTTGCCAGATAGACGAAACTTTTCATTCAATAACCACCACTAAATTTTAATTGTAACGGTTAGCTAAACGTTTCGAAGACATCTTGCATAAAAGACTTTAAGTGATTAGGCAGCAGTTAAAATTTAGTGGTGGATATTGAATAAAAATTTTCCTCAATCTGGCAGCACTGCCCACTAACTAGTCCAATGGTCAAGAGGTTCTGCCCTTAAAGTTAACAGACGGAAAGCGTCGAGATCGAACCCAGATTACACTCATCTAAAACTCAAAATGACACAGCCGTTTGGAGTTTTCCGTGGTTTTCTCCGAAATTAACGGGCTTCGAATACTAGTTAATACTCTTTATAAAGGTTTCCACAGAAGGCTCACCACCTAGTCCTAGGACTCTCGCATAGTCAAATGTCTTACTGTCTCTCAAACACCTATTATATTTAATTTTCTATATTCATCAATTTGCAATTAGGTTCTTTTAAATATCCATATTAATGAAAAGTTAAAAATAAATAACTTAAACCGTATCTGTATATATTTTTTAATATGTTTGAAGAGTGGGTGTCTAATAAAAATTAATTTTAAGGGCATAACAATCTGTCAGATCAATTTCCTATTCTCCAAAATCCTTAATCTCTGATTTTCCTCAATTTATAATTATTATTACTGTTTTTTTTATTTATTTAAACTTTTTTTCCTGACGACGAGCACGTTATCCGTGAAAAATAATTATTATTACTGTTTTTTTTTATTTATTTAAACTTTTTTTCCTGACGACCAGCACGTTATCCGTGAAAAATAATTATTCCCCTGGCTACGATAGTTTATCTAATCGATTTCTATGCGCATAAAAAATAGATGTATGTATATATGAAATGTATTGGATTCAAAAAAATTTCTGTTTCTGATTTTCACTGGATTTACATGTTTTGAGAAGTCGAGAACATCATTCGGCCAAATTTAAAAAATATTTGACAGCCTGTGACAAAAATTTTGGGGCAGCTTTAGCTCAAAAATTAATTTACATAATTTCATATATATTTAATTATATGTAGTTGCACGTTGCACCTTGACATAAATGAAGGCCTATCAGGTTGACAGGTGGCGTTGGTATACATTGGTTTCTACTAATTAAAATTTGGTGTGTCTCACCTTCGATTTTATAATTAAACGTAAGTTAATATAGGAGATGACCATTATAAAACTTTATACTGGTTCAGTTTGGGTGACTAGCGACCGATAAGCGGAAGCAGCACTTAGAATTTTCATTAATGGGAAAACTATAGATTTATTATGTACATCACTTGGTAAGTAAGAAAGCATTATGATACACTATGTGATTCTATTAAAGTGTTAAAAACGTTTAACGTAACTGAAAATGCATTTTCATCAACTTTCAAATATAGCCCCTAATGTAACTGAATATTCTTATTCTTACACGGACCATAGTATACAGAAAACATGTTTTGTGCATAACAAGTTTCAATTTCATTATATTTCGTGCAGTTTAAAGTGTGCTTTATGCTTTAGTATCTCTCTCATAGAGCGCAATGTATTAGAATTCTGTTGGGTATTCCTGAACGCATGCAAGTCATGTATCAGTTTCATTATATTATAAAAATATTTATGGCAGACAGGACAGACGAAGAAACGAAGTCGTGAACACTTTTCAACTTACGTTAAAATATAGTTTTTTTTTTTTTTTTTTTTTTTTTCCAGAACTTTTTATGAAATAGCAGATATTTGTATTATTTATTTGGAAGAAAGATGTTCTGTTGAAAATTATTTTTTACTAGTTATTTTTATGTTTATTCGTTTCCATAGACGCCAGTTAAGCGAATAATGTCGAAATCGAATGTATTATATCGAGATTGGTCGAATTCGAATCTCGACTCGAATCTTCTGTTTGTTTACAAATAGGTTGGGTTAGGTTGGATTCACGAATTATTGGTTTGTAACCCATTGTAACCCTTGTTGCTTGCTTGTTGGAGATTGTGATATTTATTGATTGATTGGATTAAATTTATCTTTTTAAAAACTATTGTTGTTTTCTGTCAGTGCTCTTGTTTAATGATGGATTACGTTATGCTGCTTAATGCAAAGAAAAGCAATCCTAGTCCTTTACCACTTCTTTTTAAAAAAAGGAAGTTACTGAAAATGAAAACTCTCTATCTCCAAGCATTAATGTAAGTCATGATTTTGTTGTGTTATTTGAGATAAGTTTATTGTTGTGTATAAAATGTGCCTCGTGCGATAAAACTAACTGTAACCATGTTCATATAAAACATTTTGAAAGAGAACAATAACAATAACAAAAGAAATTTACAGAAGAACATGGCTTTAGCTGTAAAATATTCTAAAATTTTTTCGAGCTTCAGAAGAGTATATTATCCGTCCAGGTACATTAGGAATAAATAAGCATCGTATTGTATTTGGGTCGGTAGAAATTTAGCAATTGTGAATTTTATTTATATTTTTTATCTGTATTTATACTTGTATTACTTCTGATTTCTGATTGCAATGAATTGAACCATTGGTTTATATGAAGACAGACCTTGAATCCTCTAATATTTAAATTTTATAAATAACTGATTAACTCACTAAATGTTATATACATTCGTGATAAGAATTACAATATTTTTCAGAACTATTACTAGATAATAGTTCGATTTGCAGTTTTACTTGACAGTGTCATGTCTAATTATTCATCACATTTTGTCAAAAATTTTAAATGTTCATTCCTTTTATATTATGAACTTTCGGAACTAGTATAGTGTTGGTCCACAAGTGCATTTGGCCATTTTTCTTTGGTGATTATGGCGAAATGAAAAATGCATGAAATTCCGTATTTTACCGATCAATAATACGTGATCGCTATATACGTGTTACTACATGCTTCGCATACATGAAAACCACACACTTTTCACAAATTATACTACTTTTAATTTTATTCACATTTTGTCATCAATTAAAAATAAATACATTTCTCTCTCTCTAAACAATTCACTCAAAAAATGCTGTTATATTCACCTTCTCTTTCAAAAATATGCCTATCTAAACAAAATAATAATAAAAAGTAAAAATTAAACCGTTTACCAACTGGAATAGAATAGAATAATTAAAGTTATCCAACTGATTACATTGATGATTGCCATGGTAATAAAAAAATAAAAAGAACTCTGGTAGCTATGGCCATCAAAAATAAACAGCAAGTATGTTGCCATATCATATTGCAAAGAATCCAGAATGACCTTGTTATAGTTCAAAACGCCGCCAAAGAAAAATTGCCAAATCCAGTTGTGGACCAACTCTATACTTGTACCGAACTTTCTATCTTTCTTTCACTCATGTATTTATATTTTTGATTTTATGTTCACATTTAGATTCTACCCCGACATAAGTTACTGGTTATGGTTAGTGATTTGGGGGGTGAATTTTTTAGGCACAAACTATGCCAACTGGCAAAAATTTCTTTTGAATGTGCATTATGAGGATTATTTTCATCGTAAAATGTTGGACAAGTTTTAAAATATCGTTTAAATTTTAGCATAAGCATTATTAAATACCAACATTCTTTCTACCTTAAAAACTTAGTTATTTAAACTTATTTTATTTTTATTTATTTATTATTATTTTTTTTATTTTTTAAATAGCATGGCAAAAGAGGGAAATTTACTGCATAATACTAGTGAAGTCATTAAATTTAAAGCAGTAAAATAATGTTATAAATTTTTAAAAACATGTTATTTATAAAAAAAAATATGTATAAACATAAAGAGAGAGAGAGGCCTCTACATTCTAATATGACACATTAGCATTTGGGGAACTGGCACTTGGTGATTTAGGAGAAGAAACAGATTTAGACGAATATTAAAACAGTTAAACAAATTTACATTAATTTTAATAATAATAATAAATTTACTGATATCTTATTTAAATATTTATTAGGATTAGTTAGTACCAACTTTCAACTTTAATATAGAAAACCCCTGGGCAAATCTTAAACTTTTGTCAAAATTTTGGGAACAACTTTAGTATATCCCCACAACGATATTTGGCAATTTTTTGTTGGCGATTATGGCTAAATCATAAATGATAAAATCATAATCTAAATCATAAAACATGAAATCATAAATCCAAAATAAACAACATATAGACTGCCATATTATATCGCAAACAGTCCAGAACAACATCGTTATCGTTCAAAACGGTGCCAGAGAAAAATCCCCAAATTCAGCTGTGGGGATATACTAAAGTTATACCAAATTTTGCTTTGTATATATGATTTCTTGTTAAAAAATATTTAGTAACTACCTATTTTGATTATTCGTATTTTTAGTTCGTTTATCCAACATTTTATATTTTTAACGTATTGAAAATAGGAGAAAAAAAGTGAATTACAAAGTTATAGAGCATCGTTGGTTTAGTATGAAAAGACAGTTTATAGACATTAATGCTAAAAATAAAAAGCTTGAAACATATATTTATTTGTTCACAATTTCCTGCCCTATGCAGTATGCACACTTAAACTACATTGCACACGTTATAAGTAGCGGGTGACACATATGATATATAAAGTTCAAAGTACGGTCACTGTAAACAGTTATGTAAATTAGCTCATAGTTGTTTTTTTAACCGACTTCATAAAGGAAGAAGTTCTCAATCCAAACCGTATGTTTTGTTGTTGTAGTTGTTTGTTAGCTTATAACTTCGTGACAAATTCTCTGATTTTAATATTTTTTCGTTGTTAAGATCTTGGCCTGAAATAGGTCCCATTATGATTTCATTAAAATGTAAGTAAATTGCAGGGTGCCCACAAAAGTCCGTTCTCACCTTTTAACTGCTAAATGTTTGCAACTTCATTCGTAAAAGTAGTATGTAAGTAAGTAAAGTGGCTATGTGCTACGAGATGCGACCGCTTACACTGCCACCTGAACAAAAATAGTGGAGTTAGCGTCTCTGTCTCAAAAGCAGTACTAGGAAGAAGAAAAAATGAATCACAGTTTTAGAGCATCATTGATTTAGTACAAAAAGACACCTTGTAGAAGTAAATGTTAAAAACAGAACATTTAAAAAGTAAATCTGTTTGTCCGCAGTTTCCTGCACTGTAACATGCCAAAGTTATCTTAAAAATCAAAAAGACCTTTATTTCAATGTTTAAAAACTTCTATCCATCAGCTGCAATACATATTTGGATCCTCGTTTGAACTTTACACTGCACACATCTTAACATAGTAAGGGGGGGGGGGGGGTAAACACTCTGTAAAATTCAATCAGAATCCAGATGTGCACTGCAGTTGATGTTATCACTATATCGATTTTTATGCCTGTTTTAATTCATTAAAGATATACGTTAGAATTTTTTCTCTAGATTCTCATTTGATAATCTAATATGAATAACAGAGTGGCATGAATTCTTTGCAAACTGCTTCTGTTTTGAAAGTTTATATTTCATATAACTGATATTTCCAGTAACAGAAATTTCTGTTTCTGTCTGCAGCAAAACAAAATTTTTATCTACGATTCAGAAATGACTTATGAAGTCAGATATCAGAAAAAAAGTATAGCAATTAATAAATTATATAAAATGTAGGGGAAAGTGGTGTACCTTGGACCTATGTTATTTCTAGCTCTATGTATTTAGATATGCAAACAATATCACATGCAGTTAAAATATTTGCTGTTAGGGGTCTCAGTGAAGTAATCTATGTTCGCTTGGAAGCTCAATTTTTTGAAGATTTCTTGAAAAAGTAAATTCACCTTGCAAAAGTAAATTTTTCTCAGATACTTTTATGTATTTCTATACCCACACATACATTGTATATTCTGAAATGAGTGTTATGCATCATATGAAATAGCTTTCTAGCTATAACCCCATATGCTTGTAATCAAGTTAAGCCTAACCTGAAATTTTATTATTAATTATAAATACCTTATTTATCAAGTTGTGATAGAAAAAAAATCTCAAATGATATTTGGTCTTTAAAAAGCACTGTCGATGGATCCTGCCATGTGTGTGTGTCAACAAATGTGCTAAATATCATGGCGGTTCTCAAACAGAAAAGCATCCCAATTCAATACCAGGGTTAACAGCAATAATAGGCTTGGCACTTCATCGTTGCTCTTAGCTATGCTACTATATATTGCAATTGAATCAAACTTTTATGTGCTCGGTGTCGTGTCGTGTTGCTCCATTTTCAATATTAGTTCTATAAAAAGAAAGAAAAATTTATCATTAAATTTATTAAGAACTAGCAAACCCATGCAGATTTTTCATATTTTATTTCTTTCTTATTCACCTTTAAAATTTGAAACTTATAAATATTATATGAATTTCACAACATAATTAAAATTTTAATTCACCAGTTGCCAAATTATTATTAGAACCAAATTAATATTGTGCCACTGCCATAGTGAAACTAAAATCCTACAAAAAAAAGGTTTTGATTTTTGAAAAAAAAATCAGAATTAACGACTCAGTTTTTATACTTCTGCAAAGCTTACTGTTTTAGTATAGGACCCCCATGAACGAATTATTAATTTTTGTCACCATGTTGGTGATGACTTTTTCTTTATTTTGGCATAATTAAAAAAAAAAAAAAAAAATGAATGAAAAAGAAAAAACTAACTTCTATTTTGATTATACTTTTTATTAGAGCTGTACCGAGTACTCGGTATATACTTGGTACTCGGCCAAATTTGGACTAAGTATTCGACCAATACCGAGTAGTTGTAAGAATTTCATTACTTTTATGTATAATTGAAAGAAATGTATTCATAACAGTTGTTTATTTATAACTAAACTAAAAAATTATGAAAATATGCAACTTTTGCTGAAAACAGCTTTTTGCAGTTAAAGTGGGCAAGTAGATTGCCACCAAACTTGGTATAGAGACGATTCATGATATGAACTTATCCATTTAGTTACAAGAATTTAAGTACAACCATCTTGTATGTGTAATATGCATTTTTTTTTTTTTTTTTTTTTTTTTATAAAAACTTAGTACATAAAATTGTATCTATAAAACAGACAAAAATAAAATATTTTAGAATAAAAACCCTTATGTAATACTAGATAAAACTTTAGTTGCATATTTGTGCAAATAAAAATAAGACACTTTTAAAACTGTAAGAAAAGATTGATTTTTAATTTAAAAATAATAATTATGGAAAAGGTAAACACTAAAATATTATTAAAAATATATTTGAATAATCAAATTTGTTGTTTTGCACATTATGGCCCAAAACCACCTATCTTTTTTACTCTTCTAGAATTTGATGATTAATGAAATCTATCATGTTTGAAACAATAAAATATTTATTTTAATGTTCTCATTTCATATTTAACTTTCATGCATCTTAAATTAAGCCTGGGTGTATAGGAACTTTTATATTCTCTAAGAATTATCTGAGAATGATTCACATTTGAGAAAGACTAGTATATAATAAAGAATGAAGTTATCAATTATTATGGTTTTAATAATCCACTAAGCTGGAAGTATCATCAAATGTAACAATGACCCTAATTGTGTACATATATATATACTACAAAAGTTCTGAAACATTTCATGAAAACATGCTGTTTGCCATTTAACTTAATTTTGTGTTCAAAAGGCCTTTTTTTAATATCAAGACGTGCAAAATTCTTCATATGTATGTACATCAGTTATTCATTCTTACAACTACTCGGTACTTGGCCAAAGTGCTACTCGGTACAGCACTACTTTTTATGATCTGTTTTTTAGTCAATTTATGATAATAATTCATATTCTGTATCTGTATATATCTTTAAAGTATTGCTAAATCTTGCAAAGATTCTTAAGATTCAATTCTTAAAAATACATTTTTCATAAAATACTACTCTTAATTTAACTTATCTAGGAACTAGGATAATTAGGAAAATTGAAGGATTAAAAAAAAAAAAATGAAAAAATTCCTTTAAATATGTATATATATTAAACTGCAACCTTTAATGAATTAATTGATATCAATTAAACAATTTTCTAAGTCTACCAGAAGTGACCTAAAATCATTTTTTTTAAAGGGAGGGGGGAATCTAGAATTTTTTTACTGTTTTTAATATGTACTGTTTAAATTAAACTAGGTCCTTTCCTGAATTTGAATAATTAATGCTATAAAAAAAACCACCAAAGTGTCAACTTTTCGGTTTAATTTTTGACAAGGAATAAATTTTAAGATATATATATTTTTTTAAAATAAATTTTTCTCATTCAATACATATACAAACCCTTTGTTAATATTTTTACCCCCCCCCCCCCCACTTTAAAATTTGATTTAAAAATAGACTGCTAGTTTATGCAAAAATGGGTCTTTAAGCACTTAACTTTTGCTATTTAAATGCATCTTGGATCCAGATTTTCCCTTGGGTCCCCATAATAAGGGGTAGATATTTGTATTATAAATGCTTCAGTAGTTTCTGGCAAACAAAATGTACTATCTCGTACTCTTAATACACTTCTGAAATTTATTTGATAAGTCACTTTTAAAAAGATTTTATCGAAGAAATTTAATCTTTGTTTAATTATATTTTAGCTATGCTTATGTGTCAGGAGGAGAATGGGGCAGAGGAGCTGGAAAGGTATATTTTTTAAAGTTAAAACATTAATTATTCCTTACTGCTCATAAAATATTTATGCTACACTATTTTTTTGCAGATCTGTTATCATATGCAATTTTCTAATATCTCTTTTTGCAGGAAAATGTATCTACAAACGTACAAGGTTACTCAATGTTTTCTTTATTCTTTTCTTCGCTTTTCGATAATAAATTCAAATTATTTTCTTAGTTGCTTGGTGATTTTGAAGCTTAATGTGTCAAAATCTCTTTTAGAATGTTTAAAAAAATTCAAGTTGTACTTTAAAAAATTCTTGAGGCTAGACTGTTTTACATAAGTAGAAGTACTGGCATAAAAGTTTAAAACCAAGTTTACCAGCAAAGCTAGAAATCTCTAATAATATATTGTTGTTTGGCTTAATGAAAGACTGTGCCTTGAATCTGCAACACAGTCTGTTTTACTCTGTGCAGTGATGCTACCTTATTTCTGGAATTAGAGATCTCTTCAGATTCATGAATTTCTAGAAACATGGTCCACCCTTGGCCCTTGCCTTTTTACGTAATTCTGAAAAGTATTGTGATTACAGAGAACAAAATGTATGTTGCATCTTGTATAACTCAAAAAACGGTTAGCTGTTAAAATCTTAATTTGAAATTGCCTTTTGACAAGGACGACTGCTCCCTACTTGCCCATTGAAATTTGATAAACACCCTGTAAAATTAGTAAAAACATTTTTTTTTTTTTTTTTTTTTTTTTTTAAGAAACAAATATGAGTAGCTAATAAAGGCAAATTAATTATTTAGCACATGCACATATTTTTTGATAAACTTAACATTTAAAATATATTATTTCTATTTATTATTTTCTTTAGAGTTCAGGAGTGCTATTAAAAAATTAATCGTTCTGTATTTGATTCCAAATTGGAAGAGGGGGGAAAGAGATCAATATTTGATATATGGGGGAAGGTGGGGGCACCTTGGGACACTTTTTAGATAATTATTTTTAGAAAATATATTTTTTATTCAATTTTTACCAATCTCAGTTTCACATAAAATTTAAGCATACCTGTTTCAGTTACAATTTATTCCAATGCAGTACTCTATCAAATTTTATTTCAGTAAAAGTTTTTTTTAAATCTGTACAATGTCCCAACCTGCCCCACTGGGTGAGGCAGCTTGGGGCGTTGGCAATAAAGCTTTAGTGCATAAAATTCTAATTGATTAATAAATCCTTATTTATAGACTTAGAATCTAATAAATAACAATCTTTAGTGTACAGTACATTCCCAAAAATCTGCACCGCTTGGGACCTTAAACTGTACAGATTTTAGGTTTATTTTATTTTTTATTTTTCATCTTGGATATATTTTATGCTAATAATGTATTAAAAATGATAATGATATAAGTAAGTAGTAAAATATTTAATTAATTAAGGGAAAGTATAATACATGTAGTAAAAGATATAAAATTGAGTTTTATATAAATACTTTTTTTTTTTTTTTTCAATTAGCAAATTAAAATTTGCTAATAATAAATTAAAAATATAACATTTAAGTATATAAACTTCTGATACAATATAAACTTGAGTATCATAAATTTACAAATTTTATTACAATTTAGAAATATAAATCTAAATATAAACTTTTTTTTTTTTTTTTTTGTTCTTGCTGCCTCTGAACATTTATTTTTTATTTATTTATTTATTTTTTTTTTTTTCAAATACAAATGTTGTTTTAAAAATATATGAACTTATCTCTTAGATCTGTACTTATATTAACATCACCTTTCCTTATTCATTAGATTCAGTTTCTAAAAAATTCACTGTTAAATAAGTCCTGATTTTTTTTTCTTAAAAACTTTATTATAAATTTCATTGCCCACATTGGTCATGATGTGCAGATTTCTGGAATTTATGGATTTTAGGAGCGTAGATTTCTGGGAGCCTACTGTACTACATTACATTAACAAATATTGTACTTTACATTCGGAAATTGCTCTCATCTAAATTCTAAAGGAAAAACAGTTTTCTTAATAACAATAATCACTTTTCCAATTTTAGCACATTTAAAGTCTTAGTAAATTTATATAGTACAGGGTGGACAAAAAGTCACAAGTTTTTTAAAAATTAAATAAAAAAGCAACCATGATAGATAGAAAAACCAAATGAAAGGTATTTTATTGCGAAATGATGGGCATTAATGTATCAAGTTTTCAAAATGTCGTCCGTCAATTGCAACAAGGTGTTGGATGCGCATGTAAAAATTCTCAATTGCAGCATGAATTTGTGTCTCTGGAATGGCTTGAATTTCCTCACGTATTCTATCCTTAAGCATCTCCAAATCTTATATTGGATTCGCATAGACTTTATCTTTGACGGCACCCCACAGAAAAAAGTCGCAGACGTTTATGTCTGGAGAATACGGAGGCCAATCAATACCTCCTCCAGTTTTCTTGGGAGCACCTAGACCGATAATTCGGTTTTGGAAGACATCAGAAATTCTCTTCAAATTCTCTTCAGTTGAGTGGGGGCGTGCTCCATCTTGCTGGAACCAATAATTGGTGATCATGCCTAAGCGCCGGATAGATCTGAAAAATTTTTCGAGAATCTGTTCCTTGTAAACAGCTCCTGTTATAGACTCAGTTAAAAAAGTTGGGCCGATTATTCTTCCATAACTGATGGCACACCAAACAGTTATTCTTTTTGGATGAAGAGGACGCGCAATCCCAAGGTGAGGGTTTTGTGTACCCCATACACGATAATTTTGTTTGTTGACGTATCCGTCCAGTTGAAAGTGTGCTTTGTCAGTGAACCAGACTTTCTTGTAATCCAATTCTTTTGTGCGAATACGTTCCAGCATTTCATTAGCGAAGTCTAACCTTTTTTTCTCAGACTGTTCCGTTAATGGCTGCTGAGTCTGAATTTTGTAGGGAAAGAGTTTCAACATGTCATCCATAATATTCCGTAATGACGACCGAGTAATTCCGAGCTGTTTCGCGGCCTTTCGCTGAGATGTAGTGGGCAAATCTTCATACAACTTTTTAACCCTTTCTACGGCCTGCGGAGTCGTAACTGTCACGGGACGCCCAGTTCTTGACTCATTATCATCCAAAACACTTCCAGTCCTTTCAAACTTCTCGATCAGTCTGAAAACACAAAATAAACAAACTGTTTAAGAACAGTTTTTCAAAAACAAAAATGAACCACAATTTCGAAAATTTTTTCTTTACCTTTTAACTGTGTCCGGCCGAATAGTTGCATGTTTATCAATTTCGGTACGGTATCTTCGACAAACTGCCGTTGCTGTTGAATTCATCTGGTAGTGGATTTTAATAATATTAACCCTTTGCTGGACAGTATACTTTGTATGCGGGGTCGCCATTTTTCTCATTCAAAATATGCTACAAATAAATGCCAGACTTTATACTACTTATTAATAATAAAAACATTTTACTAATTAAATATATTTAAAAATAACAATTATTTTAAAAAACTTGTGACTTTTTGTCCACCCTGTACATGCAAATGTTGCTTTCTTTGCATTGCATAGTGGTTGGGCAGGTTGAGAGAGTGTCTCAACCTACCTCAGTTGGATCATTATCATAATGTAACTCTCAAAACGTTAGGCTTAGCAGTACAATGCATTTTTTATCATTAAACTTATTATGAAAGTCCATATATTTTAATTCCCACATGCTCAGATTTAAATTATTTCATTTCTTGCACAAGAAATTTGTTTTTGAAATCACTCATTAATGTAACTGAATGTTTCAAAACAAAGAAAATTAGATTAATCTTTACCTGCCAGTGTGAGAAATTCCAAATTACACTAAAGAATAGACTGTGATGTCTATTCACTATGATGTCTTAAGAAAACTAATTCTTATTTACAAAATCAAAGCTGAAATTTAAGGTGTCCCAATGTGGGCCATGTCCCAAGGTGCCCAACTCTCCCCTATATATACAGGTGTTGGACAAAATAATGTAAACACTTTTGCTTTTTTACATTTTGTTAAATATCTTGAAAAATACTTACTGAGTTGTTCTTGGATTTGGGGATTAAGGAAAACATGTCTTTCCTCATCTTTTTCAGCAAAGATTTTGTCACGAAGCCCCAACAAATCCAATAAAATGAAAAGTACTTCTGATAACCCTGTATATGGGAAAGTTTCAATTGATCTGCAAATTTTAGATATGGTTATAAATATTATATTTTATATGTGTGTAAAGTTTTGTGGGGATATCTTGAATATTTAAGGAGTTATGAATATTTTATTCAAAAATATTTTATTCAAAAATTCTTTTCAAGTTTTTATTTTATAACTCCAAAGGTTTTTCTTCAAATTTCATTAAACTTTCAGAAAACATGACAACATATGACTAAATCGTTATACTATAGTTTAAAACAAATATATTTAATATTCAAAGAGGTATGGACAGTTGTAGTAAATAATTTATTACTGCACATGTGCAGACTATAGCAAAAACAACTTTGACATAGTTTAACACTCAACTGTTTAGAGCAACTTATATAAAAAAAAAAATAAAAATCTAGTTGAATATCATAAAAATTCATAGTGATTAAATGAGCTGTTTTCTAAAAAGGTCTTTACGATAAGGGGTTATTCACAAATGTAAATTTGTATCAGAAAAAAAAAATTAATTTTTCTTGGTATGTAGTACATACCTATTTAAAAAAAAAAAAAAAAAAATGAATTGTAGGTATTGTATTAAATTTCATTGTGTAACATAGTTTTTTTCTGATACAAACTTTCATTTGTGAATGACCCCTAGAAAACAGTTGAAAAGCAGCTTTTTTAATCACCGATATTTCTATGAGTTTATATCACAATTATAATTGTGATATTCAACGGGATAAAGGTGCTGTTTACAGTTGGGTATCAAGCTATGTCAATGTTTTTTCGCTATAGTCCACACATGCACAGTAATAAATTATTTACTACAACTGTCCATATCTCTTTGAATATTAAATGTATTTGTTTTAAACTATAGTATAATGATTTAGGCATATGTTGTCATGTTTTCTGAAAGTTTCGCGAAATTTGAAGAAAAACCTTTGGAGTTATAAAGTAAAAACGTGCAAAAAATTTTTATGTTTTTTAGTAAAATTTTAACTTCTTAAATGTTCAAGATATCTTCACAAAACTCTACACACTTATAAAATGTAACATTTATAATGATATCTAAAATTTGCAGATAAATCGAAGCTTTTCCCTATACAGGGTTATCACAAAAAGTTTTTATTTTATTGGATTTGTTGGTCGTCTCCTAACAGTCTTCATGACAAAATCTTTGCTGAAAAAGATGAGGAAAGACATGTTTTCCTTATTCCCAAAATTCAAGAACAACACGTTAAGTAATTTTCAAGATATTTCACAAAACATAAAAAAGCGATAGTGTTTACATTATTTTTGTCCAACACCTGTATATATATAATATTATATATGCACACGTATTATTTTTCTTTACATTTTTAAAGCTTTAAATGAACACTGAATTGTCTCCAGTGATTAATTAATAAGTGTCCATTAAAGTCATCTGAAATGTTGCTATTTCTGAAACAGTAATGAAATATGTCTCTGTTACAGGGTGGAGGATCTGGAGGATCAATCAGGTAATATTTTGTCATCTTATTTTAAAATTTAGTGCTGAAAATTTTTTTAACTTCAATATAATAAAGCTTTATGTTTCATTTCGTAGAGATGCTGGTGGTATATTTGGAAAAATGGAAGCAGCTAGAGAAGAGGAATACTTCCGAAAGCTGGTAAAAATAATTTAAAATATTTAGAATTATCTTTTTGTAATTTTTACTTGATATTGCAGTTGTTAGTGATTTAATGCATATAAGTGTGCACACATATTAATACTTTAAAAATGAATATAAATAACTTTCGGAAAATTATGGAGTGGAAGGTGTATTTTTTATACCATCTATGTGAAAAATACCAGAGACACCGGGAACATAGAGTTGGTATAAAAGATATGCCTTCCACTCTATAATTTTCTGAAATGAACTTTCAGGCCTGATGAATAAATTTCTAAATTAAATTAAAAATAAATAACTTTACTTTAAAGGCTTCATGCTTTGTACGAGAACTCCTGGCAATATTAGCAGCAACTTTGTGGTCAGTGCCTTGAGTAGTAGTGATTGTATCTTTCCTTCATCTTTACTCCACACTCGGTCCATGTTGCTGTCACCCTCATTGCCATTACATAAATTGAATTACTAATGATTTCCATGGTTTGTCTGTAGAATGCATATGTCGAATTTACATATTTCGCAATATTCTTACCACCTACAAAATTAATTTAAATATTTCCTTTTTGGAAAGTTTTTGCTAAATGGTTGGGGGTTTTCCAAATTTTATGTCAGCAACAAGTTCTTTGATCCTGTTTCTAATTTTACGTTTTGACATTCCTGTGTAGCACCTTTCAGTTTTATCTTGTTTAATAAATTGAATTTAATAAATACTGGAGGTTCCAAGTTCACTACATTTTAATTAGTAGGATTAGGTTTGATGGTGTGAAAGTAACTACAGCATGAATTTATTATTATTATTTTATTTTCATTTATGTGTGTATTTGTTTTAACCATAGCAAAGAAAACAGTTAAGCAAGCTGAAAAAGCACATGTCTGATGAAATTTCACACTATAAAAGACTGATTCAGCAGCACAAGGATGCCATTGCCAGACTCGAAAGCCGCATCCATCAGCTGAAAGCACCTGATGCTGAGAAAGACGATTCCACGCAAGGATGAGGACGATTTAATAAACATAACAAAAATTGCATTTGTGGTGCTACATAATATTTTTTTATCATTTGTTGACATTTACAGATTTGTATATTTTATATAGATTTCTAAAGTTTTGGGAAAAACTGTTTTTTGTAATTTTGGAAGACTTAAAGCCATTGTTGTATGTTTTGATAACTTTTTATGTTGATAAATATTTATTGCTCCAAATTATATTAGAGTGTAAATAAATTATTGCTGTTGTAATTTTTTTTTTTTTTTCATAGTGTATTTTTTTTATACAACGAGGCTAAATTTATATTAGCTACAAGTGTGATACAGTTAAGGTATTTATTTTTTAAAAATACATTTTTCTATGTGTATTAAACATATTCTTTTTTGGGGGTGGAGGGGATATGAGGTAATGGCTTATCATTTTATTTTGCAAAGTGTAAGGACATATTCTCCCTGTATAATCCTCTGGGATTTTCATTGCTTCCTATTTAGAAGATATCTCATTGAAAAAGTTTTTAACATTCTGTTTTTTCAATTCCACTCTTTAAATATGTCATCTTTTAATTTTAGTGTGCAATTCAAGAAACAATATATATAATATATATGTATATATTTATATATATATATATAATAAAGATGATCTATTAAGCATAGTAGAAGCCAAGCAACAGATAGAAGATCACTGAAACACCAATGACCAATAAGATAAAAAATAAATAAATAAATAAAATAAAAAAATATATATATATATATATATAAATCATCAGTGGATGAAATACACTAATGTAAAGAAACCAGATCTATTAATTAGCAACCCTCTATAATTGATAAAGCTCTCAAAAGCTCTCAAAAAGTTCAGTAGGCCAACTTATAATTCTACTCTTTCAATTGATGATCAAATTAAACCTGATAATCTTGTTGTCTTGCCTTTTTATCCCCCCTTATGTTTTAAATTAGCCAAAGTTTTGAAGCGTTTCAATTTTCACGTTATTTTTAAACCTGTCAATAAATTCCGATTCCTTTCAACCAGATCCCCTGTTCCCGAGCTTCATAAAGTGGGGTGTCTATAATGTGCCTTGTAATAATTGTGATTTATCTTATATTGGTCAAACAAAAAGAAATCTTGAATGTCGTTTACGTGAACATTCTCGGTATGTTGTTAATCAAGAAATTTCTAAATCTTCTATTGCGAAGCACAGTTGGGAATTCGATCATAGTTTTAATTTTAAGAGTGCCAAAATTATCTTTCATGCGAAACGCATTTCCGAACTGGATTTTTTGTAAAATTTAGCTATTTACCTTAATCATGATAAAATTGTCAATGAAAAACCTGATTCCACTTTGCTGTCTACAGCCTGAAAAAATTTGTTTAATTCAATTAAATAATTTCCTTCATTATGTTTATAACAGAATATTAGTTATAATAAAATAATTCATATTAATAAAAAAAAATTAATAAATAAATTTTATTAAATTTATTAGTATAATATTAATAAAATAAAAATTAATTAATTAATTAAAATAAATTTAATTGATTACTCCTTCCCTCCCTCCCTCCCTTTTTTTTTTTTTTTTTTTTTTTTTTTTTTTGTGGTGTGTGTGTATGTGTGTTCCTCTCTGATTGGTCCTGTCCTGCATGATGCTTCCTATTGGTTGTTTGTGTTGCTCCTCCCCCTCTGGATTTTGCCCTGCTTTCAGTCTTGCTTTTGCCTCCAAGGCAGTAGCACGTGTTTGCACCTGATGAAGAAAGGCTACGTCCTTTCGAAACCGGTTGTGCTGACTTAAAATTTATGGTGTGTGAAGAAGTTTTAATATATTTCTATTGATTGTATGCCAGTTTTTGAATTTAGTTTTAATATTTTTTTTAGCTACACTCTAACCGTGGCTGATTCTAGGATTGATTCACGAAAGGCTTCATCAGACCTCAGTTTTTTATAACAATGATACACATTTCTTTGAAAAATCCAGACTTTTGGTACCGTACAGGGCTGTCACAGAGGGAAATTTTGATACCATTATTTTTAAATAGAGTTATTTTTAAAATAGCTATCAACAAATATTCAAATGTAAAATAATTATATTAAAATATAAAAAATTCCCTTTGTGAGAAGAGAACCTTGATACTGTATACATAATTTTAATATTTCATACATAATTTTTGTGTGCATATACGTATCTCCTTCCTAAATTAATTTCTATAAAATTCCTATATTTTGACAAGCCAATTCCTATATTTCCTATATATTTTTTTCTTTTTAATGTCACTTCTAGGCCTGTATTAAAATAAAATTAGAGTTCAAATCAAAATGTATCACTTGTAACTTCTGTCACATATTATTTTGATGATTTTATTTCTGTGATAATGAATAATTATTACTTTAATGCAAAAGATTGGTTTGAATTAATTTTCATGATTGAAATTTGCTGAAATTTTAAAAAATGTTATGGTAACAAAAGTAAAGCCAGTCTCTCTTAATTTACACTGAAGTTTACTATAATTTTGAATGACTAAATAATGTACAAAACTTTTTTCTTTTTATTTCAATGTTTTTGGGGGGGATGTTTTTTTTTTTTCTTTTACTGTTTTTCATAGATTATGAAAGAAATTACATACAGATATTGTATATGAATTGTGGTTTATTCATCTTTGTTTTATTATGTTTTTCTGTTTTTTTTTTTATTTAAAAGAAAAAATACATATTAAAGAATTAGATGAAGATTTCTCAAGCATCTTTATTAAGTGCTTGATTCTTCTATATGTTTGATGATATTGTCTATTTCAGCTACGTATGATGGAAATGTAGTATCTGTCAAGCAGAGCATGACCATTTCTTTTAAGTCTTCTTTGGGTGCATCTGTAGCATAAGCTTTCCTTAACTGCAATCTGTTCAACAACGCCTAAAATTGGGCAGAAGATATCAGATAATAGAATAAATGTTTTAAGTGTATGACTAATGCATGTCAAAATATAATTTCATTTCATGCATATAAATATGTTACTGACTGAGTACATAGAGCTTTGAAAAAAAAACAATAAGAGACTTAATTACAAAAATTCGAAATCTGTAATAACACATGCCTACAAAAATGAAGTTGACAAAATTTGATTTGATGATTTAAGCTGATCTTTATGTTTTTTGGTGTGCTGAAACCGAAAATGCAGCCCATTTTTCTCTATCACGTATAGATTTTTGCCAATACAGGGTGTTTACAGACACAATTTCTTACATACAACGTCATAACAATAGGTTGGTTGTTTGGTTGATATGTTTTTAAGTTGCACTAGTGCTTCACAATTACAACAATAGGCATCTATTATTAATTAATCATGCGGAAACATACTATAAAACTTACTATATAATTATATTGGTGGAAGAGTAATGGAAGAAATTGTATAGGCAGGCACCCTGTATTGACAAAGATCTACATGTGATAGAGAAAAACTGGCTTCATTTTCGGTTTCAGCACACCAAAAAACATAAAGATCAGCTGAAAAAATTTTACATGTCGACCTGTGTAATTTGTCACTACTTTTGCATTTATATGATTCTAGTGTGACATATTCAAGGCTGTGTCCATTGTACACGATGGACTGCGTGAGGTCCATGGTGCCAGATTGTCTGCAGACTCGAGAAAACCGGACATGCCAGGCGGCTTTTCATCTTCTTAGTGTCAAAGGTCCCGCGATTTCACGGATGATTTTGATGTGCCGCCTGCGCACCCCAAGCGAGGGTGGTACCCCGCCATTCTGACACCACTTGAAACCCCAATGAACTGTTGACCTGGGTGTAAACCTGGATGCTCCTCATGACCAAGGACTGTCTGATTGGTGGTTGTTGTGTGGGGAAATGGTTTCCCCCCTTTTTCCATGTCATCAAGATTTTTTTGGAAGGACTAAAAAATTTCAGATATTAACGCTAGGGACTTGGATTTATGACTGTGTAGAGAACAGACGTTCTCCTGAATTTTTATAAATGTTACACATGCTAGGTTTTCACAGGTATCTGTGATGCATGTTGTATGTTTTACAATGTTAAAAGTAGTTTTATTAAAGTTACATTAAGTTTTGCAGAAAAGTATTAATTTTTTTTTTTGTGTTTTACTAAAATCATATTTTTGACTACAACCAAAGTGAAAATGTTATCCACGCTTATTAGGGACGATATCACACTAGTTACAATACTGAATTCTTCAAATAAATAAAAAAGAATTTAAAAGAAAAAGACAACGACGAGAAGAGAAAATTTTTCTTATCAATAACATTGAATAGTATTTTTTAAGGATGCTTTTTAAAGGGGGAAAATAATTTAATCAATAACATTTAGTTATTTTATATTTACATTGTAAGAAAAATTATTTAAAAATTAAATATTATCAATATTGGAATACTGTTCATAGTTAATAAAATTTTAAAGTTTTCAGAAGCACTTTCAGTAATTGGGAAAATTACAATTCTATGTTAAAATTGTTAACTATATTAAATAAAAATTGGGTTACCTTATTGATAGTTGCAATTTCACCACAATTGACATTGCTTTCAGTTTGGTTGTCATAGTCACAAATTGAGAAGAAGCTTTTCAATAAATCTGTGCACTCTTTTCGATTTGCGCAGCCATCCCTCCATTCATTCATTCTATCAAACTGAATTCTAAATCTTCTATTGCAGTCATCCTAAAAGAATTTTAATGCAAATATTGTAGAAGTACTAGCAGGCTTTGCCCGCTTAGCTGGTCACTGTATTTAAATGAATTAAAAAAAAAAAAAGAATCAATATTTTTTATACCGTTATACAAATTAAAACTAAAAAGAAAATACATTGAAATTGCTTTAAAACTTTGCTTCGGGCCGTTGCTGACTTCGACAGAGACTTCTACACCACCACGTCTTGGTACTGGATAATTTGATTTATAGAAATGTCAGTAATACAGGAAAAACTGCATTAGTCATTTTCTTTTTTATAATAAACAGAACGGAAAACGCATAATATTTTACATGGAGATATTTTGTATAATTAGACCAATTTTTAAAAAATGCTTTTCCGTTTTTTCCCACTTGCATAACTATTGAATATTTCAATGTAATGGCATCATTAAATATAACCCAGTATTTGTAACTTGTATATGGCAACACTCAATATGATTTGGTTTTGTGTTTGAATATATTTTTTATATCTGTGTGTGTAAATAAAGTGTTAAGTCTTTGGAATTCGATGTAAATTCAATAAGTACGTGTTCAACTTTCGTTCGAGCATTATGACAATAACAAAAATATTTAAAATAAAATTGAGAAAAATTATGCAAACACGTTGAAACAGCTTGGACATCTTGGTGGAATTTGAAATTTAGCGCTGAAGTAGCTTGGACGTTTCTCGCAAAAATGTTTACTTGTGCATTTCGATACCCATATCAACTCATAAAATAAAATTGTGCAAAAACATTGAAACAGCTTAGACCTCTTGGCAGAATTTGAAATTTGGCGATACCCATATCAACTCATCACCGAAATGACAACAAAATTATAAACAATTATAAGATAAAAAAAAATTATGTACCATGTTTTTAAATTTTCTGTGAAATCTTATAGCTATAGAACTACATTAGCATTTTATCAATGTGTAGAAAATTTTAAAGCAATAATGACATCAATTTTTGTGAGATGCATAATTTAATTTTTTACAATTCTTCAATGTTCACGTTTAATTAAATGTATTTATTTTTATTTCGGGGAAAAAAAAAAAAAAAAAAAATGAACTCATATTTTTTAGTTATTTATTTATTTTTTTTTTTTTTTTTGGCTACTAATATTTATTTTTATATTTTAATTAATTAAAAGAAAACTTTGCAGTGTAATATCTTTAATAACTTGTATATAGTGTCCAAACAAAAAATGAACAATTTTTAGAGCTCTTTTAAAAAGTATAACATCTATGCAGTATCTTAAAAAAAAAAAAAAAAAAAACAGTTTTTACCAAAAAAAAAATGTCCAACTTTCATCACCAAAGTAGTTAAATCTAGACCAATCAAAAATAGGAGTGGTCCACTCGGAAGTGTTCCGACAAACTCTTTGTTTTATTTATGAGATTAGTACCTATAAAATTTTAATTATCATTGTTTGTTTTCAAAAAAAGAAGAATTTATATTGCTAAGTCATTTTAGCTATTAATAAAACTGGTATAAACAAATTTTAGCATTAATTTGTTGAAAATAAATACAAAAATATTTCAATTTTCTGTTTTAACACTAGATTCCCCGAGGAAGTCATTTTTAATTGCTTCTTTTTATTAAATACATATGTATATATATAAATATACATCATTCAACAGTATTTTAAGGACAAAAAGATAAAACACACAGATGAAAATACATTTCCATCAATATGAATAATGCAATCTCCAAAGAGTTAGTGAGAAAATGAACTTGGTCAATTACCAACAGATGCTATTTAGAGGTCTGATACCCTTTGGACCACTTTTAGAAGGTGAAAAAAGAAAGTTTCAACAAGATAATGCTGCCAATTATACATCTAAATGAATAAAAAAAAAAGGATCTTAAAAGAGAAAAGATTGATACTATACCTTGGCCAAATCAAAGCCCTGGCCTAAACACCATAGAAAATGTGTAGGGTTATTTGACTGGCCAAGTATATGAAAATAGCAAACAATATCATTCAATATATAAATTAGAAATGTTCATTATAGAGGAATGGGACAATATTCCTGAATCTTTCCTTAAAAAATCAATGAACTCGATGCCAAATCATGTATTTGTAGTTATTCAGAAAATTGATGGAGTAACATTTTATTAAATTTGCAAACTATTTTTTTTTTCTTTTTTTACATGTGAACTTCTAATTTTGTAACAGTTATTATTGACACTTTATGTTTTATTTATTTATTTATTAAATATTAATTCTATTTATGTTTATTGCTTCATTTTACTAAAACTTTGATGTACTGTTGATAAAATGTTGATTTTCGTGAAAATATTTCTTTTATTACCTAAATAGCCAAATATTTTGTGGTTTTATATACTTTTGTAACAGACTATACATGTATGACTTTTAATGGGAAGCATCCTGTGATATGTCTGAAAAAACTTGACTAATATTTATAGATTTGATTGAATTAAAAAAATACATACGGGTTTCAAAAAGTAAGGTAACAAGAGCTTTGATGGGTGTGCAAATTATCCATATGAATAAAAATCCCTCAGAAGATAAAGAATTCGATCATAGATATCAATCAAATGCACAGGTAGATGGAGCTGATTGTCCAGTAACATGATTAAACCTCAGAAGATGGCTGCATTGACGGAAACATGGTCCGTGATTGAAATAAGAAGTGTGGTAAGATTTTTGCATTTAAAGAAAAATTCTCCAGCTGAAATTCATTGGCAATTGGTAGACGTGTACGTTACAAGTGTTATATCACGAAAATAGGTGTAATTTGGGTGCACGGAATTTGACAAAGGCAGAACAGATGCGCGAGATGAAGAAAGAGCAGAGCGACCAAGCATTCAACTGTAGATGACAATGTTTGCCATGCCGAAGCTTTGATTTGAAGTGATCGTTGCATTACTTAGAGTAAAATTGCACAAGAATTCAATATCTCTATTGGCAGTGCGCATAATATTGTGCATGAAAAATCAGGTGATCGGAAGTCGTAAGACATGCGCTCGTTGTGTACCGAGACAACTCACAGATGAGCAGAAATCACCCTCTTTACAGTCCTGACCTCTCACCAAGTGATTTCCATCGCTCATTTCCATTGCTCTTCAGACCTTTAAAGAAACACTTGGGAGGTCAGAATTTCAGAGCTGATACTGAGGTTCAGCAAGCCTTCTTGACGTGGTTGCACAAATTTGACGCTGATTTCATTAGTGCCAGTTTTGATGGTTTGGTGTACCGATGGAACAAATGTTTCATTAAGAATGGTGATTATGTATTATGTAGAGAAGTAATGTGTACTTGTGCCTTCCTACATTGTATATATTTTTTTTATTTAAACTTTTATTCTGAACGGGTTTGTTACCTTAATTTTTGGAAACCCCTCATACTTATAGATTTGAAAATGCAAACAGATGAACTGAATGATAAACACTTTTAAAATTTGTCAGAAAGTGTTAAAAAATAACTAAATTATCATCTAAACTATTTTCTTAAAGTATGAAAGATAAATTATATCAACAAGTAAAATTGTTTTTCTTGAATTTTAGAATGAACAAAAAAGTTCATAAAAGTCAAAAAATAAAAAAATTCACTATGAATATGATAATTTTGACACATCTGTTTTTAAGGATGTGAAGTTTAATTTAACTTCTAATTCTGGAAGACTAAATTTATTGGATTCTTGTAATATTGAAACCTAAAGAATGCAGTTGTTCATAAAAATTTTAATAATTTTCCATGGAAGAAAACTATAGAAATTTTTCAGAGAAATACATTGTTTTATTAAGTACAATACAATTTCATACTGTTTGAAGTCTGCAGTGCGCTATTGCACAGGCATAAGGTCTGCTGTGATTTTATCAAAATAGGTGTTAAAGGTAAATTGCAGACAATTTTTTTATGACTGCAGACAAAGACTGTCCGAAAGCTGCGGGCATTTTTTTTTATTAGTGCAGACAAAGACTGTCCGAAAGTTGTGGACAAATTTTTTTATTACAGACAAAAATTGTCCTCAAGCCACTTTTCTGTGTCCGTGACTATGTCGCCATGTCGCGGTGTTTCTGCCACTGGTACAGGCTTGCATCAAATTTCTCCAGCAGCTATGCGATTCCTGTAACTGGATATACTCTTCAGCTTTGTTAATGGTGTGAGGTGTGCACTGAAGTCGGTAGACGAAATTTCGAACACTATCATTGATTCATGTTCCTTTTGTTCATCAATATTTATTATTAAAATGAATATTCACTTTTTATTTCTGATGTTTCTGCGTGTGCACCACATAGGGATACATTTCGACCATGCGTTGCTATATGATAACAAATCGTACGGATGAGCCCAACCACATTTAGAAGTTCTGGAACGGGGTATTGGGACACCTTGTACATAAAAAGAAAGTATTGGATTCATGAAAATTTTTTATCTTCAGTTTTCGATGGATTTATACGAACAGATGTGCTCATTATCATTTAACCATTTTTAGAAAATATCTCTGTGTGTAGTAAAAGTTTTGTGGGCGTCATATCTCATGAACCAATTGATTGAATTTGACTAAACTTTATATTTTATTGGACCTTGACTTAATTAACACTAATTACATTTCAGGATCAATCGCTCAACAAGTAGCCTGTCGTTTCATATTTTTATAATTTTTAATGAGGCAGTACTAGATAAAATTTTGTATAAAAGTGTGTATTGAGAATTATTTTACATTTTTCAATGTAAAATTTATATACATGTATATAATTTTATAACAGTAATAGTCAAACAGGAAAAAATGTTTGTATAGGTAGAGGCAATGCTTATCCCACTCATCCATAAATAAATTTTCATATGAGTATCTTTCAAAAGAACTTGTCAATACCTTTAAAATGAATAGGTATCGGATACTTAAAAACAAATTTCCCGATCTTTTTTTTTTTTTTTTCATTTAATAAAAAAAAATCTGGTGTGTAACAACCACACGACTTACATTAGCCACTACTACACATATTATATGCATATATATATTTAATAAAATTAAACATAATTTATACGTCTCATTAATATATTAAAACCAATGTAACATTTAAAATGAGATAAAAAATACAAAAATTTTAAAACTTTAAAAATACATTTTAATTAAAAACATTAAAACACATGACATTTTTCGGCTAGAACAAGAACACTAGCCCTCCTCAGTGTCAAACATACAAGCACAACATTTACAAAAATTCTAAACATCATAGCAAGATTAAATATTCAGGAGGAATAGCTTTAGCCTCGTTCAAGGCAGAATGTTGCATTTTAGTAAAAGCGCCTTCCAGAAAAATACGAGATTCATAAATATTTACATTAGAAGCTAAAATTTTAAAGTTTTCAAAATCCGGAATGTGATCACTATTGAGAGAATGGATTACAAGTTTTGATCTTAAATCTCCTGTTTTATATGAGTGTTTTTGTTCCTTTAATCTAATTTCACCTGTTCTGCCAGTTTCACCAACATATGTAGAATCACAATTTTTACAAGGAATACTATAGATTACACCAAGACGTTTAAGAGGGGGGACAGCGGGTTTAAAGTTTGAGAGAAAGTTACTAATACGGAGTTGAGGTTTAAAGCTAGTAGAGATATTAACTGTTCTAAGTAATTTAGAGATATTTTCAGAAATACCTTTATAATAAGAGATAGTAGTACCAGTGGCGTATCCAGGATTTTTCCAGGGGGGGGGGGGGGGGGGGGGTTTCGTCCTTCCGGATTTTTAATTAAGTTTAATCTATATATTAATTTGAAACATGTTTTTGTCTGTCTCCACTATATTGAGAGAACTACTTGGTGTAAAAATTTGGTTGAGGTGTCTAAAAAAAGGTCTTGGTCTGTAGATGTGCTATGAGAAGAGAAAAATAAAAAAAAGTCGAACGGTTTCCGCCCCGGGGGGAAACGGGTGGGAAACCGTTTCCCACCCGTTTGGATTAAAAACACGTTTACGAGCTTAACTAAGCTTCAAATTATTTCACGGTGAAGAAATTGTACATATGAGGACTAGAGTCGAATACTAAAAAATCACTTTCTGCGAATTTGGAATTTTCGATTTTAAAGGGGGGAAAGTAGATTTGGAGGGGGGGGAAGGGGGGAAATTAGTTTGAGAGGGAAATCCGTTCCAGACCCACGCATGTAGCACCTCATTTTAAAGGTCTTGAAATTTCATGTCGACTGGGGATGTTTGCATACAATATAGTGCGACCCCTGGTGGTGAAAAACAGAACTAGGTGATTTTGCTGCAGACCCTATCATGCTACATCTTATTTTAAAGGTCTTGGTATTTCCTGACCGTTGGTGATGTTCGTACAGAACACACTGCGCCCCCTGGCGGTGAAAAGTGCAACTAAAGAATTTTGCAGTTGATACCACCATGTGACACCTTATTTAAAAGGTCTTGGAAATCCAAGGCGATTGGTGATAGAGGTCTTGAAATTTCATGTTGATTGGGAAGGTTTGTGTACAATAAAGTGCGCCCCCTGGTGGTGAAAAATGGAACTAGGTGATTTTGTAGTAGACCCTATCATATTATATCATATTTTAAAGGTCTTGGTATTTCCTGACCATTTGTGATGTTCGTACAGAACACACGGTGCCCCCTGGCATGAGAAAGTGCAACTAAAGGATTTTGCAGTTGACACCATCATGTGAAACCTTATTTGAAAGGTCTTGGACATTCAAGGTGATTTGTGATGTTCGTATGGAACATACTGCGCCCCCTGGTGGAGGAAAGTGAATTTTGCAGCGTGTGCGTAGCATGCCTGCTATACGGTGCCGCAGCCACAGGCGGCGGAAACACGATTCAGAGGTTCGTTCGGTTCAAGATTAATTTTTAAGAATTTTTTCATGTTATTAGCGACCCGCATATACGCTGCCGTTCTGTTTGAGGTTTTTTTTTTTTTTTTGTGAAGCTTTTATTTAAAAATAGAAATTCAAACAAAATCGAGTTTAAGATATAAAACCATACAAATGTAAGGTTCATTTAATGTTGTTATCATGGGCCCGGGCATTGCCGGGTGGGTTCTTTCGGTTCCAGGTTATTTTTTTGGAATTTTTTTTTTGTTATTAGTGGCCTGCGTATGCGCTGCTGCAGGCACCGGGGTCACAAGGCAGAGTTTTCTTCGGTTCGAGGTAATTTTTTTTTGTTACAGCTGATTATTATTTTTTTTTTTTTTTTTTTTTTTTCGCAAGGCTTTTATTTAAAAATAGAAATTCAAACAAAATCGAGTTAACTATGCAAATTTAAGGTTATTACCATGGACCCGGGCAACGCCGGACGGCTCAGCTAACATTTAGTATTAGTATTGAACGAAATAGAAAATAAAAGATAGCAAGTGTTTATTTGGAATCAGTTTGAGTCACATTGACAGTACTTTGTAGAAAGTGATGTCATATATAGTATTTCTATTTATTAGCATTTTCTCGACTTTCTTTTTTTTAAGTGAAATGTTATAAATTATAATAGATGTTTTAACTTAAAATACATTTAAATAATGAGGCGACAATTTCTGAAACATTGCGGTCAATAAAGTGATCGACGAATTCTACGGGTTCCAGCTAGTTAAGTTTATTTTTAATTAAGTTTAACAATCTTTCAAAATATCATAATTACTTGCCGAAAATAAGAGTAAGAAAATGAAAAATAGTAAAACAAACTCACCAATTAGAAGATCAAACTAAAAAATCTTTAATTAGCGACGAATAACGTAGAGCCTGTACAAACTGCTACACAAAACATAAAATTCAATACATAGTTACGCAAAATATTTCATTAAATTTTCTTATTTACAGAGCGAAGTCTAATCGACGAGAAGTTTTCGCTAGTTCATTTAAAATGTCTTCTACTGTTGGGGTATTGTTCGGGTCACTCCTTCAAGGTCACTACTTCAGTGGTCACCCCTTTCCCATATGGTCGACCCCTCTTGGCCTTGAGTATGAACTCGTAAAGGTGAAATCCTTTCAGAGAATTGTTTTCAGGGGAAACATGTTTCGCGCCGCGCAAATGAAGTGGTTTAGTTATTTTCAGGAGTGTTTATCACAGAGTAATGAAAAAAAAAGTTAGTCATAATTTTCAACCACTTCGTAGAAAAAAATATTCTACGCTTGCCATACATTTTTTTATTATTTTCAAATTATAACATCGCTTTCAAATTATTCAATTATATTTTCGATAAATTTTCCACTTCGATAAATGCCAACCATCGTAAAACTGGCGACAACGTTTTATCCGTAGATTGAGACTAACAGTCCTTCGTACTAAAAAAGTTTTGTGGTGGCCGCAACATACTAGGTTATTTTCTTTCTTTGATATCTATGAAGAAATAGATTTTTAGATTAAATTAACAACGAATCTCAAAATTTCAAACAAGTGAAAACTGAAAAAGATGTATTAAGGGCCCGCCTCACTCACCGTCGCCGGAAGCCGAAGCTAATGTTATTCTATGGGAAATTTTCTTTACTTATTACTTATTAACTAATCCATATTTTTATAAATTCTATTTTCACATTCAGAAAATTCCCAACTGTTAAATGGATGCACCTTTTTTAAAAATCTATTTTTTTTATTTTTAATATTTTATTTTGAAATTGCAAAATGAGAAATTTCACATGTTGGAAATTCGTATTTTGCAGCTTCAAAATAAAATATTAAAAATTAAAAAAAAATACATTTTTAAAAAAGGTGCGTCCATTTAACAGTTGGGAATTTTCTAAATGTGAAAACAGAATTTAAAAATATGGATTAGTTAATTAGTTATACGTAAAGAAAATTTCCCATCGAATAACATTGGCTCGGGCTTCCAGCAACGGTAAAAATCAGCAAATTTAAACGAAAGTTGAATGATTTTAAAAAGTTAAAAAAAAAAAAAAAAATGGCTAAGAATATTGCCTATATATAAGCAAGTTTCATCAATTTCCAGTGCAATAACTATTTCAGTGATCGGCCGTGAAAAAGAATAAAAGACTCTTTTGAAAACGATAACAAAATTATTAGTACGAAGCCGAAAATCCGGAATCGTCGGGACTGCGGCGATTCTGGATTTTCAGATTTTCCTGATTTTTGGTCTTGTCTAAAAAATATAATATTTTGGTTTAAGTATTTGGATAATATGCAAATTCAAATAAAAAATAATATACTAAGATTTTTAAATGTATTCTGTAATATTTTTTTTATCAACTTTAGCAATAAATAAATAAAATTAAAAATTAAACTTGAAAAACAAAACAGATTTATTGAAATATCTGCATACAAAAATTAGTACAAGTTACAATAAAAGAAAATAAATAAGAAAAACATGCCAATTTTAAAACATTTCCGTGATTTTTTTTTTTTTTTTTTTTTTTAAGTACTTTAGGCTTTTTTAATTAAAAGTTATAATTGAAATAGAATATAGAATTGAGTTCTCAATTAGATAAATGTTTAAGAAATTGTTACTATTATAATCTTCTTCTCCCTCCTCTTTCAGACATTGCAAATGCCGCTTTTGAAGATTACTAAGAAATAAAATACTTTTTCGGTTCTTTATTTAGATATATTTATACTTAAAATATATATATATATATGTCGCTGCTGCTGATGATGATGATTAACGTCGCCGAAATTGTCCGGATTTTCAGCTTCGTACTGTATTGCTGTCTGTTGATTTTACATGGTTTTGTTAAGTGAAACTTCAGTAAGAGGACCATCCACCCTACCTTAGAAAATTGTCCCTTTCTCTAAAGGGACAATTTTCTAATGGAAATGCTATAAACTAAGTGTTTTTAATCATTTTATATTTACATTATTTGTCTATATAATTCTGAATAATATTAATTTGAATTTAAAAGCTTTTTAGCAATGTATACTATTTCTAAGGTTTCTTTTTGTATACTAGATCACATTATTCAACATAGCATTATTTTTAAGCGGGTAAGAACTTTCCATTAATCTATTCAATTCCGCTAAATTTTTCTTGCAAGAAAGTACTTACTAAATAGTATTTAATTTTTAATTAAGCAAGTTTTATCACTTTTATTTTGTCACCTAAATTCAAAATTATTCACCTAGAAAACATTTAAATTTATTAGCCAATAATGGTATTATGTAACACAAAATTTTCTCTTCCGTGCTACAGTCGGTATCAAAAGTCTCCGAACACTAGCAAAAATTCCTATATAAAAAAAGTACACTTAATACAGTTTTGTTAAATAAATCCTTGTCGAATCTTGTTTTTAGACTGGCTAAGAACAGGATTTGACAAGGATTTATTTAACAAAACTTTATTTAGTAGAGGTGCCAAGTTTCAATAACAGCTATCAGTAATCAGAGTTATACATTTATGAAACGTGATCCGCCTCACGGAGAATTTTTTATGCACAAACTCACATATAATAACGAATTGCACAGTTTTTGTAAACAAATATATAATACAATTAATTCAAAAATTAGAAAATTTTCTGAACAAAAGTAAATTAGGTACTTCTTTACCTTCTAACAATATGAAAGATTTTTTTTTTTTTTTAAACCTGCATTGAAGGGTGGAAAAACTTTTGGCTCTCTCTCTCTCTCTCTCTCTCTCTCTCTTTTTTTTTTGGGAAGGGGGGGGAGGGGGGTCACAAAAATTTATTTTATTTACTATTATTATTATTTTTTTTATTATTTTTTTTTTTTTTCATTAATAGTAAATTTTTTTTTTCTTTCAGACAACTGTTTTTATGGCATTAAATACTAAAATATTGTTCTTTTCTTTATGCATCTTGAATATTTTTTTGTCTGGTGATACAGTATGTATTTTAAATTTATTAAGGAAAAACAAATAGATTCATCAAGTTCACTCATAAAGCCTAAAAATAATTACATATGTGAGAAATATTGAGCACTTCTATCACTTTTTTGGTTCTAGAAGTAAGGTTTGGTTCACTAGCTGGGAAGTGTGTGTGTGTGGGGCTGGGGAAAGGGGGGGGGGGTCAAAATATAAATAATTAGATGAATGAGAAGTGAAACAATTTTACTTCTTTATAGATTCTAGAATCAAAAAAGCAAGTTTAAAATGAATATTGACATTTATGTTGCTGATGGAGGATGGTGAAAGATTGGCAAACTAAAGGCTTCTGCAGAGCTTTTAATCGTCGATGGCTAGATGGAGATAAGAAAAGGAAAGAGGGGGGGGGGTGAAAAAAATAACATCAGCGAGAAATATTGTATAATTCTATTTCTTTATAGTTTCTAGAATCTAATAAAGCAAGTTTAAAATGAATATTGACATTTATGTTGTGGATGGGAAAAGATTGAGAATTGGAAGGCTTCCGTTGTGCGTTTTATCGTCGATCGTTAGTAGGTATTATTTTTTTTTAACAATCGATATCCGCGATTTTTTAAAAGCGTATAATCCGTAGTTTTTATATGTTGTCCGTAATGCCGTAATTATTGCCGTAAATCCGTAATAATTACGGACAAATCGTAATAATTGGCACCTCTAATTTAGTGTACCTTTTTTATATAGGAATTTTTGCTAGTGTTCGGAGATTTTTGTTACCGACTGTACCTCTAAATATGCATTTTTAGGGATTTAAGATTTTATCACTCACGATATTCCTATCTGGAGATTAATTATATTGTAGGCAATGGTGAATTCAAATCAACGGAAATTTTTATTGCCTATTGTTACAAAATGTGGGACCCCTAAGAGAGGTGCACAAATGTACACAAGCCCTTAATAAAGGCAAATTAGTATTAAATCCATTGGAAATATTTAGAACCGGGAAAAAAAAAAAAAAAAAACACCCAAGGTTTTTTTTATATAGAGGTGTACTTTTAGAAAGATTTCGCGGTATTTTTTTAATACATGAAACATATTTTATTCAAGAGCATTAAAGGTAGTATAAGTTTAATATATTTGATTTCTATCCCATATGACTTTCGGGCCGCGGTAGCCCAGTCGGTAGAGCGCCGGCCTCGATTGCGGGTTCGGTACTCGAGCCGGCTAAAGACCGTTGTGTACACTAATGGTGGCTGGTGCACGTAAAATCTGTCGTGGCCGCAATGTCCTCCATGTTCCCATCAAAAATTATACTTCTGGGTGTCACCGAAGTGGGAGAACCATCCCTTCCGTGGAGGATCAAAATTGGGATGGCATGTCTCCGGAGCACCTCTAGGGGTGTGTCCCAGACCGTCGCCAATAGCCCATCTGCGCAGCACTAGTGCAACGTAAAACCCAACCATCGCATATGAATTTCATAAACATTTTTTTACAACTATTAATCTTTTTATCAAAAATTATTAAAAGAATAGCAAAAGAAAAACGAATTTTTTTTTAATTTCGATAAGATATGGTTACTTTTTCAACTCCGATCGGAAAACAGAGAAATATTTTGTTCTATATTTCTATATTAAGCAAAATACGTTGATTGTAAAAGTAATTCTACCCTAACTTTTTTTTAGGACATACATTTTATATTTAAAAAAAAAATAACAAAAATATGCTAATCTTAGTTTTGTTAAGTAATTCATGAATAAATGTAAAACTACGGCAGAGAAAAGGAAATTATTTTTTATTATTTTTAAAAAATATATTTATGTAACATTTTTACAAGCTAAAAATACGTATTTTATTTATTTCAATTACGCGTTATCATTAATAATGACGTAATTATTTATTTTTGTAAAAATATTAACCAACTAGCAGGCTTTGCCCGCTTCGCTGGTCACTATATTTAAAGGAAACTCTTTTCTATATAGTTTTATGAAAATAAATAAATACTGAAATTGCTCTAAAGCTCGCTTCAGGTCCCTGCTTCTTTCGGCAGCGATTTGGTCATCCACTGAATTTCGGGTGCCTGTCTTTATTGCCTGCGACAGTAGCTTACCAGTAGGATGCCATTTGTGTGCTTATCATATATGACAGTTTCAATACGGACAATATCGAAAAAATTTGAAGTAGCATTTTTATATTTGAATCCCAGTTACATGTGAACACACTATACGTGATGTACATAATATTTGCTTTCACGTTATTTTCTATAATTGATTTATCTGATCAACCATAAAATGACAGCAATTTCAAGCCAAATATAATACATTATGCTATGATATACTACGTCTATCGCATGAGACTTTTTTTTTTTTTTTTTTGGTTATATATACTTTATGGTTAGTAAATAATAGTTAGTATATAGAAAAATAAATTAATTAATTAATATGTAAACCTGATCGTGATACAGCCTTAATATAGCTCCTCTTGGCGACTTTTGAATCTTTGTCGCCATTTTAAACCAAAATACATAATTTATGCGATTATTGTTTGTACAGTCGGCTGCAAAATTATTCGAGCACTAGCAATAATCCTTGCCAAAAAAAAGTACACTTAATACAGCTTTGTTAAATAAATCCTTGTCGAGTCATGTTCTTAATCAGTCTAAGAACATGATTCGACAAGGATTTACTTAGCAAAACAGTCTTAAGTGTACTTTTTAAATATAGGAATTATTGGCTAGTGCTCGAATAATTTTGCAGCCGACTGTATTTCTTTCTATCTTTTCTTTCCTTTCTTATATTTTATAATTTAGTTATATTTTTGATACGCTACTTTGCTTTAAGTAGAGTCCTTGGCGAAAATTTAAATATTGTCCAGAATTATCAATAAGTAAATATCTTTAATACAATGCTGAATTAGCTTTTATGCCGAGCGTGATTCATCCGTGCTAAAAAAAAAAAAAAAATTATACAGACACGACATTATTTCATTATTTAAAACATGAAAATCTGACATTGACAGATTGTAATTTAGTGCCAGAGGCCTACTGCTAAACTTGTTAATATCGACAAATTCTTCTTTAGTTAATTCGTGACGATCTAAATTCCATGATAAAGTTTTTATTAAATCAAACCAATGTGTTTCAGCTGCAGATATTGTAACAAATAACGTTGGAAGTCCAAACTGTCTTATAGCCGCAAAACAACGTTTTTTCTCTTTTTCCCAATGAGGGGGAGGTGTGCCTTGGGGGGGGACTCATGTCAAAGGTGTGCCTTGGGGGGGGGACTCATGTCAAAGTTGTACCTTGTGGGAGGACTCATGTCAAAGTTGGGCCTTGGAGGGACTCATGTCAAAGTTGGGCCTGGGGGGGACTCATGTCAAAGTTGGGCCTTGGGGGGACTCATGTCAAAGTTGTACCTTGGGGGGGGGACTCATGTCAAAGTTGTACCTTGGGGGGGACTCATGTCAAAGTTGTGCCTGGGGGGGACTCATGTCAAAGTTGTGCCTTGGGGGGACTTCATTCAATAAATCCCCATTCAATAAACCGACTGAAATAGGCCCTTAGCACTATTAAGAGTGTATTATAAAAATTCGACAACGCTGTACCGACTGAAATAGGGGTACCTTGGGGGGGACTCATGTCAAAGTTGTGCCTTGGGGGGACCTCATTCAATAAAATCCCCATTCAATAAACCGACTTAAATAGGCCCTTACCACTATTAAGAGTGTATTATAAAAATTCGACAACGCTGTACCGACTGAAATAGGGGTACCTTGGGGGGGACTCATGTCAAAGTTGGGCCTGGGGGGGGGCTCATGTCAAAGTTGGGCCTGGGGGGGGGGCTCATGTCAAAGTTGGGCCTTGGGGGGACCTTATTCAATAAATCCCCATTCAATAAACCGACTGAAATAGGCCCTTAGCACTATTAAGAGTGTATTATAAAAATTCGACTACTGTACCGACTGAAATAGGCCTCTAGCACTAAAAACTAAAGTTGAGGTATATAAAAAAATGCTATGAAATAAAATTCAGAAGAAACATGCTAGATTTGTATTATTACTATTTTATTTTAAAGTTATAAAGACGTCATTTTTTCATTCACCAATTTAACATTTGGTATTTTTTTATTTTTCGCGTGAAAGCATATTTCATTTTATGTTAAAAAAAAAACATATATATATTTCGTAGACTTTTTTGGCAACAATTAAAAATTTAAATGGCTAATATTAAGGCAATTACCAGTTTATTATTTTCACATTTTAATTAATTTTAAAAAATCTAATAAAAAATTCGAAAATCCAGCTTCGAAGTGCATCAGAACAGGCCATAATGAACCATTATGCAAATTTGTTTAATTCTGAGATCAGCCGTTTCCTTAAAAAAAAAAAAAAAAAAAAACTCCAGATATATATATATATATACAATGACACACACACGAACATCTTATTTTATTATATGTACTTATAGATAATTAAAAATAAAAATTTAATTAATAATAATTTGTAAATACTGAAATTAAAAAATGTGTTTACGTTTGCTTGTTTAATTGATTTTGTTCATTTTTTAATTTTTAAAAATATTGTGTAAATAAAAATAATTTATTTAAATATTGTTTAAAAAATTTATTATGGCAAATACACTACTTAAAAGAAATTTATATTTCATACAGTCGGCAGCATAATTTTTCGAGCACTAGCCAATAATTCCTATATTAAAAAAGTACACTTAAGACTGTTTTGTTAAATAAATCCTTGTCGAATCATGTTCTTTGACTGACTAAGAACATGACTCGATAAGGATTTATTTAAGAAAGCAGTATTAAGTGTACTTTTTTTAGACAGGGATTATTGCTAGTGCTCGAATAATTTTGCAGCCGACTGTATGTTAGTAATCAATGTACACCTTTTTCTCTTTATTTTTATCATTTTCTTTTAAGAAAATGTAGATAATTTGCGTACTAGCAAATAATTAAAAAATATTTTTTTAATATATTTATTTCAAATATGTATTTTAAAATATATTAAAAAAATACATGCCAAATTAGAAAAACACATGCACATCTTGCATATTAAATATGTCACAAAACTAAACTTAAAAACTAATAGCTAGCAAATAAATAATGTAATTATCTCGCATTTTAGGAAATAAATACGTAAAACAGCATGCAATAAGAGAATTCAAAGTATTTAAAACATAATATAAAATAAATAATAATACTTTTTTATCTTTTAAAAATATTTCAATATTAAAGTAATTTATCTCCCAACAAAGTAAAAATGTAATAAATAAGTTCTCCTCTAATAACAGGAGACTTGGCGTTGGAATATTAAAACCCGAATAAACTACTACGTCAGAAACGCCAAAGAAAAATAATGGAAATGCATACAGCTGTTTCGGTAGCCTACATTCAGTGTTGTCAGATTTGGGGACTTTTTTATTCAACTCTCACCAATAATTTTGAGAAGTGATATTTGCTATACATAATAGACGTTTATCTTTCGAAGTGCTTAGGCAACCGTTACAATTAAAATTTAGCGGCGGGGGTTGAATAAAAAAGTCCCCAAATCTGGCAACACTGGCCTACAGCGTACCGTCTTCAGTGCAAAAAGGATTCTGAATCAGGAGAAGTGTTCGTATATATAGGAGAGGGGCCGGATTTAGTTCAACCAATAGGATTACGGGAAAGGTGGGGAGAGTGGCCAATAGGAATTTAGGAAAGTTAGCTGTGTAAACAGTAGAAAAATTAAGAAAATGTGGACTGAATATAAAATTTCCAACAGTCAGACAAATAGGGAATAGCGAAATCACAATTTACAAGGTTTTTAAAAATTTTATAAATATGAAAATTTATAATTTCTTTGAAGCTTCTCGATTTCTTTGAAGCTTTTCATATTTATAAAAAATTTAAAAACCTTGTAAATTGTGATTTCGCTATTCCCTATTTGTCTGACTGTTGGAAATTTTATATTCAGTCCATATTTTCTTAATTTTTCTACTGTTTACACAGCTAACTTTCCTAAATTCCTATTGGCCACTCTCCCCACCTTTCCCGTAATCCTATTGGTTGAACTTCCGGCCCCTCTCCTATATATACGAGCACTTCTCCTGATTCAGAATCCTTTTTGCACTGAAGACGGTACGCTGTAGGTTACCGAAACAGCTGTATGCATTTCCAATATTTTTCTTTGGCGTTTCTGACGTAGTAGTTTATTCGGATTTTAAGTTATCCTCTTGTTACGATGTAAAATAATCGAAATTTCTTCTCAGCGTAATGGTAAGCAATGGAGCAACTGGCACTAAAATGGAGGATTTCGTCAAAAAGACGGCACGCCAATGTCCAGTCTCTTTCTAATACAGGGTCTCTAAATGTCAGGGGAAACGCCTAAATGGACTCATTAAACACAGGAATGTTGTTAGCAACACAATGGAATAGCAGGAAACAATAGACTTCAAGGATTGACTACATTTTTTTTTTTTTGGCAAAAAGACAAGAATACGTGTTTACAGCGGAAACAGTAATAGTGAAAAGAGAAAAATAGGAGCTTCATGAAACAAATATTTTACGGATAATTAACGGCACATTTTGGAACTACGTATTTTTTCTTTTGCCAAACAAAATTTTATTGCCTCACGATTGCTGTGGTAAAATATCAAATCGCTCTGATGGGTAGTTTTAAAATTATAGTGTTTTGAAATTATAATTAATTTTTAATTATAATTACCCTGTATCTTTAAAATAACGTTAGGTTTAAAGGGTTTAAAACGACGCTTGCAAAGATTCTGCAGAAGCAACTTTTAAAAATACATTTTTCCATAAAATAATGTCATCATACAAATGATGTCGTCATTTTTTCTTATTAGTTCACTGAGCTGAGTCCGCGTGCTTTTGTTCATTTTTAAATATTGTTTTTTAATCCTCGCGTATTTTATTAATTTCACCACTACTATATCGTTTCGGCAAAAAATAACTGTAACTGGTCCACGTTAGAGAAATATTATATAGATTGTACACTGTACACCATATCCGACGGAACAATATTATTTTTAAGTAAATTGCTATTTTTTTTTTAAAGAGGTAAATATATTTAGCTTCTTACCTTTAATTTGTTCAAAATCAATAAGCTGTCGTTTCTCGCTACTCCTTTAAGCCATGTGTTGCTGTTGATGAGCGAAAAACTTTCCTAAATATTGTAAAAGAAAAAAATCTGCAGTGACTCCACTCGACTTTCCGAACATTAAATAATTAACGGTTCTATATATAAATTAAAGTAAGTGAAGTCGTTAAATAGTAAACAAAAGAAAAAATTATAATAGGCTGTTTGAATAACTTTCTCTATATAGTGTGTTATTTAAATTAATGATATTGCCCTTCAAATAATTTGTCCCATAGATCACAAAGATAAAGAAATTCCTTGTGTTCCTGTAAAATTTCACAAGTCCCCAAAATCTATACAGTTCGTGCGACGGTGACCTATAACATGCATATAAATTTTCAGCTCAATCGGGCGAAGCGTTTAGACGCTATCGCATTTTAAATAATTTGAGCCTATAAACAACAATGGTAAAAATTTTTTCTTTGTGTCCCTCTAAAAAAACTATAAGTGATGCAAAATCCAAAATCCATACAGTTAGTGTGACGGTGATCTATAACATGTATATAAATAATTTTGAGCTCAATCGGATATGGCGTTTACACGCTATTGCGCTTTAAAGAATTTCAGCCCATAGGACATAATGATAAATATTTTATTTATTTATTTATTTGTGTATGTGTCCCTGTAAAAAAACTATAAGTGCTAGATTCACTAAAATCAATAGGGTTCATGCTACGGTGACCTATAACAAGCGTACTAACTTTCAGATCATTCGAACAAGCGTGTTCACTCACATGCATACACACATAGATACATCATGGTAAAAATAGTAAATAGGAATTCAAAGCACTTCAAAACATGCAGAAACACCAAAATCTGAAATTCGGATTTTTGACATGATTACAATACTTCCCTTACATATGTATGTTTGGAAAGTAAAAATTAATACTAACAGATATATTTATTATAGTTCCACTAAATATTCGGTATGGGGCAGGTGATCAATCGCATATTTGACAACCGAGTACTAAATTTTATAATTAAAGTAAAGTACTGAAGTTTTATTTGAAGAACTGTTTTAATAACGCAAAATTAGAATGAATTATAAAAATTATTTATGATATCTAAGAGTGCTAAATTCGTACATAAATACAGAGTTTTCTTATCAAAGTTTTCTGATTTCCATGTCAAATGAACACAACTAAAAACCTGACCCCCACAGATTTTTATGAAATTAGACTCATTTGTTTGTTTTATAGAGAAATGAATTTATATCAGTTAATAAGTCCCTGTCTCTTAGTTTTTGATATACACTAAGCGACAAAAAAAAAAAAGCCGCACTGCAGAAAAATTAATTGACTTATACCTTTTCCATTTGTAATAACTTCAAAACTAATGGTTGAAACAAATAAAACAGTCATGCTTGCATAATATCAAAGAGATGAAGTGATACATATGGACATTTTTGATTTAATAATTCACTTTATTACACTCTACGAAGTAATTATTAAAAATCTACATAAGACATTCTTTTTAAACGTAATATAATAAACATATACTTTGTACTGTATTATGATTTATTATATGAAATAAACAAGTACTATTTTAATGCATGAAATAAAACTATTTATTTGTTAGATCTAAACAATTATTTAATAAAAATAGGTATTCTGGATTGGAAAATTCCGCCTTTATATGGAATTACTGCTTTAATGCGCAATGGCATAGTATTTTACAGTTTTTTAACATGAAACTCAGAAATTTCACTGTGCTAAATATCATAAATATTTTTTTTTTTTTTCTAGTCCTTACAGAGTTGTAGGCTGCAATTTTTTAATCCTCGCCCCTTTTCCGCGCTTTTTTATAGACTAAATATTTTCGAGCGGATTGAGATTAGGGCTATTTCCAAATCTGATGAAAAAGAAATTCTACGATATTGTTTGTGGGATTTAACTTAAAGTTAAAAAAAGATATGATTGCTTACAAAATTATAGGTGCTCGTGGGATAGGATAGGTAGTTTTAACAATTTGAATCGAATAATCGCACCACAGACGCCCTTTAGTATGGTTCAATATCATCTTGAAATTCTATTTGCAGGAAAGTCTGAGATACCTTCAAAATAGTCGGTCAGGCGCCATTTTTATAATGACCGCGTTTTATTTCGAGTTAATTGATCCCTTAAGCATAAAAATTTGCCCGACTCATTGAAAATTTATGCACCCCCGTATCATAATCTACGGAGAATGTGTCACTGTTTTATGAATGCAGTTTTCAATAATTCGGTCACATTTTTATCATCTTACTAGTTTTTTTTTTTTTTTTTTTTTTTTTTTTTTATCAGCCCGAATTAAAATAAACTTGACTCATCAGAGAAAACCAGTTCGGCCTAATAATTAACTGATAATTTTTTTAATTTTTGGTCAACTGAAGTCTTGTTTTCTTTTTAATTCTTTTCCTTAGTAATGACTTTTTTTTTTTTTTTTTGCAGATCTTCTGGTTTTTCACATGCTTTATTTAATTGTTACCGCACAGTTTTTAAAGAAAATATTTTGCTATGCACTTTTCTTTAATCTTTTCTAAGTTATGAGCATGTACAAATCGATTTGTTTAAACTTTTGTTTCTTAACTTGCCATCGTCTCGCTTGGATGGGCAACATGGCCGCCTAAAGACACATTTTCCGTTTAAACAGCCAAAAAATTTTATATGTTCCTAAAAATCATCTGAGGAATATTTCGTTAACATTTAATTAGTTTGCCATATCACGTATTAAAATATTTTTGACATTCATTCTAAAATTAATACTTTTTGTGGCTTCATTAAATGCCTTATACTTGCTATTTTTTAAATACTTTCTAAAATTATAATTTTCCTGACAGTTGCATTTTATTTTTAAAACTGGGCTCAATCCTAAAGTGTACGTGGAGGGCGACGTAATAATATCTGTTAAAAAATTTGCTTTTTAAATGATAAAATTGGCGGTTGCAAAAAGGAAAATATACAAGTGCGGCTTTTTTTTTTTTTTTTTTTTTTTTTTTCGCTTCGTGTATATAAGGCTGGAAAAATGGGTAAAAAATGCAAATTTCCGAAATTCTTCTACTACAGATGTATCGATATTTTCTTTCCTAATTAACTTAGAGATAAAAGATAGGTATCATTAGAAAGCTTATAATACAGGCTTTCAAATGATATATCACAAGTATATATTTTTAATTTTTTTCACTTTAAGGTCAAACATTTTGACCTTTGACCTCCAATATCTCAAAAAGTACACATTTAAGTTTCTTTTAAAAAATTATGTGTTATTTTTACATTTATTATCTATAACTATTGCAAATTTTAATATGGAATGCTAAGTTATAAATTAATATGCAACCCTAAATCAGTATTTCCATACTAACATAACGTCAGTTTTTTCCATATTTTGTTCCCTAATTAAGTTGGAGATATAAGATTGGTATCATTAGAAAGTTTATATAGTTCAGGTTTTAAAATGATATATCGCATGTATATATTTTTAAAATTTTTCATTTTAAGTTAAGGTCAATCCTTTTGACCTTTGACCTTCAATATCTCAAAAAGTACATGTTTAATTTTCTTTTTAAAATTATAGGTTATTCTTACGTTTATTATCTATAATTACTGTAAGTTCCAACATGGAGTTATAAATTAAAATGCAACTCTGCCAGTATTTCCATATTAACATAACGTACGTTTTACAAAAAAATGGCATCAACAGACAAATTGCATAGCTATGTGTCAATCTTTTCCATTTAAGGGAAGGCTATATCTCAGCTTCTATAGCATATAAATGCGGCAAATTCGATATGTGAGATGGCCATTATGAAAAGGAATTCTGACTTTATTTGAATACATATCAGCAAACTGATGACTCTTATATTACTCACCTTTTTCGATTGTCCATGTGGCTGCATCAAAGCGTTTTTTGGTTAAAGCTGCACCAAATTGCATTCATAAAATATTAATTATGGTAAGCTATGATTAAATATTTGCTATATTAACCACTTGGCGGTGCTGCTACATAAAATGCTATAGAGATCGTGTGTAATTTTATCCACAAGAAAGGACTTTCTGAAAAAATTCCCTGATGGCATAAAAATTAAATAATATACCTATAAAAAAAATTGTTTTGCCTAATCGCTTTTTATTAATATTCTAGAATAAGACTTTTTAGAAGTGTTAAACAACACTGTCTAAAACAACGGTGGTTCTTACAGCAGAAAGTGAAGGCACCCATTTTTGCCAGCATATTCTGCTGTTAAATAGGGTTAAATAATTTACAGCGGAATATCTGTAAAGAGAGATTATTTTATAGATTATACATATATTTATTGAAATTTTTATTTTTCCGACTGAGTGAAAATAATGCCTGGACCGGGAGTCAAAGATCCGGGGTTCGACTCCCGGTCCAGGCATTACTTTCACTCAGTCGGAAAAATAAAAATTTCAATAAATATGATTTTCTTCCACAGTTGATTGTATGACTTTAATAAAAATTGTATGTATTTTTCCCATTGTTTAATGGTGTTTTCCATTTCCTGCGGCTTATTTCTGTTGAGCTATCTACATGATAGACCAGAGATGTTTCTGCCTAAAGGTTTTCTGAGTGAGTAATGCTGACCGGTTGTCGACCTGGATAGCTCAATTAGTAGAGCCTTGATCTTGTAAGTCAAAAATCCGGGGTTCGACTCCCGGTCCAGGCATTATTTTCACTCAGTCGGAAAAATAAAAATTTCAATAAATATTTTATAGATGTTTCTGTTGTAAATCATTTCTTTTTAACAGCAGAATATGTTGGCATCCCTTTTGCCAGCACATTCTGCTGTAAAAATTACCGTTATTTTTTACAGTGATTATCTGATAAAGTATTGTGACTTACCAATATGACATCTTTATGTGTTATAAGGAAATGATCGGAATATAAAAGAGAAAGAATGAGATCCTTGTTTTCCCCTGTATGAACCTGTAAAAGACCACACAAAAGTTTTTATAGCAATGTTATGTAGATGGTTAGTATATAGATAGATGATAGTTATATAGATATCATAGGTAATATGCATGCACACATCTGTTGAATTCGGTATAGTATCTAGATCTGAAAAATTCGCTCTAGATTATTATAAGTATTATTATTGGTGTCATTGAAATTTAATATTTTCTTAACATGGTAAAATTTCCCATAAATATTTATTATGAAGATTATTCTCATCATAAAGAAATGGGTAGTTTTAAAATATCATTTGTGATATTAGCAAAAACCCTACTGAGTTAATATATTGTACTTTAAAAAACTTCTTGAAATTTAAGATTTTTTACTTTCTTTTCTTTCAATCTTACGGTAGAGAAAGTATTGTTTTAGGGTCGAATTTTCGAAACTGAGTTTTTGTTATACTTACATGTTCTGAGATTCCCTGAATACGAAAATCATGCTTTTAGCGAATGGTCTCTGTGTGTGTGTGTCTGTTATCAGCATATCTCAAGAACAAATAGTAGCAGAAATTCCAAACTCGATATTCTAAATGTGTATCCTATAGGGTATAGGGATGCCACACTAAGCTTTCCGTTGAGATGAAGCAGATGGTTCGTATACAGAGACACTCAAAAGTATTCAAATACATTACGTCTATGGGGGAAATTGCAGGTAAGTAGAGTTTAACATCAATAGACTGCACTAAAAACCAAATGAAACGAAAAGATATTTTTTGTAATATACGTAGATCAGTACAAAAAACCCTTAACGGGTTAAAAGTTTGTGACGCCGCTACTTTATGGCCATAAGAATTTGAAATATGAGTCTTAAAAATAATGATATCAAATTTTAAGTGACGCTTTGCAATTAGTTAAAATATAAAACATAATATCATAGTATCCAACTGAGTGAAAATTTGCGCAAAGAGGTAGTGTGATGTAAAGAAAACATTTACACAGATTTTACTTGCAGTTTTGGATAGCGTGACGCAAAAGGTAAATCAATTTATTGAAATAAATAATTTTAATTTATAATGCAAACTCAGTGAAAGTATAATTATTTGACAGTATATTTGAAAATTAAAAGCACTGTTTCAATGTGTAAATATACTTTATTAGACAAAAACAAAAGTAATTTTAATGGAATCTAAAAACAAATCTTTTAAAATAACACCGAGGCGCCACTGGAATTTTTATATCATTCCTTTTAAAACTGTTATTTTGAATTTGAAATGTGAATGAAAAAAGCATCAGTGAGTGTATTTTATATATCTGTCTGATCTTGAAGCTAAAAATATTACGTTTGCATTATAAATATAAATAAAAGTAAATGATCAAATAAGAAAATCTATGTATATTTTAACTAATTGCAAAGCGTCACTTAAAATTTGATATTATTATTTTTAAGACTCATATTTCAAATTCTTATGGCCATAAAGTAGCGGCGTCACAAACTATTAACCCGTTAAGGGTTTTTTGTACTGATATCATTACTTTTTAGGGGTTATTGATCAAAAATTAAAACAAGTCCTTCTGGCTCCTAGGAAGGGTAAACTGATTTATCTTTTATTATGAAGTTGCCACCATTTTTTTTTTTTTTTTCAAAATGGCAGCTACAATTTATTAATGGACTTGGTGGATTTATTAATGAAGGCTTGTATATGTGGAGTTTTAAGCAAATCGGTTCATAGAACCTTTCTAATGTAAATTTGAAATTTTCTGTGGGCTGGCACAGGGAAACAAGAGGGTAGATGAAGTTGGCGAATGAACATAACAAATACATTTCTGAGATAAATCCACACTACAAATTTAGTTTGAATTAATTCAGTATTTCAAACGTTATCATGCTCACAAATTTTCAAGTAGCCTGCCACTTGGAAACAAAATGGAGAAGCTTCGCACTAGAAAAAAATATTGAGTGGGATTCTCACACTCTTTAAAATAATAATAATAATAAGTTGGAAATTTCAAATTTAAGTCAGAATTACGTAATTTACATTTTGCAAGTTTCTTTTTAGAGAATTACAAATGCAAATTAAATAATAAAAAAATTCAAGTTAATGTTAAAAATGGGAATTTATTTATTTTCTTTTCCCTTTTGAGGCTAAGCTCCAATATTCACAATTTAAATTTTCATCAAAAGTGCAGATAAAAATTATTTCATAAAAATATTTGGTGGAAAAAATAGACAAAATATAAATTAAGCTCTACATTTCTATAATTTTAAAAATAAGATAAAATCATTTGGAGAAAAAAATTATGGAAAATACAAGTTAAGCTAAAGTTAATACAAGTTAAGTAAAATACAAGTTAAGCTTAAGTTTTATGGAAAATACAAGTTATATATATATTTCTTTTTTAAAATTAAAAATCTCTTTTTAAAATACAGTTAGTGTTTATTCATATATTTACTTTTCAGACTTTAAAATGATACATATTTTAAATATTAACATAATCAAACTAATTTTTTTATTATTATTTAAAGCAACAATGGCTAGGGGATGAAAGAGGGGATAAATACGCTGTATATTAAAAAAAAAAAAAAAAAAAAAAAAAAAAAATGAAAGAAAGAAAAATGAAATTAGAATTAAAATTCATGAAAAATGTGTCAAACAGCAATTATTGAAAAACACGTCAAAGTAAATAAATAACATCTTTACTTTGAAACTCATAATAATTTATTTTAAAAATATAATTCTCTTTTTCTTTCTTTCTTTTTTTTTTTAATTAATCAATTTCTGCATGAAAAATTCCATTTCATAAATATATTTACAACTACAATAAGCAAAAAAACCCTCCTTTAATTTTAAATAATTATTTCTACATGTTTCTAAGCAATTAAAAGTGTCTTTTTTTTTTTTTTTTTTTTTTTTTTTTTTTAAGAATAATAAATTAAATATAGGAATGTATATGGTTTTAATATGAGCTACGAGATGGCGCCACTAGATGGCCAAATTATTACCTTCATGATAAAACCATATACATTCCGATATTTAAGCTATTTTTCTTTAAAAAGAAAAAAAAACACTTTTAATTGCTTAGAAACATGCAGAAATAATTATTTAAAATTAAAGGAGGGTTTTTTGTTTACTGTAGTTTTAAATATATTTATGAAATGGAATTTTTCATGCAGAAATTAGTTAATTTAAAAAAAAAAAGAAAGAAAGAAAGAGAGAATTATATTTTTTAAATAAATTAATCTGGGTTTCAAAGTAAAGATGTTATTTATTTATTTTGACGTGTTTTTCAATAATTGCTATTTGACACATTTTTCATGAATTTTAATTCTATTTTCATGTTATATATATATATATATATGTATATATATATATATATATATATATATATATATATATATATTGTATATATATATATATATATATATATATACATATATATACAGTGTATTTATCCCCTCTTTCATTCCCTTGCCATTATTGCTTTCAATAATAATAAAAAAATTAGTTTGATTATGCTAATATTTAAAATATGTATCATTTTAAAGTCTGAAAAGTAAATATATGAATAAACTAACTGTATTTTAAAAAGAAATATATTTTCAAAAGCGTATGTTTTAATTTAAATTAAAAACAAAAGATGGCGCCAAAACTCCATTTGCTGTTTTTTCCCATTCCCTGTGCGGAAGGATACATGAATAGGAATCGCAAATCATTCAGCTACTATAAAATCGATGTTTACGGATGATTAAAAATTTTTGCTTTAAAAAATTGTAAATTCATCATTATTATGATAAAATGGAATACTAAAATTACAAAATATTTCCTTATTTAAAATGTTATCTAAATACTTTTTTGACTAAATATGAAATTTTGAAATCAAAAATATCTTTTTCATAGCAGAAGAGAAAATATATTTAAGTGAATTTGACTTAGTATATATACAATAAATATATAAAAAATATAATAAAGTATTTTTGCGTTAAAAAAAGGAAAGTTTAAATAATTCATTGACAGCATTCACGTTGGTCAACCAACCAACGGGGCCAACTCAAGCCTTGCTAGTAAAAACCACATCACTACGTTTTCGCCGAAGGAAAGCATGCAACTGGCGGAGTAATATAGTTCCATTGTTAAAACAACTTTTATAAAAAACAAGAGTTTTCCTGGAAAAAAAAAAAAAAAAAAAAAAAAAAAACGAAAACGTTACTAGATTCAGAAAGATCCCATTAACAACATATATTAATTAAATTAAAATCGTTCGCGCGGTTTTAGAGATATTTTTTCAGGAATTTAGTCCATTACATCCTTACACCACACATTTTCCCTTTTTGGCTTTAAATTGAGATTCAGATCTCAAAACATACTGCGTGTAGAAATGTAAAATTTTCAGGATAGATTAAGACCGAAGATAAAAGACTATTTTCAAAAGATCAGAACAAAATATGGCATATTTGCTGAGATATTAAGTGTCGGCTTTTACAAATCTCTTTGATGTCAAACTAGCCGTATATATGAGTTCGCAGCGTTCAGTTTGTCCTTCCATTTGCGCCACTCGAAAAACTGCCGTTTTTCATGATAGTCAACTGGAAAAAAATTTTTGTGTATGTAGGGGCCTCACCTCCCCCCCCCTTGGGGGTAAAGTCCCCCCTCGAGGGGAGTAAATTTTCATGATGGGTATCTTTCAAAAGAGCTCGCCAATACCTTTAAAACGAATGGTTGAACCATCGATCTGCGATAATTTAAAATAAAGTTATCGATTTTTTTCATTTTTAACAATTTTTTTTTTTTTTTTTTTTTATGTATTATTGAGAACAAATTCAACTTTTTTTTGGATTTTTAATGTTATACTACTCTTAGAATAACTTAAAAACGAATAATTTTAGGAGATCCAAATGTTGTATTCTGAAGTTAATATAAGTTTGTTGCTGGAAAAGTTTGATCAAGATTGATAAGTTTCAAGGAATGTTGCGTCTGAAAATTGTCTGTATAATTTTAAGTAAACTTTTAATTTTAATAACAGAATTAAATTCTATATAATTGTAGGGGCATTAATGAAACGGGGTGTTGAGTGGGGCGGCAGCCCCCCCTCACACAGAACTAATTATCACATAAAACTCTTCCGAAACCTAATTTGAATTGTTTAACATAGGTTTACATAACAGTACTCGTTATCTTACCTCTTAATCTCCAACCTGTATTTGTACTATTAAATTTCAGGGTAAGAGAAAGTCGTGTGAGTGTCACACCAGATTATTTAAGATGCAGAAAGCAGCAAAATTTCGAATAAAGTACATATAATGAGCATTATTTTGATGAAAACAATTCAATTAAAATATTTCAATACAATGGTTTTAAAATATTATTTATGATACTGGCATCAACATTCTACTTTAATGATTTCACAACTTATTGGAAGATTTTCATAAAAAAGCAAATTAGGGCAATATTTCAAATAAGTTTTGATTGTGAAGATTACTGCATAGGAAATAGATGAAATTGCATGAACACTAAAATATGAAATTGACCTCTGTTGACGCATGCGCGCCACCCCGTCGCGGATCACCGGGCAGAAGGCTATGAGAAGCCAAGTACAATGGACGTGGGCAAAGAACTTTAAATTTATTGACGCCCACAATTATTATTTTATGTGTTACCTATTATTTCTTCGTTGTATATAGTGTAAATACTTGATGTATGTGATCGTACAAATTAAAAATATTAAAACAACGAAGATGGTCCGTCGAAAATTAATTATTTGTAGTTAAGTTCCTACAAAAAGTGGCTCCGTCGAGAAAGGAGCTTGTAATAAGCGACTTATGGATAAAAATAATAAATTGAAATCTTCCTTGAAAGGGAAGATAACTAGAATTGAAGACTATGTAGAAGGCACGAATGCCGAAAATTACGATATAGATATAGTGGAATTAAAAGTGAAATTAAAGAACATAGAACTGCTACAAACAAAAATCGATGAATTACGACAAAAATACTACGAAATTCAAGACTTGAAAGATGCTGAACAAGCAACCATAGATGACGACCTTGACTCATGTGAAGAACGTCTGGAAAAATTAGAGGTAAGAATTAATACTCTTATTAATTCTTATAAGAAATTTGATTCTCATAAAAAAATAAATGCGACTGAAAATGCATCTTAAGATTCCTTTGAAATTAAAACTCAAATTCCTCCTTTAGTATTACCTGAATTTTCAGGAAAATATGAGGAATTCAGTTCTTTTAAAGAACAATTTGATGATTTAATAACCAATAATGTTCATATTAATCAGTCGCAGAAATTATATTATCTTAGATCTTGTCTCAAATATGACGCTAAAAATCTAGTTAGTAATTTTGATACATTTGAATCATTATATAATGCATTAGAAAATCGCTATGATAACGAGCGATTAATTGTTGATATTCATGTACAAAATATTCTGAATTTTGAGAAAATTCAAACTGAAAATCCCAAAGAGATAAGAAACATGATTGATTGTATACAGAAAAATCTGCGTGCCTTGAAAGTTCTGAAATATGTACAGAATAAATTATCAGATGTTTTCATTATAAATATTCTCGTAGCAAAGTTAGACAGAGAATCTAGAAAGAATTTTGAGTTGTCCCATAAATCCAAAAATGTTCCCACCTTTGAAGAATTTATCAAATTTTTGGAACAACGAGAATCAGTTTTATTATCTATTAATAGAACGAATATGACTAGCGGAAATAAAAATACTAACAAAAACTTTCCGGCTATTAACAAATCTAAAACTCTTTTAATGCATGAAAATAAAAACAAAAATTGTGTCGTTTGTAAAAATACTTATCACCCTATTTATAAATGTGATGCATTTTTGAAATTAAACATTAACGAAAGATTAAGTATAATACGCCTTCACAAGCTTTGTGAGGTTTGTTTTAGGCAAAACCATAAGAAAAATGATTGCTTATCAAAATTCAAATGCACCTGCGGAATGAAGCACAACAGATTAATATGTTTTTCTTCTGGCGCCAAAACCCCGGTTCCAGACTCAGATGAAATAAATTCATCCAAATTACCAGATATAGACAAACGGGTTGCGCAATTAAATGCTTCCGTTTTGAGTAATAATAGCAGATATTTAAAAGAAAATAGAAAAAGTATTCTGTTTTCCACAGCTTATATTTATGTTCAATGCGAAAACAAAAAAAGAATAAAAATAAGATGCGTTCTGGATTCCGCTTCAAATGTGTGCGTATTAACTGAAAAGATGAGTGAATGTTTAGGAATTAAAAGAGAAAAAATAAAAACTCCAGTTTCAGGTTTGAATGGATTGACCCAAAATATTAAGTGGAAATTAGATACCTTTATTTCAAATGAAGATTGTTCTTTTAGTGAACCAGTAGAATTTTTGATTGTAGATAAAATAACTGGGCTTACACCATGCAATAAATTAAACATTTCAGACATAAAAATTCCAGAATTTTTGAAATTGAGTGACGAGACATTTTTTGAACCGAATGAAATAGAAGCGTTAATCAGTGCAGATATATTATTCAAAGTTTTAAAGGATAATACTTATAAAATAAATGACGATTTGTTTTTTAAGGAAACCGAATTTGGATGGCTAGCGTGTGGAAAGGTTGAAGAAACAGAACTGAATAATTCGAAACAGTGTTTCGTTTTGTCAGACGATTCCCTTAGTAGCACTCTTAAACTCTTTTTCGATCTAGAAAGCATTGGAATAAGAGACGATCCAATTCAAAAAGAAAGTGATAAAGCTATAGAAATTTTTAATGAAACGATTCAGTTTAAAAACAAACGCTACGTTGTACACTTGCCTTTTAGAAGACTCTATAATGAACTTTCCGATAATTACACGTTAGCGAAACAACGATTTTTAAGTTTATGGAGACGTTTTAAATATGATAGAGAATTATATGAACAGTATAGAGAGATTATTCGTGATTACGTAAATCAAAAAATAATAGAAATAGTTGAACCCAGTACAGCAGAAAATAATTTAAACAAACCTATTTATTATTTGCCACATCAGGCAGTAAGAAAGGAAGGTCGCTTAACATCCAAAACAAGAATCGTATTTGATGCAGGGAGTCATCAAAATAATCAGCTGTCACTGAATGATTGCCTATGGCAGGGGATAAATTTAAATCCGAATCTTTTGGATGTTTTAATTAATTTTAGATTAAACAAAATAGCATTTTGTTCTGATATTAAACAAGCCTTTTTACAAATCTGTCACGCTGATGAACATAAAGACGCTGTTCGTTTTTTCTGGAGTGATGAAGAACCGCATGCGCATAAAAAACCCAAATTACAGATTTATCGTTTCAATCGAGTTAATTTTGGGGTGTGTTCAAGTCCATTCTTACTCGCTGCTACTATTAGACATCACATTGAGAAGTATAGAGAAGAATTTCCCGCTACTGTTCGACTTTTAGATAAATGTTTTTACGTAGACGACTTAATTTCTGGAGGTAATGATTTTAACGAAGCACTTGAATTATCACGAAGTGCAAAATATATTATGGAAGCCGCAGGAATGTCCCTTAGAAAATGGATAAGTAACGATACCGAATTAACAGAGCAGTGGAAAAGCGAAAAATTTGATACATACCCTGTAGAATCTACCATCAGCTTAGGTATAAATCAGACAAAGATCTTGGGACTATCTTGGGATACTAATAAAGATAATTTGATTGTAGATATCAAGAGTTTGTTGAACTTTGTATCCATAAATAAAATTACAAAACGTACCATTCTTCAAGCCGTAGGGAGTTTCGACCCCTTAGGGTTAATTTCTCCATTCACTGTCAGGGCAAAAATTATCATTCAAGATATCTGGACAACTAAAACCAAATGGGATGAATCATTATCACCAAATATCGAAAAAGAGTGGATGAAATGGTGTTCGGAATTACCCTTGTTAAAAGAGCTGAAGTCCCTAGATTCATCCTTGATGCCACTTCCCCAGAAGATGTAGTTGAATTACATAGTTTTTGCGATGCTAGCAAAAAAGCATATGGCGCTGCCATTTATGTACGAACAAAATCAGAAAATGGTATTTCAGTAAAACTTTTGACTTCCAAGAGCCGTGTAGCTCCCCTCAGCGGTGTTACACTACCTCGCCTTGAATTATTGGGTGCCCTGGTCGCAGCTCGTCTGATCACCAAAGTGAAAAATACTGTAAACCTTAAAAGACCTTCTGTTGAATATCACTGGACTGATTCGCAGATAGTGCTTTTCTGGATAAAGGGTACTAAAACCCGATGGAAGCAGTTTGTCGCCAACCGTGTTCAAGAAATTGCCAGCCTGACAAACCCTAACTCTTGGTTCCATTGTGCAAGTAAAGAAAATCCTGCTGACCTGTTGTCTCGAGGGATGACTGCTGAAAGCCTAACAACCAGCGCCACATGGTGGACAGGTGCTGAATTTCTGAAAGATCCTGAATTTCCGAAAAACAAACAATCTTTTATTGACTTTTCAGAACTAAATGAGGAAGACTACACTCCTGAATTAAAATCTGAAAATGCAGTGACTCTAAATTTGAAAAAAGACTTTACTATTTTGAACTATCTGATAAATCGTAGTAATAGATTTTTAAAAATATTACGTATATGTAGTTTTCTTTTCAGGTTTCTTCACAATCTAAGAAATCCTTTAGAAAAGAAGAAAGGACCGCTGATGCCTGAAGAGCTGACAAAGGCAGAAGACTTCCTACTGAAACAGCTGCAGGAGGAAGAATTTCCTAGTGAAATAGCTGCCTTGAAAAGTGGCGGTAATGTATCGCATAAGAGTAAAATTTTTAATTTATCCCCATTTTTGGATGACAATGGTTTAATAAGGGTAGGGGGGAGACTGCAAAATTCGCAGTTATCTTATTCGATTAAGCATCCTTATGTACTTCCTTCAAAAAATAAATTAACGGAATTAATTGTAAAATATTATCATGAAAAATATTTTCATATTGGTCCCCAACATCTTCTGTTTCAGGTTAGGCAAAAATATTGGCCCATTCATGGGAGAAATCTTTGTAAAAAAATTGTGCACAGATGTTTAGTCTGTTTTAAAGCAAATCCGAAAGTATGTGTACAAAAAATGGGAAACTTGCCAAAACAAAGAATAACGCCAGATAAAACATTTAATTCAACTGGAGTAGATTTGTCTGGACCCTTTTTAATCAAAAATAAATATGGAAGGAAAGGTCCAGAAATCAAAATTTATGTTTGTATTTTCATTTGTCTAGTAACAAAGGCTATACATCTTGAACTTATTAGTGATTTAACTTCACAAGCTCTGATAGCTGCGTTAAAAAGATTTATTTCGAGAAGGGGCAAGTGTCATAAAATATTTTCGGATAATGGGACCAATATGGTAGGCGCCAACAGGGAACTAAATGCCTTGTATAAACTGGTAAGAGATAAGGAAGAATCCTTATTCAATTTTTTTGCAGAGGAAAAAATAGAATGGGTTTTTATTCCTCCAAGGAGTCCAAATTGGGGTGGTCTATGGGAAGCAAATATCAAAGCGTTTAAATACCATTTTAAACGCATAGCGGTTAATTCAAAATTTACATTTGAAGAAATGCTTACACTTGTTACTCAAGTGGAAGCGATCTTGAACTCGAGACCACTGACTCCGCTAACTTCAAGTATTGAAGATTTAGAGGTTTTAACTCCAGCCCATTTTCTTATTGGAAGGCCAATAACGGCTGTTGTTGAACCTTCTTTAAATGTTGAGAAAAATCGCCTAAGTGCTTGGCAAAATATTACGAAGTCAGTTCAGGCAATCTGGAAAAGATGGAGTCTTTCTTACTTGAATAACTTACAACAGCGCAGAAAATGGATAATTGATAAAGAAAATTTAAAAATCGGAGACATGGTTTTAGTCAGGGAAGAAAATCTTCCACCATGCAAGTGGTTTTTAGGGCGTGTAATAAAGCTATATCCTGGTCAGGATAATAAAGTTAGATTGGTAGATATAAAAACTACCAAAGGGATTTACAAAAGATCCATCTCCAGATTGTGTGTGCTGCCTATCGAGGAGTAAAAATGAATATGAACATTTATTATATTAATTTACTGTATTATATATATTACTCTAAATTTGTTAGTTAATTATGAAAATTTCTGTTTATTATAATCAGTTAATCTTTTTTCTAATTCTATGTGTTGTGCGAAATATTGATATTATGTTACATTCATTTATTTGTTATTATTTTATCTATTCATGTTATGTGAAATTGTAAATTTGAAGTTTTGCAAAAAAAAAATATTGTAAGTTCTTGCATGACAACATAGCAAGGCCGGGCGGGATGTTGACGCATGCGCGCCACCCCGTCGCGGATCACCGGGCAGAAGGCTATGAGAAGCCAAGTACAATGGACGTGGGCAAAGAACTTTAAATTTATTGACGCCCACAATTATTATTTTATGTGTTACCTATTATTTCTTCGTTGTATATAGTGTAAATACTTGATGTATGTGATCGTACAAATTAAAAATATTAAAACAACGAAGATGGTCCGTCGAAAATTAATTATTTGTAGTTAAGTTCCTACAACCTCAGTAAAATTACATAGCAAATTAAGATAAAGTAAATTTATTAGAGGGGAGATAGGCGGCCTAGTGGCTGAGGCATTTCAGTTTTTTACCATGCGACCAGAAAAGTTACGACCGGAGACCAGAATATTATATATTCTAATATATATCTAATAATAATAACTAGCAGGCTACGCCCGCTTCGCTGGCCACTATATTTAAATGAATCTCCAAAAGAATTGGATCATTATTTATTTTTCACATCACATTATAAATAAAAACTAAAATAATTACATTGGAATCGCTCTAGACCTCGCATCGGGCACTCGCGGTCTACGGCAGCTCTTTCTCTGCCGGCACTGTATCGGGAGCAGGTTCTCACTGCCTGCAGAAATCTCTTTCCTATGTATTTGAATGTGGGTATTTATTGACGATAGGTGGGTCTGCCATTATTTAAGAACTACGATTTTAAAGATAACTGCATCTCAGCGTCTATTAAATATTTTAGTTTTTGAACCAAGTATTTTATTGCTCATGCTATTTACACTGTATTACAATTTGATTCGACCAATATAATGAAATTTAAAAAAAAAAAAAATTAGAAGTTTTTTACGGATTTCACAAAATATTTTAAGAGAGAAATCAGAAAATATTTTAGAGTGAGAAATTAAATGGTAAAATTGGAGATTGGCAGGCATTTTCGAAGTGGAACACTATAAACTGGTAACGACGCAAAATGCCACATTGAAAGAAATAGTCCTAACGTACTAAAAAGAAGAAAAAAAAAACATGAAAATCTGACATTGACAGATTTTAATTTAGTGCCAGAGGCCTACTGCTAAACTTGGTAATATCGACAAATTCTTCTTTAGTTAATTCGTGACGATCTAAATTCCATGATAAAGTTTTCATTAGATAAATCAAACCAATGTGTTTCAGCTGCAGATATTGTAACAAATAACGTTGGAAGTCCAAACTGTCTTATAGCCGCAAAACAACGTATTTTCTCTTTTTCCCAATGAGGGGGAGGTGTGCCTTGGGGGGGGGACTCACGTCAAAGGTGTGCCTTGGGGGGGGACTCATGTCAAAGTTGTACCTTGGAGGGGGGACTCATGTCAAAGTTGGGCCTGGGGGGGGGGACTCATGTCAAAGTTGGGCCTTGGGGGGACTTCATTCAATAAATCCCCATTCAATAAACCGACTGAAATAGGCCCTTAGCACTATTAAGAGTGTATTATAAAAATTCGACAACGCTGTACCGACTGAAATAGGGGTACCTTGGGGGGGGGGACTCATGTTAAAGTTGGGCCTGGGGGGGAGGACTCATGTCAAAGTTGGGCCTTGGGGGGACTTCATTCAATAAATCCCCATTCAATAAACCGACTGAAATAGGCCCTTAGCACTATTAAGAGTGTATTATAAAAATTCGACAACTGTACCGACTGAAATAGGCCTCTAGCACTAAAAAGTAGATTTTTTTTTAGAAGGAATTAAATACATGAAAAACAAATAAATTCCAATCAGTTTAATCCTTTCTACTATATACTACCATTATTTCCTGACAAATACTATAAATTAGAAAAAAAAAAAAAAAAAAAAAAACTTTTAAAGAAATTAAATTAAAAAATGAAAAATAATTGTTGTTATACTACAAAAATTATACATAAACATAACTGTTATAAATACGTTTTTAAATTTTAAATTTAATATATTTAATTTTTTCTACTGCATTACCATTTTATTTTCAATAAATATAATAAATTAAAAAGAGAAAAAAGATTCGCCCTCAAATAAATGTATTAAATAAAAAATAAATTGCATAATATAGCCGTTGCTAAGATACGCAGACGATTACAATCGAAGAATAAATTCATGAAAAATGAAACAAAAAAGCCAATGTTTAAAATCTAAAAAACATTAATTTAAAAAATTCAAATTCGAAATTCGAAAAAATCTCGATGAGGTGCACACCTGCAGGGTCCCAGGTACCTATATGCCAAATTTGGAAGCTCTGCGATCAGTAGTGTGTAGTAGTGTTCATGTTTAGATAAATGTATATATTTTCCTGTTGGAGAAAAAAATAAACTCGTTTTTTTTTTTTTTTTTTTTTTTTTTTTTTTTTGGCAACAATTAAATTATGGATTAAATTTAAATGGCTATTTTTTTTTGCTATTATTAGCTTATTATTTTCATATTTTTATTAATTAAAAGAAAACTAAACAGAAATTCGAAATTCTGACTTCGATGTGCGCAATGATCCTTCAGGGGGTACCTTTGTGTTAAATCTCGTGACTGTCCGAGCTACCGTTTTCGAGAACAGTGAAATATATACAAATATATACAAATAATATATACAAATATTGCTCACTTAATAGTATAAGATAATATATATATATATATTCTATATATTTTATGACCTATAGTAGAAACAAATACTATATATAAATTTACGTTTAAAAAGAATTCAAAGCAAGTTTTGGAACACTTTTATTGGACAAATAAATCCCTCTCAAACCTCGTTTGAATATAGTAGCTACATTTATATACAATTCAAAGCTGTTATTAAATTTAAAAGTTCAATCTAAATTATTCATGAAACTTCCACCAGCACCACTCTCATTTATCACTCTTAATCAAACGTTTCGAAGCAACCTCATTCATATCAACACAATTTAGGTCTTAAATATGTGTTTGCGTTTTGCGTGCAGCATAGAAATTAATCATTTTTATTTTTTTATTGAATATTTTTCTTGGTTAGTAACTTAAATAAGATAAAATCGATTGGATTTTGTTTTCTTATTTATTGTATGTTACATTATATATATATATATATATATACAGTTTTTTTTTTTTTTTTTTTTTTTTTTTTTTTAACTTTCTTTCTTTTCAAACATTAATTCTTAAAAGCATTTACTTACTTTCCATCTTCCTTTACAAGGTACATCTAAAGTTTCTGCAATATCTTCTTCGGTAAATTCATCCTCGAAAACAAATTTTGCATATTTTGCTAGATACCATTGATATTTAACGGAGGCAGCCATTAAAAAATGCGCACAGTAATATATGCTGTATGAAACTTTATTTTAAAATTACACGAAAGATTTTTTTTTTTTTTTTTTTTTGTTTTGTTTTGTTATTCTTTTCAACCACAGGGTTTTTAATGATTGTTCTGTTATTTTTTCTTTCTTCGTGGAACGCAGACGACTTTTTATTTATTTATTCTTTAAAATCATTGAGTATGTCTCAAAGTTCGTGCGCAGGAATTTCAATAAATAGGAGAGGAAAATTGGGAGCAAAGAATTTTCTTAAAGATTTAAATCATCTTAAAAAAGATACCATGATAATTACACATTAAGGGGACAGGCAACTTTTTTTTTTTTTTTTTTTTGAGTAAAAACAAAAATAAGTAATTATGCAAGTACAAACATTTTTTTTTTTTCTTTTTTGTATGTGTGCGTGTGTACTAGTAAGACATTGCTCTATTGATTAAAATTATTATTTTGGTTTACTTTAAAATAGAAAATTATTTTATTGCAGATTATATTTTTAAAAAATTCAAGGGTCCTTTCTCACTGTGCGCATGATATTTCAAAAAGTATTTGAAATAAGAACTTAAATATTTCTCAACCATACATTTTGACATAATGAAGTGAATTAAAAATAAGAAGTTCTGTTTAATAGAAAAAAATATATGATTGTGGATATATAAAAAATTTAATAGTAATTTTAAATTTAATTATTAATTAAACTCCGTATTATTAAAATAATTAAAACCTTTTAGTTCAGATTCTTAATTCGAGTGTTTTGTTTCATTTAATGTAAAAATTATAAAATTAAAGGAAATTGTATTAGAGATGTCCTGCGCGCAGTGAGAAAGCACCCTGGAATAAAAAAAAAAAATAAATAAATAAATAAATAACCTGCAATAAAAATAATTTTCTGTTTTAAACTAAACCAAAATAATATTTTTAATCAATAGATTAATGTCTTACTAGTTAACACACACACAAAAAAAAAAAAAGAAAAAAAAAATGTTTGTAGGGTAAGTGCACCAGTTATTGGCACTTTTAGAGCAATCCCTGACGTTTTTAATGTTCTAGTCATGAAAAAATATTTTTAGAAATCTTAAGTTAGTACATAGGGCATGAAAGACATTCAGAACCACATATATGTTAAAATATATACATTTGATAACAATTATTATTATTTTTTTTTTATGAATTTTTATTTGACACTCACTCAGTGTTCCAGTAATTGACACTGCCAGTTTTTCATTTTATCAGTAATTAGTCCCCTATGTTCCAGTGTTTGACACTGCTAGTTATTTACCCTGTGCTCCAGTGTTTGACATAAAATGTTAAAATTCGTACATATAAAATATATGATTTTCTTATTTATTAATTATTTCAGGATAAATGTCAATTACTGGAGCATGTCAATCACTGGAGCACCTACCCTACATACATTCATTCTTATTTTAAAAATTCTGAAAGTAGATCTAAAATTTCTTCATTTTCTCATTTTTAAAAGTAGGCTGTCGCCTTAATTTATGTTAATGAAACCTTAAATTAATTTTGTATTAATTTATATTAATTATGACTCAAACAAAATACAACACCTGAAATAGTAAGGATAAAATACTACAATATTTTGAATTAAAATTAACATTTATAACCAGGACTTGGCATCTATAACAATTTAAAAAAACATAATGTGGGCATTACAAAATTTTCTTCAGTGTCATTACTCATTCCCTATAATAGCGCTAATTAACGAATAGCATGCACAAAAATTTAATCATAATTTCTCACAATAAGTATTTGATATACAGTTTGATCATAGCCTCCTTAACTAGATGCCTGTCGCGTAGCTCGGAAACTAGGCAACAGTTGAAACGGTAGACAGCGCCACCTGGTACAACTTGCGCGACTTTTTTATTCAACAGCCACCAAAAATTTTTTTAAGTGGGATATGATGTACATAAAAGGCGAATGGAATCGAAGAAACGTCGATTTTATACATCATATATCACTTCTTTAAGTTATTGGTGACAGTTGAATAAAAAAGTCGCATAATCTGTTCTAGGTGGCGCTGTCTACCGCTTCAACTGTTGCCTAGTTTCCGAGCTACGTGACAGGCATCAAGTTAAGGAGGCTGTGGTTTGATGCAATTAAAAAAAAAAAAAAGGCAAATAGATGCGTAATAGTAGCGTCACCTATCAGCTGATATACATTCAGCATTCTTTCCATTATGGTCATCTCTCATATCAAGTTTGGTGTATTGTATTCATGCGCTACAAAAGCTGAGAAGCATCACATCACCATTTGTTGACCGATATACAAACACACCTAAATTGAATTACCACATTTCTTTCATAGTGACTCTCTTACATATTAAGTTTTGTGTAATTTACACAATAGAAACTTTAATACAGTCTTTACGTTAATGGGGAACTCGCAAAATAGAAGCGCCACCCGTTGTGTGACATCCACCAAAAGGTGAAGGACACCAGTTTATGTCAAAGTGCAGTTAAATATAAATACAGTAAAGAGCCAGACTATAATCCTCCAAAGTCCGAAATCCGCACAGCTTTTCAGATACAAACAATGAAATTTAAGTTACAAAACTGAAAATCAGAATTTTTGTAAAAGATCTTGAATGCAGTTTTTGTGCTCACATTTTATGATTACAGTAATAAAAATATGAAAAAACCGTAAGAACCAAGTTGCTGATAAGGAAATTATGAACAGTGAATCAAATTAATCAAAAGAAAATTAGGATTATGATGATGATGATATAAATGAGGAAAACAATAAACTAATTTTTAAAAATGCTATCTGGTGAAGGCACAGTTGTAAGAAAGAATTCATTTAAATTCTTTGAAAAATAAATTTGTGCTACAAAATAAGAACTGGTGAGCATTTACAATAGACAAAAAAGAAAAATAATCCAATGATGTATGTGTGCATGTTCAAGTGTAGTTTAAGACAAACTGCGTGTGAACAGATTTTGTCTAAATTTGACGAATAATTTTTCATTTTTATTTATTGTTTTCATTATTATATATATTTTTTTAATGTTCAGTGTTATTCTTATGTATCTAACAATTTGATATACAAGTGAAATTGTGTTATTATTCACTAGTATATGTTTAGTTTGATTAATATTCTGCTTTTATTATTCAAATTGAAGATGATTTTTTATGGGCTCCAAAATCCACCAAATCCTAAAATCCGCACAACCTCTGGTCCTGAGCTGTGCGGATTTTCGACTCTCTACTACATTTATGAAATTCTCTCATTACTTCTTGATTTAGACACAAAAATTTTGTCACAGGCGTACAGACGTAAATTTTCTAAAAATGATCAACTCGTGTTTATTGCGTCTCGGAACGTGTGAATCCACAAAAACCGAAGGTCGAAAATTTTACGAATTTAATATACTTTCTTCTAAGAAAACAGAAGAGGATAAAAAATTATACTACTAACAATAATTAAAAAGAAAGAAAGAAAATCAGGGGACAACAAGATGTGCAAAATACAGTATAAAAATATCTACTAGTTAATGCCCGTCAAAACTTGAAGGATCACTGACACATAAATGCGGGACATAATCTTTTCATGGCATAAAGTTTAAAACACCCCTACTTTATCATTTCGCATTGCTCTTAATCAGTTTTAAACCCCTGTTTTAATCAATTATGTTTTGGTTGGATGACGTGGGGGTGGGGTGTGGGGAATTTAATGAAATTTCAATACATAAAATTTAAGCGTACTCATCATAATAAAATTTAAATCCTAAGCTTTTCCTAATTTTACTCTAAATATGATGATTTACTCTAAATTTTACTCTAAATATAGAATGTTAATAGTAATTAAAAGAGAGAAAGGATTTATATAAATTATCAAAAGAACCAATATTTGTGGCAATACTTAACAAAGTATCATGCATGTAAATAAATCAGGACGGTGTCTTACAACTAACAATGAAATTAAAGCCTTTATTCAGTAGCCTTACACGAAATTAAGGATACCGTGATCTCTACTTCTCGTTTCGAAGCAGAATCAGTAAACTTTAGTCTGAACCAAAGACTAGAGCTCCCTTAATCAGGGGTGGCGCCAGCTAGGGGGCCGGGGGGGCACAGGCCCCCCCGTCGGGGAGTCTGTGACCTACTCTTAAAATCTCTCGGGGGGGGGGGGGAATACAAAATTTTCAGTTTTTCTACTTTTGGTAGCATTTTTCATTCCTTGTACAAATTTGGAGCATTCCAGTTTTTCCATTCTATATTCAATAGAAGAAAGTACAGTAAAACCTCTCTAAGTTCGACACCTGCGGTTCCAGGAAAAAGTGTCCAACTTAGAGAGGTGTCCAACTTATAGGGGTGCTTACATTTTTCGATTTAATTAAACTGTATCTATGCATGCCTTTTAACTTTTAATCATATCTTTATATAACATAATTAAGTATTCTTAATTTATACACCAAAAAATTATTAATTTGCCAATTTAGAATCTAAATTTAAACTGGTATATTGTGGCCATAATAACACTTTCTTCTACAATTTTTTATATATTAGGGCGCCATCCACCAGTTACTATGAATGAAAATTTAATCAATAAAGATTTTGCATATGCGTTTTGGTGCACTTTTATTCAATAGATACTGTGGTAGTCATATGGAAAATCGGAGAATGTGATTAAAAGCAGCCCCACTTTGTCTACTGATACTGATACATACCCAAATTAAGATAACATTAATTTTCATAATAGGCATCTCACTTATGAAGTTTGGTGAATTTATTCGTTCTAAAAAATGAGATTTAATTTTTCCGTGAACGGAGAAAACTGCAGCATAGCAGTGACACCTGTCGATTGATATGCACCCATATTGAATCAGCATCTTTTTTCACTATAGATAGGTCTCTCACATATTAAGTTTAGTTCAATTATACATTCAAGTAACACTTGGTACGAAAAATAAAAAGGACAAATGATGAGGAACCCTAACAACCAAAATGTATTGTCTAATGCTCACTTTAAAACAATCCAAGTCAAAACATGCCTGTAGGATCTCTATTGGATATTTCCTGGAGAAAAGGACAAAAACAATTCATGCAAATCAATAAAAAAAAAGACTCTTTCATTATGCGCCAAAATTCAGTTATTTGTGAACTTTTCAATTGAAGAAAATAAATATTTTTTTACAAGATGAGACAGAGATGAATATATTGTGACAAGAAACATTGTTTTTTAGAATTTACAGCTATTTCTACAAGAGATAAGTAAAATTTTTTTTAAAAAGTGAGAGAACAGAAGATTTATATCTTTTTTCCCTGTCTCATTGGGTAAAAGTGTCCAACTTAGGACAGTATTTGACTGTCCAACTTCCAAGTTAGAGGGGTGTCCAACTTATAGAGGTTGGACATATAATGTTAATCCTATGGATACATTCCGTTCCGAGAAAAAGTGTCCAACTTAGAGGGGTGTCCAACTCGAGAGGTTTCACTGTATTGGATTCGTAAAAATTTTCAGCTTCCAGTTTTCCTTGAATATACACGTTTTGAGAGGTCCAGAACAAGTTTTGACCACGATATTTTTAGAAAATGTCTGTCTGTGGCACGATGTTCTCCAAAAACACGAGGAGTACTAACAAATGGAATGGTACAAATATTAACAGTAATATTATATAATAAATTCTCTTTATGTAGTGCCCCCCCCCCTGTCAGGGAGGTGGTGTCCCCCCGTCGGGGAATTCTGGTGCCACTACTGCCTATAATACAGGCTGACGCATGAACGGCCATTTTTACGCTTCAGAAAAACTGGAACTGAAACATGTTACTAGCTTGGCGTCATTATCTTTGTTACGGCGCAATTATTTGACTGGTTTAAAAAATGTCGATTGCATATCGTGATCACCTTAAGAAGGTAAAATGTAACATTCCTGTGTTAGAGCACTTTTTCTAATAGAGTTCAAGAAATATAAGAATGTTAATCAGCAATTAATGGAGAATCATGCTTTTTTTTTTTTTTATTCTTCTGTTCTACTAAATTTGAGATTTTTTTAGAAGAAACAATGTGTGAAAAAAAAAAAAAAAAAAAAGATAAAGGAGATAATAAAGAATTACAAAAGAAGAAGATAAAAAAAAACTTTCATAATACAACTAAAGAACAAATGAAAACGTTTCCATTAACTCGATTTAAGCAGTTTAAAAGTAATTTTTTAATAATAAATATCCCCATCATTACATATATATTTTTATTTTTTTAATGTTATTCGAGAAAATATATCAAAATTTAAATAGATCTTAATGCTTGTGAAAAAACAATTAATTTACGTATCTAATCCCATTTTCGATTCATGCAATAATTTTATGCCATTTATTATTATGCATACCGTCATTAAAAATAAATAATAAGTAAATTATTATTGTAAGAAATTACGTTTTTTGAAATACTTAATATTTTTTTCATTGACTGGTATTTAACATGTCATTTTATTTTATTTTAATAAAGAATTACCATATACTTTACTCCCGCATTATACCACATAAAAAACTTCCTTAATTAAAAGCTAGAATATTGTGGCTATCATAAAACTTTCTTCTGTATCATTCTATAAATCAGATTATATTATGCTATCATCATTCTATAAATTTCAATAACAGTGCCATTTACTGTTTAGCATCTACAAAAGTCAATCATAGCTTCTCGCAATAAAGATTTTGGAGTTTGATGCAATTTTAATCAACAGATGCTTAGATATAGTCATGTGGGAAATCATACAACGTGAGTAAAAGCACCGCCATCTGTCGGCCGATTACACCCAAATGAAGTCAACATTCGTTTTCATAATGGCTATCCCACATGTCAGGTTTGATAAATTTATAGTATAGATAGTGAGATTTGGCCTTCCTACTCTCCGAGTAAATTGCAGCACAGTGACGCTACCTGTCGGTCGATATACACCCAAGTTTAAACAGCGTAGTGCTTAAAAATGGTCCTCTTACATACTAAGTTTAGTTCATGGGGAACATTTGGGTACACAACTTTAACATCATTTACCCTTCTCGTTCATGGGGAAAATTGCTACATAGCCAGCGCTACGTATAGGCTGATTTGTACCTAAACTGAGCAAGCATGCTTCATAACGACTCTCTAGCATATTAAGTTTTGTTCAATTATACACTGTGTAAGCTGAGATATAGCCTTCTCTTAAATGGAAGACATTGCAATATATAAGGCACCTGTAAGACGATTTGCACCAAAAGTTGATAGGCACTAATTTTATGTCAAGATGCAACTGTATATAAATATATGTGAAATTCTGATAATACACACACAGGGAAATTTGCATAAGAGGCCACCTACCATACAATGAAAAATTACCCTTTAAGAAAGGTGGCTTTTTAATAGGGGTTGACAAAATTCTTAATTTATGTAACAGATTATATAAATTAAATGATTTTAATTATGCGAACTTACACTCTTTTTCTTTAGAGTTTCCAATAATCATTAATATAGGTTTATTTGGATTTTTAATGCTTTTTAACTATAACTTTATTTTCCTACAACTTATTAGAATATCATTGTTTAGCTTAAAATCTTTTGTGAAGAAAAGATATATCCATTAATCTATAACTATCCATAAAATTTGCCTTGCAAGAAATACTAATAATTCGCTTTTAATTTTTAATCTTAGATTAGACAGGATAAATACTTTTATTTTGCCAATTACAGTCAACGTTATCCATTTACAAGCCACTGAATTATCGCTTATTTCTTTTCTCTACGTGGATTAGGATTAACCGTATTATTTAGTTGGCAGTTCAAGTCAAGAAGAAAGAAATCTGCTCTCGCAAAATATACACATTTGTAACTGGACTTTTAATAAAGAAAAATTAAATGGGCCTTTAATAGAGGTATTAAATCCTATGGAGAAAGCTTGTGACTGAGAAAAACTGGCCCTAAATGGAGGTGATCCGTGAATAGAGGTGGGCTTTTAGAGAGATAGTACTATGTATATATATATATATATATATATATATATATATATATATTATAACCTATGCTACGAAAAAAAAAAAAAAAATCAAAAGCGATAACACTGGATAAACGAGACTTTCTTTATTTTTAATTTTAATATACATAACTTTTTTTTTTTTTTTTTATGTATATATATGTCTATAAACATAGCTTAGAAAATGTAGTTGAGGACCAAACGTTCAAACCGTGTTTTCTTCTTCAAGAAAATAAAAAAGAGTTAGTGATTTTCCTTTGAACCTAACATAAAAACAGTATGTCTACATATTTAAAAAAAAAAAAAAAAAAAAATCATATTAACTGAAGAACATAGTTCATATTGTATTTATAAATTAAATTAAAGATAAACAAAATATTTGGTATCTGTAGAGGCAGTTAAATATATATATATATGTATATATATATATATATATATATATTAATCGAATAACATAGTTATATTGTATTTATAAATTAACGATAAGCAAAATATAGCATAAATGAAAAGAAAATAATTTTAGATGTGTGTGTTGGTATTAGGATTAAGGCCAAATGGCTATCCGAGGGTCCTAGGCCTCAGGGGAAGGGTCAACCTTGGGGGATCTTTCTAAGGGGTCCTAATCCGTATTTATGCAAGTTTTGGAGAAAAACAGGGAAAATTCCGAATGGCTAGCCCGACAAGCGCGACCTGGCATTGAACCCGGCAACTCACGACTATCAGCTTCGACAACAGAACCTCTCGGCCGCTTGTGAGTCAGTAACTAACGCTATGCTGCTTAATATTATTACTATATTGCCCACTATTCTTTCAATTTGTGCATTGAAATTTCCAGTATTTTAAAAATACATTTTTTAATATTATGTCATATTGTCAAGATAATATATATATATATATATATATATATACATATATATATATGTGGAAGTAATGAACAGAGAGAGAAGAAAAGTAATAAAATTAATTACCCCAGGTGCAAGCGAAACAGATTGCACCATTCAGGAGACAGCCGGTCTGGCTACGATGATGAAACAGAACTCTTTTTTTTTTTTGTTCTTTTACTTGGTTTGACTTTTCTATGTGAAAAAGAAGTTTCTAAGTGAACATGGAGTTATGATTTAGCTATGTAAGCATTAAGATACCTGCCTAAGTGGCTCTGATTACTTTACGATCTAATTGATCTAAAATGAGTCCTAAGTGGACACGTAATAGTTTTTTGGACCTATGTGGTCAAATCTTGTAAATATGTAAATATTAATTTATTTTTTATTAAACTTTAATTAATGTAAGAATAACTTCTCACTGCTCTTTCTAGTCTCTCACTACATTTGGGGGCTTGAGCCGCGATAATGAGCGAAAAAAAAAAGTAGTAATTAATTCAGTATTCAGTAGATAATTAATTATTTTATTGTTAGTGTTTTGAATGAATATTTTCGTTAAACGACTTTGTGTCAAGTGAAACGACTTTGTGTCAAATGAAATGACTTTGTGCCAAAACGAAATTAAATGACTTTGTGTTTATGAATAGACTATGGGAAAACTTTGTGTTTAAGTTTATTGCAACGGACAGTGGAAAAAGTAGCATCTTGTGGATTTATAAATCTGGATCATTAAAGCCGATTCATCGGGTGGATTATTATTCGTCGAGTGGAGTATTATTCGTCGAGTGGATTACTGATTCGTCGTTTTTCTTCGTCGGGGAACAAGAACTGTGAGTACAATTTTTTTCTATATATATTTGAAAAATGTCTTTTCTTGGGAAAGCCCGAAAGGAAGATTTGTTACGAGTCGCTGCAGAGTTGGATCTAGAAATCCCAGAAAATGCTACTGTAATTAAATTAAAAGAATTAATTGTGAAACAAAAAAATTTTGATGAAGAATTTTGTAAAAATTTAGTAGATAGCGTGATCGCTGAAAGAATAGAAAAAAATGAACGAGAAAAACTACTGCTCGAACAAGAAAGAGAGCAGAAAGAGCGCGAATTTGAGCTAGAGAAACTGAGATTAACGAGTAATCGAAATGATACTCAGGGAGCGAACCCGAACACTTCAGAATCTTCTAGTGTTCCAAACAGAAGTAAAGAGTTAGCGAAGATAATGAAATGTTTTGATTCAACAAATCCAAATAATGATATTAGTACATATCTTGAGCTTTTTGAGCGTCAAGCATCAAGAGTAAATATAGAGAAAAAAGATTACGTAACACATATTTTGGGATTGCTTCCCTTGGAAATAGCACAAATTGTAACACGAGTACCAGTTGAATCCGAAAATGATTATGATTATATTAAAAGTATGTTATTAAAGCGATTCAAGCTTACACCGGAACAATTTCGTCAGAAATTTTTATCGCATAAAAAAGAGAACAATTCGACTTGGCGAGACTTCGCCTTTGAACTTAATCATTTTTTCGAAGAATGGATTGAAGGTTTAAAAGTATGCGATTTTAATGATTTAAAAGAATTGATAGTTTCAGATCAATTAAAGAGAAGAGCTCCGTTAGAAATTCGGACTCATTATTTAGACGAATGGCATAGATTAAAAACGACAGAAAAAATAGTCGAAAAATTAGAAGAGTATGAAAGTGCTAGATTTAACATCGGGAAACCGGAAGTAAATCCAGAAGCGAAACAAAGCAAGATGTACGCACAAAATGTTAAGAGAAATGTATCGAGTGACTCGAACCAGAGAAATAAACAATCGACCTTACGTGCTTACCCAAATAGTAATACTGCTAATAATGATTATTTTGCTAATAAAAAATGCTACTTTTGTTCTAATTATGGGCACATAAGTGCTCAATGTAAAGTTAAATTTAAAAAAGAACAAAATAATAGTAATGATAAAAGTGCGAATAATTGTATTGTAAACCAGGCATATGCTAAGATAGAAAAGATTATAAAGATTAATGATATTTCTAGGCCAGCTGTAATCGATACTGGCTCCGAGATTACACTGATTAGAGTGAAACTTATCATAAAGATTTAGGGTCACCACATTTAAGAGATAGTAAAATGTTTATTAAAGGTATAGGAAAAAACACGGTAAAATGTAAAGGATATTTTATAGCAGATATAGCTATTGATGACATTTCTTTTAAAACTAATGTTTTTGTTGTAGAAGATTTACAATATTCTGCTATTATTGGTATGGATGTATTGTCCAATTTAAAGTTTAATTTTTCGAAAGGAGAAATTGAATTTAATTGTGTAAATGTAATTGATTTGGTTCAAGATAATGAAAAATATTGTGTTTCTAGAAATGTTATATCCCCTTTTGAAATGTCAGAAGTGCGTAATGTAAAAACAACAAAACCGAAAGATGTTTCCTCCGGTCAAAATGACGATTCATCTTTCGACCCGAAGATTTTTAATTATTTAATGGTTGATATAATTGATGACTCTAGAGAAAGTATTTTAGATACTAGCCATATATTAAATGCTAATGTACGTGAACAATTGATTCGCATGATTACAGGGTACACTCCACGTAAAATACAAAGCACGGATGTAAAAATGAAAATAATTTTAAACGATGAAATACCGATATGTCAAAGAGCTAGGCGCCTCCCCATAACAGAACAAGCTATTGTAGAGAAACAAATTCAAGAATGGCTTGAACAAAAAATTATAAAACCTAGTTGTTCAGATTTCGCATCGCCAATTGTACTAAGTAAGAAAAAAGATGGAAGTACTAGAATTTGTGTAGATTTCCGTAGGCTCAATAGGAAAGTCGTTAAAGACAGGTTCCCGTTGCCTCTTATTGAAGATGTAATCGATAAGTTGGAAGATTCATGTGTATTTACGACACTAGACTTAAAAAATGGTTTTTTTCATGTTGATATTGAAAAAGATAGTACGAAATATACATCATTTGTAACTCACGAGGGACAATACGAGTTTTTAAAAGCACCATTTGGGTTGTGTACAAGTCCATCAGTATTTGAGAGATATATTTTTCATATATTCAGAGACTTACTTAGGGATAAAACCGTAATAATTTATGTTGATGATCTGATAATACCATCAAAAAATGAAGAGGAAGGGCTACGTAAACTTCAATTAGTATTAGAAACAGCTGCTAACTACGGATTAAACTTAAATTTCAAGAAATGCCAATTTTTAAAACGCAAGATAGAATTTTTGGGGTACTTAATTGAAAACGGTACTATTAAGCCTTCGCCATCAAAAACTCTGGCCGTAGAAAATTTTCCCACCCCTAAAAACATTAAACAAGTTCAAAGCTTTTTAGGTCTAACAGGGTATTTTCGAAAATTTATTAAAGATTATTCCAAAATCGCGAAACCATTGAGTGATCTCCTTAGAGAAAATAACGAATTCCAGTTTGGCCATGAACAAAAGAAAGCTTTTCAGGATTTAAAGAAAATACTGAGTTGTGAACCAGTACTTCATATTTTTAAACAAGGGCCTAAATTAGAATTGCACACGGATGCTAGCAGTATCGGGTTTGGTGCAGTATTATTACAATTAGGAGATGATGAGAAAATGCATCCAATCCAGTACATGAGCAAGAAAACTAATGCGCAACAGGAAAAGTATCCTAGTTATGAATTAGAAATTTTAGCAGTGATTGAGGCTTTGAAAAAATTCAGAAATTATTTACTAGGAACAAAATTTAAGATAATCACAGATTGTTCGGCATTTCAGCAGACTATGTCTAAAAAAGACTTATCGCCTAAAATAGCTCGTTGGGCATTACTTTTAGAGGAATTTGACTATGAAATAATTCATAGACCCGCTTCACAAATGAAACATGTAGATGCTTTAAGCAGAAATGTAAATGTTGTCGACACTCAATCCTTAGATGACGAGGTAACACATAAAATAGCAAATTCTCAAAACGATGACGAAAATATACGAGTAATAAAAGAATTAATGGAAAATGGGAAAGAAGACAATTATTTAGTCAAAAACGATGTACTGTACAGGTATGATGCGGGTAGAGAATTGTTAGTTGTACCAGAAAATATGCAGTCAGAAATAATAAGACAAATACATCAAAAAGGACATTTTGCTTCAGCGAAGACAGAAGAAATAGTGAAAAGAGATTTTTACATTCCAGGTGCGAGAAAAAAAATAGAAAATGTTATAGCCAATTGCGTGAAATGTATTCTATGCAATAAGAAAAGTGGAAAACCTGAAGGATATTTGAATCCTATTCCGAAGGAAAATGTACCGCTAGGCACCTATCATATTGATTTTATTGGACCGTTACCGTCTACCAATAAAAAATATCAGCATATTTTCACTGTGATTGACGGATTTACAAAATTTGCTTGGCTATATCCGGTCAAAACCACGAGTGCAGAAGAAGCTTTAGATAAGCTGAAACTTCAACAAACAACCTTCGGAAACCCATCGCGAATTATAACAGACAAAGGAAGTGCATTTCGATCTAATGAATTCGAAGAATATTGCCATGCGGAAAACATCGAGCATGTTCCAATTACAACAGGAGTGCCAAGAGGAAATGGGCAAATCGAACGTTTGCACAGGACTCTAATACCCGTCTTGTCCAAGTTATCCATTGAAGATCCCACTAAATGGTACAAGAATGTCAGTACTGTACAAAGAATATTGAACAGCACGACGACAAGGAGTACAAAGTTAACACCTTTTCAGCTACTAACAGGAGTTAAAATGAAAAACAAAGAGGATCTGATCGTCAAAAGTCTTTTAGAAGAGGAGTACAGAAAAAGGTTCATGGAAGACAGGGAAGAATTAAGAGACTATGCTAAACAACAAATCGAGAAAATTCAGGAGGAGAATAAAAAACAATATGATAAAAAGCGCAAGAGAGCACATAAGTATCATATAGGGGACCTAGTTGCCATCCAACGTACCCAGTTTGGATCAGGTCTCAAACTAAGAATTAAATATTTTGGTCCCTATAAGGTGACAAAAGTTAAGGCAAATGATAGATACGATGTTCAAAAAGTTGGTCAGCATGAAGGACCAAATATAACGTCAACTGCCGCAGACATGATGAAAACCTGGACGATGTCCAAGTAGACAGAGAAAAAAAAAACATTTTATTGTGTATATATATTGTTTTCCATATTTTAGAATCTCTCTGTCGCTTGTTTTTTTTTCTTTTTTGTATTTTTCAGATCCTTGGTGGACAGACTTGATGAGTCCCAGACTTGCAACTTCGAGGTCGAAGCTGGCGCAGGATAGCCGAATTATGTGGAAGTAATGAACAGAGAGAGAAGAAAAGTAATAAAATTAATTACCCCAGGTGCAAGCGAAACAGATTGCACCATTCAGGAGACAGCCGGTCTGGCTACGATGATGAAACAGAACTCTTTTTTTTTTTTGTTCTTTTACTTGGTTTGACTTTTCTATGTGAAAAAGAAGTTTCTAAGTGAACATGGAGTTATGATTTAGCTATGTAAGCATTAAGATACCTGCCTAAGTGGCTCTGATTACTTTACGATCTAATTGATCTAAAATGAGTCCTAAGTGGACACGTAATAGTTTTTTGGACCTATGTGGTCAAATCTTGTAAATATGTAAATATTAATTTATTTTTTATTAAACTTTAATTAATGTAAGAATAACTCTCACTGCTCTTTCTAGTCTCTCACTACATATATATATATATATATATAATTACTAAAAATATTTACTGGCTGTAGGAGATTGGTGTGTGTTAATTGATATATGATAACCTTCAGTTATTTTTCATATTTTTTAATCGACGACACAGTACAAAACAACACACACTACACATATTTAACGTAAAAGATAGAAGGGGACAAAGCCCGCAGTTATAATGTGGGGATAAACCCGCTTATACATACTTTTGGGGATAAAACCAACGGTTACAAAATGGGGATACACCCGCTAGGCAATCCGACTTCTATATCAGTCGAAAGCCAAACAACAACTGAATTCTTGATATGGTCACATGCAGTGTTGCCAGACTGAATTTTGATTTTTACCCTCCGACACCTATAAAATTACCCGCAAGACAAGCGTGGATTGATAGCGCCATCTAGTGAAGAAAATATGTACTTTTTTACAAGTAGAAGGGTATGAACTCTTCCTCGTTCGCGAAAAACATTATAAATACGTATTACCGGTATTACCACTACAAAGTTTTCTTTAATATTTTTCTTTTCAAAAAAATTACCCACTGCAAATAATTTATTAAAATTATTTTCTATGATGAATGCAGAGAATTTTCGTAAAAGAAAAAGTTTACCACTAAATATCCAAAGAAAGTTAATTTTATACTCGACTAATACATCATACAGGCTTCTTTTTATTTGTTAGAAACGAAAATACATATATATGAAAAGATAAAAATAATTAAGATTTTAAATTATTAGTTTAATATTAAGTGATAACTTAATATCTCAGAATAAATTTTAAATTTAAGAACAACTTTATGGGAAATCTGTTTTAGACAGAGTCCAGGTAAAAATAGTTTTACAACAAAACACATCGTAGCGCGGGAATTAGATTTAAGAACAAGTTTTAGAATAAAGATTATGCAATGACTTATTATTGTAAATAAATATTTTTAATTCTATAATGATTTGCAAAAAATAATTCGCAATATATATATATATATATATATATATATATATATATATATATGAAAAGATAAAAAGAATTAAGATTTTAAATTATTATTTAAATTAAGTGACATACTTAATGAACGTGAAAACTTAATACCTCAGAATAACTTTTAAATTTAAGAACAACTTTATGGGAAATCTATTTTAGAGCGCAGGTAAAATTAATTTTCTAACAAAACACGTCGTAGCGCGGGAATCAGATTTAAGAACAAGTTTTAGAATTAAGATTATGCAATGGCTTACTATTGTAAATAAATATTTTTATTTCTATAATGATTTGTAAAAAATAATTCGCATTTGCCCATTTATACGAAATTTCGTTCTATACTTTCTTGTTAAAAATTTAGGGAAAAAAAAAAAAAAAAAACGAGGTGGTAACACCATTTGTTGAGCGATTTATATTGGAAGCTGACAGACACTAATTCATGTCAGAGTTATCAATCTATATATCAATTTGTATGAAATTCTGTGCATTAATTCATGAGATACAGCAGTTTCCAGAAAAGTTTGTCATAAACACAGACATTTAAAAAAAAAATGGTCAAATCGTGCTCAAGAGCTCTCAAAACGTGTAAATCAATCAAAAACCAAAAATCAAAATGTTTTACGAAACAAATACTTTCTTATAATGAATATAAAAGAAAGTAAAAATGGCAAACGATTTTTTATTTATTTTTTAAGTTTTTGACTAAAAATCAAATTAAAATAATCAGTTTATAAATAATTTTCTTATATCCATGTATGTGTGTAGTGTGTGCCAGATTACTAGCGAGCATATGTGTATGCCCATGTCAATTATTTTAGCATTAAAAAATTATTTAAGTCAATATTTAACATTAATATATTTGCAGATAACACGATTGAGAAACATTGTATCAACATGCAGTGGCGGATCCAGAACTTAACTTTTGCAGGGGGGGGGGGGGGGCTAAGATTTTTCAAGATGCAATTGTACTATTCATTTGGGAATGTCAGTACTTTGGGGGGGGTTCAGCCCCTAGCTCCCCCCCCCCCATAAATCCGCCACTGCCAACATGCACATGATAAAATCGAATACAGATTTTCAACTTGGAAATTTTCGAAAAAAGAAATCTTGAATAGATTGATCTTTATTCTTTGTAATCTTATTTTTAAAGGTAGGAAAATCTCTAGGGTTTTCCAATGGACGACTAGAACAAGGTGAAGCTTCCACTGTTTGTGGAGGAAAATTGTGCTATGATTGGATATATTCCATTATTTGTGGGCTAAATTAGAACATTGGTAGCCTTAAGCTAAATTAAATGAAAGAAAATCGTCATCATTACGTCGAGTGGCGTCAGAAAGTCGCGTCGTCAAAACAGCGTTCGGGTCTCCGGTCGGGTGGGTGATAGTCATGGCCATGAGACCGGGAAAACTATGGTTACTCCTTCTCCTTAACAATTCCTGAGAAAAATTACACAAACTGTAAATAATTGACTCTTCATCATATAATTTAAAAAATACCCGAAATACCCTCATGTCAAAATTACCCTCAAAAATACCCGCGGCTCTTCAAAATACCCGATTTTCGGGTAATTACCCGCAATCTGGCAACACTGGTCACATGACCACGAAAGCCCCGCGGTGCTCGTTCGACATGCGCAGATGTCCGAACACTGGCTACTTAGTATTTTTCAAGCTGTTGTGAGCTCAGATATATATTCATATATATATATATATATATATATATATAAATTAGATTACAAACAGCCTACTATTTAAAGAGTTAAAAACTTTATTAATTCATTTATTTTTATTTTCTAAAAATATAGATAACTGAAATCATAAAATATTCGCAAAATTCAGCTATCATTGATGCAAAGAATAATAATAAACAATATTCCTTAAAAAAAAAAAAAAAAAAAAAAAAAAAAACATACCAAAAAGAAAAATATGAAAAATATAAGGTATTAAGGTTTTAAATACATAACTTTGTACTTGTCTTTCTTTCTTTCTTTCTTTCTTTTTTTTTTTTAATTCAAAATTGTTAAGGATTTAACAGGAAAAAAAAAATCAGTTCGCATCTGACATTGTTTACAGATTAGTTAACATTGGCGAACACTGTCAAAAATTTCGCCAACAACCCTAGTAAATTTCATAACCAAACAATTCTTTTAATCCTTTCAAAAATGCAATTTTTTTTAATTAAATCTGTAAATGGTCGTTTAAATGTTTTTCAGAATCTTAATATAAATCTTAAAAATAAAGTTTTTTTCAATTATTATTATTATCAAATAGGTAACATTTCAGCTTTTGAGCCTCGGAACCCATCCATCTCTTCTACAATTTTAAATCCATTTTTCTCCTTTTTGCTTCATCAGTTGAAAACTTAAAGAATCAAAATTTGTCACGAGAATGATCTGTGCAATTAACGGCTGCACAATAGCCCATATTTCACATAAACAATTATCTGAAAATACGTTTAAAAACAATCACGCGCAATTCACACTCTACAGGAGAATGTAGTTATGGTAACCTTTGAGCGTAAGAATGGCGGATGCGTCAGCTCTATAGTAGTCTTAACCAAAGACTCACTGTGACGAGGCAGACGAAAAAGACAGGCTGCCGCACCGGACGATGAAAAAGAACGTCACGTGACCATCGGGGGCCCAAGAAAGATAACGCGTTTGCTAACCAAAAGCAGCAATGAATATATCATTTTCTTGCTTATGTTTTGCACTTATAAAATAAATATCAATTTAAAGTAAACTATTTGTATAAAATAAATCCCAATTAAAAATTTATTGATCTCAGAATCTTTTTAAAAGAAAAACATATTATTCAAATTATAAATTTATATGGAAAATTGAAATATTTTAAGAGTATAAATTGAATAATTACTGTGAAATTATGCATAAAAATATTTAGTAGCGATTTTCTTTAATATGCAAAAAATGCTTATGTATTATGCATCATTGAAAAAAAAAAAAAAAATTCATTCACTAAAATATTGTGCATGTGTTTCTGCCATTATATAATTCTTTTATGTGAATCGGGTTTATTATCAGAAAATAATAAACTAAATTGAAATCTTGTTGTCTACAATAAATAAATAAAATACAATAAATGAAAAAAATAAAAATAAAAAAGCTCTTTTTTAGATATAAAATATTTGTTACATAAAAATAATTTATAATTTCAAAAGTATGAGGTTAATTCAATTTCAAACTTTTCTTTAATACTTATGATAACCGGAATTTTACCTAATTATGAATATTCCATCGTGAATTGAATACTCACTTAAACATATATGCATGTTTTTTTTGTTTGTTTTTTTTTTTTGGGGGGGGGGGGCATTTAAGTATTATAAAATATTAGAATATCATTGTAAAATTCAAAAGAATAAAGAAAAAATATATAATTTTCAAATTAACTTTAAAATTGTCTTACAAATATAAGTTGATTTTACAATGTGTAATTTCATTTTTTAATAGTATTTCTATTTAATAATTGTGTCACTTAATCACACCACTAATTGCAATATAAAATTTTGTTGGGGAAAAAATAAAAAAAAAACTGCTTCCTACACATTTTAATAGTCCTGTTTACAATTATTTATTTCACATCTCTAAATCCTTCATAAATTATAAGAAATGCAGAATTTTACTTTTTTAAAAAATATATTTTTTAATTAGAATTTATTAAAAAATGCACTGTTTCGTTTTCTCTTTTATTATAATTATATAATATGATGATCGAAATTCTTTGATTATCTATGTATGATACATGATTTTAATTTCTTATTATATTATTACTTTTCTTGTGTATATGAAACAACATTCACTCAATCATTCTTGGATTCACACTCACTTTTAATATATCATGTAAAGATAGGAGATGGTTTCATAATTCATAAGTGGTACATGATTTTACTTTCTTGTTTTAAAGTAACATTCATTCAATCGCACTCTCATTCCAGTCCCTACAACGCGAATATTTTATATTTACATATAATATAAATATCCACATTAAAATTCTTCATTTTCATTTTCTATAATTACATTCCATAACATCTGAAAGTGTGATTATAATGTATGGTTTTGCTTTGTTATTTTTAAATAACCTTCATTCAGTCTTTCTCTCACTCCTATTGATATATAGTAATAAAGGCAAGTGTTCTATAATTTTAGATTAATGCATAATTTTAATTTATTGTCTTAGTGTTACCTTGGTTATTCAAAACACACAGATCAGATGTCATTAATATAGTAATAAGGAAAAAGTTGTAAGAAATTTTAGGAATATATGTAAAGTTTTGATTTTGGGTATATCCATTTCACAACTAATGCTTAGCATTATTAAATTTAATTTGATTATGCTATTGTAAACTACCTTCTTAACTGTTGAAATATAGTGTATGGTATATTATTATTATCAGGATTAAAATTCGGAACTTAATAATTCATAATTAAAAGTATATTCTCCTTATTTCCATCAGTTCTATTATCTTGCAAAAATATCAATGATTTAAACATTTGCAAAGTAAATTATGCTTAAAAAAAATTAAAAAAAAAAAAAAAATTGAAAATTAATATTACATGCATATTAAAATTAAATAATAAGACTTAATATAAAAACACAATATTAAAAGAAACAAATTCTACAAGCATTTATATATTTTTTAATTTTGCTGAGCTACTTTGTAAAATATGATATATATATATATAGATAGATAGATAGATAGATAGATAGATTGTTGGTATGCATTTATAAACTAGGTATTTTCTAAAATGTACTAGGACATAATAAAAATTAATTTTAATAAATAGAACAGATATTTTAAAATTAAGAATCTAATATATGGACGATTTGTATTAGAGAACTAAATATATTATGCTCATTATTTCAATAATAATAGTACTAATAATACTACAAGGTTATATATTTTTCCTACAAAAACTATTTCCGAAAATGAATATATATATATATATGTATATTTATTTATTTTAAAAGGTTAATAATGTACATATTAAATAATAAAGCTTAATATAAATGTAGGACTTCAGCAGGGGGGGGGGGGATCAGTAAGCATTTAATTATAGTTTTGTTCATTTGCTATATTTTTACTGCTATTACAATAATTTGAAAATATCTGGGGAGAATAAAAAAGTGCTATTATGTCGACATTGATTTGCATGTGCAGTGTACTAGTACTTAAAAAGATTACCACATATTTTAATAAAATAAAGTATTTTTTCCTTTTAAGAATTCAGAGCATGTCTTTGTAAACACACGCAATGTTTTAGTACGTTAATTTATTAATATGCAAGAAAAATTATAACCTGTAATTAACCTGTACAATAAATTAGAATTTTAACTTAATAAGCTGTATTAGTAGAATCCGAATATTTGTTTACAATAGCATAATAGAAAAAAAAAATCTAACATTACATAGCAATAGTAATGAAATGGAACTTACCCGATGAAATAAAACTTTAGATATATGCCGAAAGTTGAAATTTCCTACAACATTTTCATCTTTACTATCATATATCCAAGGGAAATTGATCACAAAAGGTTTTAGTAAATGTATGTTTTATGTTAACACTATATTTCTCAATTTTCAGACATTCTTTGTATTGCTAATTAAGGAAAAATAACTTAGTTTGTTAGTTTTCAGCCCTAGCACGTGCTCGTTATACTACTACAAACTACACTCAAGTCAAAAGAACAAAACGCGAAAGCAAAGAAAGGTAGGAAGGAAACGGACCCCCTTGGCCACGTGATTTTTGAGTGCGGTAGCCTAAGACTACTATATAACAGGCTGAATCATTTGCCGCCATTTGTACGTCAAGTAAGTCATTGCTAAACTTAAGATTACTATATAATAGTCTTATATTGTCTCATATAATAATCTTATATGGTAGTTCGTCACTGCCAAACCTAAGACTATTATATAATAGTCTTGTATAATGTCATATAATAGTGATATACATACAGTAGTCTTAGTTTTAGCAATGACGGACTTGACGTACAAATGGCGGCGAATGATTCAGCCTGTTATATAGTAGTCTTACGGTAGCCTTTCTTTTTCGTCTGCCTCGTCACTGTGAAATGTGACGTCATTAAAAAAATGAAAGTGGTTAAGGCTCCTATATATACGAGCTGGCGCATCCGACATTTTTTTGCCTTAGGGTTGCCGCATGTACCCAGCGTGATAAACAAACGGCATCCATTGTTTCTACCGTCTTGCTCGTAATTTTAGTGAAATAAACTGCAATATCGGAGGTTGTTCAGCAATAAACTGCTGTAAACACTCCAGAAAAGGATACAAAATGTTTAGGTTTCCTTCGGATAATGCAAGAAGGAGAAAATGGGCTGCGAATTGTCGTCCAGATTTTTGGATCCCGGGACCTAATGCACAGCTTTGCATAGTAAGTTTTATTGTTATTCACTTATACTTTTCTTTGCATTTCTGACATTTATAAAGTAAAAAATTAAAAAAAAAAGTATTATTTAAATCTAAATATGTATTTTAATAACCATAAATTATTTTAAGAAACGCTTTTTTACTGTGTGTTTGTAGAGTCTTGGCGACGTTTTTTTGGTTCGCCAAAGTTGTCTTGTTTCCGTGTCCTGATAGTATTAGGCCGTCGAAAAAACTTTCCAATTTTAATTGGTACGCTCTTTTTTTTTTCCCCTTTCAAATGTTATGAATTATTTAAGAAACAGAAACTGATTACTTGTGTTGCTTATCATTTTTGGTCGATTTTATTTTTAGATGAAAATTTCTTAAAACCACCAGTGAAGCGATAAAATCGCCAAGCGGAAATGCTGTCCTCTTACGAGGCAAAAAAATGGCGGTGATGCGCCGGCCTATTATTTATTTAAGGGGCTCTAAAAGTGGGCTCTGGTAGGCACATACAGTGATGCCAGATGGTCGAAAATTATTTCCCCAAACAGGTCTTCATATTTCCCCAAATCAGGGTTTTTTTCGAAAAAATCCCCAACTTGATTTCTACTAAAAAGGGAAAATAAAAATTAAAATAAAGGGGACTAATGTGCAAGTTGTACCTGACGGGACTAAAGTGAAAGTTGTACCTCACGGGACTAATGTGCAAGTTGCACCGAACGAACAAACTATTTCTTTCAACGAAAATGCCTACTAACCCTGGACGATAGGTCTAATATATCGTATCATATTATATATCGTATTTATCGTAATATAACTCAATATTTACTTCGCTTCCTTCTTCGACTCGTTTTAATACGCATTTTTTATATGCATGAGCAGCCCCCGAAAAACAAAAACATTAAATCATTAAATTCATTTTTTTACTTATTTTTATTTCATATTATTTCACGCGCACTTTTTATTTCCTAATTCAAAATTATTAAAAAAAAACTTTTCCGATATCGCTTGTAACGATACTGATTATTATTAATTTTCTTTTCTTTTTCTTTCAATAATAATAATAATAATAATAATAATAAAAGATTTTGATGAAATTCTGGCAAAAGCAGAATTTAGTTTAGGACGGAGGACTATTATTTTTTTTCTTTCTTTCTTTCTTTCTTTCTTTCTTTTTTCAAATTATAACATCGCTTTCAAATTATTCAATTATATTTTTGATAAATTTTAGATTTCGGCAAATGTCCAACTATCGAAATCGACAACGCAAAAAACCCAGATTGAGACTAATAGGCCCTCAGTCCTAAAAAAATATATATCAAGCAGATTTAAGCTCAGACTTTTCCCCAAATGAAGGTAATTTTTGAAAAAAATCCCCAAATACAAAAATGTATTATAATCCCCTCTAATCTGTTGGTGCAGTTGGCAACACACGGAGAGGCAAGTGTAGAAGTTAAAAATCGAACACAACTTATTATTATTAAGAACAGAAAAATTAATAAATTAATATAAAATAAAGCTATAATATATTGTATATGTGTAAAATTATAGACAGAAACTAGAAAGAAAGCAGTGTTGCCCATTCAAAGTTTGCGATGTTCCACTCAAAACTCGAAATGTCCCTACACTGATGATAAAAGTCCCTGCTTTAGTGAATAATCATGAAAAATTAGGAAAAATAACATAATCCATGCGTAATTCGTTGAAATTTCTTACAAAATTACCAAAAACTCCCTATGAATTTAAAATTTGTCCCTGCATCATGAAAGAAGCTATTGAAAGTTCCTAGTCATAGGGATAAATCATTACGTTGCCAACATTGACAGAAAATTGAATGGTTGAACTCCCCAGATTTGCCCCAAAAATTTTAGAATTCCCAAAAATGTCCCCCACAAACATTTGGTACCCAAAATTGTCCCCAGAAGCCTCAAAATTCCCCAAAATGGGGACAAAATCCCCAATCTGGCATCACTGGGCACATAACAGTTTTTCTTTCTTTTTTTATTAGCCGGCTAGCGCTGGCGATTTTCGTGCTACAGGTACCGTTCCAACGCTATTTATGTTTTTTTTGCTTTGGAGATTCTATTTCAATAAAAAACTAGTATGTTGTGGCCACCACAAGACTTTCTTCTATATTTACCTATACATATTCAATCAGTAACAATATTTAAAAAAAAAAAAAAAAAAAAAGTACGATTTTTTTTTTCCTAAGTTTTTTTTTTTTTTTTTTTTCTTTTTTTTTTTTTTTTTTGTTAAAAGTGAAAAAAATCGATAACTTTGTTTTAAATTATCACAGATTTATAGTTCAACCATTCGTTTTAAAGGTATTGACGAGACCTTTCGAAAGATACCCATCTTGAAAATTTATCCCCCACGGGGGGGGTGCTTCCCCCCCAGGGGGAAGCAATGCCCCCCCATGCAGAAAAATTTTTTCCTAGTTACATACTACTATTATCAATAATTCATATTAATTTTACAATCACAAGTTTAAAAGAACTCTAATTATGCATATTTATACGAATTTTTGTCCTATGCTGCCATGTTAAAAATTTAGATAAAATGCTATCACAGCGCCACCTGTTGAGCTATTGATCCCCAAACATAATCAGCACCAGTTTATGTCGGGGACCAACTAAATACCAAGTTTTGTTAAATTTCGTTAAAAAAAAAAAAAAAAAATTGCGATATTTTTCTAAGTTTTTTTTTTGTTAAAAGTTAAAAAAATCGATAACTTTGGTTTAAATTATCACAGATTTATCGTTCAACCATTCGTTTTAAAGGTATTGACGAGATCTTTCGAAAGATACCCATCTTGAAAGTTTGCCCCCCCGGGTGGGAACTTCCCCCCCCGGTGGGGGGGCAACCGATGCCCCCACATGCACAAAAATTTTTTCCTAGTTAACTACTACTATTATCAACCTGATCTTTCGAAAGATACCCAATGTGAAAATTTACCCCCCCTGGGGGGTATTTCCCCCCTAGGGGGGTAAGCGATGCCCCCCCATGCAAAAAATTTTTTTCCTAGTTACATACTACTATTATCAATAATTCATATTAATATTACAATCACAAGTTTAAAACAACTCTAATTATGCACATTTATACGAATTTTTGTCCTATGCTGCCATGTTAAAAATTTAGATAAAATGCTATCACAGCGCCACCTGTTGAGCTATTGATCCCCAAACATAATCAGCACCAGCTTATGTCGGGGACCAACTAAATACCAAGTTTGGTTAAATTTCGTTAAAAAAAAAAAAAAAAAAATTGCGATATTTTTCTAAGTTTTTTTTGTTAAAAGTTAAAAAAATCGATAACTTTGGTTTAAATTATCACAGATTTATCGTTCAACCATTCGTTTTAAAGGTATTGACGAGATCTTTCGAAAGATACCCATCTTGAAACTTTGCCCCCCCCGGGTGGGAACTTCCCCCCCCGGTGGGGGGGCAACCGATGCCCCCACATGCACAAAAATTTTTTCCAAGTTAACTATTACTATTATCAACGAGACCTTTCGAAAGATACCCATCTTGAAAATTTACTTCCCCGGGGGGGGGGAACCGATGCCCCCCCCATGCACAAAATTTTTTTCCTAGCTAACTACTACTATTATCAATAATTCATATTAATTTTACAATCACAAGTGTAAAATAACTCTCTTTATGCCCATTTATACGGAATTTTGTCCTATGCTGCCATGTTAAAAATTTGCATAAAATGCGATCACAACGCCACCTATTGAGCGATTGATCCCAAAATCTAATCAGCACCAGTTTATGTCAGGGTGCAACTAAATACCAAGTTTGGTTAAATTTCATTCATTGGTTCGTGAGATACAGCGTCCACAAAAAAATGATACAGACAGACAGACATTTTCTAAAAACTATTAATTCGTGTTCTCCATATCCCAAAACATGTAAATCCATCAAAAAGTGGACTTCGAAAATTTTCGCGAATCCAATACTTTCTCTATATTACATATAGAAGAAAGTAAAAAAGTAGGTGTTGCCATTTGAAATTTTGTCACTGTAACCGTAACTGTTAGAGTTTAACTGTTGTTTTCTATATAATTCTTGAGCGCATACCTCAAAATACCCTGCACCAAAATTTGATTCAGTTACTGTGAACGGTATGACAGCTATGGTCTCATATATCGGGATAGTTTTTTTTTTTTTTTTTTTTTTTTTTTTTTTGTAATCATCTGTATATAAATTAAAAATAAAGGAATAGTAAACATACATAGTTTTAACTATTTTATTGAAATAAATAACATTACACATTGCAGCAACTCAGTACTGTGTAAACTTTATTTTTATGCTGAAGTCAAACTAATGATAAAGTTTTGACTTTAAGATATTTGTATTTTCCTCATTTGGCAACGAAGTTCAAAGTTTTTAAACAAAGTAAGCATTGAAAACAAAGTAAATGCAATTCAAGTCTTACCAGATAGAAACAGTAAATGCAAAAGATAAAATTCTCTAAATGTTTATATATATATATACACACTAAACGACAAAAAAAAAGCCGCACTTGGATATTTTACTTTTCCCTTATTGCAACCGCCGATTTTATCATTAAAAAGCAAATTTTTGAACAGATTTTATTACGTCGCCCTCCACGTACACTTTAGGATTGAGCCCAGTGTTAAAAATAAAATGCAACTGTCAGGAAAATTATAATTTCAGAAAGTATTTCAAAAATGGCAAGTATAAGACATTTAACTATGCCACAAAAAGTATTAATTTTAAAACGAAAGTCAAAATAATTACAAGATAAAAAGATCTTTTTATATACCATGTTTTTAAATTTTCTGTTCAATCATATAAACGCTACCGAAGGCAGCGGGAACCCGGAGCAATCGGATAAATTTAAAAAAAAAATCATTGCTCTCGTGTTTTGAGCTATTATAAAAGTTTCAAATGTCTAGCTAGTTGGGAAGTTAGTGAAAAATCGATTGCAATCTTTGTACTGATAACGCTGCCGAAGGCAGCAGGAACCCGAAACATTTGGTTACAAATATTTTAAAAATGCATTTTCACCGTATTCTGAACTATTCTGAAAGTTTCTAATGTCTAGCTAGTCAGGAAGTTAGTTAAATAAATTTTCTGTTGAATCATATAAACGCTGCTGAAGGCAGTAGGGACCTGAAACAGTTGACTAAAGCTATAAAAAAAAGTATTGTCACTCTGAGCTATCCTGAAAGTTTCAAATGTCTAGCTAGTCGAGAAGTTAGGGAAAAATCGATTGCAATCTTTGTACTGATAACGCTGTCGAAGGCAGCAGGAACCCGAAACATTTGGCTAAAGGTATTAAAAAAATGCATTTTAACCGTATTCTGAACTATTCTGAAAGTTTCAAATGTCTAGCTAGTCGGGAAGTTTGTTAAATAAATTTTCGTTCGAATCATATAAACGCTGCCGAAGGCAGTAGGGACCTGAAACAGTTGACTAAATGTATAAAAAAAATGTATTGTCACTGTATTCTGAGCTATCCTGAAGTTTTCAAATGTCTAGCTAGTCGAGAAGTTAGTGAAAAATCGATTACAAGCTTTGTACTGGTAACGCTGCCGAAGGCAGCAGGAACCCGGAGTAGTTGGTTAAAAATATTTAAAAAATGCATTTTCACTGTGTTCTGAACTATTCTGAAAGTTTCCAATGTCTAGCTAGTCGGGAAGTTAGTTAAATAAATTTTCTGTTGAATCATATAAACGCTGCCGAAGGCAGTGGGGACCTGAAACAGTTGACTAAAAGTATTAAAAAAATGTATTGTCACCGTGTTTTGAGCTATCCTGAAAGTTTCAAATGTCTAGCTAGTCGGAAAGTTAGGAAAAAATCGATTGCAACCTTTGTACTGATAACGCTGCTGAAGGCAGCGAGAACCCGAAACAGTTGGCTAAAGGTATTAAAAATATGCATTTTAACCTTATTCTGAACTATTCTGAAAGTTTCAAATGTCTAGCTAGTCGGGAATAAGTTAGTTAAATAAATTCTCTGCCGAATCATATAAACGCTGCCGAAGGCAGCGGAACATGAAGCAGTTGACTAAAATTATTAGAAAAATGTATTGTCACCGTGTTGTGAGCTGTCCTGAAAATTTCAAATATCTAGCTAGTCGGGAAGTTAGTTAAAAATCGATTGCAAGATTTGTCCCTGACAAATACACAAGAATCGAAGTTAATAAAAACATGGTAAAATATTTTAATACGTGAGATGACAAATTAATTTCTTTAAAATCAGTGCGGGAACAATTAAACAAAGTGTGTTAAAAACCAGAAGATCTGCAAAAAAAAAAAAAAAAAAAAAGTTATTACCAAGGAAAAGAATTAAAAAAAAAAAACAAGACTTCAGTTGACCAAAAATTTAAAAAAATTATCAGTTAATTATTAGGCCGAACTGGTTTTCTCTGATGAGTCAAGTTTATTTTATTTCGGGCTGACAAAAAAAAAAAAAAAAAAAAAAACTACTAGTAAGATGATAAAAATATGGTCGAATCATTGAAAATTGCATTCATAAAACAGTGACACATTCTCCGTACATTATGGTCGGAAATGCATAAATTTTCAATGAGTCGGGCAAATTTTTATACTCAAGGGATCAATTAACTCGAAATAAAACGCGGCCATTATGAAAGCGGCACCTGACCGACTATTTTGAAGGTATCTCAGACTTTCCTGCAAATAGAATTTCAAGATGATATTGCACCATACTAAAGGGCGTCTGTGGTGCGTTTATTTGATTTAAATTGTTAAAACTACCTATCCTACCTCATGAGCACCTATAATTTTGTAAGCAATGATATCTTTTTTAAATTTAAATCCCACAAAAAATATCGTAGAATTTCCTTTTCATCAGACTTGGAAATAGCCCTAATCTCAATCCGCTCGAAAATGTTTAGTCTATAAAAAAGGGCGGAAAAGGGGTGAGAATTAAAAAATTGCAGCCTACAACTCTGCAAGGACTAGAAAAAATTATTTATGATATTTGGCACAGAGAAATTTTTTATATTTATATTAAAACACTGTATAATACTATGCCATTACGCATTAAAGCAGTAATTCCATATAAAGGTGGAATAACTCAATGCAGAATACATATTTTTATTAAAAATTGCTTAGATCTAACAAACAAATAGTCTTATTTCATGTATTAAAATATAACTTGTTTATATCATATAATAAATCATAATACAGTATATAATAAAGTATATGTTTATTATATTACGTTTATAAAGAATGTTTTATATAGATTTTTAATAATTACTTCGTAGAGTGTAATAAAGTAAATTATTAAATCAAAAATGTCCATATGTATCATTTCATCTCTTTGATATTATGCAAACATGACAGTTTTATTTGTTTCAACCATTAGTTTTGAAGTTATTACAAATGAAAAAGGTATAAGTCAATTTTTCTGCAGGGCGGCTTTTTTTTTTTTTTTTTTTGTTTGTCGCTTAGTGTATATATACAGGGTGATCAATTTAAAAGAGTACCTTTTGGTTTTTCTTATTACCCTTAAATATGACGGATGTGGCAACTATTCTAACACTGAACTTTATTTAAGGTGGGAGACATTTTCCAACACTGTTGGACTGTTACAACTTTATTTGTGAGATAAAACAGAAATGGAGACGCACAATTTTTTTTAATCCTGTAATAATTTTATATTTGAAAAACAAAATTTAGCTATAATTTTTAACATTATCATTATCCCACTGAGCTTAAGAACAACTGGAGGAAATGCTAAACTAGTTTTCACGTGCTGTTTTTGGAAGATTCCTCTTCCTTCCTACAGTTTCGTTTTCTAAGCAATGTACCGAAGAAAGCATTCGATACCTTTATAATTCAACGTAAAATTGTGTGTTCGTACAACCATATGCAGAACATATGGTATTATAACTTTTAATTTTATTGTTTTGAAGAGTATAATAGTAATGGACGACCCGACAAATGTTGCCTGCCGTACAAGGTTTGACTTCGTACGGCAAACGATAGCAGACGAATTCTTGAAAAACCGGCACGCACGAATATTGTGTAACGGTATTAGAACCATTTTCTCCAGTTATGTTCTTCAGCTCAGGGGCTTTTCCGAAGAAACCTGCAAACATCGATGAATTAAAACAGATCACATTTGAAGAAATCTCATCAATAACACCAACAATGCTGCGAAGTGTGTCAAACAGGCCCGGACTGGCCAGGTCGGCTGGTCGGCGATTGCCGAGGGCCCCCGACGCAAGGGGGCCCCAGAAAACCCCTTAAACATACTACTTTATAATTAGTTACATGAGAGTAATTCGACAATTTATTTTTCTATAATTTTACGGATTTACAATCAATTTTGACTCATCGCGTGTTATGTGCAGTGCTCTTAAACCCTTTGCGGCGCAAGACAATTTGAAACATTTAAATTATACTGCCACAGGAATTCATGAACTAAATTAAACTAAAAGAAATTTTAAGGTTTAAAAACCGGCCTTTTCTGATATGTTATAAACGTGAATTTTTGCTAAAAAATTTCCGGGATTAATTTTTGCAGCTGGATCTTAAATTTTGCATCCTCGCAGCGAGGACAGCGCGCGTTAAGGGGTTAATTTCAGGCAAGTTCGCGACCAAATAACTTAAATGCGAACAAGTATTGAAGCTTTGTGATGAAAACCGTGTCTTTCTTGATTGTTTTTATCTAGAATGCGTGCACAAGTGAAATCGAGAATGTTTCATTCATGGAGCCCGCTGCTTCAAGCTTCATCCTGCATGTTTGTTCTCCTATCTTAAATAGCCACGAAAATTTAAATATAGCGTCTAGATTACGATAATTACATCTCTTTGGAGCTGCAATTTTTGTTCGAACCTAATATAACTTCTTTGTCGCAACGCTCACTCTATAAGTCTCGTAGTAAGGTTATATTTAAAGCAGTGTCAGAGTTGTGTCAACATGTTCTGAGTCGCAAAGTCGGCCTTTGAGGGACGACAATGATACTTTAAATACAAGCAACTCGAACTTGTTTATTAGCTCATAAGTTCAAAGAAAACAATTCTATAATTAAATTCTATAAAATTAATTTTTAAACTTAGAAGTTCTTAATTTTAGAGGAAAATTAGAGATTTTATATAGAAAAAATACTTAAGTGCCTTCCACATACTTGGTAAACCATTTGAGCAAAGCCTTTATTTTTGTTTCTTCCTGTGCTTCGTTTTTGCCTTAAATTCATTATAATAAAAGTACAAATCAACAAATCAAGTGACTATCATCAACGCTTCACTTTTCATATGCCTAGTGGTCATTCTCAGGGACGGAACAGTGGCGCAGAACTCATACCACTATTAATGTAACAAAATTTTCTACTTCTTAAATAGTGTAGGTAGAGAAATTTCTTAAACAAATACCGGTATGAGTTCTGTTTTTTTTTTTCTATTGTTTTAGAATATAATGTAAAAAGTTAAGGTATTACACTAAGTTTTCATTTAACTACCGGAAAAAAAACAGTAGCAAAACAATTCTATTATGTAATTTTCTAATATCAGTTTTTTAAATAAGAGGTTCTTAATTTCTGTTGAAAATTAAATATTTATTTAAAAACTAGCTGAACCCGGCCACGTGCTGCTATGGTTTTAGTAGGCTTTATTCGTTTCGCTATTCACTGGTCATTATATTTAAATGATCTTACAATTTCATATCAGTTATCAGTATTAAAATAACACATACGCAAAAAGAAAAAGAAAGAAAAAAAAAAACATTGAAATCGGTCAAAGCTTCAATTTGGATTCCCGTGTTCCTTAGCAGCAGCTTTCACGCCCACACAATGCTGATCAACAGCCGTTTTTTTCCTAAAATTCTATATGAAACAGAATTTAATTTAGTACGACAACTTTTTAATGTTTCTTAAAATCTTTTCAAAAAAAGCATGCAGTAATTGTTTCGCTCTTTAGCAATGGTTATTATATATGTTTCTTAAAAATTTTTTGGTTAATCTTTAGTATAAGACACCTCACTCCCCCCCCCCCCCCCCTAGCGACTTTTAAACTTTCGTTGTCATTTTGTTGATGAATTAAGGAGGCTGTTGCAATTGCGAAAGTAAAGATCTTGGCGAGAATTTCTTAGTTCATTATATTTGTGCCAAGGTTTTTCAGAGTCATTTTCCTTTTTGTTATAAAATATATTTAACAATTTGTATCAACTAAATCTCAATTAAAGAAGACTTTTTATTCCCCAATATGCTTGGTGATTTATTACCGTTGTGTCCCTTTTTATAACTATTTAGGTATTACTGTAAGATTTAGATTATTATGGTTTCTTCAACAATGTGATTTGGTTGTCTAATTATAAAAATATTTCACAATCTCAAAACTGGGTCAGATTATAGAACATATAGTGTAAGCACCTCCTAAGAAGCGATTTTACAAAATTCGTTCCTGAAGAGGGGCAAGGAGGGAAGAACGTGATTTCATAAAATCCTCTATATTTAAATGAAAAAACAGATATCAGTAAAATTTTTACTATAAAATATAGCTAACACAAACACCTAAAAACATATTTCTGGAATTTTAGAAATTTGACCCTCAAGGGAGAAGGGGCAAGACGAGATTTCACATAACCCTTCATATCTCAAATAAAAGAAAACAGATATATGTAAGATTTTTGCTTTAAAATAGAGAAAACACAAATATCTAAAATTAAATTTCTGGAATTTTAGAAATTCAGTCCCCAAAGATGGGAGCAGGAAGCAAAACGTAATTTCACATTTAAAAACGTGATTTCATATAATACTACATAACTCAAATAAACAAACAACAACAACAACATCAAAAACAGATATACGGGTCATTCTCTGAAAAGTGGGCATTTTTTTTTTTTTTTTTTTTTTTTTTTTTTTTTTTTAAGTAAAGAAGATAAAACCTTAGTCCAAATAAAATTGCTCCAATTTTTTTTTTTTTTTTTTTTTTTTTTTTTTGTACATGTACACATATGTTACAATTAATAAAAAAAATAATATAAACCAAACTGTATCTGATAATTTTTGATATAGCAATTACTTTTATTAATTAGAAAAATGAGGGAATGACTGTGAGGGAATGACAAATTTCTTCTAAAAACTACTTTATAAAAATATTATTAAGTTTATTTATATTTTCAAACACTAAATATTTATTAAAACATATTTTTATTAATATAATATCATAAAAAAGCAAATTTGATTTATTTTAGTTAACTTTATTATGAGTGAGTATAATAAAAATACTGTATTTCAATCTAACGTTTGAGAGCCTTATGCAACTCATTGTAAAAAGTTTCGAACAGAACACAACATGGCTTTTTACTTTGCTGCTATACAAATTAAGTTTGACTTATATAAAGCACGGGCTGCCATTAATGGAGTAAGTAGGGGTGTGATTATAGTTTGATGAGGGAATGATATCTAATACCAGGGACAACAATAAAGTGTGTTCTAATTTCTTTCATTGCATAATATATAAATGTAGTATAATGGATAAATATTTATTAAAGTATGTTTAATAAATTTTTAATTCAAATAATCCAAATATACATGCTTTAATACTATAGAAACCATTTTATTTACTTACATGTGGGAATGGGGACACAGTGAGGGAATGATATTTTGCATTTTAAAAATTATTTAAAAATTATATTTGAATTCCAATAACCAAAGAATAACAGTTTATATGTAAAACCAACTAATATTGATAGTTTAAACAGCGTTTTGTTTTTGTGCTTTTAAAAATATACCCTCAAATCTACTGGGACATGAAATGACCACTTTTCAGAGAATGACCCATACATGAAATTTCTGATTTAAAATATAGCAAGCAAAATACTTAAAACTCAATTTCTGGAATTTTATAAATTCAGTGCCTAAAAGGGAAAAAAATCTGATTTCCACCAACTGAATAAACACTGCCATGGCAATTTTGTGCAGGACTGGGTCACGAATTTTGTAGTGAATGTTGGTTCTAGAGAGTTGACACCCACTGAGGTACTAAGACGGGGTTTTGCAAAATTCCCCCTTTTCCCCTCCTGGGGGAAGGCGAGAAAAAAACCTGTTTACGAGTATAACTCGGCTCCAAATTACTTCATGATTAAAAAACAGCAGAAGAAGACTAGACTTGTGTACAAAAAGGAAAAATATATATCGATTTTCAAATTCTTGATTTTAAGTGTGAGGGGAAGAATTTCGCAAAATCCGGATTTTCCAATAAAACTCTACGAAAAATGGCACATAGAAGTAGAAAACAACTGTGTCTTCTGGAATATATTTCCAAAAACCCATTTTGGGTGATTTGCGATTTTTGATTTGGAGGGAGGGGATTTACAAGAGGGGCAAATTGCAGAGCCACTTTTTTGCATTAAATTTTTCCTGGGGAATCTGTGAGAGCTACTTTCCGAATTTTGGTGTGTATTGAATATTTTCATCAAATATTAACTGTGACGGGATTTTGCTAAATTTCCACATGGGAGTGGCGAGGGGGCAATAAAAAATTTCTAAGCATAATTCTGTTCCAAATTATCTCGGGACGACAGTTTTTGGTATGTTGGTTTGCTATGTGTACACAACACTCATTATAAAGGGATTTTGCGAACAGTTTCCCTTCCCTCCCTTTGGGGTCGGGAAAGCATAAACACGTTTCATGTTGTAACATTCATCTAAATTACCTCAGAAAGGCAATTTCTGAGTGTATGGATTACTTTTATGTGCCTAAAACACTCTAAAAATACATTTTGCGAAATATTCCCCTTCCTCTTTTGGCGGGGGTCGGGTGCATAAAACACATATCTAAGCGTAATTCTATTCCAAATTATCTCAGGAAGGTGATTTTTTTGTGCGTGTGTGCGTTCTTAAACCCCACTACAAAGAAATTATCTTACGAAATCTATATTTTGGTGTGTGGGTTGGTTATGTGAGTGTAACGCACATTTTAAAATGATTTTGTCAAATTTCTCCTTTCCTTTTTGCCAAGGGGGGGGGGGAGCAAAAAATATGTTTCCAAGTGTAACTTTATTTACAGTTATCTCAGGAAGTCTATTTTTTCCTTTCATGGGGTTGTACCATATGTACACAACACACATTATAGGGGGATTTTACAGAAGATCTCTTTTCACTGCTTGGGGCCTAGTGGGAAAAAAACATGTTTCGAATTGTAACTCTGCTTTAAATTACACTGCTCTGAAAAAAAAAAATATTTTTTTTCGAGATCTGATACCATTCTTGCAGATTATTGTGTAAAATTGATCTCCTGAATCCGAATATGACCACCATTTTTCCCAATCACCCACCGTTTTCTAGATACACTCCCTTCCTCATTTTTATCATTGTTTGGTAATTTTATACCCATCAGTTTGATCTGAAGAGAAACGATGATTATTTTAACCGTTAAAAGTCTTCTGACCTGAGGAGCTACAGAGGTAGAAAGTTCTAAAACACGAACATTTGTAGTAAGGAGGAAATTTGAGGACATTTGTGCCCAGAAAACAAAAGAAAATGAATAAAAACAATCAGTTTCTGTTTTTTTTTTTTCCCGCAATATTTCTTTTATTTTTTACATATTCCAGCTTCTAGTTTGCTATTTTCTTACTAAAACACCCCAAATAATAAAAATTATTGAGTGAATTTTTTTTTTCAAAATGTTGGTGAGTGGAGTAAAGTCTCAAAGCTCTCGCAAGATAGTTCGACTGATTCACTGTACGACGTTTGCTTTTAATAACTCCCACGTTAAATGTTTTGGACAGTGAAACATGAATAGTAAAATATCTCCTTTGACACGTGTTAAAGATCATCACACAAGATCACCGCCGGCGAGAACACCATAAAGTTCACTCTCATATCGCAAAACGTCTACTAAATGTAGATAACGACTGACGACTAGAATGATAAGAGCAATGACCTTTAACACGTATAAAAATGGGGGTCATATTCGGATTCAGGAGGTCATTTTACATAAGAATATGCTGAAATGGTGTCAGAGGCAATTTTCATGCCGAGCAGTGTTATCTAAGAAAGACGATTTTTTGGTGTATGTGTTGGTGATGTGTACCCAATGCACACTATAATGAAAGTTTGTGAAATTTTCCCCCTTTCTTGGGGGAGGGTAAAAACTGACTTTTAACTGATTTCAATATATTTTTATTATATTTTTTCATTTTATGAGGTTTTTAGTATCAATAAGCTGTATGTAATTTTGAGACTTCATTTAAATATAGCGGCCAGCGAAGCGGGCAAAGCCTGCTAGTTCCCTCTAAATTCTTCAGTAAGGGGCCCTCTTTTCCAGTTCTAGCCGAGGGCCCCCAAAGGAGCCAGTCCGGGCCTGGTGTCAAAAACCTGGTTCGCCACCATTTGCATTCAAAATGGTGGCGAACATTTCCTGTGAGAAATGATAATGTAAAAAAATTGAATTAAATTATGTTTTTCAAAAATAAAATTATTATAGGATTAATATATAGGTGCGTCTCCATTTCTGTTTTACCTCACAAATAAAGTTGTAACCTTCCGTGGTTGTAACAGTCCAACAGTGTTAAAAATTGTCTCACAAACTTAAACAAGGTTCAAACCATGGATTAATAGAAATTCTATTAATCCGTGGTTCAAACAATCATACTTCAATTTTAGAATAGTTGCCACCACGGAGTAATATTAATAGGAGTTGAAGGTCCAATGGGAGAAAGCTACGAAACTGTGATCTAAATTTTTGGTAAATATTGAGGGCGCCACTTGTCATTCCTCCCTACCTCGGCGCGGATATACTGTTGTTTTCAATAGAATTTTGCTGGAGTACATTTAAAATTTTTTATTTTAAACAATTTAATTTCTTTGTAAGTTCTTAAAACTGCATAATTCAGATGTTTCAAATAAATGCTTCGTTCCTAGTTGTAAAACAGGCTATGATAGTGATAAGAAAAAAAAAAAAAAAAAAAAAAGCCCTAAGAGAAAAATAAAGTCCGAGTTCGTGTTTTCTGCACCTAAAGTAAGTTTATTCTTTTTCTTTACAAAATTTCATCCATTCTCCTTCCTCCCAATTGTCTGTTTTAGCTAGCTTCGGTTCATAAGAATCGTAATTTTTTAAAAGTATTCTTTCAAAGTAAAATTAGTATAAAATGGCTCTTAAAAAAAACATGTTGGTTAGAATACTCTATTTAATGAAATTTGCTTTCAATCGAAATTTTTTCAGCTTGATATTATTTTTAAAAAAATAATTAAAACGAGACATTTCCCCATTGAATAACATTGCGGAAGCTGGAGAGAAGGAAGGATTGCACGCTGGCGCCCTCTGTAAACATTAGAAAACAACATCACAAAATTTCAGCGTTACCTTCTTCTCCTGTCTTTTTACTCCATGGTTGCCACATCCGTCAGATTTAAGGGTTATAAGAAAAACCCACGGGTACTCTTTTATACATGTATATATGTATGTATATATATATTAATAACAAAAAAAAAAAAAGAATTTGAATCTGTATCTGGAATTTTTCATACAACTTTAGTACAAAAATTATTCAACAATTTTCTTTGCTAAAACATCCGTGTGTATTCCAATGCTATAAAATCTGCTTCTGATATGAGCGCTGTAATGACCGTCTTGTGATGATGAAGCTACCTGGTTGTCACATAGTCATGAATGAGTGCCTCTTTGGTTATTTACAACATGCATTAAGATTTTCAATTTGGCAACACATCTCCAGTTTTTTTGTTTGGTTTGGTTGTTGGCGTCCTAACTGAAGTAAGATGGCTGTCATGTACGTTGTTTACATTTAAAATGTAAAGTTTATAAACTCATATGAACTCTCTGGTTTATTTTAGATATACTATGAAGCGACCTATTCTATATTTATTAAATTGAGGGTGTTAATTGTTGAATTGAGAAGAGATTAATTGCGATGTGCAGCGTATATTGTTGGAAGCATAAACTTTTCACACAAAAATCGATAATTATAATTATGTCCCGCTCCAAACATATAACCTAGTAACTGTTCATATCTTTTGAATTATATTTACTGGCGGATTTTCGTACCTTGTATTGATTTTTAAGTTCTTTTCTTACCTTATTCATCAAATGTTATGGAAAATATATCTGGAAAATCTAAAGTGGTTACGTCTGCAAAACCTAATAAAATGAAACAAAAATTTGTACCACGAGATTACAAAGGTTTATCTAAAGACGATTTGCGTCAAGAATTACGCAAAAGAGGTATAAAAGTTAGCGGGAAAAAAGCCGACTTGGTATGTATACTGCATTATTTCAAGAGATATTTCTTCACACTTTTCAGTATTTACCTTACATATGTAATACGCTGCATGGTCTTAGTAGAGTAGATGTAATTTTAATTTTACGTATATGTTCTCCTGAATGTAAATATCAAAAATTTTCACATGAATCGTTTATAATCTGCAAATTTTTGTAAATGAACACTTAAAATTTATTCAGGTTTTTTTTCTCCGAAGGAAACACAGTTGTTAGTATAGTCTATTGAAGTTTTCTTTTTTCTCCTTTCCGAAAATTAGCAATTATCATTACATTAGCAAGTATTTTCTTGAAGCAATTTATAACTAAAACTTTTTTGCATTATTTTTATTTATTGTTTGTTATTATTATTATTATTTTTTTTTATTTCCCTACATAGAAGTTATGTTTTATTTTGTTAATTTTACTGAAAGCTTTATGTTGCTTAATCATCCATACTTATTTTATGCAGCTTGTTTTTATATAAATTGTAAAAAAAAAAAAAAAAAAAAAAAAAAAATATTTTGCATGATATTATCTTTTTGAAGAAGTGTTTATTTATGTATTAGATAAGTAAATAAAGGTTTTACTTAGATTTTGTTTTCTGTTTGCTTTTGTGTATTTTTATTTTGTCTTACATTTCCCCCTGTTTTGCTCAGCTTTAATTTAGCATGCAATATTATTAGTAGCATTTTATTTTATACTAAAGTATATATTAAAATTTACCAGAATTTCCCTTGGAGAATATCACTAAAGTACTACATGTTGCCTGCCCTTTGGAATGCAATAAACAATGCCGATAAAAACTTTCCTCCTTGCACAAGGAAAAAAAAAATTATTGTTTTCATCTTACATATTTTTAGTTTATATCATTTGTGTTATATCAGGGGTACAGAAAATTTCAGCCCTCTAAAGCTTTCTCCAAACACATTTTAAATTTCTTATAAAATAATGGAAGAATCTATTATGTTCATAGGTCAATCCAGGTTTTAATATTTGGGTTCTTTTTTTTGCAAAAAAAAAAACAAAATATTTTTGCGAAAAAGTAAACTATTGTGTAAAATCTTCCATTTTTACAATCATTGTATATAATTTAGATAAAGTGGAGCGTAAGATTGATTTTTATACCAACTATGTGAAAAATGCCTAAATCAAACCTGGGCTCTCTGCTGAATGTGCTGTTGCTCTACCGCTGAGCTACCCTAGCTGATAACCAGCTCAGCATTTCTCACATAATATCCATTGGTACCAACGGATATTATATGAGAAATGCCAAGCTGGTTATCAGCCAGTGGTAGAGCAACCACACGTTAAGTGAAGAGCCCGGTTTCAATTCCCATCTGTGGCATTTTTTTGCATAGTTGGTATAAAAATCAACCTTACACTCCACTTTATCTAAATTAAATTTTCATGGCTGATGAATTAATAAATTAAATTTCTAAATTGTATGTAATGTTTAATATCAAGTTAATAGAGTTTAGTTGAGCCAAATTAGGCATTAATTAATACTGAAAACATTTAATGAAGGATCATTTTTATAAAGTGCCTAAGAGAATAAGTAGTATACAGATACACATTGTACACTGTAATACGAAAATACTGCTGTTAATTTATTTTATAATCATTACAAAGTTTGTTTTTTAAGCAAATTGTTCCTAAGCAAATATTTAAAATTTGTTTCCGAACCTTGTTAAGTACATTTTGATGTATTCTGCACCTCTGGCTTATATATAGTATTTCATCATACTGTAAGTATGAACTCCTTCAGAACATGTATCTCTCCAGAAGCTAACATATACTTTCACACTGTATATGGTCGATATAAAACACAAACAAATGTTGGCTTTTTGGATGATTTCTAAAAAAAAAAAGTACTATCTTGAATGGGTCAAAGGAGTACATCAGATTGTCAAGGTCAGCTGAGGCCCATATGAGTAAAATTGTTTATAGAATTACACATTACCTGATTGTTATTTTTAAATTCCATTTTTTTATTCTGAAAATAAACAACCATTAAATTAATACTACCTATTTGTTTTCCAAAAATTTATTATTTTTTAATTTGAATTTTGCATTTAAAAATGGGAAAAATTAATTAAGTGCATTTTTCTCATATTTTAGCTGTAAAATGAAACAGTCGACATTCGTTATAATGGCCTTCTGTGTCTCAAAAGGTCTTTAAAATAAGTGATTGCTATAGTGGGTATAATTAAAAAACTCACACATGCATACACAGCACTTCGGTAAAAATTGGCGATTTTTAATGAAATTCCAACTAAATAACTGGATTGCTTTTTATCATTTGTATTAAAATTGAAATTTTATTTAAACAGAATTTAAATCAGTAAATAAAGGAAAAAAAGTATTATAGAAATACAAAATATTTATTTTTACAAGAAAATATCAAAAATGGTTGGTTGTCTTTTCTCCATGTGTGATTTTTGCAAAACATAATTTTCCATTACACTGTAGATTCTACATCTAGGTAGGTTGGCAATGCAATAATCAAGATCATTTCAAGCTGGATGTTTTAGAAACATGCTCTATTTGGAAGATTGTCCTCACAATTCAGACATTATATTAAAACTAGACTATAGTACCAGGGTTCGGGATGTATATCAATCGATATATATCATGATGTATATCAGATATTTATTTTTAAAATATTGGGATTTTTTATATTTTCATTTATGTGAAGTATTTTGAAAATAGCATTATTCATCATATTTATATTATTTCTCTAAAAATTAGAACTTTAAATTTTTGCCTCTAGCAATGACTTTTTTAGCAAAAAAATCCCCCTTTCTGAACTTTATGTTTGAAGACGATTTCTTAGCTGTAGACCCATTGATTTGGTGGGATAATATTAAAATTGAACAGCCACTAAAAGAAAAAATTTCTAAGTTAGTTAACTGTTTACTGCTTCACCAACAACAGCATCCTTAGAGAGAATTAATTTTCTCTAGCTTTGGTTTTGTTCATTCTAAATTGCGCAACAGGCTAGGAACTGAAAAAGCAGAAAAACTAATTTTTGTTTAAAATTTTGAGCAAAAATAAATGAATTTCATTTTGTAATTAGTTTTGTAACAGAAATAAAACATTCTTGAGATTTGAGATAGTTTTATAATTTGTGTTTTGTAAGAGAAATTGTTTAACTTAAAATTTTGTTAGTGTTTAAAAAAAAGAAAAAAAATTATTGTTTATAATTATATATATATATATAAAGTACTATTTTATATTAGAATAATGTTTTATATTAGTTTTTATATAATGTGCAATATGTAGGTGTTTAAGTTGCATTAAATCTGAAAATATTTTCATAAGTTGACAATTTTGAAAATATCGGATATCATATCAAAATATCGGATATTTTTGATATTTTCGAAAATATTATGATATTTACGAACCCTGGATAGTACTGAATGGTTGTTATACCGGAAGTAAAATAACATAGACATGCATAGGGGAACAGTTGGGGATTTCGTCATTGGTTGTTATAATGAAATGGTCTTTATAATGTAGAATCATCACATAACGAGCGTTGACTGTAATAAAAAAAAAAAAAAAATCTTTTCAGAAAATGGGTACTAATTTAATAGTTGTGAATTTTTTAATGTGAAAAAAGAATTTAAAAATACCAATTAATATTACGCAATGAGTAATTCTGTAAATAAATTTCACCACAGAGTTACATGGGATTTAGTGACCAAAGACTGAGAAATCAGAGGGAGTGAGCAACCATAAGGAGGCATTAATAATTAATAAATATAATAAAGCTATTACAATATTGGAGGTGAAAATCCCCCCTCCTCCACAAATGCACTCTTTTTCTTTTTTCCTAGGTTGAAACATTCTTTTTTTAAAAACGAAAAACTTAGTGAACTCTGGTTTTGGTATTCTTTATTTTTATGGAAAGTTCCACAAATATCACCGTACATAAATAGAGTTCATTTCAAATCTTTTCTAAGCAGAATCTAAATGCCCGTATACCTTGAATAAAAAATTTCTAAATTCAAATTTTGTGGTCTATGGAGTTGTGCTACAATTAATATTGTCTCACCTGTTATATCTGCATTTGCAGACTCGGTGACTTTGCCAACAAATATTATATGAGAAATGCCTAGCTGGTTGTCAGCCAGGGTAGCTCAGCGGTAGAGCATCTGTGCGTTAAGTGGAGGTGCCCAGGTTCGATTCCCGTCTCTGGAATTTTTCGCATAGTTGGTATATAAAGATATCAAACTTCACACTCCAACTTACTTAAAATTAAAAAGAATCTAAGACTTCAAAGTAACTAAGAAGCTTTTGAATGTAAATTTTCTTGAAAAAATGTTACTGACAGTGACATAAGACCTAAAATCAAGAATAGTATATTTTCCACAAATATTAGGTGACGAGTCGCAGTATTTTGATACTGAATAAATATTATTTACTTCATCATAAAAAAGGAATTTTATTATCTGTTTAGAAGATTTTATTTTATGAAAGCATTATTTTTCTTTGCATTGCTAAATATGCTGTTAGATGTTTATTACTAACTAGTTAATACCTGTCAAAATTTGACGGATGATGTGCAACTAAAATCTTTTCGCGACAAAGTTTAAAACACCCTTGCTTTAATATTTCATGTTGCTCTTAACCGGTTTAAAACCCGCTGTTTTAATCAATTACCTTTTGGTTGGAGGGAGAAGGGATAAATTTCATGAAATTTCAATATACAAATTTAATCATACTCCACATAATAAAAATAAAATCCCAAGGTTTTCTTAATTTTACTCTAAATATGACCAAAATAAAGTTAGGAGTAATTAAAAGAAAGGCAGAATTTACATAAATTATCGAAAGAATTAATATTTCTTAATGAGATAGTATTAATATTTGTGATAGTACTTATACAAGCATCTAAATTAATCCCACAATAGAATTCCTCCCTGTCACAGCAAATCGATTAATAATCGATAGAACTGCATTCGTTTTATGTTTACTGTGCAATTTATTCATTGCTTTTCAGGCAAAATGAATGAATGCGAAGATTTACTACCAAATTATAATTATATTAACTTACTATCAACGATAACCAGGTCACAGTTTTTTAATAAAAGATATACATGAAAGACAAAGATTTCATTCACTTGTAAAACGTATCATTAATTCTAATTTGCCAAGAGAATAATAAGTGCATTTTAAGTGTAAAATAATTGTTTTGATTCTGATTTTTCCTTCCCATATTTGTAAAAACACTTGGATATAATCCAAAATATTAATTCATTGTATTCTAAAAATAAACTGCAGATCGGAACAAAGTTAAAATTTGTTTTTACTGGAATAGTATAATACTTTATTCTATCAAAATAGTATATTTCAACAAAAGTATACTGTTAAAAATAAATAAGAATGAATTTAATACTTTAGCAAACTAATTTGCTCATTAAATTTTTAATAATAAATTATACAATGTAAATTTTTACTCGTATAAAATATCAATATTTTAATGTTATTCTTTTTAAATTATTTTTACTGTCAAATAGTATCGAAATGAAGTATCAGTGATTATAATAATTAGAGTAAAATAAAATAAAACCTCCTTTGATTTTAAATATTTATCTCCATCTTTTCTAAACAAAGTTTTCAACTAACTTTTAAAGAACAATGAACTCTGACAATTTGTTAATTTTAAAAGATTTTTTTTTTTCTTTTAAGAAATGGAAAAAAGTAATTTTAGGAATATGGTATAATGTAGTATTTACATGACAACAGATGGTGCCACATCCTGTGTAAAGAAATTTTTGGCGAAAATGCATATGACTAAGGCTCCTGAGTTCTACATATGATGGTAATCGATACGTATTTGCGAATTGCTTTGTTTTTAATATACTTCCTTGGAAAGTATGAAATAATCGTGGGAATTATTGTTATGATTGAGCTTTAATTAGTCGTCTGGCTCAGACATATTGAAATATTACTGTCATCTGCTTGATCTATCATCGGTATTCATATTGCACTGCATAAAGAGAAAGGAATATTCCCGTTCCGAATTGGTTCAAAATTTTCTCGCACATGCCCAGATCGTGAGATTTTGGTCTTACAGAAAATGCTTTGGGTTTTAATATTATAAATGACTTATCTATCATAAGTAAAAACAATGCATCAATTTTAAGTATATTATCATTATATCTTTTTTTTTTTTTTTTTTTTTTTTTTTTAGTTTTTCAATTGTGATAAGTTTTATTGACATATTCAATCTATGTTCATTTTTATTAAAATTTTAAAGAATTGAAAAAATCACCTTCAACAACAACAACAAAAAAAAAAACATTTATATTTCATTTCTATGTTAAATTATACAGATGAGTAAAATATGCTGAGTTAGTTTAAAGCTAATTTACTTTATTTAAGGTAATTAAAGTTATTTTACCATTTTATTATTATTATTAACTTCTATTCTTGTTTGTCTGGTGCAAATCTTGCAATTGAATTTTAACAAACTTCCCTACTAGCTAGACGTTTGAAACTTTCAGAATAGCTTGGAACCCGATGACAATACAATACTTCAAAGCCCGATTTTCAAATTATTGATTAGTTTTCTTTTAATTAAATAAAATATGAAAATAATATAACCTACTAATAGCTTTTAAAATAGCCATTAAAATATTAGCTATAATTTAATTGTTGCCAAGAAAAAATTACGAGTTCATTTTCTTTCGACATAAAGATAAATACATTTAATTAACCGTGAACGCTAAACAATTGTAAAAAGTTAAATTATGCATCTCGCAAAAATGGATGTCATTATCACTTTACAAATTTTATACCCATTGATAAAGTGCTAATTTAGTTCTATAGTTAAGAATTAAGATTCAACAGAAAATTTAAAAACATGGTATATAAAACGTTTTTTTATCTTATAATTTTATTATATTTATATTTTAACTCCTTGTTGTTAACAAATGAGGTTAATATTATTTGGCTATGACTTGTATTGTATTTAACCTTCAGTATACGATAACCTTCAGTTCATATTTTTTGTGATTTTTCTACTGTAACTCAGAGTTGGGCAAAATCGTAATTCAATTAATTTGTAATGAATTACATTTCAATTGACAGTAAGCAATTACAATTATGATTACTTGTAATTGTAACTGAGCATATGCAATTAATCATTACTTTAATCGTAACTAAAAGCTTTCAATTATAATTACTTTACTGCAATTATAATTGAAAAAATTTAGTTACAATTACATGTAATGTAATGAATAATCATTTTATAAAATTGAAATGTAATTGCAGTTAAAAACATTATAATTATAATTATCTGCCTGTAATTATAATTAAATTTTGCAGTTACAATTATATGTAATGTTAATGGGTAATCATTTTATAGAATTAGAATATAATTGTAATTAGAAACGTTATAATTATAATTACTTTTCTGTACTTATAATTAAAAATTTACGATTACAATTATATGAAATTTAATGGGTAATTATTTTACGCAATTGAAATGTAATTGTAATTACTGACAATATAATTATAATTATAATATTGTAATTGTGACTTTGGAATTCAAATTACATTTAGGTAGAGATCGATTTAACTTCTTCGCTGATGTTCTGACGAAAAGTTATGATTCGATCCACACGAAATTTTGAATTTAGAGTTAAGTGTTAGTATGACAAACATTGCATTCCTGGAAGGGGGAGGGTCTGATCCCAACTTGCCTTATCTCAAAAAATTATGGTCCGAACTTTTAAGAAACTTTAAGTTTGGTGTTAGTATGACAAAAATTGAACCGTTGGAAGGGGAGGGAGGATCTTACGTCGCACGGAACTTCATCTCGAAAAATTATGGTCGAAACTTTACAAAATTTTGAATTTCTGGTTGGTTGACTGTTAGTATAACAAAGACTGCACCATTGAAAGGAAGGAGAGTTTTATCTCCTTCAACCTCACCAAAATCAGGGTACAAATTTTACGAAATTTTAAATTTCGGGATAGTCGGTGTTAGTATGGCAAATGCTGCACTATTGGAAGGGGGAGGGTCTCTACCTCTCCCCCCCTCCTCCTCAAGGAGCCTTATTTCGAAAAATAATGGTCCGAACTTTACAAAATTTTAAATTTGGAGTTGTTTGAGTGTTAGTATAACAAAGACTACACCGTTGGAAGGGGGGGGGGAGGAGTTCTTACCCCAACATGTCTTATGTTGGAAAGTTATGGTCCTAACTTTACGAAATTTTAAACTTGGAGTTGGTTTCGTGTTATTATGACAAAGAGTGCACCATTGGAAGGGAATACGGTCTTACCCCCCATAGTGCCTTTTCTCGAAAAAATATGTTCCAAACTTTACGAAATTTTAAATTTAGGGTTGGTTTAGTGTTAGTATAACAAAGATTACACCGTTGGAAGGGGAAGGGTCTTACCCGCCACGTTGCCTTATCTCGAAAAGTTACGATGTTGGTGTTGCGGAATAAGGCCGATTGAGTACTCTTGGGTCCTAGGCCAGAGGGGGGAGTGCCTTCCTTGGAGGTCTTTCTAAGGGATCCACGCCTGTATTTACGCAAGTTTCGGAGATAACCACGGAAAACTCCGAACGGCTAGGCCGACGAGCGCGACCTTGGATCGAACCCGGCACTTCACGTCTACCAGCTTTGAGCGTAGAACCGCTTGGCCGCTGGTGGACCGAAAAGTTACGGCATTAATTTTATGAAACTTACAATTTGTAGTTGGTTTGGTGCTAGTAGGACGAAGACTGCACCGTTCGAAGGGGAGAGGGTCTTACACTCCACGGAAGATTATCTCGAAAAATAATGGTCCGAACTTTATGAAATTTTAAACTTTCAGTTGTTTGGGTGCTATTATAACAAAGACTGCACCGTTAGAAAGAGAAAGTGTCTCGAAAAGTTACAGTCCTAATAACTTTAAGAAATTTTAAATTTGGTGTTGGTTGGTTATTATTATAACAAAGATTGCACCGTTCGAAAGAGGAAGGGCCTTACCTCTTTTCTCCCCTCGGTGCCTTATCTAGGAAATTTATTATCCTAACTTTACAAAATTGCAAATTTGGAGTTCGTTTGGTGTTAATATGACAAACAGTACATCGATAGAAAGGGAGAGGCTCCTACCCCTACGGTGTCTTATTTCGAAAAAGTATGAACCAAACTTTACAAAATTTTAAATTTGGATGTGGTCGGATGTTATGTTAACAAAGACTGCATTGTTTGAAGTGGGGTCTTACACCCCATGGTGCCTTATCTCGGAAAGTTACTATTCCATTTTTTCGAAATTTTAAATTTGGAATTGGTTTCGTGTTACTTTGATGAAGAATACTGTTGGAAGGGGACAGGGACTCCCCCCTCATAGCGCCTTATCACGAAAAACTATGGTCGAAACTTCACGAAATTTTAAATTTAGAATTGGTTGGGTATTAGTTTAACAAAGACTGTTTGAAGAAGGGGTCTTACTTCCCACGGTGCCTTATCTCGGAAAGTTACCGTTCTAATTTTTCGAAATTTTAAATTTAGAGTTGGTTTGGTGTTACTATAATAAAGACTACACTGTTGGAAGAGAGGAGGGCCTTACCCCCCATGGTGCCTTATCACTAAAAATTATGGTCCAAACTTCACGAAATTTTAAATTTGGAGTTGGTTTGCTGTTAATATGACAAAGAGTGCACCGTTGAAAGGGGAAAGGGTCTTACCCCCCACGGTGCCTTACCTTAATTTCCCCCCCACTTCGGCGGGGTGGGGAGGGGCAAAAAGACTGAGGTTTTTGACAAGTTTCAATCAATCATTTTATTTTATTTTATTTGCGGGTGGGTAGATTTTAATAATTTATATGTAATTAAGTCTTAATTTAAACATAGTGGCCTGCGAAGCATGCAACGCCTGATAGTATAAATGTACATATAACTATATTTCATTTGCTTTTTAGAAAAGCTAAAAAAACGAAGCACTAATTTATCATCTGATAAAGTTAAAGAAATGAAATTTTAATATATATATACATATATTTAATACATTTTATTTCTTTAAAGGAAAAAAATAATATTTTAAAATTTATCAAAACATTACAAATATAATATGTCGTTTGTCATTTTCGATTTTTATGTGTTTATATTTTAAATATACTTGGAGTATCTCTATTAAACTATAAGCAGAATGAGGCTTTCTGTTTTTTTTTTTTTTTTTTTTTTTCATTTTTGACATTTGAAAAAATGAAAGAAAGAAAGAAATAACTCCACATATATATAAAGGTATTTTATTTATTTCAATTTTATATCTTAAGATGTAATCTTACTATTTTTAAGAAAATCCTTAACCAGCTGAGGTTATCGTAGGTCCATAGAGACCCGAGTCATTTTTTTTTTGTCTCATTTCTCAGAGCCGACATATAAAAGAATACCTATGCATCAATTCCGTGATTTTTTCGGTAAATACAGTTGAGGATCTATAATCCGCATACCCATAATTCACAATTGTCTATAATCCACACTCACTTTGCAAATGTAAACAAAAGATTTTGCAGTAACGAAAATCCGATATTTTGGATGTATATGAGAAAATATTACATTAATTCACATACTAAAATGAAAAAAAAAAAAAAAAAGAAATGAGTGTAAAATTTAATTTAGATATACATAATTAATTTTAGAAGGAAAAAATATAATTATACTTTTATTTCCTTTATACTTTTTTAGCGAATCTGAACATTGTCTGAATAATATTCAATTAGTGATCAAACAAAATACATGCAAGTACAGTTTTCTAACTCCTGCCAGTAACAGCATTGCTCATTGATTGAAAAAAATGACATCATATGCATTGGTGGGAGTATTTTCAGAAATGTTTAAGAACTATTAGTGTAAATGTTCTTTTTAGGTGGTACTTTAACTATTAACTATTACTTAAACTATTTAAGGAAAAATTTATACCAGCATTTGTTTTGAAGAAAAGATCTACAATGCAGTCATTAAAAGCTGCATACTGTTAATCACAGTCCAGAAGTAGGAGTACAGTTTTTTAATGAATTACTCATTTAAGGGTTTAAATTGTACATTGCTTCTACTTCATTAAATAAACTTTTTTGTTTTATATATTTACTAGTATTACCTTCATTACATTATATAAAAACAAACAATTCTAATTCTAGCTTCATTAAATAAAGTTTATTGTTTTATGTACCTTATACTAATTCATATAGCGAGGAAATGGCATCATTGATCTATAATTTGCAAAAATCTATAATCCGCACAAGTTCTAGAACCAAGGTGTGCGGATTAAAGATCTTCATCTGTATACCATTCTTAAGCTTTATTATGCAATTTGAACGCTTCAAATACCTTAATTTGTTCAAAAGTTGTGAATTTTTTTTGTCAATACCTTCAGTTTTGGTAAGTGGGTGTGTTCCCGATGAAAAGTAAAATATTTGTTTATTTTTTATTTATTTATTTATTTATTTTTTGTAATATTCTTTGTCTGCCCTTAAAGTAAAAGAATTTAAGAGTGTTCAAAAATTTTATCAGATTTTTTCCTTAAAAATTATGTATTCTAACATGCCTCGGATCTTCAGCGACCCATGGTATTCTAACAAAGTGCCGAAAAAAAAAAAAAAAAAATGATAACCTAATCGGGTTAGTATATATATCCCTTAACTAGAAACATGCGAAATTGTTACGAAAACAGAACCGTGCAGTCTGTGAGACTGCTGACATTCAAAAATTTACTATAAAAATGAAAACAAACAAAACTTTAAATAGTTTACAAATAGTAAACTTAAACACATATTCTTTTATATTAATGTATTAACATCACCATATTAGGTGAAAGATTAAGTGGAATGATATAAACTGGAGGCGTTCATTTTTGCGTAGAGGGTAGGTACGTAGACACAGCAGCCTCACAGTCGGCAAGTTTCCGGTTAAGAGTTAATGAAAATTTGAATAACGATCGCTTACCATTTTTAAAAATTTGCAGTGAGTGCTACGCATACTTGGGAGGGGGGAGGTTAGTGGGGCAGAGGGGAAGAAATTGTTACCGATTTTTATGAAAATTTGTAAAACTATCAATTACTATCTATGAAAATTACAACGAGAGTTACATATAGCTCTGGGGTTCACGGGGGGGGGGGCTGTAGCGCACAGAAATAAAATAATCTTATAAAAAGTAACTTAATACTGATTTTCATGAAATCTTTCGAAAATAACTACTTAATTTACAAAAAGTTTTACATATATCTGAGAATGGGGGGAGTCACGGAAAGCAGTGGGGAAAAAATGATTGTTTTATACCACAATGTATCCGATTTAGTGAAATTTAGAGTAAATGTCGCTTGCTGTTAAAACAACAACAACAACAACAACAACAAATCACAATGAGTGTTACATATATCTGAGTGTAGGGAGCCATTAAAATGTTGTTTTTATTTAATATCTTTTGATCCAATTACCGAATAAGCTAGTAATAATAATAAAAAAAAAAAATGGCGTTAGCTAGATTTTTTTCCTGAGTAATAAATGTGGCATTTTTCGCAGCTGTCGATTAAACGGTATAGATTTGTATAGCGAACAAAAAGTCTGGGCAAGCAAACAAACAATCAGCTTTGTATTTACATAGAAGAAAATTAGGGAAAAAGATTGAGCTTCGTTTATCGCTTGTTGGAAATGGAGCGGGTGTGTGTGTGTGTGGGGGGGGGGGATTACATGAGGGAAAGATGCTGAACAATTAAAAGACTTCTGTGGAGTGTGTGATCAGCAATCGTTAGCGGAAGTGAGAAGGGCCATCAAAAATTATGAGTGAAAGATATTAAAGAATTTTATTTCTTTATAAATTCTAGAATTTAATAAAACAAGTTTAAAATGAATATTTACATTTATGATGTGGATAGGGAAAGATTGGAAATCATGAGGCTTCTGTCGGACAAGTGATCACAAATCGTTAGCGGTGGCAAAGGCGGGGATCCAAAAATTATATGAGTAAGAGATATCAAACAATTCTACTTTTTTACAGGTTGTAGAATATAATAAATCCTTATTGAATCATGTTCTTACACTAAGAACAAGATTCGACAAGGATTTATTTAACAAAACCGTATGAAGTGTACTTTTTTTACATAGGAATTTTTGCTAGTGCCCGGATACTTTTGTTACCGACTGTACATATAGCGTCGGGGGTAAAAGAGAGCGGGGGGGGGGGGGAGAAAAATATTGTTTTTGTACGACCATGTCGCCGACTTTAATGAAACTTTGTATAACTATCACTTACTCTTCATGAAAAATTACAGTGAGCATTATATATAGTTGGGGGGGGGGAGGGCGAAAGGGAGCAGAGGGAAAAGCAGTTAGAAAAGTTCTCTTCAACATTACATCATTTCATATGCATAGAAAACTTGGCTTAAATATTGATTATTGTCTATTTAAAAAAATATTGTTACGGCTAGATATACAGAGATGGCATGGGACACACTGAAATAAAATGATTTTTTTATACCGCCTTATTACCGTTTTTAACTGAACTTTTTAGAAATATAACTCCATGTTTGTGGAAAATGAGAGTGAGTGTTACATATCACAGTGATTTTTCTTTTCTTAAATTAGTATTCAAAATTTTTCTTCAAATTTTGATTAAAAACTGTAAAAAGTTAAAACAAAAACCTTTTTCTTTCTCTCTCTCTTTCTTCTTCTTCATTTCTTTTTTTTTAATTAATCTGTCCCCTTTGTCTTTTCTCCAGGGAAAAAAAAAATATTTACAAATTTGTTGATGTTTAGCATGTATTTTACAATTAATAATTAAGGAAAGCGACCTTATTTTTTGGACGTCGGAAAAAATGAGACTTTTCACAAATGCTACTTGCAAAAGAAAAAAAAAACTTGGGACTTGCAAATATATTGGGGGTTAAAGTACAGTTGTGATTTTTTTTTTCTATCATAACATCTTTTTTCTTTTCTCACCCCTATAGCCCTCCAAAGTATTTTTCAGGACACATATATTTAACAAGTAGCATTTATTAAAAATGCCCTCCGGCACTCTTTCTTCCAGATCGTGGAAAATGAACACTTTTCCTTATTGCCACTTGTAAAATGCTTGCTAAAAATCTACGAGAACGTAATTTTTTGTTTCCTGCGATAGGGTACTAAAAGGACAGATTAAACGAAAAAAATCTCGTTTTTGAATTACCTTTTCGGAGATTTTAATCAAACACTGAATTTTTGAGTATTAGGAAGATAAAGACACTATGATACGTAACCCTCATTGTAAATTTTTCATAAACAGTAATATTTAACACTTTGTGGCGCGCTGTCCTCGCTGCGAGGACGCAATTATTGAGCTCCAGCTGCAAAAACTCATCCCTGAAATTTTTTTATCAAAAATTTTCTTTTATAATGTAGCAGAAAAAAGCCGTTTTTACAAACTTAAAATTTGTTCTATTTTAATTTTGTTCGTGAATTCCGGGGGCAGTCCAATCTAAATGATATCGATTACCTTGCGCCGCAAAGGGTTAAGCAAAGTTTTATTAAATCGGCAACAGCGTGGTGTAAAAATATCCTATTCTTTCCGTATGCTCCCTATCCCCTGGATATAATCTTCTCTGTAATTTTTCATGAACAATAAGTGATATCTGTACAAAGTTTCCTATAAATGTAAAGAGGGATGCGTCAAAACAATCATTTTCTTTCCCTCTGTCTCCCCTTGGCCCCTAGATATATCTAACGCACTCTCTGATTTTTCCTAAGCAATCATTTTCCTCTTCTGCTCCCCCCAGGTATAGATCAGTATAAATTTTCCTAATCAGTAGGTGGTGGTATTTACAATAAGTTTTATTAAAATAAAAATCATAGTGATATAAAACAACTTTCTTTTCTTCTGCTGAACATCATCCCCTCCCCCCTCAAAAAAAAAAAAAAAAAAATCATATGTAACACTCACTTTAATTTTTCATTAACAATAAGTAATATTTACACAAAATTTCAACAAACAATCGTTAAGGGGGTCGGTTTAAAAAATATTTTATTCCCCTCTGCCTTCCTTAACCCTCCTCCCCCCTTCAACTGTATGAAAAACTCACTTTCATTTTCATAAAGAATAAGTGACAGTTATACAAAATTTCATCAAAATCGGTAACACGGTGATATGAGAATATAAGAACAACAGTTTTCTTTCCCTCTGCCCCCTCCTGTAGCTATAGGTAACACGCATTTTAATTTTTCTTAAATAGTAAGTGTTATTTATATAAAGCTTCATTTAAACTGTGTGATTAAAAAAAAAATAATAATAATAATCCATATGCACCCCTCGTGCGCCCTCCCCTTACCATATATAATACTCATTCATTGTAATTTTCAATAAACAGTAAGTGATATATTATATAAGATATCACTAAAATAGCAACATGATAATATAAAAAATAATTTTCTTTCACTCTGTCCCTCTCACTTATCTCCCTCCCTTCCAAATAAGTGTGACACTTGCTGTAATTTTTCATAATTAATAAATAATTTTTATACGAAGTTTCATTAAAATCGGTAAGAAGGTGATATAAAAACAATTATTTTCATTCAAACTACCGCTAACCCGAAACCCCTCCCGCAGATGTATATAATCCTTACTGCTTATTTTCCATTAATACTATGTGAATGTTGTACCAATTTAATTGAAATTACCAATATATATATATATATATATATATATGTGAAAGTCATTATTTAAATTATTAAATATTTATTGATTTTGAATATTCCAAAAGTATTCCCTTTTTTAAATCCCCCCCCCCCCGAAAAAAAAAAAAAAAAAAAAAAAAAAAAAAATCTGATGTATAACAAACACACGATTTCCATTGTCCAACACTAGGCATATTGTACATTCTTTTTGGAAAGATTATATTGATTATATTTAGAAAACACAAAATTGTTTCAATAAATTAGACACCTAGCAAATTTCCTATAAGAGCAAACTGATACATATGTCGAGAAGATATACAAAAGAGAATGTACATAGTAAATAAATAAAATAATAATAGTAATAAAAAAAATAATTAGAGGCCGTTTTTTAAAGCACGCATTTCCAAAATCCTTAACTGTCCTGCCTAATCAGGACGCTCGTGAATTTTCTTGTAGTAACCAAGTAGTGAATTTATGTAGCAAATTTGAAGAAAATTGTTAGAACTGTTTTTGAGACATCGACTTTCAATCCCCCTGCCAATTTTCATAAAAACTGAGCAAACTCATCAACTCACTGCAAAATAACAATTATATACTTAAAGGTCTATAAAGGAGTCAGTATGGTGAATTTGAAGAGAATACATAGAGCTGTTTTTAATGGAATGCATTCGTGAGATCTAAAATTGACCTATTTATTCAGTGTTAAGCAATTTTCCTGAACTATTCAGTTAACACATACGGAAAGACATCCAAAACGATGTTTATATAGTAGTTTTGAAGAAATTGTTAGTCTTTTTGAGATACGGATGTACGGTCTCATGCAGTTTTCATTAAAAAGTTGGAAAAATCATCTGTACACTAAACTTATCTTAATTCTGAAGTTCAGTAGTTTTATTTTTATTAGTTTCGGAGATTTTAATGTCACAATATTCCCCGTACACATAGAGAAGGTGTCGGTAACAAAAGTCTCCGAACGCTAGCAAAAATTCCTATGTAAAAAAAGTACACTTAATACAGTTTTCTTAACCCTTTGCGGCGCAAGACAATTTGAAACATTTAAATTATACTGCCACCGGAATTCATGAACTAAATTAAACTAAAAGAAATTTTTAAATTTTAAGGGTTAAAAATTGGCCTTGTCTGATATGTTATAAACGTGAATTTTTGCTAAAATATTTCCGGGATGAATTTTTGCAGCTGAATCTTAAATTTTGCGTCCTCGTGGCGAGGACACCGCGCGTTAAGGGGTTAAATAAACCCTTGCCGAATCCTGTTTTTAGACTAAGAACAGAGACTTTTGTTACCGACTCTTCCTACACACATACACTGACCAGTTGCAAACTACCTAACATACTGACCAGTTGCGAAAAACATTTTTTTTTTTTTTTTTTGACTCAGGAGACTCTAAAACATGTAAATCAGATGAAATTTTGACATCGAAATTTTTGACCGACAACAATACTTCCATTACCTGCGGTTGTCGGATGATGAAAGTAATAAATAACAAGAAGTTCTACACTTATATAAAGTTCTTATAACTATGATCTGTAACATGCCTTCCCAATTTGTAATTCAATTTAGAATTTACACGTTAGAGCACTTGCAATAACGTAAATGTACAAACCATAATGGTAACGATATATATATTTTTTTTATCTACCTGGAAAGAGCTATAAACCCTGCATAAACCCTGCACTCATCAATATCAATATAGATCACGCTACGGGGTTTTATAATATACAGTACAAACTTTGAGTTTAATCGAATGAACGTTTGCACGTTATCATGTAAATTCTGTAAATACATACAACACTTTAATGTATGGATACACTAAAATTTTATAATTGAATTTTTTTATCACCCCCCCCCCTTTTTTTTTAATAATAATATTTATTTCGGAAAGTAAAAGCATATATCCATTCTTGTTTTAGAGTATAACAAATACGCATACCTAAAATCAATTTCAAGAACCTGTCCTCCAAGCGATGGTGAAGGGAGGGGAGAGGGGCAAAATGTTTGGAAGCTGGATTCATTGATGTTCTGAAACTATTTCCGCGAAAATGCAGCTAATGTAAAAAAAATTGTAGTTTCATTGATAATATTCATTATTAACCATATTCGAAAGAGCTTTAACTAAAAAAAAAAAAAAAAAAAGAAAAGAAAAAAAAAATATGTCAATTTTTTCTTTTCAATAATGATAATAATAATTTAAAAAATTTTTATTCACTTATTAACATTTACAGTTATAAATTTTCTAATTAAAAATTTGCATGTGTAGATAATATTTGTTTTGTGAATCTTAAGCATCCCATCAACAGCAGATTCTTAAATATCTGCTCAGAAACATTTTATTGTGTTAACAAATGCTATCTCGTCGTTTTTGTACTTTACATCAGACTAGTGGGCTTCGCCCGGTTCTTTGGTCACTATATTTAAATGATTTCTCAATTTCACATCATTATTAATTAAAATAATAATAGTAATAATAATAAATAAAAAATATATCATTGTAATCATCGAAACCTATATGAAATATTGACCATTGCATTCGGTAGTGGGTTTTCACGCTCGCAGCATGACGAATCGGGTCCCTACCGTCTTCGGTACGCCTTACCCGCTTTAAGGAACATATGCAATATGCATATGTTCCTTCTTCCTCCGCGGATAAACTTAGAAGTTTCGCGAAATTCCAGAAAAGTGCATATTGCGTACACTTAACCAGCACCCACACACTAAATTTCGCCATTCGGAGATAATTTGGGGCAGAGTAAAACTTGAAAACGTGTTTTTTGCCTCTCCACCACAAGGGAGCGAGTGAATAATTTCGCATAATGGTTTCGAGTGCGTGTTAGGTTCACATAACCAAGCGACTCAGTAAAAGATCGCATTCCTGAGATAATTTGGAGCAGAGTTACAATTTTCTTGCCCTCTCCCTTAAGGGGGGGGGGGGGTGAACTTTCCCAAAATATTTTTATACTATATTTTAGAAACGTATAACCAAGACACATTTAAAAAAATCGCCTTTGTAAGATTATTTGGAGCACATTTATGCATGGAAATATGTTTTTTGCCTCCCGATCCCCAAAGAGTGTATAGGGAGGAATTTCGCTAAATCCTTTGTAGTGTGTGTTGGGTGGTCATAATCAATCGACACATAAAAAAAAATCGTTTTTCTGAGATAATTTTGAGCAGAGTTACTCTTTTAAAGTTTGTTGCCCCCCCCCCCCTTCCTGCTATTAAATGCGGGTAAGGAGAAATTTCACAAAATCACTTTATATTGCGAGTTGGGTACGTCAAAAAAAAAAAAAAAAAAAAAAAAAAAATCATGTATAAAATTAATCTTACTGAGATAATTTGAAGTAAAGTTATATATGCTTGAAAAAATGTTTATTGTCCCCTCTGTCTCCAAGGAGAGGGGGAAGGGGTAAATTTCGCAAAATCTTGTTACAATGGATATACAAATAAACAACCCACACAACAAAATTCTTGACCTGAGCTCCTGTAGATAAAACGGAGGGGGGTTTGGTCTCGAACTCGCTTCCTTGTAACTCCCCTCAAAAAACAAAAAGTCCTTCCGGCTTATTCGGAAGGGTACGTTGATTTCTTTTTCCTTATCAAGTAGCCGTCATTTTGTTTCAAAATGGCGGCTACAAATTATTAATGGAATTGGTAGAAATATTGATGTAGGCTATGCACATATGGAGTTTTAAGCAAATCGGTTCATAAATACATTTTTATGTGAATTTAAAAATTTCAAGTGGCCGGCGCTTGGAAACAAAATGGCGGGTTAAGTTGACAAATATATTAAATGTATTTGTGAGATAAGTCTACTGTACGCATATAGTTCGAATTAATTAAAAATCTCAAAAGTCATCGTGTTGAAAAATTAAGTTTCGAACACTTCGATCAAAATGGCAGAGAAAGTTGCTCATCTAAGATATCGTTGCAAATTTGAAAGCAATATTTTTTTTTTTTTTTTTGTAGAAATTCTTTCAAAGAGGCTTAGTAAGTTGATAAAATGTTAGTTTTCTGCATTTCTAGTTTGTTTTAGCATTAAAATAGCCTAACTTTCCCTTAAAAACACATTAAAAGATCCAGTAACGCAGGTAATGGATTTGGCGCCAAATTTGACGACTTTTCCCCTATGGCGACTTTTTTGGCGACTTTTGGCGAGAAAATACTTATTATCGATATACCAAAGATGGACGCAATAACGTGATTGGTTCACGAGTTACGTGAATTTTCTAGATTTTTGTTGTTTGAATGATAAATCCAATTTTCAACTTTGATTTGAATTGATTAAGTATTTCTAAAGTTACCGTAATAACAAATTTTCAAGTGGCCGCCACTTGGAAACAATACAGTGGAACAAGTTGCCCAGCAAACACATCCAAGATATTTGAAGCATAGGTTCATTGTCCAACTGCGGTTTAAATCAGTGTTGTGTTTCAAAAGTCATTATTATGGCAAATTTTCAAGTGGCAGTCTAAATGGCTGCGACTTGGAAACAAAATGGCCAAATAACTTGCGCATCGAAATCATCCAGTATATTTGTATGATAAGTTCATTATCCATTTCTAATTTAAATTAAATCAGTATTTCAAAAATTATCGTCATAAGAAATTTTCAGGTGGCACCACTTGTAAAAAAAAGTGGAGTGAGATGCCCAGCGAACTTATCTGAGATATATGAATGATAAATCCACTACCTAAATTTGATGCGGATTGATTCTGTATTACTAAAGTTACCATAATGACAAATTTTCAAGTGGCCGCCACTTGGAAATAAAATTGCGGATGAAATCACCAAGTGAACTTATCCTAGATATTTGAACCGTAAGTTCACTATCCAACTTTTATTTGAATCAGTTTAGTATTTTAAAAGTTATCGTGATGGCATATTTTCAAGTGGCAGTGTGATTTTAAGTGGCTGGAACTTAGAAACAAGATGTCGGGACAAGTTGCCCAGTGAAAACATTCAAGATAATTATAAGATAATATCACTGTCCAAATTTGGTTCGATTTGGTGTACTATTTCAGAAATTATCGTGATTTTAAATTTTCAAGTGGGAGCCTGATTTCAAGTGGCCCCGCTTAACTTAAGATAGCCGCCACTCAATAAAAATGGCGGATATAGTTTATTAATAAATTTTATTGAGATCCTTACGTGGTCTGTATTTACATCAAAATTCAAACTATTTCGGAATACGCTTTTTACAATTTAAATTTGAAATTTTCAAGTGGCTTCCACTTGAAAACAAAATGGCGGAGCAACTTGGTTAACAAACTTATCTAAGATATTTATAAGATAAGTTAAGCCACTGTTCAAATTTGGTTCCATTTGGAGTATTATTTCGGAAGTTATCATGATTTTAAATATTCAAGTGGTGGCCTGATTTCAAATGGTTCCTCTTAACTTAAGGTATCCGCCACTTTATTTAAAATGGCGGATAAAGTTCATTAATAAAGTTATTTGAGTCACTTGTATAACCTATGTATACATCAAAATTAAAAAAAAAATTCGGAATATGTTTTTTCAATTTGAATTTGAAATTTTCAAGTGGTCTCCACTTGAAAACAAAATGTCAGAGCAACTTGGTTAACAAATTCATCTAAGTTATTTATAAGATAAGTTAAGACACTGTCCAAATTTGGTTCGATTTGGAGTATTATTTCAGAAGTTATTGTGATTTTAAATTTTCAAGTGGTAGCGTGATTTCAAGTGGCCCCGCTTAACTTAAGATATCTACCCCTTTATTAAAAATGACGGATAAATTTCATTAATAAAAATCATTGAGACCCATATGTGGTTTATATTTACATCAAATTACAAACGAATTCGGAATACGCTTTTTACGATTTGAATTTGAAATTTTCAAGTGGTCTCAACTTGAAAACAAAATGGCGGAGCAACTTGGTTAATAAACTCATCTAAGATATTTATAAGATAAGTTAAGGCACTGTCTAAATTTGGTTCGATTTGGAGTATTATTTCGGAAGTTATAGTGATTTTAAATTTTCAAGTGGTAGCCCGATTTCAAGTGGTCCCGCTTAACTTAAAATATCTGCCACTTTATTAAAAATGGCGGATAAACTTCATTAATAAACTTCATTGAGACCCTTATGTGGCCTGTATTTACATGAAAATTCAAGCAAATCTTGCTTTAAATATGCTTTTTACAAAGTCGGTTTGAAATTTTCAAGTTGCTGCCACTTGAAAACAAAAAGTCAGAGCAACTTGGTTAACGAACTCGTCCAAGATATTTATAAGATTAGTTCACTGTCCAAATTTGGTTCGATTTGCAGTATTATTTCGGAAGTTATCGTGATGACAAAATTTTCATTATAGATAGATAGATAGATAGATAGATAGATAGATATGTATATATATATATAGATAAACGAAGTGATTGCAATAGGTCGATTTCTAAAGAAATCAACCTAAAATGGATTTCTGGAAATAATATCTCCAAGAAAACGTACGCCTATTTTAAACATCTTTGTAGCATTATTTATAGAGTTCTACTCGTAAAACCAGATTTTGTGAAATTTTCACCAGAAAATCGTTTTCTCTCCCTCCCTCTTTTAAAATTCCAAAATCGCAGAAAACAGTTTTTTGTGCTCAAGTCTAGTCTCCCCATGTGCAATTCTTTCACCGTGAAGTAATTTGAAGTCGAGTTATGCTTACAAACGTGTATTTGTCTCCGTTTTCGCAAAACAGGGGGGGGGGGGATTTAGTAAAAATACCGTTCTTGTGGAAGTCAGGGGCCGTAAACTAATCTACGCACCACAATTTGTGTCTTTATATCCCACAGAATCACCACGAGCTGTATTGTGCTAGGAAAGGAGGGTCTCGAATTTCCTCCCTTAAACTTCCCCTTCCCACCAAAATCGAAAATCGCAAAAAAAAAAAAAAAAATATATATATATATAGGTTTTTGGAAATATCCTCAACAAGACGAACGGCTGTTGTAAATATTTTTGCACTATTATAGGACGAGTTCTACTCAAAAATCAGGATTTTGCCACATTTCCCATAGAAATTGTTTTTCTCCCTTCCCCCTTAAAAATTCAAATTTCCAGAATCGCAGAAAATGACTTTTTAGTACTCAAGTCTAGTCTCCCCATCTGCAATTTCTTCACCGTGAAGTAATTTGAGAGCCGATTTATGCTTATAAACGTATTTTTACTTTCTGAAACCATCCCCCCCCCCCTCCGTTCTCCTTTCTGCTTCCCAAGAATATCTAAGAAATAAGTATTGAATAAGAGTACTTAGTTGTTCTTAAAAAAATAAAATAAAAAAATAAATAATAGTTACACACACACACACACACACACACATATATATATATATATAACCATCTCCATTTTTTATTCACAGCCACCCCTTGCCTCGAACGCGGTTAGCATCTATTTTTCTCCCCAAAATTTTCCCAAAATACAGCTTCATTAATTTTGCAGCAATCGAAGAAAAAGCGATAAAAATGTTTTACATTAATCCCTCCACCTTTTCGTCAGATATATCTGTTACTCGGATTTTTTTTTTCTACATTAGTAAGAAGAATTGTGAAATGTTTGTTTGTAAATAGCAAATATATATATATAGTATATATAAATCTCTTTTTTTTTCTCCTTTTTTTCCCAATCCTTTTACTTTTTTTTTTTTTTTTACTGTTTAGAATGCATTTCTAAAGTAAAAATTCGAAAAAGTTCCTATTACGGATACTTTTTATTATTCTAAGTACACTTTCTTCCCCGAGATCGTTATATTTTGTTACGTATAATATAATCTTTTTATAGCTCGATCCTTTACATATCCACTGTTACAAACTATCATAACTGTTAAACTTCTAAACTTCTAATTTTTTTTTTTTTTTTAAATTATGATTTTGCTTAGTGAAAAACTTAATGAATTTATGATTCTTGGTAGGCAATATTAACGCAGGGGAAGGGGGGGGGAGATAATTAAGCTATGCTTTTCAAATTTAATATATTTTATTTAAATGGAAATATATCTTTTACCTTTATTATTTATTTATTTCAAAAAGTTGTTCACTTGTTTTAGTCCCACATGCTACCTTGTTTAAAACTTATTTATATAAATACAGCCTTTAATAATATCACTGAATTGAATTGTCTTCTCAATTATTAAATGTTTTCCTGGCTGCAGTTTGAAATAAGTTTCTCATTGCTGCTCCCCTCACCGAAAATCCCGTATATATCTAAGATGCTACAGTTCAAATTAAAATTTGTGTTTATATTTCAAACCTTTAGTAGATAATCTTTTAATTTCAGTAGTGTTTTCAATATTTGAATTTGTGTATATTAGTATTATCTAGTCTCAATTTTATATCTAAGTACTATAACTTCTAATATTTATTAAAAAGTTCGACAACTTTTATGGTAAATTTATAATGAAGAATTAACTAGATACCGTTTTATTGAAGTTATGTACTTATAAATATGAATGTTTTATCGAATAACATGATCGCAATATTATATTAGAGCGTAAAAATTGTCTTAAATATATATATATATATATATATATATATATATATGTACTGATAAGTATAAAGGATTTATGTCCAAAAATGTCGATTTTGAGTTAAGTACATATAGTCAGACTCAGAAAAAAATTCTCTATCGATTGGTATAAAGGATTTAAATCCATGTCATTTGGTCTTTGAGAAAATCCATTGGCAAAAAAAGATTCAAGTCAGAAATTTAGCATTAATCTTTGGTATAAAATATTTAATTCAATTTTTTCCTTTCATTAAATGAAGGTTGACAATCACTGAATGGTATAAAGGGTATAAATCAACATAATCCCTTTTTCCTAATCGATTCTTCTGATTAGTTTTTAGTTAGTTTAACTTTATTTTTCGTCTTCTGAAAAATCAAGAATATGGACTTAATCCTTTATACTTATCAGTACAGATATATACTAGCAGACCCGGCCACGCGTTGCTGTGGCTATGTTATACGTTGAATTATATTGTAGTAAAATATTCAATACATTAAAATTATTATTTACGAATAAAGACCATCCTTGATAACATCCTTGATCTTAGCAGACTTAGCCCGCTTCGCTGGTCCCTATTTTTAAATGATTCACTATAATTAAAGAATTCTCAAAATTGCATTAATTTTTAACATGTGAAAAAAAAGAGAAAAAAAAAATCTGATCGGGAAAAATGTTCGACACTCATAATGAATCCATATATTATCGAAAGGAAAATGATATAAAATACAAAAAAATCTTCTCTCATCGGTGGAATAATCTGTCCGGACCCCCACTGCCTGCGGCAGCGTATACCTGTGCAAACCGTGCGCACGGTTTCTTCGCCCACCGTTCCCGCCCTTCTTAATAACTCTATACTTTCGAAAATATCCGCAATCGATTTATCGGGCCTTAAAACTTAATAATACTAATTTTCAAAGCTCCAACTCTTATTTCTATTATTTTGCCCCTTTGCTCTCCCCCCTCCCGACTATTCTAAATAATTTTACAAATTCTAAAATATCTACAGTTTATTTGTAGGTGTCAAAAACCTGTATGCACCAATTTGAACGATCTAACTATATTTTTATTTTTTGCCCCTCTGCCCCCCCTTCCCGCCCCTCCTAATAAATTTACAAATTCGAAAATATCCGCAATCGATTTGTTGGTATCAAAAATTCTATGCACCAATTTTGAATGATCTAACTCCATTTTTATATTTTGCTCCTCTGCCCCCCCCCTTTCCCGCTCCTCTTAATAATTTTACAAATTCAAAAATATCTGCAATCGATTTGTAGGTATCAAAAACTTCTATGTACCAATTTTGAGCGATGTAACTCTATTTTTATTTTTTTGCCCCTCCGCTCCTTTCCCGCCCCTCCTAATAACTTTACACTTTCGAAAATATCCTCATTCGATTTGCAGGCCTCTAAAACCTATCTATACCAATTTTGAACAGTCTATCTGCATTTCTATTTTTTTTGTTTGTTTGTTTGTGAAATCACGTTTTGGCCCCTCCCCCCCTTTTGGGCGGCGAATTTTGCAATAAAAACTATCCTATCTCTCAAGTTGGACCAAACTGCACACAGTGTCCAAATTTCATTAAAATCGGCTCATTAATTTAGGAGTTCATCGCGGACAAACATAGTAATTTTTATATATAAAGATATATATATATATGTATGACTTTTTGGCTGTATAATTACGCTCTAAATAATGATAATAAAATTCTTCTAAACAACCAGAGAAAAATTCATTACAAAATAAATGTAATTAAAATTAACTTTTGACGGATTTTAGAATAATTTAATTCCATTTAATGGAATAATTTAGAAATTATAATTGAATTGACTTGTAATTCAATTTTAGATTAATTGAATTATATTCTCGAAAAATGTAATTTGATTAACTTGTATTCAAATACAAATTAATTGAATTACATTTTATAAGATGTAATGGGAATTAATTTGTAATTTCATTACAGGTTAATTTAATTATTTTCGAAAACTTAATTGAAATTAACCTGTAATTGTTTGCGAACACGTGAAATTACAATTTGAAAAATGTAATGGAATTAACTGTCAATTGCATTACAAGTTAATTGAATTAAACTGTAAAGAAACGTAATGACATTAATTTGTAATCCATTACAAGTATTTTCAAATACTTTTGTCAATTGTAATTGAGAGTGATTTTATTTTCATTACAAAATAATTGAATTACAGGCTGTGCAAAAGTAATTCAATTTATTTGTAATCAATTACTCGTTAATCGATTGAGAGTAAAATAATTATAATTGTAATTTAATTGTAATTCCATTACTTTTTAATCAATTATGCCCAACACTGCTGTAACTCAGCAGGTAAACTTTTTTCAGTGAATAAACTAATTTTGTAATTTTTGAAAACAAATCAGAAATTTGCACTTGAAAAAGTAGTCAATAAGAATTATTTTAACAGAATTAATTGCTTAAGAACCTCAAGCAACCTTTTTAAATATTTTTTTTTAAGTGTGTCCAAGACAAAGATGTACTAGGGTTTTCAAACCAATACAATTCCATTTTAAGAAAATTTGACATACTGCATTAAGAATACAAAAATATTATTGAATAAAAATGCTACGATTTTTTCAGATATATAATTTTTAACTGTACGTGTGCAGGCATTAACAAAATTTCTTTAAAGAAAATGATTGTAAACTCAAAACAAATATTGTAAAAATTGAGAAAGATATCATTGACAAAATGAGTTGAATTTCAACTTCTTTCGAAAAGAATCAAAATTCTAAGGGAGTTTTTATTTTGACTCAGTTAATGACAGTCTAGTATTCAAAATAAAATATATGGGTGTTTACAACTTTGCATAAATAATCAACAAATGTGACAGTAGCTGAGGAAAGGTTTTATGCTTATGTTTGTCTATGATCTTATGGAGGCTGAAGGAAGACAAGAATTTTAAACATTATGAAGATCAAATATATATATATATATTAGGGATGAAACGGATAGTGATTTTGCCGGATATCGGATATCCGGAGCTCTTCTGCCTGCCGGATACGGATATCCGGACCGGATATCCGTCGGATATCCGGCATTAGTTTTGTTTTTTGTTGTGTTGTATATTTCTTTTCTTTTTCTTTTTCTTTATTTTAAAACAATAAAATATAAACATATTTCATATACTATTCTTTTAAAAACATTTTAAATATAATTTATTTAAACATATTTATTTAATATTCTACTTATTTGTGCAATATTGCCATGAAGAATAAATTTTTAAGCCTAACATACTCATTCCTACACTTACAATTTTTGGTGAAAAGCACTATCACAAAAAGATAGGTTTTGTTCAGAATTATAAAACTAAAACTTATTATTTACATATTTTTTACAATACTATTATTAAAAAAATGAAATAAAATATTTTACTAATATAATCACAGTTGAAGGGTTATTTTCACATGAAAACTAATATGTTGTAGTCATCACAAAACTTTCTTCTACATAATTCTATATAACAGCGCCACTTACGGTTTAAATCGTATAAAAGTTTAACCATAGCTTCTCACAATAAGTATTTTACAAAAGGAGTTTATGCAATTTTAATCAACAGATGCTGAGATATATGCTTGTGAAAAATCATAATAGAAGCTCCACCTGGCGGCTGATATACACATAAATAAGGTCAACATTTGCTTTCATAATGGTTGTCTTATATATCAAGTTTAATGCACATATGTCATAGAAGTTGGGATTAACTTAGCCTATTCATTGGGTAAATTGTAGTGCAGTATTGCCACCTGTTGGCAGATATACACCTAAAATAAATCACAATAGTGTTTCACAACGGCTGGTTCTCTCACATACCAAGTTCTATGCAATTATACACAATAGAATAAGAAATATAGCTTTCCCCTTTTGGGGGGAATTTTCTGTATTGCAGAGCCACCTACTGGCCAACATGCACTTAAACTGAACCAGCATAATTTCTCATAATGCCTTTCCAACATGAAGTTTTGTGTAGTTACATGAAATAAAACCTAAAATATAGCCTTCCCTAAATTGCAGAAAGCACTGTATAACAGCATCACCTGTAGAGCGATTGGCACGAAATTTTGATAGGCACTAATATATGCCAAGTTACATGTACATATATATTTATATTAAATTCTGTGCAGTAGTTTATGAGATATAGCCTTCCTCTAAGTTGCAAAAATCGCAGTATGACAGCACCACCTGTTGAGCCATTTGCACGAAAAGTTGGTAGGCACTGATTTATGTCATGGTGCACCTACACATAAATTTATATGTAATTGTAGTACGCAGTAGTTCCAGAGGTACAGTTGAACAGAATTTTTGTCACACACACACAGACATTTTTTAAAAATTGGTCAAACCAGGTTCTGGACTTCTTAAAATGTGTAAATCCATCAAAAACCAGAAGTTGAAAATTTTTATGAATCCAATACTTTCTTTTGAGACATTTATAAGAAAACATAAAAGAAAGAAGAAAAAATAAATAAATAAACTAAAAGTTTCAAACTAATATGTTATGGCCATCACAAAACTTTCTTCTATATCTCTCTATAACAACGCTACATGCTGTTTAACATGCAGAAGAAACATAATCATAGTTGCTTACAATAAAGATTTTAGATATTGAGTTTAGTGTAATTTTAATCAAAAATTTTTGAGATGTAGCCATGTGGAGAATCACAGAAGGTGAGGAACAGCTGTGCCATCTGTTGGTCGATATACACCCAAATTAAGCCAACTTTTATTCTCATATTATTTTTATCTTGTTTATCTCTTAAATTTTATAGATGTTGAGATTTAGCCTTTCTATTCACAGAGTAAATTGCAACATAATATAGCCACCTATCGACCAATATGCACCAAAATTGAATCAACATGATATTTTATAAAAATGACCCTTTCCCATACTAAATTTTTAGCAATTATACACGAATGAATCTGAGATATAACTTCCCCATTCATGGGAAAATTGCAGCATAACAGCATCACCTATTGGCCGTTATGCACAGAAATTGAGTGATCATGTTTCATAATAAATAGTGACACACTTAGTTTATTTTTTTTTTATTATACACAGTATAAGCTGAGATATAGTCTTCCTTTAAATGGGAGAAATCACAGTATAGCAGCGCCATCTGTTGAGTGATTTGCACCAAAAATTGATGAGCACTTTTTTTTTTTTTTTTTTTGGTAAGATGCAACTATGTATACATTTATATGAAATTCTGTGCATTAACTCTTGAACTGCACAAAATTTTTGTCAGATAGACATTTTCCAAAAATGGTCAAATTGTGTTTTGGTTCCCTCAAAATGCGTAAATCCACCGAAAACTGGAAGTTGAAAATTTTCACGAATCCAATACTCCTTCTATTTAATATAGAAGAAAGTAATAATTCAAAATGAATTTATACTTTTTACTTACTTTATATTTTTATATTCTGTACAGATAAGAAAGAAAATGTTGCATTAGTTATTAAAATTCTTTAAGTAAGTGAAGTTTTTCTGCAGTACAAAATCAAAAACTTTAAATAACTGATTTTTTTTTTTTTTTTTTTCTTATGAACAATATGAAAGTGAAAGTACAGACTTTCTGAAAATTTAAATATGTACTTTTATTTGAAGTAATTTTAATTTTTTGGGATATATCTATGCAACGCAACAGGGAATTCTAAATTCTGGTGCTTTAGTAAGATATTCCATTAAAAATGCAAATTTATATAAATTGGAGGGTTTTTAAAAAAATCCAAATCGAATAGATAGATGGCGCAAGTAATGCCAGGTTTCTGCTAGTATAAATGTATGGTCACAAAAAGAACAACTTTATTGTGTATGAAAAACTGAATTGTAAATAAACAGGTTCTAGTCAATAAATGCACATTATTTGACTCATTCTCGAAACAATCTAACAACTTTAACATCCAAGACTAACAATATTACTGAACAATCTAACAAGATATTAGCAAAAGACATGAAAACAGAGTTATATACACTGCAACTGCTGAGAATAAATATCATTTGTTCAGGAACAACAATGAACAGCTCTTTTTATTGTTATGGGGAAGATTAGGGGGAAATGTTATAGATCACTCTGGAAGAAAAACCTAGCTAACTGTACAATACAAAATTAAAATAGGGCTTCTATATTTCTTAAACCTGAAGCTACTTTTGGCTAAATTTGTTTGCTAATGAGTCCAAAATCGATTTTTGCAGAAGCCAACTTAAAAAAAAAAAAAAAAAAAAAAAAAAAATCCTTTACAAGCTACAACTGATCTAAAGAAATTTTTAAAATTGTCGCAAAATTTTCATCTGATGGGAGTTTAAGATTGAATTTTCTCCGTCGGATATCCGGCTTGAAATTGACGGATATCCGTATCCGGTGTGCTGATATCCGGTACCCCGCCGGATATTTAAAACTCAGCCGGATAGGCCGGATACCGGATAGTTACCGGATATCCGTTTCATCCTTAATATATATATATATACATACACACCTCTAATGTGCAAAACATTATGCAATTATAAATATTTAATTTATGCAGTAATTCATAGAACTATTTTGGTGGATTTAAATTCATTGTGATAGTCCCACTTTTTCCAACTTCCTTTTCAACCTTCTATTCTAGTGCATAATTTCCATTCATTTGACTGCTATGATGGAGGTTATCTTTGGCACTGAAAATTCATTTCAAAATTGAGTTATGTATCTTAGGGGATTTGTCAAGTAATGGGTCCTTTCTTTTTATTTATTTATTTATTAATAATGCTAATGTTCAAATTTGTCTTTAAAAAATTCATACTTAATGATATTTCCAGTTGGAATTAATTCAAAAGACAAGATGTTTTCATTTGAAGAAAAGCAAAATTTTTCATGTGCGTATCAATTACTCTTTCTTTCTAACAATTAGCCTGTGCATCCCTAAAGTTTGGCATGAAAAATTGTCATTGAGTATTAAAAATAAAAATAGTAATTAACCCTCACTTTCCCAAGATCAAGGCGTTACTGCAGAAAAATTGATTTCAGGTGCCGCTTGGCACGTTTCGCGAAAATCACCAGCACCACGTCTTTTTGTATCGTTTAGAAGTTGCAACATGCCATTGGTTACGTTTGCTATCTCTGGCGAATTAGTGCACTTTTTGAATGAGGCTGTCAGAACTAAATTTCAACTACAAAATGACCCCATTTTGGGAAAGCGAGAGTTAATAATTCAATTCGATGCAAGTTCTATGTCTTAAAAATAAGTATTCTTAAAAAAAAAAAAAAAAAAAAAAAAAATGTAAATTCTAAGAACTGTCTATTCATTTTCAAACTTCACAAATTTTTAAGTTAATAACTTGAATTTTCTAAAGTAGTTCTCCACTCACTCAAAAAAGAGAGAATTTTCACTTCTTAAAAATAGTTTTAATAATAATAATAATTTTTAAAAAAAATTGTTATTCTTCATATATCTATATTTTGAGAACTGCTATGGTATCTATTATGATGTAAACACATAAACAGGGATGCTCGCAGTTAAAAATTTAAACAAGAATGAAAAATCATGCAGTACACATCGATCATTATTAACATTTTCCAACTGCACATACTTGTTGTATCGTATAACTTCAATGTTCTTTGACTATATTATCACACAACGGACAGGCAGGAGGACTGAAAGGCATACAGATAGACAAATTGGATTCATAATCACTCTTAAACTTTGTTGGAAATTGCTAAAAATGATTAATGCTAAAGAAAATGCAGTCCTTACATTCTTATTGCAGTCCTCAATGAATCTGAATATTTTTGTGTAGCCCTGTAAATCTGAAGGTTAACCATATCATATTCCATAAAAAAACATCATTTTAGCATATTAACAATAAATGTCAATTTATGATTTTTACAGTTGAAACTTATATGTTGTTTATAAACATGTGTCCTAAAGCGCAATGCATTGATATTTTTTTGGGGTGTGTTCCTGTACACAAATCAGTTGTGCAGGATCTATTAATATCATTTCAAATAAGGAACATTCCATAGTAAACTTTAATGGAATAGGGGGGGGGGGCTCAGTGTAATTTGGGTATGAAAATGACCCATATTGAACTTTCAAGTCCTGTAAATATATATATATTTATTTATTTAATTGTGTTAAAAATTTATTTATTATTATTAATATTTTAATTGTCGTATTTAAAAACTCAGGGTTCTCACCAGAGGGAAACACTGGGTGAGAATTTCTCACCTTTTCTCAAAAATGATGTGAGACTTTTAAAAATTATGTGACATTTCTGAAAATTAAGTAAGACTTCAATTAAACTTTGAATAATAATAATAGGTCTTTTACATGGGCACAGGTCTTTTGAATTTATGGGGGAGGAGGGAGTGTTTGTTACATGTATTTTCCATCATAAAACAAATATAAGTCTAAAAAGAAACGATTAAAAAAAGTTGTCAGTGTTTTTTTTTTTTTTTATCGATTCCTGAAAAATGAAAAGGTGTGCGAATTTCTTGCATTGTTAAAATTTTTAGGTTAAGTGAGAAAATTAAAAAAATCTGGAGTGACTCCACTCGACTTTCCTAACATTAAATAATTAATGGTTCTATAAATAAATTAAAGTCGTTAAATACAGACAAGAAATTAAAGACAAGTCGTTAAATAAATAAAAGTGAAAATTATATACAATAGGGTGTTTGAGTATTTTTCTCCATTGTTTAATTTTACGCTACTGCACTCCAAATAGTTTCAGCCCATAGATCGTAATGATAAAGAATTTTTCGTTGTGTCCCTGTAAAAATCTATAAGGGCTATATTCACCAAAACGTATGCAATTCTTGCGATGGTGACTTAAAACGTGTTTAAATTTTCAGCTCCAACAAATAAGGCGTTTAGACGATATTACCCTTTAAAAAAATTGGTCCCATTGGCCATTATGATAAAGAATATTTCTTTGTGTCCCTGTAAAAAAACTATAAGCGCTAGATTCACCAAAATCTGTACAGTTTGTGCGACGGTGACCGATAACATGTGTATAAATTTTCAAGTCAAACGATTTAGGCGTTCAGACGTTATCGTACTTTTAAAAAATTGGGCCCATAAGGTCATAATTGTAAAGCATTTTTCTTTGTGCCCCTGTAAAAAAACTGTAAGTCCTAGATTCACCAAAATCAGTAGGGTCTATGGTGACCTACGACATACGTATCGACTTTCAGTTCATTCAAACAAAGCGTTTATGCGCTATCGTGTGCACTCACGCACATACATCATCGTAAAAATAGCAAAAATGAACTCAGGGGACCTGAAAAGTATAGAAATACCAAAATCTCAAAGTCGGATTTTTGACATGATTACAATACTTTCCTTCCATATGTATGTTCGGAAAGTAAAAAAAAATATATGAGAGATTCTCGCGCTCTAATGGGAACCCTGATTTAAATCCATTATTAGCCATTTAGATTTGATTGCATAGCTAAATAGTGGCATAACACAAAATTCCCTTTCCCAAGCTGAAACTTCTTTCGTAAGTATGCACATTTATAAATATGAAGCCTTCATAGATATAGTAATAAGACATAGATCGATCAACGAGAGGGAAAAAGTGATGCCTTTTTTTTCGGGAAAAGACACTCTAATGGCTGCCTTTTCCGGAGTAAATCACACCATAGAATAATAATAAAGGAAAAAGGAGCATATGTGTTCTGTTTTTGGTTTGTAAAATCCAGGAATGTCGGGTATAGGGTTGTAACAGTGCTTCCATCTGATTGGTTGGGGACTTGTTGGCGAGATTTTTGAATCATCTCGTCTCTCTGTCAATCAGTCTGTGAGGCAGCACCCACAACAAACAGTGATAAATGCGCTGAGGATGGGTGCCCTACTTCAAGGTTGAGAAGAGCTAAAGTAGCTTTCGCTGGCATTTTACTAGAAGGGGTTTGTAAGCATTAGAGTATTAGTGTGCTCCTTCTTCCTTTATTATTATTCTATGAATCACACTCAGGAATACACACGGATAATTTAGTAAATAAAATTTATGAATAATTTATTTACTCAAGGTGAATGACAAACTCCAGGTACAGTTTCAAATTCATTTTTCTTTTTTTCAATACTCTCTAATGGCTGATTTTAGAACTTTTTTTCAGCCTCAAAATTTTTTGCTCGATAACGTGGGGATGACAGATCTATATATATATATATTACTATATCTGTGGAAGCCTTATGACTTACTTCTCTTCTTTGCACAAAGATTATTATGACACACATGGACATTAACTTCAATACTGGGGGAAAAAATGGTCAGTTATTTTCAACATTTCAACGAAAAATAATAAAAATAAATAAATAAAAGTTTTCTTTTCTCTGAAAATGTGACCCATAAAGAAAGGTACACAATTGTACAAATGCTTTTAGTTGTGGTAAAAATCTATATAATATTTCTCTAACGTGGTCCAGTTATGACCAAATTTTGTTGAAGCGATACGATAGTGACACGTGAGGATAAAAAATAATATCAGCAATATTTAAGTACGCGGACTTAGTTCAATGATTTAATCAGGAAAATGACGACATTTGTCTGATGAGATCTTTTTATAGGAAAATGAATTTTTAAAAGTTGCATCTTTACAATCCGCGATTTTAATGAAATGCTCGCCCTCTGGTGGGCTAAGGTGAAATTATCACACAACTGCATATCCTCATATTATGCAATCGACTTTCCATGATGAAATGGCGGAGAAAGAATAATAATTACACGTGGCTGTTATATTTACTAACAACTGCAGTGTTCAGAGAGCGCCATCTATCGATCATTACAAACGCGGATCTTTGCACGCATCATTTTAAAGCTAGCAATACTTTAAATTTATAAACAGAATATGAATTATTGTCCAAACATTGACTAAAAAACGCAATAATAATAATTATAAGATATAAAAAACTTTTTATATACAATGTTTTATATTTTCTGATGAATCGTAGAGCTCTTATCAATGTGCATAAAATTTTTTAATTGGTAATGACGTCACTTTTTGTGAGATGCATCATTTAACTTTTTATAATTTTTTAACGTTCACGTTTAATTAAACGTATTTATTTTTAGGTCGAAAGAAAATGAACTCGTCAATTTTTTTTGGCAACAATTAAATTATAGCTAATATTTTAATGGCTATTTTAACGCTATTGGGATGTTATTATTACTCCGTGGTTATTATTTTCATATTTTAATTAATTATAAGAAAACTAATTAAAAATTCGAACTTCGAAGTATTGTGTTGCCACCGGGTTGTGAGCTATTGTGAAAGTTTCAAATGTCTAGCTAGTAGGGAAGTTAGTTAAAATTCGATTGCAAGATTTGTACCGGACAAACAAACAAACATGGTAAAAAGTATAATCAAAATAGATACCAGTTTTTTTTTTTTTTTTTTTTTTTTTTTTTTTTTTAACAAAAAATTATGTCAAAATAAATAAATAAATAAAAAAGCATCGCCAACATGGCAACAAAAATCGCCATGGGCGCCCTTGGGTTGTCAAACATAAATTTTATTTTGAAACCTTTCTTTGAATGGTTTTGTTTTCACTATCGCACAATATTAATTTGGTTCTAATAATAATTTGACTTCTGGTGAATTACAGTCCAAATTGGGTGGGGAAATCCCCGCAGGGGCGTAGGATAGGGAGGGGCTCAAGCCCCTCCCCCCTTTTGATTATTACGAAATTTCCTTTTAATGCCAAATAAAATAATCACCTAATTAAAACCAAAATAAATGTGTTATAAATGCTCATAATTGGTAATATTTTATAATTAATATTAACAATTAGTGAATATTAATTAACATCTAATTATTAATTGATTTTGTTAATTAATTTTGAGTCATTTTTAAAATGAAAATTTTTGAGCTCCTCCCATGATTTTTGAATTGCTACGCCCTTGGGAAATCGGTATAAAATTTATGAGTGTCAAGTTGTAAGCGTAAATAAGAAGAAAAATAAATAAATATAAAAGTGCGAAAATTTCGCACAGGTTTGTTTATAGTATTAAATTCTGTAAGGGAAAATTGTTACTAGGAAAAAATGGCTCTAAAGAGAAGGGAACTTTCAGAAAGGTGTTATTGTGTTTATAGATGTATAGAATTGCCTCTGCTAAACCCAAATACAGGAATCAAACTAGTATGTTCTTGCCACCACATAACTTTCTTCTATATTTTCCTATACGAATTCACTCAGTAAAAATAATTTATCTAAATTATTATTAAAAAAAATTATCTTCCATGATAATGCAGTACGATTTCCATATAAGAGAAGAAACTATAACACTAAATATAAAAAAAAAAAATGTAAATTTTACTGTCAATATTACAGTATATATATATATATATATTTGTTGTTGTTAAAAATGAAAAATATTGATAACTTTATTTTAAATTATCGCAAATCGATGGTTCAACCATTCGTTTTAAAGGAATTGGCGAGCTCTTTTGAAAATTACCCATCATAAAAATTTACTCCCCTTGAGGGGGGACTTCCTCCCCCCACCAAGGGGGGTGGCGAGGCTCCTACACATAAAAAAATATTTTCCCAGTTTACTATCTCTATTAAAAATAATTCTCTTTATGCACATTTATACAAAATTTTGTCCTATACCACCCTGTTAAAAATTTAGAAAAAGCGGGATGGCAACGCCACTTGTAAGACAATTTTTACCAAAAGTTGATAGGCACTCATGTATGTCAAGGTGCAACTACATACCAATTTGTATGAAATTCTGTGCAGTAGTTCCTGAGATACAGTTGCCACAAAATTTTGTCACACACACACAGACTGACAGGCAGACATTTTCTAAAAAGGGTCAAATCGTGTTCTATTCTCTCAAAACGTGTAAATCCATCAAAAACCCGAGGTCGGAAATTTTTACGAATACAATACTTTTTTTTCTATTGAATATAGAAGAAAGTAAAAATAGCTCAATGTATGAAAACAAAAATTCATCCCTTTTCCCATCTGAGGTAACTGATGAAAGTAATAGATGCAAGATGTGTCAAGGATTTGTTTGTTTTGAAGTGTAGCAGTTGGAAACCGGAATGAGCGACGATGGACGAGCAGAGCTTGACCTCGTGATAGGCTGGATATTTCGAAAGCCAGTTCTTTTCTAGAATGAGAGAAAAAAGTCGTGAATGAACTTTTGGAAAAGAAACATCTTCAAAGCAAATCTTGGCTGATAACGCGAAATCTTTGAAAAACAAAAAATAATGCTGTAATGAGTTATGTAATTTTTTTCGATATTTTGTTCTGGTTGCAAAACTGCCCTTGCTTTGAAAGAAGAAAGTTTGGTGTATGCTACATTTTCAGGATTCAGATTATATGAATTTTAGTCGCATGTTACGGCCAAGTCATATATTTTCAGAGAATGAAAATAAAAAAAATCTGGAGTGACTTCACTCGACTTTTCGAACATTGAGTCATTAACAGTTTTGTAGATAAAGTAAAGAAAGAGGAGTTGTTAAACAAACAAAAGAGAGAAAACCATAATACAGTATTGGAGTATTTTTCTCCATATATTACACGATGTTTTATTGAACGCTACTGAACTTTGAGTCCATAGATCATCATGATAAAGAATTTTTCGTTGTGTCCCTGTAAAAACCTACATATGCTAGATTCACCAAAATGCTTATAGTGAGTGCAACAGTGATTTATAATATTCATATAAATTTTCAGCTCAATTGAATAAGGCGTTTAGGTGCTATCGCACTTTTAAAAATTTAGTCCCATAGGCCATAATGATAAAGAATTTTTCTTTGTGTCCCTGTAAAAAAAACTGTAATTGCTAAATTCACCAAAATCTATACAGTTCGTGTAACTGTGGCCTATAACATGTGTACAATTTTTTTGCTCAGAATTATAAAGCGTTTAGACGCTATCGCACTTTTAAAAATTTGGCCCCATAGGCCATAATGATAAAGAATTTTTCTTTGTGTCCCTGTAAAAAACTATAAGTGTTAGATTCATTAAAATCAATAGGGTTCGTACTATGGTGACTTACAATATAGGTACCAACTTTCAGCTTATTCGAACGAAGCGTTTAGACGCTAGCGTGTTCACTCACAGACATACACACACCCATACATACATCATCGTAAAAATCGTGAAAACGGACTCAGGGGACCTTGAAACGTATAGAAACATCAAAATCTCAAATTCGGATTTTTGACATGATTACAATACTTTCCTCACTATCGTGTTCGGGAAGTAAAAAGAACTGACGTATGGCTATTACCTGACTTCATGGTACGCCCATCACTTATTAAACTGTACCCATTTTTCAATAAGAAAAATATCGAATATTACTTTAATTTTAAAGAGGCATACCATATAAAGTGGTTCAAAAGGAAGGTGCACCACTAAATATTATAACAGTCCTAAATAGTCCCTTCATTTACAGTTAGTTAATCGTTATTGAGTTATCGAGAACATCTCTGAAATAGGAAGGGGAATTACGCAGTGACCAAAATTTTTGAATTGCACAAGCAGATATTAACTTTAAATACAGTTTTGTCCAAACAAGTTTTGCTGAGAAATTTTACTTTCATATCTGGCAGACAGGAGGTGCCAGGCTCGAACTCAAGTCGCGTTCATCAGTCAAGCCGTACGGAGTTTTCCATACTTTTCTTCAGAAGTATCCTAGAAGGTATTTACACAAATACCTTCTAGGATCCCTTAATAAGTATCTTCACGGAGAACACTCCAACCAGGCTTAGGACCCTTGCGTAGTCAACTACCTACAACGCACCTTACATAAAGTTTCAACGTTATACGACAAACCTCTTCTGAATTATGCGAGACAGAACATACGTACATACGTTTCATAAAACGGAATCACAAAGAAGCAAAATTACCTTAGAGGAAATGAAGGAACGGCGTTTAAATTTTAGATAATGGAGAATAAGAATCAGAGTAATGGTTATGGTACACAAACACACACATCTCATCATTACTCTTTCTATGAAATAAAATTCTAAAAATGCAGGCATTACAAATCAGTATATTAAATTTATTTATAACATTGAAAAAGAAAAAAGAACTTTACACCATTTACAACACTCCAACTATCTGCAGAATATTGAAATTAGTGATGCCAGATGGTCGAAAATTATTTCCCCAAACAGGTCTTCAAATTTCCCCAAATCAGGGTTTTTTTTTTTTCGAAAAAATCCCCAACTTGATTTCTACTAAAAAGGCAAAATAATTAATATATATATATATATATATATATCAAGCAGAGTTTTCTATGATAAGCTCAGATTTTTCCCCAAATGAAGGCAATTTTTGAAAAAAATCCCCAAATAACAATAAAGCTATTGAAAGTCTCTAGTCGTAGGGATAAATCATTACATTGCCAACATTGACAGAAAGTTGAACTCCCCAGATTTGTCCCCAAAATTTTTAGAATTCCCCCAAAAAGTCCCCACAAACATTTGGTCCCCAAAATTGTCCCCAGAAGCCTCAAAAATCCCCCAAAATGGGGACAAAATCCTCAATCTGGCATCACTGATTGAAATTTTCACTCGTTAATAAGGAACATGGGTGAAAGTTTTCAGTCTATTGACTGAATTCAGTCTTTTTTTATGTGTTATAATCCCTATTAATGTTAATTCAATTATATTAATAAATAATTTTCCTAAGTTTTCATACTTATGCTTATTAATGTAACCTTTGGAAATGTATGTTTTGAATATCTATATACATTATGTATGAGTTTATTATATTTTACCCAATATTACAAAAAATATATATATTTACTTCAGTCCAGCGAAAATTTTTTACTTTCACCCATGAAAGGAATAACGTTTTCAAAGCAATTAGATGGATGGGTTTTACGTCGCACTAGTGCTGCGCAGATGGGCAAGTGACGACGGTCTGGGACACACCCCTAGAGGTGATCCGGAGACATGCCATCACAATTTTGATCCTCCACGGTAGGGATGGCTCTCCCGCTTCGGTGACCCCCAGAGGTATAATTTTTGATGGGAACATGGAGGACATTGCGGCTACGACAGATTTTACGTGCACCAGCCACCATTAGTGTACACGACGGTCTTTGGCCGGCTCGAGTACAAAGCAATTGGTAAAGTGCCAGTTGAAAAACATTACATTCCGTAACAGTGTACCGCAAATCTGAAATGTTACACTATGCTTTTCGGAAAGCATTCTGTACCTTACCAGTTGCTTTAAAAATGTTACTCCTTATTAACAAGTAAAAAAAAAAATTAAGTATTTTGGAAGCAGCTAGGGCATGGGCGTAGCGAGGGTGCAAATGAAAATTTAAGTTACATACAGTGACTGGCAAAAGTTTTGAAATGGTATGTTTTTATATAACAAAATTTCTTAATAATGTAAATTAGTAATTGTGCCTCGTTAAAGCTTTACAAAATATCCAAAAAGAATCACAATTTTTAGACAACTTTTAACTTTTGTCAAAATTGGCTAATTCAGACTATTTTTTAAAAATATAATAATAGTAATAAAGATCTGACGTTAGAAGGAAAATCGACAGCTCACAAATTTAAAAATATATGTGCAAGTTGCCTAGCAAATAAATATAATATTAAAACTTTAATTCATTTTGAAAATTCTTTGAAAAATCCCCCAATTTTCAATCAGATTTACAGATTATTGGACTTTGAACTTATCCCTATTTATAACTACTTTTTAATTGCTGTTACAATTATTTTAAAATTTTAAATTCATTAAAATAAAAAAAAATTATTTTTCAAAAGTTTTTATATTTTAGTAGTTTAATAAACCACACGATTTATTTGAAACCTTGAAAGTAGTGTTGAATACTTATAAACTAAAACATTTAAAAATGTCAAAGCAAATTTTGCCTGAGAAAGAAAAAAAAAAAAAATCGCATTTCAATTAATTGAAAGTATATATCAAACATATCATCACTTTTTTTTTTTTTTAATAATAAAATCACACAATCAACTGTGGAAGGAAATCATATTTAATGAAATTTAATTTTTCCGACTGAGTGAAAATAATGCCTGGACCGGGACTCGAACCCCGGATCTTTGACTTACAAAGATCCGGGGTTCGAGTCCCGGTCCAGGCATTATTTTCACTCAGTCGGAAAAATTAAATTTCATTAAATATGATTTCCTTCCACAGTTGATTGTGTGATTTTATTATAAAATTGTATTTCTTTCTCCCATTGTTTAATGGTGTTTCATTTCCTTAGGCTTATTTCTGTTGAGCTATCTAAATGATAGACCAGATTGTTTCTGCCTAAAAAAAGGTTGTCTGAGTGAGTAATGCTGACCGGGATGTCGGCCTGGATAGCTCGATTGGTAGAGCCTTGACCTTGTAAGTCAAAGATCCGGGGTTCGACTCCCGGTCCAGGCATTATTTTCACTCAGTCGGAAAAATTAAATTTCATTAAATATCATCACTTATTTAAAAAACACTCCTATTAAATCAGCTTTCGAAAAAAAAAAAATTGAAATCGGTCTATTCATATGGAAGCCACTGTAGCACAGACAGGCAAACACAGGGTGTAAACTTAAAACATCCGCTTTTTTTTATATTGGGGGGGGGGGGGGTTCAGGGATATTAAAAAAATAAGTATTTTTAGAAAAACCTTCTGCCCAATCTTATAGACACACCATAATGATCACCATTATCAATAACAACTATTTCTCTGTTGTAGCCAAAAATATTTTTTGTGCATATAACTTTGAAAATTTGTGCACCCCCCTAGATCGGATGCTGGCTACGCCCATGAGCTAGGGTACATAACTTACATTTGGACGAGGTGTTGTGTTATTTAATAATTTATATGAGGCATACGCATACTATATGAATCGCATAAAAATGTACGAGCAGCGTTAAATTTAAACGTTTTCCTTTGTTATTGTTGTAGCGGTGATCTAACGCGGTGTGGGTTTGTGCCTCTGAATTAGATGTTTTATATAGCCGAAGCACTATAACATCCATTAACAAAACTACTGATCTTTTAAAAGACAATTACATATAAACCGAAATTAAACATGGTTATTACTACTAAATTCTATTTTCACCCATTTCCCCTTATATGCCGTAATGTATTGGAATCCTTTTGTGTGATCCTGTAAACAAAACATTGATGCTAATCCAAAAATTTTTACTGGAAAAGATACCTTTGCGCATCCGAAAACTGATGCTAGTTTCATTACATTCAGTGTCCTGGAAAGTAACGGAAAAGTGCTTAAAAATATCCTTGGTAGTCCCAGTACTCTACATACAGATCATAGGACATAATGTCCCATAGAGAGTAACGTGTCTAATTTCTTTCTTATGTATATGTGCACAAACTAGTTGCAACTTGCATACCATTTTGAATTGGAAACTTGTTATTTTGACGTTAAATAACGTGTATCAGTTTCGAGACATGCTGAAGGAAAAAAAAAAAAAAAAACTATTTGCGGAAGTCAGAGCACAAACAGACAAACATTCAGACAATCAAATGGAAGTTATATAAACACTTTTTAACGAAACAAAAATATTATTTTATGTGACATACTAGCAGAGCTTGATTGCGACCTGCTGGGGCCCAAGGCCCAGGATGATTTTGGTGCCCCCCCCCTCCCCCGAACAAGTTAAAGTTATTATTATTATTACTAGTATATAACCCCGTCAAAAATGACGGAATGTGAACAATAAATCTTGAAAACAATGTTTAGAACATGAAGATTACCACGTGATCATTTAAATGTAGTTTCAATTTTTGTTTATAAGTCAAATGTGTTTCGATATTTTATAATTTTCGTTCTGAAATTAAACAAATTCTACCCGATCAATAAATATGAATGACAATAAAAAAACTGCTCGCTGACAAAAAATATAGGCCCGACAACCACAACAGCAACAACACATCCCAGTGTTCCATTAAGTGCTCTATTTAAAGTCCTCATAATAAGAATAATCTGGTGTGTCACTCACACGACTTTCTCTTACCCTGAAATTTAATACTATAAGTACAGGTTGGAGATTGTAAACCTATGTTGAACAATTCAAATTAGGCTTCGGAAGAGTTTTATATGATAATTAGTTCTGGCCCTCCTCAACTCCTCGTTTTATTAATGCACCTACATTTATACAGAATTTAATTCGGTTATTAAAAAATAATTCTGTTTCTAAAAAATTATTTACTAAAATTATTATTTAAAAAACTTATCTTGTATGATAATACAGACGATTTCCATATTAGAGAAGTAGTATAACACTAAATATCCCCCCCCCCCCCAAAAAAAAAAAAAAAAAAAAAAAAATTATACAGACGCGACATTATTTCATTATTTAAAACATGAAAATCTGACATTGACAGATTTTAATTTAGTGCCAGAGGCCTACTGCTAAACTTGTTAATATCGACAAATTCTTCTTTAGTTAATTCGTGACGATCTAAATTCCATGATAAAGTTTTCATTAAATCAAACCAATGTGTTTCAGCTGCAGATACTGTAACAAATAACGTTGGAAGTCCAAACTGTCTTATAGCCGCAAAACAACGTTTTTTCTCTTTTTCCCAATGAGGGGGAGGTGTGCCTTCGGGGGGACTCATGTCAAAGGTGTGCCTTGGGGGGGGGACTCATGTCAAAGTTGTACCTTGGGGGGACTCATGTCAAAGTTGGGCCTTGGGGGGACTCATGTCAAAGCTGTGCCTGGGGGGGGGGGACTCATGTCAAAGTTGTGCCTTGGGGGGGACTCATGTCAAAGTTGTACCTTGGGGGGGACTCATGTCAAAGTTGGGCCTGGGGGGGGACTCATGTCAAAGTTGGGCCTTGGGGGGACTCATGTCAAAGTTGTACCTTGGGGATTGACTCATGTCAAAGTTGTACCTTGGAGGGACTCATGTCAAAGTTGTACCTTGTGAGAATTTTTTATATTTTTTAAAAACTTGTAACCTTCGTTATGAGTAATCAAATTATCTACAAAATCTTCATTCAATAAATCCCCATTCAATAAACCGACTGAAATAGGCCCTTAGCACTATTAAGAGTGACGTATAAAAATTCGACAACGCTGTACCGACTGAAATAGGCCTCTAGCACTTAAAAAAAAAAAATTGAATTTATTCTCAATATTAAAGTGAAAAAATTTTTTTTTTTTTTTTTTTTTTTGTTAAAATTGAAAAGAATCAATAACTTTATTTTAAATTATCGCAGATCGATGGTTCAACCATTCGTTTTAAACGTATTGTCGAGCTTTTTTGAAAGATACCCATCATGATAATTTACTCCCCACGAGGGGGGGCCGCGAGGCTCCTACATACACAAAAAAAATTTCCCAGTTGATTATCTCTATTACAAAAAATATATATTCGTTTTATTTGGTCTAGCGCAGTGTATAGATGTTAAATTCTACTTACCTGCAATTTCCCCCATAGACGTAATGTATTTAAATACTTTTGAATGTCCCTGTACACGAACCATTTGCTTCATCTCAACGAAATCTTACTGTAGCATCCCTATATGATACACATTTAGAATACCGAGTTTGGAATTTCTGCTACTATTTGTTCTTGAGATATGCTGATAACAGACACACAGACATCCAGACAGACAGACAGACAGACATACACACACAGAGACCATTCGCTAAAAACATGATTTTCGTATTCAGGGGACCTCAGAACATGTAAGTATAACAAAAACCCACGTTTGAATATTTGACCCTAAAACAATACTTTCTCGACCCTATGGGTAAGAGAAAGTAAACGAAGTGTGACGTCACTGATCTTCCGTGGATGCAAGAAAAAGATTCCCTATGTTAATAGTCCATTGGATTTTTTGTAAAAAATTATTAAAAATCGAGAAAAATTATTTCCCGATTTTAATACCTGTATATGGGTATAGATATGCTATCGTATCCATGCGTTAGATTGAGTTATTTTGCTGTCAAATTGACAAAATTTTAAGTTTCAAAACTGTGTCATCTTTGGCGTTTTTTGTATTTGGCGATTAAAAACATAATACGAAAATATACATGACAGATGTTTATTTTCGTAATATGTATTGTACGAAATATTGTTTCATATAATTCATCGCTCTCTTAATATAAGTTGTTAAAATAACCATGATTTTTGAAAGGAATTAAATGTGTTCGCCTAAATAATTTGGCGATATTTTTTTTTTTTCCGCCAAGGATGACAGATATATTAAATCTATTCCGCTGCAACATATGAGTATCTTATATCAGACACTTTATTTAGACATTTGAAAACAAATTTGACTTCAAATTATGATAGAATATTTATCATTTTCCTTTTAATTAGTAAATTAGTTGGATATTTATTGTGTAAATATCATCCTTTGAAATGAAATGTTTATGTTTTGAATCGAATATGGAAGTTTGCCATTTTTTCCCCTAGAGTTTTGAAATTTAAAATTTAAATTTTATCAATTTTATAGCAAAAACAACTTAATCTAACGCATGCAGACGATAACTAATACATATCTATACCGAAATATGGGGATTAAAATCGGGAAATAATTTGCCTCAATTTTTAATAATTTTTTACAAAAATCCAATGGGCGATTAACATAGGAAATCTTTTTTTTTTTTTTTTTTTTTTTTTTGCATCCACTGACGGCCAGTGACGTCATCACTTTGCTTGCGTATTTTCTAATTAACTATCCAATAATTACAGACACTCCATGCTAACCGAAATTCAACTCTACTCGATACTTCCAACCAGCTATCTCACCCGCAACATCGCCAAAATATCCGGTATCCAGCTAGGGACTTTCTCATTCTCAACCGAACATTTTATCTTGACTCGACATTATCACCTTAGACTACTCTACTTTCAATACTCATTTCAACTGGTGACCTTTACTTGCCCAATCAAACATTCTATCCCAACCACTGAGCTGAAGAACAACTGGAGCAAATGCTTCCAATATTTTTACACAGTGTTCGTGCGTGCCAGTTTTTCTGCAATCGTTCGCCTGCCTTGCATGGCAAGCAACATTTGTCGGGTCGTCTGTTACTATTATAATCTTTAAAGAATTAAAATTTAAAATTGTAATGTCATGTTTAGCATATGGTTGTTCGAACAGACAACCTTTACACAATTTTACTTTGAAATATAAATATATCAAATGCTTTTTGCCATGCAACGCTCGGAAGACAAACCTTCAAAAAACGGCACGCGAAAACCGGTCTAGCATTTCCTCCAGTTGTTCTTCAGCTCAGTGATCCCAACTATAAATTTACACTAATTTCAAAACTAAAATCAACTGGCGTCATTTACGTACTGAACTCGACGCCAATCATACCTTACAATGTAAACAAACAATGAAGCTTGATAAAAATATTTAAAGACTTTAATATGCTTTTACAAATATTTTAAGAGTTTTAAGGCTTTAATATGTTTTAGAAATACTTTAAGCGGATTTTTTTTTTTTTTTTTTTTTTCGTAGAAACAATCAAAGAGTCGTTCATTCGGAATCCATTTGGAATTTGTATTTTCTGAATGGCAACAGTTTTGGTTTGTTTTTATTTGGTATTCCGTTGCTTACAATCATGAAGTTACATAATTCTATTTATAGATTCATGTTTATAATAGCCAGTGATCCATATTTAGTTTAGATCTTTAAACATTACAATTGAATAGTTTTTCAAGGTTTTAGTGAAAATAAATAAGAATACGTGCGATACAAAACATATTATATGTATGTTTCCGTAAGTTGAACCAGCTCAGTGAGTTGAACAAACGGAAAAAAAAAATGGCTGGCAAAAGTTTCTGTTTTGAAGCGGTACTAACCGGATTCGTTCATGACAGATGAGGATCATTATATATATTAATTATTATTATTATTTTATTTGTGCACTATGTTTGATTGCTGGCAACAAAGTTAAGGCATCAACATCATAAGAAATTAGTTTTCACTTCTTTTGCAAAGAGACCTCAAATCATCATTATTATTATTATTATTATTATTATTATTTTTTTTTTTTTTTTTTGGAGGAGGGAATATTTTTCTTCTATGACTGTTGGAAATCACTTCAATAAAAATGTAATTTTTTACATTATTTAATTCTTTATAATGCTGCTTTCTTTTTTTAATCCTAATCTATCTCACTCATAACCATACAAAGTCAGCGAGTACGTAAATATTAACACATGACCAAATAATATTGAAAATGCAAAGATATTTTCCATTAGTATGCTACAAAGTTCTTTAATTTGTATTATATAACTATAAGTCTGTCAGTGAAAATTTCTCTGGATTTTTAGATCCGCTGTAAAAAATTATATCCATTCAACAAATCTCCACGAAAACTGGTACATTTCATAATCTAGCTAATGCTCTATTTTTTTATTTAATCGGATAATTGGTCAAAAGGTATTTAAAAAATCCCTGTTTTCAACTAAAGATTATTGTTGTTAGCTAACTTTCAGTTAATTTTTTTAAGGAAATCTTTGCCAAAAATAGCACTTTAAATTTAAAAACTGTTTTGATGCCCCTAGTTAAAGGTGCCCTAGGCCGAGGCCTAGTCGGCCTGTGCGATAATCAGGCCCTGCATACTAGCCTATAAAATTATATAAAATGAATGACGAAATGATGACGAATAAAAGAAATATTTTTTTTTTTTTTTTAATCATTTACCTTCTTTGTTATTAACGAGAAAGTGAAAAAAAAAAAAAATATAATAATAGGCCCAGCTCGACCCTAGAATACACACACACACACGCAAAAATAAACGCAGCCCAGATACATGCAGAGTTCTAGGAATCCAATTTCATCAACATATCGAATTATTGATTGAACTGTATTGAGTTAACTTGAATTCTTGTAAAGAGAAAATCGTTTTAATATTCATCGTTTAATCAATTAATGCTAAACAGTTATATGCTGCAATAATATTTTTTAAAATGTATTAATGACGGTGAAAAGCACAGATTTATTATTATTATTATTTACTTATTTGGTGATTTTTAAAATCCATTTTTGATGTGTTCCATTTCAGTCTTTAAAATTTAGCTCTAAATATTTAAATTACCGACATTTAGACATTTATATAATTCAACGTAAAAATAAACTAGTTGGCATAGGTGGACTCTGCTCAGTTCCCCATCATATTTATGTTCTCATAAATTTCTAGTTTGAGACATATAATCATGTTAAAAGAAATGAATTTGACAAAAGCTTGATACAGTGACAGAAGGAAATCCCTGCCTAATAGGCTATCCGCCGTTCACTTCGATATATTTATCTTATTCTAATCTATTAATTTATTTTGTCAGGATCAATTCCGTTGTTTAGTTTTCATGCTACTATTTCCAATGCAATAATCCTCAAAATTCATATTTATATGAAAAATTTACAATTTCGCTATGTTGGTAAAATCGTAAATTACGAATAATTTACGAAATTTTCCTATTAAAATATTTGTATTCAATCATGTTCAAACAAATATCATAAATGTAATTTTGAAGTTGTCTAATGTATATTTATGATCCTCAAAATGGAAGTTTATACTCAAATTTGCCTTATTCTGACATGTCAAGTAAATCTTAAATTTCAAATAACTTACGAATTTTTTAAATTGGAAAAATCATAGTCTATGATATTCATGCCAGTATCCTAAATAATATTTCGAAAGTGGTTTGACATCTTTACGATGAAAATATCCTTCAAGATTGACGTTTATGTGAAATTTTGCTCTATTCTGCCACGTTAAGAAATTCGTAAATTTCCAATAACTTACGAAATTTTTATATTGGAAAATTCATAGTTATTCATACCAGTGTCCTAAATAATATTTCAAAAGTAGTCTGACATCTTTACGATGAAAATTTCTCTGAAAATTGACGTTTATGTGAAATTTTGCCTTATACTGCTATGTTAAGAAATTCGTAAATTTCCAATAACTTGCGAAATTTTCAAAGTAGCATATTTATAGTTACTGACGTTCCTTCCGGCATCAAAACTGATATTTTAAAACTGGTCTGACATTTTTACAGTAAAAAGTTTCCATTTAATGCACGTTTAAGTGAATTTTTGTCATATTCTCCCATGTTAAAAAAATCGTAAATTTCTAATAACTTACGAAGTTTTTAAATTTGAATGTTGCAAATGAATAGGGTTCTTGCCAGTGTCGAAAGTAATATTTTAAAACTGATCTGACCTCTCTGCGACAATTTGTTCTTGAGATATCGTGTACACAGACTAACAGACACCCTACAGATAGACACCATAGAAATTTTGTCATTTTCGGATTCCTCACACCTGAAAACGTGTAAAAAAGTAAAAAAAAAACCGAGGTCGAAAATTTTCACGATTACCTAAGTTCCCATACCTATAGTATGATGGAGAACTAAAAACAACGTGAACGATATATTATCGTGTGGGTGTCACAAATTTATATATGCATGAGCATATGTCCTGGATTTCGACACCTTTTATGTAATACTAGCAAACCCAAGTGAAATATTCGCACTTTATTTCTTTTCTTATTTACCTTTAAAATTTAAAACTCGTAAATGTTATGCCAATTTCACCACCTAATTAAAATTCTAATTTACCAGAAGCTAAATTATTATTAAAACCAAATTAATATTGTACAATAGTGAAACCAAAATCATTCAAAGAAAGGTTTCCAAATAAAATTCATGGTTCACGACCCAATTTTCACTTCCACAGGCAATACAGCTTTAATATAGGACTCCCACGACGCCTTTTAAATTTTTGTCGTCATGTTGGCGATGACTTTATTAATTTTAGTTTTTTTTTTTTTTTTTTTTTTTTTTGGGGGGGGGGGGGGGGGGGGGGGGTTAAAAATAAATAAATAAATTAAAATAAAATAATTCCTATTTTGATTATATTTTTACTTCCATTACCCTACTACCGTAGGTAATGGAAGTATTGTATTCGGTCTGAAAATTCGATATCGGGTTTTCACCTGATTTACACGTTTTAAGGTCCCCTGAGTCCAAAAAAGTGGTTTTTGGCAATTGGTCAGTGTGTATGTGTGTGTGTGTGTGTGTGTGTGTGTGTGTGTGTGTGTGTATGTGGAGAATCTTCTGGCTATTATAGCTCAGAAACTAATAAAGATAGAGCTACGAAACTTTAGAATTCAAATACGTCTGGCCGACAGATGAAATTTCCAAATTTTGGTGAAAATTGAAAAACCGGAAGTGGGACATCGGAAACCGGAAGTTGGACCGTAAGTCCGTATCTCAAAAACGGCTCTAACGATTTTCTTCAAACTTGCTATATAAACACTCTATTAGATGTCCTTTCGAATGATATAGTTGGTTAGTTCAAGAAAAGTGATAGGCGTCCTGTATAAATAGCTCAATTTCAGGCCTCCCAAGGGCGTTCCTTTAAAAACGGTTGTACGGATTTTTTTCAAACTCGCCATTTTAACTCAATTTTAAATATGCTTTTGTATGTAATTATTGTTTTCCTGTCAATAATTGAGTTTAACCGGAAATGGGACATCGGAAACCGGAAGTGGGACCGTAAGTCCGTATCTCAAAAACGGCTCTAACGATTTTCTTCAAATTTGCTATATAAACACTCTATCAGATATCCTTTCGAATGATATAGTTGGTTAGTTCATGAAAATTGATAGGCGTCCTGTATAAATAGCTCAATTTCAGGCCTCGCAAAGGCGTTCCTTTAAAAACGGTTGTACGGATTTTTTTCAAACTCGCCATTTTAACTCACTTTTAAATATGCTTTTGTATGTAATTATTGTTTTCCGGTCAATAATTGATTTTTTGTAAACGTTGGTATCTCAAAAACGGCTCTAACGATTTTCTTTTTTGGTCACTTTTATGTTTTCTGATCACATTATCTCTCAAAAATGCATGTAATACATGTAATAGCGGGTAATGGAAGTCGTGTGGTTGTTTCACACCAGATTTTTTATGATTGAGTTTTTCAGTCAATTTATGACACAAAAGTTCATATTATGACGCTTGCAAAGATTCTAAAGAAACAACTGTTAAAAATACATTTTTTCTTAAAATAATCTCATCAGACAAATGTCATTTTTTCTTGCTAGTCCATTGAGCTAAGTCCGCGTGCTTAAATATTGTCCATGTATAAATATTATTTTTTTATCCTCGCGTATCGTATCGTTTCGACAAAAAAATAATTGAAACTGGTCCACGTTAGAGAAATATTATATAGATTCTGTAAGCGTTGTTTAGATGCCATTTAATCTAATAAATGTTAAATTGTCGCTACGTTAAGTTTTCTAACACTTTCCAACAAAGTGGAAAAGTGTTTATGAATTCGGTTCGGCAATCTGTGCTGCACACTGTCTCTAAATAATTTCAGAATACCCTGAAACTGATATGTGTTAATAAGGTTCAGTACAGCATGTATCCTATATTGAAAATGTTACAAATTATAAATGGCACAATTCATTACATTTGTATATTGGGATTCACAAAAGAATTCGGATACAGAACGGTTCATGAGAGGCTTCCCCCCCCCCCCCCCAAATTCTTATATACTTACTATCATTCACTACGGTATGTTTGTGAATCTCAACCAAATAAAAAACGCGCCTCTATTTTAAAGTAAATACAAGCTTTTTCATTTGTCTCTCCGTGGTTCAGGTGGTTAGAGCGCCATGTTAGTAATCCGGTGGTCCCGCGTTCGATACCCTGAAGGTCTGGAGTGTTAATATTTGCAGACAATTAGTAGAAAAGATGTCAATTGATAAAAGAAAATTTGTCGTTGACTGCACAGTATCCTAAGAGTTTTTTTAAGAAGCCTTTTTCTTACATCTCTTTTTAGAAGCAAAAAAGAGTTTTTTGTGGACTACAAGCGCCCTCTATTGGGCGGAATAGTCACTAAAATGTCAATGAAACAATTAACAATACAAAATAATAATGATTAGGAAAAACACATAAACATTAACCAAATCAGTAAAATGTTAAGTTATAATATAAAAAAAATAACAATAAACTAAAATAATAAAAAGGTGCCTCAAACGAATAATTAAATTGCAGATATTGGCCCTTAATCAGAAAATGAAATCACAAAACTTATCGGCAATCGTGTGGTGTTGCCATCTGCTGTGAATTTTAAGAAATAATTTCTCTTTTCTTAACACAGTTCAAATTTCCCCAATTTTGGTTAATAAACAAAAAAGTAACTTTTTTTTTTTTTTTTCAAATTAAATTTTATTCTAACTTCGAAAAGATTTATATGATACGCTATAATAAGAATTTGGGTTTTAAAAGTTTTTTTAAATGGATTATTTTTTCAATATTTTAATGCGTTTAAACTGCACAAAATATTACGAAATTAACATACGTTACACGAATGTACAAAAGTATGTTTATTGTCGAATAGAATATACTAAAAAGAAGAATAATAAGTAGATAAAAACACATGAACATTTTTATCACTCTAAATAATAATTCAAGTTTCAGGATTCCAGTATTTTTTATTCAAGTTCGGAGCTTCACGATGCTCAATTGTTCCAATCTTTTGGAACACTGAATAGCTGTTGCCATTCTACAAACATAAACATAGAAAAATATAGATGCTACAATATGTAGACAATCAATCTCAAAAATAATTATCGTCTGCGACAAATAGTTATAACACACTGGGCCCGGCTGAACAAGGTTCAGAACAAATAAATTATCCAGTGCATCAAAATTTAAATACAAATGTAATTCAGGTGTAGATCCAATTCAAATATGAATCAAGTGTCATACAAAAAATATCAAGTAACTTACCAAGTTCTTGAAGTATATCAAGTACATCAAGTTTCAACAATATATCAAGAATTGTTGTCAAGTTTTCATTTTCAAGTATCAGGTACATTAAAAACAAGAATACTTCTATAAAAACATTAATCAAAAAACAATTTACATTTTAATAATTAATTTAAATAGGAATTAATTTTTATCACGGAAACCTTTTTTTTTTTTTTTTTTACACATTAAGTATAAATATTTACATTTAAAATAAAATTCTATATCATTATACACAAATTAAAATTCTTAAATATGTACATTTATGCAACTTATAAATAATATTTAAATATCTACAACATATAATACTACAATCAAAGAATATACAAACAATTATTCTATCTATGTAAATTAATATGTACACTATGCAATTAATTTTATGCTAACTATACATAAAAAAATGAAGAAATATTAATTAACACTCTAATTTCACTAGTAGCTGTATAGGCCTTTTAATAAGTCCTTTTTCAGTTTTCACTTCACAACTACGAATTAGACCATCTCTTCCTGTGAAAGTTTTAAAAACTTTTCCAAGTTTCCACATGTTGCGTGGCAAATGGTCATCGTGTATTATTACTACATCATTCACCTTTAAGTCCAATTTTTGTGAATGATTTTTTACACATTTTGCTGATTTTAGATTTAATAAATAATCCTTGAAAAATATTTTCCAAAAGTTATTCAACAGTTTTTCGCGATATCTATATGACTTAAAGAGTACTTCTTTAGTACTATTTACATTATTAGGATAATTTTGTGGTGGTAAATTCATTGTTTTTTCTTTTCCCAGCAGAAAATGTGCAGGAGTTAGGGTTTCTGACTCATCTTGCACATACGTCAAGGGACGATGGTTTATCATCGCTTCAATCTCCACCAGAATAGTTTCTAACTCATCAGGGTTACATGATGATCTGCCAAGAATTTTTCGTAATGTTGTTTTTACTTCCGTACAAGTCTTTCATAAAACCCGCCCCACCAGGCTCCGCGTTCAACAATATATCTCCACTCAATACCTTTAGTAGCATAATAGTTCTTCACCTCAGGATGACGTAAAACTTCCCACATTTTTTTGAGTTCTGCGTCAGCTGCCTTAAAGGTACGAGCATTGTCTGAATAAATAATGGAGCATAGGTCTCTTCTTGAGACAAATCTACGGAAGGCCAGTAAAAACGTTTTTGTTGTAAGATCTTTTGTTAGCTCAAGATGAATTCCTCTAGTCACTGCACACGTAATTAATAGAATATAATACTTTGTATCTTCATTTTTTACAAAAAGTGGACCAGCATAATCCAGTCCCACAACATCGAAAGGATTTGTTTGTTTTATTCTAGCTGAAGGCAAAGGTGCCACTGCTTGTTGCATTGGTCGAGAATTATATCTTTGACAAATAACACATCTTCTTATAACACGCTTAACATTTTGCCTGGATCTAATTATCCAGTATTTTGTGCGAAGGAACATGAGAGTATTTCCTACACCTGTATGAAGAACGCGTTCATGTGCATCACGCACAAGTAAATCAGTAAAATGGGTTTTAGAAGGTATAATTAAAGGATGTTTTTCATGAAAACTTAATGATGACCGTTGTAATCTACCCCCAAGTCTGAGTACTCCTTCATCACTCAGGAAAGGGTTCAATTCGTAAATTTTAGAGTTTTTGGATATCAACTGTTCAGATTTTAAATATTTAATTTCATCTGGAAAATGTTTATATTGAGCTTCTTTAATTAAGTGTAACTCTGCAGCAAAAAGTTCTTCTGCAGTCAAATCACCCTTTCTCTTTTCATTTTTATTTCTTAAATTGTAAATAAATCTAAATACCCATGCAGTAATTCTAATTACTTTACTTAGTTTGCTATACTTTTCAATATTCAAGATTGTGTTAGAATTTTCTGCCAGCGAAGGCAAAACCGATGTCTCATTCACCTGCTTTTTCTCTTCTAATTCAGAATGAGAAATTTTTATTGATGAATCAAAATTTTTAGGCCAAGAACTCATAGGTTCAGTTAACCAATCTGGTCCTGAACGCCATAGTTTAGATGCTAACAAATATTCAGCAGAACAACCACGTGATAAAATATCAGCAGGATTGGTTTTACCACTACAATGTTTCCAATTGCTTGGGTTAGTTAAATTTTGTATTTCAACAACTCTATTTTTTACAAACAACTTCCAACGTTCAGGAGCACTATGAATCCAATAAAGTACTATCATACTATCAGTCCATAAATATATATTTTCCCCATGTATAGTAAAAGTTTCTTGCAGATTTTTGGCAAGTTTTGCTGCAGTTAATGCCCCTAACAATTCTAGCCTTGGCAATGTGAGTTTTTGTTTTATTGGTGCGATTCTAGATTTTGCCATAACAAACGCTATTTCTCCATTTTTAATTGATCTAAAATACGCGACTGCGCCATAAGCTTTGATAGATGCATCACAAAATACATGCAATTCTTTATCATCATTTTGATACAACTCACCAGGAAAATATTCGCGAGGAATTTCAAATTTCTTTAACGTTTCAATTTCACCGCACCACTCGGACCACAACTGCCTACATTCGGGTGGAACATAGTCATCGAAATCTAAACCCAATTGCCAAAGATTTTGCATTATCAATTTTGCACGTAATACAAATGGTGCCAAAAAACCTACTGGATCAAAAATAGTAGCAGTTACTTTTAATATATTCCTTTTTGTGATCTCTCTACACTTATTCAATGTTTCGCACAAGTTATCTATGTTCAAGGATATTACATCTCTACTATTACACCAGTTCAGACCTAACACTTTAAGTGAATTATTTTCTCCTGATTCTGATTTGATTTTATCGCTACCATCCCAAAGAATTTTGAGTTCCTCTGAATTCGTACTAAATTGACGCAAATTCATTCCGGCATCTTTTAACACATTATGTGCTTTAACACTAAGTTCGAACGCTCGCTCTACGGAATTTGCCCCATAAAAAAGATCATCGACATAAATCGAATTGTTTAGCATCTGGTAAATATCAGGGTTTTTCTCTATTATTTTCTTTATGTGATATTTTATGGTGCATGCTAAAATGAAAGGACTGCAAGATACACCAAAGGGAACTCGTGTCATTCGATAGGGTTTCAAATTGAAATCTTTGTCTATGTACAAAAAACGTAATGCATTTCTATCAATGTCTGAAATACCAATCTGGAGAAAAGCTTTTTCAATGTCTGCGGTAAATGCATATTTATACAATCTAAATCGTAAGATTAGGTCTAAAACAGAAGGATTTAAATTTGGACCTGGTACTAAACAATCGTTCAACGATATTTCATTACTACATTTTGAGGATGCATCGAACACAATACGGACCTTAGTTTTTATTGCATTTCTCCTAACAACCGGAGAATGTGGCATATAATATAATGTATTCCCATCAAGAGTTTCTAAATTGCACGCCTCAATTATTTCGTGATTTAACTGATCGTTTATTATGCTGTCATAATTCTCTTTGAGCCATTCGTCATTTTTTAATTTATTAATCAAAGACATTAGACGCTGTTTAGCATTTTGAAAATTATCGGCCAATTTTTCATGATGAGACTTCCATAACAAACGAGCTACATACCTGCCATCACTGAATTTCAAATCATTCTCAAATTTCTCAATTATTAACTTATCATCATCCATATTTTCGTTTTCTCCTAAACCCATATTATCTAACGTCCAGAACTTTTTCAAACAGTCATTAATTGAATTTTCCTCTTTTTTCACGTTCCGAGAAGCACCTATTGTAAACATAGAGGCACTAGATTGGTTCTCCCCCAAAGATCCTACCAAGGACCAACCAAACATTGAGGAAACTGCAAACAAATTTTTACTAATTCTTTTCTTTTCTCCAGTCTGTACCTCCCAACATGTATCAGATCCTAATAATATTTTTATTTCAGAGGATTCCCCATTATCTGCTAATTTCAAATTTTCTAATTTTAACAATTCCAAGATATTTTTAGAAGGTAATTTTATGACTGCTCCAGAAATAGTGTCTGTAACAAGCGCTTCAATTGTAATAAAATCATTTGGGCAATGAATACTTTTAAGAGTAACTTTAACAACATCATATTCCATTAACCTGCCCTCAGTATACCCAAAGGAATAAATACACAGACTTTCTTTCCTCAGACTTTTTAATTTTAGTTCTTTAGCTAAATCGGACTTTATAAATGATTTTTGAGAACCCCCGTCAATTAGAATTTTTATCAATTGACATCTATTATCTTTATCAGAAGCAAAAACAGAACAAGTTTGTAAATACACAACTTTATCAATTTTAGAAACATAATTCAGTGACAGTGATGCGACTACATTTTGCTTAACCTCAGTAAGAGTTTCTGATTCACGAACATTTGATTTACAAAATAACTTGTTATGGTTTAAACTATTACATAATTCACAAGGAGGGATTTTAACCTTACACCTAGATGACACGTGACCTTTTTTAAAGCATTTATAACAACGACCATGAGTTTTTAGTATAGATCTTTTTTGTTCGTCTGTTTTCTCACATTTTACTAACTCATGCGTATTTTGATTACAATAAAAACAATAAGGTTTATTCATGACAGTTAAAGCGGAAGCAGTAGGAACGCTCATCCCTTTCGAATAATTACTTTTATTTTGCTTAACAACATAATTTGTATCCCTTTTCTTAGAATTTATAATCAAATTAGAAGCCTCCCTACTCTCAACTTCCAATCTAATAAAATCAAGAAGTTCTGTTAGGTTGTATTGACCCCTAGAATTATGTTTTCTATTAAATTCTAAATTCATATCATCAGGTAATAATTTTAAAATAACTGGTCCTAAAAGACTCCCATACGATTCTGATACAATTCCTAAGGAATTTAAACTTCTTATATGTATTTCACAGGAATCATAAAGCGTTCGTAGCGCTTTGATATTACCCGAGTTTTTAACAGGTTCAAGATTCAAGAGTTTATTCATGTGAGAAGAAATTACTAAATCTGTACGACCGAATCGTTCTTTAATCAATTTAAGAGATTCATCATAATTTTCATCGGAAAGCGAAAAACCAGAAATAGCACTTAAAGCAGGCCCTCCAAGTAAAGATTTAAGATATGTAAATTTTTCCACTTTCGTTAATTCAGTATTATTCCCAATAGCATTTTCGTATGAATTAAAGAACTCTAAAAATAAACTAGGATCTCCATAGTACCTTGCTATCGAAATCTTAGGCAATCGAATTTTGTTTTTATTTTCACCTTTAGTTTCGGCAGTGTGGTCACTTACAGACTTGTTATTTATAATTTCAGAACTGAATTTAAGTTTCTTTTGTGCTCTAAAAATACATAAATTAATTTTTTCTTCATATTCTATTACCGAATCGCATTCTTTTTCAATTTCTGCTTCATTACCTTTAAAGCAATTTAATATTTTATCATTAATAATTTTTATATCAGACTGTTTAGAATTTAACAAAAAGAGATTTTCCTCAACTATATTTCTATCAAAAGTTTCATTTTTTATTTCCGATTCCAAAATATTTATTAATTTTGAAACAGACTGCCGCAAAGTTTTCCTCGCAGATTTAAATTTTACTAACTCGTCAGCCATATTAAAGAACACAATAAAGAACAAAAATGTAATGATAGAATATAAATTAAAAAAGAGCTTACCTTATTTTCTCAATTAATAAAAACGTGTTGAATATTTATAATATACTCACACTGCCAATAAGCTATTAAATGTTGCTGTAGATGAATGCTTTTAAAGCACATATTTATTTTTAAAAACCCAAATGATCTCATCTTGACATAATGATTTCATTCTTTATCACATCCAGAAGGCAATATTCATAAATACTTCACGCATTTTGACAAAAAATAAAAATGAAATTTTCGAATGAAATCCACGACGAACTATAAACATCATTATTATCTAAGAACTTCGGTTTTAAATCCAAACTATAAATATAACATTCTAATACTCAAGTTATCATATTCCAAATTCGAACATCTGTTAAAATAAACATTCATTTAATTACAGTTCGTGCCAGACGTTCTGGGCGCCAAATGAAATAAAAAGAAGAATAATAAGTAGATAAAAACACATGAACATTTTTATCACTCTAATTAAATAATAATTCAAGTTTCAGGATTCCAGTATTTTTTATTCAAGTTCGGAGCTTCACGATGCTCAATTGTTCCAATCTTTTGGAACACTGAATAGCTGTTGCCATTCTACAAACATAAACATAGAAAAATATAGATGCTACAATATGTAGACAATCAATCTCAAAAATAATTATCGTCTGCGACAAATAGTTATAACATATACGATTAGCAAAAATGATTGATTTGCATGGACACACGAGATATTCAGATCAGATACGTTATTGGAAATACAAGTGGAAATTGCACGAAGTGGAGTTTTAGTTGCATTTAGGAGATTTTTTTTTCTTTTTTAAAACAACAAATAAATAATGTAAATGCTTGATTAACTATATGGTATGTATGCAATTTTTAAGTAGTATATACAGGGCTACAAAGCTGTCTAATTTAAGCTTTCTACCTTACGTTATAAAAGCAAAGCTTTAAAGATAATTTTTGTGCGATTTATTTCTGTTTAATTCTGAAAAAAAAAAAAAATGTATTTTAAAGTAAGGTGTCATTATTACGGAGGTAAATTACATTGTAAAGGGGTCGTCCATTAATTACGTGAGGTGTCCAGGGGGGGGGAGGGGGGTCGAACCGAATCTCACCCAATCTCACGTAGGGGAGAGGGGGGGGGTATCAGCAAATATCACGTAATTTTTTTCCTGCAAAAAACAGTGTACAAGTACAATTGCGAGAAAACTGAGTTAAATTCAAGTAAAACATGTTTCTTGACTTAGATATGGTAAAATCTGCCACGAGAATATATATCGTGGCTATCTGAACACCGCGAAGCAGCACATTAGCCTTTCAATTGTTTTAGGCGCCAGTCACGTGCGCGACTCGACGGATGTTGCAGCGTACGAACCGAGTAATTTACTGTAAAAGTACGAATTTTGAAAAATCTCACGTGATATTAGGGAAGGGAGGGGCGAGGGGGTCGAGCCAAATCTCACGAAATCTCACCCGGGGGGGGGGGGGTAAAAATCGTCAAAACCGCTTCAGGTAATTAATGGACTCCCCCAAAGTGATGAATACAATACGGATAAATACAATACGAAAACGTTATGTAATCTATGAGAGCAGTGTGATTTTTCTTTCTTGTTAAACGTGCGTCATCATCCATTAGATATAACACACACACAATAAACTATTTTCCTACTCTATCACCCACAAATAAAGTTCATTATTGTTTGGAAGTTCATCAAAATAATCTCGTTCTTGTCAAAACGAATTCGTAGTGACAACGTCATATCTATTTATCCATCATTTTTTACTCGGCATTTCGTCGTGCAGCGTCGTTTTTCTTTTTTCTTTTTTAATACATAAATTCGCAGTTGGCATGGGTTCATTTCTTATTGTTGCCCTCTCAGGGTTTTGATACTGAACCAGTAACCTTATTTTCGCATCATTAGCGTAGGTTTGGCATTTGACTTTTGTCAGTTTTTTCATAGGTATAAATTTTTCGCAGCTTTATGAATAAAAAAACAACAGTTGTTAATGAAACTTTTTATAACCCTCTGTTAATTGCTATTTATTTTTACATGCAATTAATTGAATAAAAAGTCATGCCAATGTTCTTAAATTTAGCATCAGTTTACGAGGTGTGTGGATAAATATAAAATATACTATTTATTTATTTATTTATTTATTTATTTTTTTTTTTAATCGCTCCGTTCATTGTAACATATGGATAGCTGCCACTTCTACTTTAAATCCTTGCTACATTTTTATGCTTAAAAAATCACTCTCCCTAAATTCATATTTCTAAAATTAGCATTTTGACAGAAAATATATAAGGAGATAAAATAAATTTATGGCAATGTTTTATTTATTTAATTTTTCAAATAAATCTAGGCTTATTTTGTCTTAAAATTGTACATTAAATAGTTGCTATATTTTTTATTTTGGAAATCGTCCTTTTTGAATACATACTACTAAAATTAGTATATATATATATATATATATATATATATTCAAAGTATTAATAATGTAAAACAAATCTATAATAATAATGTTTATTTATTTATTTATTTTAAGAATTCTAGAATTATTTCGTCTTAAACTTTTGAATGATAATAATATAAAATTAATGTAACCACTGAACTTTCTTCTGTATATTCTTATACAAATTTATGCAGTATGCATTACTTATTAAAGTTATTATTAAAGTTATTTTTCATTATGAATGCGGACAATTTTCATCTCAAAGATGTATAACACTAAATATCCAAAGAAAATCATTTTTATGCCATGCAAAAAATATCTCAAGAATGGCTTTTTTTTTTTTTTCCAATAATGAAAAAAATCTATAATTTTGTTTCAAATTATCACATTTAACCATTCGTTTTAAAGGTGTTGATGAGTTCGTTTGAAAGACACCCATAATGAAAAATTTCTGGTTGATTATTGCTAATATATATATATATATATATATATATATGTATGTATATATATTTCAATTTTTCATTGAAAAGTTAAAAACAATTCTCATTATGTACATTTATACGAAAATTTTGTCTTATGGAGTTCTAACAACCGCGTGACTTTCCTCTTAGCAACCGTACTTTGTTGAAGGACAATGCTGATATTTCCATGCCTTTGGAAGCGTAGTAGTCGAATTTTTTTATGGTTTTACAAATACATTTACAACACTGTGTTACAATAAATTTTTAACACTATTCCGCAATGATAAAATGGGTCAGTGGGGTCAACTGTCCCTCAACAAACATGCTCGTGACGTCATCGGTTAGAACTCTATACTGTCAAAAATAGGATGACAGCGCCACTTGTTGAGTGATTGATCCCCAAATGTAATAGCAAACGGTTAAATTCCAACTAAGTATCAAGTTTGATTAAATTTCGTTTATTGGTTTGTGATATACAGCGTTCACAAAATTTGTGATATACACACACTCAAACATTTTCTGAAAATGATCAAATCGTATTCAGGACATCTCAATATGTGGAAATCTATCGAACACCGGAGATCGAAAACTTTTCACAAATTTCTTCTTATGTTGTGAAGGAATTAATTAAACCTAAATGAAAAGAATTAAAACACGGTGTGTTATAAATTTCAAAATATTTAAAATTGTTTTCTCTACAGGGAGAAAAGAGAGAGCAAGAGCATTTGATAAATGCAGTGCAAAAACTAGTATGTTGTGGCCACCACATGACTTTCTTCTATAGTTTCCTATACAAATTTACTCAGTAAAAATAATTTATTAAAATTATTATTTTAAAAAAATTATCTTCCATGATAATGCAGACTATTTCCATATTGGAGAAGTAGTATAACACTAAATATAAAAAAAAAAAAAAAAAAAAAAAAAAAAGTCAATTTTATTGTCAATTACATTTTTTTTTTTTTTTTTTTGTTAAAAATGAAAAAAAATTGATAACTTTATTTTAAATTATCGCAGATCGATGGTTCAACCATTCGTTTTAAAGGTATTGGGGAGCTCTTTTGAAAGATACCCATCATGAACATTTATTCCCCTCGAAGTGGGACTTCCCTCCCAGGGTGGGTGGGGGGGGGGGAGTGGCAAGGCTCCTACATATACAAAAAAAAAAAAAAAAAAAAAAATCCAGTTTACTGTATCTATTATAAATAATTCTTGTAAATTTCATAATGATTACTAAAATATAATTCTCTTTATGAACATTTATACAAAATTTTGTCCTATATCACTATGTTAAAAATTTAGAAAAAGCGGGATGGCAACACAAGCTGTTAGACAATTTTTACCAAAAGTTGATAGGCACTAATTTATGCCAAGGTGCAACTACATACCAATTTGTATGAAATTCTGTGCAGTAGTTCCTGAGATACAGTTGCCACAAAATTTTGTCATACAGACACACACACACACACACAGACAGACACTTTCTAAAAATGGTCAAATCGTGCTCTACAGCTCTCAAAACGTGTAAATCCATCAAAAACCCGAGGTCGAAAATTTTTTACGAATCCAGTACTTTCTTCTATTGAATATAGAAGAAAGTAATATAGAAAGTACATTCACAAGAAATTACGACTCGACAATAAAAATTTAACTTCGTCTATATTTTAAAAGAGCTGGTTAAAAAAAAAAAAAAAAAAAAAAAAAAAAAAATCGTCTGCTAAAGGAACAATGAAATATAATCTGGCAATAGTAGCTGTTTTTACCGTTCAATGTCGTTCAATAATCAATCGACAGGTGAGCCATGTACTGTTCGTTGAATTACCTGAATGTTTACCATCTGATATTGTATTGCGATAACACTGACTTTCATAACGTGAATACGTTCGATTTTCCTCGCATGAAACCTCGTCGATGAAATTATGGAAAAAGAAACGTTCTTTTCGCAATCAATGCACGTTCATCTTGTAAATATCTTTTATTTAGACACGCTTTTGGTTGTTATTATTCGTGTACATAATTTTCTTCGTACATACAAAGTTTTCGAAAAACCTTGACTTCGGCTTTTGTTATTTAAATATTGATCTTGAGCATACTATATAAATTGCAAAATGAAGTAAATAAAGGTACAGATATTTTATTAGTTTTACAACTCCAATACGAATTAAAAAAAAAAAAAATAAAAAGATGTAATAAACAAAATGTACTCTATTATAACCTAATTAGATAATGTAAAATTTCAGCACTAGATCATAAAAAGACCCAGAGATGAGAGATCTGATAAGATAAAAAAGTTGATTTAAAATACTTTTCAAAACATCAACAGAAATTATAAAAACTCCGTATAAAAATGCCCATAATGTAGCCCTAGTGCGACCTAAAACTCTCTCACTCACCTCGCCCCTGTATAAAAATTTTAATTTTGTCATTCTTGAAATTGATTCCCTCGAAATTTTTAGTCGATTATATATATATATTGTTATGCATCTTTGAAGTTTGTTATGTATGTCTAAGATCAGTATTTAAGGGCCCTCTTCACTCACCGCCGTCGGAAGCCGAAGCTAATGTTTTTCAATGGGAATTTTTTCTTTACAAATAACTTATTAACTAACTAGCAGGCTACGCCCGCTTCGCTGGTCACTATTTTTAAATGAATCACAATAATTAATGAATTCTCAAAATTGCATTAATTTTTATCATGTGATAAAAAAAGAAAAAAACAAATTCTGATCGGGAAAAATGTCGCACCGGGTCTCCACTGCCTTCGGCAGCGTATACCCGTGCGCCGCGCGCGCTTATTCCTTCACCCTCCTTATGATTTCTCAAAATTCCATGTTATTACTCATAAACTTTCATTCTTAAGAAAAGGAATTAAAGAAAAATATCATTTAGCATCGGATAAGTTTCAAATTTTAAAGGTTAAATAAGAAAAGAAATAAAATGCGGAAGTTTCGCACAGGTTTGCTAGTATTTATTAAAAATTTTATACTTTCTGTGCATTTAAAGATGCAATACATAAATGTTGGGTATTTATTATGCATTTCTTTGTGTTCAGGATAAGTGCGATATTTTCAGCTGTATATTCCTATTATAAACGACGTTTACGAGATGCAAATGAGTCCAAATGAACTTTTTATAGGATCATTAAAAGAGTTCAAGTTCAATATTCGAATTATGTAGTTGAGCCTTAAAATAACATGTGATGGGTGGAAGGAGGGCCCCCATAATATTCCATTGTCATAATCGGGGTTTGGTGACAGGCACAGGTATTAAATATTGTTTTTATGCACAGGTATTAAATATTGTTAAAGATTTCATTGAACTGATAGGGTAATATATGTACATCATTTTGTTCCTTTGTTCAGTTGATCATTGATTTCTCAAATTTACTTTCAGTTCGTATTGTTCAGTGTTCAATAATTACACGACTTATTTTCTCGCTGCACTTTCCTGCTTTTATTATTATTATTATTATTATTACTGCCTAGGAAGAAGTGTCGTACTTCCTTATTTCGATCCGAAACAAGTGTTGTATATTCTTGCAATTTATGGCGTTTGCTTACATAATTTTTATTCGTCATTAGCCTGGATAGAAGAAGTATTTTTCTACAGTAATGTCATGACGCCACAATATTGCTAATGGATATTGTAATATTCTCTTTTATGAAAGAAGGGAGAAGGAAACCCGGATATTTGTTTTACAACAGATGCAAGAATGTTTTCTCACATCAGTTCTCTTTCGTACGAATTCTGAAACAATTATTTTGGGAAATGCATTTATCCAAAGAAAAGGGTTCAATTAAATGACGATCCCCAGCGGCATCAGATAGATCTACGTGGATTACGTTCCGAGAACAGAAAGTAGAAAGTTGTTTTCTTTTTTTTCCCAGTGCCAACGTCCCATATTCTGAGCGACAACCCTTCGGAACTTCTTTGTGAATCTTCTACACCTGAGCTGTATGTCGCCATTTTGTTTCTTTTTCTAACTGGATGAAAAGGGTGGCGAATTTTATGGGATGAATAATAGTTTTGTAAATACACACTATTACGCGTTTTAGAGATATTTAGAATTTACAATAATTCAAAATTGTTCCTCAATCTGTGACATCCACTTTTGGCGATATCCATGATAACTCAAAATTGTTGCTTACTTTATGACCTCCCGTTTTAGCCATATCCGTGATAACGCAAAATTGTTACTCACTCTATGACCTCCCGTAATAGAGATATAATTAATAATCTGGTGTGTCACTCACACGACTTTCTCTTAACATGGAATTTAATACTATAAATACAGGTTGGAGATTAAGAGGTAAGATAACGAGTACTGTTATGTAAACCTATGTTAAACAATTCAAATTAGACTTCGGAAGAGTTTTATAGGATAATTAGTTCTATGTGAGGGGGGCTCACCCTATTTCATTAATGCACATACATTTATATAGAATTTAATTCTGTTATTAAAATTAAAAATTTACTTAAAATTATACAGACAATTTTCACACTCAACTTTCATTGAAATTTATCAATCTTGATCAAACTTTTCCAGCAACAAACGTGTATTAGCTTCAGAATACAACATTTGGATCTCCTAAAATTATTCGTTTTTAAGTCAATAGAGACACAGACAAAGATCAAACGTTAAAAAACTTGACTACGGTAATCAGGAAGCCTCAAAACGTGTAAATATACAGAAAACAAGCGATGAATATTTAGCTTAAAAACATACATTATTTACCATATCTCTATGAGGAATTTATTTCAATTCCCGAACAGCTTTCCTGGAAATGGTAAAATATTATTAGTAAAGCGCATCCACTAACAACAAAAAAGATTGTTATCGCTTAAATGTTTGCAGCCCTGTATATCTTTCGAAGATTATATACAGACCACATGGGGCATCTAAATATAATCCTTCAGTAATCATACATGGTCCAGCCTGAAATATACATCAATTTGCAACGATTGTCGCTAGTTCTTTTGTGTAGCCCTGTAAACGAACAATCAATGATTTCCCTACCCGATTCTACATGAGACATGTTTTTATGCATATAAAAAATATATATTCGTTTCATTTGGTTTAGTGCAGTCTATAGATGTTGTGTTAAACTCTACTTACCTGCAATTTCCCCCCATAGACGTAATGTATTTGAATTCTTTTGAGTGTCCCTGTACACGAACCATCTGCTTCAACTCAACGAAAAGCTTAGTGTAGCATCCCTATATAATACACATTTAGAATACCGAGTTTGGAATTTCTGCTACTATTAGTTCTTGAGATATGCTGATAACACACAGACAGACACACAGACAGACATACACACAGACCATTTGCTAAAAACATGATTTTCGTATTCAGGGGATCTCATAACATGTAAATATAATAAAAACTCACATTCAAAAATTTGACCCTAAAACATTACTTTCTCTACCTTATGGGTAAGAGAAAGTAAAAACCGTTATTTGTAGAAGATTAAAATTTGATATTTGGAACTTGTATGGCATCTAGTTCTCCAGTTCTCTTTCTAGCCGTCATGTGGCTTCTCGTTTTAGAATTTTCTCCAAGAAAAAGTAGCAAATTGCAGAAAAATATACCGAAACACTGGTGTTGAATAATAATGAATAAAAATAATGTAAACAGTGGTGGTTGGGAGGAGATAATAAATCGAACTCCAGCAATAAAAGAGACATAAGTCAAAAAATCAATGGCAATGTTGAATTTATATTATTGAAAAATATGTATGAAGTGCCTCAACGTACGCGAAAAGCGCCCCATCTCTATCCCAAAAATTATCTATCTGAGAGGCAGTTCTGTCAGTTTCATTATAGTATTAGTCAATGCTTTATCGTTATCGTTAAGTTTTTCTTTCTTCATTTTCTTTTCATTCTTTCTTTTCTTTTCTTTCTCTCTCTCTTTTTTTTTTTTTTTTTTTCTTAATTACTGCTTCATTTTTGAATTACCGAGTTGCGAAAGTTTTCGAGTCGAAATAATTAAGCACGATTTCCTACAAGGAAGTATAAGAAATAATAAATAAATATCTACTACTTATAAAACTATCTGAGTTTATAATTTCCGCATAGAAAGCGGTGAAGTTAAAAAATTCACCCTAGAAATATAAAAATCTCTAAATATTTCATACGAATGTATGTTTTCAAAACGTGATTGTGTATGAAGTCCAATGATTTTGAAATATTTTATGTTTGCCAAAATATGTGGAAAATGACGTCATGGTTAAAAGGATTTTTTTTTTCTTTTTTCATGAGATGTTACTCTTTAGTATAAGTGTATCTATGTAATATCATAGTACATAATGTGATCGTTATCGTTGTTCGTTCGCTATCACCTGCTACACTACACTTCGCATTACGACATCGCTGTGAGATTATAGCAAGTTCCATTTGTTTGATTTGACGCGTACATTAAAGCGGATGAGAAAACCGCCAAATGCCTGAGAGGGAGATAAATATGATAATATACATGCATTACGATTCTAAACTTCTACTCTCTGGTGATTTTAAAAGATTTTCAACATAATAAAAATGAGAAGAAAAAAAACAGTTCACACACAGGAGCACTAAGATAAGAGAAGTGAAAATGTAATTTAATTTGCACTTACTATGATATAGAATCAGAGATGAAAAGATCAAACCCATGTAAGTTAAACATAAAGCGAAGTTTCACCGTTTTTAACGCTTTCCAAGCCAGGGCCCGATTAACCTTGCAACTGAGGGGAAGCACAAATCCATTTGGGGGCCCCCACTGACTGCTTGACCTAAAGACTTATACTAACATCACGAAAAATTTATAAATTTTTTATTAAATTTTGTAGTTACCTGGAATTGAGGACAAGTAAATTCACTTAAAATGTAGACAAGTAAATTCACTTGATTTTTGTACCAAGATATAAACTGGTGAAAGCCTATATTCACCACACTATATGAAATTATTCCATTATAAATGAATATGTAAAAGCTTCATTAGCATATTTCTTACATAATCTAGAAATGATAATTGTGCTGTCAGGTGTACTGTGACTTTTTATAATGAGACAATGCTTTTAGACCACAAGCTTACAATTCGGGGCCCATTTTTTGCTTAATTTGGGGCCTTTTCAAAAATTTCCAGGGGAAGAACATGCTTCTCATGCCTACTGGGTAATCAGGGTCTGTTTCCAACTAAAGTATTTGTAAGTTCGGTTATTCTGTCTATCTTTGTGCCGTCTTATTTCTGTAAATATTTTTAGCATATGAATTATTATTCACATTCATTTATCCTATTGAAAATTGCATAAACAACTGTATTGGACCGTGTACACGGGTTTTTTCGAAAAGAATTAGGAAATACTGCAGTCTAATAAAATTACTATATATTTTAAGCAAACATGAATATCTTTATGTTGCGAACGTAACAATATTATTATGCATTTTTCAGCTGAAGTAAATAATAATTATTATTGTTAAATAACAATAATAATAAAATAATATTGGGTATAAGAATAGCATTGAAGATTGGTTGACAGGACAACAAAAAATTTTCCGAATGCATTACGTGATATTGTTGGGAATTGCTATCTTTGTATTTTCAGTGTGTTAGGCATTTTTAACACTTTCCAACAAAATTAAAAAGTATTTATGCATTTATGTTTAGGTTGTAGTGGTTATATGTATGTGTGAAGTGTTTTATAATTTACACACACTGGCCAATGAATTAGAAACCTTTAAATTAACATTTTATTGGACCTTCTTTTGCACGTTGGACCTCCTTTTGCATGAATAACAGCCAGTATTCGTATGTGGCCAGCGATTATACAAGCTTCTGGGGTGCATTTATGTGCAGAGCTTACCATACATTGGCTACACAGACTTTAAGTTCCTGTAAATTGGATGGAAGAGGAGATTACTGACGGATACTCCTTTCCAACATCTCCCAAACATTTTCTATGGGATTAAGATCCGGGTTTTGTGGCATCTAGGGAAACTGTTAGAAGTCAGATTGGTGTTCAATGAACCAATTTCGAACGAATCTGCCACGATGTATGGTTGCATTATCGAGCACAAAGTATCCGTTAATTTCTAAGTAAAAATGTACCATTGAGAGATACACTTTAATCTATCAATATCTTCTGATGCTGCATGGCTTTTTCATTATCCTCAAGTAACACCAGGGGAATACAAACTTCTATACAAGCAGAACATTCCCCAAAGGTTTGTAGCAGGTTTTGCATACCTTCGCCGCCAGCGAGCATTTGTAGAAACTCTTACAGGTTTCCAATTCATTGGCCAGTGTGTGCATGTAAACAGCGCAATTTTTCTTTCTTTTTTCTTTCTCTTACCCATAGGGTCGAGAAAGTATTGTTTTAGGGTCAAATTTTCGAACGTCAGTTTTTGTTATATTTACATGTTCTGAGGTCCCCTGAATACGAAAATCATGTTTTTAGCGAATGGTCTGTGTGTCTATCTGTCTGTGTGTCTGTTATCAGCATAGCTCAAGAACAAATAGTAGCAGAAATTCCAGACTGGGTATTCTAAATGTGTATCATATAGGGAGGCTACAGTAAGCTTTTCCTTGAGATGAAGCAAATGGTTCGTGTGAGGGACACTCAAAAGTATTCAAATACACTACGTCTATGGGGGAAATGGCAGGTAAGTAGAGTTTAACGTCTATAGACTGCACTAAACCAAATGAAACGAATATATATATATTTTTAATAGAGATAGTCAACTGTGAAAAAAAAATTATGTATGTAGGAGCCCCGCCTCCTACCTGGGGGGAAGTCCCCCTCGAGGGGAGTAAATTTTCATCATGGGTATCTTTCAAAAGAGCTCGCCAATACCTTTAAAATGAATGGCTGAACCATCGATCTGCGATAATTTAAAATAAAGTTATCAATTTTTTTCATTTTTAACCCAAAAAAAAATACATAATAATAATAAACAAATAAATAAAATAAATAAATAAATAAATAAATAATGTAATATTGAGAATAAATTCATTTTATTATTACTATTATTTTTTTTTAATTTAGTGTTATACTACTTCTCTATTATAGAAATCGTCTGTATTATCATAAAAGATAACTTTTTTAAATAATACGAGTAATTGTAATAAATTATTTTTAAAAAAGAGAATTATTTTTTAATAACCGAATTAAATTCTATGTGAATGTAGGTGCATTAATGAAACGAGGGTTAAGGGGGGCGGTAGCCCCCCTCACACAGAACTAATTATCATATAAAACTCTTCCGAAGCCTAATTTGAATTGTTTAACACAGGTTTACATAACAGTACTCGTTATCTTACCTTTTAGTCTGCAACCTGTATTTATAGTATTAAATTACAGGGTAAGAGAAAGTCGTGTAAGTGACACACCAGATTCTTTTTTTTTTTTTTTTTTTTTTTTTTAGTATTTATGGGTCTCCCGCAAACGTTTCGTAAATAAATCCATTGCTGGGTGCATTTTACTTCAAATTTCTTCTTCAAATATTTTTAGAGATTTTTTTTTCTTTTTCTTTTCTTGTTTTTTGAAAGAAACATATAATTACGGGTTAATGATTTACTTCAAAATAAGAAAGAAATAAAAAGAAAGAAATAGCAAAAACTGGAATTTAAAATTTAATCAAATACCATTATAAGTTACTTTTAAAAATTTTGTAAACACATTTGCCTAATTTCAAATTAAGCATTTTATTCTTAATACAGTATATATAATTTAATATTAAAATGTATTTTAATATTTTATTTTATTTATTTATTTATTTATTATTATTATTATTATCTTCGGTGAGTTATAGATGAACATTGACTTTCGTAAAAGTACAAAAATAAAATATCTATTAATCAGTATTATTTTGTACTATGGATTATATTCAAATGATTCTAAAAAATAATTATTTCCCAAACGACAGGACAGCGTTAGAATTTGATTTTTGTCTAAAAAAAATTCATTACCTTGGGTGTCCCATCTGGAAAAAAAAAAATCCAATTTCTAAAATTAAGATTAGAAATAATGTCTGCGATAGAGGAGATTTAAATTATTAAAAATTATCCAATAAAGCTCAAAAATTAAAAACTGAATATATATATACAATAAAAACTTTTTCAAACATTGACTAGATGAAACCAAGAAACATTGAATAAGATGAAACCAGAAAAAATACAAAAAAAGATGACGAATATCAAGCAACCTTAAATTGAAACATGCTAATTCATTACGTTTTCAAGGGTATAGAATGAATATTGCACACACACATTACCTACCAATAAATATTTGGGCACTCTTGAAGTTAGATGTTTTGTCAAATATCTAGAAATTTTTTTTAAGAATTATCTTGAAACTTTAGGAGTATAAAGAACATGTCATATATTTCAGCAAAAGTTTTGTCCTGAAGAAGAGAGAAAGGAGACAAGTGAAAAATGAAACAAAATGTTTTGGATCGCCCTGTAAAAAGCAATGCGTGAAATGCATTTTGACTGTGGAATTTTCTGCATTTTTTATGAGGCTGTCACATATATTCATGGAGATATAATGATTAAAAAAATAAAAGCAGTCATTGGGGACTGCCGATAGAAGTGAAAACTAAGTAACTTGTGAATTGTATCGTCGAGCCATTAGATTATTATTTTTGGTTTGGAAAGAAGAGTTTAGGATCAAGGATTAAAGTTTAAATTGGTTACAACATTTGTAGCTACTCAAATTAAAAGAATCAAAAGAAATTGCGTTATATTGTATTGACTGTTCTTGTGGCGTGTACACTCTCCTGCACAAGTATGGAGTATTATAGGATTCGGCACACTATTTGTAGCTACCCAAATTAAATGAACTAAGCCTTATATTAGGTCAAAATGTTGCAATAGGACTAAAAAAATGTTCTTTCTTTTATTATTTATTATAGAATTTACATTGAAAGCAAAAAGAAGAATATAACAGTCTATATAAAAACACGTGCTTGTACTTTGTGAACTCTGTATAGACTGTGGAAAAAGTACATATATACATAGAGTATAGGACTAGAAAGAGACAGATGCCATTATACTACTCGTATTAGTATATATATATATATATATATATATATATGAGGCATGCCGCGCCGTGCGCTACATATATGGATAATATATGTAGAGAGATATACTCTTTGTATATATATATAATGTATACTGATTACGCACGGAGGTATATCTATGTACATATATACACAGTATACATATAGCTCATGGAAAGCGTTCGGTGACGATGACTCGAGTTCCATGATTTTTGTTCACCCAAAAAGTGCTCAATGCGCCTAAAGAAGTTTTCACTTCAAAAAACACTTTTTTGATTATAACACGTATGATATTAGACCCACATATGATATTAGCCATTTTTAGGAAACTTGGCGCACTACATTAGATACAGTATCAATCAGAATGCAAAAATGTTAAATATCTTAAGAAATATGAACACTAAACAATTTTTAACTAAGCATGCGCAAGCTCTTAAAAGATTTCATTTGCATAATTTAATAGCCAAAAGTATTGAGATACTTATATGAAAACTCCAAACGAATATTGTGTAAATTCAAAAAAGTTATGAGAAATAGAATGAGCAGAATTCAGTTCCTCTCTCTCTCTCTCTCTCAAAAAAAAAAAAAAAAAAAAAAAAAAAAGAAGGAAGATGATAGGGGATTTTATCAATATTTATTTACAATCAGCGAATACTGTATTGCCATTGACTCAAAATAAAAATGTGAGTAAAATCCCTTATATTTTAGCTTTTATTTTATTATTTTTTCGCAACATATTTAACATTTTTGCCTTCTGATTGTAGTATACTGTATCTAATGCTGCCAAGTTTCCTAAAACCGGCTTTGCAGTGGTTCTAATACCTAGTGTTATAATTAAAAAAAGTACCTTTCTTATTTTTATTTTATTTATTTATTTATTTATTTTTTTTTTGGGGGGGGGGGGCAAAAAGAAAATCTCCATGAATATATGTGGTAACCTCATAAAAATTCTACAGCTAATTAAAAAAAAAAAAAAAAAAAAAAATCCTCATAATCACCTGCTACAGCCGAAATGCATTTAAAACATTACTTTTCACAGGGTGATCCAAAACATTTTGACTTTTTTTTTTTTTTTTTACTCAACTTTTTTTCCTCTTCAGGACAAAACTTTCGCTGGAATATATGTGGTATAACATGTTGGTTATACTCCAAAATATCAAGATAATTCCTACAGAATGTTTCTAGATATTTGACAAAATGTCTAAATTCGAAAGATGTCCATATACTTATTGGTAGACAGTGTATTATGATTATTTTTTCATTAGAGTATAAATAAATAAATAAAGGTTTTTAAAACAAAATTTTTTTAAATTAAATTGTAAATTTCTGGTAGGCAGAGGAATAACTTCAATAAAGAACAGAACAGAAAAGAAAAAAGTCATTGTTTAGAGGAAATTATCCTCATACAGTTAATCTTATAACACATATACTATAGCTGCCAACAATTACGATTTTTAAATACCGGTATTTATTTATTTATTTATTTTCTAATAGAATTTTTTTTTCTCATTTATTCATTAAAAAACTTAATAATAATAATAATAATAATAATAATAATAATAAAGAATTCTTTAAAAAATACCGGTATCAAAAATCGTAACGATTGACAGCTATGTATATATTATCGAATAATTAAATATTAATGCTCAGTAAAGAATATAAATTGAACGTTGAGGTTCCTGATCTGTAGATCCACTCCGTAACATAGTAATATATGCCACTATAAATATATACTACTATAATAAATGATAATATATACTACTAGTATATATTATTATTTTATTTTTTGATGTCAGACAAGTAAAATTCTCATCCAACACATAAATGTAAAACGAGCCATTCTGTTAGTAGCAACGGAATGGATGGGGGTTTGTCATTTATCCCCAGACGTCCGTGGTCCTGTTGGCATCGGATCAAAGAGGATGGAGAGCGGAGGAAAAGAGTTACCTCCGCCTGACGAAAACGCATTGTATCTCTCCGCTGCTCTCGCATCTCGCGTGCATGGATGATAGTGTTTGCATATGCGTAGGGATGGCGCCTCACCCGTATCACGAGAACGGCGTATGCCTGGAGATCAACGGAAATGTGAGTACCCTATTACAGCCATTATGTGGAACCTGTAGGAATAAAAAATATAAATATTAAAACTATTAGTAACCTAAATCGAAAACTGTGTCCTACAAATTTAAGTAGTTTTGCCTGCATGGCCGTTTCCTCTTACACCGAAAACATGTTTATTATGAGTGATTATTACTATTGTTGTTGTTGTTGTTGTTTTAGCTTTAATACGGATTCGTACAACGCGTGTATATGTTTATAATATAAATGAAATTATTCATTTTCTCTAACTGTCCCATCATAACGGAAAAACGTATTCATACTAATTTGTTACAAGTTGCAGGTGACGACGTTTTAATCACAGATTGAAATTAATGCGAGTTAAAATAATTTCAGTGAAGGAGAGTTTTTATTGAAAGTGGTGGGAAAATTATAAGTTTGCTCTCTTTCAGTGGTCTGGAAAATGAGAGGTTTTCATCGAAGTATTTCGTGTGTATTCGTGTAAATAATCTAGACCTGGAGTGACGCTACTTCGTCTTACGAATGTTGAATAATAAGCGCAGCTGTTTGAGAAAATTTCTCTCATTTTGTCAGTAAACAAAAAGGAAATCATAATAGGATATTTAAGAATGCCTACCCAAGTTCATATATGTTTGTACAATGTCTTGTACGTCCCTGTAAAAGAACTGTAAACAGAAACCCGATTGACCTTACAATTAAGGGGAAGCACAAATCCATTTGGGGGCCGCCACTGACTTCTTGGTCTAAAGACTCATACAAACATCTTGAAAAATTTATATATTTTTCATTAAATTTTGCAGTTACCTGGAATTGAGGACAAGTAAACTCGCTTAAAACATAGACAAAGCAAATTCACTTGATTTTTGTACCAAGATATAAACTGGTAAAAGCCTATATTCACCACAATATATGAAATTATTCCATTATAAATGAATGTGTAAAAGCTTTATTAGCATACATCCTATATAATCTAGAAATGGTAGTTGTGCAATCAGGCAGGACTGTGACGTTTTATAATTAGACAATGCTTTTAGACCACAAGTTTACAATTCGGGGCCCATTTTTTTGCTTAATTTGGGGCCTTTTCAAAATTTTCCAGGGGAAGCACATACTTCTCGTGCCTATTGGGCAATCAGGGCCTGACTGTAAAGGATGACCTTAGTGCTTAGTGTACTGTAGCAAAACTCGAAAACCTTTGAAGTTTCATTCTCTTTCAAATAATCATGTACTTCAGACAATTAGGTCCAGTAAGAGACAAGTTCTAACTCAGCTCGAAAATATTGTGAAACTCTTTCGATGAAGATGTTTTATCGTGTTATCTTATTGCTGGTACATTTTATGCAAATTTTATGTAAGTGTGAATAGCGTATGACGGCCAGCAACAAAAAGAAAAGAAATAAAATCAATAGATTTTGTTTAAGAAAACTTTCATATTCTCGATGATAGTTGAAAATCAGAATTTACGTGTCCCATTTTCCACCGTCTTCAAAGCGGTCTTAAATCATGCTTCCGTCATATCATAGTTTAAATATCATAGTCAAAATTTCCTGCTATTTTTGAAATCGAGTATTAAAAGATAAACAGCTATTCTTTTCTTTTCACATTTAAAATAAAAGAGACAAACCGTCTAATATCTCAGAGTTCAAAAATGATTATTCATAAAATGTTTTATTTGGGACTTGCATAATGTCTAGTTGTGCACATCCTTTTATAATTACTACACCAGCTTCCACTTTAGATATATCCTAAACTTTTTCCATTCTCTTTTTTGACATCAGTAAGTATCATATGCGTCTTTTACAACTTAAAAAAGGTTAACTGCAGAACTTTGACATTTTGTATTTGATCTGCCATAGCATCGAGACGTTCACTTCCTATTTTAGTCACTATATGATCTCACTCTTTATAAACTCATTTCTTCGTGGTACCCGTACGCATGATTGTGTGTATCTTGCATAACTCTGAAAGAGTTAACCTAAAACGATACATTTTTGTATTCAGTACTCTCGTAGCATCTAATCCTTTACACAAAAAACGTTTTGTTCGAACAACACAAATTTTGTTAAATCAATCAAGTTTTTTTTTTATTTTTATTTATTTATTTATTTTTTTTTTTTATGTTGATATAGAAACAACAAAAATTTTGTTACCAGGACCCAATTATTTAGAATTGCCTATTGCGCAGCACTAGTGCGACGTAAAACCCAACCAACCAACCAACCCAATTATTTTGTTGATTTAAACAAACAGTTTCGTGGATTCAGCAGATCGCTCGCTCATTGGCTGTTTACAGAGAGATCACATGGCTTATCCGGCTATTGATTTATATCTTTAAGGGTCCTTGGTAGTCAGATACCCTCTTTCTCCCTACCCATGTAATACAATGGGATTTTTGTTGCTTTGTATTATCAAGATACCTTGTTCAAAAATAAAATTTTACGGACCACTCTTCGAACATATCACCTTTTTTTTTCTTAGGGAGCAATCTTTTAAAAAAGTAAATTTAAATATTTTATTTTATTAAGCAAATTCTAAAGGGTCTCAAACTCGAAAAAAGAAAAAAAAAAAAAAATGTTTAACTTATGCTTAAAAAAAAAAAAAAAAAAAAAAAAAAATCCTAAGACTAAAGGTGGCATGTTCAAACGGTTGAATTAAAAAAAAAAAAAAAAAGAATTTGAAAAACTTTATTTTGAACGTAATATACTGATAATACAAATCAACAAAAATTCTATTGGATTACATGGGGAAGGAAAAAAGAAGGGTATCTGAATATCAAGGACCCTTAAAATGAAATACTCGGTCAGTCGAAGGAAGTTGGTTTGGTTAAGGCTACAAAATGATTGTTAAAATGACAAAATAAATCAGTCAACAAAATAAATTTGTTTTTCTCACCAAAATATTTTGTTTCGGTGCATATATAGCCACTCTACAACCATCCGTTTTAGAGATAGCCGCACAATAATTGAAAAATGGATAGCCGTAGAACTTGTACAGTTTCTAGATGAGCAACTACTTTTTATAGGTCACTACCGGATAAAAAATTTGATGGCATGTCTCCGGACCACTTTTAAGACACTAGTAATATTCAAATAAAGTATCCTATATGTTATACTTTGAGCTGTTATAATACGTCTATAATAATGTAGGATATAAAAGAAAGTAGTATGAGTTCTGCACCAGATTATTATTATTATTTAGAACTTTCCAACAAATTTTTAATCTGTTTATATGAATTCAGTTTGTCTATCTGTCTTTCCGCGCTTTGATTTCTGTAAAAGTTTTAGAACACTTTGGAACTGACTTATGGTATTCAGGTTCACATTATAGCATATATTTTGTTGAAAATGGTTAATACTACTGGTTTATATAGAGGGACACACAAAATAATTTGAATACAGGGCGGTCTATGAAAGGTGTTTCTTTTAAGCATACTTTAATACTTCTATATAATACAAAAAATGTAGCGCAGTTAATCTACGTTATTTAAATACACAAAATGACATTTCCAATGGTATAGGATATGGTTAGCATTCATAACTGGTTTACAAGATGAGATTGATCGAATACATTATGGATACTTGAATGTACACTCTATAAAAAAAAAAAAAAAAAAAAAAAAAAAAAAAAGACGCGCCAAGAAGAAGTGGGGACAAAAATTGGTAGATGGGGTGAAATGGGTGGTCCAAATGGGACAAAAATTAGTAGATGTGATGTACATGTGGAGAATAACAATTGATTACAGTTTCAGAAAATCTGATTGATTTAATCAATAGAAAGGGCCTCACAAAGTAAAAAAGTCAACAACGCGTTGGTCCACTTTTGGCCCTTATGTACGCAGTTATTCGGCTTGGTATTAATTTATAGAGTTGGCAGATGTGCTCCTGTGAAGTATCGTGCCAAATTCTGTCCAATTGTTGCGTTAGATTGGTAAAATCCCGAGCTGGTTGTAGGCCCCTTTTTATGATGCTACAAACGTCCTCAGTGGAAGAGAGATCCGGGGACTGAGCTCAACCCCATTTCACAGAGCCGCCTATTAAGGGTATTTGAAGTCACTGAAGTACCAGTTGCACGTAGGATCGTCGATAATGATGAATTGGTGCTTGATTCCATCAAAACCTGTATGTATGTCAATTTGTGTCCAGTTTGCATTACTCCTTCTTGGTGCGTCACTTTTTTTGCTATAGAGTATATATAATTCCCTGTGTTTTGAATTTTTAACATTTTCCAACAAAATTGAAACTAAGCTATAGGTATAAGAAAATTGGAAAGTGTTTTAAAATCCACGTGAACTGTGTAATTTATCATTTCTTTTCGTTATAATAATCTTTTCAAGGAAATCACGATGAAAAAAATACCGGGTAAAAAGTGAGTGGGCAGCTGTGTCGGAATACTGAGTAAATATTACTTGTGACTGTTTTATAATCGTGATACACATATTAAAAAAAAAAAAATCATGCCACTGTCACTTTAAAGGGCTTTGAATCGGCATGTGCTTTGTGTGTGGTCGATTCGATTATTTGATTCGATTGTAATGCTCTTTGCTGAAATTTCTGGCCATATGCAGACAAATATTGCAGAAAAATGTTCCGAGAAGCTGCTGTTAAATGGGGAGAATCGGCTATTTGTAAGTAAACTCCACAACGCACAACAGTTGCATTGGGGGTGGGGGGGAATTAAGCACGATCCTTCATCATGCGAAAAAAGTAGACGCGAGTACTTACACTGCTTTGAGATGTCTTTACAGTTGATAAACAGTAGAATTCTGCAAGAGTCTGGTGAAAAAACGACCCGACCCCTACAGATGAATTTTACACCAATCCGAAACCCTATTCGAACCCAACAAAAAATGTATCATTGTCCCAAAACCACAACAGAAAATAACCAGCCGCGCAACCGACACCAATCCCGTTTCTTTTTACCCGAACCCGATCCGAAACCCGACATCTTTTTAACCGAATCCGAAAACTAAATGAAAATTTATAATTTATCTGAAAAATCAGTCCAAATTTTTTTAAGTAATAAAATAAAGTAAATTTTCATTGTCACATAGTTGTTAAATCGTTTTCAAAAGAATTAAAAAGGTAATTACTAATTACATTAAGTCAAAAATTTAAAAATCTAAAAAATTGATTAATAATAAGTTTTAACAATTTATGTGTGCGGCTTTAAAATAGGCTTCAAGTTTAGTGATTTTAGTTAATTGTTTAATGCTTATATTCTTAATAATAATAATAATAATAATAATAACTTGATGTTAATTGCTTTTGTCGGATACGTTTGCTTACTTTACTATGATAATTTAGGTTTACGTATAATTCAATCATGGACATATATAGTATGTTTACATTACTATATATATCCATGATTATAAAATTATATTTATATCAAACAAACTTCTGCTTACTATTGTAAAAATCTTTTGAAAGATGTTCGCAACTCGACCCGAACCTAAACCCAGCCCACAGGAAAAAAAATCTGGAGTGACTCCACTCGACTTTCCGAACATTGAGTAATTAACAGTTTTGTAGATAAAGTAAAGAAACAGGAGTCGTTAAACAAACAAAAGAGAGAAAACCATAATAGAGTGTTTGAGTATTTTTCTCCATATACTACACGATGTTTTACTTAACGCTACTGCACTTTGAGCCCATAGATCATAATGATGAAGAATTTTTCGTTGTGTCCCTGTAAAAACCTATAAATGCTAGATTCACCAAAATGCTTATAGATAGTGCAACAGTGATTTATAATATTCATATAAATTTTCAGTTCAATTGAATAAGGCGTTTAGATGCTATCGCAATTTTAAAAATTTCCATAATGATAAAGAATTTTTCTTTGTGTCCCTGTAAAAAAACTATAAGTGCTAGATTCTCCAAAATCTATACAGATTGAATATCGGGGACTTATAATATGTGTATAAATTTTTATCTCAATTGAATAAGGCGTTTAGATACTATCGCACTTTTAAGAGTTTGGTCCCATAGGCCATAATGATAAAGAATATTTCTTTGTGTCCCTGTAAAAAAACTATAAGTGCTAGATTCACCAAAATCTATAGGGTTCGTACTAGGGTGACTTACAATATACGTACCAAATTTCAGCTTATTCGAACAAAGAGTTTAGACGCTAGCGTGTTCACTCACAGACATACACACATACATACACACATACATACACACATACATACACACACACATACATACATCATCGCAAAAATAGTGAAAACGGACTCAGGGGACCTCGAAACGTATAGAAACATCAAAATCTCAAATTCGGATTTTTGACATGATTACAATACTTTCCTCACTATAGTGTTCGGAAAGTAAAAAGTCAGTCAACCCGACCTGAACTCATCCACAGGAAAAATAAATCAGTCAACTCGATCCGCACGTCTGGTTGGGTTGCATTAAGGTAAGCATTTTTAACGCTTTTTAACGAGGTTGAAAAGTGTTTATGACTCTATAACTACAATTCATCTGTCCGTCCATCTGTTCTCTTGCTTCTGCATATACATATATTTATAATACCCTGAAATTGACATCTACTATTTAGGCTCAATATATCATGTTTCATGCTGAAGATTACTTAATAGACTTCTGTGGTTTCCGTACAGGTATTCACAGAAAAATTAGAATACGTTACGGTCTAAGATAGTTATTTCTTTAAAACCATGCATTTTAATATTTTTATACTGCACAAAACTTTACTAAATTAAGACGCCATTCAGACGCACAAAAGTAAGATTTTTATTGAACATGCTATTATTAGCAATAATAATTGATTTACAAATCCACATAAAAATATTCAAGTACATTATGGGATATGAGAAAAATGTCTCGAAGGGCATTTTCAATTCTGTTAGAGATTTTTTTTTTTTTTTTTTTTTTTTTTTTTTTTAATGGTAAACTTTTTAGTACTATTGGACGTTGGTTATTTTTAAAAGACAATATAGAGGGTTACGCAAAAGAAACCTAGTTTACGCTTTAACAATTTCAATCAAGTTTCTTCCTCTGTAATGAAAAAAATGCAATTTATGGACGTAAAATGTTAAGCGATGCAACGATATTAAGTCAAGTCAGAGAGTGTTTTATAATCTACGCGAAAAAATTGTTTTTTGTTTCTTGCTTAATTTGATGAATTACTTACTTTGAAGGTCAAGCGAAGTTTTAAGTGACTGGTTTCAAACGTAAGCCTGGCGCACTCTTTGACAACCCTAGATGCCTGTCATCGATCTGTAGAAAAGTCTCTTTTAACGCTTCTATTCGATTCCATTCGAAGAAAGAGGGTCGGAAAGTTATCCGCTCCCGAAATCGATTATGTTTTCACTTTCAGAACCACCTTTCTCCGATCTCAAAATCTCACATTTTAATCCGTAATTCATTAATTTTACGGCAAAAAAGCAAAATAAAAGTAGCTATTTTTAGTACCTTGCAGAGCAGCAGTGTTTCTTTCAAGTGCGGGGATGGTGAAATGCCACCGAACAAGGGACCGAGTTACATGTCTAGGGGCTCTAGGACACTTACGGCAGTGGGGACCCCATAATCAATAATAATAATACTAATATACCCTCAAAATATATGTGTTAATAAAAATATCGCTTTTACAAAAAATAAAAAGCCCTCGAATTCCAAGTTCTAAGTAGTAGGTACAGACTAAGAGGATAATCAGGATCTCATACATTCTTTACCTAAGTCATTCTCTCCGCAGAGGATCAAAATTGTGATGGCATGTTTCCGGACCAACTCTATGGGTGGATCTCAAACTATCGCCAAATGCCCACTGCATAGTTTTAGTGCAACGGCAAATTTACTCATCTTAGGGAGTAATTTTGCAAATGATTTACGCAAAGAAAATTTTCAAAGAAGAGAAATGTTTTAATTTGCGATTTTTAATGAACTTTTTCGAAAAAATCTAAGATATTTTGATATAAACTAAAAAGCCTAACTTGAAGTTTCTTGTAAAAGTTTTCGGTGCGGTCCCGCACCATCTTCAGGCTTGCTTCCCAGGTATGGTGTCTCGGGCAGTTGCGCCCGTGCCCATATGCCCCTGCTAAGGGGACTGAGACGTACGTCTGCGACAACCGTGAAGTGGGAAATTTAGGTTGTTGCTTTTAATAGCCATATATTTTTTAATTATGCATGTATCAATATAATTTTTTTTTTGAGAGATTAACAAGAAGTTCAAGAAATATATGATGCAAATTATTTACTCTTACGTGTTACAGTTTTTTTTTTTTTTTTTTTTTTTTTAAATAATAGCACTGTAAACGTCTGTATTTCATTCTTAAGAATTTTTTCACTTTGGTACACTTTTCTAAAAAAATAATGAAAATGAAATCATGCATGATGATAGAAAATACTTTTATTTATGTACTGAACCTATTTTATGTTTTGTTGTTCTATTTTTAAAATTATAAAAAAAAAATGACAATTTTTACTTATTAGAAATATGCATTTTTGAACACACATTTTCGCTCTTTTAAAAAAATATCACAAGGTATATACATAAAAAATTGGTTCACTATATGCAGAGACACTTATTTTATTTCCCTCTAAAATTTCAAGGAACTACTTTCAACAGATTTTTCACAAAGTGTACCAAAGTGAAAAAATCCTTAAAAGTAAAGTACGTATGTTTACAGTGCTATTATAAAAAAAACTGTAACACGTAAGAGTAAATAATTTGCATCAAATATTTCTTGAACTTCTTGTTAATATCTTAAAAAAAAAAAAAAAAAAAAAAAAAAATATTGATACATGCATAATTAAAGAATATATGTCTATTAAAAGCAACAACCTAAATTTCCCACTTCACGGTTGTCGCAGACGTCTCAGTCCACTTAATCAAATTCTGCCCCAATCTGCTTTTATCGGCTAAGATGCCCATTTATAAATTCAATGAGTGGTTGTCTACAAAAATATTTCAAATTTTTATTCTGTAACTAGTCTCGGAATATAAAAATTCTTCTTCCGGTATTTCTATAGCTTTACCCCCCCCCCCCCTTTCCGGTAACATATAAATTTCTCTCGAAAAGAAAGATTTGAATTATACGCTGAAAATACCTCCCAGAACAGAGGCATCGCCAGGAAATGTTTCAGGAGGGGGCGAACTGAAAACTGTAAAAGTTTCAGTACGCTTTAGAAATTCAATTGAAATAAATGATTGATCGGTTGGTTGATTCAGATGATTAAATAAATTTGTATATAAGCTTAAGCACCAACTTTTTTTTTTTTTTTTTTTTTTTTTGTATATGTTATTTAAATTAAGACCCTTTTTTTTTTTTTTTTTTTTTTTTCCCCAAAAATTATACAGCTTGTTCCTTACCAAACTGAATCCGAAAGATTTACTGCCAAGTCGACTCGAATTCTATTTTCAAGAAAAGGTTAGAGATAGAAGCAATTTGATTCACGAGTCCGGTCGGTCCGTCTCTATTTGGCTCTGTGATATAAATTTTATTTTGAAATTTAGATAATCACCAAAATTCTAACGACATAGTTTTGAAGCTTTAAATATAATCTAAAAATACTTATTTTTTTCCGATTAGAAATCTTCCAGGTGTTATCAAGTGTCCGCCTTGCCCCTATTAAGTGTCGACGCCCATGTCCCAGAAGATTTCATATCTCCCAATGCATTAATAGATCAGAAGAGAAAAATTCGTCTGAAATTTTAAAATGTCTTCTTTTGAATACAGAAAATCCTGCAAAGGAAAAATTATAGTTAAACAATGGAGTTGCATTATGATTCTGAACCTATCTCTTAATAACCTTTAGCATATTTTAAAACATTGTAATTATGTTTTAATTTCCTTGAAATAACTCTTAAGTGTTAGGTGTAAACATATAAGTTTCCCCTAAACCTTAATTTCATAAAATAGCAGTTAATCCACAGAATTGAGCAAAATTTTATGTTTGCAAGGGTCACAGGCCTGTGCGCCATTATTTCCGATTAATATTTTTTCCTTTTTTTTATTGCAAAGAATATTAGTAGTACTGAATCCTGCGTCCAGTGCAATTCTTCTGTTTGTCAAGACGTAAAGATATTACAGAAAATAATGTCAAAATGTGTTTTAAATCAACTTTTTAGAGTTTGAGAATCAAAACAGGTTTGTGGGGCCCCTGTAGACTAAGTATGCCAATCATGCCTTATTTCACAGGAAAAATGATTCTCGTGTAACAGAAAAATATATATCAATTTCGTTATATTGTATTCAGTATGAAAACATTAAATTATGCTTTACAAATATTTTTCTTATAGACCGTAATGCATCGGAAATATTTTGTGAATCTCTGTACTGAAACCAGTTGCATTATTTATACCATTTACACTAGAGAACATATCTTAATTAAAAAAAAAAAAAAGTTCTACGACAATGACAGGCAAAAATAAATATCCATAATATGTGTGTATGTACAGAGTGTTCGAAAAATCTTGTCTTTAATTTCTTAAAATTTTTTCTTAAACATCTCTCAGTATAAAATGCAATGGTAGTAAGTGTGTTTCCTGTAGACTCAAAAACTTACTATGCCGATTTACGCGCGGTTTTTTACAAAATGATCTGCGTTTCCTGGGAAGATTTAAAGCTGTCGACTTGTTCGATCTGAAAAATATAACAAAAGTTAGAAACTTTTTTAAATAATGGCTCATACTTACGCTATCTACCTTTAAAAAATACACTTCTATTGACTTGATATCAATACATTCATGTCCCTGACATGATTGTATGGGAAATAACACAAAGAATACTAATTGGCCATTTAAATTACACTAGAAAACCCGTGCGAAATATTCACATTTTATTTCTTTTCTTATTTACCTTTAAAATTTGAAACTCATAAATGTTATACCAATTTCACCATCTAATTAAAATTTTAATTTACCAGAAGCCAAACTATTATTAAAACCAAATTAATATTGTACAATAGTGAAACAAAAATCATTCAAAGAAAGTTTTTCAAATAAAATCCATGGTTCACGACCCAATTTTCATACTTCTATAGACAGTACAGTTTTAATATAGGACTCCCACGACGCCTTTTAAATTTTTGTCGCCATTTTGGCGATGACTTTTTATTAATTTTGGTATATTCTTTTCGTTAAAAATATATAAATAAAATAAAATAAAATAATTCCTTTTTTGATTATATTTTTATGATTGTGTTTTTTAGTCAATTTATTCAGTATATTGTTTTAATATATTGCTAGGTTTAAAATGACGCTTGCAAAGATTCTGAAGAAACCATAGAATAATAATACCTTTATTATTATTCTATGGAAGAAACAATTGTTAAAAATACATTTTTACTTTCCGAACACTATAGTGAGGAAAGTATTGTTTGTAATCATGTCAAAAATCCGAATTTGAGATTTTGATGTTTCTATACGTTTCGAGGTCCAATGAGTCCGTTTTCACTATTTTTGCGATGATGTATGTATGTGTGTGTATGTATGTGTGTATGTATGTGTGTATGTCTGTGAGTGAACACGCTAGTGTCTAAACGCTTTGTTCGAATAACCTGAAAGTTGGTACGTATATTGTAAGTCACCATAGTACGAACCCTATAGATTTTGGTGAATCTAGCACTTATAGTTTTTTTACAGGGACACAAAGAAAAATTCTTTATCATTATGGCCTATGGGAGCAAAATCTTAAAAGTTCGATAGCATCTAAACGCCTTATTCAATTAAGCAAAAAATTTATACACATATTATAGTTCACAAATACTCAATCTGTATAGATTTTGGAGAATCTAGCACTTATAGTTTTTTTACAGGGACACAAACAAAAATTCTTTATCATTATGCCTATGGGGCCAAAATTTTAAAAGCGTGATAGCGTCTAAACGCCTTATTAATCTGAGCAAAAAATTTGTACACATGTTATAGGTCACAGTTGCACCAATTGTATAGATTTTGGTGAATCTAGCACTTACAGTTTTTTTACAGGGACACAAAGAAAAATTCTTTATCATTATTGCCTATGGGACCAAATTTTTAAAAGTACGATAGCATCTAAACGACTTATTCAATTGAGCTGAAAATTTATATGAGAATCACTGTTGTACTAACTATAAGCATTTTGGTGAAGCTAGCATTTATAGGTTTTTACAGGGACACAACGAAAATTTCTTTATCATTATGATCTATGAGCTCAAAGTTCAGTAGCGTTAAATAAAACTTCGTGTAATATGTGGAGAAAAATACTCAAACACTCTATTATGGTTTTCTCTCTTTTGTTTGTTTAACAACTCCTCTTTCTTTACTTTATCTACAAAACTGTTAATTACTCAATGTTCGGAAAGTCGAGTGGAGTCACTCCAGATTTATTTCGTACAATAATCTCATCATACAAATGTCGTCATTTTTTCTTATTAGTCCATTGTGCTAAGTCCGCGTGCTTAAATATTGTCCATGTATAAATATTATTTTTTTTATCCTCGCGTATTGTATCGTTTCGACAAAAAATAATTGAAACTGGTCCACGTTAGAGAAATATTATATAGATTATTCCAATTAGTTAAAATGCTAATAACTAAATCCTTCATAATCCGCGATTGTAATGAAATGCTCGCCCTCTGGTGGGCTAAGGAGAAATTATCACACCACTGCATATCATCATATTATGCAATCGATTTTCCATGATGTAATGGCGGAGAAAGATACACGTGGCTATTATGTTTACTAACAACTGCAGTTCAGAGAGCGCCATCTATCGATCATTACAAACGCGGATAGCTTTAGAATTTTTAAATTTTTATTATAAAATTGATTGGAAAAAAAAAAAAAAAAAACATTGCAAGATTATTTATTTTTTTATTTATTGACATGGAAAGAAATATAGTATTTACACATGCAATAAAACTGAAATAAAATTGAAATAAACTTTTCAAAAAATTAAAACTGCATAGGCTAAAATGTTTCGCCGCGTACAAAAAGCAATGTTTGTATATGCGTTCTTATTAAACTAAACAAGAGTGAAAAATGATGCAGTTCGTACAGATTGGAAACACTTTCCAATTGTACGTAGCTGTTGAATTGTTTAACCTTCCAAGTATTTATCTCCATGATGACAACTTAAAAAATATTTTGTTTTTAATTAGGAAGGAAGAAATCTCCCCAAAAATAATTTAATACCTTTTTATTTATTTTAAATAAAAAACGTATAATAGTTTATTTCTCTGTAGCCCTCACGTAGAGATTGCTTTGAAATAATTTATCGAAAAACAGCAAGTCTATAAAAGTATATTTTTTTAGCTATTCGATAAAGATGTCTCATAAAAGCATTTTTATACCTCTATATCAAAAGAAAAGATATAAAGAATGATTTTATGTGGCCTTGTTCAATGTCTAAACTTTGCATGCGCACTATACGTTGTACAAAAAAAAAAAAAAAAAAAAAAAAAAAAAAATCTTCACTGCACTGAAACAGTACATTATACAATATGCCCGTGCCGGTATCCTTATATCTCATAGAGAATCAAAACAACTTTGTAGGGTCCCTGTAGACTAATCATACCTTATTTTGCGGAAAAAATGTTTTTTGTGTAACTTAAAAACATATACCAATTTCGTTATGTTGTATTTAATATAAAAACATTAAATTACGTTTTAAAAGTATATTTCTTATAGACCTTAATGCATCGGAAATATTTTGTGAATCTCTGTACTCAAACCGATTGTGCTATTTATGTAATTTCCACTAGAAGACATACCTTAGTGAATTGGAATATCAAATTTATTTCAAGGCATTGTATTATAAATGTTAGAGGAAATTAGAGCGTGGACAGACAGAAAGGTATCGACTAATTGAGGTCATAATCACTTCTAAAATTTTTTTTGGAAAGTGTTAAAACATACACACACGTCACACATACTCATATATCTTATGTATCTGAATATTGCTGTGCGGTCCTGTAAACCTAATGCTAATTATAATCTGTAATATATATATATATATTATCATTTGAAAAATAAATATTCATTATTATGATTTGTGCAGTACAAATATGGTTCATAAAAATGCATCTCATAGAGTGCAATGCATTAGAATTCTGTAGGGTGTTCCTGTACACAAACCAGCCGTGATATTTATACTGTTTTCAATAGGGAGCATGCCATAGAGAAATTGAATAACGTATATATTTATTTCGAGAAATTCTGAAGAAATTTAAAGACAGAAAAACAAACCGAAGTCAAACACTTTTCAACTTTGTTAAAAACTACTGGATCGCTTTATGCGCCTTTTTTTTTAATTTTTTTTTTTTTAACAAAATTATGCACGTTGTCGGAGAAAGTTTAAAGCTATTGAAATTCCCTATCTGACCAGCAGAAAGGAAATGAAAGGCATAAATGTTTTTCTAATAGGGTGGTGTTGGTGTTGGGATTAAGGCCTATTGACTACAATAGGGTCCTAAGCCTAAGGGGGTTGCCTTCCGTAGAGTCTTTCTAAGGAGACCTAGCCCGTAAATACGCAAGTTTAGAAGAAAACCACGGAAAACTCCGAGCGGATAGGTCGACGAGCGTGACCAGGGATCGAACCTGGCACCTCACGTCTACCAACTTTGAGGGTAGAACCTCTGGGTCACTGGTGAGCCTTTTCTAATATGGATTCTTTCACTCCGCCATTTAGTTGAAATAATGTTTATTTTCTTGCATCATCTGTGCTGAACTTTCATCGTACTGGCCATTAAAAGTTTATTTCAAAAGTAAAATCAAAAAGTTTTGCAAAGGCGATATTTTATTTAAAAAATATTCATTTTAGGAAAAAATAATGGAAGAATTTAAGTTCCCCCCCCCCATACAGTGATAAAAACCATAGGGAAAATGGTGGGTAAGGGCCCCAAATACGTATTTGGTCCTAGGCACGCTTCAGACTTGTTCGGGCTCCGAATATATTTTAGATTACTTTCACGTATAAGGATACGAAAGAAAAGACCAGTGAAAGGGAGGCCTCACCCCATTTAAAATTTTGAATAGTAAAAATAAAACTAGTATGTTGTAGACATCGCTAAACTTTCTTCTGTATCTTTTCATATAACAGCGCCACTTCCCTTACCAATTAATTTACACACCCACACAAATAAATAAATAAAATAAATAGATAAATAAAAATAAATAACATAACTTCTCCTAACAGAGATTTTACATAGCAGTTTGGTACAATTTTAACTAATATATGATGAGACATAGCCATATTAAAAATCGGAGAAGGTGAGTAATAGCATAGTGTCATCTGTCGGCCGATATATGCCTAAATTAAATTAGCAGGTCTTTTATAAGAAGCAACTTACCCACAATATCAAATTTGGTGAATTTATCCGCTATAGAAGCGGAAATATAGCATTTCCGTAAACAAGGTAAATATTAGGATAGTAGTGCCACCTGTTGGCCTACATATACCTAAATTAAGACAGCAGTTTTTTCATAATGAGCAACTCACATATCAAGTTTGATGGATTTATCTACTATAGAAGCTGAGCTATAACCTTCCCATAAACAAGGAAAATATCGTCTAGCTGCTCCACTATTTGGCTGATATGCACCCAAATTGAATCAGCATAATTTTTTCTTGGCCATCTCAAATATTCAGTTTTGTACAATTATACATGTAGAAGATGAGATATAGTCTTCCCGCAAATGAAGGAAATTGAAGCATAGCAGCATTAATTGCTAGCCGATATGCACCAAAAGTTGATTAACGCCAATTTACATCAAGCTTCAACTAAATATAAATTTCCTATGAAATTATGTGCATTTGCTTTTGATCCGGAGCTGCTACAAAAATTTCGTCATATACACAGACATTCCAAAAATTATCAAAACACGTTCAGGATCTCTTAAAACGTAGAAAACCATCAAAGAACAAAAGTCGAAAACTGTTACGAATTCAATACTTCTTTTATTGAATGCAGAAGAAAATAAAAATTGAAACTATTAAAAGGAATTACATATAAAAATTATTATTAATTGTAATTGAATTTTTTGTCAAACGATTGCAATTCCAATGTATGATAGTTATAATTGCTAATAATTGTTTTTTAGCGAACTTTACACTTAAAAAAAAAAAAAAAAAAACACTCTCGAAAGGAAGAAGCATGATCCTTCATCAGTCAAAAAAATTTATGCCCGAATGCAGCATGGAAGCAGCAATGCACTCATACTTCATGCACGACTTCCCGCTGCAGTTCGCCCCTACTCCTTTTCGCCTGATGAAGAATTGTAGTTAATTATAATGTGCTAAAATAATTGCCCTTTTTTTTTTTTTTACAATTTATGGTGTTTGTTTACAAAGTTTTCATTTTTTAGCAGTACTTTTTTTACATTATGTCAATTGTACAGTCGGTAACAAAAGTCTCCGAACACTAGCAAAAATTCCTATATAAAAAAAGTACACTTAATACAATTTTTGTTAAATAAATCCTTGTCGAAACATCTTCTTAGACTGACTAAGACCATGATTCGACAAGGATTTATTTAATAAAACTGTATTAAGTGTACTTTTTATACATAGGAATTTTTGCTAGTGTTCGGAGATTTTTGTTACCGACTGTACTTCAAAAAAAAAAAAAAAAAAAAAGAAAAAAGTATTTTTTAGTATTTTATAAGAATTTTTTTCTGTTGTTTTGTTTGGGAAATTGGGGTGTTATAGGTTCTTAGCTACAATGCTTTAAAACAAAAAAAGTTTTTTCACTATTATGAAAGGGAAGTTTCTTTCACCTCTCCTGCATTATCTCCAGCAGTTTAGCTATAGTAAATATACCTAAAATCTAAGCCTGTATAAAGTTAGTAAAATTTATAAAAATATCCCTATTTCCTTCTCGAAAACTGAATGTTTTTCAAAAAATCTGGAGTGACTCCACTCGACTTTCCGAACATTGAGTAACTAACAGTTTTGTAGATAAAATAAAGAAAGAGGAATTGCTAAACAAACAAAAGAGAGAAAACCATAATAGAGTGTTTTTTTCTCCATATATCACACGAGGTTTTATTTAACGCTACTGAACTTTGAGCCCTTAGATCATAATGATAAAGAATTTTTCGTTTTGTCCCTGTAAAAATCTATAGATGCTAGATTCACCAAAATGCTTATAGTTAGTGCAACAGTGATTTATAATATTCATACAAATTTTCAGCTCAATTGAATAAGGCGTTTAGATGCTATCGCACTTTTAAAAATTTGGTCTCATAGGCCATAATGATAAAGAATTTTTCTTTGTGTCCCTGTAAAAAAACTGTAGTGCTAGATTCACCAAAATCTATACAGTTGGTGCAAATGCGACCTATAACATGTGTACAATTTTTTTGCTCAGATTAATAAGGCGTTTAGACGCTATCACACTTTTAAAAATTTGGCCCCATTGGCCTTAATGATAAAGAATTTTTCTTTGTGTCCCTGTAAAAAAACTATAAGTGCTAGATTCTCCAAAATCTATACAGATTGAGTATCTGTGACCTATAATATGGGTATAAAATTTTTGCTCAATTGAATAAGGCGTTTAGATGCTATCGCACTTTTAAGATTTTGGTCCCATAGGCCATAATGATAAAGAATTTTTCTTTGTGTCCCTGTAAAAAAACTATAAGTGCTAGATTCACCAAAATCTATAGGGTTCGTACTATGGTGACTTACAATATACGTACCAACTTTCAGGTTAATCGAACAAAGCCTTTAGACGCTAGCGTGTTCACAAACATACACACATACACACACACACACATATACACATACACACACACATACATACATCACCGTAAAAATAGTGAAAACGGACTCAGGGGACCTCAAAACGTATAGAAACATCAAAATCTCGAATTCGGATTTTTGACATGATTACAATACTTTCCTCACTATAGTGTTCGGAAAGTAAAAATAGACACTATATTTATTTATAAATTTTTATTTGCCCATTTTTACTTTCCGAACACTAGAGTGAGGAAAGTATTGTAATCATGTCAAAAATCCGAATTCGAGATTTTGATGTTTCTATACTTTCGAGGTCCCCTGAGTCCGTTTTCACTATTTTTACGATGATATATGTATGTGTGTGTGTAGTCTGTGAGTGAACACGTTAGCGTCTAAACGCTTTGTTCGAATAAGCTGAAAGTTGGTGCGTATATTGTGAGTCACCGTAGTACGAACCCTATAGATTTTGGTGAATCTAGCACTTATAGTTTTTTACAGGGACACAAAGAAAAATTCTTTATCATTATGGTCTATGGGATCAAAATCTTAAAAGTGCGATAGCATCTAAACGCCTTATTCAATTGAGCAAAAAATTTATACACATATGATAGGTCACAGTTACTCAATCTGTATAGAGTTTGGAGAATCTGGCACTTACAGTTTTTTTACAGGGGCGCAAAGAAAAATTCTTTATCATTATGGCCTATGGGGCCAAATTTTTAAAAGTGCGATAGCATCTAAACGCCTTATTTAATTGAGCTGAAAATTTAGATGAATATTATAAATCACTGTTTTTCTAACTATAAGCATTTTGGTGAATCTAGCATTTATAGATTTTTTACAGGGACACAACGAAATATTCTTTATCATTATGATCTATGGGCACAAAGTTCAGTAGCGTTCAATAAAACATCGTGTAATATAGGGAGAAAAATACTCACTTTATTATGGTTTTCTCTCTTTTGTTTGTTTAACAACTCCTCTTTCTTTACTTTATCTACAAAACTGTTAATGACTCAATGTTCGGAAAGTCGAGTGGAGTCACTCCAGATTTTTTTACACTTAGAAAAAGGAAGGTTATATCTCTGCTTGGATTTTGAATACTTTAGGAAGGGAATATTATATTTTAATAAAATAATTAATTTTTGGGGTAAATATTTTTGCTGTGATAAGTCTTTTTTTTTTTTTTTTTTTTAGAAATCTGTATTTGTTATGATTAATATTATTTTAGATAAACAGTAGATTCTAATGTTTCAATTTTCTTTTACAAAATAGCCGAATTTCTGGCAGTGGCGTCGCCAGAAAAAATTTCAGGGGTGGGGGGTGGGGGCACAACCTGAAACAATATTTTTTAAAAAATAAAATTCTGATAGCATAGTTTTAAATTTAAAGAAAAAATGCTCAGTAGAATTTTCCAGGGGTGGGGGGGGGGCGCATTCTGCCGACGCCCATGATTTCTGGGTGATCGGAGCATTCCTATTGTCAGCATGATCATTATTATTATTATTATTATTATTATTATTTTTTTTTTTTGCAGTTAAATAAGGATAAATTATAATTAAATAGAGAAACAGGGCTGAGAAAATATTAGAAAATCGATGCATTAAAATCCATTGGTAAATGCATATGAGAAAAATGTATGCATATACTATACACCGGTAGAATTTTCATTTGATCGTTCTTTTTTTTGAAGAAGATTTAAATAGCCAATTAGGCGAATAAGAATCAGTTTATGCATGACGTATTTTAAGTGCAAAATGTATTTTATTAAGTGCAATGTCATCTCAAATCATAAACATCAGGTCATTCCACCTTTATGTGCTTTATACCTACACGTTTTGCTTGGAAGAGAAACATAGTACTGGGCTCGGCAGCCCCTATGAACGAACTCCAGAATCTTTGAGCTGACCTTATGACGTAACATCGGATGACGTGTCGCCAGGATGGCGGCGCAGTGGCGATTTGGCGAACATAGAGTTGCGCCTAGAGTAAAACAGGAAATAATGGCAAAGAAGCAATCAACCAATGTGGCTATGACAGGTTTTTATAATATTAATATCTTCGTGATCAAGGTGGTACCTGCTGATTGAAAGAATTTTTAACAAACAAGGAAATTTACATGTATAGAATTTGTGGTATCACCTAAGCCGACTCTTGTTTTCGAAAAATTTGTAAGTAGTTGCTTAATTTTTTGTTATCATTTCTCTAGTGTTTTTCTTTTTTATGAGCTGTAAATAAAGAGAGCAAGATGTGTTTAATCGTAAAAATATGGCAAAGTGCTTATTAATTTTTTCATTTAAGATTTGAAAATATTTATTATGAATATATCGTGAATTGTTTACAAACTGCTGCGAGTTATTTCCTCCGTATTTATATTTAGAAAATGTTTGTATGAATTTCAAAGCATTATATCACATAAATCAGATGACATATGGTGACAAATTTCTTTTATAAATAACATACATTTATTGTATCATATATAGTTCTTATTTTATAATCTTGGTATGTCAGTCTCCCATAAAATTGGAATACTTGTCATAGTAATACATTCCTGCTCTATTCATTGAAATTTCTTTAATCCAATTAAAGAATTGATTTATTTTATTCTTTTGAAAAAAAATCTTTTGCTGACTCACTTTATTCTTTTATTTTAATAAAAGTAATCTTATTATCTGTCAAAGTAATTTTATTTTCACTTGGTAAACACTGTAAAAAAAAACTTCTATATTTATTAAATGTGATATTTATTATACAATTTGTTTTTCAGGTAAAAAGGCTAGAGAAATTTGACAAATTGAAGATGTCCGAAAGTAGTGATGTGTCTGTGAAATCGAGAAAATCCTATGAAAATTTAACTACTAATGGCGGATTAGACAATACTTTTAGTATGCAGTATGATACTAGCTCTTTATCTAGTCAAAGGAAGCAGTGGATTGCTAATAGTGAAGATAGAAAAAGTTTAGTTTTATGGAAGAGGCCTTTTACTACTCTTCAGTATTTTATAAAAGAACTATTTGTAATTTTTAACGAGTATGGTTCTCAGTAAGTAGAAAATTTTAGTTAAGTATATTTTCAGTAGTAAGCTGTTTTGGTATATTTTGTTAAGAGGACACTGATGTGCACTGTTAGGGAAAAAGGGAAAGAAACTATTAAACGATAATACAAATATAAAATTTTATGTATAGCATCAGTAATATAACAAATACATCTGTATTACATTGAAATGGCTAATTCCATTATCTTAATAGCTGATACCTCATTAATAGGTAAATCCTTTTTTAAAAACTAATATTTTCTTTTCTGTAAAAAAGGAAACTTAACCCTACAAGGCTCAATTTTTTTTTTTAGTGTGCGACAAAAATATATAGGTTGTAATGAGTGATCAGAAGATAGGGAAAACTTATAAAAATAAAACCATATTCTACAAAAAAATCAACTTTTTAGTTCAACATACTGTATGTGGAACATACATAAAAATAGGATTTACTAATACGTTTACTATTGTAACATAAAAAAAACAACTTACCTCTGCAAAATATACACTTCGTTATAACACACAGTATTTTTTTTTTTTTTTCAAGTCAAAACTGTTCAATAACTATTCTTTTTTTATTTTTGAATTCAGACAAATGACTAACGTATCACTTTCATTCAAATTTCACACCGAGTGCACTATAACAAAAACACGAACGACCTCTTTAGGTAAAGATTCGTATTACTACATTGCTAAATGTCAGTAGCTTCTATCAAGATGTCAAGAGAGGTCGCTACTAATAGTTTTTTAGCTATAGGAACGATTAAAGTCGGTGTTCAACATATGGAACTGGGTGCCTTGTAGGTTTAAATACCGATAACCTTAGGAAATTTTCAAAGGAGACAGTGGATTAGGTAGTTAAATTGGCATAAACAGAGTGTTATTATTCGGATAATTTTTTACTGGTGTTCTCTTAACAGTTCATAAAAATAGTTTTCTGGTTTCATAAAATTAGTATCAGAGTTTTAAAAAACAATGAAATTTCTGTACGTGAGCCACTCACTGCATCACAGTAAACTGAACTTTTAGAGAGGTAGCATTTTAATAGAGTTTAAAATTTTATGTGTGCTATATATATTACTACAATACTTTCATATTAACCACATTGCATGAGTTTACGTTAACACTGGTTGAGATAAAGTAAACATAGGCTTCTATAAACATTGAACGGTGGTTATAGAAAATGTGTTCAAACTTTCATTAATCATTTCAATTCATGATAGCAGTTAATGTAGTTAATATACAAAAGTACTTAAACTACATAACATTTGTTTTTCCCTTCTGGATTGGGTTAAGGATAGATAGGTTAAATTTCTTTGATTGTGTTATTGAATTTTTTTTTCTTCTGCAAATCAGGTCTAGTTGGAGAGGATGTTTAATAAAAAAAAATGTACATTAATAAGCAGAAATTTGATGGAAATGTAGCTGCTGATAAAAGCTTATAATGAAAACTGCATAATTGATATAAGCATATAAACATTCTAAATAAGCCCAGAACTAAATATATGCATCACCAAGTTATTATTGTAAACCTTCCCCAAATATTGGAAGATTTACAATATTTGGGGGATAATGATACCCTTATTTCCAATATTTGGAGATAACACCCCAGATAGTGAAATTGGAAGTCTCTAATTTAATGGCCACGTTTCAAATCTCCAGTGTAAATCCTTCTCATCCTTCTGAATTATTCATCTGTTTTTCTCTTTGGGTTCGAGTCAGTGTTTCTGCTACGGTAGCATTTTTCGCGAAATGCTAAAAGACTTATTCAAAATGCGCAAATGAAATAACATGTTTTCGCTTTTTTGCTAAAGCATCTTACTAAACACACACAAAAAAAAAAAAAATATCTTCAGCGAAAATATTATAACGAATCTTTCATGGAAAAAAAATCGCAACGTTGATCAAGAAAAATGCATTGGTTCATGCATATAAGGGAAATCAAACACTGAACTACACATAAGAATCGCATACAGGAAATCAACTTGTAAATAAACATGAGGCATTTGTAAAGTGGTCTAATATGAATGAAAGAAAAATTATAAATTGTAAACCAAAAAGCTTTGAATAGTAATAAACAAATTTCACTTATATTACTTACCTTATTTTTTATTTTGGTAAGTTATGTTTTTATTTTCAGATACAGTATAAGCTTAAATGTAGTTTTACATGCTATAGTGATAATTATATCTCCAGAAAAAGAATATAAGTCGTATCTAAGACGTTCATATTGCTTAAAAAAAGTTTACAATATAAAGTAATAATCTAAAAAGTTTAATGTTTTTCATGTCTGCCAATAAATGAGTTAAAATATATGCTTGTACAATATTCAAATTGATCTGGTTACAGTCTTACTTTTTTGTTTTTCATTTCAAATTAAAAAAAATTTACCTTCTGTGTATAACTCTTTAAAGACCTGATTAAAAACTTTTAAGTTTAAATGACAAATGGAAATCAAACATATCGAGGTATTTAGAATAATGTGTAAACTGATATTCATCTTTTACTACTATTTCTGGCATTTTAGCATTTTGCTAAAGCTTTTCTTCTGATTTTAGCTTTTTTGCTAAAGAAAATTTTTACTCAGCTTAAACCCTGGTTCGAGTCAAATTCAAGAAGACATTGACTTCAAATTTAGCTGTCTGGTTTGATTGGGTACATCTGACGCATGCAGGACTCTAAATTTGGACATGTGTATTTCTTTTTCAAAAACGCAAAAAGTATATTTATATTTATATTCATTACACCAAAACTACAGTTTTCAAATTTATTAGAAGAGGCTAAATCTGAAAAAATGTCAAGAAAGGAGTATAATTCAAATTTTCAAGAAATCTGTAAAAAAAAATTTTGGAGATTTTGTTCATCCTCCCCCCCCCCTTTCCAAAGGATCCCCTTTGGTTATGCTTTGGTCTTGTAATGGTAAATTAAATTGTAGTAAAGGGTAAATTAAAATAACTTTTTTTTTATATAATACAATCCTCAGAAAGATCCACAGTTGTATATGGGCAAGGGGAGGTAAAATAATATTAAAGCCTATGGGAAAATATTTGGATCCAGAAAAAAACTGGCCTTTTGAATTGCGATGGACTTTTTGAGGTTTCATTGTATTTAACTTACAATATTTTTTTTTCAATTCTTTATTGTGTGTGCTAGAATATACTTTTTTGTTATTAAAAATATATATATGTATGTAAACTCAATTTGTATAATATTCTGCACTTATACTGTTATGTTTATTAGATAAGCATGGGAAATAATGTACTGCCTTATTGTTTCTTTTGTATTTTGCCATGTTTTTATTAACTTGTTTGTTTGCCCAGTATAAATCTTATAATCGATTTTCAACTAACTTCCCTACTAACTAGACATTTGAAACTTTCCGAATAGCTCAGAACCTGGTGACAACACAATACTTTGAAGACCGATTTTCGAGTTTTTGATTACTTTTCTTTTAATGAATTAAAATATGAAAATAATAACCTCCTAATAGCTATAAAAATAGCTATTAAAATATTAGTTATAATTTAATGGTTGCCAAAAAAATTTACGAGTTCATTTTCTTTCAACATGAGAATAAATACATTTAATTAAATGTGAACGTTAAAAAATTGTAAAAAGTTAAATTATGCATCTCACAAAAATGAACGTCATTATCACTTTAAAAATTTTATATGTATTGATAAAGTGCTAATGTAGTTCTATAGCTATGATTCAACAGGAAATTTAAAAACATGGTTTATAAAAAGTTTTTTTTAGCTTATAATTATTTATTTTCTGTTTTGTAAGGCAATACATTAGAATTAATATTTTATTTCCTTTATGTTACATAAATTCAAAAATGATTTATTATTAAATATGAATAATGAATGTAGATTTTAATAGTGTCAATGTTTGTAATTAGTGAGCAGTTTTTATTATTAAATATATTTGGCTTTTTCCATAATATTAAACATTTAAGGGCCCGCTTCACTCACCGCCGCCGGAAGCCGAAGCCAATATTATTCTATGGGAAATTTTTCTTTACAAATAACTTATTAACTAATACATATTTTTAAATTCTGTTTTCACATTCTGAAAATTCTCAGCTGTTAAATTGACGGACCTTTTTTCAAAAATTATTCTTTTAATTTTTTATTTATTTATTTTTTTTTTTTCTTTGAAGTTGGAAAATACGAATTTTCAATATGTGAAATTTTTTCATTTTGCAATTTCAAAATAAAATATTAAAAATTAAAAAAATACATTTTTGAAAAAGGTCCGTCCATTTAACAGTTGTGAATTTTCTGAGTGTGAAAACAGAATTTAAAAATATGTATTAGTTAATAAGTTATTTGCAAAGAAAATTTCCCCATAGAATAACATTGGCTCGGGCTTCCGGCGACGGTAAGCGAAGAAGTCGTTAAACCATATTTACTAGCTTTGCATTTTAGGAGCAAATAATAATATAACCTAGTGAAAACAATGAAAATATATCAAGGTTCTTTCTATATCTTTTTGTTTCATTGCCTGAAATCTAGTTGTATCGCTTGCTTGTCATTGGTATTTTGTGTATTTGTAGGAGTGCTAATTCGCTAAAGATACCAGAGTGTAACACTTTTCTCTGTTTTCTCCTTTGTTATGTCATCTGTTTGTACGTAGTGTTGCATGCTGTCTAGTGTGATGTGGAGAGCATGCATTTTATTTTTGATGTGAAACTTTATCACGTATGATTTGAAAGTCTTATATCTTATTAAAGATAATTTCTTTGTATAAATTCATTTTTAGTTTGATATGTTTGCTGATGAATGTGAATTTTTAAGTAAAATATGAGAAATACAATGAAAATTATTCAATTTTTTGGATTTTTATATTTGGGTTGTGAAGTTTTGTGGTAGCTATTTCAAGGAAACCTTCATGAAGTTTATTAATGTAAATGCGAAACATTTTAGTTTAGAGCTCATTTTATTTCTGTCAATTTGTTTGATAGCCTATATAATGATATTTTTGTGATTTATGGTTGAATGTTTAGGTAAATATATACATAACAAAAAGAAGATATGTTATGTGTTTGTGGTATGTTTTGAACAGAAGTGTCTGAAAGTGGAAGATTACACAAAGTTTGAAATGTTTTTTAAAATTATGACTTAGTGTTGTTTGATATTTTTCTGCATGTAATTTAGTATTTATAAATGTTAAGCAGTGGTTGAAAAATATGCTTTGTTATATTGATGGTAAATGGTTGTAACTTGGGATGTAATATGGAATATCACCATCCTGGTGATATTTAGAAGACATGCCAAAAAATAGAACTGGGATTTTTTCCCAGATTTTCTTTTAGGATTAGAGACTGCACTGCACTTTCTTGATTTTACATACGTTCAAACAGTTTTAGAATAAGGTTTTGCAGTTATTTTTTCATTTTAACATTCTGCTAGATATTTTTTTCTTTCAGATTTAATATATTATAATAGCTTTTTTTTTTTTTTTTTTTTTAGTTCCCCATCATACTACAGGTATGGGGAACTTAGGTAATCGTGAAAATTTTCGATCTCGGTTTTTTTATTTTTTACACGTTTTCAGGTGTGAGGAATCCGAAAATGACAAAATTTGTATGGTGTCTGTTAGTGTGTTAGTCCGTTAGTGTGTCTGTCTGTTAACACGATATCTCACGAACAAATGATCGCAGAGAGGTCAGATCAGTTTTAAAATATTACTTTCGATACTGGCAAGAACCCTATACTTTTGCAACATTCGAATTAAAAAACTTCGTAAGTTATGAGAAATTTACGATTTTCTTAACATGGGAGAATAGGACAAAAATTCACTTAAACGTGCATTAAATGGAAACTTTTTACGATAAAAATGTCAGACCAGTTTTAAAATATCCGTTTTGATGCCGGAATGAACATCAGTAACTATAAATGTGCTACTTTGAAAATTTCGCAAGTTATTGGAAATTTACGAATTTCTTAACATGGCAGTATAGGGCAAAATTTCACATAAACGTCAATTTTCAGAGATATTTTCATCGTAAAGATGTCAGACTACTTTTGAAATATTATTTAGAACACTGGCATGAATATTAATGACTATGAATTTTCCAATATAAATATTTCGTAAGTTATTGGAAAATTACGAATTTCTTAACATGGCTGCATAGAGCCAAATTTCACATAAACGTCAATCTTGAGGGATATTTTCATCGTAAAGATGTCAAACCACTTTCGAAATATTATATAGGATACTGGCATGAATATCATAGACTATGATTTTTCCAATTTAAAAAATTCGTAAGTTATTTGGAATTTAGGATTTACTTAACATGTCAGAATAAGGCAAAATTGAGCATAAATTTCCATTTTGAGGATCATAAATACATTAGACAACTTCAAAATTACATTTATGATGTTTGTTTGAGCATGATTGAATACAAATATTCTAATAGGAAAATTTCGTAAATCATTCGTAATTTACGATTTTATCAACATAGCGAAATTGTAAATTTTTCATATAATTATGAATTTTGAGGATTATTGCATTGGAAATAGTAGCATAAAAACTAATCAAAGGAATTGACCCTGATAAAATAAATTAATAGACAAGAATAAGATATATATATCGAAGTTAACGGTGGATAGCCTGTTAGGTGGGGATTTCATTCTGTCACTGTATCAAGCTTTGGTCAAATTCATTTCTTTTAACATGATTATAATATGTCTCGCACTAGAAATTTATGAGAACATAAATATGATAAGGAACTGAGCAGAGTCCACCTATGCCAACTAGTTTGTTTGTGCAATCCACCAACCATGATTTTTGCACTGTTTTTTAATTTGTTGATATGAATATTTCTCCTTAGAAAATGTGCGTGTACACTTATGTGGCTGGTGCACGTAAAATCTGTTTTGGCCGCAATGTCCTCCATGTTCCCATAAAAAATTATACCTCTTGGGGTCACTGAAGCGGGAGAGCCATCCCTTCTGTGAGGATCAAAATTGTGATGGCATGTCTCCGGACCACCTCTAAGGGTGTGTCCCAGACCTTCGCCAATTGCCCATCTGCGCAGCACTAGTGCGACGTAAAACCCAACCATCCAACCTTAGAAAATGCAGTTACATAACCTTTGATCCATCAGTCAATTTTAGTAGCTATTTACAAAATTAATCTTTTCAAACCGAAATAGTAGCAGATGATTATTCTGAACATGGCAAATTTTTAGGTATCTCAAAAATTTCAAACGAGAGAAATAAATACAAAGTCATTCATTTTCATAAAGTGCAAATGACCTTCTGCATTAGAAAGAAAAGTTGTGATTAGTCAAAAATAAAACATTAAAATACCAACTATCTATATATATATTTTTAAGTTAAAATATCCCATTTAGTACTCACTGTAGGTTACCATATACATATTTGTTATTGCACTTGCTGTTGTCATCTTGATGGAAATGTACCGTCAAAATTATAATTGGCTGTCAATGAGGACTAACATTTTTTTCTTAATTGTTACTATGGTCTGCTTGAATACAAATCCAAAATGGCTCATTTTGTTTACATAAATTTGTATAAACATATTTGTGCATATAAATATCCTAATCATTTACAGTTCTAAAATGAGCATTAATACCAGCTAAACAAAAGCAAATGAGCACAGCTTTCTTAAGGAGATCTAGTAAAACTTTCAAGTGCTAATCGCAGATTTTTTTAAAAAAAATTACTGGCAGAATATTTAATCGAACAGTATTTTTCAGAAACGTTCTTTGTTCTGTAATATTTTTTATTCTGTAATTGTTTCCAAGTTTATTTGAAGTTAGCACTTAAAAAAAAAAATATCCTACTAGTTCATCTGTTATATCCAAGGGGTTAAAATGAATTGCAGTCAAAAATTTATAACTATTTTGATTGAATAAAGTAAAGAATGAAATCGGCTAAAAATCAGTAAAAAATGTCTTTAGCTAAATGCTAAAATACTATAAGCTTGTATAAGATTCTAAATGCCTCTTTATATATTACAGTTTTCTTTCTGCAACCTAAATTTTAAATTTAATCATGACATCTTTAAAAAATTTTGCAGTGTCTGTCCCTTCCGAACATTTAGCAGTTACACCTGATAACTGCTAAATTTTCGGAAGGAACAGACACTGCAAAATTTTTTAAAGATGTCATGATTAAATTTGACTAATTTGAATCACTGAATATTTCAGTAAATAAAAGAAAGAGAAAATGTTGGTATGTTTTCATCTCAGATTTGTATATTTGTTCAGTGAAGTAACATAACTGAAATATTTGGGCATCCCTGTAAAAGAAAATAAATGGTTACTAAGCATACGATTTCAATAATGATCATTCTGTAGGAAAATGAGTCTCCTTAAGATGGGGCATATATAAAATCTGTTAAGCTTCCCAGTAAAAGAACAACAAATAAAATGCTCATTATTTTGTATACAATATGATCATACATTAGTAAAGCAGTGTAATATATCCAGTTTTTTCTTTTTATTTTGTATTAAACATTTTTATGCATCATTTTCTTCTTCCTCTTTTTTTTTTTTTCTTTTCAAATACCAGTGTTTAATAAAATGCTTTTGCAAAAAAGCAAAAATCTCTTGTTAAATTTTGAATTTTGTATAAAATGCTACTCATTTTGCAGAGAGTATGGCTGTAGCGGTAACCCTAAATCAAATCAATGTGCAGGTTTAAAATTTTATTCTTTTGTTCCGTTGTAAAAGTCAATTATTAAAATGGTACTCATGTGGGTAGGAAAGACAGATAAAGATAGGACTTGATGTTTTTAAAAGTTAAGAAATAGGAACAGAGTTTGTTAGTTTTTGATTAAAAAAAAAATTATCAAAACTGTCCAAAACTGCATTTCACAGCAAAATTGTATTTTATAAAACAATATCAGATTGTTAAAAGTTTCAAATACTTATCTGAACAGTTTATAACATTAGACAAGTGTGTCACTCTGTAGTAATATTTAAAAAAAAAAAAAAAATACTTTTTAACCAAACCCTGAAATTTAGATACCTATTTTCTCCCTCTATATAAATGACATAAGAAAAAAAAAATACCCCTACCCTCTTTTAAATTTGTGTAATGCAGTTTCTTTTTTTAAGACAACCCTAGATGAAAACTAAAATACCAAGTAAATCATTGTCTTTTCACAAGGCCGTATCCAGAAAAAAATTTCGGAGGGGGCCCAACTTTCACTCAGATGTTGGTCGTGTACCCGCACATATGTATACCAAAAGTGTGTGCATTAAAGTTTGTCCCCCCCCCAATCACCTAAACTTTAAAACAATATGTTATTGCCTTAAAATTCGTATCTAGGCATAGTAAAATGGTTATGCGCTATAAATAAGATCGGCTACAACGCCGCATGGCGGCAAACAATGGAGTTAATATTCCTAAAATCTGAAATGGCAAAAAAAGATTTAATAATAATAATAATTCTAAAAAGTGCCTTGTGCATAAAACTGATGGAACTAGTCCTTTAAAATGCACAAGTCTCTGCCAGAGAGTTCTTTAATCTGTGATGTTATAAACAGCTGTCAAACGGAGAAAATCCCCCGAAAACTGGACTCATGGTAGTCCGGTTAATAAGGAGTCGAGCTCATAATTGAAGGATTGAGCGATCGATGCTGGAGCAATCCAAAGACTGTCATGTAGATTAATGGTATCTGGTGCACGTAAAATCCGTTGTGTCCTCCATGTTTTGTAAATGTAATAGCTCAGATATACTGAAGTTGGGAAAACATCTCCAAAAAATTAAATTGTGATGGTACGATTACTCTAGAAATAAATTCTAGACCGTTAATATGCTGTCTGTCTAGCTTTAGTGCAATGTTAAGTCCATTCAAATTCAACATACCAAAAACTGGCTGATGTCCTAATTCAATGGTATGGCGCATGATTTATTTTCGAAACAACCATGTTTCAAATACTTTGTTTTTTTTTTTAGATATAGCTTCTTTTTTATACAGCCGAGATATATCTTTCCCATAAAAGGGAAATCTAGTGCAGCTACTCTACCTGCTGGGCGATATACACAAAAATCTAATAATATATATATATATGTTTCCAAAAATAGTCTAATGGTGATCAATGCATCTAAAAACATGTAAATACATTGAAAACTGAAAGTCTAAATGTTTCCGAATCCAATACTTTTTTCTCTTGTTATGTGTGTAGAAGAAAATAATATATATATATATATGTGGTTTTCTAATTAGATAATAATGCTTGCTTTAGATCATATTACCAGAAACATAAGGACCTGTGTGCTGGCGTCCACTAAACCTAGACATATTACATGTCTAGGTTTAGTGAACACATTGAGGTCTTCTCATATGGCTTACTGTTTAGCGTGGGTAGACGTGTCTTCTGCAGACCCTGGGGCCATGCTTATACGCATTGTAGTTGCTGAAAATCTTCTGGGTGGCGTACGTATCGAACTATCTAGCGTTTATATATGTAACCAGGGTGTGTTTCAACCAGGTGTCTCATATGACACAGAGTATCTTCAACTGTGGATGCACGTCATTAGTGATTATCGTTTGGAAATTCAACTGTGAAGCTGTGGCCCATCATCGTGTTCTACATCAGACTCAGATATGTCTGCTTTGTGACGATAGTAACGAAGATATTTACATAATGTGTTGGTTTTTTAAGGCCTGTGGGGGCTCGAGCCCCCAGAGCCCCCCCTTTGGATACGTCCCTGTCTTTTCATTAAGTAAGCACAAGTGAAGTGTGAAAGCAGCAATGCACTAAATGAGCACAATTGCCAAGATGGTTGAAGAGGGAAAATGTTTATCGTAGATTGAATAAAATAGAAATTTTGTTTCTTAATCTCATTTCATTTTCATCTGTTTTAAATATTTGTCAGATATAGTATGCTTTTTCATGATTAAATTTGTATATTGTTCTTTGTTCAAAATATTTACATACATAAGTTATCTATTGCCATTAGCTCATGCTATCAATTTAAGACTCAAAAATTCTAAGTCAAATTTATTTGAATAAAGTTGATTAGATGCTTTTATATTTGTTTGAAACTAGTAGAATGTTATTATGGAAAAACTGTTGATATTATTAAGTGAATTTACCATGTGTAAATAATTTAAATTTGCAGATTTTCAGTAATTTTTGTTACAAAAATTAGATTTTCAGTTAATTTTTTATATTATTCGTTATGTATTATTTTTTATATACCAAATAATGTTTAGCATATAGCATTATTTAATGCATGAAAAACAAATGGTTGTTCCTTCAACAATGTTGATACTGTAAAAGGAGCTTTGTTATAATATTGTACAGCCTGTTAAGAAGATATTTATTGACTTTTTTCGGCAATTATATATTTGTGAAATTATTGCGAGATCATTGTTAAATTTTCCTTTTTTTTAATTTTCAGGTTTATAAAACATCAATATATTGTTTTAACATCGTTACTAGTCACTTTATGTAGCATTGTGTTGTATAATATTGAAGGTCCTCATCAAAGAGTGAGTTGGATATTTATTTAATATTTCTTATTTTAATGATTTTATTTCTGCTATCCCTTGTATTCTTACATTTACTTTGTTTTCTAATCTTTGAGCTAGTCATAAATCGTAAATTTTTGTTTTCTTACAATCATACTTTTTACTTTCCGAACACTATAGTGAGGAAAGTATTGTAATCATGTCAAAAATCCGAATTTGAGATTTTGATGTATCTATACGTTTCGAGGTCCCCTGAGTCCGTTTTCACTATTTTTATGATGATGTATGTATGTGTGTGTGTGTGTGTATGTATGTGTGTGTCTGTGAGTGAACACGCTAGCGTCTAAACACTTTGTTCGAATAAGCTTAAAGTTGGTACATATATTGTAAGTCACCATAGTACAAACCCTATTGATTTTGGTGAATCTAGCACTTATAGTTTTTTTACAGGGACACAAACAAAAATTCTTTATCATTATGGCCTATAGGGCCAAATTTTTAAAAGTGCAATAGCGTCTAAATGCCTTATAAATCCGAGCAAAAAATTTTTACACATGTTATAGGTCACAGTTGCACCAACTGTATAGATTTTGGCGAATCTAGCACTTAGTTTTTTTTACAGGGACATAAAGAAAAATTCTTTATCATTATGGCCTATGGGACGAAATTTTTAAAAGTGCGATAGCATCTAAACGCCTTATTCAATTGAGCTGAAAATTTATATGAATATTATAAATCACTGTTGCACTAACTATAAGCATTTTGGTGAATCTAGCATTTATAGGTTTTTACAGGGACACAACGAAAAATTCTTTATCTTTCTGATCTATGGGCTGAAAGTTCAGTAGTGTTCAATAAAGCATCGTGTACTCAAAAAGAAAAATACTCAAACACTCTATTATGGTTTTCTCTTTTTTGTTTGTTTAACTACTCCTCTTTCTTTACTTTATCTACAAAACTGTTAATTACTCAATGTTTGGAAAGTCGAGTGGAGTCACTCCAGATTTTTAGTATCTCTTTGGGATTAAACACTACATAGATTATTTTGGTTTACTTAACCACGGCCTTACTAGATCACTCCTTGGCGCCAACTTCGTAAGCGGACGTAACAAAACTGCAAAGATCAATGCATGCCGTGGAATAAAGTAGATGGCGCTAGCTGCCAACCCTGAAAATCAGTTTATGTTATCGATTCCAATTGTAAACAAACGTGAAAATAAGCATTGTATCTTTTAAAATGGTGTAGTATTGTGTACCTTGCTATTCATCAAGAAGGGGTAGGGATCTGTATCCTCTTAATTTTTTTTTTCCTTTAAAAAAAATCTTAAATGATTGTTTTCTTTTTTTTACTTTCTTTCTAGTCCTTATTTCATTTCTTTCACGCAAAACAAAAATTTGAAGAAGAGTATATTTTATTTAGGAGAAAACGACTAATATCATTTATTATTTTTCAATGAATTGGTTTAAAACAGGGTTGGCAGGTTTTTGACACGTGACAGTTTTTGACGGTTTAAACCATGGTTAAAACCGTCATGTCAAAAACCACCTTGTCAAAAATGTCAAAAACTGTCAAAAACCTATATTTATAATTTAATTGTCGTATGAAAAATTAGCTTAATAAAATACAGTTCATAAGGATTTTTTGAAAAGTAAATAGAATGATGTTCTTTGAAAAACACATTGTTACAACATTTTGATTAATATAAAAAACAAAACTTTAGGCTTTTAAAATTTTACTATGAATTATTTCTATGTTCATTCAAAATATGCTGTGATACTTTTATATATTATTATGAAATTTATTTATAACTATGCTTGATATAGCACATGTTAAACTTAGTTATGCGATACTTTAAAAATATAGTTGTTTTCAATAAGATATTATTTATCAGTATGTTTTAAAAGGTAAACATAATACATATTAATGTTTTTGGAGAAACATTATTATAACATTTTGATTAATATAAAAACAAAACATTAGGCTTCTAAAAATTTAGGATTTATATATCATTGATAGATCATTTTGATTGACAAATCATTTTATTTGCAATACAACATTGTATATTATTACTTACAAACTTTGAATATACACCATAAAATGCAATAAACTCGCCACAATTGTTTCGGGTCGAAAAAACAACGACCCTTCATCAGGCGAACAAAGTAAGCACGAGTGCTGCAGTCAAAGCAGCAACGCACCTTACAAACTTTGAATATACACCATAAAATGCAATAAACTCGCAACAATTGTTTCGGGTCGAAAAAACAACGACCCTTCATCAGGCGAACAAAGTAAGCACGAATGCTGCAGTCAAAGCGGCAACGCACCTTACTTTGTTCGCCTGATGAAGGGTCGTTGTTTTTTCGACCCGAAACAATTGTTGCGAGTTTATTGCATTTTATGGTGTATATTCAAAGTTTGTAAGTAATAATTTTTACAACGCCAGTTTTGTGATGCTTCTTTATTAAACAACATTGTATAGTTCAATTTTTTTAGTATTGTGCTTTTAGTATTATGTATTTAACCAGTAAAATAAAAATGCATAGCCTAATATTTTGTATTTAAATATTTTATAGAAAAATATAACTTTTTTTTTTTCTTAATGACTGTTGATATTGCAAGTTTTTAAGAAAAAGTAATAATTCTGAATGTTAAAAATGCTTGAATTGTGTCTGAAATTCATATAATTACCGTGAAACACGAGAAATATGAATGCTTCCTGGACATGTATAAATTGTAATAAATGTAATATTTACCCGTACAGATTTTTAAAATAATTATTAGTCTAAGCTGTAGGGCCCAAGTGGTACTACGCTCAAAGCTGGTAAACGTGAGGTGTAGGGTTTGATCCCAGGGCGCACTCGGGTGCCTAGCCATTCAGAGTTTTTCATGTTTTTCTCCGAAACTTGTATAAATACGGACTAGGACCCTGTAGACAGACCCACACGGAGGACAATACCCCTTAGGCCTAAGATACTAGAGTAGTCAATCAGCCTTACTCCCAAAACACCGAACACCAATAGTCCAAGCTATAAACAGGTACAAATATTTATACAATCAATAATAATAATAAACAGATAAAAATTCATTAATAAATGATAAGTATAATAAATGTAGATTATAAATATAATTATTTTCAAATTCATATCAATTTACTGCCCACATATATTATGTTTTACTTAAAGGGAAAAAAAAAAAAAAAAAAATCCAGTATTCCTGTGTTTTCATGTCTTATGTGAAAATTCATAAGTAACTTCGGAATTTTAGAATTTCATAAATATTAATATAAATAAACATAAACATACAAAATATAACTGTATGCATACTTTGTATATATTTCTTAGATTATAAACCAGTATATTTACCTAATTTTTTATAAATTATCTACAAATTGTTTTCAGATTTCTTAATTTATAAACAGCATAATATTTAGATATTCACTTGTATATGGAAAATATTACTAAATACTATTTCTAACCAGATTTTAGCTCATTTATAAATGTTGAATTTTGACAATACAGGTTTTTGACGGTATAGAGGTTTATGACAGGTTTTTGACGGTTTAAACCGTGTTTAAACCTTTGTCATGTCAAAAACCACTTTTTGACGTCAAAAACCCAACCCTGGTTTAAAATTATTGCCACAATTATTTTTATGATTCATATATTTCTGTGTATCGGAAGACTGTATTTTAAATTTAATTAAATCAATTTAAATGCTCTTGAAATGAAAACAAGACCTTCCGGCTTTTTCGGAAGGGTAGGTTGATTTCTTTTTCCTTATCAAGTAGCCGTCATTTTGTTTCAAAATGGCGGCTACAAATTATTAATGCAGTTGGTAGAAATATTGATGTAGGCTATGCACATATGGAGTTTTAAGCAAATCGGTTCATAAATACACTTTTATGTGAATTTAAAATTTTCAAGTGGCCGGCGCTAGGAAAAAAAATGGTGGGTTCAGTTGACAAATATATGAAATGCGTTTGTGAGATAAGTCTGCTGTACACACATAGTTCGAATTAATTCAAAATCTCAAAAGTCATTGTGTTGAAAAATTAAGTGGCTGCCACTTCGATAAAAATGGCAGAGAAAGTTGCTCATCTAAGATATTGTTGCAAATTTGAAAATAATTTTTTTTTTTTTTTGTAGAAATTCTTTCAAAGAGGCTTAGTAAGTTGATAAAATGTTAGTTTCCTGCATTTCTAGTTTGTTTTAGCATTAAAATAGTCCAATTTTACCTTAAAAACGGATTAAAAAGATCCAGTAACGCATGTAATGGATTTGGCGCCAAATTTGGCGACTTTTCCCCTTTGGCGACTTTTGGCAAGAAAATACTTATTATCGATATACCAAAGATGGACGCAATAACGTGATTGGTTCATGAGTTACGTGAATTTTCTAAATTTTTGTTGTTTGAATGATAAATCCATTTTTCAACTTTGATTTGAATTGATTAAGTATTTCTAAAGTTCCAGCAAACACATCGAAGATATTTGAAGCATAGGTTACTGTGCAACTGTGGTTTAAATCAGTGCCGTGTTTCAAAAGTTATTATTATGGCACATTTTCAAGTGGCAGTCTAAGTGGCTGCGACTTGTAAAACAAAAGAGCAAAACAACTTGCCCATCGAAATCATCCAGTACATTTGTACGATAAGTTCACTGTCCAGTTCTAGTTTAAATTAAATCAGAATTTCAAAAATTATAATCATAAGAAATTTTCAGGTGGCACCACTTGTAAAAAAAAGTAGAGTGATATGCCTAGCGAACTTATCTGAGATATTTGAATGATAAATCCACTACCCAAACTTGAAGCGAATTGATTCTGTCTTACTAAAGTTACCATAATGACAAATTTTCAAGTGGCCGCCTCTTGAAAATAAAATTGCGGATCATGTCATCAAGAGAACTTATCCTAGATATTTGAACCAAAAGTTCACTAACCAGCTTTTATTTGAATCAGTTTAGTATTTTAAAAGTTATCGTGATGGCATATTTTCAAGTGGCAGTGTGATTTCAAGTGGCTGGAACTTAGACACAAGATGTCGGGACAAGTTGCCTAGTGAAAACATTCAAGATAATTATATGATAATATCACTGTCAAAATTTGGTTCGATTTGAAGTATTATTTCAAAAGTTATCGTGATTTTAAATTTTCAAGTATGAGCCTGATTTCAAGTGACCGCGCTTAAATTAAGATATCTGCCACTTTATTAAAAGTGGTGGATAAAGTTCATTAATACAGTTATTTGAGACACTTGTGTAATCTATCTATACATCAAAATTAAAAGAAATTCGCAATACGCTTTTTACAATTTGAATTTGAAATTTTCAAGTGGTCTCCACTTGAAAACAAAATGGCGGAGCAACTTGGTTAACAAACTCATCCAAGATATTTATAAGATAAGTTAAGACACTATTCAAATTTGGTTCGATTTGGAGTATTCTTTCGGAAGTTATAGGGATTTAAAATTTTCAAGTGGTAGCCTGATTTCAAGTGGTCCCGCTTAACTTAAGATATCTGCCACTTTATTAAAAATGGCGGATATAGTTTATTAATAAACTTCATTGAGATCCTTATGTGGTCTGTATTTACATCAAAATTCAAACAATTTCGGAATACGCTTTTTACAATTTAAATTTGAAATTTTCAAGTTGTCGCCACTTGAAAAAAAATGGCGGAGCAACTTGGTTAACAAACTCATCTAAGATATTTATAACATAAGTTAAGACACTGTTCAAATTTGGTTCCATTTGGAGTATTATTTCGGAAGTTATGATGGTTTTAAATTTTCAAGTGGTGGCCTAATTTCAAGTGGTCCCGCTTAACTTAAGATATCCGCCACTTTATTAAAAATGGCAGATAAAGTTCATTAATAAAGTTATTTGAGACACTTGTGTAATCTATGTATACATCAAAATTAAAAAAAAAAAATCGGAATACGCTTTTTACAATTTGAATTTGAAAATTTCAAGTGGTCTCCACTTGAAAACAAAATGGCGGAGCAACTTGGTTAACAAACTCATCTAAGATATTTATAAGATAAGTTAAGACACTGTTCAAATTTGGTTCGATTTGGAGAATTATTTCGGAAGTTATAGGGATTTTAAATTTTCAAGTGGTAGCCTGATTTCAAGTGGTCCCGTTTAACTTAAAATATCTGTCACTTTATTGAAAATGGCGGATAAACTTCATTAATAAACATCAATGAGACCCTCATGTGACCTGTATTTACAACAAAATTCAAGCAAATCTTGCTTTAAATATGCTTTTTACAATGTCGGTTTGAAATTTTCAAGTGGCTGCCACTTGAAAACAAAAAGTCGGAGCAACTTGGTTAACGAACTCATCCAAGATATTTATAAGATTAGTTCACTGTCCAAATTTGGTTCGATTTCGAGTATTATTTCGGGAGTTATCGTGATGACAAAATTTTCATTATAGATAGATATATATATAGATAAACGAAGTGATTGCAATAGGTCGATTTCTAAAGAAATCAACCTAAAAGCTTATGCAGCTACATATACAAAACTAAGTTATTTCTGCCGTGGCGGCACTGTGCACCAACCCTAACTTCCAATGCATTTGATTCCGGAAAAATCGTCGATTGTTATGGCCACTTTCACAACGTTGGTGCCGAGGAGTGATCTAGTAGGGCCGTGACTTAACCCTAGATAACTAAATGTTTGTCTAATAGAGTTTTCACCCCTGCCATTTTTGCGAATTCCAGATGTTCCCGTTGCACTCGCACCACCTCACTCACAGTTTTGCTGTGAAGATCAAATTCTCCAAACAATACTTTTCGGAAGCTGAAGTCGGGGCTCAGCTTTTATATGAGTGTACATTTTTGGAAAAAATGTACATTAGAAACAATGATTGAATACATATATTTTAAGCTTAAAAACTATATATAAAGTAAAATAGCGATATTAAACCTTATTTTTAAATGATTATCACATATAAAACTCTTAAATTAGCAATTTTAAATTTATTTCATGAAACGCTCAATGTAGTCATGTGTGTTTACATTTCTTTTCTTTTCTTTTTTTTTTTTTTTTTTTTTTTGGGACCTGCCGGTAACTGACGTCATTGGCAGATTGCACGAACAGAGTAAATTTTGTCTGATTCAGAAATCGTATAAGAGAAACATGAAAAAACAGGACTCCCGATCATATTTTTAATTTAAACAATTAAATCATCTCTGTTTAAAATGTTTCTAGGCTTACACTACCAAAAGAAGAGGCAAATCTTCTGTCTTTTATAGAAGTTTTTTTTTTTTGTTGAAGGTTGCCTTGAGGCACTGATAAAAATACTCAAAAGTAGAAATATACAAAATAATTTAGATACGTCATAAAAAAAAAAAAATCTATGCAATCGGTCTTTAAACGGCTTATATATGTAAACATCCAGCGGCTGTTAGGGTTAGGCCTTCCGGTATTACGGCAACCATCGTTTTCAGCTGCCAGGACTTGCGAGTGCGTCTGTGCTAGCTTCTCTTCTGATAGGGTTGCCTATTGACGTTGGCAAACATACTGGATGGTTTTATGTCATAGCTAAGCAAGGTAAGGCATTCTGTTGGATAAGCATGCATTTCGCGCAATTTCATTGGACAGATTATCCTGAAAGTTGTATAGATCGTCAATATTTTCGCTGTTTTGGCAATATACTCAAACTTTAAAAGAGTATTTTTTCAATTCGGCTTATACACGGGTTTGCAATTTTAGGCAAATTTCTTCAGGGGAAAACATACTCTCGGCTTATATTCGGAAATACACGGTATTTTAATATTTTGATTGGCTTTTAGGAATTTCTAATTTCTTTCTGTATACCTTGTCTACAAATAATTTTGATTTTATTCTTTTAATGATGCATGTGTGGGATATTCTACAATATTGATCTTATTGAATTAGTTGTAAAAGTTTTTAATTTTTTTTTTCATTTTCTAGTTTGTAGTTCAAGCAGAAAGAGTGTTTTTCCGGTGTATTACATGGATTGGTTTAGGTGTTTTATCTTCTGTGGGGTTTGGAACAGGACTCCACACATTTGTTCTGTATTTAGTAAGTTATTCTTTGATTTCTTAAGGTGTTTTTACTAGTTGTAAAAAAAATTCTTTTAATCAGATATTCCTTTGAAAATGTTGCCTATGCTTTATATCTATCTATCTATTCTATGTTTATGTATTCAGTCACATTTTAAATTAAATTAAACTTTAAGAATTAATTTATATGCATTATTTTTAATTCTTGTCTGAATCATTGGTTTATTATACAGTAAAGCGCCGTTTATATGTCTTTTACATTTATATGTCCTTTTAGTGAAGTCCCGATTCATTCTTATTCATTTTAATGCAAAAATTCTTCGTTTATATGCCGCTAGTATCAGTTATATACGTCTTTTTTACCTCAAAATTTCTCGACCTGCCATTATTTTTCATTCTAAATAAGATGTATTTTTCCTAGAAAACATCTTAAGTGGAGGAACATAGGAAAGATTGAAGAATACTGATCCAAGAATCAATTGAATTCACAAAAGAATTTTTAATACTCCATAGACAAGCAGCCAATCACACGAATATTAAAGATTTTTAATTTTATGGACAATATTCCTGTGACGTCACCGTAGGTAAAATCGCCGAACATGTGGCCGATATTTTGTAAACAAATTAAATTCAAGATGCCATTTTATTGTTACGCATAACATTTTCCTAAATATTTCTGCAGTGAAACTTAATAATAATGTTCAAACAGGAACAAAAGAGAAATGTAAACAACTGAATCGAATGATAAAGTTAAGACTATTCCATATCGTAAAATTGCAGAACATTTTATGTATACACACACACACATATATATAATGAATAAAAGATTAATAAGAACATTTTATACACACACACATACATATAGACATCAAAGCTTAAATAATTAGAATTTCAATCACTTTAATAAAGGAATTTACTAAATGGAACATCCATTTAAATATGTTAACATCACCACAGTTCACACGGCAACTTTTAATATTACATATGTTGATTAATATTAAAGTATATTACTAAAACTGGATTAAAAACAAAACAGAGTTATCACTCTATCACTCTTACTTCAATTTCATATAATCTGTAACTCTTAGAAATAATATTGCAAGATAAAAATTTGCTGGCCACAATGCTTTGTTATGGTAGAGTTGAGGATTGTTTCCCTACCCAGCTGATATTCTTTGTAGCCTCGAACCCAAAGCGGGAATATGGTCCATTAAATAACTGTCTGTATAGACATAAATCATATGCTTATTATTAAAGATACACAATATATATATAATTAATATTCAAAATGTGTTCATATAGTTCTTAAGAAATGTAATATAATACTCAATATATGATACATGTAATTAATACCCAGTCATGCATTAATAGTATAATTTTTCTCACTTTATATATTTTTTACATATATATATTTTTTTAATTAATTATTGTCTTAAAAAAAGTATAATATACATTTAATAGCTTAAAGAACTTTATTAATTAGTATTTTCAAATAAATTTCGTTTAAGTGCCATTAAATTTGTAGTAATCGAAGTGTTATTATTAAAATTTCGATTATACGTCTTTTCATTTATACGTCCTTTTACATCAGTCCCTTGAAAGACAGATAAACGGTGCTTTACTGTATTATCATATCATCAAATTAAAGAACTTATATTATCATATATGTTCTTGAACTTGAATTCTAAGAATACAAGTCTAAAAATATACAGTTAATATTTCTATTAAAAAAGCCCAACATTATAGACTAAATGGACTCTTCCCACCTGATGTCAGAGGTCACATGATAGAGGAAAAACAAATAGCAGACGAAGTCTTGTTTATCTAGAGCGATTGCTGAAATAACACATTTTCTATTCTTATTTTTGATCCATCGTATTTAATCTGTGTTATTTTTTTACACATCATCATTTTTAATCCATTTTATATCATTATTCATCCTCTTTTGTTTGCCGTATCCATTTACAATCATCATTTAGTTTATATTTGTTATTGATGTTCATGAAGAACATGTTGAATACTCTGATTTTTGGTACTTAAATCGGTGACATTGCAATATCGTACTGTGTAAATCCCTTTAGACCAGAAACTAAGTTAATTAACATGTTGTAACACCTTTATGCAATTAAATTAAATTGAAACATATTAAAATTTCAAATTATAATCCGTTAACATTCCACAAGAACAAGCTATTATTTATTGCTAGATCAGTTAATTTAACAGTTACACAAAAACATACAAAAATCGATTCTTACAGGTGAAAATAAATAAACACACAAAGTGATTTTAAAAAATTATTAAATTTGCAAATACATCTATTCTACTGTTTACAAATGCACAATATTACTTTTATTTTATTTTATATTAAATATTAAAATTTTTGTTTTTAAGAACAATATTTTATTGAATTCGATTCTCAGAATTCGGTTATTCGTTTTCCTCTATCATGTGATTGAGCAGACGACGCTGGGAAGAGCCCATTAAGTAAAGAACTGTAAATTAAACCAACTAACATGATAGACTTTTAACTCATAAACTTAATATCTTTTTGAGAGATCTACAAAGTTGTATATTACATATTTTAATGTCTTATAATGAAAATATTTATGATTATAACGTTAATTATGTGCATTCACTTCCAGAAGTCATCTGATAGTGTTCATGCATAATATAATTACAACTCAAATCGAATAACCAGCAAAAGCTATCAATTTTTATTTTAAACTGTTTTTGTCTTAATTAAAAAATAAAAGTTTCATGTTCATTTGCTGATAAATATCATTGTTTTTTTATTTCCCAAAAAATAAATCCTCTCATTTCCACATCATTGGAATAGAAAACTTAGGTATTCATGATTTTTTTACTTTCCGAACACTATAGTGAGGGAAGTATTGTAATCATGTCAAGAATCCAAATTTGAGATTTTGATGTTTCTATACGTTTCGAGGTCCTCTAAGTCCGTTTCCACTATTTTTACGATGGTGTATGTATGTGTGTGAGTGAACACACTAGTGTCTAAATACTTTGCTTGAATGAGCTGTAAGTTGGTACGCATGTTGCAAGTCACTGTAGCATGAACCCTATTGATTTTGATGAATCTAGCACTTAGTTTTTTTACAGGGACACAAAGAAAAATTCTTTATCATTATGGCCTATGGGACCAAATTTTTAAAAGTGCGATAGCATCTAAACGCCTTATTCAATTGAGCTGAAAATTTATATGAATATTATAAGTCACTGTTGCACTAACTGTAAGCATTTTGGTGAATCTAGCATTTATAGGTTTTTACAGGGACACAACAAAAAATTATGATCTATGGGCTCAAAGTTCAGTAGCGTTAAATAAAACATTGTGTAATATATGGAGAAAAATACTCAACCACTCTATTATGGTTTTCTCTCTTTTGTTTGTTTAACAACTCCTCTTTCTTTACTTTATCTATAAAAGTGTTAATTACTCAATGTTCGGAAAGTCGAGTGGAGTCACTCCAGATTTTTTTTTTCTTTTTTAACCCCTAATAATCTTGTAATTTTAAAGAAAACGGTAAAAAAAAAGTATATATTTTTTTTTATTCAAGAAAATTGCATAAAATAAAGTGTATGAACAATATATGTATTCATTTTTAATTTTTGGAATTTTTTTTAGCTTGAAATCAAGAAATTTAATTTTCCAGAAAAACCAACAATTAGGGTTATAATGACTGAATGTTGGTTTTCCAGTAAGAAGAAAAAATAAAAGATATGGGCTTTAAACATTAAAACAGAATTTTATGAAAAGGATTTTATGTATATTACAACACTATACGTATAATACACTTTACATATTCGCTATCTGAACTTTCATAAATATCTCTTATTTCCGAATCACTCTCTGATGCATTTATAATAAAATTAGAATCCGAATCACTTTGTGATTCTGACTACATAATGTGCATAGTATTCAGAAATGTATTTTACCATAGAGCATAAAACCACATGCATTCAAAAGCCTAAGCTGAAATTACAAATAAGTATTACAAATATTTTTTAAAATTAGATGGGGCTGACAGTTTAAAATAAACCTACTATCCCCAATTACATTTTAATTAGTCTACTACTTCCAAATGGAGTGTAAAATATGAAATAAAAAATTTTCAGGTATCAGAAATGGTTTGTTTTTAAATCATTTTAGTGTGTTACTTTTGAACACACCAGCCCGGAAATATCACAGGCATGAGAAATAGAGAGTGAAAACTCGCCCTGTTGTTTTCAGGGGCGTGAGAAGGAAGGTGTTAAACATGTTTCAAAGTGTGAAGAATCTGAAAATCAAAAAATCAATGCAGTTTCATCTGTAGGGTTCAGTTTTGTTAGTCTGTGTGCACATTATTTGAAGAACAAATTTAAGTAAAGACTAAAAGGTCAGACCAGTTTTAAAATATCGCCTGTGGGGACTGGCAAGAACCCTATATCTTATTAATATTCTAATTTGAAAACTTCATAAGTTTTTGGAAATATATTAGTTTCTTACCATGGGAGAGTATGGAAAATTTTCGCATAAACATGTATTATGAGATTACTTTCATCATAAAAATATTGAACCAGTTTTTAAATATTTATGACACTAGCATGAACATCGTTGACTATTAACACCTTACTTTGAACACTTTGTTAGTAATTCAAAATTTATGGTTTTGTCAACATGAAGGAATGGAGGAAAATTTTGCATAAATATATATTAAGAAGATTATTACCATCCTAAAGGTGTTAGACAAGTTTTAAAATATCCCTCATGATATGGTCATGAACATCATTCAGTATGGGCATTCTACATTAAAAACTTATATGTTGATCAAAATTTGCAATATTTTTTACATGACAGAATAGAACAGTATTTCACATAAACATAGATAATGGGGTGAATTGAAAGCACTATTGAATACTATTGAAAACTGAAACTGACTCTAATAAAATTACTCAGTAAATTAGGATAAGGTAAATGTATCGAAGTGGTGAGAAAGCAGCCTATTAGGAAAGGTATTTCATTCTGCAGCCATGTCACATGATCAGTGCAGGGGTGGCGCCAGCTACCCTAACAGCACAAGTAGGCTTAACTTAGCCACAGTACATCTTAAGGACGTTTCTGGGATGTCTTTTCATCCAGAAGACATCTTTAAGATATCCTGGGGAAGCAATGTGCTGTCTGGGATCGGGGCATACTCCTAAAATCTCTCAGAGAAACAAATACAAAATTTTCAGTTTTTCTACTTTTAGCAGCTTTTTTCTTTCCTTTTACAAATTTGGAGCAATCCGGTTTTTCCATTCTATACTCAATAGAAGAAAGTATTGGATTCGTAAAATTTTCTGCTTCCAGTTTTTCATGAATATACACATTTCTAGAGGTCCAGAACACGTTTTGACTACGATATTTTTAGAAAATGTTTGTCTGTGACACGATGATCTCCAAAACCACGAGGAGTACTGACAAATGGAATGGTACAAATATTAACAGTAATATTATTAACAGTATTGCAGTTTTTGATATACTCATATAATAAACTCTCTTTATGTAGTGACCCTTGTCGGGGAGGTGGTGTCCTCCCATCGGGGAATTTCTGGTGCCACTACTGGATCAGTGTCTTTCAATTATAGCATGAATATAGTATAAGAGAACAAATTTATGATGGGAAATTAAGCAAAATCTACATAAGCCAACTAGTTTATTTTATTTTTTTGTAGTTTCAAAGATTTTAAAATTTTCAGTAGAAACTTGTTCTGTTTGTTATTTTTTAAACTTTTGAAAATAATATTTGTATGCTAAGAAAAAATGCTTAAAGCATTGCAGGTTTTCAAACTGCCTAAACACATGGTTCTTAATTTGAGAATAAGTATTATAAACTATTTTAACATTATTTTCGGTATGTCTGGGAAGGAAAATAAACTTGTTTTCAAATTATCCAATTTCCAATTAAGGAACATTCATTATATTTTGTAAAATAGTATTATTGTACTGAAAATCCTTGTATGCTAGAAATTTTGAATGTTTAATTTTTTTTTTTTTTTTTTTTTTACATTTGGTACTGGAAAAAGGGGATCTCACTAGGAATCACTGTAAAAAAACATTTGAGTCATTCCATTTTAAATCAACAAATGGGGTGTGCAACACCATTTTTGATTTTGATGACAATTTGCACATGCTTTCCCCATACCTTTTAGACCACAAAAATATATTTTTTTTATTTAAAAAAAATTTACCCTTCGATATGTAGGCTATTTTTGTCGTTGCCAACAGCGAAAATTGGATATTTTGATGCTTTGCGTTATGAACTATAACTTTTTTTCTATAAAAGCTATCAAGCTCAACTATAGCTCATTGGAAAGCTAAAAAAAAAGATCTTTTTCCATATGGTATCAATAAATTTGAGATTTAAAAACAAAAGTTATTTTTTCAAGGTCAAAGTTTGTGATGCAAAATTAATTTTTTGCCACTTTTGAAAATTAAAAAACCTATGAAGGGCTTGGAATAACAAGCCCTCTTTTTTTTCTTATATACATATATAAGGTTGCTTATTGTATTAAAAAGTTTGGCTTGTTACTCTGCCCCCTTCACAAGATACGACCCCCCAAAGTTGCAAATTTTCTAAAAAATCCAATTTTCAATGCTAAAAAAATGCATGTGGGGGGCAAGGTAGATTTTTTTTTTACTTGTGTGATTTTAAGTACTTCTTACCATCTTTCAAACAAAAAAAAAGTTACTTTGTTATTCAAAGGCGTTTGGCAGCTATAAGGGTCTAAATTTTCAATTAATTATACTGAAACAAGGCAATTATTTTCATACTTCTTAATCTTAGGTGTTAGTGAAAAGTTATTTTTTACTTAATTGTTAGTTTTAAATGGTGAAAACAACTAAAAAGACTAAGAAGAGTTGTCAAAGAACACATTTAAACTTTGATAAGCTAATTTAAGGTTTCTAACATCTTGGTATATAGAATTTAACTTACCTCTCAAAACATGCAAAACTTTTTTGTTCAGTGGTTTATTGTCTCATAGAGAAGAGTTGACAAATGTTCACTCATCACAGGTGTGATATTATGACCTCTTCCCTGTGCTGACCATAGTTCTGACGCAGTCAGGATTTTCAAAATATCTTGAAACCGAACCCAAGTTTGGTTATCATGACTTGATTTTTTAAACGATGTTCCAGGTCCTTTAGGATGAAAAAAGTGGATCCTGTATTCTTCTTCGACATCAAATACCTTTATTTCCACCACTTCTCCTAGCCACCAGTCACCATCATATACGCAACAAAAATAATCGGACAACTTTGGTCGGGTTGTTGGTGTGGATAATCTAAGGTTGATAGGTTCGTCTTTGATGACATGAAAGGTTGTAAAATCTAAAGAAAATGATGTACGTCTGGCATGAATGATATTTCTGTTGAGTGGAATGTAGCTGTGGAAAGACCGAGTTTGGGGTAATGATAGTGCTGTTTTATATCTTTCCTCAAGAACTTTTCCTACTGCATTAACATCATCACAGGAAACATAGAAAACCGTTACACTATTAATATGTTCAGTGCAGTATTCAAAGACATCTAATGGATTCAAGATTTGATTACTGACCGGTCGTTGCAAACTAGCCTTTCGCACTAGCCTCTTCACTGTTCCTCCAATCCCATCGCAAGGGCCTTTCCCGTGGGATGTAGCAAAAAAATGCCACTCTGCTTTTATCCCAAAGTCTTGTTCATGATGGCTCAAGTTAATGAAGTTTTTCCTGTTTTTGTACTGTGCGGCAGATCCATCTGAAAAATAGAATAATTTTGAAATTAAAGCATGATCTGCCTTCAGTTTTTTAACAAGGATCATTTGAAAGGCGTAGAATGTAGTTGTGTTGTGGTCAAGGCAGTCGCTAACAAAGCAAAAACTTTGAGTTTGAATTTCTCCATCTTTTTCCCAGTAGACAACAAAAGGATGAAGCGTACATTGCACACCTGACCAGTGATAGGTCTGCACCTCGTCTTGAACAACACAAGAGAAATTCTCTGAAAAATCTCCAAGTATCAAAAATTCCCCCTTATCCAGATCTTCTTTCTTTGATTTTAGAAATGCTGCTTGTTTACTGGCAATGAAATGGTGGCTCTTTAGATGCTCAAGTTTTTCACAACACTTAACCAAGAATTCTTGTAAAGGTAGCACACATGATGTCAGTTCACATCTGTCTGTGGACATCCACTGCTTATATGAAACTTGCAAATCCTCAAATTCATCATTTTCCAAGTCAATTTGGGTGCTGTTACTTGGAGAAATCAGTGATAAAATGGCATCCACACCTGGACATGCAGTACATTCCGAAAACATACAATTCTCATTTTCAGTATCACAGACCATAATCTGCAGCAGATCTTTGTAGCTATGATCACTTTTAATCGCTGATAGCATAAGTTTTACATTTTGATGGTACAAACAAACGCACACTGAATGTGTACCAGATGCTCCAGCTAACACACAAAATTTTGGTCTAAGATCGGCAAATTTAAATAACCCTACTTTCAAATCAGGATATATTATTGGTCAAATTGTATCCAATAATATTCAAGCAGCCTTGTCATTGGCACAGTTCCTACCACAGGTAGGTACTGTTTGCCTAAAGGGAACTGTTCTATACATGTGGGAGCAAGGCTGGACAAGTTGAAATCTGTCTATTCTTGCTTTTAACTGGCAAATAGATTACTATAAATGAGGAAAAGTAGGAATATGATATATTCTTATTCGTGAGGTCAATCTAAGTCCATCAAATAATAAAAAATAATAATAAATGACATGTTTCCAAAAAAAAGTACATGAAAAAATTGGATGGTTTTAGTGTGATTATTTGAAAATTCAGACACTTATAGCTGCCAAACGCCTTTGAATAACAAAGTAATTTTTTTTTGTTTGAAAGATGGTATGAAGTACTTAAAATCACACAAGTAAAAAAAAATTTACCTTGCCCCCCACATGCATTTTTTTAGCATTGAAAATTGGATTTTTTAGAAAATTTGCAACTTTGGGGGGTCGTATCTTGTGAAGGGGGCAGAGTAACAAGCCAAACTTTTTAATACAATAAGCAACCTTATATATGTATATAAGAAAAACAAGAGGGCTTGTTATTCCAAGCCCTTCATAGGTTTTTTAATTTTCAAAAGTGGCAAAAAATTAATTTTGCATCGCAAACTTTGACCTTGAAAAAATAACCTTTGTTTTTAAATCTCAAATTTATTGATACCATATGGAAAAAGATCTTTTGTTTAGCTTTCCAATGAGCTATAGTTGAGTTTGATAGCTTTGATAGGAAAAAAGTTATAGTTCATAAAGCAAAGCATCAAAATATCTAATTTTTGCTGTTGGCAACGACAAAAATAGCCTTCATATCAAAGGGTAATTTTTTTTTAAATAAAAAAAAATATATTTTTGTGGTCAAAAAGGTATGGGGAAAGCACATGCAAATTGTCATCAAAATCAAAAATTGTCATGCAACAACTTTTTTGAAAATTTGTTGATTTAAAATGGAATTACCCATTTGCAAAATCAATAGTGATTCGTTATCAGAAGTAATCATTACAGGCATATATCATTATTGATTTGAATTTTTAGCAGCATGAAATCATATATCAGAGAAGAACAGTTATTTATATTGATTTTAAATTTAACTCCCCGTATCTGTGATTTTTTGATGAAAATCATTAGAGCTGTTTCCGAGAAAATCTGATTTTTTTTTTCTCCATATTTTGCTCTGGGTGTAGCATTTATTATCAGCAAACTGTAATTTTCCTGCAGTTGAGACCAATTAAAATTTGTCATCTCAGAAAAACCCTAATTTTTTTTTTTTAATTTTTAACAAAATTATTAAAGCTGTTTCCTAGAAAAGCAGGTTTCTGCTTAATTTTGTTGAGGGTAGAGCATTAGAGACCTGCCAATGCTAATTTTCTTGAAGATGAGTGTAAGTTAGATTGTTTTGTCATACCAAAAAAAAAAAAAAAAAAAGGACCTTTAATCCTAAAATTTTATCAAAAGCATGAGCCATTTTTGAGAAAATGAAGGATATATAATCTAGATTAACTCATTTAATAATAATGCATTTAAAAATAGCTTTTTTATATATATATATAAAGGTAGTTAACAATTTATTTACAGTTGGATGTTATTGAAAAATTTATGTTTAGTTTACACAATCAGTTAATTCAGTATATTTTAGAAAAGAAAGTTTCATTCCAACTTAAAAATTTTTCTTTGTTTTAATTTCAGGGTCCACATATAGCAAAAGTTACTTTAGCTGCATATTTATGTAATAGTTTGGATTTTCCCCAGCCACCTTATCCTGATGAGTAAGTATCATATATATATATATATAATAAAGATGATCTATTAAGCATAGTAGAAGCCAAGCAACATATAGAAGATCACTGAAACACCAATGACCAATAAGATAATATATATTGTTCTTTTTCTGTGCTCCCAGAATTTTAAGCTATCTGTCAATCATATACTAATAAAAGAAGTCTGTTTGCAATGTTAAAAAAAAAAAAAAAATTGGCACATACAGTTTTGAAAATTTTTTCTAGATAAAGAAAGGTGAGCTTTGCAAACATACCTTCTTTGATTTTTGATATTTCTGTTAGATTATTTAAATTTTCATGCTCTGTGCATTCTTTTTTTTTTTTTAATATATAGAAATAGAAACTTTATATTAGCTTTAAAGCATATTAAGCTGATACCAAAAGTTCACACATTCTTTTTTTTTTTTTTTTTTTTTTTCCTTAAAAAGAAATATATTTATTTACATATAAATAATGAAAATTTATTAAAAAAAAAAAAAAAAAAAAAATCAATTTGTTAATGCATTTAACAAAATTGATGTCATTATGATTTACATGTTGATCAAGTTTTATGCCAATTTTATCAATATATTAGAATATTTGATTAATTCAAATTGTTATTTAAATAAATGAATGAAAAAATAAAATAAAAGCGGAAATACATATAACCACAAAGATATAAATTGTCAAATACAGTTGAAATAGCACTTATAGCATACTGTAATTCTATATTTGGTGTGAAATTGTTGTCATTTTTATGATGGATAGGATAAATACAGTATAATGTACACTGCATATAATATTGTTGATCTGTAATTGCAATTTAAATATGAAAGTGCTATTTAAATTTTTTTGATACTGTTTCAAAACTATTATCTGATAAATACCTAAACTTAATTACAAGGGTAAGGCATTGTCGCAGGTAATAGGAACATGGACCTGATATATTGCAGGTGATGAAGGCAACAGGGACCCAAACAAAGTTTTTAGTATTTTCAGAGGATTTATACTTGCAAGTTACATGAAGTGTTTATATTTGTGAGTTATATATATATATATATATATATATATATATATATATATGTGTGTGTGTGTGTGTTTTATTTTTCTAATTCATTTGAATATGGTGACTAGTGAAGCAGCCAAAGCCTGCTAGTGTATGTATATATTTGAAATCATTTTTTTTTTTTTTAATTTAAATTGCATTGTAGAAATTCAAGAGTTGTAATAAATATTAAGGGGGGGGGGGGTCTCTTTATTCTTAAAATTAAAAAAAAAAAATAATAATAATAAAAAATACTGTTACTGTATTCAGATGTGCAGTTTCCTTTTCTGTTATAAAACCTTATATAATATACATATATATATATATATAACATTTGCCAATTTTGTATAGATATATTCAATAATAATGCTTAGATAAAGCTGTTATTTAATGGAAAAAAAAGAAAGCTAGTATAAAACAAGAGACAATAAAAATTAATTTCATGCCTTTGAAAAGCTTGACAGGGATTTTTTTCTAGATTTTTGGTGAATTTGTTAGACTTTCAAAATTACGAAGTTGAAATCATTATGCATTGTGAAATGACATAATGTTTTGCCTGGATTAATTCCTGAAATATGTGAGTTAACATCATAAATTTAGAAATTTTTATTCATGAATTCGTCAACCGTGAATATTCATTTTAAGTACATTGGAGTGTAAAGGTTGATATATTTTTATTTACCAACTTCGCGGTGACTTCACCAATGAATATTATGTGAAAAATGCCTAGCTGGTTGTCAGCCAGGATAGCTCAGTGGTAGAGCATCCGTGCGTTAAGCGGAGGTGCCCGGGTTCGATTCCTGGCTCTGGTATTTTTCACATAGTTGGTAAATAAAAATATATCAACCTTTACACTCCAATGTACTTAAAATCATAAATTCGAGCAATTTTGAGTCATGTATTTTTATTTATTTTTAAATCTTTCTTTATAGTTTCGGATAATCTGAAATATACATGTATTGCATTTTTTGTACTCTTGTAGAATAATTTGCCCAGAAGGCGACCACAGCAATAATGTCATCACGATATTTAAAATAATGAGCAAAGTGAGACTTGAAGCTTTTATGTGGGTAAGTGTTATTTTCTGCCATCCTTTTCCTTGCCCTTATGTGATATATCCAATTCGCTTAAAGAAAATTGTATTCCATTGATTACAGTATGTATAATTTCAGTCAAATGTCAATAACTTAATTTAAAAATTTATTTACAGACATGATTTATGCTTATTAAAATTTACGTAATTGTGTCCTGCTTATTTATAATTACAGTGGAACCACCATATATCAAAGTCAATTGTTCCGCAAAAGATTTATCGAAACTTGTATATAAGTAAACAAGTTTTGTGAGTATCAATCACATCATGAATATGCTACTTTCATATAGATGCGTAATTAAATGCAAGAAAATATGTATCGAACATACATACCCACCTTGAACATTTTTTGTATTTTTTCATATTCATATACACTTGTATTTTTGTAACAAAGGTTCTTATGTGCAACTGCACAACAGTGTCATATCTTCAGTGCTTCAGTGTGTACAAACTTCAGTGTTTCAGTGCAGCAAGGAAGGATTTAAGCTTGTTATCAGTAAGGAGCTAGAATAGTCTTATCTATTCAATGCTGCATTTTTCTTGTATCTTTTTAATATATAACTTTTCCAAAAAATAGATATATAGATTTTTTTTTTTTTTTTTTAATAGAAACAGCTTAAAGACTTTAGGGATTTAATAATAACAGGAGACTTGGCGGTGGAATATTGAAACCCGAATAAACTACTACGTCAGAAATACCAAAGAAAAATATTCGAGATGCATACCGCTGTTTCGGTAGCCTTAAACGTACCGTCTTCAGTGCAAAAAGAAGACGGTACGCTTAAGGCTACCGACAGTACTCTTTTTGCACTAAAGATGGTACGCTTAAGGCTACCGAAACCGCTGTATGCATCGCAAATATTTTTCTTTGGCGTTTCTGACGTAGTAGTTTATTTGGGTTTCAAAATTCACCATAGGGATTTGTCAAGACTTCCATATACAGAAATTTGAAATACAGAGGTTTCTCTGTACTTGTAAATTTTAAGTCAATAACTTAGTTCAGATTGGAAATCTGAAGTTTTTTACACAAGCAAAATGTGATCAGGCCAGGAATCAAATTTGGGACACAATGTACCAATGTTCTACAACAGCACAAACCTAGTCAACATCTGACCAGCACTATTCTATTCACTGACTTAAAAACTGGAAATAATACTGCTACAGTCATCCATTTTTTCATGTCACTTTTGCTTTCTTGGTTTATACAGTAAAAATTATTTCACATTAAAACATAAGATTTGGCAGTTTTGTACAGAAATGTGTGATAAACAGGCTGAAATAAGCTGTTTAATATATCAATGCATTATTTTAGGGGATATTTAATGTTGAAGTAGGGAAAACATTTCAATTACAAAAGTTTTATAAAATCAAAAGCTATTCAACCTGGCAAATTTATCATTTTTTTTTTTAAGGTATACTTTAGTTAATTGTGGTGTGCAGTACATTACTATTTTTTAATTTCTCTTACCCATAAGGTAGAGAAAATATTGTTTTTGGGTCAAATTTTCAAAAGTGAGATTTTGTTATATTTACACGTTTTTGAGGTCTCCTGAATACAAAAATCATGTTTTTAGCGGTTAGTGTGTGTGTATGTCTGTTATCAGCATATCTCAAGAGTAGTAGACAAATAGTAGCAGACATTACAAACTTGGTATTCTAAATGTGTATCATATAGGGATGCTACAGTAAGCTTTTCGTTAAGATCAAGCAAATGGTTCGTGTACAGGGACAATCAAGAGAATTCTAATACAATACGTCTAAGGGGGAAATTGCAGGTAAGTAGAGTTTAACGTCTGTAGACTGCACTAAACCAAATGAAACGAATATATATTTTTTGTCATAGAGATAACTGGGAAAAAAGTTTTTGTGTATGTAGGAGCCTCGCCTCCTGCCTCGAGGGGGGTAAATTTTTATGATGGGTATCTTTCAAAAGAGCTCGCCAATACCTTTAAAACGAATGGTTGAACCATCGATCTGCGATAATTTAAATCAAAGTTATCAATTTTTTTTACTTTTACTTTTTTCACTTTATTTTATTCTCAACATAAAAAAAAAAAAAAAACTTTTTTTGGATATTTAGTGTTATACTACTTCTCTAATATGGAAATCGTCTGCATTGTCATAAAAGATAATTTTTTAAAATAATAATTTTAATAAATTATTTTTTAATAACCAAATTAAATTCTAAATAAATGTAGGTGCATTAATGAAATGGGGGTTGAGGGTGGCGGTAGCCCCCCTCACACAGAACTAATTATCATATAAAACTCTTCCAAAGCCTAATTTGAATTGTTTAACATAGCTTTACATAACATCGTTATCTTACCTCTTAATCTCCAACCTGTATTTATAGTATTAAATTTCAGGTTAAGAGAAAGTTGTGTGAGTGACACACCAGATTATTAATTTTGACATTCTCATTTATTTTTTTTTAAGCCATACATAGTCTATTTTCGTAACATCTCAAAAAGCACATGAAATAATTCTCTGAAACTTTTGTTGAACACATATTTAGCTTAAGTTAAGATACTTTTTATAGAAATATTTCAGGCTATTTTATGTTTTATTTTTAACTTAAATGAATTACTTCTTAAATGAAAGAAAAAATTCTGTTCTTTCATTCAGCTGGGAAGAAAATGTTAATATGCTAAGTAGAAATTGCTGATGTTCATTAGAAAATCAGCTTATCATATTTCATAATGCAGTTGAAATATCAGATTCATTGTGCTGTTTTTTATTTTGTTTATTTCTTTTTCTGTGGAATTACGCTGAACAATATGTCTCAATCTAATGCAGACAGCAATTATCGTGAACATATCCACTAACCTTTGCTGTTCTTGATAATATTTATACTGACATAATTTTAATTGTTAATTAAATATGGACGAAAAAAAAAGTGACCAAATATATATATACATATATATAAAATAGAAGGGATTATTACTATTGCAAGATACGTTATTATTTTTTTCTGGTTGATATTGTGTATTATGAACTCTTCATACGTTAGATTTAATTGAGTGCATTTTGGCTATTAGTGGTTTCCTATGTTTAAATTGTCCAAAATATCCAATAAATAAATAAATAATAATAATAAACAAATAAAATATTTGATAAATTAAGATAGCCTCAAATTGTTTATCCTTACATGTGTGCTTTTTGGGATTATTGCTTCTGATTGAGACTTTTTACAACTTAACATTTAATTATTTTTACAACTTAACATTTAATTCTTGTTACTAAGATTAAGATTAATTACTTCAGCTTTAACATAATTAAGATCAAAACTATTTAATTAAAAGGTGCAACATATTCACTTAAATCATCAAGATAAAACATCTTCTATAAAATGATACACTTTAATCCTAAAACATTTTAACTGACTTTTACTGTTTATCTAGCTTCACGATAGATGGCGCTAGCATACTGATGTATTAAAAAGTTTTTCAGTTATTTGATTTAAGAAAAAATTAAAATTTAACTTATTTAAAAAACAATTACAAAGTTAATTTTATCGTTATTGAAAATGCTCAGTTGTTAATTCTTTATCGATTAATCGATGTTTGGAAAGAATTTATTTTTAATTTCATTGTTATGATGGCAACATGTTGCTCTCCCTGTTGTGTGATTGCTTGACATGTGGTTACTCTGATTTTTTCTATTTTTCTCACTGGTTTCCTTGAGGGTTTGATTTAATATTTTATTTCATTTCTCATTCAGAATGGTTTTGTTGCAAGATTGGAGCATGAACAATATTTTTGCTATTGTTAGCTATATTGTTTTACGAAGTCTTGCAGCTTTCTCTGCTTTAAGGAAGTACATACTCCCTGATAAGACAATACTTCTATTTTTAAGCATTTTTTAATCCAATTATTATTCCTTTGGTCTTTTTTTTTTCATACTTTTTAACTGACTTCTTAATTCCTGAATCACTTTTAATACATTTAATGAGATCCTTCATCAATTTTCTCCGTCAATATGTTTAACGGTCCTTTTTACTCATGTGAGCATAAGTAATTTAAATTGGTTTTGTCCCTTTTTGGATCTAAATATGAATCGCAACATTTCTGTGCTAGTTTTTATACTGTGTTACAATCAGTTTTATTTTTGTGGTGTTGGTATTAACATATATCTATTAAATGCTAAAATTTTTATAAAAATTTATTATATGTATCATTTATATATATATATATTTTTTTTTTTCAATACTGTATATACATATATAGGAACACTTAAATCATTGAAAATTTAAAATAATTATAACCAAATAGAAAATATAGTTGTGATAGGTAATGATTATAATAGCATTTCAGTGTAAATTTTTACATGGCAAATTTTCTTTATGGATGTCTAGAGAAAAGGGGTGAAGCACCTAAAGAGTTTGATCACTGGAGCAAGTTAGGGATGAGGAATGAAGCGAGTATGGGGCTGAGCCCTCTAATACTGTAAATTATGCAATTTTATAGTTAAGATGAGTTAATGTTTTTAAACTTCAATATTGCTGGATGACAATGAATTGTAATATATTTTACATTTATTTAATTTCTGTTCAGTCAGAGTAAATAAATGCTACTTATTTATTGTTTGTTATTCAAGAATCGATAAATATTTGCACATTTCATGTGAACAAACAATGTCGGTCAGATGATTAGCATAGATGTTTTACCAAATCACAATCATATATTGGTCAAACTCAAGTTTCATAACTAGAACTACATGGATTATATTCAGAAATAAACAAATAAACAAATCGGCCATTGCTAAGCATTGCTGAAATATACTTTTCATTTTAATTCAGCTATAATAATCTGCAGGCCTAAATAGTTACATAAACTCGATGTCATAATTTTGTGTTCCCCCCCCCCCCTTTTTATCTTTCTGCACTGATGACAGTATGCTTAATGTTACCGAAACTGCAGTAGGTTTATTTTATGTTTCATTTTGCCTTTTTTAACATTGGTGGAAATATATTTTGCTATTTCTGTTTGCTGATTGTAAATCATAAATATTAATAACCCCCTCCTATCATTTTTACTTTCCGAACACTATAGTGAGGAAAGTATTGTAATCATGTCAAAAATCCGAATTCGAGATTTTGATGTTTCTATACGTTTTGAGGTCCCCTGAGTCCGTTTTCACTATTTTTACGATGATGTATGTATGTGTGTATGTGTGTATGTATGTGTGTATGTCTGTGGGTGAACACGCTAGCGTCTAAACGCTTCGTTCGATTAACCTGAAAGTTGGTACGCATATTGTAAGTCACCATAGTACGAACCCTATAGATTTTGGTGAATCTAGCACTTATAGTTTTTTTACAGGGACGCAAAGAAAAATTCTTTATCATTATGGCCTATGGGAGCAAAATCTTAAAAGTGCGATAGCATCTAAACGCCTTATTCAATTGTGCAAAAATTTTATACACATATTCTAGATCACAAATACTCAATCTGTATAGATTTTGGAGAATCTAGCACTTATAGTTTTTTTACAGGGACACAAAGAAAAATTCTTTATCATTATGCCTATGGGGCCAAATTTTTAAAAATGTGATAGTGTCTAAACGCCTTATTAATCCGAGCAAAAAAATTGTACACATGTTATAGATCACAGTTGAACTAACTGTATAGATTTTGGTGAATCTAGCACTTACAGTTTTTTTACAGGGACACAAAGAAAAATTCTTTATCATTATGGCCTATGGGACTAAATTTTTAAAAGTACGATAGCATCTAAACGCCTTATTGAATTCAGCTGAAAATTTATATGAGTATTATAAATCACTGTTGCACTAACTATAAGCATTTTGGTGAATCTAACATTTATAGGTTTTTACAGGGACACAACGAAAATTTCTTTGTCATTATGATCTATGGGCTCAAAGTTCAGTAGCGTTAAATAAAACAACGTGTAATATATGGAGAAAAATACTCAAACGCACTCTATTATGGTTTTCTCTCTTTTGTTTGTTTAACAACTCCTCTTTCTTTACTTTATCTACAAAACTGTTAATTACTCAATGTTCGGAAAGTCGAGTGGAGTCACTCCAGATTTTTTTTTTTTTTTTTTTTTTTAAACCAAGGAACTGAAGTTCAATTTATTCTGTCAATGACAATTTTTGAATTTCTATGATATTTGCTTGGGTTTTTCATATAAGTAACTCAATAGATTTGGCTGATAAATTATGCAAATTATATTTTTTGATTAAAATTAAAAACTACTGAAAGTTTAAAATGGAATGTGTTTCACGTGTCAGGGGCCAATCCAGGATTTCAAAATTAATACCTATTTTTGTGAAAAATTGCAGCACACTCTTTTCCTGTGTGTGTGTGTGGGGGGGGGGGGGGGGAGTTCAAACTAAGTAAAATAATAAAAATAACACTTAACAGTTGGTGTGAGGCTTAATAATTTCTCTCTGAAGTAAACACTTCAGTAGAGAGAATGTAAGTAGGAGTTGTTTTTATTTGTGCTATTATCACTGCACTACACATGAATTGTACAAGGGAGGATAGACACATCACCATACAGTCATCAAAGCGTCAAACTACCTGACGAATCAGCAAACAGTACACTATGGCACACAACTCCAAAGCGTGTCTGTACAGATACATGCAAGGATCGTTTTGTTTACTTATGCTACACCATTTCTCGCCCGTAGAAAACACTTGTGTGTAGATTAAAACCAACATTGTGCATGGTTCTTGCTTTGTGAATTGCATCAACAGAAATGCACAAATAAGTTACTCTTCTTTGAAAATGTACTCATTTAAGATGCCAGATTTTGCTGGGATGACTAAGATTTTTGTGAAGGTACCGATTTTACTTGAATGATTTTTGTGAAGGTACCTATTTTGCCAGATTGATTTTTGTGAAGGTACCTTTTTTGCCAGATTGATTTTTGTGAAGGTACCCATAAAAGGTAGTAAACTTGACCTGTATTAACCCCTGCGTGTACACATATTATAAAAAAAGTATAAAATCACTTTTAAAAACACGTATATAAAAATTTCTTTATTAAAACCAGACACAAAGCTTTTCGCTATTATCAATGTTTATAAAATCCCTATTAAATATAATGCTGAACTTTCTTACTACACACGATTAAAGCTAGAATACACACACGATTAAAGCTAGAATAAATGAACACATTCGAAATGTTAAAGAGAAAAAAAGCTCTATTCTAGTTGAATTTCTTTACAAGCACCCTGAAGCTATTCCTCTGTGGACCCAGACCGAAGTAATTTCAGCCCCTCACGATTTTCAAGACCTTCTAATGCCAGAAGCAATAAATATTATCAAGTACAATAAAGTTATTAACTCTAAGGATGCTGCATCTCTACATAAAATATGGCACACGTTGTGCTCGTAAGATTATTGAAATCCTTCCCCCCCCCCCCAAGTTTTTTGCCGTGTAGTTCCTGTGCGACCTTTTGTGGACTGAACCTTTTTAACTATAACTGTATTGAACTTCTCAACTATATAATGCTGGCTACTATGTTACTTAAGCCCACCTGATGCTATTTTGATAATAGCGAAAACCTTTGTGTCTGGTTTTAATAAAGAAATTTATATATATGTGTTTTTAAAAGTGATTTTATACTTTTTTTATAATATATTTTTTGAGTTATTTGACGAAGCGTCTTTAACAGAAAGCATTCAATTATTTATCGAAAGGAAGTGATGGACTTCTTTTGATGGAATTTTTTCCTTAAGCTTGTCCTGTTCCTTTCCACATTTCTCAAAATGGTTTATTATTTTGACGCAATTTTATTCCCTTGACTGTTTTTCTCTTTTTTACTTTTAACTTTGGTTTTTTAAGGGCTCTCTTCACTCACTGCCAGCGGAAGCCGAAGCTAATGTTATTCTATGGAAAATTTTCCTTTACAAATAACTTATCAACTAATACATATTTCTAAATTCTGTTTTCACATTCTGAAAATTCCCAGCTGTCCAATGGACGGACCTTTTTTTAAAAAAGTATTTTTTTAATTTTTAATATTTTATTTTGAAGCTGCAAAATGCGAATTTTCAATAGGTGAATTTTTTTCATTTTGCAGTTTAAAAATAAAATATTAAAAATTAAAAAAATACATTTTTAAAAAAGGTTTGTCAATTTAACAGTTGGGAATTTTCTCAATGTGAAAACAGAATTTAGAAATATGTGTCAGTTAATAAGTTATTTGTAAAGAAAATTTCCCCATACAATAACATTGGCTCGGGCTTCTGGCGACGGTAAGTGAAGAGGGCCGTTAAAAGAATATTTTCGACCTGTGCACTTTTCTAATTTTTATGAATGTTACCTCTTAGGGTATGGGAACAGCCTTAGGTGAGCTGCCTCCATATTTCATGGCAAAAGCAGGTAATCATTTAGGTCTTTGCATTTCTAAATTTAATGTATTAATCTTTTTTTAAAGTTAATATTTCTCCTTTCTTTCTACTCTCAGCTCGACTCTCTGGTCAAGATCATGATGACGAAGATCTAAAAGAATTTGAAGAACTACTTCAAATTAAGAAAAACAAACCTGAAGAACAAGTAATCTTTTTTTCTTTTATAACATTGGTTTATTATATACTTTTTAAGTAATTGTCAAATTAAACTGAAAATAATTATTTTTAAATAGATGTTTAGATCGTTAGACTAAAGAAAAAAAAAGTGTCAAAGTTTTTTTCCCCCCCAAATTTATTATAAAAATTATAATTTTTCTTATAATTTCAGATATTGTTTTGATCTGGTTCTGTTATTAGATATTTCGTATACTTCAAATTATTCATTTTTTGCAGTTTTGCTCCTTTTAAATTTAATAAGAAAATGACAGAAAGGTTGCATATGCATTTATCTTATTAAATAAAAGCGAAATGGCGTATGTCTGTCAGCTGCCTGCAGAAAAATCTTCCACACTTACAGACATGACATTTGGCACACAGATAGTCTCTATTGTCTTCGTGTGCACCTCAAGGCTGGATTTTAAAATTTTTAATTAGGAAGAAAGTTATTAATAAAACGTATTAACATATTTAACGCTGTTAAACTTCTCGACATTTTTCTTTGAGTTGTTATTTCAGTTTGTTGCCAATAAAATTAAATGCTTACAATTTTTTTATTTCATTTATTTTTTTTAACATAAAAAGAAATATTTCACTACATGTGAAAAAAAGAAAAAGAAATAAAACCTGTATTATCGATAAAAAAAATGGCAACATTTATTTAAAGTATTAAATTTCATTTAATCAAATAGCTTTTATTTTTTCGTTGATTTTATCGTTCATAAAATAATGTGGGGTATAGCTTTAGTATAATGTCCCCATGGCGACTTTTAATATTTTTTGTCATTTTGCTGATGTGTAAATATAGCTAATGCAATTGCATAAGTAAAGGCCTTGGCAAGAAATGTCCGAGTTATTGTTCAAATTTCAAAAATTCGCCAACGGGGTGCTATAGTATAGCTGTTCTCTCAGTATGCTTTAATAGCTTATTGATAAAACCAAAATAGCATCTGTTTTTCCTTCTGTCAGCTGTCTCCAGAAAAATGTACCACACCTACAGATGTAAAATTTGTTACACACATAGTGTGAAATATCCCCGTGTGCACCTCGAAGCTGAATTTTCAACTTTTTGAACTGGAAGCAAATTATTAATTAAAACGTGATTAACTATCGAGATTTTTTGCATAATTTTTCACCAAGAAACGTCCCCTTTCACACTTGGAGTGGAAAAGCAAAATATTCTGCGGTTTCTTCATTCAATGCGCTATAAAGTGCTACAAAATGTCCTTTTTACTTTCTTCTATATGTAATATAGAGAAAGTATTGGATTCGCGAAAATTTTCGACCTCCGTTTTTTGACGGATCTACACGTTTTGGGATGTCCTGAACACGAATTGATAGTTTTTAAAAAATGTCTGTCTGTGTGTCTGTCTGTCTGTCTGTCTGTCTGTCTGTCTGTATCATTTTTTTGTGGACGCTGTATCTCACGAACCAATGAATGAAATTTAACCAAACTTGGTATTTAGTTGCACCCTGACAAGAACTGGTGCCCATTAGATTTGGGGATCAATAGCTCAACAGGTGGCGCTGTGATCGCATTTTATAGGACAAAATTCCGTATAAATGGGCATAATGAGAGTTATTTTAAACTTGTGATTGTAAAATTAATATGAATTATTGATAATAGTAGTAGTTAACTAGGAAAAAAAATTTGTGCATGGGGGGGCATCGGTTCCCCCCCTGGGGGGGAAGTACCCCCCCGGGGGGGTTAAATTTTGAAGATGGGTATCATTCGAAAGATCTCGTCAATACCTTTAAAACGAATGGTTGAACCATAAATCTGTGATAATTTAAAACAAAGTTATCGATTTTTTTTACTTTTGATAAAAAAAAAACTTAGAAAAAAAAAATCGTTTTTTTTTTTTTTTTTTTTTTTTTTTTTTTAAATATTGTTACTGATTGAATATGTATAGGAAAATATAGAAGAAAGTCTTGTGGTGGCCACAACATACTAGTTTAAATTCCTATTGTGTGTTTACTAATGGTAATTTTTTTTTTTTTTTCATTTTGACACTAAATTAAATTTCATAACATATTGTAATACATTTGGAGTGGAATTGCTATCATTTTATGGCGACCGGGTAAATCAGAAATTATTTGATAGTAAATACTATGTATAATAGTGTTGTTTAATGTAATCGCGATTTAAATATAAAAATATACTTAGATTTTTTTTTATTGTCTGTTTTGAAACAGTATTTCAATAAACATTCAAATTGAAGTTCTAGGGTAAGGTATATGTGTCAGGTAATAGTGATAAGGTCTCAAAATATTGCAGGTGGGAAAGACTCTGCCGAAGGTATCGCAGATCCAAAGCATGTTTTTGAACGATTTCAAAGGTTTTTTCTTTAGTTTTTATTTATAAAGTAAAAATAGTGATGAAATGAAAATATTTAATTATTTAAGTTTCATTATGTTGATTAGAAACAAGGTTAATTTAAAATAAACTAAATTATGCATTCACATTAGTTTGCAAAATATAAAATCAAGGAAGAAATAGATTATATGATTAATTGAAATTAATATTTAAATGAATAAATCAAAATAAAACATTTAATAGGGAAAATGTTTTTAATTTTTTTTTATATTACCACCTGCAAGTATATTTAATGATTTTAAAGTTATTAAATATAATTCAGAAAGTTCTTTTAGTTTGTAAAATTATTTTTTGATGTCAATTTTGCCAGAAATATTTCATGATATAGGTTTAATTTTTCAACTTATTTTTTTTATTGTTATTCACATGTAAATAAATGTTTTTTTTTTTTTTTTTTTTTTTTAATGTTAAAAAAGTTGTAAGCATTTTATTTTTATTTGTATCAGCTTAAAATTATGATTCAAGGAAGAAATGTTGAGGGAAAAAAAAAAAAAAAAAAAAATGAAAAACAAAATCACATAAAACATAAAATTTTTAAGTCTAATAAGAATATCAGAAATCTAAAGATATGTTGCAGGATTACACGCATTCATTTATCTAGATTTTTTCTTTTTTAAACTGTAGATACCATAGTTTTTATTGTACATCACATACAGATTATAAGAGATTATTTGCATATTTTTATAATAAATATCAACACACATATATACATTAAGTTTGATGCAGATTATGGCTATTACTAGTATTTACTCTAGAAATTACTCTATGTAATTTTTAAATTATATGTTGATATTTTAAGAATTTCATTTTTTAGATTTTAAAGTAATTCATTTTTATTTAAGGCTATATTAAACTAATAATATCTATATTTTTTTTAGTCCATGTATGATCGGGCAAAATTAGGAGTTGAGAAACTTGTAGAACGTGTTGGATTCTTAGGAATTCTGGCATGTGCATCCGTAAGTATTTGAACTCTTCTTAATTAGACAACTTACGTTAAATTGTTTTATAGGCTTTTTTTTTTCTTTTAACATTATCATATTTTTGTAAATGAAAAAAAGAAAAAGATGAATTTGGGGGGTAACAATATTTTTCTGTGATTGTGCATGCTGTACTTGATCTTGTCGGGAATCACATATAAATTTTAACCTTCTAAGCATTTGAACTGGATTTTTGTAACTCAAATAGACACCTTTGAAATGGTTTGAGACTGATTTGTGTAAAGCAAGAAATCTCTCTCCAAAACGTACAAGACATAAAATTGTAACTTTAAATCATGAAGCTAGAGTAGTCAATCAGATTATTTTTTTAGACAATAAAATTAAGTTGTAGTAAGTAGAAAAAAAAGTTAAAAGTAGAAATGTCATTTTACGCTACACGCTGAGAGGGTTGAATTCAGATTCTGGTATTGCAGATTGATACAGAAAATTTTGATACTGGGTGTTGTACTTTAATTGAAAATTTAATTGTGACCTTTTATTTTCTCAACCTTTTTCTTATCACTAACAAGGAAATATTCAAAAGGTATCATCTTCAAAAAATATTGAAAAAAAAAAAAAAAATGTGATTCTACTCGTCATAAAACACCAGAAAGTGAAAAAATTATCAGCTGAAATGAATTACAGCTACCACAAAAAATTATCAAAATTAAGCATATTTGGCGATTTCACGCTGTTAAGCGATTGATTTTGAGTACTTGGTGGAGAAGCAAAGCACGGTTCTGTTTGTACACGGCAATCTCGGTGCTAGCGAACTTATCGCCTAACAGCGCTAAATCGGCAAATATGCTTAATTGTGATAATTTTTTGTGATCGCTGTAATTCATTTCAGACGATAATTTTTTCACTTTCTGGTGTTTTATGAAGAGTAAAATCACATATTTTTTTCATTATTTTTTGAAGATTTGAATGTTTCCTTGCAAGTCATTTGCAACTGTTTTGAATTCTTTTCTTTTATTACAATATTATATTCAGGGACGGATTTACTTTTCTGAAGAAGCCAAAAATAAATTCACATGATGCTTACTTTACTATTTGTTTCTCAGGTTTTAAATGTTCAAATTTAAGTTTAATGGCTTATCTTCAAATCAATGCCTAATAATTTCTTAAATTTTTTTTATTCCTCATAAGTATGGCTAGAAAAAAAATTATTTGTACTGTGTGTACTATATAGAGAGAATCTTCTTGATTTTAACTAAATCTTGTTCTTTGAGTCCAATCTGCTTGATTCTTCCAGTGAGAAGTTGGCAGTTATGCTAATATTTTCAATAATGAAAATAATGTAATTGTGCTATTGAATATTTTAAATTGATATCCCAGACTGTTTTCCAAAATTAACTAATTTATGTCATAGAAATGCTGGTGGAATCCATAAAACTTCGTTATAGCTGCCAACTTATTAGGAAGAGTAAATAGTTTTCATACCATCATTTACAACTAGTGATTTTCATTTTATTTAATTATACATACAGGGTGGTCTGAAAAACATGTTAGAAAGTAAGCGATTGTTGTGGAAAAATAAAATAGGCAAGAACATGAAACCTGTGTTATTGAATAAAGATATGAATGACATTTAATATACAAGGTGCTCGAAATGTCTACCGTCCCCGACTATAGTGTTGTAAAGCCAGTTCCGAAACTCTCTCATAAAGCGCTGGAGAGTGTCAGAATCAAGTGCATCAATCTCGATTCTGATGGTCGATTTCAGATCCTCAAGTGAATCAGGGGGATTCGTATAGATTCTGTCCTTGTGGTGTAAACCGATAAGAAGTCGCACGGATTTAGGTCCGGACTGTATGGGGAGCCCTCTATCCCGTTCCCCGTGAATTTTTCTCCATCCAAAGCAATCAAACTCTCACTAAACGTCGTTTTAAGCCACAGGAAGACATCAGCAATTCTATGGAGACGAGCCTCATCTTGCATGAACCAGTACTGGCGTATCATGTTAAGACAGCCCGCTTCAGGGCCAAAGTGATGCTCTAGAAATTCTCGATACTTCACTTCCGTGACCATACCATCAATGAATATCGGACCACTCATACACTTCGACGATATGGCACACCACACCGTGACCCTTTGTGGATACAGTCGTGAGACGACACTGAGATGAGGATTTTCCGCACCTCAATGGCGCCTCAAAATATATTCTTACAATAAATAATCGTTTTTCCAAGGTCAGTGATTCCATATTGGTTATTCATTATTTCCGGTAATCAAGCATTCACCTTAAATGTCAATATGTGTGCAATTAGAATATGGAAGAATTATATCAATACATTTGAAATCAGGAACTTAAAATACTTTCTATCATGTTTTTCAGACCACCCTGTAATTATAAAAGAATGCTTTTAAAAAAATTTATATAAAGGTTATAGGCAGTCTGTAATAAATTGGCACCTGTATTTCTTGCACAGTTCTTCCATTAAGTATTTCTATTTCTATTTTCAGATTCCAAACCCATTATTTGATTTGGCCGGAATCACATGTGGCCATTTCAATGTTCCTTTTTGGACATTCTTCGGAGCTACTCTCATTGGAAAAGCAATCATCAAAATGCACATTCAAAAATTATTTGTGATTGTGGCATTCAATGAACGTTTAGTGAATGAGCTTGTCAACAAGATGAAGTAAGTTTAAATATTAAAAATATATATCTTTTTTTTTTTAACAGACTTCAAAAAAAGAAGGAAGGTTCTCAATTCAAACCGTATGTTTTTTTATGTTTGTTAGCTCATAACTTCTGAACGGATGGTCCGATTTTGATACTTTTTGTTTTCTTGAAAAGGTCTTGGTCTGAAATAGGTTCCATTGTAATATCTTTACGATCTAAAGAAAATATAGGGTGCCCAAAAAAATCAGTCCCGACTCTTTTAACTGCTAAACGGCTGCAGTTTTAGTGATAAAAATGGTATGTAGGTATAGCAAAGTGGCCATGCAGTACAAGGTTAAACCGCTTGCAGCGCCACCTTGTGGAAAATAGTGGAGTTAGTGTTCCTATCTCGAAAACGGTTCTAGAGAAAAAAGTGAATTACAAAGTTGAAGAGTATCATCAAGTATATCATCAAAACCCATTCAACACATTTTGTGAAATCTAGAAGTTTCTATTCAGAAAAAGTGACGTTATTTGGAGTCGGTTCTATTTTTTTTACAAAAAGATTTTATTTTACTTCTATATGTATGTATAAAAAAAGTATTGGATTCATGAAATTTTTCGAACACCAGTTTCCGATGGATTTACACGTTTTGGGGTGTCCTGAACTCTATTTTACTGTTTTTAGAAAATGTCTGTCAGTATGTCTGTCACAAATTTTGTGGACGCTGTATCTCACGAATCAGTGAACGAAATTTAACCAAACTCTGTATTTAGTATGACCCTGACATAAGCTGGTGCTGATTAGATTTGTGGAACAATTGCTCAACAGGTGATGCTGTGATCGCATTTTTTCTAAATTTTTAACATGGCAGTATAGGACAAAATTTCGTATAAATGTACATAATGAGTTATTTTAAACGTGTGATTGTAAAATTAATATGAATTATTGATAATAGTAGTTAACTAGGGAAAAAATTTTGCAATGTGGGAGTATCGCATATTTTATTTTAAGGTCCCCTGAATCAAAAATTAGTTTTTAGGAATTTTTTACCAGCATAATTCAAAAACAAATATCAGCAGGCAGTGGGGGGAGATAACAACTTGGAAGTCCTCTCACAGAATATTTGAGGAGAGATGCATTATTATTTTTAATAATTTACTTACAACAGGGCTGCACTATATGTTTGTGCAAATTGTATCTTGCAGACAGGTGCCATTTTGACCTTAAAAATGAAAAGATTTAACTTGAAAAAGAGAATTTGAAAAGATTTTTATATTGTTATTTTTTAAACCCATAAGTCACTCTGAGTTCAACATTTTAATGGGGAAAAAAAAAAAAAAAAGATAATAAGTAAGGATGTATCTGCTTGATGGAAACTGAGGACTTATATGGCTTTCTATCACTCTGTGTAAAACACTGCATCTAAAATTAGCAGTGTAAGATAAAGTACTGTGAGTGAGCACCTTACGAGATAATTTTTCCAGTTTTAAGGAGATGTCTAATCAAATCATAAATACAAAATATTATGGTCAGAATTTAGCATTATTTATCTGTATTTCATGATGTTACCTAGCAGAGCTGAGGTGTTAACAAATTGGCAGTTCAGATGATGGCTCAAGGCAGATCGATGAATCAACAATGTATAAAGACGGAAGTTATAAGTTCCATTTTACAACATTTCCTTTTTTCTATTTAGCAGTTAAAATGATTTGTTTCTCCTGAATTTTGATGATGACCACTTTTATCTTCTTTGTTTCATGTTTCAACATTTTTGTTTCTGTTTCATGTAACTGTCTAAAGGTCTATTATATATAATTAATAATTGTTTTATGTGATTTTTCAAGTGCCTTTTCTGAATCCTTGTGTATTACAGTATAGGATCTGTTATCCAGAAAGCTTGGGACCTGGGATATTTTGGATAAGGGTTTTTTCAGTAATTCGGAACACTTTATTATATGTATAAAAATTATACAAAATAATTTCATAAATAGCAGTGATAAACATGAATAATATATATAAACACTTTACCTATATATTTGTTCATTTAATAAATTATTTCCACAAAAAAAAAAACCTTAATTAGAATTTTAAACTATAAATAATAATAGTAATAATAAATGAAAAATAAATAAATATATATATATAATTTAATTTTGGACCTGAGAGTAAAATCCTTTCATTTGGATTTTGCAAACATTTCTATGATATTTTTTGCCTATAATGTGTCTCCGATAATGATTGTTCATAAATATTTCAAATATTTTTAGCACATAATGCTAAATATTTTATGAAATGAATTCTAAAAATAATGGAAATTAATAAAAACTATTTGAAATTTTTATAATAATTGGGACTTCATGCATGCGACCTCAGTTCAAGGATAAAATTCATCTGCTGTTGGGTAAGTATACGTTATTAATGCTTATCTATTAAAAAATACCATAAAAATTCATTTTCTAAACTAAATTTGCAAAAGTTTCAGTAATTATTTGGACAATTTTGTGCTCACCCTATTTCCCCAGGACACCGTAGCATTAAAGAAAGTACGTTGTAAAACTGTAATTCTGACCGCTGCTATTGTGTAACTTTAATTCTTAAATTTTACGATAATTAAAATTTTTGATAATTGGCATTTTGCATTCTGGATAACGGGTTTCCGGATAACAGATCGTATACTGTATTTAAAATTAAATCCTATCATATTTTAGACATTGCTTTTCTAATTAAGGTTTTACTTGATTAATGAAATGCAATGGTGGAAGTGGGAAGTTATATGTATTTACATAGTTTTCACTTAGTATTGTGAATTTTTACATTGAACGTTAGTGCATTTGCATCTGACTCTCTTTGAACACACAAGGAAGGTTACCTATATATATAAAATTGTTTGTTCTGACTGGATGAGTTTGTGAGTGACTGATTCATTATTGCTCTGTCCAAATCCCTGCACCTAGAAGCACAAAACTTGGTAAAAACATTCCTTCTGCGACATAGACACCCACTAAGAAGGGATTTTACAAAATTAGTCCCTCCCTCAGAACATAATTTCACAAAAACCTTCATATCTGAAAGAAAAAAAAAAAGATACCTGAAAAATTTTGCTTTAAAATACAGTAAATGATCAAATTATTAGATTTTTTTTTTTAACATTTTTTTTTTTTTTTGATTATCTAAAAAACTACTAGATGAAATGGCCTGAAACTTCATACATAAAAAGAACATTTAAAAACTCATATTTTACACTATCGATTTAGTCCAGATTACAATTAGGGGACCAACCACAAATTGAAAAAGAGCGAAAGTACTTTGGATCACCCCATGTCACAAAAAAACTACCAATGACTTGTAACTTTAATACATTGTTGCACATAGTATGTGCAATATATGTTTTGGTGCAGGAATTGCACAATTATTTAGGCAGATATAATTTTTTTTTTCAAATATTACTAATTTTTTTTTATAACTTTTTGCTTATAACTAGAACAGATTTCCATAAAATTTTACAAAACATATTTTACATAACTTTGCATATCTCAACAAAACCAAAAAAAAATGAATATCTGACATTCTGAGTCCAGGTTCCAACAGGCAGCAAAGTGAGCAAAGCCTGCTACTTGAAGAAATGTGTATTTTATGATCTTGATATATTTTTGAAATTTTTTTTTCAGATACATCCCACACATTGGCAAATATCTCCATGCCCCTCTTGAGGATTTCTTAGCAAAACAAAAAGCTAATTTGCGTCGGCGACCTGGTGATAGAGGTGTGTCTGTAAGTATGTTTTCAAAAATTTTTGTACACAATATGTGAATATCTCATTCCATTCTTCCCTGCTTTGATTTCACTGTTAAATTCAAAAGTTGGCAGTTAAAATATTTAATTATAGTCCCCCTAAGTTTTTGCTTTGAAATTGTAATCATTATTAAAATCTTTGAGCAGACCTTAAGAGAAAATGTCTTATTTTTCTAGATAAAAATGTTCATTTTGCAGAATATCTCGATTTTGACCAAAACAGTGGATTGCAGCTTAAAATAAGATGATCAGTTGCAAACCCTATCTAAAATCACTTAGATTATTTTTCAGGTTTTTTTTTTTTTTTTTTTTTATTATTGGGTTTTGAGATTGAAAATGTAGCATATTTATCTTATGTTGGCTGTAAGATTATGGCAGGGGAGTTGGAATACATGAAAAAATACCTGAAATACCTGAGGTCCCCGGCATTTTAAAAGGAACTTGAGTGGTAGCGCTTCTGTCAGTAAGTGATTTTTCCTGGTGTTTTCTGGGATTATTTCGCCGACTTTTCAGTAGATAGCTCTCAGCTTCATCTACGTCAGCACGTGGCTCATTGCCATTGCAAGAATCCAAATTGTTCAAAATCTCCACCGTTTTGTGGTAAAATGCATATGTCGGGTTCTCGTATTCAGAGATCTTTGTCGTATCACTGAATTGGATATCTATACTTTTGCTTTACGTGGTTTTGGCAAGTGTGGTGGTGTTTTTATTGAATATTGAAATATGTTCTGTAATGCAGTTTTTGATTTTTCTTTTAGTTACGCCAATATAGCAACTCTTATTATTGTTGGTTGGGAAAAAGGGATACAGTAGATGCCAGCAGTTTTGAGGGGATCAACCTGATCTTTATTGCTACGGATGAGATGGTATATAATATTGGCGTAACTAAAAGAAAAATCAAAAACCGCATTAAAGAACATATTTCCGATATAAAATTCAATGAAAACACCACCGCACTTGCCGAAACCTGCAAAGCGAAAGTATAGATGTCCAATTCAGTGAAATGACAAAGATCACCAACTACGAGAACCCGACATATGCATTTTACCGCAAAATGGTGGCAATTTTGAACTATTTGGATTCTTGCAATGGCAACGAGCCACATGCTGACATAGATGAAGCTTGGAGCCATCTACTGAAAAGTCGGCGAAATAATCCTAGAAAACACCAGGAGAAATCACTTACTGATAGAAGCACTGCTACTCAAGTTCCTTTAAAAATGCCAGGGGCCTCCGGTGAAAGTAACTAAGGAAACAAAATTAAAGCCTAAAGTAAGGTTTTTTATGTTTATTTAAATATGTTTAGCTGACTTCATGTATTTTTTAAAAAGTTTAAAATTTATCTAGTTAACATGAACTTTTATTAGCACAAACATGCAAATTTAATTAACCCTTTCATTCCCAATTTTTTTTCATCCATAAATCAATAAATCTTATATTTAGTCATAAATTTATTTCAAAGGTAATACATATAAATATTTTTTAAAAATAGGAGTAATAGCAGCGTACAAATTAATATAGCTAACAAAGCAACTGGTAGATGTTTATTTGTATTTAATATAACCACTGATGCCATTTAAAATCATAACTTTTCAATAAATATCAAAATTTTGGAAGAAATACATATTGCAATGAATTAAAATACAAATTATAAACATTAAAGAATAAAATAAAAAATATTTCAAACAGTTAATTTACTTAAATTGCCCAAAACAGGAAACTGATTCCGATATTATCAGAATAAAGTAAAATATACTTGCATTTATCAACAAGGATAGTGGAATCATCTAAAATATACATTTTTCGGTGGAAAAATGTATATAGATTTTAACATTATTTATTTTGAATCAGCGGGAGTGTTAGATAGTAAGAAAAAAATATCTGAAATGTTATGATTCCAATTGGCATCACGGGGAATGAAGGGGTTAATATAAGAGAAGATAACAAACATTAAAAAGTCTGTTTTAAGTTTAATTTTACTTTGCTACTACAAATTTTTTTATTAATTATATTAGCCTTCCTTATTGTTAGTTTCACTGATATAAAATATTTACAGGGGAAAAAAAAAAAGGAAAAAATCATTTTATGGTGTAAACATAAATTTAAACTTTCTGCGATATAACTTGAATAATTCAAACTGTTGTTTCAAGCCTTTTAAATTATTTAACAAAAAAATTATCCATTGTCAGTTGCACAGTTTTTATTTTTTTATTTTTTATTTTTTTTTATTTTTTTAATTGTGCATGAAATTTCATCTTCTAAGCTTCAGTGCATATGTATAATTTTAATGATGTTAAAAAATAAATAAATAATAATAATTGAAATTTCTTCTGCTTTAATAAAGGATGATTGTAAACAAAATTTGCTACACTAATCAATTGATATTTCTAGCATTTAATTTTTTTAAAACTATTTATCTGAACTAATTTTTTTTAATAGGTTCATTATTATGAAATGTTTAAGTTCCTTTATTTATCCTCTATTTTCCTTTCTTATTGTAATCATAGATTTATAAAATGAATTTTTAAAACGTAGTAATAGCCGAGTAACAGAAGATTTAAGGCCAATGAATACCACATAGACCTATAAGAAGAAAATTTCACCAAATTAAATTTTCCAGTGATGACTTTTAGTTCAATTATTTAAATAAATAATTTTACTACCATAAAATCCCGAAAGTAACCCCCCCATCGAATATAACCCCCCCCCCTCCCTTTTCTCACTGAAAGTGAAATGTCTCCGTTATCCTGAAAGTACCCCCCCCCTTTTTTTTTTCTCCATCCAACAAAGCTACATCCAACATACTTGCCAACTTTTCCGGTTTTCCCGGAAGACTTCCGGTTTTTTAACGTATCTTCCGGTCTTCCGGACAGATGATAAAATCTTCCGTTTTTAAAAAAATCGCGGATATCGTTCGTTTTAAAAAGAAACCCGAATGTTCTATGAAAACTCCTGATTCCCAATCTTTTTCCATCCATAACATAAATGTCAATATTCATTTCAAACTTGCTTTATGAGATTCTAGAACATTTAAAGATATAGAATTGTTAAATATTTCTTGCTGATGTAATTATTTTTTGCCCCCCTCCCTTTATTTATCTACAATTAGTGATCAGCAATCAAATGTTCTGCAGAAGTCCTTTCTTTCCTAATCTTTATCCATCTGCAACATAAATAATAATATTAATTTTAAAGTTATTACATTAGATTCTAGAAGTAGAGTTGAAAGAGTTTAAATATTTCTTACTCTGTAATTATTTTTGTATTCCTTCCCCCCCTCCCTCCCATCCTTTCCCCGGAGTGTGATCAATTCTAGAAACAATAAAGCAATGGAAGTGTTCAATATTTCTCACATATGTAATTATTTTTAGATCTTTATTGCTGAATTTAATGAATCTGTTTATTTTTCCTCAATTAAATTAAATATTTTATGTCATATTTATACCAAATGTGTAAACATGGGGGGGAAATGAAGAATAATTTTTTCAGGTAGGAAATTTTTTCCCAAATCAATTTAAGAATATTAATACTCAGTTGGTTTTATGCACGTTTGAAACTGATAATTAGCTACTGCTACTATTTCTTATATGTATGATTAATGTACATACACAAAAATCATATTCTATATTTATTTAAAAAATTAGTTATACTTTAACTTAACTAAGTTTTTTTTGTCTATTGTTAAATAAATTTCTTACAGATTCTGTTTTGTAGATATTTATATGTTGAAGAGGAATAACTTCATAAAAAATAAACTTCATAATCTTTTAAAACTTTTATATATTTAGTATAATCAATCTATAGTAAAACGTTTTTATAGATTGCTTCTAAATATTAAAATTGTAAAACTGTATTGTTTAATACGTCAAAGAGAAAAAAAATCTTCCCTTTTTTTATGAAATCTTCTGGTTTTTCAGCAAAAATCTTCCCTTTTTTTATTAAAATTGGTTGGCAAGTATGATCCAATCTTCGGGCGCACTTATGGTACGTCGGCATTGCAAGTTAAGTTTGGCATTGAATTAAGTTTTAATATTTATATATTATTTCTAATTTAACTAATTTTTCATAAAGTGTAGGATGCATGTTATCAATGGAATCATTACACAGTTTTTTTTTAACCTTTAATGTAAGAAATTACCTTTAATATTTTCTTTTAAGTAAGTACCGTAAAATCCCGAATGTACCCCCTCCATCGAATATAACCTCCCCTCCCTTTTCTTCATTTTTTTAAAGAATCTTGATTATAACCCCCCCCCCCCCCCCCCACACCTGAAATTTATCCGTTTTGCTTTTCAAAAAGGGGGGGTTACTTTCAAGATTTTACGGTATTTTTATTTTATTTTATTTTTTTTTTTTTTACTTCAAACCTACTTTAACATTATTTCTAGATAGTTAGCTACTTTTCAAAAGTTGATGCCTTTACATAATAAATCGATATTAAACCAAAACAAAAGAAGCAAACTAGCAATGAGAGAATAAACTCAAGATGACTAATTAAACTTTTTTTTTTTTAATAAGAAAAGCTCATAAGTTAAAAAAAAAAAAAAAACCTTTTTAAGGGAAACCTTTTTTATTGCTAAGCACCAATGTAATATTTCATTCGCTGAGGTATTATAGTAAATTTCCAGCAGGTTTCTCGATCTTACATTCAAATAATTTAATGTGAATAAGAGGAAGAATGTGGGAAAAAACCAACGAGATATATAAAGTAGAGTGATAAATGGTAACCCTTGAGAGGGTCCAAGATGAGTCATGTGACATGCTCTCCTTGCACCTGCGTATTCAGTGGTTTCCTTGGTAACAGCTCATTTTCAGTAAATTTCTATGGCAACGGTTTCAATGTTTTTGTTTACTTTACGTAGTTTAATATTCTTTTGTTCTAAACCATTTTGATTTTGATTTTACTTCTTTTTTATTTCGTGTAAGTCAACTTTAACCGACAAAATGCTTAAAAATAGTTGAAAAATTATTATTTGTTGTTAAATTTAGCTCTTTAAAAGTTTAAATTTTCTTTTATAAACACTTTTAAACTTCGTTGAGAAACGATGAAAAAAAAGGTATTTTATTATTTATTATAATGTGAAATATGTGTAAAATTATTTTAAAAACAATTTATTTCGGTCATAGGACTGTAATGTTACCTAATAATAATGATAATTTTGTCGAACTGATATTTTAAATGCAAAAATAGCGATAAAGGGCCAAACACAGCAACCTATTGGAGCATGTCACGTGATTCATCTTGAACCACGGAAAGCTAATCCTTCATCCATTGAATCAGCACTCTAATTTATATATCTCGTTGGAAAAAACAATTCAGATCAAAAAATCAAACTGAAATACAGCCAAAATAGCACAAACAATTCCCAAATTATGAAGCATGCCTAGTCTGCATGGATTACAGCAAGTTAAATAAATCAAAGTTTTAGTTGTGGATAGCAAACAAAGAAAAATCAATGTCTCAAGCAACATGGAGTCAGTAAATCCAGCCTAACCATACATTAGACACTTAAAAAGCTATTTTGATCGAATTAAATACTGATTTAGTTAGCTATTAATTGAATTTATTTAATTTTTTGAAATAATAACAGAAATTTAAGATTAAGTTAATTTTTACTTCTTTATACAAAGTATAAGGTAATCCCGATTTGCGAAATGGATTTTGTATCTCACATAGCTCAAAAACAAATGATCATAGAATGTTGCAAATTTATATTCGTGTCTGTCATGATGTCTAGTTGTACACCTGCAACTTTGGTCTTAATACAAGCTCTCATTTTAGAGATATCATGACTTTACATGATTTTTCGTGATTTATATGATTTTTCCATATGACATTCAAGCTGGAATTACTTCTTTTATCATAAAATAACTCTTCCTCCTCCACTTAGGATCAAAATTGTGATGGCATGTCTCCGGATTATCCTCAAAAGTAAATTCCAGACCGTCGCCATTTGCCATATTATAGCAATAGTGCGATATAAAATCCAACAAACCTAAACTACTCAATTACTGTGTTGTTGCTTGGAAAATACGTTATTCTACTTTGTGTAAAGAGGAGATTGGATGCATCCAGTATGGCCAGCTACTGTCCATTTTTTTCACATTCCTGAGGCTGAGCCTACGCCAGTTCCAAGTGTGTCTGGCGTAATTACGGCATTTTAAAATGCACAATTTTTTTTATATGCACATGAAATTACAGAAAAGGACTAGAAAATGTTGTAAATCAGGAAATCTCCATTTAATTTATAAAATGAACAAAAAATCCGACATAAAATTACTGATTTAAAAAAACTAAATATCACTTAATGTTCTACAACTTTGATTTATTTCTTTAACAGTTTGGAGAGTAACAAATTAGTTTTTATTAGTAGTATACTATGTATATTGCGTGTATTATTTCATGAACATTGTTTTATTAGTGTTTTGACTTTAACCCACATCCATAGTTTTCCCACTTTCATCATTTTTTCATGCATGCCATGAAAAACGATGGATCGAGGTTCTACTGTATTTACCTTTTGCTTACTGTATGGGCTTACTAGAGCCTGGGATGATTGGTGGTGTGGCGCCTGCATGCACCGGACTCCATTACATTTTACTTGTACTTTTCAGCTAACATACGGCTAAAACTCTTTGAGTTATGTTATTGCAATTTTAACAAAAATTAATATAAATGCATTTGACTCTAACACTTGTCAGATTATGCTACTAAATTAATCTTTGTTAAAATTTAGCAATTCAGTTAGTTGTATAACTGCTATCTCCAAGAATTATATTTGATTGGATTTTCAAAAATAACCAAATTTTCATATAGAAAGAGAAGAGGAATGTTGAAGTGTAGATGAATTTAAAATGTTTCACAAAATTTGCTATTAATAATATATTGTCAGATTTGCCTCAAATGTTTGTTGGTGTCAATTTATGACATTCCCTGACCTTTTTTGGGTTCCACCTGAAGAACCCCAAAACTGCCAGGGAGTTTCATAAACTTTGTGTGACTACATGAACTTCACTCCAAAGTGACTGAATGTGAAATATGGTACTGCTCTTAATGTAAGGCATAATGAGAATGTTCTCCAATGAAACTATCTTTGAGGTATATAAGAACTTTCATCACTTTTTATTAGCAAATATTTTAAGTATTTTTTTTAGTATTTTTTTTTTTTTTACTTTCTTCTATATGTAATATAGAGAAAGTATTGGATTCGCGAAAATTTTCGACCTCCGTTTTTTGACGGATCTACACGTTTTGGGATGTCCTGAACACGAATTGATAGTTTTTAGAAAATGTCTGTCTGTGTGTCTGTCTGTCTGTCGGTCTGTCTGTGTGTCTGTCTGTCTGTCTGTGGTTTAGTGTTTTCACCGTATCTCACGAACCAATGAATGAAATTCAACCAAACTTGGTATATAGTTGGACCCTGGCGGGGCATTGTGCTGATTAGATTTGGGGATCAATAGCCCATCAGGTGGCGCTGTGATTTCATTTTATGTAAATTTTTAACATGGCAGTATAGGACAAATTTTCGTATTTTTCACCGTATCTCACGAACCAATGAATGAAATTCAACCAAACTTGGTATATAGTTGGAACCTGACGGGGCATGGTGCTGATTAGATTTGGGGATCAATCGTCCAGCAGGTGGCACTGTGATCGCAAAATTTCGTATGTTACACCGTATCTCACGAACCGATGAATGAAATTGAACCAAACTTGGTGTATAGTTGGACCCTGACATGGAAAGGGTCTGATTAGATTTTGGGATCAATCGCCCAGCAGATGGCGCTGTGTTCGCATTTTATGTAAACTTTTAACATGGCAGCATAGGACAAAATTTCGTATAAATGTACATAATGAGCGTTATTTTAAACTTGTGATTGTAAAATTAATATGAATTATTGATAATAGTAGTAGTTAACTACGAAAAAAATTTTGTGCATGTGGGGGCACCGGTTCCCCCCCTGGGGGGGAAGTACCTCCCCGGGGGGGGGTAAATTTTCAAGATGGGTATCTTTCGAAAGATCTTGTCAATACCTTTAAAACGAATGGTTGAACTATAAATCTGTGACAATTTGAAACAAAGTTATCGATTTTTTTTACTTTTAACAAAAAAAACCCTTAGAAATTTTTTTTTTTTTTTTTTTTTAAACGAAACTTAACCAAACTTGGTATGTAGTTGTTCCCCGACATAAACTGGTGCTGATTACATTTAGGGATCAGTAGCTCAACAGGTGGCGCTGTGATCGCATTTTTTCTAAATTTTTAACATGGCAATATAGGACAAAATTTTGTATAAATGTACATAATGAGCGTTATTTTAAACTTGTGATTGTAAAATTAATATGAATTATTCATAATAGCAGTAGTTAACTACGAAAACAATTTTGTGCATGTGGGGGCACCGGTTCCCCCCCTGGGGGGGAAAGTACCCCCCCCCCCCGGGGGGGGGGGGTAAATTTTCAAGATGGGTATCTTTCGAAAGATCTCGTCAATACCTTTTAAACGAATGGTTGAACTATAAATCTGTGATAATTTAAAACAAAGTTATCGATTTTTTTTTACCTTTAACAAAAAAAAAAAAAAAAACTTAGAAAAAAAAATCGTATTTTTATTTTTATTTTTTTTAAATATTGTTACTGTTTGAATATGTATTACTTTTACCAAAAAAAAAATTAGAAAAAAAATCGTAATTTTTTTTTTTTTTTTTTTTTTAAATGTTACTGATTGAATATGTATATAGGAAAATATAGAAGAAAGTCTTGTGGTGGCCACAACATACTAGTTTTTAGAAAGTGAGAGTTATTAACCCTACAAGGCTCAATTTTTTTTTAGTGCGCGACAAAAATATATAGGTTGTAATTAGTGATCAGAAGATTGGGAAAACTTATAAAAATAAAACCATATTTTACGGAAAAATCAACTTTTTAGCTCAACATACCATATGTGGAACATACATAAAAATATGATTTACTAATACGTTTACTATTGTAATATAAAAAAAACAACTTACCTCTGCAAAATATACACTTCGTTATAACACACGTTTTTTTTTTTTTGAGTCAAAACTGTTCAATAACTATTCTTTTTTATTTTTGAATTCAGACAAACGATTAACATATCACTTTCATTCAAATTTCACACTGAGTGCACTCTAACAAAAACACGAACAACATCTTTAGGTAAAGATTCGTATTACTCCATTGCTAAATGCCAGTAGCCTCTATCAAGATGTCAAGAGATGTCGCTGCTAATAGTTTTATAGCTATAGGAATGATTAGAGTCAGTGTTCCACATATGGAACTGGGTGCCTTGTAGGGTTAAGATACCTGCACTTATTCATGAAATTAATCTTCAGTTATTTGTTTATTCATGTGATTAACCCTTTCAGCGTTAGCCACTTTTCGGTATATCTGTTTAATGATTCATAAAATTAACACTATGCACAGTATAAATATGAGAATTTAATATTGTACACTCACTACACATAATTATTAATCTTATTTTCTCAAAAGAAGCACCACTTATTTCAAAATTCAGTCACACCAGGCTTTTATTTCAACTAAGCATGTTGGGAAAAAGATGAGCTTAATAATTAAAGAGTTAAAAAATGAATTGGATGAGTCTACTGTTTAACAAAATTGAATTCATAATATACAGACTTATTTCATAGCTTATGTTTGTTTTAGAGAGAATATAATTTTAAGAACAGAATTATAAATTACTTTAAAGAAGCACATTTTAAGAAATTTCACAATTAAGTTTTTATTCTGCCTCATTCATTAAAATAATAATAATATATTTTACCCTTGTAATGACCTTGCTGAAAATAAATTTCTTAATGCATGTGGGAATTATGAGTAAGCCAAGTAATTTTATTCTCTTTTCAGTGATAACTCTGATGTTAGATAACAACAGGCATGAGAATTTTCCGCGGATCTGCGATTTTACGCTTTTTTGCGATTTTCGTTAATTTCGCGGTTTTTTATTTTGTTAAAATCAAACTCCAATAACGATCAGTGATCAAACACTCCACGGAAAACTTTAGATTCTCAATCTTTTTCTATCCAAAATATAAATGTCAATATTCCTTTTAAACATGCTTTATCAGATTCTATAACATGTAAAAGAACAGAATTATTCAATATTTCCCACTCATGTAATTTTTTTTGTCCTCCCCCACCCCACCCTTTTTTTTTTTTATGTCTAACCATTGCCTATCAAATATTCTGTGAGAAACCTTTTATTTTTCAATATTTATCCATCCACAATATTAATTTAAAACTTACTTAGAACCCATAAAAAAGTAGAATTGTTTAATATTTCTCTGATGAACTACTTTTTACCCTCCCCCCCCCCCTTCTTTCCCATTTTCCACCACCAGCCAATGATTAAATGTTGATTGCTAGCTAACTTTTTTTTTTAAAAACACATGTTTTATTGTGTTTATGGGCATTACTCTTTTAGTTTAACTTGTCACTTTTAAAATAATTTGTATAGTTTTTTTCCTGTGAGCATTATTTTTCATTTGAAATAAATTTTATGAACGTACATTTGTATAGATTTCCCCGTGCACGTTATTTTTCTTTTAAAATTAGTTTTATGAACACACGTGTTTCCTCTTTTTAGTTCCCCATCATACTATATAGGTATGGGGAACTTAGGTAATCGTGAAAAATTTCGACCTCGGTTTTTTGACTTTTTTATACGTTTTCAGGTGTGAGGAATCCGAAAATGACAAAATTTGTATGGTGTCTGTCTGTAGGGTGTCTGTTAGTGTGTCAATCCGTTAGTTTGTTAGTCTGTTAACACGATATCTCACGAACAAATGATCGCAGAGAGGTCAGATCAGTTTTAAAATATTACTTCCGATACTGGCAAGAACCCTATTCATTTGCAACATTCGAATTAAAAAACTTCGTCAGTTATGAGAAATTTACGATTTTCTTTGGGAGAATAGGACAAAATTTCACTTAAACGTGCATTAAATGGAAACTTTTTACATAAAAAATGTCGGACCAGTTTTAAAATATCAGTTTTGATGCCAGAATGAACATCAGTAACTATAAATAGGCTACTTTGAAAATTTCGCAGGTTACTGGAAATTTACGAGTTTTTTAACATGGGAGTATAGGGCAAAATTTCACACAAACGTCAATTTTGAGAGATATTTTCATCGTGAAGATGTCAGACTACTTTTGAAATATTATTTAGAACACTGGCATGAATATTAATGACTATGAATTTTCCAATATAAAAATTTCGTAAGTTATTGGAAATTTACGAATTTCTTAACATGGCTGAATAGAGCAAAATATCACGTAAACGTCAATCTTGAGGGATATTTTCATTGTAAAGATGTCAAACCACTTTTTAAATATTATTTTGGATACTGGCATGACTATGATTTTTCCAATTTAAAAAATTCGTAAGTTATTTGGAATTTACGATTTACTTAAAATGGCAGAATAAGGCAAAATTGAGCATAAACTTCCTTTTTGAGGATCATAAATACATTAGACAACTTCAAAATTACATTTATGATATTTGTTTAAACATGATTGAATACAAATATTCTAATAGGAAAATTTCGTAAATCATTCGTAATTTACGATTTTATCAACATAGCGAAATTGTAAATTTTTCATATAAATATGAATTTTGAGGATTATTGCATTGGAAATAGTAGCATGAAAACTAAACAACAGAATCGACCCTGATAAAATAAATTAATAGATTAGAATAAGGTAATTATATCCAAGTGAACGGTGGATAGCCTATTAGACGGGGATTTCATTCTGTCACTGTATCAAGCTTTTGTCATATTCATTTCTTTTAACATGATTATAATATGTCTCGCACTAGAAATTTATGAGAACATAAATATGATGGGGAACTGAGCAGAGTCCACCTATGCCAACTAGTTTTAATTTTCTGCACTCTCATGCCTGGATAACAATAACAAGTTCAAATAAGTTGTTAAAATAATGCCAGAAAAATCAATGTAACATTTAAATAAATTTTATTTAATTGATTCAGCTTTGCATTTGAAACTATAGAAAGACTGATTTCATTCACAAATATTTTATTCAGCTTGATGCTAAAAGAGTGCATTTCTAAGGTTTACTGTTTCATAAATAAGTTAATTTTCTGATTATTTTGATGATCTTTATATTATATTTCTCCCTTCGGGGGCAGGTCCGTGCAAAAATTGATGCCATTCATAAAATTCAAATCAATAAAATGAGAGTTTTCATCTCCAGGTTTATGAAATTCATATGTTCTAAGTCTGCCTTTTAAAGTTTGGTGACTTTGTCTGTGAAGAACAGAGAAATATAAGCTGAATATATTTTTGTATAATCTGGAGTGGGGAGGGGGAAGAAAAAAATGGTGTTTTTAAAGCCTGTGCTTTGTTTGATTATACCAGCTCTTTCCAATACTTCTCATATTGCAGAATTATAACAGGGTGGCGACAATCAGGGAAAACAGGAAAATCATGGAAAAATCAGGGTACTTTATCAATCTGGAAATATCAGGGGAAAATCAGGGAATTTTATAAAAACACCCAAAAATCATGGAAATTTTCATTTTTGCCCAGCAAGCATGATTTGAAAGATCGCCAAACACATGTTATCTTTACCATGATTACACAGGATTAGCTGCTTTCTAGTTCAGTCTTACCATGTTAACATTAAAAAAAAAAAAAAAAAAAAAAAATAGTTATAATAATTGAATATTTTTAGTGCAACAACTTGAGGAATAATTTTATGTCTTGATGTTAATGTGTTGTGCAATTGAAATGAGTTATAATTTTGTTAATTTGTCCAAAATTTTGAATTTTGAATTTTATTTTTCTTGTTGTAAGTGAATAAAGAAAAAATAAAGATTGAGATATTTTTGCCAATCAGTATAGTTTTTTAAATTACAGTGGTTTAGTGAGCATGTTACCCTAGAGTGTGATATACACATTATGAAATGTATATAATATAGGTAATGGAAATCATGGAAATTTGTCAAAATTAGTCATGGAAAAATCAGGGAACATTTTTTCTGAATTTCTGTAGCCACCCTGTATAATTTAAATTTAAGGTAATTAAGTTTTTTTTTTTTTAAATTTTTTTTTAATATTAATCCATTATATAGTAATTACAGTAGAGCACCGATTATTCGGAAGTGCGAGAGCCTAAAAAAAAAAAAAAAAAAAAAATTATACTACTAACCTCCAAAAAATCCAATTTTAATTCAAGTCAACAACAAGGAAAATACAATAGGTTCTACAATGCAAAGATAAAAAATTACCGACATATTTACTGTGCATTGTAATTCTGTAGGCCTACTTAGAATTTTTTTGATGGTTTCAGGAGGAAATGGATTTTTTTACTTTAGAAATAGAGCTTATACTGTGCTACCATACCATGTACTTTTTTCATGTTTGCATGCCATTTTACTCTGTTTTTCGGGTTATTCGCAATTGCCACCCAATTTCGCAGATAATCAGCGCTCTACTGTATTTGAATGTTACAAAATCAGTGAAATAGTGTGAGATATTGCTTAAAGTTTTATTTTTCTGTTCTAGGATGGCCCTTGGATTGCATGGATTTTTGAAAAGTTTGTGTTTTTCATGATACTCTATTATGTGTTGACTATAGTGAACTCTTTGGCTCAGAGCCACCATAAACGTCTTCACAAGAAACAGTATCGTGTTATGGCCAAGGTGGCGACTGATTAAAGACAGACTCTTCATTTCCACACATGTGCAATGGTGCACATCCACTGTCCATTGCTGACCAAATGGGAGGAACATTCAATGTTATATGCATAGATTTTATAAATGAGTACCAATATTTTTCCTAAGTTGTAATTTTATAATTTGGGCATCTGTCAAGGGTGTCTAACAATATAGGTGAGAGTCATTTATCCGTAAAAACTGTTCATTACTTAATTAGAAAGTTCTTTGTTGTATTTGTCCTTTTGTTGAAATGAGGAATTCCGGGTTTATATATATATATAAGTATTTGTAAATATATATATATATTATATATATACATTATCTGCTACTTTTTTTTTGTCCCTTTTGGAACAGATGGGTGATATTGTGATAAAATGTTTTCACCTTTCCCTCCAGTCATCAATATATGTTCACCTTTGCCCTTGAAATCAGTTCACTTCTAATTTTATTGCCTGTGAAACAACTTCAAATATTGACTGGAAAAAAAAAAAAAAATTCATATTACCAATTAAAATTTTTTAATACAGTCAGTATTTTGTTATATTCAGAGTGATTCTTATAAAATAAGATTAAAAAACTCACAGGACATCCATGTATGAAAGAATGAAAAGTACTGGATAAAAGCACTTTTTTTGTCAGCAAAATGAATCTATATCACTGTGAAGCCTTTGACATTTCATGATTGGAAACTCATGCAATTTTTTGTAATCATATTCTCATAATCAATATTTCAGTATTTTTTCAATATTCTTCCCTAACAGCACATCTTCAGGATAGCCAGAAGATAAAAAGACATCCAACGGACATCCTCATGATGTACTACGGATGAGTGTGCTGTTAGGATTTCTATTCATGTTTAGGTTTTGCTGTGCAAAATGAAGTTTGAATCATCTTTGTTTACTGCTCAGTTTTCACCCAATACATTTCCTTATATTTATTTGTATTTAAGAAATATGAATAAAAATTATATATAACACTGATATCACATTCATCTTATTTACATAGTTATACCAATTTTTAAAATGCTATATGTTAGATTTTATCTGATTTATTTAGTTAATAAAGAATATTTTCTATGAATTTGCCTAGTAACATTTTTGCCTTTCTTTTTTACTTCCTTATACAATATACAGTAACCGCCGCTTAATAAAATCACTGGTTAGTAAAATCAGCCGCTTAATTTGATAAAATCGCCAGGACCGGAATCAAATCGATACAGACTACTTTAAAGCTGGTGGTTAATAAACTCAAAAATATCTTCTCAGCAGCCAAAAATATCATTTATGCACACTAAAAATTTTTTTTTAATTTACATTGTTGATTTTTTTTTTTTTTTTTTTTTTAAATAGAAAAAGAAATTAAAGTACAACAAACTGTCCGTTATCACTCATTGTTCAAGATTTTATATTTGCAGCACAGTTACAAATTAAACACGGCCCCGCAACTTATCTCCGTAACAATTTTAAAACGTATTTTTTAAAGCACAGTAATAAAATACAAAGTTGATTTGAAATGATTTTTTCTTTTTTTTTTCTAATTATTAGAAGGCAATTTCTAGTTCTTATTTTGAAATTACTATAATTCATAAGGTTTAAACAGAAAGATTTTAAATTTATAAGAATAGCTTGAACTTTTGGTAAAGTAATGATGATTTTCCTCTAACGAAAGTGCACGGGAACTTACAATGCGTTTAATTTACTTATATCAAAGAAACAATTACTTAATTATCTACCAAAAATGAATTAATATTGTTTGCTAATTCTATTATTCGTTACTTTTTGAAGTTTCTTTCGAAATTCAGGGAAGTAATACCTTTTCCTTAAGGGCAGGAACGTTCGCCGGATATAAAAATCAGCTGCTTAATAAAATTACTTTGGCTCAGAACAATGTGATTTTAATAAGGGGCGGGAACTGTATAAGGAATTGTAAAACTGATTTGTGAAATGGAATTTATATCTCGCATAACTCAAAAACAAGTGGTAGTAGAATGTTGCAAATTTTATATTTGGGTCATTCTCTGAAAAGTGGGCTTTAAAAAAAAAAAAAAAAAAAAAAAAAAAAAGTTAGCTCAAATAATATTGCTCCATTTTTTTTTTTTTTTTTTTTTTTTTTTTTTTTTTTGTGTGCATATACACATTAATAAAATTAATAAAAATACATACACAGTTAATAAAAAATATTAACCAAGCTGTATCTGATAATTTTTGAAATATTAATTATTTTTATTAATTAGAAAAATGAGGGAATGATTGTGAGGGAATGACAAATTTCTTCTAGAAACTACTTTATAAAAATATAATTAGCTTTAGTTGTATTTTCAAACACTAAATATTTATTAAAACATATTTTTATTAATATTAATAGCATAAAAAAGCAAATTTGATTTCTTTTAGTTAACTTTATAATGAGTGAGGGAATGACATATAATAAAAATACTGTATTTCAATCTAACATTTGAGAGCCATATGCTATTCATTGTAAAATGTTTCCAACAGAACACAAAATGGCTTCTTTACTTTGCTTCTATATAAATTAAGTTTGACTTACATAAAGTACGTGCTGCCATTAATGGAGTAAGTAGGGGTATAATTACAGTTTGATGAAGGAATGATATCTATTACCAGGGACAACAATAAGTGTTCTAATTTCTTTCATTGCATAATATATAAATGTAGTATAATGGATAAATATTTATTAAAGTATGTTTAATAAATTTTCACTTCAAATAATCTAAATATAGATGCTTTAATACCATAGAACCCATTTTATTTACTTACATGTGGGAATGGGGACACAGTGAGGGAATGATATTTTGCATTTTAAAAAATATTTTAAAATTATATTTGAATTCCAATAACGAAAGAATAAGTTGATATGCAAAACCAATTAATATTGATAGTTTGGACTGCTTTTTGTTTTTTGTGCTTTTAAAAATATGCCCTCAAGACTACTGGGACATGAAATGACCACTTTTCAGTGAATTACTCATTTATGACTGTCATGACATGTGCAAGTCTTGACACAAACTCTCATTTTAGACATATCGATTATATTTTTTATTTTTTGTGGAATCTGTATTAACACATGTATCTTGCATAATTCAAATAGTTGGACGAATAATATTGAACTAACAAACCCATGCAAAATTTGAAACTTATAAATATATGCCAATTTCACCTCTTAATTAAAATTTTATTTTGCCAGAAGGCATATTATTATTAGAACCAAATTAATATTGAACAATAGTAAAACCAAAATCTTTCAAAGAAAGGTTTCAAAATAAAATTCATGATTGGAGACCCAGTTTTTATACTTCTGTAAGCAGTACAATTTTAATATAGGACTCTCATGATGTCCTTTAAATTTTTGTCACCATGTTGGTGATGACTTTTATTTATTTAGACAAAATTTTTTGTTTAAAAAAAAAAAAAAAACTTAGTATTGTATTTGGTCCAAAAATTCTATATCGAGATTTCACCTGATTTACACGTTTTAAGGTCCCCTCAGTCTAAAAAAGTGGTTTTTGGCAATTGGTCAGTGTGTGTGTATGTATGCACATACAGAATCTTCTGGCTATCATATCTCCAAAACTAATAAAGACAGAATTACGAAACTTCAGAATTGAGACAGGTGTGGTGTACAGATGAATTTTCCAAATTTTGGTGAAAATTGAAAAACCAGAAATGGGACATCAGAAACCGGAAGTGGTACCGTAAGTTCTTATCTCAAAAGTTAAAATGCCTGTAGATTTTCATAGAAGACAATTTTGATTTTTTAAAGATATAAATAACTATACTAGATTTATAATCATGCTTATATATTTATGCTACTAAATAATAGTAACCTGAAAATCAAACTAAACTCACAATAGAGAATTTTAATGACCCACACCCAACTCAAAACCTAAAATGAAAATTAATAATTCATCTAAAAATCTTGCAATTTAAGTTACAAAGTAAATTTGTATTGCTATACAACTAGTAAATAATTTAAAATGTAATTACTAATACACCAAGTTAAAAGTTTTAAAATCTGAAAAATGGATAAAGAATAATTTTTAATAATTTAGCTGTGTTGTGTACTTCAAGGGTACAAAATGTGCTTCAAGTTTAGTAATAAGTACAAAACTTTGAATAAACACCATAAAATGCAATAAACTCACAACAATTGTTTTGGGTTGAAAAAGCACAAATGTCCATCAGGCGAACAAAGTGGGCACGGGTGCTACAAGCAAAGCGACAATGCACCAAAGGATGCATTGCTAAATTATGTTTTTGTCTGTTAAAGAAATTATTTTGAAAGATATTCTCAAGTCGACCCCGACTCATAGGAAAAAAAATTCAATAAACTCAATCCGAACTGCAAGAGAAAAAAATTGTTCGACCTGATTGGTGAACTTGAAAAATATTGTAGTGGATGTCACATTTAAAGTTTTAAAAAAACTAATAGATAAAATAGAAGAAAAAAAAATCTTCACAATTTTTTTTTTAATTACCTAATTTTGATGAAATGCACCTTTTCCATGGTCCGAGCAATACCTTGCCAATTACCTGGTATGATTTCTCTGCCACCGACTGGTATTCTGTAGAGAAATTTGTTACAAGAATTACTTATTACCTAAAGTATTATTTATTTTTTTAAAAATATGGAAAATCATACTCAAAAGTATGAAAGAATTTAAAAAAAAAAAAGAGTAATTCTCAGAACAATCTTCTCTCTATAATAAAATGTACTTCAGATGCTGGCAGTGAGTGATATTTGTAGAATCTCTGAGAGCTACAGAACACACACAAACACTTTATTTAAATATATTAATCAAGCATTATATATGCATAACAGTCATTAAAATATATAATAGCTTTCTAGTTTGAGACATGTTTAAAACCATTAAATTATAATTTCTTTTGGATTGAACAATTTTTTTTCTTTGAATAGTTTTGTTTACTTTGCAGCCTTAAAGAGAAGACAATATCTAACCCTTCCAATAGTCAAGGCCCATGTTATTCTATGGGGGAAAATTTGTTTTCGCAATTATTCATTACCTAATGCATTTTATAAAATTCAGTTTTCACATTCAGAAAATTTATAACCTTTAAATTAGTACTTATTTAAAAAAAAAAAAAAACTGTTTTTTAAAATCTTTAATTTTTAGTTCAAAAATGTAAATTTTCACTAAGTGCATTTTTCTCATTGTTTAACTACAAAATGAAGTACTGAAAATTTTGAAAATAAATATTTTTTGGAAAACGAGTACTAATTTAATGCTTGGGAATTTTCTGAACGTGAAAATAGAATTTAAAAAAAAAAAAAAAAAAAATGCATTAGGTAATGAGTCATTATGGAAATAAATTTTGACATAGAATAACATAGGCCACAGACAGCTGTTGGCAAGATTAGCTATTTCTGTTTTTAACTACTAGTTTTATTTTACAAAACCTTCGTAATTTAGAAACTAAAAATTTTCTGGAAAACCCTCAACCCTAACAATGTTACATATTTGTGCATAGATTTAATAACATCTAGTTGCAATCTCCTTTTTTGGTCTTTATACAATTTTTTATTTGAGAGATATAACGAAAATTATATTCATAACAAACAAAAACACAATTTTTTATCATTATATGATCTACAGTCAGATATTTTAACAGAAGCTAATGGTAGAGCCTGCAGTGAAATTGTTATAAAAATTGTTGACTTCCTTGAATGTAGAAAGTAAGTTGTAAAATTTTAGGCTGGTTCTAGTCGATGAATGCACTTTATTTAACAAACATTCTGGAAATAATCAAACAAAATTGTTACTTGTACTAAAAAGTCAAAAACCAAAGATTATTCTCAAAACAGTCATTTGTATTATAAAAGTCAGATAACAGCATTAAATGCTTCACAGAGCAAGAATTTCACTTATTCAGGAATAGTAATTATTCGCTTAAAGCAGTCTCTCAGAAATGACCACTTAGTTTGAAGTTTGCACATAAACTGAACTTTTTGAGTCTTGTGGTTTATAGAATTTGGAAGCTAGTTTTGCATTAGGATCATTTCAGAAAACTCCAGAACTCAGCTCCTATTAAAGTTAGAGCTTCCAAACTTTGGCAACTTTAAACTATTATTTTTTGCCAAATCACCTAATATGACATCAAATCATGAAGTTTGCTATCAACATTGACCTTCAAAGGAAATAAAAAGAACTGACATCTGATTCCACCTTAACTGTAATACTATATAAAAAAATATGGAAAGAAATAGGCAGATTCTAGTCAATAATCATCAATAATGATTTTTCTTTTTATAGTCTCATTAGTTCTGTACAAGGAACCAATGACTCAGTATTGAAAATTCCACTAGTGTCCTACTCTGAAGTTACAACTAGAAGTCACGGCCCGAGCCCGGCAGCTGTTTTTTTTAAGTATATTCGGGCCAGGCCGTGTCAGCCCGAATCCTTTTCTGGTTTCCTCGTTGATCAACGAAAAAGGAAAATGATATATTTCTTCAGTCATTTATTTTACATAATTTTACAGGCTGGTATGTCACATAAAGTTCTATTTTGTTAAAAAGTGTCTAACAATTTAATTGTCTATCAGTCTGTCTGTCCGAAATCTGATTTTTCGCAAATATTTTTAGCATGCTTCGAAATTAATATATTTTATTTAGAGTAATATTAGACGGTTTCCTATTCAAAATAGTATGCATGTCACTACTAGTTTGCATACATGTGCATAACAAAAATTAGATACATTACTGTGTATAAGGCTTTATTTCTTATGATCTGTTGAGTTTAGGTGATATAAAAGCTATAAAAATCTTTCCGCTGTAACTATTTCTCTAAGGCTCGTTTTCCTTTTCCAGTGGATGAAAGTAGCATCATTTTTATCATGGGCAAAAGCAACTTTTCTATTGAATAGGGTTGGATTAACATTAAAGTTTTGTTTACCGGAGCACATGAAAGATTCGGATTCATTACGGTATATAAGAGGAAATGGTTGAAAGTACATTTTTAGTAGTATTAACCATTTTAAATACCTTCCTGTATTGTTCAAGGGCGATTGTGATTCAAAGGCAAAAACCCTGAAAATTAGTGTCTCAAATAAAAAAAAAACCCTAGAATATCATATGATACTAACATTATTTAAACCAGAAGCTGTCAATCTTTTTACGATTTATTCACACATCACCTGGATGACAAATGAACAACCAATGAAAACAAAAGATAGCTTTATAAAAATATGAAAATACAGATGGATTTGATTAAAAACCCTGAAATCGGGGGCAGTCTCTGAACACAAACACCCCTGAATGCTAATATTTTCGATTTGACTTTCTGTTTGTCTTTGTGCCTTGTCTATAATAATGAATTTCTGTTTATATATAATTGTCTTTTAAAAGTTCAGCAATTTTGTTAAAGAACGTACTATTCTTTGGTTATATAAAACCTCTGCAAAACACATACTAAAAATCTTTTTCATAGAAAGGCATTCATTTTTTTTTTTTTTTAATATATTTTACATATTTTTTGAATTGGGCCAGATTTTTATCGTTTTTTGTCTGGGCTGGGCCATACACCGTTAAAAAATAAACGGGCCAGGATACATTTTTCGACTTCATAATGGACAGGACCGGGCCTCGAAATTCCAGCCCATGCAGACCTCTTGTTACCACTCCCAAATTTTCCATCAACTTCCAAATTGCTATTGAAACCAAACCAAGCTTGAAGAGCATGATCAAAAACATAGGGTAACATGCAAAATTTATGCAACAACCCCTATGGATTAAGATATGACTTTAGAAGTTTTAACTGTTTCTATAAAAACCAACAAAACATAGATCATAGCAAGAGAAGGTGGTGTAGTAGTAGCACGTTTGACTCGTGAGTAGGAGTTACTAAGGTCGAGTTCTGGCAACAGTATTTTGTATTTTTTTTATTTCAACTAAGATTTTTCTTCTTTTTTTGACATTTTTAAATTAAATTATTAATTTAAGAGAAAACATCTTTCATTAAGCAGGTCCTTTTTTTTTTTTTTTTTTTTTTTTTTTGAGTATACCAATAAAGTATTAACCAGGAATTAATATATATATATATATATTTATTTAAAAAAGAAAGAAAAGAGAATCATGTTTAAAGTAACAAATATTGTTTCTTATTTATAATGACTATGATTAAAAGTAGTAAATTGATGAAATCATGAGCATTTTTCGCAATGAGAACAAACAGTATAACAAGATTGATCACAATTATTTAAAATTTTATTCATCATCGAGTATTGCTCATCATGAACATTTTGTTAAATATTTGGTTTTTTGTCGAGATTACTAGATTTGTAAAATTCATATTTACCCAGATTTTGAATTTTTTGAGATGTTAATTATAAATTAGCAAAATCATTTTAAGAAAATTTGTTGTGTTCAATTTGTCAGTTCCTCTGACACCACCAAATTTGACCGTTATTTAATAAAATATTTGAAATAAAAGTTAAATGCAATGTTGAATAGTTAAGCAACAGCTGTGTTCATTCAGGACTTTTCATGAAAAAAATTGCATGAATAATAATACAATTAAGAGCAGATGATCAACACTTGCTATGAGTGATGTCAATAAAAAATAGTAATAAAAAACTTACATAAAACACTAGCATAAATATAATATAAATGTATTTCATTTAAATTATTCATTTAATTTAAAAAAAAAAAAAAAAGTTAAAATTTTAAAATGTATTTAAATTGTCTGTGCTGAATAAACCTTTTTAATATAATATTTTCTCTTAAAATAATTTAATTAAATTAAAAATGATTAAAAATAAAAAATAAAAACACAAAACGCCTTTGCTGGGAATCTATCTCATTACCTCCTACTCACAAGTCAAACACGTTACCACTGCACCACCTTTTTTTGCTATGGTTTGTGGGCTTTTATAGAAACAGCAGAAACTTCTAGGGCCATATCTTGTTATGCAAAGTTTGCACTTTACCCTATGTTTTTGACCATGATCTTTAATTTAAACATGGTTTTGTTTCAATAGCAATTTTACTGATTCATACTTCCCTTGTAAGTTGTGCATTTGTCAATGAGAAATTTTGTAATAAGCTGTGGAACGCTATTTTTGAACAATCAATATTAGTGTTCTATAGTGTAGGTAATCCTATTACTGTGACTTTTGTGGTTCAAATAATAGTTCTGACTTGCTTTACAGGGGTGATTGTGTTCAGGATCTTTAATCTTATATTTTCGTATTTCCTACAAAGTTATCATTTATTTTCATTGGTTGTTTGTCATCCAGGTGATATGTGAACAAATTGTATATTTTTGTAAATTGTTGATACGAGATACAAAAGGATTGAGGGCTTCTGGTCTAAATAATGTGAGGTATCATTTGACATTCTGGGTTTTTTTTTTCTTTAATTATTATTTGATCTAATTTTCAGAATTTTTACCTTTTGAGTCACAATCACCTCTGTCAGGAATATTCATGGACTGGAAATAGCCAGTTTGATTTACAAACTGTTTACCATACACAAAAATAAAAATGTCAGTGTTTTTATAACAATATGTATATTTTTTTGAATGGGTGTATAAGAAAATCATGTGGTGTCCACATCAGATTTTTAAAAATGTTTTTAGTGAATGGGCTCTTCCCACCTGACGTCAGAGGTCACATGATAGAGGAAAAACAAATACCAGACGAAGTCTTGTTTATCTAGAGCGATTGCTGAAATAACATATTTTCTATTCTTATTTTGGATCAATCCTATTTAATCTGTGTTATTTTTTATACATCATCATTTTTAATCCATTTATATCATTATTTATCATCTTTTGTTTGCCGTATACATTTACAATCATCATTTAGTTTATGTTTGTTATTGATGTTCTTGAAGAACATGTTTAATACTCTGATTTTTCGTACTTAAATCAGTGACAGTGCAATATCGTACTGCGTAAATCCATTTAGACCAGTAACTAAGTTAATTAACTTGTTGTAACACCTTTATGCAATTAAAATAAATGAAAACATTTTAAAATTTCAATTTATAATCCGTAAACATTCCACAAGAAGCTATTATTTATTGTTAGATCAGTTAATGTTACAGTTACACTACAATATACAAAAATCGATTCTTATAGGTAAAAATAAATAAACACATAAAATGTTTTTTAAAAATTATTAAATTTACAAATACAATTATTCTAATTTTTACAAATGCACAATATTACTTTTATTTTATTTTATATTAAATATTAAAATTTTTGTTCTTAAGAACAATATTTAATTGAATTCGATTCTCAGAATTCGACTATTTGTTTTCCTCTATCACGTGATTGAGCAGACGACGCTGGGAAGAGCCCATTGCAATTTTTATCCTTTGCAATCAAACTATGAGATAGCTGCTTAGATCAGGAAATTTTGAATTGAATTAATGCGGTGAAGAGGGAATTCTCACTTTTTGAAGTGGAGGAAATCATTTATTTTGACTTAATATCATTGTTAAATGAAGTAGAAGTTAATAAGGGAGATTATATATCATTATATGAGTGTGCATCTTCCTCATAGTTAGATAATATAGACAAGCGCACAAATGCTGTTTATAGAAAATTGAGTGCAAAAAAAATAAACATCCATATTTTCTCCTCTTTCTGTTGCGATGAAAAAAAAAAAAAAAAAAAAAAATGAATTACAAGACTATAAGTGATTTTCCATATATCACATAATATTTAATTTTGAGATACAATTACACTAGTCAACAAAAAAAAATGTTTTGGGGGGGAAACAGAAATGAAATTAACTATTTTCAAGTAATTTTGTAGTGCAGAACTCAAAAATAATAGTGAAAAATCTGTAACATGTACAGTTTTTTTGTTAGGATTATTTAATTTGTACTGGAACCAATGTACAAAAGTCTTTAGAAGACGTGCATTATTACTATCAATATTATTAATTTAGCATGGAATACTGTTAATATGGAGATAATATACATATTGTAGACTAAGTAGAACATAAAAACATGGAAAATGCACTAAATGATTGAATTGTTATTATTTGTTATTTTAAAATAAAAATACAAAAAATGGGCTTTTTTACGTCTTGTGTTAAGTGTCTACCTTGTGATTTTATTATGAATAGTTCACAAATACAGCAAAACTTATCGGGTACAGTTTTACAAGTTCTATACTGAAAACTTGTCATTTTGAACATGAAACTTTAACTATAAAAAAGCACAATCATAATTAACAAAGAATATTTGTTAACTAAAATACCAGAAAAAAAAAAAAAAAAAAGATAAGGTATGAATACCGGGTTCCCAAACAGGGATTGCCAGCAAAGAGGACGGCCAGGAGGCAGGGTTGATAGCACGAAAGGTTACCATGTGTGATACAGTCGGCAGCAAAAGTATCTGAGCACTAGCAATAATCCCTGTCTAAAAAAAGTACACTTAATACTGCTTTGTTAAGTAAATCCTTGTCGAGTCATGTTCTTAGTCAGTCTAAGAACATGATTCGACAAGGATTTATTTAACAAAATAGTATTAAATGTACTTTTTTGATATCGGAATTATTGGCTAGCGCTCGGATAGTTTTACTGTCGCTGTATTGTAAAAATCTTTAAAAAAATAGTGAAATTTGCCATTATTTGATACTTTAACAAAAAAATGGAACAAACATGGTTGCCAGGACTCTGGGTTGCCAGAAGGAAAGGTTACCACCTGTGATACTGTGAAAATGATAAAAAATCGTGAAAATTGCCATTTTCTGATACTCTAACAGAAAAATGTGACATGGTGGGACTTTTTCACTTGCAGATATTTAAATAAAAATTGGAATTAATAATAAAAATAATAATTCAATCATTGTTACTGAACCACTGTAGACCAGTGTTATTTAAAAATAATTATGAAAAATCCCTTATGAGTTCACAATTATTAACACGTTGAGTGCCATGTCAGCCATCAGTGGCTGACACTGAACTTTCGGTTTAGGCTGCGTCAACCACCAGTGGCTGACAGTGTAAAATATGACATAAAACTAAAAAAATTACATTATTTTAAATAATTACTGAAAATTAATTAAACATTTTCTTAATTTTTATTTATTACAGGATTATATCATTAAGGCATTTTAATGGATTTTACTGAAGCATGGTAAACATAAAGCGCTTCTAAGCAGTGTGCATGGCCTGACGGGTATTTCCTTAAGAATTCACATGGCGCTCAACGTGTTAACGAGGAAATTCAGCTAAATGCTCACATCTCAGAAAAAATTAAATGTGTGCTATGCATTTTATGTTTCAGAATAAAGTTTCTTTTATATTTTGCTAATTTTCCTGCAAGTTTTCAATTCCTTTTTACTTTCTGTCGTGAAACACGACAGCGTTTAATTTATTCAGTGTTATGTTTCTGCATTAATAACAATATCTTCCAATTTAACAGCAGTTATTTTTATTTTCCTCTGCTCAGCTATCTTCCCGGTTCGCCCCTGTACGTTTGCTTTCCGGCTGCGCGCTGATCATTTTCCCTCCGTGGAACTTCAATCGAGGTTTCTTTCCCCCTCTCCCTCTCGGCGCACGCCGCCGCGATTGCTCGTCGCCGATTGGCTTGGAGGGCTGTGACGTCGTTCTCTCTCTCGAGTCCGGAGATCGATCGCGTTTGGCAGTCAGTAGCTAGAGTTTCTGTGCAGTGCTTGCTGCGGAATTTTTGACGGTCGCGTATTGACCAGATAATACAACGTGTGCTGTCTGAGAGATGGCTTGCAAATTGATTAACACGTTGTCGCGATGCTAAAATACCTTAATATCTATGTTTAATTGCTTTATTTATTACATAATTAATAAGTTTTGTTTAAATGTGTGCCCACTTCGTGCCGATGGAAAACGATGGTACTTCAAGGTTCACGCAACCAGACCTGCTGGCAGTCATCCTCTTCTGACGAATTCCTTGAATAAAAATGGATTACTTCTAATGGCGTCTCTTCTATTTCTTGGTGAGAGAATTCTTTTTTTATTCTAATTGCATGATATTATTTACAATATCTCCATAAAAAAAAAAATTTACTCATCTTTAACAATGCCAGTGATAGTGATGTTATCAAAAATCTGGGTTACTCAACGACTATGGACGATCACATTAAAGGGATATAATTTGGCCTACATCGAAAATAATGCTTCGAAATTTTATATCTAACTATAGTTTTACTTGTGGAACATTGACTGTTAGGTATAATTAAATAATTTCATATTTAAGAGGTACTTCCTCAAGAATTTTCAAGATGGCGTCCTTGCGCCATTTTCCTCTTACCACATGGCCAAGATTTCTCTAAGGTCCACTTTACCATAAGTGGCGCCGTGACGTTTTTGGGGAAGCTGACTAGCAGGCAGAAATCCTCTGACACTCTTAGAGATGACTTGGTAGAGAGAGCCAGCGTAAGAAATTCGCCGTGGCCGCGCTCCCGCGCGCGCCTCGGGCGTTTTCGTGGATTATTACCGCGTGAGGATAACCTCTAATTACAATTACGATTTATAACTATAAAATATTAAATCTTGTGAAATAAACTCGTATTTTGAATCAATATAATTTGATATAATGTCCTTAATAATTTTTGTGGTAATCATTCGACTCATCGCACGGATGCACGTGGATTCCAAATATGTAACGATCCCTAACACGAGGAGCGACCGAGACCGGTTTGATGAGGACGAAGCATGGATGCAAGTCACTGTCCTTATTGATGAAACTCCATAAATAAAGAGTAATTAATTTTCAACAAATGTCTCTTCTTCTTCATTCTGCAAAATAATGGTAAGAGTTTTCTCTATTCTTTTAACGTGCTTCTACTGACGGCACATCAATAGCGATTTCGTCGTGAGCATTGGGTTATTGCACCAAGCATTCCCTCAGAAATTTCCAGATTGCTTTTCTGCTAAAAAAATAAACTATTGCATTTCTGCAAAAAAAAATAAACTGTCCTGGAATAGATTCTACTATCGTCTAAAGACGATGGAACTTTGTTCTTTTTGTACGATCACGTCGATAACTTTTCCTAAGCAGATGATGCAAGAATCTATCTTTTACCCCACGCAGACACGTCATACGTTGAGGTTCACGCCTTTTTACCTAGTGAATTCATAGACTGTGATATTCTCTTCATTCCTAAACAAAACGACACACATCAGGCAATGCAGGCAGTCTATTTTCTTAGCCGCAAGCATTGCACAGACTCTCAGTTACTCACATCTTCTTTGGAGCAAGCTGCTTCACATGTAAATAATGACACTCAGACCAAACCAGGTCACCCTTTTAAGTTTTTTGTGTGTATCAAAAATTTGTCTTCAACCCCCATCCATTTAAATAAAAATATGGCTATAGGCACTGTAGAACAAATCGATGAAATTAAGTATCCTGATGAGAAATCTAATGATTTCAGATCCTCTCCTCCATCTATGGAAGAAGTAATAAACTTAATTGTTCCGTCAGATGAAATAATCGAAAAACGCAGACAGGAATTTAATCAAGATAAAATTAACTTAAAACATCTAAATCAATTTCAAGAAACTCAATTACGTTACATTCTAAAGGAACATTTTCAGGCATTTTCAGCCTCTCTTTCTTCCATTGGTCACTCTGATAAGGCAAAGCCTGTAATTAATTTCACTAATGATTTTCCTATACGTACACTTCCTTTTCCTGTTCCCCAAGCTCTCCAACATGAGGCAAGGAAGCAACTTGACCAGATGATCGAAGCAGGGATAATTGAAAAAAATGTGTCAGCATGGGCATGTCCCATGATTTTAGTTAAAAAAAAATCTCAAGATTCAGGTCCTCAGAAGTATCGGACAGCTCTTGATCTTCGTCTACTTAACTCTATCATAGAGTTCTCGAGTTACCCCCTTCCTAAAATTCAAACTCTCATCAATAATATTGCTGATTTCAAATTCTTCACCACACTTGATATGCCCAGTGCATATCACCAGATTCATTTACCTAGACAATATCAGGATAAAATTTCTTTTACAACTCAATGGGGTACTTATCGTTTCAAACGTCTTCCATTTGGGTTAAAAACAGCCGCCAGCATCTTTCAAGCCATGATAGATGAAATTATCGAAGAGATCAACTTACCTGGCATTTTTTCGTACCAAGATGACATTATAATCTGCAGTAACTCCTTTGATGAAACTACATGTAAATTAAAAGCCTTCTTACAGTCATTCCAAAAATATAATCTTACTCTTAATTTTGATAAATGTAAATTTCACCATACTTCTGTTGACTTCTTGGGATTTCATATCAATAATAACAGAGTTTACCCAGTTTCTTCTAATATAAAAAGAATCTACTCGTTTCCTGCCCCACAGACAAAAAGACAAGTGAAGAAGTTTCTTGGTTTATGTGGTTTTTATCGCCACCTCATTCCTTCTTTTGCTCTGGTTTCGGAGCCACTCATCGCTCTGACCTCACCTAAGGTTCCTTTTAAATGGACACAGTGTGAAGAAGAAGCGTTTCAGAAATTACAACAAGTTTTCTTTAAAAATCCATTTTTACAGCAACCTAATTTTAATGAACTGTTCTATCTCAACACGGATGCATCCAAGTTTGCCATTGGAGCTGTCATCTTGCAAAAACATGGCAAGGATCTCTTGCCTGTGGCTTATTTTTCTAAAGCTCTCAGAGGAGCACAAACCAAGTATCCTCCTTTACAGCTTGAGCTCATGGCCATCGCCAAAGCATTGTCAGCTTTTCGTTACCTCCTTTACGGCAGGAAGTTCGTCATTTTGTCCGACTGCAAATCACTACAAAAGTATAAGAAAGCTAAGTCCCCTGCTGACATAATAACCCGCTGGCTGTTAGAAATTGATGAATATTCATTTACATTCCAACACATTCCTGGTAAAAATAACATTCTTGCTGACTTCCTTTCCCGTACTCCAACCAACCAAGAGGACGTAAACACAAACCCTGATATCTTAAAATCTAATCAGATTCTTCCGGAAACTATTTTTGAGGATGATCCCAATATAAATCTCAAGACCAATGCTCAGATACATAATATTAATTTACAACATTCTACTGATAATCAAGACATCCACCCTCCTCTGCCTGATCCTTTACTAGACATAACTATTCCGACCATTGTTTTTCATCAGAATAAGGACAAAGAACTTAGTAAAATAATTAAATAATTAAAGAACCAGAAGATCTCTCAACATAAAAATTATATAATTTGTAAAGAAACTCAACTTTTACTTCATGATCCATCCTTTAAATCCAATCCCGAGGAGAATTGTTTCCGCATTGTGCTACCTAAAGATCTGCAAGAAAAGTGTATACGAATCCATCATGTCACACACTTTGGCATTGGCAAAACATATAAAAACATCTCACAAAAATATTACTGGAGGGGTATGTTTGCAGATATCTCAAATTATATAAAATCTTGTACAGTGTGTCTTACTTCTAAACCACAACGAATTAAAGCAGCTCCTTTTCAGAATACTTATATACCTACAAGACCTGGCCAATTCATCAGTTTAGATTTTGTTGGTCCTTTTCCAAATAACCAGTTCATCCTCACAGCCATCGACCATTTTAGTAAACACTTAAAATTGTATCCTTTAAGAAAAATTACTGCCATGAACACTGTTCATGCTATTTTCGACTATATTATTACATTTGGAAGACCTGAGCTAATCTTAACAGATAACGGTAAACAATTTACTGCAGAAATTTTTGATGAATTTTCTAGAATGCTAGGAATTAAATTATCACACACCACCGTAGCCAATCCTGCTGCAAATTCTGTTTCTGAACGTATTAATACATCTATAAAATCCACAATAAAAGCACTTGTACAAGGCGGTTACAAATTTGAATATGCTGTAAAATTCCATGAAAATTTATATAATAATACATACCATAATACAATAAAATCATCTCCAAATTATGTCCATTTTGGCCGTGCCATGGCCAGTGTCATTGACACATTTCAAATACAGCAATATCAAAGTCGTTTAGATGTACATCATGATTATTTTGTCTTAGCTGAAAATCTACAGAAGCTATATCATAGAGTCCATGGAAATCTGCTGGAATACCAATGTCTACAAAATAAGAAACAACACTCACATGCAAGACTAAGAAAATTAAAAGTTAATGACACGGTTTTCATCCAACATAATAATGGTTTCAAAAAATTCTTCTCTTCTTCTCCTTTTAAAGTCGTTGGAAAAATTTCGGATGTAATCTACAAAATTCAGAGAGTAGATGAACCGCAGGCTCCTATAAAGAATATTCATATCAACCGTCTTCTTCTTGCACCTGAGAGAAATACAAATATTAAATCATCTAATCAATCTACAATCACGAATAACTTAAGAAATAATCCCACACCTACTTCTTCAAGAAATAACTCACCTGAACCAAGTCCAGATTCAAATTCTTCAATTAACGATCATACACAGATTAGTTCTCAACCTAATGCACATAACGTTTCTATCAACAATACATCTTCTTCTAATAGTCGTCACAATTATAATCTGCGTCCTCGATGAACTGTGGTAACTGCACGGATGGTGGAGACGTCCATCATTCATGTAGTGTTTGTGCTGTTGCTGGTCTAATCTGCTGGCAGAATCTTCTAGTGACTCTTGCGAACTATACTTCAGTTTCATAGGACATTGTGTTTTAAATCTGATACAGATCTTACCATTTTTTTTCTAAAGAACTGACAATAGACTATGAACTGTTTATCTAATATAGAACTTTAATATAACGTGATCATTTAAAAAAAAAAAAAAAAATTGTTTTTCTCCAGTGCACATTTCATCTGTATTTAAAAAAAGAGAATGAATCTAGAATGTTTAACAGTATAACACATAATATTTAATATCTTACCTAATATTTGTCTCTTTCTTTCAGTAATCTCGTATGTAAGCTGAAGATCTTCTTTTGGGTAATGTGTGTAGAATTTTTTTGATAAAGCCTGAAGGTAAAATTTCTTTTATTATCAAACCCCTTAATGTAATTCCTTTACAGAATTGTACCTCAAGTAGATATGGTATTACAGCATATGTAGATTCTTATGGATGGTATGACAATGTAGTATACAACAAACACCTTGGTATTGTAGTGTAATCAGTTTATTTTTATATATACATAATATACATATCATTAACAAAATTAGTCAAGCATATGATAATGTGATATAAGTGTCATGTATTCTGTGATTTTTTATGTGTATACAATTATTTTTCTATCTTGCAAGTATGTATCCATTTTTTTAGATTTTTATTTTTTTGTTTTGTTTGGCCAAACAAATTTTTTTTGATGGATCCTAACTTTTATTTTTATGGATCCACGTGTATTTGTGTGTAATTTTTCATAATGTGATAATTAAGAAATTGGTGTTTCACATAATAAGTAATTATAATTTACTTTGTTCGCATTTAAACCAGAAATCTGTGATAAATTTTTTGTCATATATACCTGAATATGTAACAAATTTCTCAAATTTTTTTTTGTTAGTACAATTGTTCTTTTGAATATGCTTATATACATGTACTAGAAGTTTTCTTATGTATGATTCTCGTGTCAACAAGCAACTGCTTTTGCATAATGTACCTTGATTTCAATGTAATTTGATGCTACTGGACAGACTGGTTGTGCGTGTCCCTTGCTTGTCACCATTCCTTTTCCTTGTCTCTCTTCCCGGCCTTTTTGATTTTTTTTTTCACTGTGTTTTCCGGGAGAGTGTCGTGAAACACGACAGCGTTTAATTTATTCAGTGTTATGTTTCTGCATTAATAACAATATCTTCCAATTTAACAGCAGTTATTTTTATTTTCCTCTGCTCAGCTATCTTCCCGGTTCGCCCCTGTACGTTTGCTTTCCGGCTGCGCGCTGATCATTTTCCCTCCGTGGAACTTCAATCGAGGTTTCTTTCCCCCTCTCCCTCTCGGCGCACGCCGCCGCGATTGCTCGTCGCCGATTGGCTTGGAGGGCTGTGACGTCGTTCTCTCTCTCGAGTCCGGAGATCGATCGCGTTTGGCAGTCAGTAGCTAGAGTTTCTGTGCAGTGCTTGCTGCGGAATTTTTGACGGTCGCGTATTGACCAGATAATACAACGTGTGCTGTCTGAGAGATGGCTTGCAAATTGATTAACACGTTGTCGCGATGCTAAAATACCTTAATATCTATGTTTAATTGCTTTATTTATTACATAATTAATAAGTTTTGTTTAAATGTGTGCCCACTTCGTGCCGATGGAAAACGATGGTACTTCAAGGTTCACGCAACCAGACCTGCTGGCAGTCATCCTCTTCTGACGAATTCCTTGAATAAAAATGGATTACTTCTAATGGCGTCTCTTCTATTTCTTGGTGAGAGAATTCTTTTTTTATTCTAATTGCATGATATTATTTACAATATCTCCATAAAAAAAAAAATTTACTCATCTTTAACAATGCCAGTGATAGTGATGTTATCAAAAATCTGGGTTACTCAACGACTATGGACGATCACATTAAAGGGATATAATTTGGCCTACATCGAAAATAATGCTTCGAAATTTTATATCTAACTATAGTTTTACTTGTGGAACATTGACTGTTAGGTGTAATTAAATAATTTCATATTTAAGAGGTAGTTCCTCAAGAATTTTCAAGATGGCGTCCTTGCGCCATTTTCCTCTTACCACATGGCCAAGATTTCTCTAAGGTCCACTTTACCATACTTTCCAAATGCTATAGTGAAAAAAGTATTGTAATCATGTCAAAAATCCGAATTTGAGATTTTGATGTTTCTATATGTTTCGAGGCCCCCTGAGTCCGTTTTCACTATTTTTATGATGACGTATGTATGTGTGTGTGTATGTCTGTGAGTGAACACGCTAGCGTCTAAACGCTTTGTTCGAATAAGCTGAAAGTTGGTACGTATATTGTAAGTCACCATAGTACGAACCCTATTAATTTTGGTGAATCTAGCACTTATAGTTATTTTACAGGGATGCCAGGAAAAATTCTTTATCATTATGGCCTATGGGGCCAAATTTTTAAAAGTGTGATAGCGTCTAAACGCCTTATTAATCTGAGCAAAAAATTTGTACACATGTTATAGGTCACAGTTGCACCAATTGTATAGAGTTTGGTGAATTTAGCACTTACAGTTCTCTTACAGGGACACAAAGAAAAATTCTTTATCATTATCGCCTATGGGACCCAATTTTTAAAAGTGCGATAGCATCTAAACGCCTTATTCAATTGAGCTGAAAATTTATATGAATATTATAAATCACTGTTGCACTAACTATAAGCATTTTGGTGGATCTAGCATTTATAGGTTTTTACAGGGACACAACGAAAAATTCTTTATCATTATGATCTATGGGCTCAAAGTTCAGTAGTGTTCAATAAAACATAGTGTAATATATAGAGAAAAATACTCAAACATTCTATTATGGTTTTCTTTTTTTTTGTTTGTTTAACAACGCCTCTTTCTTTACTTTATCTACAAAACTGTTAATTACTCAATGTTCGGAAAATCGAGTGGAGTCACTCTATATTTTTTTCTTTTTAAATCCAATCTTCTTAGCAAAAAAAAAAAGACCAAAATATTAATTAAAAAAATGTCTGTATCAGTCTAAAAATTCCTGCTGTTCCTATAAAGAAGTACACAAATATTGTAAATAGTAAGTGAAATCATAAGCTATTTGTAGCTTTTATGATCCATGGTAATCCAAAGTGTTTTTCTTCAATTTGTGGTTGGTCCTTTGTGTTCTTGACTAAATCATTGCTAAAAATTGTGAGTCTAAGGATGTTCTTGCATACCTAAAGTAAGGACATTTTATATAGAATTTTCTTAGGGAGAAAAAAAAAAAAAGCTTAATTTGATTATCCACTGTATATTGTTAAGGAACTGAGTAGAGGCCACATGATGCCAACTTTTTATTTTTCAGTAAATTCAAAATTTAATAATTGATGTCTTAGAATGAATATAAATTATGAGAATAATACATTATTTATTTTTATAGTTTATCTTTTAAAGTGAACTATTTAATAAACTATAAAATATACAGTGTGTTCAATAAAACATTTATTCTAGCTTTAATTCTTTAATTCTTTTTAAAAATAATAATAAATATTAAAGATGCTTGAGAAAAAGGTATAGAATTTTATAAAATGAAACAAATATTCATACAAAATTTTATATGGAGGGGGGAGAGAAATAAATAAAATGTGCCCGGCAACCTAATTAGGTGATGGACAAAATTTTAATTTTAGAGGTATAATTCAATAAAGTTGTTGACTGATTAGCCATGATTTACAGTATAAATTATGATTATTTACATTATCATGGTTTTAACTCATATTTTGTATGACCCCCCCCCCCCCTTTATAAAAAAAACTTTTATCAGGACACTAAAAAATGATTTGTCACCTTTTTTGTCTCTCGATAATTTGCATATATATATATTATTTTTTGTAGGAGGGGAAGGCGGGGAGGGGGACATTTCACTCATTGTAATTTTTTTTTCTCCTATAAAGACATTTTAAAATCTGAAATTTTTGAAAATGAATCCTCTGACACTTCTTAATTGGTTTTTTATAAAAGACAGCCAGCCCTTTTTTATGCAAATTTCTAATTTATAGTATATGTCTAAAAGCAAAGAATTAAAACAGAAGGTTTCTCACATACAGTGTAGACTGGAAGGCAAAGAAAAGTGAATCTGCAGAAATATACTTTATTTTAGGTAAAAAAAAAGATTGTGATAGAAAAATACAATTTCTTTCATGTTGAATAATTCTTTCTGGACTGCTGCAAATTCAGGAATTATTCTTGGTTGAAAGCATTGGCATGAAACTCGAAATGTTTTCCCATGAAGGTTGAAATGAAGTAGTAATCATGACCATATCCCTAGATAATAATAATAAAAAAAAAAGTCTTATCATGGTGGCAATAAGATTAATTTTATTTATTCTACGCAACGAGATATATAAATTAGAGTGCTGATTCAATGGATGAAGGATTAGCTTTCCGTTGTTCAAGATGAATCACGTGACATGCTCCAATAGGTTGCTGTGTTTGGCCCTTTATTGCTATTTTGGCATTTAAAATATCAGTTCGACAAATTATCATTATTATTACGTAACATGACAGTCCTATGACAGAAATAAATTGCTTTTAAAATAATTTTACACATATTTCATATTTTAATAAATAATAAAATACCTTTTTTTTCATCGTTTCCCAACAAAGTTTAAAAGTGTTCATAAAAGAAAATTTAAACTTTTAAAGAGCTAAATTTAACAACAAATAATAATTTTTCAACTATTTTTAAGCATTTTGTCGGTTAAAGTTCAACTACACGAAATAAAAACGAAGTAAAATCAAAATGATTTAGAACAAAAGAATATTAAACTACGTAAGTAAACAAAAACATTTGCGGTTATGACTATGTGAAGCACAATCTCCAAACCATTGCCATAGAAATTTACTGAAAATAAGCTGTTACCAAGGGAACCACCGAATACTCAGGTGCAAGGAGAGCATGTCACATGACTCATGTTGGACCTTCTCAAGGGTTACTACTTATCACTCTATTTTATATATCTCGTTGATTCTACCCATATTTTTCAATCGTTAAATTGTATTATGGAGGGCTTAAATATTTTACCTACAAAAATACATTTAAAAACAGTCTTAGCTTATAACTTTCCTCACTTTATATAAATTCATAATAAATATTTAATATTATAAACTTTTCAACCTTTTGTTTACTGCATTATAAAATACATAATGTATTTTAAATATTTTTTAATTACTTAAGAGGAATTTTATAAAAGATATAAACAATAAAAATTATGTTTCTCCCCATCATAATAATTAATGAAATGGTGTAGTAAATTACCATCAGTGCATAGAGGATGAATAAGAGATCAGGACTTAAATATATAAAGATAAGAACAATAAATATTTTTTTACACATCTTCACCCCCTGGAAATTTACAGTGAAGTGATAAATTATTACCCAGGTTGGAATAATGAAAAACAGCAACTGTAAATAGTGACAGCATGTTATAAAAACTTTTTTTAACATAACAGTTTCATGGAACACATAGTGGGCAATGTAATGTGAAGTGTCTATGTTTGATCTTTAAAAGTATTTTTGATATTCCCTCCTTAAATTTTATTTTATAATTTTTAATTTAATTGCATTTTACAATTACTGTCGTAAATAAAGGGTAAAATTACAACTAGCTTCAATATCAAAAGCTGTATAAAATTTCATAGTATTTACACAGACAACCAAAAATATCTGCAAACTTGCAAGTATGTCACAATGATAAAAAAAAAAAAAAAATAATAATAATAATAATAATAATGATTTTGTATCCAATTTACATACCTGGAATAATATAAAAAACAAAATTAATTATTTATACTGTGCATCCAAAATAAGAACAATCCTATCAACTGCACAGGGTAACTGGATAGTCTATTTTATTTTAAGTGATGTCAGACATTTTATGAAATTTAAAGTTTTTTAAACGAACAGTTACATAATTAATTTACAAAAAATATTCTTTTTACTGTTCATTTAACTCAAAGCTTAACAATAGCAATGGAATAATAAACATCCAATGTAAAACTTCATATAACTATAAACTGAGTGCTATTTGTTATTATATTAACAGGGCCATTAATATCTGTTCCAATGAAACCTACCTTAAAGCTGAAATTAAATCAATATTCTGAATTGCAACAAAAGCAGGTTATGAAAGACGTTTCGTAAACAAATTATACAAAAAAAATAAAAATAAAAAAAAAAAGAAAAAGAAATTAGATTGCATAAACAGTGGACAAAGAAACAAAATGAAACACTACTTCTATACGATTTAATGAAAGTGCCGCTCTTAAAATAAAGCTGCTAAACATAACATCAACATACCAATAAAACCAAACAAATATTTTTCAACATATAAGAAATGATAAAGATAAAATTAATATTTTAGATACCTCCGTAATTTATCAGATTAATTTTAAAGACAATGAAAATGGTGTTTATATAGGAATGACCAAAAGACCAATCAAAAACAGGATTAATGAACACAAAAACGACATTAAACAAGGAAAAATAACAACAGGACTAACCAAAACTAACCTGAATTCTAACATAAATATTGATTTCAATAATACTAAAAAGTTAGCTAACTACCATAACCGCATAGTTCCAATGACATGGAGCCCAATCAGAATTTGGATAGCAGATGGCACCAAATCTGAAAGGAACAGCAGTCGAGTACAAAGCACAGAAGAAGTTCACAACTCCTAATGATGGCTCGGGATCGGGCCAAAAAGCTTTGAGTTAAGGGCCCGATTCACTCACCGCCGACGGAAGCCGAAGCTAATGTTATTCTATGGGAAACTTTTCTTTACAATTAACTTATTAACTAATACATATTTTTAAATTCTGTTTTCACATTCTGACAATTCCCAGCTGTTAAATTGACGGACCTTTTTTTTTAAAAAAAATATTTTTTTAAATTTTTTATTAAATTATTTTTATCGGTAGCCTGCAGCGACCTCTTCCACTTTCAATATCTGAAACAGCCTGCCCGCTCACCATGTTATGATCTTTCAAAATTCTGACTTTAGCAAAGTCCCGCTCGGTGGCACATGCGGCGCCTTATCCCCGTTTTAGAACATACAACACCTTCCTCGCTCATTAAAATTTAAAATATTGAAATTTGAAAATATTACAGCACCATCTGGCGGTAGAAATTTCTTTAATCTACTGTTCAATTCTAAATCAACAAACCTTTCAAATGATGTATTACTTATGAAAATATTTTAATTAGTAGCTGAGATACAAAAGAAAACCTAAACAGGAAACCTTAAAATGTGTAAATCGGGTAAAATCTCGAATTCCACTTTCGATAATAAAAAAGAACTTTAAAATATCTTTCGAATTATGTATTAAAAATAATATAATCATAATTAGAATTTGAAATATTGAAATTTTAAAATATTTCAGTGCCATCTGGTGGTAGAAATTTCTGTAATCTACTGTTCAATTCCAAATCAACAAAGCTTTCTAATGATGTATTACTTATGAAATTATTTTAATTAGTAGCTGAGATACAAAAGAAAACTGATTCAGGACACCTCAAAACGTGTAAATCTGGTGAAAACTTTTGATAATATAAAAGAACTTTAAAATATCTTTCGAATGATGCATTAAAAATAATTTAATCATAATTAGAAACTGAAATATGCTTATTAGAATAAAATTTAATTTGCAATTAAAATGTAAATTTTTTCAAAAATCGATGAAATTTGAACTGCAACTATCCCCTGTGCTGTAAATTACACACACAAAGTTAAAAAAAATTTAGAAGAAAATTGAAGCATTTTGAAATTTGCAATTTTTATTCCTAGTAGAAAAAGCACGTGATCTCAAGTGGTAAGATATTTCCTTCGTTTGGGCGGATATCGAATTCTCTCTTCTCTGTCTAGGTCAGTTGCCATGGTAACCCACCCCATGCATCAAGATAGCAAGCAGTATTCAGTTCATTATGGAATGACGATCGCCGTTTTCAATGGTTTAATGTCTAAAATTAAAAAAATTATAACTCATTCAGTTTTTGAAAATTTCTCTCAATCTTTTGGGAATTGAATTATGGAAGCGATATTTATATACAAAAAAAAAAAGAAAAGAAAGAAAGAAATTATTTAACTCTAAATGATTTTGAGTTATAAAATGTTTTGTGAAAAAATCGATGTTTCGTAAAATCTAAAAATATGGATCGCTAATCCGTATTTTGTAAAAATGTTTATATGGTTCGAAAGAGGATTAAATGACCTTTCCAAATATACCAGTTGTTAAGAAATGGAACAGTTACTCGGTTGTACAGGGTGTTTCAAAAAAGACGATCGAGAAAAAGAGAAATTTTCGACCCTTTTTAAAACTTTTTTTTTAAATATAAAAAATCCGTATTTTTCAAAAAAAAAAAATAAAAAATTGTACCATAAGAATCGGTAATAAATGCTCTTTCTCGTGGTATAGGTGTATTTTCAATATCTCCAAAAGTTCTGCAGCGATCTCTTTAGAAAAACCCGCGAAATTTTTCTCTCTCTGCTTCCTCTTTTGAGGAACACGCTGAATTCTACTTGAAGGGCGGAAATTACGATCCGCTCGCTTTTTAATTAGACATTGGTCGATGTTTTAATTAATATCTCCGGAACTAATTAAATTTTTAAATTCTGTTTTCACTATCAACTCGGGAAGGCTTCTGAGCACCCGTATGTCAAATTTTATACTTCTGCGTTCAGTAGGGGCTGAACATATAGATGCTCAGACAGCGAGACAGACAGACATCTTCTTTTATTATTATAGATTATTGCAGACGGATGGTTCAATCATTCTTTTTAAAGGTATTGGCGAGCTCTTTTGAAAGATACCCATCATGAAATGAAAATTTATTCCCCTCGAGGAGGGACTTTCCCTCCAGGGGGGGAGGCGATGCTCCTACATATACAAAAAATTTTTCCCTAGTTGACTATCTCTATTATAAATAATTCTTGTAAATTTCATAGAATTATTAGTATTCTAGTAATATCTAGTAATTAGTATTCTAGTAAATTTCACAGAATTAATTTTCATAGAATTATTTTTTATTGATTATTAAAAAATAATTCTCTTTATGCACATATATACAAAATTTTGTCCTATACCACCTTGTTAAAAATTTAGAAAAAGCGGGATGGCAACACAACCTGTAAGACAATTTTTACCAAAAGTTGATAGGCACTAATTTATGTCAAGGTGTAACTACATACCAATCTGTATGAAATTCTGTGCAGTAGTTCCTGAGATACAGTTGCCACAAAATTTTGTCACACACACACACAGAGACAGACATTTTCTAAAAATGGTCAAATCGAGTACTACAGCTCTCAAAACGTGTAAAGCCATCAAAAATCCAAGGTCGAAAATTTTTACGAATCCAATACTTTCTTCTATTGAATATACAAGAAAATAATAAATAAAATTTATTTTCAACTGTTTAGCAAAAATCTAATTTAAGGACAGTTTCAAACCAATAAAATATTTGTTTCTCATAATAATTTCAAAGAAAATGAAGCTTGTTATATCAACAGACATGTGCATAATAAATATATTTTAAGCCTCTTATACATGAATTAATAGCAAGATATTAGATATGCAAGACAATATATAAGATATTAGATTATAATATTTAAAAAGGAGGAGGAAAGAGAAAAGAACTTTGACATTTTCCACCTTCTTTTACATCAATTAAACCCAGGGTCGATCTAATCGGAGCTTGACAATAGTTTAGCTTAGATTTAAAACATCCATAAGAGGAAGAGGTGAATTTACATTTCATAAAGTTATCCACAGATTTGGATATTTCCCGACTTTTAATGTTATGAACACATATGTGATGCGGATATCCATGTTTGCCAATACATTTTTCTTAAAAAAGAAAATAAATAAATACAAAATAAAATGTTTCTGCAGAAAGATAAAAGTACCTACATATGCCATGCTCATAGGCGATTACATTTATCTATCTATTCTAATTTTGTCAAGATTTTTTTTTCTTTTTTAATCTTTCAACACAAGTTCTTCAATGTATCTTATTGCAAGTTGTTATATTTATTTTCTTTTGACTACCATTTTATATTTTTTGACCACTCAATCAGAACCTAGTGATTTTTTTAGAACACTAAATATATATGGCTGGGGTGAGCCCTAATTATAACACAAAAATATTTAAATAGAGCCAATTAAAATATATATATATAGTTTTATAAACTAGACACATAAAAAACTGAAACTACTTTAATATGAACTAAAATTAAAATAGTTTCGACAAGGGTCGATAACTATTTAAGTGTTACAGTTACCTCTTCCGATTTTAGAATTGGTTTTACTTTAGTTCCTTCACATGCTGTAATGAAATTTTTCGGTTTTAGCTGTTCTTTCAGGAATATATCATCAGTACCCTACACATAAGAAAAAGGTTAAATTTTAAAGCAAGAAAATATTAACTCTAAGAAAACATTTTATTATCTCATCAAAATATCAGTAATACAATCAAGCTCAATTTTAATACATGTGCAATGTGTATCAAATTTTATTTACTTTTTCTTTCTTCCCTTGATAATTTTTTATTTGTTTATTTTAACTCATATTTCCCCAATAAAATTTTTTAGAGACAAAAATAATATCCTTTCATTTGTAAAATTTAGCACTGAGAAATTCACTAATAACAATCTCTTAAAAGATTTCAACCTTACACAAAAAATGTATATTTTCAAACATATACAGAAGAATTCATAATTTCTTTATGAGTTAGGAATATAATTAAATTATGCAATAGCAAAAAAAAAAAGTATATATGATTATGTGAGCTGCCATATTATACATAGTTTGCAAGAATTAGTTATCCTGCTATCTGTAGTTCACAACAACTCGCCTCACTTAACACTTTGAGTGCCATGTCAGCCATCGGTGACTGACACTAAACTTTCTGTTTAGGCTGCGTCAACCACCGGTGGCTAACAGTGTACAATATGATATAAAACCACATCAACCACTGATGGCTGACAGTGTAAAATAAAATATGATATAAAACTAAAAATTTACATTGTTTTAAGTAATTACTGAAAATTTATTTATTACAGGATTATATCATTAAGGCATTTTAATGGATTTTATTGAAACATAATAAACTTAAGCTTCTAAGCAGAGCATTTGGCCTGACAGAGATTTTCTTAAGAATTCACGTGGTGCTCATCGTGTTAAGGGACTATGAACAAATTTGGTACCTAAATTACTCATTACTTAATACAGATTTTTAAATTCCCTTTTTTTTACTTTCTGAGCATTTACAACCGATACATTCTACTTTTGTTTTCTAAAAATTGATTTTTAAATTTTTTTATGTTTCATTTTAAAATTGTAAAAGGCGAAAAGTATTTTTTTTTTTTTTTAAGTGCATTTTTTGCTCTTTGCAAACTTTAAAATGAAACATTAAAAATTTAAAAAATCAACTTTTAGAAAACAAAAGCATAGTAAATGCTTGAGAATTTTCTGTATGTGAAAACCAAATTTGTAAAAATACATTAGTTGATGAGTAATTCGGGTTCCAAATTTCTTCATAGAATGATGTGGGGTTCGGCTGCCAACAACAATTGATGAAGAGCCCCCCTTTAAGACTGCATAACAGTCAGAATCACTCCTTTCCCTTCCCACATAATCCCATGGGATTTTTATTGCTTCATATTATAAGGATAGCTCACTCAAAAAGAAGTTTTTTTAATTTCCATTCTTTGAACTTTGAACATTTTGCCTTTCATCCCAGACAGCAGTAAAACAATAAATATTTTATTTCATTAAATAAACTTAATGCTCTAATTTTCAATCTAGAAAAGACATATTTAAGTTTATTAAAAGAAAAAAAATTTGCTCACTAAAGTAAAAGGAGGCATGTTATATAGTTATATTTTAAAAAAAATTCCATTTTGTGACATCGTCAAGGTTTTCTTCCTTTGTACTCGACTGCCAGTGTGAGGTCCAAGGTGCCTCTCTGTCTGCGAAATCATGAAAACGGACATTCCGTGCATCCTTTCACACTCTCAGATCCAAAGTTGCCACAATTTCACGCTCGACTTTGACAATGCTGTCTTGCGCTCCCAGGCGAAGGTTGTACTCAGACATTTTGACACCTAGCAAACACCAATGAACTATTAAACTAGGTGTGAACTTATGTATCTCACGTGACCAAAAACTTTCTGATTTGTTGTCATCTTGTGGGAAAATAGTTTCCCCCCCTTTGCATCTCATCAAAATTTTGAAGGACTGAAAAATCAGAAATAACTCTAGGGACTTTGATTATGCAAAGTGTAGAGAGAAGTCGTTCTCCTGAACTTCTCTGTAATTTTTACACATGCTAGGAATCACATATATATGTGATGCATGTTTTTATGATTGTCCTGTATGAACAGGAGGTTAAATAGATTGGTTATGTACTATTTCGTCTTATTATTAAAACTTTGTTATGCTATTTCACTAGAGTACTTATTTTTTAGTTTCACTAAAATAATAAGTTTGAATTTTAACAAAAGTTGCAATTCAAGTGATGCCTTCTGAACCTGTTACTGAATATATCACAATTTATACATTTCTTAAAAGCACAAGTAACATACTGTTAATTATAAATTATCAATACACAACAATAAATTCACATCCAATATTGTATTGTGGTATTCTTTTGTAGATATTAATAATCCTAAAAATAATCTTTTTATTTTTTTTATGCTATGCAATGTTAGTTGCACAGTATAAAAAATTTCATAGATTTATTGTAAAATGAAATAGAACCCTTCAACTGTTTATATTACATTAAAACTTGAATAAACTACTACGTCAGAATCGCAAAAGAAAAATATTTGAGATGCATACAGCTGTTTCGGTAGCTTTAAGCCTACCGTCTTCAGTACAAAAAGAATTCTGAATCTGGAGAAGTGCTCGTTTATATATAGGAGAGGGACCAAATTTAGTTCAACCAATAGGATTACGGGAAAGGTGGGGAGTGTTGATGTAGTAGTTTATTCAAGTTTTAATATTCCGACGCCAAGTCTCCTGTTATTATTTGTTTATATTACAGTATAATAGTTGACACAATTTTATTTTATAATTATTTATTTAAATAAAGTGAGGTGTCTGTGAATGAGTGTGTGTGCACTCTGGATCTCAGGATACTGATCGTTAAGCTACAAAACAGCAGAAGGATAGTTTAGTTCAAATTCAGGACACCTCGCATGCTCTTTATGCTGATGACTGAAAAATCACCTGACTATATGACTGATGAGATGATTGACAAGGGATCTCTCTCATCTGCATCCTTTAACTATACTTTTCAGGCCCATATTATCACATGGGCAACTCGGGACTTTGCCCAGGGGCCCCGCACCTGGAGGTGCCCCCAAATCAATGATAATGTGAATGTAATGTAGGAATGGTAATGTAAAAAATTTGAATTAAATTTTGTTTTTCATAAATAAAATTATCACAGGATTAAATAACCTCACAAATAAAGTTGTAACAGTCCAACAGTGTTGGAAATTGTCTCCCACACTTAAACAAGGTTCAAACAATTAATTATACCTCAGTGTCAGGATAGTTGCCACATCCGTCATATTTAAGGGTAATAAGAAAAACCAGCAGGTACTCTTTTAAATTGATCACCCTGTATATTCGGTACTCTTCTATTGTATCTAGTTTAGATTTGGTGTACTGCTCTACAGTTATTTTTGTAATTAGTTAAGCGTTAGCCTTCAGGTGCACGTGCAATGATTTATTTCATGGGGTTGAGAAAAAGTTCATTTGCCCTAAAATTTGCGAATCAAGTTTGCTGGGAGGGGCCCCCGAACTTATCTTTGCCCAGGGTCCCCATTTGTTATGATCGGGGCTTGATACTTTTTATTTATTTAACCATATTTCATGTGGCTTGAGCAAAAGCGGGTATATGTTTTCAAATCAGTGAGAATATTAAATATTGTTTATATATAATGGTGATTTAAATATGGAAGTACCATTTTATTTTATATACTGGTACATTTTGATTGAGAAAATTTTTCTCAATCTCGTTATATCGTTTTCTAAGCATTGTGATCGTTAGATTTTCAAAATTAAATAAAAGGTGATATTTCATTTCAATTGTTGTCATTTGTAAATAACTGTTTATGCGGGGAGAGTAATATTCCTTAGAAAGGGATGTGTTTAGGATTTTTAATTTATTGTTTCTACTGGAATAAAATGAAAATACAGTAGAAAGAATTAAACTTATTAAATTTTAAATGTATTTAAAATTCATTACAATTAAGTTTATATGTATACTTTTTATGATATAATTAATAACGACATAATTATAATTTTTCTTTATTGTAACAAAGTTAGGGCTATAAGCAGTGTCATTAATACATGGTGCCAAAGCTAAATATCTCAATAGATGCTGAGATACAGCTATCCGTAAAATTATAGTTCTTGAATAGTAGCAGCTCTACCAGCCATCCAATAAATACCAAAATTGAAGCTTTTGGGTAAGGTATTGCTGCAATCATTGGGGACCTGGACCCAATATAGTAAAGGTGGGGACCCAAAGCGGTGTTTAAAACAATTTCAATAGAATTATTCATCTTCTTTTTCTTAAGCTTTTATTTATAGTAATATAAAAAATAGTGATTTATTTATTTATTTTTTTTTTGAAAATTCATTTAAATATAGTGACTAGCGAAGCAGGGATAGCTTGTTAATAGAATAATAGTAAGATGAATTTCAAAGAGATTCCTGAAATGTTGTGTATATATAAATGATAGTTATCATAATAAAATATAACCTTAATATTTAGCAATTAATAGATACAAAACAATACCAACACAATAAAAATAAAGTAGCTAAAAGCAGAACACTAACAAAAATTCCTATATAAAAAGTGTACACTTAATACAGTTTTCTTAAATAAATCCTCGTCGAATCCTGCTTTTACACTAACTAAGAATGGGATTCGACAAGGATTTAGTTAACAAAACTGTATTAAGTGTACTTTTTTTTAATATCGGAATTTCCGCTAGTGTTTGGAAACTTTTGTTACCGACTGTATATATTATATAACACAATTTTATTTCATTCAAATATAATAATTATAATAATATAAGATGAAAAAACATCCTTATGTGTTGCATAAGGATGTGATGTAAAACATAAGGATGTGATGCAAAAGTAATTCTAAAATAAAAAGTAAATACAAAAAATATAAAATAAAATTAATTTCAAATAATAATCCTAATACATGTTATTGTAAGACTACCTGGTGAATAAGAATTTCCATTGCAGGCCCACTATAATTTTTTGCCAGCAGTGTTGCATCGTATTGAGCCCAAGAACTTGTATCGTTTCCTAAGTAACCACTTAGGCATTTCTTTCCCCATTGGCTTTCTGTTGGATTTGCTATGGGAGCAAAGGCAGAAACACTAACATATTTACCAGGATTTTTTAGAGCACAAATTAATGCTCCATGGCCTCCCATGCTGGAAATGCAACAAAATTACAATATAAGAAATTCATACTCACAAATTTTTGAAGTATTTTAACATAATTTGAGTGATCTAAACCTTAAAACAATTAAATATTCTTAAGAATTTCCAGAATAATAATTATAAGATTAAAAAAAAAAAACTTTTTATATACCAGGTTTTAAATTTTCTGATGAATCATAGAGCTCTTATGTGCATAAAATTTTTTAAATGATAATGACGTCAATTTTTGTGAGTTGCATAATTTAACTTTTTATATTTTTTTAATGTTCAAGTTTAATTAAATGTATTTAATTAAAACGTTCTGCCTAAAGGTTGTCTGAGTGAGTAATGCCTACCAGTTGTCGACCTGGATAGCTCAATTGGTAGAGCCTTGACCTTGTAAGTCAAAGATCTGGGGTTCGACTTCCAGTCCAGGCATTATTTTCACTCAGTCGGAAAAATAAATTTCAATAAATGTATTTATTTTTATGTCAAAAGAAAATGAACTCATAATTTTTTTTTGGCAACAATTAAATTATAGCTAGTTAATTAATTTTAGTCAATTAATTTAGTAGTTATTTTAACGCTATTAGGATGTTATTATTTTCATATTTTAATTAATTATAAGAAAACTAATCAAAAATTCGGAAATCGGACTTCGAAGTATTGTGTTGTCACCGGGTTCTGAGCTACTGTGAAAGTTTCAAATGTCTAGCTAGTAGGGAAGTTTGTTAAAATTTGATTGCTAGATTTGTACCGGACAAACAAACAAACATACAAACAAGAATAGAAGTTAATAAAAACATAGTAAAAATAATGCATTTGCATTATATATATATGTATACATAACATTAAATATATATACAGGGGTCCAGACTTAGAGACAAGTTGTTGTTTTTAGAAAATTGCGAAAAACCTATATGTAATTTTGTGAATAAAAATTTAGGATTATAACTGTAAATGAAATCCTTTCCGAACTTTTTGGCTAGGATTCTTATTTTATAAAATTGTGTAAAATTTTATTTTACAAAATTAAAATTACAATTACATTTTAATAGGATTTCGTTTTAGACAATGAAGGTTTATTTTTATAGAACTAAACTGATACGTATGTACAGAAATCTTTTGTAAATTAGAAAATGAATATCACTGAGCACGTCCGATTATTCAGGCGACCTTTTTGCTCTAGAGAAGATTAATTTTCAAAATGAAAGATTTATCAAAAGTTCATTTTTAACAGGAAAAAAAAATGAAGGATAATTTTTTTAGGATAAAAAATTTTTTTGGAGGATACTTTTTTTTTAAATATAAAATTTTGTGGAGGATCCTTTTTTTTTAAATATAAAATTTTGTGAAGGATCCTTTTTTTAGGATATAAAATTTTGTGAAGGGTCCTTTAACGGACCCAATTTTACCACTGGACAGACTCCTGATATATATTTAAAAAAAAAAAAAAAACCTTTAGTTCTTTTGCTAGTTTTAATTCTTGATTTTTCAGTAAAAACACTATTTTTTAGCATTTATAAATGATTAACATATAGTTAATTTAAAAATAGTTCTAAAACACTTCAGTATATTTTTTAAATTAAACAGAATTTAGAGATGCTATTTATATGGAAGAAACAATAATACAACAATTAAACTATCGCAATATCAATATTTTGAAGTGTTTCATCTTTACATTATTTAATTTTAACTAGTGATGAAAACTTCATTTTGTTCAAGATACTTTTATGTATCTCAATTTGATTTTACATAAACATAGCTTTTTAATGTTGCTTGACTTCCTGGAAGGATTGGGGGGGGGGGGGGGGGACAGATAACCTTTACTCAATTTGGGACATTGTTAATTTTTTCATGCTGCTTAATGGTTTTGGTTATTTCTATCAGTACAAAATCGTATTGGTTGTTTGTTTCTATCAACACTATCTGTTTATTACGCAAGAATTCTTGTCTTGCATAGCTCAAAACAGAATTAATCTATGATATTCAGCTAGTTTTTCATTGAATAAATGCACATGAATATTTAAAAGAGATTTCTGACTGCACTTTATAATTTTTTTTTTTTTTGCTCTGAGGAATTTAAACTATTTATTTTACAAAGTTAAATATAATATGATAAATAGAATTACTTTAATAAAAAAGATATATGTATATATTCTAAAAAAAAAAAAATTATGGTGTCATCTGTATTTTGTCAATGGTCTTTAAGCATTAATTTATGTTATGTTATGTTTTTATTTTTTCATTTCCTAATAAATATACTTTAAAATTTCATGTAATTTTCCCATAATTTTCTTAAATATATGTTTAAACAATATCTGAAGATTGATTTTTATTGAAATATATATATATATATATAACATGCAATCCGTTTCTTTGAAAACTTCGTAAGGTATTTGAAATTTAAGATTTTCATAACTTCCAATAATAGGAATAAAATTCACATAAATGTGTAATAATAATAATAATATTGAAACATCAACAATTCTATTTCCAAAGCAACATAAAATTATTGCTCCGGAAAAAGTATAGAAATGCTTAAAAACTAAAATACAAAACTATGCTTAGCAAAATTAATAAGCCAATCAGGATAAGGTCAAAGGAAGTGGAGGGTAGTATAGTAGGTGAAGGCATTTCATTCTGACACAGTGCTAGATGACTGATAAGAATTCTGATAATTCTGATAATTCCTATAGTAAAAATTTACAAAAAGAAATATATGGTGGGGAACTGAGCAGACTCTACCTATGCAAATTAGTTTTTAGAATGCTTTGAAACTGATATATGTTATGCAAGATCACTATAACAATTTCTCTTCTGGAAATGGTATAAATAGCGCAAGTGATTTATGTACGTAAACTCACAAAAAATTTCCGATACATTATAATCTATAAGATGTATATTTTTAAAAGTATATTTCAAAATCTTTACACTGTTTATGATATAATAAAATTCATGTATATCATTAAGATTCTCTAAAACATTTTTCCTGTAGTATAAAATATGATTCACATAATTTACTGGCTTATAAGGATGCCACAAAGTTATTTGTATACATTATGAAGTATTATAGAAATTGCTCAATGTAAATTTTTAAGCATTAATGAGGATTTTTATTTTTTTCTACACTATAAGGCATGTTTGTAATGTTTTCCCTCGGGGAGGGGGGGGGGAGAAAAAAGCTATAAAGATACTTTCATGCAATCCCTTCCTCTCTTGCTGTTAATTAGGCAATATAACGGGCTACACAAATCAATCCATTTTATAGTTTTTCTTTAACAGTAAAGCTCTAATGATAAAATTTGAAACCATTTTAAAGTCTAAACAAGTAATGGATAGCAGTTGGCAAGTGTTTGTAATCTATGGAAACCACATAATTTTTCTTTCTTGTTAGCTTTAATTGTAGAGAGGGGTGGTAAATCCGTTTAAAAAAGGTTTGCGATTTTTTTTCCTCATGAACTGGATTTAAACAGACAAAACAGCTGACATCAACTCTTTTTATTAAGTTAGAAGGAGGGAAAAAATTCAAAAAGACAGATAAAAATTGACTAGAAACAGATTTGGAAAAGTCACCATTTTATCAGCTGATCTGAAGCTAAACTTTGATCAAATGGGCCAAGAATAAGCATAATTTAACTTCTTATAAAATATAAATGTTATAATATGTAATATAAAATATAAATGTTAGAAGAAAGTCATGTGGTGGCCACATCATACTAGTTTTTTTTATTTTGTTTAGAAACTATGAGTGAAAATTTATTTCTCTTAATACATTGCTTCAGTTATGATATAATTTTTCCTATTAAATTATCCTTTTCCAAAATTATTTTGTGTTCCATACTGTGAGTAAGATTTTATTTTCTTTATTTCACTACATTATTGTAGCTACATAGTCGAAGTCTCAAGTTGAGTGGCTCATGCTACTGCATTTGTGATTGCTGTAAAATTATTTCTCAGTATGAAGATAGTATGTTGAATAAATTATTATTTTTATTTTTATAATTTAAGTAAAATGATTGATAGTGTGGATATTTGCATATATGTACACACACATATACATAATAAAACATAAATGTTGTACAATAACATATGAATAGTTATAAAAAATCATTAAAATCAAATAAATCTTGATTTAAATAAATAATATATATATATACCTGTGGCCAAATATTGACCATTTCCCATTCACTGGAAATTCTTTTTCAATAACACTAGGGAGCTGAAAATTAATAAATTATAAAAATTATGATAATAAAGAAAATAAATAAATTATCCATCTTTTTTCATCAAAATGTAAAATAAAATAATTATTATAACTATAACATTTAATTACCAATTGGTTATACATGATTATTTAAAAAAAAAAAAAAAAAAAAAAACCTATTTAGAGGAAAACTAATGTGAGGTCCAGTGGTGTTGCTATTAATTTGAAAAAGTAATTTACACTGTTGAAATGAGGATGTGAAAGGTTATTTTTTCTAGAGTAACATGGGTAAAAAGTACCCTTACAATCTTAAGCTACTCAATATTATTTTATTTTAGATTTATAATGTTGTTATGTGTAATTTATAAATTCATGTTTAATAAATATAAAGATATGCAATTTTTTTTTTTTTTTTTTTTTTAATCAGCAACACAATATTTTAAATTCACGAAGAGGACTTATTAATTACAATGGGGAAAACCAAAATGATAGTGAAATCCTATTGTTGACCTATGCAAAAAATACTGCTTCTAACTTACTTAAATTAGTTCCCCATCATACTATAGGAACTTAGGTAATCGTGAAAATTTTCGACCTCAGTTTTTTCACTTTTTTACACGTTTTCATGCGTGAGGAATCCGAAAATGACAAAATTTGTATGGTGTCCATCTGTAGGGTGTCTGTTAGTTTGTTAGTCCGTCTGTGTCAGGGTTTAAATTGCCATTAGTTTTTTTAGCATTTTGTTAAAATGTATCATATTTTGCTAAAACATGTTGGTCAGAATTTCGCTAAAAAGCTAAAACAGGATAACTGTATAAAATATCTCTATATAATAACTCTTTTTTTTTTTTTTTTGTAATATTTGCAGGCAAAAACTACGAAAGGACTGAAATTTTTGGGAATGATTATTTATATGGTAATTTGGATTTATTTTTAATTTTTAATGATTGAATTTAAATGCAAAAATACTTAAAAGTATTTCAGAATTTGATTCATAGAAGCATTTTTAGCACTAGTATTTGACGATTATCTACCACTACACTTTAGTTAATTTTTCAATTGCTTTTTCATTTTACACATATGATATGAGTACCTCTTTTTCTATTGTTAAAATCAAAACATAGTTTCCCCGATTCATATTTTTAAAGTCGCAAATATGGATGCTTGGTTAAAATCATCAATGAACAAAAGAATAGAAAATAAAACTGAGGATAACAAAGCTAAGTAAAAGAAATCAATGGTATCCAAAGAATTAACTTTCGAAAAAGCTAAAATGCTAAAGTAATTTTTTTGCCAGGTTAAACCCTGGTCTGTGTACACAATATCTCACGAACAAATGATCGCAGAGAGATCGGATAGGTTTTAAAGTATTAGTTATGACACTGGCAAGAATCCTATTCAATCACAACATTCTAATTAAAAAAACTTCAGAAGTTATTCAAAATTTACGATTTTCTTAATATGGGAGCATAGAGCAAAATTTCACTTAAATTTGCATGAAAAGAAATATTTTTATTGTAAAGATGTAAGAACAGCTTTTAAATATCAGTTTTGATGCCAGGACAAGCATCATTAACTATAAACATGCAACTTTGAAAATTTCGCAAGGCAGAAAAATTCGTGTTCACTGTTAACCTTTTATCGGCCCACTGTATCATATCACAGAAATTGGGTTTACTCGGAAATGGATATAGCGATTACTCTCATCTTCAGACAAAATTACATTCACTGTTAACCTTTTATTAGCCAATGGCAACATATGGCAGAAATTGGGTTTATTCGAAAATGGTTATAGGGATTTTGATGAGAGGTTGGAGTTAGGTGCTTTTGGAGATGCTTAAACGATTGGAATTGCCCTCATCGTCAAAAAAATTCATGTTCGCAGTTAAACCTTTAAAGGCCAATTGCAACGTATGGCATAGCAGAAATTGGATTTACACGGAAATGGAGAAAGGGATTTTGATGAAAGTTTGGAGTTAGGGATTTTTGATGAGGGAAAACGATTGGATCTCATCTTCAGACAAATTCACGTTCACAGTTAACCCTTTATCAGCCAATTGCAACCCAACATAGCAGAAATTAGGTTTAATCGGAAATGGATATGTTATTTTGATGAAAGTTTGGGATTAAATGTTTTCGGGAAGGTGTTAAAACGATTGGACTTACCCTCATTTTCAGAAAAATTCGCATTCTGAGTTAATCCTTTATCGACCAATTGCAACATATGGCAGCAGAAATTGAGTTTGCTTGAAAAACGATATAGGGATTTTGATGAAAGTTTAGGGGTACATAAATGATTGGAAATATTTTCATCTTCAGAAAATTTTGTGTTCGCTTTTGAACCTTTAAAGGCCAATTGTGATGTATTGCAGAAATACGGTTTACACAAAATTGGACATAGCGATTTTGATGAAAGTTTGGAGTTAGAGATTTTTTGGAATTAAGTGTGGAAACATATACGTGATGGGGAACTGTGCAGAGTCCACCTATGTCAACTACTTTTTAAAGGTCTTTTAAATGAATAATAATTTAAAAAGTGCTATTTAAGGACCAAACCATTTCAAATAATCTTCTCTTATGAAACTCATAAATTAAAAGTCTGTCCTAAAACAAAATTTAGTTTTGGATGAGAGGCCTATCCCCCAACCCCTTTCTTGACATTACACTGCCTTCCACAACTTGAATTATTTTTTATCCTGAGTAATAAGTTTTTATCATCAGATACTTTTCCCATAAAATCATTTTATATCTTCTGCACAGAATATCTTCTGCTTATTATTATTATTATTATTATTTTAAACCATGGATAACAATTTATATTCCTTTGTGGCATTTCTGAACATCATATATTCTTGTCACATATGATGTAACAATATTGATTTTACCAGAGATTCAACATTTAAAAAAAATTATGAATATTTATATTTTTAAATAAAAAGACAATAAAAAAAAACAAAAAAAAAACAGGGGAGGTAAATTACCCATTAAAATAATAATAATAATAATAATAACAAATTCTGTCTTAACCCTCTCAGCGTGTCGCCTCAAATGACATTTCTACTTAAAAAGTAATTTTATTGTCTACAAAAATAATCTTGTTGACCTACTCTAGCTTCATCATTTTAAGTTACAATTTTACACCTTGCACGAGTTGGAGAGAGATTTCTTGCTTTACAAGAAAAAGCCTCAAACCCTTTGAAAGGTGTCTATTTGAGTTACAAAAATCCGGTTCAAATGCTTAGAGGGTTAAACAGAATTTAATTTTAGACAAAAATTAATTGTGTTTCTTTATGTAATCAGTTTTATAAAATATTTATTTTGACTTGATGCCAAAAGAAAAGACATTTTCATTTGGTCTATTTCGTCTGAAAGAAATAAGCCTCTGTTGTAATAAGAAGTTTGTATGTATATGCATTGAGTGTTGGTATCTTTTTTGAATATGAAATTAACAAAGAACAGTTTTTGTAATTTTCTAGATTCTTCAAAACTAATGGAATTTTTAAACTGCTTAACATTATTAAAAATAAAATAAAATAAAAACTACAGCATTTAGAAAAGTTTTGTACCTACAAGCTGAATAGAAAATTTTATTGAAATATTTCTCCGACAGATCAATACCGGATTCCATAACTTATTCTTAAAAAGAGCAACAAACTCATTAATTTTATTCTGAATTTCATATTTTATTTTAACATGACAATAGAGAATTTTGTGAAAAATTAAACAGGAAAAATGTGTTACAATTTTACTGTTGTTTCAGCCAATTCATAAATTATTAATTTGCAATTCATCAAGCATCCATAATTGTCAATATGTTGCCATACCATTTCTGAAAATTTATATCTATGTTGAAAGAGGTTAAAATTTTATAGGTATTCAAATTATTGCTGTATAGCAGCTTTAGAAGTTTCTGATAGGTCATTAGGTTAGAAAAGACTTTATATATTTTTTAAAGCTTATGCAGTGTTAAGCCTTGAAGTCAATTGTTTATTTTTCAAATCAAAACTTGAAAGATTTTGTTTCCTAAAGGTTGCAGAAACAGTTCTGTCTGAAATTTACTTATTTATTTGTTTTTAATCTGCTTTAAATTTCTTGTATTCTTTTAAAACTAGCTGATCTATGCCCACATAGCAGAATATTCCCAAATGAACATATTTATAAATTTATTGCTCCTATTTAGCTCTCATAGCAGTTCATCATTTTACATTGGGTTCATATATTTTAAAAATAATGGTATTAACTTTTACATCATAATGGGTTAAGTCCAAGAGACCAGTAGCAGAAACAGCGCAGCATGACAGCGAACGCTGCAGATTTTTTAAAGCTCTACAGATTAATTTAACGTCTCAAAAATAAATGTCAAGCTAAAAAATACAAATATAATTTATATTATATAACTGAATTACTATATACTTGTTGTATATTTTTACTTAATTTTATTCACAGATGCAAATTTTATGTGTTGTTAATACATTTTATAGTACCAGACTTTCTCCAGCATTTCCGGATCACAGATAATTTTTGTTTTGCTACAGACAGATACAGAAAATTCTGCTACGGGGTTCAACAGGATCCAAGAAATTAAATATGTCACTGCAATACTTCATTTTAACTATATTACAATATGCAATCAGTTGCCTATGTTTTAAAGCAGCTGTTTGTTTAATGGAACTGTAACCACAAAAAAATCAAAGAAAGTAGTGTAGAAAAAATTCGAAATACATGTAAAAGAATTTAATAAAATAAACAAAAGACTTATTCCTTCAGTTGAAAACTGAACAATGAAAAAAAAAAAAAAGTACATTACAAATAAAATGGAATTATTGTACAAGCACTGAGGTGCTAATGGAATTCAATATAGTGGTATAGGTTTTAAGGATGATTGATTATTTGAGGGTCCTAGGCTTGGGTATAATGTCTCTGTGTGAGTCTTTCTAAGGGATCCCAGTTGTAATAATATGAGTTTCTGAGAAAACCAAGTTTGGCTGTTTGGTTGGGTTTAATATCGCACTAGTACTATGCAATGTGGAATTAGTGATGGTCTGGGACACACCCCTAAGGATGGTCCAGAGACATGCTATCACAATTTTCATCCACCACAAAGGGGATGGCTCCTCTGCTTCGATGACCCTAGAGGTGAGAAAACCAAGGGAAACTCTGGACAGCTAGGCCAACGAGTGTGATCTGTGTACAAACTAATGGAATTAAGAGTGATTTAATGTGTAAAATACGCAAAAATTTTCTTGTTTCAAACAAACATTTGTTTGGTTTTACAAGTTAAAAAATATTCACTGTAAGCACCATAAAACTAAGGCTATTATTATAAAGATATTAGTCAATCTGTATAGTAATGAAGTTTTAATACAATGAAATACTTTATTACTTTTATCTATTGTAAAACAAACAATTATCTTTTCTCCTTTAATAAGAACCTGAGAACATTATAAAAACATTATATTCTGAAAGGTAAAATTTTCATTTATTACATATGTTTATGCAAAGCAATAGTTTCTTTATTACATAATAATCTCTAAGAGTTAGGGGGCGTCCATAAATTACATGAGGTGTTCAAGGGGGAGGAGGGGGTCGAGCCAAATCTCATGTGGGGGAAGGGGAGGGGGGGTCTCGGCAACTATCACGTAATTTTCCCCCTGCAAATAACAGTGTAAAATTGCGAGAAAATAGAGTTAAATTCAAGTAAAACATGTATCTTAACTTAGATATGGCAAAATCTGACACGATAATATTTATCGTGGCTATATGAATGCCGCAAAGCAGCACAGTAGACTTTCAATTGTTTAGGCGCCACCGGGTCAGTCACACACACGCGACTCAACGAACCTTGCAGCATACGAATCGAGTAACAGCGACACACAGACAGGTTCCAGTTCCAATCTGCTTTGTTTACACCCGTAAATATTTCGTTACACAATGACTCAGATAAAGTTTTCACTTATTTAATAGGAGCAGATGATTTTACTGAAAATCACATGTATATGTTGTTTCCAATAGTCATTCTTGAGACTGTGTACGAGTCCCCATGGACTGAATTAGAATAAATATTCTTTTATTAATTTTAGTAGTTTAAGTATTTTAAGTATTTTATTGTTCATTTTTATTACTGTGATTCTAGACTACAATCTATGCAATCTTAAAAACTAGTCTTAACTAGTCTTCAATAAAAATAATAAAGCAAATTGTGTTTTTTTTTTAAATAAATCCAACACATTTACAGTAAGAGTACGAATTTTGAAAAATCTCACATGAGATTAGGGGAGGGGGTCGAGCCAAATCTCATGAAATCTCACCAGGGTCTTGGGAAGGGGGGGGGGGGTAAAAAAATCGCCAATACCGCCTCACGTAATTAATGGACGCCCCCTTAGAGAAACATATACTACTTATTTAGGATTCAATTTAAAAGAACACTGATTTAAAAATATAATAATTTAGCTTGTATAAATATAATAAGGAAAAGTGTATTATGGGATACCTCTTTGGTAACATAAGAATACATTCTATAATTGTTTTTCCATTTTGGTTCAGTAGCATCAACATAAAAACCAGCCCCAGTTCCAAAATCATAATCTTTGTCTTCACCTTCAATGTTACATCCTCCTTAATATTTACCAAAAAAAAAAAAAAAAAAAAAAAAAAGTGAAGATGTTAAAAGGCATGAAAACAAATACAGAGAAAAAAAAAAAGAGTGAGAGACAGAGATACAAGCATCTAAACTAATACAAAATAAATAAATAAACCCTGCAAACTAAATTCTTTTTTGTTGTTAAAACATTAAAAAAAAAAAAAAAAAAAACATAAATCTATCTACTAAAGTACCTATACTTGTTTTCACATTTTCCAATTTACTTCAGTTAAAAATTAAATTCATTTTTTAGATTTTTTAAAGAATGTCATGCTTTTCTTAATTGATTTAAAAATATAAAATAAAATGCAACTCAAGATAACAGTAATATTTTGTTTTAAAATGCCTAGTCATATAAAAAAAAAAGTTCTTTGAACAACCAGGGTAAGTGCTCCAATCATTGACACTTTTAGAGCAATTTCTGAAGTTTTTAATGTTTTAGTTATCAGAAACTATTTTTGGAAATCTTAAATTAATATATATGTCATGAAAGACTTTCAGAACCACATATATGTTAAAATATATACATTTGATAATTATGATTTTTTTTTTATAAATTTTTATTTTACACCCACTCAATGTTCCAATAATTGACACTGCCAGTTTTTCACTTTACCAGTAATTGGCCCCCTATGTTCCAGTGTTTGACACTGCTAGTTTTTCATTTTACCAGTAATAGGCACCCTATGCTCCAGTGTTTGACATAAAATGTTAAAATTCCTGTATGTAAAACATTTGCTTTTATTTTTTTTACCTATTTATTAATTATTTCGGGGAAGGTGTCAATTACTGGAGCACCTACCCTAGTTGCAATTATGCAAATCTTAAAAAAATTCAATTTGAATTTTTAAGATATAAGAAATGGCAACAGGTAAGGCAAGATATTCTAATAAGCCTTTAGAAAACAACTGAGAAGATAAGTTGTACAAAATGCATATGCACATACTTTGCATTTGACTAAGCCAACATTTTGCCTATGATCACAGCTAAACCCCATGTTATTCTATGAAAAACATTTTTTATGAAAATTACTCATTACCTAATGTACTTTTTTTTAAAATTTGTTTTCATATTTAGAAAATTTCTAACTGTTAAATCAATTCTTGTTTTTCACAAATTAATTTAAAAATTTTTTATTATTTGATTTTAAACTCTAAAATTATGCAAAAGTTTAAGTAAGTACATTTTTTACAGTTATATACGCATATATGGAAAAGAACCTTTTTACAGCAGACAAGCTTTCTATTTTATCAAAAACAGAACCTGTTGGGAACTAATCTCAAAACAAATTATTAAAACTATAAAATTATTTTGAAAAAAAAAAAAAAAAAAAAAAATCAGAATTAAAATACTGAAAATACTTGGAATATGTACAGTCGACTCTGTAAAATCTGCAACAGGTGGGTCCAAGGCTTCTGCGGATTATAGACCATTGCTTTGTATAGATATATTTATTTTCTTATTAGGGAATAAATTTGCAATGTCAATGTAAGAATTAAAATATAAATTATATTATATAAGTAATTTAATTATTCAAAACATATTTTACATATAAATTAATAAACACAATTAATAATAAATAGAATAAGGGAAAATACAGACCCAACAGCATTTATATTAAAATAAATACAGTTAAAATAAATTGTAAAAATCAGTAATTAAATATGAAAACTGAAATTTATAAGAAACTATAGTATAAAAGACAATTCTGATTGAATATACATCAAGCTTGCTAGTAAAGAATTTGTAAACTTCAAAAGATTTTTTTTTTTTTTTTTTTTTTTTTTTTGCAATTGTAAAAAAATCTTCTTAAAAAGGGTCACTAATTAATTAATAATGTTAATTTTGAAAAATTTTTGATAAAAGTAGAAAAAAAAAAATTATATACAATTTCAAACAATTTGATTGAATCCCTGCCAAAAATTCTTCAATTATATATATATATATATATATATATATATATATATATTTATGTTGAAAAAAATAATTGAAATTTGCTTAATATTACACAATTCTTATTGCTTAGATTTGGAAAAGAGCGAAGGTTTATAGAGAATTGCTAACTACAGAATCGCAGATTTCACAGAGTCGACTGTATTACAATAAGAATAATAAGGATTACTGAAAATTAATGTATTTGCAATCTTAGGTTACAAAGCTCTTATCTAAGTATACTAATCCCTAAACTTGGTAATGTCTTAGTGATGTTTTCTGGTTGAATTATTTTTCTTACTTTCTTCATGAAAACAAATGTTACTTTTCTGATAGTTAAATGAGTCAAGACCAGTGTTAGAAATAAGAATTTTGAAACTAGGCATCAAAATGACTCCTGGATTAAATTTTTTGGGTGCCAAAATGAAAAATTTAGGTGCCATCCATAATTAAATATGTATATATATGTAAAATAATAATAAACCATCAGCTTGTAAATAATATATGCATATGCAAGATTATATAAAAAATATTTATGTAAAGAATGTAATTACTTAATTAAAATAAAGATTAATGCTACGTTTTTTTAAATAGTGTAAATTTATGAATATAATTACATTGACAATATTAATGTACATATTTAAAATCAGAAATTCATTCTTTGCCCAGAAGATACTCGAAATCAGCATAAAATATTAAACACGTGCACGTGTTTACAGCAAATTAAACTGAGTGGAGTTGAGAAGTAAGAATTTAAAATTCTCAAGATAAGAAAACACTACTACTCGTTCCAAACCACATGTTGAGGGGTTGCCCTCCACATCGACAAGTAATCTAAGCATGGTGAGCTTGATTCTCTAACAATCAATCACAGTTTGCCATTGAAAACTGTTGTAAGCTTGCCAAAACTAAATGCAAAACTGGTGAACAAACGATAAATAGACAATAAGACTTCTTCACACACCATAAATTTTAAGCCAGCACAACCGGTTTCGAAAGGACGTAGCCTTCCTTCATCAGGTGCAAAAAACACATGCTACTGCCTTGGAGGCAAAAGCATCCGTCTTGCTTTTGCCTCCAAGGCAGTAGCATGTGTTTTTTGCACCTGATGAAGGAAGATTACGTCCTTTCGAAACCGGTTGTGCTGGCTTAAAATTCATGGTGTGTGAAGAAGTCTTATTGTCTATTTATTGTTGTAAGCTTGATTTCAACAGCCAATCATCTATGACTCTAATGGCAGGATTGAGGAATACAATGAAATAGACTTGTTTACAGTCTGATGAGATTGAGAAAATTATTAGATATGACGAGGAAAAAATCCTGGCGTCAAATATGGCACCTATGATCGGAATTCTAGGCGTCAAAATGAAAAAACTGGTCACAAAATACAACTAACGACCGCTTATTTCTAACACTGGTCAAGACTGATATGATTAATTATAATACATACTTGGACTGGTATCGGGACCTACAACTATAATACCATGATTTGCTGCATGTCGCTGAAAACCAGATTTTTCAATGAAATTTTTCTCTGTGCATGTTAATCCTGAAATGAAACAAATAACTAAAAGTAAACAACAACATAAAAAAAAATCTAAACTCTATATAAATGCATAAATGTAAATTCACCTGAGAGCCACATTAAAACTGGGCATTTCTGAACTGTTGCTTGAGGTGGTATGAAAACTGAAAAAATCATTTGACATTTCAATTCTTCACTGAAGTGGGTATAAATCTTTTGAAAGCCGTCATAGCATTTTGCAGAAAAAGTTTCTTTTGAATTGGCCATGGTGTAGGAAACAAATTAAATCTAATGAAGATAAGAGGTGGAATAAAAATCTATTCAATCATATTTCAAATGAATAAATAGTATAAAAAAATTTTTTTTATTCATAAAGCATTACCTAGAAAATTTAGAATTGGCTTAGTGATTGAAATGGAGGAGGATCTAATTTGGTGAAGCGGGAGCAGGGATCTGTCCAGAGACAAACCTGGGTCCGTTAAAGGACCCTTCACAAAATTTTATTTCTTAAAAAAGGACCCTTTACAAAATTATTTATCCTAAAAAAGGACCCTTCACAAATTTCTCTTCTTAAAAACAGACCTTTGATAAATTTGTTTCATTTCCAAAACTTCCATGGAATGAACAGGCTTTCTGAATAATCAGACGTGTTTTGCTGTATTTCCCCCAAAAATACAGCAAATAATATATTCAATTATTTTATATAACTGAATGTATTTAGCAAATTATATTCAGTTTCTAATTTATAAAGGACTTCTATGCATATATGGAAGTTTAGTTCTATATAAGTGAACTGCCATTGTCGAAAATGAAACTTTAATTATATTTTGCAAAATTACATTTTTCACAATTTTACAAAAAGAGGACCCTAACCGAAAAGTTTGGAAAAACTTTATTTTCACACTAAATGTAGATTCACAAAATTATGTATAGAATTTTTCACAATTTTACAAAAATAGGGCCCTGTCTGAAAAGTCTGGACAGACCCCTGGGGAGTAATTATCAAAGCTAATGACTGTTTACATCAACTTTGTCTTATTTCATTAATTTATGTTTTATGTTCTTATGCAAATTTGATGGTTGCAAAAGTTTTAAATACTAGGAAAATTTGAAATAAGAAAAAAAGAAAATCCTTAAATATTAGAGCTGTACCAAGTACTCAGTATATTCTCGACATTTTGCCAAATTTTGACTATGTTATCAGCCAATAATGAGTAGCTATAAAATTTTATTATTTTTATGCCTTATTGAAGAAAAATGTAATAATAACAGATGTTTATTAACAGCTAAACTTAAAGTTTATGAAAATATAAATACAGAGCCATTATAATTAAATGTAACTTATTAAACAGCTTTCTGCACTTAAAACGGGTGAGTCAATTATCACTGAATTTGGTATAGAGATGATTCATGAGCTATGCATTTGTCCATTTTAACTATAGGAAGCTGTTTATAGCTCTAAAATTTAATTATATTACCATCCTGTATAATGCAATACATGCAATAATTCATAAAAACTTCATTCAGTACTAAATTCTTCAGTAACTAAATTCTTCAGTAACTAATTCTTCAGTATACTTCAGTAACAAAATTCATAAAGTACACAAAATTGTATTCTATAAAAGTGACAAAATTATTTTAGAAAAAAAAATCCTTCATGTAAAATTAACATAAACAAAATTCTAGTTATATACATTTGTAGAAATGAAAGAAGCCATTTTTATAAAAAGTAAGTTTAAGCAAAACAAGTAAAAACATTAACATTAAACAAGTAACATTTTTTTTTTTTAAGGAAGAAAGAAAGAAAGAAAAAATACAGTTGACTACAAAAGTTCAAAACACTTCATGAAAATATGCTGTTTGTCATTTATAATCACATTTTGTGTTTAAAATGCTTTATTTCAGGATCGGAGAAATTTTTCGTATATGCATCAATTATTTTTTCTTACAAATACTTTGCTAAAGTGCTACTCGGGTCAGCACTATTAATTGAAACACATAATGCTTATTTAACATTTTGTGCTCAAAATATTTTCTACATAATAAATATAATAATAATCGTAATTATATAAAAATCTACTTACAAAACAACTGAATTTATTCTAATCTTCCCCAAAAAAATTAATTATTTCTTAACTTAACGTTAATATTTATCATTTAGTATATTTAAGTATTTTAATTAAGAAAATGTTCCTCTCGTTTTTCTGCACCTCAGCATCCCCACCCCCAAAATAATAATAATAATAACCTGTTTAACGAAAAATATGTATTATATAATATATATATACTATACATACATATTTTGGATGGAAATCCAAAGGAGATACTTGCAATAGGAGATATATTGTGATAAGTGATATGATATGGCAGAAGAAAGACAAAGAAGATATCTCCTGAGATAAAAGAGAAAGAGAATGCGCGAGATCAGATGTCGACTGCGGACAGTAAGCAAAGGAAAATGATAATAAATAAATGTATAAATAATAATGATTACATGATCTCGGCGACCTATTTATATTTATTTTTTTATCGTTGGTTGGTTTATTAGTTGATTTTTACGATACTCATGCTACATTATTTATGGACGGTTCGACGGTCTAGGAATTTTATTTTTTTATTAATCTATAAACAAAAGTAAATAGTTAAAAATTCTTCTTTGAATGAATCTTTTGTTTAGTTTTTGTTTTGTTTCTTTTTTCAAAAATATGACGTGTAAATGCAACAAAAGAAAACTAACATCTCTGTTACGGTTTATAATTACCATGGTTTATAACCGTGTGATTCCATTTTATTACTTTAAGGAATTTATCTTCTTCAATTGGCAATGAAACGAAGATGTTACGATGTTGATATGTTGTTCTTTTAAAAATTAATTATATTAACTTTTATAGAAAATTTTGTACGATCATATTAATGGGTTGATTACATTCTTCAATGCTGTAATAATTCTTTAAAAATATAATTTTATTCTTAAATAAGTTTTTTACTGCAAGTAAGTTTCTTCATATGCAGCGTCTACTAATATGCCGCAGCAATGTTTTTGTTTTTATAGATTAATCCCTTTAAATTCTTCTATAAAATGAGTTACATTTTAGTTTTTGTTCCTTTATATTTTGAATTCATTAATAGTTTTAAACTAAATCGTATAAAATTTATGTGAAAAGCTTAGTAATGATTTTGAAGTGATATTGATATTCCCCAGAGATTATTTTGTTTGTATTTTCGCAGTTCTGTTTTCCATTTTATGCTCTTTTAAAAAATACTGCATTCAATTTAAAACAGTATAAGTTAAGTTTAGTTCTACCCTAATATTTGTTTTATTTCATTTTATAATACCGTTTTAGTTTTATTTGGAAAACTGCTCAAGATCTTTAATTGGTACAACTATAGTATTTCCCAACAGCTGAATTTGGCGATTTTTCTTTGGCGCCGATTTGAACGATAACGATGTCGTTCTGAACTGTTTGCGATATAATATGGCAGCCTTCATGCTATTTATTTTGGATTTATGATTTTTTGATTTATAATTTAGCTTATGATTTTATCATTTATGCTACATGATTTATGATTTAGCCATAATCGCCAAATTCAGCTGTGGAGAAATACTGTAGTTGTTCCCTATTCAGATTTTGGTTTTGTTCCAGTATAGGAAATAAGTTAGTGTTTCTTATTAAGAAATTAAGCGTATTATTTTCGTTCTGAACAAAACTGTTGAATTTTGAGAAAACAGGGTGACCTTTGGTCAGGGAATCATAGAAAAAAAAAAGCAGGGAATTTAAGTGAGTCTGGAAGTCATCGAGTAGTCAGTGAATTTTGACAAATTTTGTGGAAATAAACCACATTTGAAAGCTTGTTGTTGTAAAGTGCCAAATTGTTTGCTAAATTTGTGAAGTTTTTGTAAAAAATACATTGTCAGGGTAAAAAGTGAAAAAAAAAGTCAAGAAAGATCTAATGTTAGCCATCCTGGAAAAACGATACTCATAAAAATTCAAAAAGTCAGATTTCTTCATTTATACACATTATGTTACTTGTTTAAAATACATAAAAAAAAAGAAAAGCTGGGTATAAAGAATTAAATAATAAACATTTGGATTATCTTTCAGACATCCAGTGTTCTTAAAATGAATTTATGTAACTAATTAACTATAGATATCTCAGAAGTGTTGAAAAAGGAAAATGAAGAATGCATGGTCTAAAATTGTGGGATAGGAGTTCAAATGCGATACTCATTAGCTTTATGGTAGCGATATTGATATACATGTGCAGTGAATTGAAGTTGCAATGTTGTAAGTGCACAGCTTTAGTATGATGGTCTCTCGTTGGCGAATTTTCAAGTTTAGCACCAAAGTAGCTCTGTTGTTTCTCACCAAGGTGTTTACTTACACAATTGTGATAGCCATTTCAATTCATTGCCTAAAATATTTACAAAGAAAATACAGTTGAACCTCATTAACGTGAATCTCAAGGGTAATAAAACATTTGTTCATGCTATCAGTAACTCAGAAACTGATCTTCAGTTTCACGGGGATTGTGGAAAGAGTTCATATTAAAAGTAATTCATATGTTAACGAGGTTCGACTGTATGAATCAGTAAAATTCCTATTGAAACCAAACCAAGCTTAAGTTAAAGAGCACTGTCGAGCATTGGATAGAAAGCAAAATTTATGCAGCAACACCTATTGGTTAAAATATGACCCTGGACTTTTAGCTGTTTCTCTGAAAACCAATGAAGCAAGCAGTAGCAATAAATACTGGCATAGTGATAAACTGACTCATTTGTGGGAAGTACTGAGATAAAAATTTGACAAGGTTCTTTTTTTATTTATTTATTTATTTTTAATTAAAAAAAAAAAAAAAAAAAAAAAAAGAAAGAAAGAAAATTGTTTATATTTTAGAAAGTGTTTTTTTTTTTTTTTTCTAAGGAATTATGCCAATTAATATAATATTTACCAGGAATTTATTTATTTATAAATAAGGAAAATTGTGTTTTAAGTTACGAATATAATTTCTCATTAGTATTATTATGCATAGAAAACTGAGGAAAGCATAGAGATGTAAAATTTCTGGAAATTTTGAAGCAGTGGAAAAAAAAGCAGTTTTTTTTCTGGAAAAATTGAATTTTTACAGATAAAATTAGGGTTTCGTAATAGTTATAGTATCTTAGAAAATATAGTGTTAAACATTTAAAAATACATGCAATCCATATTATTTTTTCTTAACAAAAATATACAAAAAACTTTTACTATTAAAAAATGAGCCTTTCTGTTTCATAACTTCCAGTACTTTTCCTTGTACTAAACACCAAAAACTAGTCAAATCATCATACAACCATTAATTTTGCATAGGGTGTGAATTCCAATAGAATGTTCATCTCCGAGCAGCATTGATTCAATAAATTTAGAATCAAATTGACAAAAAAAATTTTTTTTTCATCGACCCAAACCCTATTTCTTTATACCTGAAAACCCGAAAACTAAATAAAATTTAATATTTCATCTGAAAATCATGCAAAACTTTTTAAAGTTGTAAAATAAAATAAGTTTTCATTTTTACAGAGTTAGTAAATCATTTAAAAATTTTTTTAAATGGAGTTACTGATACACTAAGTTAATATATATATATACACACACACATATATATATATATATATATATATATTTTGTCTTTCTGCAGTATGTATGTAATAATTTGTGTACACATATATTTAATCATGGGAATATGTAATATATTTATAATTAAATCAAACAAATTTCTGCTTATTATGATAAAATTTTTTGAAAGATTTTCTTAAGTCAACCTGACTCATTAAAAACTAAACCCGAATCACAAGAAAAATAAATCAGTCAACCTAACCTGCAGAAAAAAAATTCAGTCAACGAAAACCGAACATCACATGCAAGAAAAAAAATTTAGTCAATCAGACCCAACCCTGATTGCAGGTTGGGATCAGGTAAAATCAGTTTATCGGACCTGATGCTGGGCTTTAATTCAGATTCTGACTTAAAATGAAGTTAATCACAAAGATAAAATAAAAGTGTAATTTAAAGTTAAGTGAACTTCAGAAATTTAAAGCATTTTATTATTTATTATTTTTTTATAATATAAAAGTTATTAACTCAGATGGGTACTTTTCCGTTCGTGGGGCGCAAACGAAAGATCCCCAGTTATTAACATTAGAACATATTAGAACATTTTTGTTTTCTAAGTAAAATATATTAACATTCTTTCTTCTACCTGAATTTTTGTTTTACAAAAACGATGAAAATATGGGATTTGCCCACAACTGAAGAAGATGCAGTCAATCTATTTTTTTACAAGAGAAAGGTTTATTTGTAAAAAATGCAACATGCGATTTGAATATAAATAGCAATAATAATATAAATTGGCGATTTTTCGTTTGCGGCCCCGCAAATCGAAAAGTACCCTCAGTAGGTTTTTGAACATATAATTTTTGTAAATTGTAAAATAAATTTTTTGACAGAAAATAGTTGCATGTCATGTCGGAAGTATAAAGGAATTAAAAAAGAATAAGTAATTTAAATTGAATGTGATGAAAAAGTCCTGCTTATTCTACTAAACAGCTCAGCTGCAAACAGTGCTCTAAGTCATCAACACATTTTTGTTCAACTTTGAGCATATGCAGCAGCCATTTTGATAAATTTTCTCATATAACAGATGTTCATACAAAGTACTGAAAGCACTGCCTTTGGATATATTTAAGGAGTGTTCAAATACTGGCAACGGCAGGGCGACAACAGCGGACGCTTTTCAAATACCTTTGATGTGGGAATTGAATAGTCGCAAAGCTGGAAGACAGTTTCCTCCTCTAACAAACCTCCTACTGCGATAATTGCATGGAGAATTTGGGTCTCTTGTAAAAGAGCAATGAAAACTAATAACCTTCATTGTAAACATGTGCAAAATTTCAAGGGTCACTTTTGGTTTTTGGACAATGGATAATTTATGACTTTTGATGCTCTGCATCGTTGCTAGTATTTAAACACAGCCTTATGGTGCCAGTTATCTCCTGCAGCTTCATTTTATAGTTTTCCAACAAAATTTTCAGAAAATTTTTGATGTTTTCTGGTTTAGCAACATTTTTGAAACATCCAGAGCATTCAGCATCATTGGTATTCATATGACAGCATTTAAACTCAGCAAACCATCGACAAATAATGGTCTTCGACCTCATAGCAGAAAATGCAAGACACAAGTTGCAGTTTATTTATTATTTTTATTTATTTTATTTATTTATTTATTTTTTTTTTTTGTAGTCTACAGATTATTTCCTAAACAGTATTGTGCAGAGATTCGAGATTCAAAGTCTCCCGATTTTGACAGGAAAGATAGTGATTTTCAATCTTTCCGGCAAACATAAATACTGCATCCGGATGATCTGGCCATTATGCCGGATAATTGGCAATAGCCAGATATTCTGATTATTCGCCAGTACATCCAGCCTAAAATTATTATAAGGTCATACTTTGTTTTTATAGCTCATTGATTTTATTATTAAAATTTTCTGATTATAAAGCTGAGCTGAAACTTTAATCTTGTAAAATACAAAGCATTAATTTATTAAACTATATGTAATTAACTAGCAAATTCTGTTTTAAACAAAAAGAATTTGCAGACAACTATTATTCATGTACTATGTTACTATGTATGTATATGAGCAAGATATACGGTTAAAAAGAGAAAAATGGCAAAATAACTCTTTTTGCTATGTTAATAGCGAGAAAGTTTTCGTTCAAGGGAAAAAAAAAGATATTAAATAAAGCTTTTTAATCACAAACATATTCAGTTTTAGACATTTTTCATAGTTAATCTGTTTATTTTGCAAAACATTTTAAAAAAATCCTTTATTATTAATAATGTAGCGAAGAATAAATTACTTCAATGCATTTTCTTTCTTTTATACTTTAAAAATAATGTTTGATAAGTAACTGTTAAATAAAACTACAAAAAGAAAAAAAAAAAAAAAAATCCAAAACTGAAAAAATATTTTATATATATATTTTAACAGATGCACTAAAGTGCATTAAAACAATATATAAAAATTTCTGACATAAATATTAACAAAGTTTCAAAATAATTAGAGTAGTTTAAGACTTTAATTTCAATAATTAACATTTAAAATAATTATCTCAAGGCTGATTATAATTTTTTTCAATCATTTTAATTTATGATTTTTTATGTTATTATACACATGCTTAACATGTAACAAAAATATTTATTCAATGCTAACATTTTTGCTGTTTTAAATAATTGTGTCAGGAGGATGTACTGAATAAGCACTTTTGGCTGAATATGAAGTATTTGGCTCAATATCGAATATTCGGCCAGCTGATTACTCTTACTTTCAGGTGTCAATGCCCCCCCCCCCCCCCTCCCTCCTCCCACCCACTCTTTTTTTTTTTTTTTTTACTTTTTAAATAGTACCAATTTAGCTTTTGTTAGGTATTATTAATTTTTATGATTAATGTAATTAATAACTAATTTACTTTAATCGTAACAGTTAATAATATTACTATAAATTATCCCTAAAAAAAAGGGTTAAATTGAACACGTGTCATATTTAAAACCGAAAGGCTTCGGATAAAATTTTTAACATCTTTTAAATAAAATTCAATTTTACGTGTTTTTAATGTAATTAATATGTTAAAAGCTATATAAAACATTTGCTTTCATTTAAGTGAATCTATTAATTAAATATAATCTAATTTTTTTTAATAATCTCAATTTAATTATGATTAAAAGTAACAGTAATGTAAGTTAATGTTTTTTTTTAAATAATTAATATATATATTCAGTTAGCTGAATATTCCAAACAAAGTTTGGCTCTAAACCGAATATTTATCAATATGGCTAAATACCAAACAATAATATATAACAAATATTCAGTATATCCCTAATAATTGGTTAATTACGGTGTAAAAACAGTAATTCTGCATTTTTGGGTAAAATTCTGTTATGCCTGGTTTCATAAAATGAACTTACTTCTGAAAACAGTCTGTCACTATATATGAACATTCACCGAATAAAATTATTAAAATTCAATATTTGTTTTCCATAATATAAGAAATCAAAGTAATCATAAATTTTTAATTATTTAGATGGAACTAATAACTTAAATATGTTTAATCTGAGAGAGTGAAAAAAATAAACATACTGTGGCCCCCAGTGGCAGAAACACGATGACATAGTCGCAGACACAGAAAAATGGCTTGTGGACAGTTTTTATCTGCAATGATAAAAAAAAAATTCTGCAACTTTCGGATAACAATTCACTTATAAAAATTTCTGTATCAAAACTAAAAGTAATACTTTTATTATTTATAATTATTTATATTGTGTTGTGTCAAACATTGCTATAAAATATTTAATTGAAAGAGATGAATTGAATGAATACAATTGTTTATTTATACTATATTGTTCTGTAGTAAAATTGTATTTGTGTATTGTTGCACGAGATCACCGCTGATATTAAGTCCCCCCCCCCCCCCCCCCCATCAGCTTTCAGGCTTTTTGAGTGTAAGCCATTTTCACCCCTGATTACATGCAAATTTTGCAGACAGATTATGAAATTTTAAAAGCCTGTCGCAAACAGCTACAAAACTTTTTGCCACTGGGGTGTGGTCGGGTATCTGGATAAATATTAGGCCGGATGTCTGATATTTGGCCAAATTGACATCTGTTGCATCTGTAGTTCATACATTTAAAAAGTAAACAATATGCAATTAAAATGTACAGATGGCAATGACAAATAAACTGTAATTATTGATAAATGAATATTTATTTTTCTTAATGTCCCTCCATGTGGTTACACAGGAACCGGAAAATTTTAGATTAATTTCAGTGTTTAGAATCTCTTATTTACAAACACTTTACAAGAGTCAGTGGGAACAAAATCATGGACAAAAATATTTTTTTATGTGAATATCTAGCTTTATGTAATTAAAATTTTATAACTACAATGCTTTGATCATATTTAACAGGTTAATAACATTTGATAAGTGGAAACTTGTGATAAAAATACACTTACTGAATCTAATGAACTTTTTTTTTTTTTGGTAACTTAATGTGAAATTATTCTGCAGATTATTTTCTAATGCCTAAATAACTGTCGCAGATTAACAGAAAAAATTCTGCTATTGGGGTCATCGATGGAGCATAATTCATTGTAATATTTTTTAAGTCATTTCCGAATTTCAGTTTAGTGAAATTCTCAATTTCAATTTAGTGAAATGTTCATTGTGATAACTTAAGTAATGTCTAGGAGATTATTCTTGAAAAGAATATTACCAAGAATTTAGTAGGAAAAGTTGCAGTTGTTAATTTTTGAGAAGGGGTCATTAAATTTATTTTAAATTTTAATCTACTATGCTTATTTTGAGAAAACACATCCCTGTTTATTTCATTCTTTAACTTATAAAAAGATAACATAAAAAGTAGTGCCAATACTTTCTTTTGAAGGGTTGCCAAGGAGTGTAATTAAAAAAACAACCACTACTTTATTTTTACTTGAATATATATAGGCTATATGCATTTGTTCTTTCAGTAATTGTCAAAAAAACTCCAGAAAGCTGCATGTTAGGAAGAAAATCCTCTAAAGTAATCTGGACGCTTTAAATGTTGGGGCAACCGGTGCTAAAATACTTTTAAAGGAAAAATCATTGCTAAATGTGTAAAAGGCTGTCAGGTAGTAGGTGCTGCACTCTGCCAAATTAGAAGTCAGCACTATAGTATTTATTATTATTTTATGCTCGAAAGGTCTATATGTACTGCATTTCTTTATTTTATTAAATTTGTATTTTATTTACATTGGGCATTTATTTTAATTTCTTATATTTTCAGATTTTTAAAATGTCTAATAAACGTCCAGCACCTCAAGATAGCTCTCAGGGCTCCTCTAAACGAGTTCATTTTGAGCCCTGTAGGATAGGTCCTGTATCAACACAGGTAAGTTCATTTTCTTATTTTTTACTTCCATTACCTTACTACCATAGATAATGGAAGTATTGTATTTGGTCCAAAAATTCAATACTGAGTTTTCACCTGATTTACATGTTTTGAGGCCTGGAGTCCAAAAAAAGTAGTTTTTGACAATTGGTCAGTGTGTGTGTATGTATGGAATCTTCTGGCTATCATATCTCTGAAACTAATAGAGATTGAACTACGAAACTTCAGAATTGATACAGGTCTGGTGTACAGATGAAGTTTCAAATTTTGGTGAAAATTGGAAGTGGGTCATCGGAAACTGGAAGTAGTACCGGAAGTCTCAGAAACAGCTCTAACAATTTTCTTCAAATTTGCTACATAAACACTCTATTAGATAAGATGTTATTTCGAATGATATAGTTGGTTAGTTCAGGAAAATTGATAGGCGTCCTGTATAAATAGCTCAATTTCATGTCTTGCAAGTGCGTTCCATTAAAAACGGCTGTACGGATTTTTTCAAACTCACAATAATAACTTCTTTTTAAATATCTTTTTGTATGTAATTATTGTTTTCCCTGTCAATAATTGAGTATGTCAAGTTTTGGTAAAAGTTGGTATCTCAAACACGGCTCTAACAATTTTCTTGAAAATTGTTACGTAAATCCATTTTAGATACCCTTTCTCATATATTATGTGGTTATTACAGGAAAATTAACACTCATTCTGATTAGATAGTTCAGTTTTAGATATCATAAACTAGTGTTTAAAAAAATAACTATCATCTTTTTTTCTTATTTTTTAACTCGCTGTGTAAACTCTGTTTTATGTGTCTTTACATATGTATCAAGTTTCTTTTACTGGAAAATTCCAAAAATGCATATAATATCTCCAAAAAATGCATCTAATATGTGTGTAATAGTGGGTAATGGAAGTTGTGTGCTTGTTTCACACCAGATTATTTTCTGATTCCTGTGTTGTAATTGAAACTTTTTGCTTTTGAACTTTTATAGGCTCTGGTTTTGAAAAAGTTTTTTTTTTTTTTTTTTTTTTAAGTATTGAGTTTTAAATTATTGTTCTTAAATTTATGTCTTTAAAATTTAAAACAATTGTAGAATAAGATGAAATTTTAACTCCAAAATTTTTTGTATTAATCTAAATTGAATGTTATAAAGTACATATTAATATCAGATTCAGTTTGATTCATTAAAAAGTTTAATACCTCTTCTTTCTCTCAATTGTTATATTTCTTAAAAATCACCAAATTATTATTGTATTTTCCCCTCATATTTCCAGATGGTACACTTTCCATGAAAAAACTTTCCCAAAGCACATCGGAAATGGCAACAAATACTTTTTGATGCCATTTTCTGACTATTTTTAAATTTTAGTACACATTTTGACAAGTGTCTGATTTTGAAACACTTGTGATAGTATGTGTATTTTCCTGCATTTTTTACCTTTTTACTTTCCGAACACTATAGTGAGGAAAGTATTGTAATCATGTCAAAAATCCGAATTCGAGATTTTGATGTTTCTATACGTTTCGAGGTCCCCTGAGTCCGTTTTCACTATTTTTACGATGATGTATGTATGTGTGTGTGTATGTGTGTATGTCTGTGAGTGAACACGCTAGCGTCTAAACGCTTTGTTCGAATAAGCTGAAAGTTAGTATGTATATTGTAAGTCACCCTAGTACGAACCCTATAGATTTTGGTGAATCTAGCACTTATAGTTTTTTTACAGGGACACGAAGAAAAATTCTTTATCATTATGGCCTATGGGAGCAAAATTTTAAAAGTGCGATAACATCTAAACGCCTTATTCAATTGAGCAAAACATTTATACACATATTATAGGTCACAAATACTCAATCTGTATAGATTTTGGAGAATCTAGCACTTATAGTTTTTTTACAGGGACACAAAGAAAAATTCTTTATCATTATGCCTATGGGGCCAAATTTTTAAAAGTGTGATGGCGTCTAAACGCCTTATTAATCTGAGCAAAAAATTTTCACACATATTATAGGTTACAGTTGCACCAACTGTATAGATTTTGGTGAATCTAGCACTTACAGTTTTTTTATAGGGACACAAAGAAAAATTCTTTATCATTATGGCCTATGGGACTAAATTTTTAAAAGTTCGATAGCATCTAAACGCATTATTCAATTGAGCTGAAAATTTACATGAGTATTATAAATCACTGTTGCACTAACTATAAGCATTTTGGTGAATCTAGCATTTATAGGTTTTTACAGGGACACAACGAAAAATTCTTTATCATTGTGATCTATGGGCTCAAAGTTCAGTTGCGTTAAATAAAACATCGTGTAATATATGGAAAAAAGTACTCAAACACTCTTTTACGGTTTTATCTCTTTTGTTTGTTTAACAACTCCTCTTTCTTTACTTTTCTACAAAACTGTTAATTACTCAATGTTCGGAAAGTCGAGTGGAGTCACTCCAGATTTTTTTTTTTTTTTTTAAGGAAAAAGAAAGAAAAAAAAAAGAGTTTCGAATCTGAACTTTGATGCTTTTTTCTTGACTTTTTTTAGTACATATTTGACTGGTGACAGTTGATTTTGTTGATATTTCTTTATACTTCAGATTGTGCATTTCTTTTTCTACAATTAATTGTTCAATTGTAGAAAAAACTAATGATTTATAGTTTAATGATTTATACTATAAACAAATTCGTGGCACGCCTATGGGCTCACCTGCTAGTGTTTGCATAGCAGAAATAGTTATGCAGTTTTTGGAAAATAAAATAAATGATAGTTTAAATGATAAAATTCCTTTTTGGCGAAGATACGTAGATGACATTTTTTTATTAATTGAAGAAAAACATATAAATGAAGTCGTTACTTTTTCTAATTCATTATGCCCAGAAATTCAGTTTACTTTGGAAATAGAACAGAATAACAGTTTGCCTTTTCTTGATGTTCTCGTTAAACGCATTTCGAATTCACCTAGCATTTTTCAAACTTCTGTTTATCGTAAGGCCACATTTACAGGTCAATATCTAAATTTTCATTCCGCTAATCCTAATTCGCATAAAATCGCAGTCTTCCGAACTTTGGTCAATAGAGCTCTTCGGTTATGTAGTAACGAAACACTTTTTAAGTTGGAAATTAAAAAAATTTTCCAGGATTTAATAAATAACGATTACCCTCTTAATTGGTTAAAACGAATTTATCGTGAAAACATTATCAGCTTCCCCCCTCCTTCGTTTCCTCCTGCAAATTCCCCCTCTACTCCAATGAAAATGAAAAATTCACTTATTAATAAAAACAGTTATATTTCGATGCCATATTTTGGTTTTCCTTCAGAATTTATTTCTAAATTACTTAAACAACATAACATTTATACTGCTTTCCGGCCAATTAAACAATTAAAAAACGTCCTTTTCAACTTTAAACCCATAACCTCTTCTCTGGATTTAACTGGTGTAATATATTTAATTCCTTGTAAAAATTGCAAATCTGTTTATATCAGGGTTGGCAGGTTTTTGACACGTGACAGTTTTTGACGGTTTAAACCATGGTTAAAACCGTCATGTCAAAAACCACCTTGTCAAAAATGTCAAAAACTGTCAAAAACCTATATTTATAATTTAATTGTCGTATGAAAAATTAGCTTAATAAAATATAGTTCATAAGGATTTTTTGAAAAGTAAATAGAATGATGTTCTTTGAAAAACACATTGTTACAACATTTTGATTAATATAAAAAGCAAAACTTTAGGCTTTTAAAATTTTACTATGAATTATTTCTATGTTCATTCAAAATATGCTGTGATACTTTTATATATTATTTTGAAATTTATTTATAACTGTGCTTGATATAGCACATGTTAAACTTAGTTATGCGATACTTTAAAAATATAGTTGTTTTCAATAAGATATTATTTATCAGTATGTTTTAAAAGGTAAACATAATACATATTAATGTTTTTGGAGAAACATTATTATAACATTTTGATTAATATAAAAACAAAACTTTAGGCTTCTAAAAATTTATGATTTATACGTCATTGATAGATCATTTTGATTGACAAATCATTTTATTTGCAATACAACATTGTATAATTCAATTTTTTTTAGTATTGTGCTTTTTGTATTATGTATTTAACCAGTAAAATAAAAATGCATAGCTTAATATTTTGTATTTAAATATTTTATAGAAAAATATAATTTTTTTTTTTTTTTTTTTTTTTTTTTTTTTAATGACTGCTGATATTGCAAGTTTTTAAGAAAAAGTAATAATTTTGAATGTTAAAAATGCTTGAATTGTGTCTGAAATTCATATAATTACCGTGAAACACGAGAAATATGAATGCTTTCTGGACATGTATAAATTGTAATAAATGTAATATTTACCCGTACAGATTTTTAAAATAATTATTAGTCTAAGCGGTAGGGCCCACCAGCAGCCAAGTGGTACTACGCTCAAAGCTGGTAAACGTGAGGTGTAGGGTTTGATCCCAGGGTGCACTCGTTGGCCTAGCCATTCAGAGTTTTTCATGTTTTTCTCCGAAACTTGTATAAATACGGACTAGGACCCTGTAGACAGACCCACACGGAGGGCAATACCCCTTAGGCCTAAGACACTAGAGTATTCAATCAGCCTTACTCCTAAAACACCGAACACCAATAGTCCAAGCTATAAACAGGTACAAAAATATATACAATCAATAATAATAATAAACAGATAAAAATTCATTAATAAATGATAAGTATAATAAATGTAGATTATAAATATAATTATTTTCAAATTCATATTAATTTACTACCCACATATATTATGTTTACTTAAAGAAAAAAAAAAAAAAAAAAATCCAGTATTCCTGTGTTTTCATGTCTTATGTGAAAATTCATAAGTAACTTCGGAATTTTAGAATTTCATAAATATTAATATAAATAAACGTAAACATACAAAATATAACTGTATGCATACTTTGTATATATTTCTTAGATTATAAACCAGTATATTTACCTAATTTTTTATAAATTATCTACAAATTGTTTTCAGATTTCTTAATTTATAAACAGCATAATATTTAGATATTCACTTGTATATGGCAAATATTACTAAATCCTATTTCTAACCAGATTTTAGCTCATTTATAGATGTTGAATTTTGACAATACAGGTTTTTGACGGTATAGAGGTTTATGACAGGTTTTTGACGGTTTAAACCGTGTTTAAACCTTTGTCATGTCAAAAACCACTTTTTGACGTCAAAAACCCAACCCTGGTTTATATAGGTGAAACTGGCCGTACAGCAAAAATTAGACTACAAGAACACAGACGATCTTTTAAAAATTGCAACCAAAATTCTAAAATTGTAATCCATTCAATAGAAACCGATCATATTCCTGACTTCGATAATATAAAAATTTTAAATTCTGGTGTTCATAATTATAAATCGCGTATTTTCCTTGAGAGCTGGCACACTGCCAAGCATCTCCACACTATCAATGAAGCATGCGCACTGGCTCCTCAATATTCCGTACTCCTTTAAATTCCTTGAGTGTTCATGTCCTGTTTGCATATTGTGTTGTATTACTGATGAGGAAACCCGGACGGGTTTCGAAACGTCTGATTTTAATTGTTTTTATATGTAATTTTTGTTTTTTAAGTGTATTTTAACTTAAAAATTTTTTTGTCTCATAAATAAAACGTGTTTGCTTTTAATAAAATTCAGGGAATTTTGAATTTTTTTTTTTTTTTTTTTTTTTTTTTTTTTTAAACATTGGAAAATTTTTTCATAATCAAACATTTTTTATTTTAGTGCTTTATAAGGAATCAATTATGGTTTCCCCCCCAACTATAGTAAGTTAATAAAATTAATGTATCCTAAGTATGTTCAATTGACTTGTAAACATGTTAGATTCTAATGCTGCATGATTGTGTGCCATCTATTTTACTTCTAAAAGGGACAGGGAATTTTTTCTCCTGATTCTGATTTGTGTAGCAACCCTGATGAATAACTCTGATAATACATACTCACTTAGAAACGGACTTAGAGGAGGGAATCCAGTTAAAAATTTGGACTAGCTAAATGTTTTTTATTATGAAATCAATAATCAATGTATATTATTCTCTTTAATTATTTTTTTCTGTCACTGTAGGAGGAAATGGATATGAAAGTTTTGCAGTTTCAAAATCGTAAACTTGCAGAAAGACTCGAGCAGCGCCAGCGTCAAGAAGCAGACTTGCGTCTAAGAATAGAACAACTTGAAAAGAGACAAACAAGTGATGAAGCTGTGCTTTGTGTTGTGAATCGCTATTGGAATCAGGTTATTATTCTTATTTTAGTTACAACTCTTGTCTTTGGCAAAGTGTCAATCAATTTAGGAGAATTGCACTGAATTTTAAAGCTCTCGGCTATAATCAATGCATATTCTGTGCATGTATGTTTGTTCTGTATGATTAATATTAAAAAGTTTTAAAAAAAGGATTATAGTTCATACTTATTAATTAAATACCTTATTAAAATCTTTAAATATTCCGAGCTTTTCTATATATTTCGGCACACCAGTCGGGGCCATCATCAGAGCTCAGGAATGACTTGAAGACTACAGCTGGGCGGTTTGTTTATTCTTTGTTTTTTCTTCACTCCTCTCTTCACTTCGCTTGGTTTGATGGTATATATGGTATAATTATATACCACCCGAATGGCAACCGTTATACCATCAAACCAAGCAAAGTGAAGAGAGGAGTGAAGAAGAAACAAAGAATAAACAAACTGCCCAGCTGCAGTCTTCAAGTCATTCCCGAGCTCTGATGATGGCCTGACTGGTGTGCTGAAATATATAGAAAAGCTCGGAATATTTAAGGATTTTAATAAGGTATTTAATTAATAAGTATGATTAATATTATTTTATTTATATTGCAGATTTTTTTTTTTTTTTTTTTTTTTTTTTTACCATATAAATATTGAATCCTATCATTTATTTACATATATACTTTTTTTTTTCTTCCCAGCTCAACGAAGATCTTAGAATATTACTTCAGAGGTTTGATGCAGAAACATCAGATGAATATGAAAACAGAAGTATGCATTTGTCTTTTTCTTTTTTTTTTTTTTTTTTTTTTTTTTTAATCATTTATATATTGTGTACTTCCTATTAACAATAAGCTGACAAGATGTGTTAAATGTGTTTAAGTTATTATTATTTATGTAATAGCTTTTATTACCATGTTTTTCTTTTTATTTGTAGATGAAAATGAAGCAACAACTTCTTTTCTTGCTCTTCTTGGCCAATGGGACAGGGAAGAATTGGAGGAAAAATTAGCTCAACGGGTTCAAGTTTCAACGAGAGCTGTAGCTAAAGTACTTCAAGCTTTTGATAGAATTGTACAACGAAATCATAAAATTATGCTTGCTCTCAAAGGAGATTCTGAAGGTATGCTAATCTGGAGGCAAATATATTGTAAATGTCAGAATATATTTGTTTTGAATTTTATTTATTTATTTTTAATAAATGGGGGAGGAAATAGGTTTATAAAATTATTTTGGCAACAGATATGTTGTCCATGTGTAGGGTTCTCATTAGGAAAAATAAATGAGTGGAATTTCTCTATTTTAGCAAAAAAAAAAAAAAAAAAAAAAAAAAAAAGTGGAATTTTTCATATAAGTAAATAATATTGTTTTGGAAAATTTTGCTTTTTAAGAATTACAGATATGCAAATCTCACAATTGTCAAAAATCAAGGAACTGTTAAAATGGAAGTTTAATATCATGAATTTTTTCTTTCTCGGTTAAAGACTTTTGCTGCTTCTTCAAAGTTAAAATATATAGAATCTAAATTGCCATCAGGAATGCGGATAGAATTGCTCAAGTTCTTACCAAATAATCTGTTTCAAAGAGTGCTCAATAGAAATAGAGTTAACTGGAATAACTAAAATTATTTTAAAAAAATATTGGAACGTATCTGTACATATATTAATATATCTGTATTTAAAAAAAAAAAAATAAAAAAATAATTCCTAACTTTATAGGTGTTTGCTAATAAAAATATGCACATCTTCATATAACTATTACCTTACAAATTTTTAGAGTTATGATAGAATATTATTATGATAAATATTTTGAAATAAGTAATTATCCAATTTTACACTTTTTCAATATAAATCGACTTTTTTCAGAAAATTGCAGAAATTTATGCTTTAAAGCAATTATTATAGTGCTGACTCTAGAATAAAAGGGCCGCCAGGGGAAATTCAGTAATAAGGGCAACCTATTTTCAAAAAGGGCATTATTTGTGGTCTTCTATGTTGTGATTTTTGTACATGACAAAAGTAAAATACTAATTTTACGTGTATATACATAGGCTATATGCATTTGTTCTTCCAAGATTGCTGCAAAACTATTTCTAGAAAGTTGAAAAAACAGAAAGAAAAGTATCTAAAGGCCTCTGTTCATTTAAAATGTTAGAAAAAGCTACTTGGTGCCAAAATGTTTGAAAAGGGCAGCAGGGTGCTAAAATGGGTTTGAAAGGGCAGCAGGGTGCTAAAATGGGTTTGAAAAGGGCAGCAGGGTGCTAAAATGGGTTTGAAAAGGGCAGCAGGGTGGAGCATCCTGCCAAATTAACCTAGAGTCAGCACTATATTATCCAAAGCAACTAAACGGTGGATGATATGTTTGATGGACAGTGGTAAAAGCCCTCATATAATATATTTTTGAGTGGGATATGTGAACCCCCTGCATGTTTGTATATTATAGCGATATTTGTTGACGGCAATCAATTCAATGTGAATACTAATTATGATCATTAAATATCGTATAAGAGTAATAGTGGAATGCTGTTAACCATTTATAATATACAATAAGAATCGTGAGGACTAGTAGCAAGAATATTTTTATACAAAGGTTTAAAATATATATATATATATTGATGTTCATTTGAAGACTACTGATTCTGCACCTAAAGGTTGAGTGGATTTGGATTTTTGCAGATTTTAGGTAATTTAAAAATAGTATTGCATTGAATATCAATTTTTTCAAATTATGAAACCTTTAAATAAATAAAGTGCAATTAATGTACAAAGCATAAACTAAAATATTAATAATTATAAGAATAAGAAAAAAGAAATCATTTATTTTTTAATCGAAACAGCCTTACTCTTTGGGGTCAGTTATTTTAACTACCAAATTAATTATTTACTTAGAAATTATATGAGAAATGCCGAGCTGGTTATCAGCCAGAGTAGCTCAGGGGCAGAGCCCGGCTCTGGTATTTTTCAGATAGTTGGAATAAAAAATCAACCTTTACACTCCAATTTTTCTAAATAAATCAATTTTTTACTTCCAAGAAATGTCTTGTACAATGTGGCTGCTAAGAAGATATGCAACAGATTTTTAGTTGTGCTTTATTTTGGGGAGGAGGATGGAAAGGAATAGCACTCGATTAACAATGTTAGGCAGAAGTTAATAGCAAGGATTTTAGGTAATTATAAAACTCAGATTAAGGGCCCGCTTCACTCACCGCCGCCGGAAGCCGAAGCTAATATTATTCTATGGGAAATTTTTCTTTACAAATAACTTATTAACTAATTCATATTTTTAAATTCTGTTTCCACATTTTGAAAATTCCCAGCTGTTAAATTGACGGACCTTTTTAAAAAAAATTTAGTTTTTTTAATTTTTTATGTTTTATTTTGAAGCTGTAAAATACGAATTTTCAATGTGTGAAATTTTTTTATTTTGCAATTTCAAAATAAAATATTAAAAATAAAAAAAATACATTTTTAAAAAAGGTCCGTGCATTTAACAGTTGGGAATTTTCAGAATGTGAAAACAGAATTAAAAAATATGTATTAGTTAATAAGTTATTTGTAAAGAAATTTTTCCCCATAGAATAACATTGGCTTGGGTTTCCGGAAATGGCAAGTGAAGAGGGCCATTAACAGTACTTGATGTGAAAGAAACTGCAGATAATGAGTATATGGATTAATTATATTCGGTGGTAGTCTTTGAACTACATTACTTAATTAAATGAGATTTTAAATATTTTTTATTTGTTCAGAAGCTTTTGAGATGTGGTGAACTGTATTTGTCATATATGTGATTAAAGTTAGCTCACATTTTTATGCTTGCATGGGTGAAAAAGATTTGTAATCTTATTATCAATTTATTTGAAACTGTTAATATTTATTAAATTAGAAATGCGTATTCTGTAGAAGATATCTTGTATTGGAATCTTTCAATTCCCTTACAGATTGTCTTATTTCTTTTTGTGTTATGTATAAATGTATTTGCAAAATAATAAAATATAAATAAATAACAATAATAATGTTGATTGTTTGTTTCTCTTTTAAATATATGTATAGAGGATATGCCAAGTTTAGACGAAGCAGTTCGCCAAGCAAACGTTGAACTACAAAATGAGAATAAAAATTTGCATTTACTGGTTACTGGTTTGCATGAAAAGCATCATCAAATGAACTTAAAGGTTTGTCTGGCAGTTATATTTTTCATTTTTTTTTTTGAGTAAAATATCTTTACTTATTTTACTTTCTCTTACCCATATAATAGAGATTTGTTTTGTTGTCAAATTTTCAAAACTGGGTTTTCGATATATTTATATGTTTTGAGATCCTCTGAATCCAAAAAAACATGTTTTTAACAGTTGATCTGTGTGCCTATCTGTTATCAGGGTATCTCAGGCAGTCTAAACTTGGTTTTTTAAAACTGTATCCTATAGAGATGCTACACTAAATTTTTTACTGAGATCAAGCAAATAGTTTGTGTACAGGGACATCCAATAGAATTCAAATACATTACATCTATGGGTGAAATTCCTGGTTGATAGTTTAGCAGTTATAAGACTGCACTAAACAAATTGAAATTTTTTTATATACATAAAAGCATGTTTTGTGTAAAATATGGTGTGAAAGTCAAATCATTTACAAAGCTATCTGAAAGAATTTGGCTATATTGCAGCTATACTTGGAAATTCTTAGAAGGTCGGCACATAGGGACAAAGGGACAGGGAGGGGGGAAATTTGAGTCTTCCTGAAAAATTCGAATCTGTAAAAAATTATTACTTTAAAATAATATAAAGCTTTAAAACTGTGTCTTTAGAGTTTAGTGATTTTCTAAATTGGCAAAAAAAAAAAAAAAATAAATAAATATATATATATATATCATAGAGCCAATTAAGAGACAAACTGACCAGACTTGTAGATCAGAATAGTTCTAACCTTGATTCAGGTTGGTTTAGAACAAGTTGTGTAAGTTTTGTAAATAAAGTGTCTCAGCTTAAATTACAATGCAGAAAAAAAAAAAAAAAAAAAAAAAAAATGTTGTTGCTTATAGTATATCTTAAAATGATAGCACTACACAAATATTATGACTTATACAAAGAAGGAGAATATGATGAACGGCAGATATACAATTACATTGAATATGTGTTACAATATTACACTTTTAAAAAATTGTCATTAGTCAATACATTAAAAAAAAAAAAAATTGTAGCTGAAAAAGTGTCTCAAAATGATAGAGCCATGTATATAAAGTTACTAGATATGCAAACTTTATCATGCTTTCACTGTTAAGCCGTGCTAACATAAAGATTGAAATGATAATTTTACATATTTACCATTTCTCTTCATTAAAAATATGAAAGATTGATAAATTATATAGGAATGAACTGTCTATTAGAGCAATTGCAAGAGCAGTTAAATGTTCTCATTATGTGGTGGGAAATTATTTGAATTCTCTTGTGACATATGGAACCAAAAAGTCAAAAACATTCCATTATTAACCTGATAAGCAGCCCCAATACAAGTATTAGACAAGTGGCTTCTTCTCTTGAAATAAGCATTTCAAAAGATACAGTGCATCATATACTAAAAAAGTGTCAATATCTTAGTTATCAGAAAATGCAAGGACACTTAAATTGACACTACTCCTCAAGACTAAGAGAGTTAATTGACCAAAGTATCACATGTCGTAGACTCAAAACTGGCAAAAAATTATCTGGAGTGATGGAAAGTAATTAATATTTGCAAACCAGATGGTTCGGAATATTTTTTGTATCACTTTAGAAGAAGAAATAAAATAAATTTCTGTAAGCAACAACAAAGTGGGAGAGGAATAATCATCTCAGGAGGAAGTGGGAGGGATTAACGCAATTAGCAAAATGCCAGTAGTCTTTCTAACAAGTCATTTAAATGCTCAAAAGCATCTGGAACTATTATAAGGATTACCTTAAAAAAAATTACAGAAAGACTCAGTTGCTCAATTTCAACAAAATAATGCTCCCCACATAATGCAAAGCTGATCTGTAGTCTTCAGCCAATGGTGTCGATGTGATGGATTGGCCTCCATGACCTCCAGGCCTTAATCCGATTGATAACATGTGGGTAGCAGTAGCATACGAGGTCTATGAACATGGGTCAGCATTACTATTTTGTATCAGAGCTCAAACTTACAATTTTGGGAAGATATACAATTATTCCAAACATTATCTGATTTAATGTCTAACTATGTATTTGACACCATTTCTAAAAATGGTGGATTTGTTTGTTATTAAAAGCACATTTTGGATAACTTTATACACTTGGCTTTATCATTTTGAGACACTTTTTTAGCTACAAATAGTATTATTTTTTATGTGCTGACTTATAACAAAACATGTATGCTTACCAAATGCCCAGCCCAAAATATAATAGTGAGTTGGGAAAAAAAAAGCAGAAATGGTTTATTATTTTGTCAATCTGATTTTCTAACACTATATATTTTCTAAATAAATAAAAAAAAAAAATGTATTTTGAGCTATTTTGAATGAATTTAGCAAATGCATTAGCAAGAAGCTAATTTAGTTGATTTCCTTGTTTTCCTTATATATTTATTTTTCTTTTATATATTTTCAAATCATCATCACCTTTATCAATCTATTGCAGAATGAAGGCCTCTCCTAGGTGATTCCAATCTGCCCTGTTTTCTGCGTTTTTTTTTTTTTTCCATTCTGCTGTTTAAAAACTTTAAAATTTCATATATCCAATGACTCTGTGGTCTCTTCTTTTGTCTTTTCTTATATCTCGGTATCCAAAATAGGACTTTAGTGGTCCATCTGTTATTGTTTTCAATAACCAGGTCACACTTGCCAACTTAGCTATTTGGAATTTTTCATGATTTTCTCCAAAACGCATGTATATACAGGCTAGCATCCCTTAGAAAGACCTTTAGACACATGCACCATTCTAGACCTAGGATCCTCATGTAGTCAATCGGCCTTACTCCCAAAACACCAAACAATGTCTCTTCGGATGAATCCAGACATACTCCATGCTTCTCTGGGTTATTTGTATCTTTTGTGTAGTTTTACATGTTAGTACAGGTAAAATACACTGATCAAAAACTTTTCTTTTGTAAGAAATTGGGAAATTGCTTTTGAATATAGTGCTATTTCTACAGAATACTCTCCGTGCAAATTTAATTCAATCATTAATTTCTTCCATGATATTCCTGTTCATCGGAATGACTTGTCCCAGATAAGTATAACTGCATACTGTTTTTAATTAATCCGTATCAACAATAGTCTTAGTGGAGAAACAAAGAATTTTGACATAATTTTTGTCTTACTGAGCTTAATTTTTAATCTAACAAGCTTTCTTTCTTTCTTTCTTTGTTTAATATTAACCTAACTTAAAAAAATAATTGCAGAGAATTCAGAATTAGTATTTGAATGTCATATGAAATGCCATTTGTAAATTTTGACAAAGATGGGTGGAATTCAAAGAGTGGCAGGGTTTCTCTGTATAATTTAGAAGATTTTTTTTTTTTTTTAAATTTAATGACAGTTTAATAAATGTGAATGTGTTGGTGCAGTATTCAAATAGCGGGTCGTACAGAAATATATGGGAAACAACAGAACTGTTTTTTTATGAAACTTATAGGGTAAAGGAAGTAGTGCGAGTGCCAGGGCTAAAAAATTATATTGCTCGACATGCCTGGGATATTTAAAAATTCAGATTGGACATGTATTTTCACCCCTTGCATGCCCAGCCAAGAGCATGTAAATATTTAGTAAAATATAGTATGCATTTGAATAATAGATTTGTGTATGTAAAAGTTTATTTCCGGTATGTATTCTCTAGACAGGTAAAACTTTTTTAGATTTCTCAAGCACTGGTGAATGACATATAAGATTATATATATTCATAATGAATTATTTTTTTCTTTTTTACAGTTTGCTGAAATGAATGACAAGTTAGCTGCCCTAGAAATAGCTAATGCTGAATTAAAAAATCACATTGAAGATCTAGAGTATGACTTATCCAAAACAAAACAAAGAGAAGAGAAATTAGACATGCACTTATCAGAGTCCTTGACGAAGCTAAAATCCTATAATCTCACAGACACTGATGGCAGGCCACCAGTTAGTACTGTCACACAAGCAAAAGTAAGTTTTCTTAGTGGCTTGATTCTTATAAATTTATAATATGTGCAAGCTGTTCCAATGGGCTCTTCCCACCGTCGTCTGCTCAATCACGTGATAAAGGAAAACGAATAATCGAATTCAATTAAATATTGTTCTTAAGAACAAAAATGTTAATATTTAATACAAAATAAAATAAAAGTAATATTGTGCATTTGTAAACAGTAGAATAGTTTTATTTGTAAATTTAATAATTTTTTTTAATCACTTTATGTGTTTATTTATTTTCAACTGTAAGAATCGATTTTTGTATGTTTTTGTGTAACTGTTACATTAACTGATCTCGCAGTAAATAATAGCTTGTTCTTGTGGAATGTTTATGGATTATAATTTGAAATTTTAAAATGTTTTCATTTAATTTATTTGCATAAAGGTGTTACAACAAGTTAATGGGCTCTTCCCACCGTTGTCTGCTCAATCACGTGATAGAGAAAAACGAATAATCGAATTCAATTAAATATTGTTCTTAAGAACAAAAGTGTTAATATTTAATATAAAATAAAAGTAATATTGAGCATTTGTAAACAGTAGAATAGTTTTATTTGTAAATTTAATAATTTTTTTAAATCACTTTATGTATTTATTTATTTTCACCTGTAAGAATCTATTTTTGTATGTTTTTGTGTAACTGTTACATTAACTGATCTAGCAATAAATAATAGCTTGCTCTTGTGGAATGTTTATGGATTGTAATTTGAAATTTTAAAATGTTTTCATTTAATATAATTGCATAAAGGTGTCACAACAAGTTAATTAACTTAGTTACTGGTCTAAATGGATTTATGCAGTACGATATTGCACTGTCACTGATTTAAGTACCAAAAATCAGATTATTAAACATGTTCTTCATGAACATCAATAACAAACATAAACTAAATGATGATTGTAAATGTATACAGCAAACAAAAGAGGATGAATAATGATATAAAATGAATTAAAAAGGATGATGCATAAAAAAATAACACAGATTGAATACAATAGATGAAAAATAAGAATAGAAAATATGTTATTTCAACAATCGCTCTAGATAAACAAGACTTCGTCTGCTATTTGTTTTTCCTCTATCATGTGACCTCTGACGTCAGGTGGGAAGAGCCCATTTGCACTACTTGTATGGGATTAAATGTGTAGATTTTCATAAAAGGTATATTTTCTGTTTTGAAACAGTGCTGTAATGTATCTCTCTGTTTTAGTGATTATAGTTGAGTTAGGTAATTCATGAAATGCCAGTTTCACTCAAAGTAAATAAGTTTTTTTTTTTTTTTTTTAATCTTAAATACTTTGTCATTTTTATTGCTTTGCCTGTGGTGTAGTACCTAGGGCTTTTTATTTTTTTAACTTATTTTAAATTTAAAGGTAGTTTAAATGTAGAGAAAATGTTTTATTTTTGCTATGTACTTTTTCCCTGAAACCATGCTTTATCATTAATTATCATACTTTTTATGAGAGGCATTTTTCCATCTAAATATTAATATTATTGTACTGGAGAAAAATGTGTCATGATGACAATTGGAATTATTTCAACTTTTGATTCCTAGAGTAAAAGCAGAGCCCGCTTTACCATTAAGCAAACCTAGGTGGTTGCCTAAGGCAAGGACAACAAAAAAATTGGTACACAGCACTGATATATATATATTTTTTTTTTTGAAAGGAAAGAAGCTTACAAAATCTTTACCTTTCAAGCACTTAAAAGTCAAAAATACCATGCCCTACCTCTCCGTATCAGAACTAAAATTTTAAGAATTTAATAACATATATTAAACATAACTTACAAATATAATATATTGAACTTGCAAGGGTGTCAATACAGGCAAAAATTTTGGATTTTTTTGTTGCCCCTACACAAAATTCAAATTAATAAAACAAGCATAGGAGACATTTCTTAACTACCCATTGTGCCGTTAAGTTTGCGAGAAATACTTTAAAAATGTTTGTCAATCACTTTCATGACGTTGCCAAGCTTGTATTACTCTGGTGGTTGTATTTTTGAAGATACAGTGGGTGATCAAATTATTGGATTTTTTTATATTTTTTCAATTTTCTAAAAAAAAAAAAAAAAAAAAAAAAAAAAATACTGGATGAAATGGCCTAGAACTTCAGACATGCAAACAACATTTATAATCTCACATTTTCCATTAGTTTATGAAAATAATAACTTTTTTCCACGCTTCCAGTATTATTTTTATTGAGTGCCTAAAAATTTCACAAGAATGGGCCCCAAAAAATTAAAACCTCTATAAACCCCTTACTTAAAGTGTAGAATGTGGGCAGTGATAATTTTGTTTTGTATTACTTTATTTAAATAAGTTTTCAAATATGAATAAAATATGTCAATATCAATATTATAAAAAAAAATTTAAAAATAGATTTTTTGCATACTTTTATTTTTACTTTATCCATACAAAAATTTTTAATATGAAAATTGTACATGGAAGGGTTAAAATACTTTGCTTTTATTACTAATTTTAATTTTACAAAATAATTTAAAATAAAAAATAATTAAATTTTAAATTGTGATAATATACTGAATAGAATGAAATAAAAGTTCATTTTATTTCTATTCCTCAGTTTACACCAAACCAAACATTAAGAATATCAGGTCAGAATAAGTGGGGTAATTTTTAGACAAAAAGTAAACTTTAGTTATAAAAAGTGTTTCTTTGGATATAGTTCAATTTTATATTTTTATATTATCAATATTATTTGAATTATCTTGTCAGAATACTCAATTAATATCTTTGTAAATAAATAAAAATGTGTCTAAGAATTACCCCGGCAATTAGGGTAATTATTAGAAATGCACAGGGTAATTATTAGACACTTAATTTCTATGTTTTATGAATATAAAATAAGATTTTTATGAACAGTACAAGTCTGTATTTGGTTATATTGTGTACTTCAAATAGGGTAAAATAATTGGCAATTTAATGCACACACACATAAAAAAAGTTACATGTTTGATTTTACACTTTATAATATTTTATAAAAATCCAGGAAAACATGGCAATAAATAAAAATGTAGTTTAATTATTAAATCTGGATATACTGAGTCAGTTGTAGCGAGCAAGCAGAAGAATTAAAAAGTAAAATTAACTAAAAAAAAAAAAAAAAAAAAAAAAAACAGACTTTATTAACATGAAGTTATTATCTCTTTCAACTGGAAACACAAATAACTTCAATTATTTTTTCTTAGTTCATTCACAAAAACATTCTTATGGAACTTCTTAAGGGTTCTATAAATGTCAGCAATCTCACCATTACTTGAAATTTTAAAGGGGTCCACAGAATCTGTCTGAACTGGACCATAAAATAGATTCTGGAACTTTCTCAATCTAGTTCTGAAGGCCACTAAACTTTGTTGTCTTCATACAATTTAAAAACTTTCATTTCCAGATAATCAATATTTTCGTTTTCTTTAAAGACCTCCAACACATTTTCCCAATATAATATGAAGTTTCATAATAAACAGCAAAAAATTTATCACTAGCAATCTTATTTATTACATTTTTTAAGTGTAGCTTCAGTTGATGTGGATTTTTTGGTAAGAGAGATTTTTTAATATTAATGGTAGCATCAGAGTTGCCTATTAAACTGATGTCAGAGGATTTAACGCTGTGAAAATTTTCATCATCTGAAGAACTTCAGATTCTTCTGGTAAAACCTTTTTGTTTGAAGTGTTCTTTTTCTTTAAGGAAACGTTTTCCCCTCCTTTTTGTTTTTTTTTTTTTTTCAATATAATCATCAGTTGTTATAACAACTGCTTTCATATCTATTATCATCTTAAAATGTTTTAGTTATTAATGCCTTACTTTGAGGATAAATAAACAACCTAGTTCAACCTTTAGAATCACTTTCAAGTTCTTTCACAAAAAGTAGATAAAGACAGTTCTGACTGTAACTTAACGTTTTTGTTCACTTGAGTTTTATTTTATTATGAATTGTAAATATAAATATAGTTTATCTGATTTTTTAATAAACTACTTACAGCTTTATAATATTTATTGATTTCTTTTTAAATTGTGCCTAACACAATCAATGAATGGATAATCAATGGTAACTGGGCTCTTTAAATACTTTTATTATTATTATTATTATTGCGTTAAATTGACCTTAGAACATATAAAAATTAATTTAAACCTATTTTTTCATTGTCTAAGAATTACCCCAGCATGCAACAATGCCTTTTAGAAAAGCCTATACTCATCTCAGTTTATGAATCTTGGAATATTCTGTTAATAAATTTGAAGGTAGTGGATTTCTTCTTTAAATTAAAACCATTTAAAATCTGAAACTGAAGTAAATAAATATGTGCAATAAACAAATTTGAAAATATTGAAAGTACAAGTTGGTCGGTAATTTTTCAGAGACTTTTTCTAGTGAATAGGAAATTGATAATATGTGGATTACAGCTTAGGAAATTTTTATACAATGAGAAAAGACATTTAAAAACTTAAATTCAAATACAAAATCAAGTAAAAGTTAACAGCTTTTAACACTAAGTGTGTCTAAGAATTACTCCAAATTTTTGTGTCTAAAAATTATCCTGATAACCCCTCATTTATTGTTTAATCAATTATAATTAATTTCTGATATTTTGTAATAAGTTTTCTTTTAGAATAAAACTGTTCTCTTTTGAAATAAAATTTAAAATTCAAGCCCAATAGTATTATTCTAAGTTTAATAATAATAATAAAGTTCTTGTTATGCATTTTTATAGCATTTTATAAGTCCATTTCCAAAATAAATAAACCTGAAAATGATTTGCATAGTTACACCTTCCCCCCCCCCCCCCCCAAAAAAAAAAAAAAAAAAAAAAAAAAACTTGAGTTGGGTTTTTTTAATTTATCGAACTAAATTCCTACTCCATATATCAAATTAATTCATATTTACCTAAATAATGAACTTTTGCAGTTAAATATGCTTTTTTTACCTCATCTCACAGAAATATTAACACGTTAATCGCCACGATAATACCAGAAAAATTTTCACATGGGCCATGGTAACTTTATTAGACAATTTAGTTAAAAATGCGTCGGGCACATATGACTGACATGGCGATTAATGTGTTAATAATTACTCGGCGTATATCATATTCCTTTTAGGGTTATTTCCTAGTTAAAAATGCGTCAGACACATATGACTGACATGGCGATTAACATGTTAATGCAAGCATCGTCTAAGATTCCAAAATTGTGCCCTAGCTCAAAACATTTTGTGTCCATGGCAGGCTTAGAGCCCCATGCATCTCTTTAACTCTATATGCTGATGATACCATTTTTGCTAGTGATGAAAAGTAAATTTTTGCACTCTTAATTTCAAACAAGGTTCCCATAAGTCAGGGAGAACTTGGAAAAATCAGTGAATTTTAAATTAGTGAAAAGTAGACAGGGAAATGTCAGAAAAAATTGCAAATATTACTCAAAAACCTGAAAAAAAAAAAGAAAAATGTATATATAAATCTGGAAAATGCTTTTTTGAGCATGCAATTTAATAGGGATCACTCTAGAACATCAAAAAAGGCAGGGTACACATTACAGAATATAGGCACTTTTGTAATGTATACTATATTGAAAAATTGCATCCACTATGTAAAGTTTAATGTTTGACTCCAAACACACTGTTTTCTACTCATCTCCTACTCATCTCTCTCTCTCTTTTTTTTTTTTTTAATGAGATTTAGAAAATAATTGCAAAACCTTTCAAAATAAATCAAAAAATGTCTCTCACCATATGATAAACACACATGAGTGGTCGGCATAAAAACAAAAACATTTTCAAAACAGGGAAAAAAAAGATTACCAGCAAAAAGTGTTGATACACCAAATCGCATCACTAATCGCCAATATATCTCCTGTAGTAAAAATTAGCTGAAAATTTCGATGTGCTTGAATATTCTTATAATCTCATGCAATATTTAAATAACACACACACACACACACATTCATATATATATACATACAAAAAAAAAAGTCTGAATGAGCGTAATTGTAAGTGTAATGCAGTGAGGGGTGGGGGGAGAGCCAATTGAGTTTTGCTGTGATCAGCCAAGGCATCCAAATGAAACTGAGATGTATGCACACAGGATTTTCGAGAAATAGTGAAGCTCTGCACATCTCTTTTCTGGTGTCTCATCGGTGCCTCTTGTCTTGCCATCAGACACAACACAAGTGCTGTGGCTCATCATTTGCCAATTTTTATTTTACTAACATTCTGAAATGAAGAGAGGTCAAAAATTTTCGAATGTAAGATACAAACAAGGAAAAATTTTACCAGGGAAAAGATAGCAGGATTATATAACCAAAACGGGTGAGGAGGGTGGAATTATATTGGAAAAGGACACCAGGGTGGCCCGCCCTGCTAAAACACTCTAGAGTGATCCCTGAATTTAAAATGTACTGCATTATTTTTATATTGTGAGCAATCTCTTATGTTGCAAAGTTAAATTTTATTTAAAATTTTACTTTTGAAATTGAGTGGGAACCCTGTTCAAAAGCACATCTACCTTTTCGAAAATTATTTGATAAAATGCAAAATTAAATTTGTATATAAATTGTAACAGAACTTGCACAATGATTTCATTTTAACAAAACAACTATAGTTTAAAAAAGGTATATATATATTTTTTAAATTTATATCATTAAGCTTTGATATAATTTTAATTGAAGTGTATTTTATTGTGTAGCAGGGGTTAATACAGGTCAATTTTACTACTGTTTATGGGTATCTTCACAAAAATTGACCTGAGAAAAAAGGTTCCTTCACAAAAATCATAAAGCAAAAATCGGTACTTTCACAAAAATCTTAGTCATCCCAGCAAAATCTGACATTTAAATGAGCACATTTTCGAAGAAAAGTAAATTATTTGTGTATTTCTGTTGATGCGATTCACAAAACAAGAATCATACAGAATGTTGGTTTCAATCTATACACATGCGTTTGCTATGGGCGAGAAACGACGTAGCATAAGTAAACAAAAGGATCCTCGTGTGTATTGGTACAGACACACTCTGGAGTTGTGCTCCACAGCTGTATGGTAATGTGTCTATCCTCCCTGGTACAATTCATGTATAGTGCAGTGATACTAGTACGAATAAAAACAACTTCTACTTACTTACTCTTTCTACTGAACTATTTACTTTAAAGAGAAGTGAGTTTTGGTTCCTGTTCTGCTATAAGCCTCACACTAACTGCTGAGCATTATTTTATTATTTTACTTAGCCCCCCCCCCCTTCCCCCCCCCCCCCCCCCCCCACACACACACACACACAGGGAAAGAGTGTGCTGCAATTTTTCACAAAAACAGGTATGTTTGAAATCCTGGATTGGCCCTGTGTAGGTAACTCACACTACAAAATATTTTTCATTTAATCTGCATTGACATCTGCTCCTCAATAACACATATTTTAGGTTTTCTATTGCATTATGTAAAATATCCATCAAATTTGTTATGAAGTTTTATAATACATAAAATATGAGATGATTTATCAGAAAAACTTATGAAATATGTTTTATTTATGTTTTCAGATGGAAGACCTTCAAAAAGAACTGGAAGAACAAAAAGAACTTGCCAATAATCGGTTAATGGAATTAGAAACATTGAACGCTCAGCACAAGGAAGCCCTCAAACTTGTAGAAAAATTAAAGATGGATGTAATTTATTACGTTTATTATTTAAAGCTATTTGTTATTTTTTCAACTTAAGATATTGTATTTTTAAATGCAGGAAAAGTCTTGAATGTATAGAATGTCTAAAGTAAAATTGAAATTGCAGGCAGCTGTTTGAGTAGCATTTAGCATACTTTCATGAGTGCAATAATGATGGTACAATAAATGCTACCGAAATAAATATCTGTAATTTCACTATTTCTTTCGGCAGTTTATACAATGACTTTTTCCTGTCTTTGTTTAATCTACTCCCAAGTCACCTTTCAATATATATATATAATCTTATAATTGTTTAATGTTTGAAATTATAGTGGCTGGGGACGTAATTACTCTGAATTAATTTATCAAAAATATATCTAAATGTTTCTTTTTATGTGATGGTTTGTATTTGCAGCACGTCTGTGTTAAAGATAAACTTAGAACAGTTTATGCACACATGCTACATTTTTTTTCTATTGTAGAGACCTTGGTGCTCTATAAAATTTTAGATTTTTGTAATTTTTACAAAACTGATTTTGCAGATTATTCTGTGTCGTGACATTATTACTAACTACATTTAAAACATTTTAAAATGTGTACTGATAATGCATCAGTAACATCATCAATATCATAATTTGTTCCTTAAATTAATCATATTTTTTAGAAAAGAAGATGTTATACTGAATTTAGAAGCCATAATTCTTTAAATTTCCGATTTTTTTCCCCCCCTTTAAACTTTAGCTTCAGTGTTTGCCTGAGAGTGTTGTTACTGAAACAACTGAATACAAGTGCCTTCAGTCTCAGTTTTCAGTTCTTTACAATGAGAGCATGCAGCTAAAGACGTCACTAGAGGAAACAAGAAATATGATGGCCACCAGCAAAAATACTCATTTACGACAAATAGAGCAGATGGAAGTAGGATATATTTATCATTTGATTTTCTTAAATTAGTATTTATTTTTCTGTCTGACACATTCGCTGCCGATCTTGCGCCAGCACCTGATGGAGTGTTGTTTCAAATGTCAGTCACGTGAGATTGACAGCAAATGTGTTAATATATAATTGAGATTATAAAAGATTCTGCACCATTAATTTCTATGTCTCAATTAAACTGTTGGTTTGTCCAAGCACAGCACAACCTTACATATTGCTTAGTAAATCAAATATGCAGATTTTGTAGGCTTCTATAACAAATTAAACTATTAAAATTTACCAATTTTTAAAAGAAAAAAGAAATTCTGTATATATAACTAGCAGGCTTTGTCTGCTTCACTGGTCACATTTAAATGAATTCGCAAAATAGCATATCGCTTATTAATATAAGAATTTCAAGAAATTAAAAATTAATAAAATAAAATAATAATAATTCATTGAAATTGATGATGTAAGTATGAAAAGATTGGTGGTTTAAATTAGAATTAATTAATTTCTTTAAATTAGATTTGAAGTTGTTGTGAAGGGCAGTATAGCCAATTGGTTTTGTGCACATACTAAATCTAATCCGGAAGTACTCTTTGTTAAATTTAGTTAAACACAACTTTAATGTACTTTGTTAAAATGAAATACACAATTACAAATAAAATAAACAGTACAATCTTACAGATATTTAAGCATATTCCATATCAAATTTCATTTCCTAAATTAGGTACACCTTTTTGCATAGCTACATTGTTCATTACTTGAATAGTTTACGCTTTGATCAAACATGTTTATATCAATAATATGCTAATTCAGTGGTATTTCCAAATGAGGGTATTTTTCTGAAAATATTACGTCAAAGCAGTTACGTATATTTCAAGTAGTGCTGAACTAAAAGGCAATTTCAAAATTTTTCTGAAACTGTTGACAGAAATTATTCTTAGGTTGGCACCTGATCGTGATTTTTTTCAAACAGAATAAAGTGAAATTATATATATACATGCTTATTTTGCAGGAAACGTGAAATTACCACTATAACAATTCTGCATATCTCATTTGCTGAAATATCCTTCCATAGTATTAATTTATTTAAAAACTTGGAGGATGAAAATTGTGATTCATATATTGATGCATGTTTTCATCAACATATTTTTCACAATCGCCGATTTACTTAAAACCAATGAAATATTCCATCACTGCACTTAAAATTTAGATATTTGGTTCCAAATGATTGCAAAAATAATTAATAAAACTTAAAATAATAGCGATACCTGTGTAGCTGGCAAATTGGACGAAATATCGTTCCAACATGCTCACTAATATACTACAGGTTCTGGGGAAATTTTGAATACTTTCTTGAGAAAAAATAAAAAGTGTCTAAAATAACAATTTGCTGTTTTACAATGCATATGATATAAACTAACAGCTGTAATTTTATGTTACAATGTATACTTATTCTCGCAGTTCTAAAACAAACTAACTTCTTGTTTAAACACACTTCTTAAAACAAACTAAAGTCCTTAACGTACACAAACATCTTAATATATTGTATATATTAAAAACAAAGACTATTTTATTTACGAGACAAAACTTCAGTTAAAATACATTTAAAATTTTAAATGTTTTTAAATGTATATTTTAACTAAAGTTTTGTCTCATAAATAAAATAGTTTTTGTTTTTATAAACTAAAGTCTGTTGCTGTTGCCAAATGTAACTATGAAAAGTGAAATTATAAATATTGCAAGTATAGGAATAACATGGAGTTAAAATAAATTATTAAAGTAGAGAAATAACTTAAAGTTAAAATAGATTGTTTTTTATTTAATTTGAAAATGGCAAATTGGGAAGATTAGAATTGTTGAATTGATTTATTTTAAAAATTAGAATTAATTATAAATAATTATTAAATAATTTATTTTGAAGATTTTGTAACCTAATTTTAAATTAATATTTTTTAGTTAGGAGATTAAATAAGATAGGAATTTATCTTTTTTACAATATGTCAGAATCTCAGTTAAGATTCCCGCTGACATCGGCAGCAACTTTCCCAACCACAACATGCTATGTCTGGATTTCCACTGCCTGTGGCACCATCTTAATTGAACGTGCATGCAGAATAAATACTTTCACACACAAATCTCTGGACCTAAATACCTTCAGCAGTATCTTTCCTACCTGCACTATGTCAGGTTCCACTCCCCACTGCATGTGATAGCACCAGACATGGGAAGGGGAAAATTTCCTCCAAATCCAATTATAGTGGTTGTTGGCTACACATAACCATTCCACACCAAAAATCCACTTCCTGAGATAATTTGGAGGAGAGTTATGCTTGGATTTTTTATTTATTTATTTATTTATTTGTAGTTTTATGAAAAGAGACATTGCGTATGTACTTCCTAGCAAACTGACATAAAAAGGTTGATAATTTAAATCAATAAATTTACACTATCCAAATCTACTCCACAATCCATATGTATGTTAAATTTATAAATTTTGCAGAAACATAGTGCAAACCTCTTTGGGGGATTTTGACCTCAAATATTTTGAGCATTTTGCAAAACATCAAAAGCATATTTTCAATTTTAATGGCATATTTTCTATCATTATCTGTATATTTTTATAGTGTTTTAACCCATTTTCGGCCAAAGGTGAGTAAATGCACCATTTCAATAAATATTTTTTTATTAACCCTGTGACGTATATTTTTCACTAATTTTATTTTTCTGCTATTTTTAAGGTTTCTGAAGACAACTAATATATAGTTACTCAACTTTCTGTTGAGAAATTTTCAAAATACGCTAGTTTTCTAACTTGAAACAATTATTAACAAATTCGACTTTTTGAAAATGTATAAGTATTCCACTTGAGAGTAATATGCATTTATAATAAATTAAAGTTGTATTTTTTGTAAATAAAATAAAAATAAAACAAATGTCATAAAAAAAACTAAGAAATTTTTATTTAAATTTATTTAAATATGCAACATTTTATTTCTTAAATAAAATATTATTTTTCATGCACGAAACTTTTTTTGTGTCTTAATGAATGTAATTTAAGCATATTTCAATGAAAAATAATACCATATTTTATAAAATTTCTATGCTTGGCCTAAAATGGGTTAAGGTACCAATTTGCTGTTGATGAAGTATAACAAATATTTGTTATATTTTTAAATAAATAAAAAAATAATCCTAATTAATTGCATATGTGTGTATCTATTTTAATTTTCATTTAGAAACACATATTTGACTTTCTTTCTTCAAGAATGTGTAGTATAATGCATTTGTGAGGAAGGTTACATAAAATAATTCAAATTAATTTTATTTGACATCTGTATAGTTAATCTTTATAATATTTAGCTTATTAAAGAATTGTATTCATATTTGTGAATTTAGTTATCAATATAATCTGACATAGTTTTTTTTCCCTTGGCTCAGGATTGGATTAAAGTTAAACCCATAAAATATCTGATTATTCTTTGTAGAGTGAAGAATTATCCATGCAAAAAAAATTGCGCACAGAGGTGATCCAGTTAGAGGACTCTCTAGCACAAGTTAGAAAAGAATATGAAATGCTCAGGGTGGAATTTGAGCAGAATTTAGCTGCTAATGAACAAACTGGTAAGCTTATTTAGGTTTGTTTTCTTTTCTTTAGATATTTAAAAAAAAGAATCAAATCATTCTTTCTTAAACTTTTTAAGAACTTTCATAGCCTTTAAATTATAGAGTTATGAGTTATCTTAAAGATGAGCAAAAAATAAACTTGTTAATAAAACTGAGGATAAGATTAAAATTATTGAGAAACTGTTTCTGGCTTTTCTATTTTAATATATAAATACTAATGCTATCACCAAATTTAAAATAAACTGAAATTAAGCACAATAGTGTGTTTAATTGTTCTTTATAATTAGTTCTTGTAGTTGGATGTTTGCAGTTGTTTTCCCCCTTCCATTTTTAAGGTCTTCTGCCACATGTTTGAAAAAGATTTTATGTCGAGTCATACTTTATTTTTTCTTATTGTACCACTAAAAAAAAAAAATCTGATTATAGAATACATAAAGATAAAGGTTTATTCATATGGGGAAGTGGCTATAATCAGTTTTTAAACCCACCAAAATTTTGAATTTGTAAATTATCTTTTTTCCTACATAGTCTATAATCGTTCAATAAATTAGCATTTGTGTGTTTCTGTCTATCGATTATAAAATAACCTACCATTTTCTTCTCTTCACATTTTTTTTTTTTTTTTTTAAATTACATAGGGGAAAAAATTATATATATATTTTTAAAAGTCTATGACTAACTATTTGTGTTTTAAGCTATTTTATCAGATCTTAAGTATATACCTTTCTCACTGTTCTGGTCATGGTCAACCATTGCATTTTTCAGTAAAGTAAATTTTTGTTGTATTGCACTAATCATTAACATTTACACTGGGAGTGGGATGGGATCTGACATCACTGCATTTAATTTATTTTTAGGCAAATAAATATAAATATTGTTCTTGCAACTGTTATGTCTTGCAGTGAAATGGTATCCAAAACATTATTTTAAATTGTTAAGAGTAGTATAATTTAATCATAATGAACAAATCTTTAAAATGGGTGAGCACTGGCATAAGACAATATAAAAGGATTTTCAAAACATGCTAAAAATGTTCCAAGTACTTCCTTTTATTTTTTTTTATTTCTTTTCTTTTATTTCTTTTTTTTTTTTTTTTTTTTTTTTTTTGAAAAAAAAATTAAAAGATTGCAAAGCTATTATAATAGAAAAACCTGTACTTGTCTCTATCCCATTCTCCATGGTCCAGTATAAGTTCTTTTGTGGTCTAGAAAAATTTAGAAGAAGCTAAACAAGAAAATTGGTTTTCATTTTGAAAATAAGTCTTTTAAATAGCATATTGAACTGTGTTATTTTCTCTTTGAATGTCCAAATGTTATACATTCTTTTATTGCCATTTTTAGGACCAATTAATAGAGAAATGAGACACTTAATTACCAGCTTGCAAAATCACAATCATCAGTTGAAAGGAGAAGTGCAGAGATATAAAAGAAAATTAAAAGAAGCCACTGCGGAGCTGGCAAAACTACAGGTATAATAACTTAATTTAAAATTTTACAACTTGATCCCCAACCATGTTAATTCAGTTATTTAGGAAGTCAAATTGGATTTTAGAAGTTTGCTGCATTGCTTTTAAGTTCTGCTTAAGTTAAGCTGTATTGCCTTTATGTATCAAAATAATGCAGTATTAAGTCAAATGTGCAGATTTAAAAAAATTGGACTAATAATACCATAATGCATTGCAATATAGGAAGGCATCTTCATTTGTTTATAAAATAAAAATACCTGAACTTGAAAAACCCATTAATCTCAACTTAAAAAATCAAAGGTAAAAATCGAAAATAATAATAATAATAATTTAAAACATTTAAATTCAAAAACTGAAAAGAAAAAAAAAAATGAGGTGGTGCACCCCTGCAGGGTCCAAGCTACCCCCTGCCAAGTTTTGTAGCTCTGCAGTCAATGGCCTGAAGTCCAAGATGCACACAAATACTTTTCTTTATTTATATAAAAAATGATATTACGGGATTAAGTTATTGATATTACCTATTTTTTTTTTTTTTTTTTTTTTTTTTTAGCCCCTTGTGAATGCAAATGAAAATGCTGTCTGTGTTAAAGAAGAGCCTTCTAGTACATCTTCTGGAACTTCTAACTGTCCATCTACAAATGTAACCCCTAAAGAAGATGTGAACACTCGAAGCATCAAAGAAGAGGATCACTATAGGGATGAGGATAATTCTGATGTTAGGGAAAAAGGAAAATCAGATGCCGAAATCATCAGGGACCTCAAATCTCAGTTAAAGTAGGTACTCTATATAAATAAAGTATTTTTTTTTTTTTACTTTTATTGTTTCTGTTTTTTTTTAAATGTTTTTTAATTTTTGTTCTGGAAATATTTAGGAAATCTCAAGAAGCCCAAAGAGAGCTAAAGCTTTTGCTTGATATGTACAAGGGAGTTGCTAAAGAACAGAGAGATAAAGTCATGGTATGTATCACCAGACGGTCATATTTGTTTTCAAGACTACATCTGGAATTAGCTATCTATTACTTTATACCCACACATCCACTTAGATCCGTAAGAAATCTATAAACACTTATATAAAGTTTAAAAAATGATCCACTAAACTTCTATAAATATCCTACAGATATGTATTAGCACGACACATGTCACTCTTTTTTACATCCATTAGATGTCTGTTACATATCCAATAAATCTTCAAATATCCAATAATTGTACTTGTCATATGTAATAAGTATTGAAAATACCTTAATCTGGTTTTGATCTAACATGTTACATCTATTAGACATAAAAAAAAAAGCACGTCTAAGTTTCGTCTATATTTTAACATCTAATAGATATCTATAATGAGTACAGGATATCCAGGACTTTTAATGGACATTCTTTAGATATTTTGTACCTTTTATGGATCAGTGAATGTAATTGAGATCTCTAATGGATATGAGTGGCTGTGTGGGCAGAAGTGTTTATTTTTACAATTTTATTTATTCATTTTTTAAATCACAATACAAGACAATAAAAAGAAATAACAAGCAATTACAAGCTGGCCTAGTTCAATGCTTTTAAATTTCTTAATTAATTATTTTCTTTGGTATTCTTTTGTTACCAAACTTATAGGTTGGGAAGTATACAGTGGTGGACATAATTATAAGACACCTATCTAATTTGTCAAATAGTGAAAGAAAAGATTCAGAATTTAAAAATGTTTTATCAAATATGTCAAAAACATGAATTTATTCTGTTATCATATATAATTATTTTATAATAATGATATTTTCATATAATTTAATGAAAAAACTTAAAAACACAATGGAAGAAATTATAAGATACCAACCGTTTTTTCCAAATACAGTGGTCAACATAATTAGCAGACACTAATGGTCTAAAAGAAAATCCTCTAACATGGTTATTCAGTATTTGGTGGAGCTGCCATTGTTTTTTATAACCTGAAAGCTGCGATTCGGCATCGAATCTATCAATTGTAACAAAATATTGTAAGACAGTTCTTCCCAAGCACATTTTATAGCATTCTTTAGGTCTTCGACACATATAAACTGCCTCCTATTTCGGTAAACCGTATGAGCTAAGACCCCCCCACAAGTTTTCAATGGGATTTAAGTCTGGGGAGCGAGAAGGCCACAGGAGAACATTGGCGCTTTGCTCTGAAAGCTACTTTTTTGCAGGGGTGCAGAATATGTCCAAACGCCCAAACGAGGTTCGGGGGAAATTTAAACTAACTGGGAAAATTCTGAATATTTTTTTAAGAGAAAATAAAAATGTAAATAAAAAATAAAATTTGCTGTTTTGAAGTTCTTATAATATACACTAACAGCGATATTTTTATGTTACACTGTATACTTATTCTCTTAAAGATTTATTACATAGAACAAATGTCTTCGTATAGCAAAGTAGATTTTTGCATTATTGAGGGAAATTTATACTGTGTTTGGGGGAAATTTCCGACGTCTGAACATTTTCTGCACCCCTGCTTTTTTGTTTCATGTAATGCATGAATCGGTGCGTTATCATGCTGGAAAGTGTAGTTTTCGCCACAAAGAAGTTCACCGTATATAGCTAGTTGATCTTTAAGAAGGTTCTTATTCTTTTTTGAATGCACAAAAACAATATCCGTTTTCCCTTGAGCCCAAAAACCAGCCCAAACCATTACTGAGCCTCCACCCATTTGGCGGCTCATTAGTACATGAGGAGGCTTCCGTAAATCATGCCAATAATATTGAAACCCGTTGGGAACATTCAGGTTAAACTTTTTTTCATCAGAAAATAACACGGAGTACCATTTGGAGGTCCAGGCCATAGTTTATTTAGCGAAGTTTAGACGCTCCATTTTGTGCCGGCTTAGAAGCGGTTTTTTCTCTAATTTTTTCTATTTCACATAGGAAGCATTATGCAACACCCTGCAAATGGTTTTCCTTGAACAATTCAGTTTCGAAGCATTTTCAATGCCTGTACTTGTCATCTTATTGTGTGTAGCGAGCGAAAGCACATGGCGTCAGTCTCTTGAGGACAAGCAAGGAGTACACCCAGATCTTTTAATCACCGATCCATTAATTCCTCTTTTCAAAACATTTCTAATTGCACATCTAGAGCGTTTAATAACTTTTGAAATATTATTAATTGAAGCCCCAGTTCCATTTAATCCACAAATTTCACTTTCTTTTAATTCTGTACATCGTGGCATGTTTGTAAATGCGTGAAGTCAGTTATCGTCTGCTTTAGTTAACTGCTGACATCATAACAGTGTGCAGAAAATTTGCATATTGCAGATTATTTTCGAAAAAAAAAGCAGGTGTTTTAATAAAATGTTAGGGTGTCTTATAATTTTGTCCATGGTATTTTTAATTTTTTTTATTAAGCTCTATAAAAATATCATTTGTGTAAAACAATTACGTGTGATAACAGAATAAATTTATGTTTTTGACGTATTTCATAATACAATTTTAAGTTCTGAATCTTTTCTTTCACTATTTGTCAAATTAGATAGGTGTCTTATAATTATGTCCACCACTGTATATTCAAAACCTATTACCTTTTAAGAAGCTTTAATAATGCATAATATAATATTTTAAATATGATTTATATTTAATATAATTGTGTTAAAATATAAAGTATTTTCTCTTGATTTTCTCTTCTTTTTATATATACTCTCCTTTTTCCTCTCTTTTGGCATCTTGATTTGTTTTTTATTCAAAAGTATTTTCCCTCAATCAGCTGATGGCTGCAGAAAAAAAAGCTCGTGCTGAAGCTGAGGAGCTTCGCAATCAAATAAAAAAAAGTCAAGACAATGAAAGGAAAGAGAAGCGTAAATTAGCTGATGAGGAAGCCCTCAAGAAAATCAAAGCTCTTGAAGTAGAACTGCAAAATGTTCAGAAATGTCTCGCCACACAGAAACAGGTACGTCTGGCTACTCAGAAACAGGTACATTTATTTGCATTTTGTATTTTAATAATAGACTTATAAGAGAAAAAAAATCAATGTGTTTAGATACAATTAATAAATTTATTTAAGCTACGCATTTTCTTTCTTTCTTTTTTTTTTTTTTTTTGATTTACTAGAATTTTTCCTTATATTTTTACCTATTCGGGGTTTGTTGTAAGGTCCTTGATGAAAGTGCTTGATATATTTTTTTTAATTATTATTTTGAATAACAAAAGCCAATGTTATGCAATTTCATTTATTTATGAGATAATTTTTCACAATTAAACTAATATAAAAAAATATATATATATGTTAATATCAAGGGGTAGTACATGTCCTGATAATTTCTGAAAACTTAAAATGCGTTCTTAAATATGATAAGTTGTCCTACATTTCCTGAAATTTTGAGCTATTTTGCGATCTATTGATTTAAAACTACTCTAAATATTCTATTAAATGTCAAACTCACAGTGTTGTACTACAAAAATATTTTGCCACGATTGTTAGTTTAAGTAATAATAATAATAAATATTCTATAATTGTTTCAGGTTGAAATATTAGCACAATCTGGGGTGGGGTGGGAGAAGAAAAAGTAGGCATGTGTGCAGCATCAAAAATGACAACACACTTTGATACTGCTTTCTTAAGGAAGATGTGCTTTTCGATTTGGAGATGGTTTAAAAATCATATGTTTGAAAAAGTTTTTGGAATGACTGTTATATATAAAAACTTCTTTTGGTAGCTTTTTTTTTTTAGTTGTTCTAATTAAAGGTACTTTTCTAATTTTAAATAATAAATCAAATATTCTAATTTTATGTCATTCTAAATTTTCTAGTATTTATAATACATTAATTTTAACCATTAGTAAAATTTTGAAAGGTTAGTGATAAAAGCAATCTGAAATAAACACAATCGCTTGCTCTACGCAAACACATAAAAAAATATTTTTTTTTCTCTTATTTATAAGTAAAGTAGCTTTTTTTACCCTTTTTCAATTTATCTTTTTTTTTTATACCCCTTTTGTCCTGAAAATGTCCTAAAATTAAGAAGAAAAAAAAATGTATGTACTGTAATTTTGCTTTATGCTTGTACTACCCTTGTACCCTCCACATTGATTTTTTTCTAAACATGCATTTATGTAAATAAGCAAGATTCCCCCCCCCCCCTCTTGGAATTCTGTAAGTGAGTGATCCTTTGTGTACATTTTGTATACTTTTATGAAATTTATGTAAATAAATTGAATTTTTTTTTCTGATATATCTTCTTAAGATTTGCACTTTTCTTTTGGCACTTTTCAAGTAAGTAGTTTTGACTCTTCTCTAAAAATAAATTCTGTATAGTGAAAAACAAGGCTATATTTTTAAAACCAAAACATAGTCATTTAATTATGCATGGGAGTCTTAGAGTTAATCTGAAATAATCAGTTTGTGTTAGTTTTCTGTCAATTTATTCATACTAGCAAAAAAAGCATGATTAAAAGAAATTGTGCAATGAGAGGTATATACACAGGTGTAGATTCTAAATTCTTTGTATAATACATGTGAAGGAAATAAATCATATGAATTGATGAATATTTTCAATATTAATTGCTCTATTTGTTTTAGTTATGAATTTTTATATTAAAATAGTCATGAATCAACTTTTCTGAAATATACTAGTATGTTTTTACCTCATAAAACTTTCTTTTATATTACATATTAGTTATTAAAATTACTATTTATCAAAGTTATTTTCCATATTGAATGCAGATGAATTTCAACATAAAGAAAATTAATTTTATGGTATACAGAAAATGTCTTGGGAATTATATGTACATTTATAGGAAATTTTGTCCTATACTGCTGTATTAAAAATTTAGAAAGGAATTGAATGACAGTATCACTTGTTGGGCAATTGATTGCAAATATAATCAGCATCAGTATAAATCAGTCCATCTAAATACAAAATTTAGTTTCGTTCATTGGTTCATGAGATGCAGAGTTCATAAAATTTTTAATACACTGAAACTTTATGTATCAAAACCCACGTTTATAACTGTTTTATACACATTTTGTGTATAAAAACACATACATTTTCTACAAATGGTCAAATTGTGTTCTGGACATCTCAGAAAATGTAAAGCAATTGAAAAATGGAAGTGAAAAATTTTTATGTATCCAGTACTTCCTTATGTATGGAAAAAAAAGTAATAAATAAAAATAATCTGGTTACATTGATACAACTTATATTTTATGAGGTGTCATCCAAAAAGTAAAGACCATTTAATTATACACCAAAATAAAAAACACAATATTTACTGGTTAAAAAAAAAAAAAAAAAAAAAAAAACTGGTACCTACCTGAAGCTTCCTTAACTTCTCTACTTAATCATCTCCTACATTTAAATATTAATCATATCTGGTCACGAGCTTCAGAATTATCATGTTATACTCTTTTATTGATCAGATTGTGACTAATGATGAGATATGGGTGTCTCACATCACCTCGAAGAGCGAGCACCAGTCACTTGGGTCCTTGGGTGGCATCGGCTCTTATCACCCATAGAGATGAGAAAATTTATTTTTTCAATCTCAAAAGACAGTTGATTTGACCTTTTGTGTTGAGAGAGTCTGTCTGAATTTCATAGCTGCCAAGTCTTCTTGATTTCCTAGAAGACTTCCCGATTTTTGTGTTTTCTTTTTGCTTTCTGCAAGAAAATTAAGTCTTCTTGATTTTCAGATTTTCCATGTGTTTCATCTTCTTTGCTTCCAAAAAAGAAAAAACATCTAAGTATAATTAATTTTAAATACAACCTTTTAAAAACTCCATGTTTACATAGCCTTTTGCTGGGGTTCTCCAGCGAAAACGTTCCGGCTATGTGAACATGGAGTTTTTTAAAAGGTGGTGTTTTAAATTAAGTTAATTATAGTACTTCATGATGTCTTTTTGAAACATCTAAATATATTTATAAATTATACATAAAAATCTTATTTATGCATAAATTTTCATCGAAGAAATTTGTTCCAAAATATTAATCATATCTTGCAATAATGGCTTTTACAGTGCTAATTCCTGATGAAACTGGGAGTGTAATAAATTCACATAATGTTCACTGTATTATTTGTACGCCGGTTTTAAATGTTAAAAACTAAACTGTTGGCTTATTTTAGAATTGATGCCTACGATTTTCCTTCAGAAAATAATTATTTCTGCTATACCTACTAAGTTGAGAAAAATCTTCTTGATTTTAATGAAATCTTCCTGTTTTTTTTAGCTCTGTCTTCTTGATTCTTACTGCAAGAAGTTGGCAGGTATGGAATTTACCAGTTTTTTAAGTGATGCAGGCATGAGATTCTTCCGCAGATCCACGATTTTCGGCTTTTTTGTGATTTTTCGTTATTTCCACGTTTTTTTTTTTTTTTTTTTTGTTTAAATCAAACTCCAATAACGATCCGTGTTCAAACGCTCCACGGAAGACTTTAGATTCTCAGTCTTTCTCCATCCAAAATATAAATGTGAATATTCATTTTAAATGTGCTTTATCTGATTCTATAACGTATAAAAGAACAGAATTATTCAATATTTAATAGCAGGAGACTTGGCGTTGGAATATTAAAACAGGAATAAACTACTACGTCAGAAACGCCACCTCAATAATTTTTCTTTGGCGTTTCTGACGTAGTAGTTTATTCCTGTTTTATTATTCAATATTTTTCACTCATGTAATTTTTATTTGTCTTGCTCCCTCACCCCCCCCCCTTTTTTTTTTTTTTTTTTTTTTATCTCTAACCATCGAAGATCAAACACTTTGTGTGAAGCCTTTTGTTTTTGAATATTTCTCCATCCACAACAAAAATATTAATATTAATTTTAAACTTACTTTATAATATTCTCTAACCATTAAAGAAGTAGAATTGTGTTTAATATTTCTCACTCATGAACTACTTTTTACTCCCCCCCCCCCCTCCTTTCCCATTTTCCATCACCAATCAATGATTAAATGTTGATTGCTAGCTAATGTTGTAGCTATTTGTTTATTAAATTCTTGAAATGCACAATATTTCTCACATATGTTTTTTTTTTTTAAAGACTTAATTACAGAACTTACTAAATATATTTATTTTTTCTTCAATAAGTTTAAAATACTGTGTCATTAGACAAAAATTATGCTAGTTCATATGCAGGTTACATAACTCCACTAAATAAAAATGCAAGATAGCAGTAGTACAATGCAGCTTTAGAGTAGAATAGATTATTGTCATTTTTCCTCCTCAAGTTCACAATAACATGTCATTTAATTAGACTAGCAAAAGACACTTCAGAAATACATATTTTGAGTAAATATATATATATATATATAAGTATTTTAATTATTATAAAAGGAAAAATTAATATAGTACATAATGTGTGTATGTTGATTATATACTTTGATTTTAGAAAACCGTACATTATTTTATTATGTAATTTAACCAATCTTCCTGTCTTTTGAGCAGGAATCTTCCTATTTTCGTCTATCTGAGGTTCGCAAGTATTCATATTGTCATTTCTATTTTAAATTCTGTGATAAATAGTGAGTTATATCAGTTGTTAATTAAATATTCGTATATACTTATTAATTTTAGCCCCACCCTGTCCTTCACCTAATTATTTGCCTGCCTATTACTTCAGACTTTCAGTGGTATGAATAGTTATTTTCCTCCTCCTTTCTTTTTTTTTTTTTTTTTTTTTTTTGGTAACTTTCAGGAACCAGTGAATGCAGACAAAAATAGGCTGTTACTTATGGATTGCACCCAAACATTAGAAATTTTTTGTACATTTTAAATTTAGTGGAATTGATATTAAAATTTTTAACCTGCTATTTAGAAGCATATTTTGCATTATTATGAGTTACTAAAACGAAACTTGCGTCTTAAATGCAAGGAAATGGTTAAATTTAGAATTTTTTACACTTTAATAGAATTGATTTTACAATGCTTTTCACTATTTTTTCATTTAAGACTAGTTTAAAAATTGATTTGATATTAAAAATTGAATGCTCAATAACCAGCAAAATTTATTTTGAAATATTCTCTCTCTCTCTTTTTTTTCTTTTTTAATGTCTGTATACATTGTAGTGTATTGAGGCAGAATTATTTATATGGAGTTTTGCAGAATTCATTTTCAAATTTTGTCTTTTCCTGCTATTTTAAAGTATTTTCATTAATTAATTTTTCATTGTAGTAAGAAATAAGCAAATAAACTAAGCATCTTTTCTATGGCAAAGACAACAGTAAATCTGAAGTATTAAAACCTTACCTTTGTACATATTTTCTCTCTTACCTAGCCTTTTCAATTGTTTTCCCCCCACATGTTTTATTGTATTGATGTGCATTATTATTATAGTTTAATTTGTCCCTTTTAAAATATCTTGTATAGTTTTTCCCTCTGCACATTATTTTTCATTTGAAATAAATTTTATGAACATATTTGTATAGTTTTCCCCGCACGCATTATTTTTCAATTGAAATTAATTTTATGAACATGCGTGTTTCCTCTTTTTTAATGTTTTGCAGTCTCATGCCTGGTGATGAGAACTGATGAAATTTCAAAAGATTGACTCTCGATATCTGCGAGACACCCATGTCTTATCACCAGATGCAATAAACAACTTTTTTTTTTAATGAATTTTAATTATTCTAAACATTTCAATTTGTTTGAGTCTGATATTTATTTAAAAATTATTAAAATTTGTAAAGGGAAGTCTTAGTAACAATTACTTTTAGTTAGGGGTGGGAATCGATTAAGAGTTTTAACTGGGTTAATCGTAGTTCATTAATTGATCGATCAATCGGATTTTTAATCGATTTTCATTTTTCTTTATGTAATTTTATTTCAATGATGAATAAAACTCTCATATTGTGTGTGTGTATATATATATATACATATTATTCATAAGTTTGACTGAATTTTTTTTTTTTTTCTCCAAAAATTTTTGTTTAATCAATTATATTTGTTTCATAACTGAAATTTAAATCAAATTTCAGAGTAACAATTGGTGACTTTAAGTGTTAATTTTATATAAATATTTTCACTTATTCAATTTTATTTATTATTATTATTATTTTTTTTTTAATGAATTAATTTTTCGATTCGTTTTGAAAGAAACATTAAATGAATTTACACATATTTTAGTTTTATATTTGTAGGTCTTGTCCATCTCGCTTGTCACTATTTTTAAATGAATTCTCAAAATTCCATATCATTATCATAAAAATCTCAAATTCTTATACTTTAGTCTTCTTTGTCACTTCGGACTAGAACACAGAATGTTATTTTCGGTTTTTACTTCAATAGTTACTATCAGCAATTCTGAACAGACTTGAAGATACTGTGCAACTCTGTTGACATTTCCCCCATCAGAGGGATAGTGGCAATCTCTATTCCTTCTTTTTTTAAATCTTTAGCATTTCTATTTTTTGAAAGCTTAGTGTTTCTGAGAATACTAATACCCTAGCCAACACTTTCTGTAGAAGGTTACAGACAGGTGGTCTTGCTCCAGCATGCACATGAAGCGGCATTTTGTTTAATAACTGTCCTTCCCTTTTCTCTATCAACAAAAGTGCAGCAACTTCTTTTGAGAGGTTTTATTTTTATCTATTTTATTACTTCCTTATACAAAGTATAAGGAAGTATAGTAATCCCGATTTGCGAAATGGATTTTGTATTTCACATTGCTCAAAAACGAATGATCGCTGAATGTTGCTAATTTATACGTGTGACTTTCATGATGTCTAGTTGCACACCTGCAAGTGTCATCTTAACACGAGCTCTCGTTTTAGAGATATAAGGGATTTTACACGATTTTCCGTGACGTCTGTATGTGTGTGTGTGTGTCTGTGTGTGGGTATGTCGCATAACTCAAAAACGGTTGGACGTAGAAAGTTGCGAATTGGTACATAGGTTTGTTATAACATCTAGTTGTGCACCTCCCTTTTTGGACTTTCTATGATTTTCCGTTTTGGAGATATTTAGGAAAATTAGGTTCATAATGACAAGAATTTGGCCATAATGTATCAAAAAACGGTAATAACTCAAAAACGGTGTAGACAAATCTTGCAATTTAGCTGACTTTCCGATTAGCTAGACATTTGAAACTTTCAGAAAAGCTCAGAACACGTTGACAATGCATTTTTTTAATATTTTTAGCCAACTGTTTCCGATACCTGCTGCCTTCAGCAGCGTTTATGCGATTCAACAGAAAATTTATTTAACTAACTTCCCGACTAGCTAGACATTTGAAACTTTCAGATTAGATCAGAACACGGTGAAAATGCATCTTTTTAATACTTTTAGCCAACTGTTTCAGGTCCCTGCTGCCTTCGGCAGCGTTTATATGGTCCAACAAAAAAATTATTTAACTAACTTCCCGACTAGGTAGACATTTGAAACTTTCAGAATAGTTCAGAACATGGTAAAATTCCTTTTTTTTAATACTTTTAGCCAATTTTTTCGGGTCCCTGCTGCCTTCGTCAGCGTTACCAGTACAAATCTTGCAATCGGTTTTTAGCTAACTTTCAGAAAACTCAGAGCACGGTGATAATTCATTTTTTAAAAATATTTTTAGCCAACTGTTTCGGGTCCAATGTCAATGTTTTTTAACATTATATATATTTCTAAAAGTGTATAAGGAAGTCATGTGGTGCCCACATCAGATTTTTTTTTTTTTTTTTTTCATTATTTGATGGATGTATGTTTCTTAGAATGTTTGTTAGCAAAATATGTGAAAAAATATTTTGTAGGCAGATCAATTTTTTTTATTTAATTCGTAGTTTGAAAATTTTAATCGGATTTTGAAAATTTTTAATCAAATTAATCAATCCAATTAAAAAAATTGAACAGGACTAAACATTGATCGATTAACCAAACCAATTAATCGATTAATTGGCACAGCCCTACTTTTAGTGTAACAAATTTTATTTTATACTTAAGTTACAAACAACATATCTTACAATTAAATATATACATTTTAATACATTAGTTGCAAGCTCAAAGAATAAATTAAAAGTTCTGTAAGTCTCTCTTACAAAGTTTTGGTTTTGGTCGATAAGCCATTGTGGCGAAGTACAACCACAATGGCTATCAGTATCTCAACAGTCTCTCTTACATTCAGTTCTTGGTAAGTCAACAGTTTCTCTGGGGGACGCTTCAGTTGTAGCATTGGAGTGGAGCTTCTACAAATTGTATTTTATCAGAAGGTGAGCTTTTCGATTGTTTTTTATGTTTATTTTCAAAATATCCTGATATCTTAAAGTTATGTGTTGAAATCAAATGGTGTAACAAATTTGGAAATAAAAAATTAGATTGTATTTTGATCTCAAAGTTCAGTAATGGAAATAAAAACAAAAATGAGAGGATTGTGCAAAAGAAATTTTAAAAAATCAATATATAGTAACTGTTGTTAAAGAATGCAATTTCATATTTTAAGTTTTATTATTATTATTTATATTTATACCGATAGAAAAAAGTTTTCCCCCTTTTACCGTGTCACATCAAGTCAAAATAAATAAATAAATTACAATAAAATTGAGAGATTGTGAGGAAAAAATTTAAAAAAATAAATATAGTGACTGTTGCTAAGGGAACAAAGTTATCATGCCTTTATGTACAATGCAATACCATAATCAACAGCTGTGCTATGAACACTAAAACCTTCATCAGTAATTTCTTCACTGCTGCCTTCATAACTTATGTATAGCTTTCCTTTCTGTATGGATTTTCAAAATTATTTAACTAAGGAAGCCTTGACCCAGTGGCCAACATCATCAGACATAGCACTCCCTTTTTCTTTCATTTAATTCATCCTAGCATAACTATCATTACAGCATAAGGATAAACATTAGATATAGCTTGCTAAACTAAATGTTTTCCAAGAGCACAGATTTCGTATGTTAGAATTAGAATCAAGCAACACTTAAAAAACAAAATTGCTGTTAAATGACCGCACCTACGAGCTCACAATTTTCTTATGTTTTATGGATAAGTTACATTTAGAAATTTAGAAATTTAGCTATTAAATACAATTTTCAGTCCAAACATTCAATTTTTTCTTTTATTTGAAAAAAATTAAGTGAAAGCGCTTTATCATAAATATTTAAAATATGCTATTAAAATATTTAAATAATATTGGGTTAATTTCATGTAAAAGTAGACTGTCATGCTATTAAATAATTTGTTACATATTTATTTATTAAAATTAAAAAAAAAAAAAAATTAAATTAGGTATTAGGTGAAAATTCCTGTTTGTATGAATTAAAATCTCTGAACTTCAAATGTGACCCTTCTGCGATGAATCACAGAAAATTTATCTTTTATCATATCTATTATACATATTTACTTTTTACTTAAATTAAAACTTTTATATTATTTATAAGTAAAAATATGGATTTATCAGCACACCAAAATTTATAAAGTTAAATTAATATTTAGTATTTAAAATTAGAGAAGAAATCAGTCAAAACATAATAAAATAGAACTGTATGAGCCCGTATCTAGTGCCATCTATTGTCTTTATTTTGTATTGTTGCTAAGTTTCCAAACCACTCTGAAGGCATCTACTAAAGGAGGTTATGCTTTAGATTGGGTTGAATTTGAGGAATGTCTCAAGTGCAATAATTCAAAAATGAAAAAATTCAGGCAGTGTTAAAACTAAGAGAAACACTGAATGTTGTGCACAAAGAGGTATTGTAATAGATGTTAATGTGTATGTATATCAGTGGTTCTCAACCACTGTGCTGCAGCACTTCAGTGTGTCATGAGATTCTTAATGTGCTGCCAAAAAACAAACATCTTATTTCATGCTGCACCACCTTAGGGGAAAATCCCGGACCGTCACCAGTAGTCCAAATGCATAGCTGTAATGTAATGTTAGTATCAACTCAACCTCATCCACTCACTCTTCTTACAAAAAGTTTCATTGTTTCATTTCAGTCATATGAGCCATAGAAACAATATGACAGCAAATGTCACCCTAAGTCAGAGCCTAGCTTCAAATATGCATTAACTGTCTAAACAAGCAGAATCAAATGTTGGCAATGACATAGAAGAGAAATTACTCGCCTTCAACAGTGATGGAAGAGAAATTACTCGCCTTCAACAGTGATATGATTGGTCTATTTACTTCTATGTTTAGTTTATGCAAATACCATAAGTAAGCAATGTCAGAACATCAATTGGTTCAACCTTCTGAGTGAGGATTTGCTGAACTTTTGCATGTGCACACTTTCACTGTGCATGCGTGAAAGAATTTCTTTTTTTTTTTTTACATAGGCTAAAAGCTAGACATATTGGGCAATTTTTGTCAAAAGTTCATTTGAATAGAGTAAAAGTTAAGCAAATTGTCAGCAAAAGAATGGGCTAGATTTTAAGTTATTTTCCAGAGTTAAAATTTTATAAGGGATTGTTCACATGCCACGTAATTAATTTGAAGATCCAATTACTTTAACAACTTTGCAAAAGTTCTTTTTTGTAACAAAAAAAAAAAAAACTTATGATCTCACAAATCCTCGTAAATAAATAAAAGTATGTTAGAGTTACAAGCTTATAAGGGTTTTTTCACAAAAAATTACTTTTAAAGCATGGTTGAAATAATTGGATCTTTTAAATTAATTATGCAGCATGTGGAAAATCACTTATGAAATTTCAACTCTTGAGAATAGCCTAAAATCTAGCTAATTCTTTTGCTGATCATTTGCTTAATTTTTGCTCTATTCAAATAAACTTGTGACAAAAGTTGCCCAATGTATCTAGCTTTTTAACCTATGTAATAAATATTTTTCTATCTTTCACGGAGGCACAGTGAAAACATTTTTCATAAAAATGCTCATATTTGTATTTTGATTGCAGTATATTGTTTCAAAAGGGTTTTTTCTATTTATCTGAAGGTGGGAATAATTTTTGTTTAAAACTCTTTATATTATACATAAAAAACATTCTAATTTTTTTGGGAGTTTTTAAAAAAATGCTTATATCTCCGTTGTTTAACATGCTATCATCACATAAATTCATCCACAAATAGTACTGTGTCATTAACATATCCTAGAGTTACAGATCATTTTGTTCATTTAATGATACAAGGTGATCACAAACTTTATTGATTTTGTTCAATTTGTTACTGGCTCCCTAAATGTTGTCTTAAATCAATCTTCATTGAAAAACATGAGGAAGATCCAGTTCTTTAAATACCCAATTGTTTGAAAACATTTCATGGCGAGATAAGTTTTTTAATTGGAAAAAACTGATCGTTTGCAAATATTGCTAAACTTTTAAGCAATAATGTACTTTGTTTATTTATTTTTCTTTGTTCATATTGTATTTTATATCACCAAATGATACAACATAGCATGTATTTAGAGTTTATTATATATATATATGTATAATAATGATGATCTATTAAGCATAGTAGTAGCCAAGCAACAGATACAAGATCACTGAAACACCAATGACCAATAAGATTAAAAATTTCTTTATGTAGGAGAAGTTCAGAAAAATGAAAAAAATTTTCATCAGGGGATGAAATACACATATTTAAAGAAACCAGATTTATTAATTAACAGCCTGCAAAACAAACGAATCAATAAACTAACACAACAAATCTTAACTTAAAAACATAAACTCTATCAAAATTTATGAAAAAATAATTTAAGAGACTTAAGAAAGGATATATATAGCTTGTTTACCTGTGTATATTTATAGTGTTAACTATGTATGAATGAGTGTGATTCTGTATTTAGATCTGTGAATGTAACTATGTTAATGTCAGTCTCCAGCACTAGGTGTAAAAGGAGGAGGGGTTTGCTTTTACACTCTTTTAGTGATCATTTTATAAGTTTTCTTTCACTACAGAAAATATACGATTCTTAGGATTCAACAAAGGTAAGTGTTTTTTCAAATATGATAAATTATGGAAATTAGTTTTTTTTTTTTTTTTTTTAGTACATTTTTTAATACAGTATGGAATCTTTATCTTTAACACCGATTAACCGTGATTTATTTTTGTTCTGCTTGATTAATATTCTTCAAAAAAAAAAAAAAAAAAAAAAAAGACACTTTTATCTTGTGGAATGTTAATTATCAAACCTAAAATGCAATTTCAATAAAGAATAATAGAATAAATATAACTCTTTAGTTTTCATTCTCATTTCTCTTGTTTTTTATTTTGTTACAAAAAAAATAATTTTTAAACAAAACAAAACACACATCACCTTCCAATTTAAAAGTTTCATTCCAACGTATGAATAAGTGGTGTCTGTTCTTGCTCTTTGCCTCACTAGCACAAAAGGTTACATAACACAGGTCGACATGTAAAACTTTGATTTTATAAATTTGGCTGATCATTATGTTTTTTTGGTGTGCAGAAACCAAAAATGAAGCCAGATTTTCTCTATCACGTATAGATTTTTGTCATGCCTGCCTATGCAGTTTCTTCCATTACTCTTCCACCAACACAAGACACAGGGACTTCCAAGACACAAGGTAAGTTTTATAGTATGTTTCCATGATTAATTAATCATAGATACCTATTGTTGTAATTGTGAAGCACTAGTGCGACTTAAAACCATATCAACCAACCTATTGTTATGGTAGTATATGTAAGTAATTGTGTCGGTAAACACCCTGTATTGACAAAAATCTGTACGTGATAGAGAAAAATGGGCTGCATTTTCGGTTTCAGCATATCAAAAAACATAAAGATCAGCTGAAATCATCAAATCAAATTTTGTCAACTTCATTTTTGTAGGCCTGTGTAATGTATGGAGCAGAATATGCAAATGCACTATCAAATAAATTTGTAGGTAATGTGGTGTGCTTCCGCTTATCGATTGGATCAAAGGGCTCGTATTCCCCCTAAAATTCTTACAATTTTCCTACATTTCCTGCGTGATCGTTAAATAATCTGGTGTGTCATTCATACGACTTTCTCTTAACCTGAAATTTAATACAGTAAATACAAATTGGAGATTAAGGAATAAGATAATGAGTATTGTTATATAAACTTATGTTACACTATTTCGATCACCTGAAATTATTTGTTTTTAATTTACAGGATTCCAACAGGCCTTGAAAGTCCTTAAGAAGTACTGGAATTTCATTTTCTTTTTCAAGGGCCCTTGAAAGTACTTGAATTTTGTGTAACGTACTTAAAAAACCTTGAATTTTCTGCTCCAGCAAACACGCTTAGCGCAAGCTCGATCAAGGCAAAACTCTCCATCTCCACAATGCACATGCCTCTGTCTAATATAAAGATTTTGTCAAAAAATTCTCATTTCATTGTCTTGCTTTTGCATATTGTTTCAGCTTACTTGTCTTTTGTCATTCTCATACCTGTTTGATGGACTGGTCATGAATTTTGAGCAGAAAGTGACCAGACCAAGACTCAAACCTAAAAACTTTGGAATAATCATAATGATTCCAAATCCTGAACTAATCATTTTTTGACTTTTGTAAAAGTTAATTTTTTCAATCCATCAAAAATGTATTGTGAAAAACGGCAAAGTTATTATTCTAATTATTTTAAAAGAATAATAGTAATAATGAAAGTAGTTACTAAAGTTTTGTGTATATACCTTGCATTCTGCAATTTTCCCCCTATAGTCCTTGAAAATTTTCAAATGGGCCTTGAAAAGTCCTTGGATTTTTTTCCTTTTTAAGAGTAGGAACCGTGATTTACTCTAAGAGATACAGACAAAAATCAAATGTTAAAAATTTTACTTTGGTATTCAGGAAGCCTCAAAGTGTGTAAATATACAAAAAAAGATGTAATGAATATTTAGCTTTAAAAAATACATTACTTACCATATGACTATGAGAAATTACTTTTAATCGAGACTTTTGAAATTTGTGGCTTAATGAATAATTATACAAAAACTAATAACTAAGAATAAAGGTCTCGAATGCTTTTGAAAGTATTTTGAATATTCAAAACTTTTCATATCTCTTGCACTCTAAAATTTTCTTAGTGTTGAAACTTTCATTTCTTTGTATTGTAGCTTTGCCACAATAAATTTTTATTTTATGCTTTTTAGGGCTTTACAATAAAAAGCTTCTAATATTAAAAAATGTTTTTTTTACTTTTTTTTTTTTATGAATTGTTAATACTTGTTGTTACGCCAGATTTTGGTTCACTATTCCTGAATCACAGAAAAAATTTGTTTTGCTGTGAATAGATACAGAAAATTTTGCTACTGGGATAAAATTGAATATGAAGTTGAGTGTTTCATTAAATCAAGCATAAGTAATCATTTGAAAAATAATAATCAGTTTTACTATGTATTTTTTAAAAATTCTTTTTTTCTAAACTTATAACTATTTTTGCCACCAGTAGATTGTGTTTCCATGACCACCACTTATCCGAAATGTGTCTAATCCCGATGATTTTGGATAAGAGATTCCATACTGTACAAGGCATGAAATTAACAGTAGTCTGTTGATCTTGGACCACAAAAATATTTAACTGTCTAGCACAATATAAATTCTAGTGGTCCATTGCATAGCTGCCAATTGTTCAAATTTCCCCATATTTGTTCCGTTTTTTAGGATTCAGATTCCGGAAATCAGATTTTACCCGAAAATGTTTTGATTTTTCAGCTTCATAACATTTAAAAAATAATAATAATAAAACTATCAGTGATCAAACACTTTGCAGAAGCTATGCAATTTTCAATCTCTCTCCATTAACAGTGTAAATGTCAGTGTTCATTTTAAAATTGTTCAATATTTTTCACTTATGTAATTTTTTACTTTTCTCTTTTTTTTCTTTTTTTTTTTTTAAATCTGTCACAGAATACTATGTAATAACAATAGTAAGTATAAATAACTTGATTCTGTTAATATCACCTATTCTGTAATTTTTTATTTTAACTTTTATTTTAATTTAGAAATTTAAAAAAGCGGAAGGCCCGGGTCCGATTCCCGGCTCTGGTATTTTTCACATGGTTGGTATAAAATATCAGCTTTCTACTCCAAAATTTTCTGAAATGAATTTTCATGGTTGATGATTAAATTTCTAAAGTAAAATAAAATTTCGTGGTCTATTGGAGTTGTGCCATGAATATTAATGTCACTTGATACAGCTGTGTTTACAGACTCGGTGACTTTGCCAATGAATGTTATGTGAGAAATGCCTAGCTGGTAATCAGCCAGGGTAGCTCAATGGTTTGAGCATCCGCACATAAAGCGGAAGGCCCGGGTTTGATTCCCGGCTCTGGTATTTTCACATAGTTGGTATAAAATATCAGCCTTCCACTCCAAAATTTTCTGAAATTTAATAACTTTATTTATTTTATTTTTTTTTTTACTTTTAATACTCAGTGATGCCGTTTTGGGTTTCAAAATCCTGGGTCCCTGGGACTCATTAGTTCCAAAAATCTGGGTCCTTTTTTTAAAAAAAAGGGTCCTTACATAAATAAATTTATATAAAGATATAAATTAAAATTTCATCTTATTGTAGATTAAAAACAGTTTATAAATTTTTAACTAACTCTTTTTGAGATTGTTTTAAGACTAATATTATGTAGGAGATGGTTACTGTTAAACAATTTAAAACATTAATCTCAATGTGCTCTGGAAGAAAAAACAACAACAAAAAAAAAACACAGCTGGCTGATGCAGTTCAATGTATCGGCACTTTTAACTGGTAACTTTTTCGTATCAAAACTTTGTTTTCGCGTTTCTTTGTGTTTGTTTTCTCACTGACCGCCAATCATTCGTGTGTGTTTATCATATAGGATTGGCATATTGTATTGGAATTAGAGAGAAATGTTTTTGATTTTTTGAAAGAATGATTTTGTGACTATTTTTCGAATTTCATATTTTGGCTGAGCTTTGATAGAATGCACACATTGGCAATGTGTTTCTTTTATGATAAAATGAAGTTTTAAGTGATTTTTTTTTTTTTTATTATTCTTCAGAGCAGAATGCCTGAAAAATATAAGGAAAATATCAGTTCTAAACAAGAAATATATTTTTAAATTTACTTTTTCTTCTTTCCTCCAGTTTGAAAAAATTTTTAAGAATGAAAATTACGCGTCCCCTGGGACTCGCCACAGTAAGTTTTTCGTGTAATTTACGCACTGTAGCGCGTAAATGGCATCGCGGGAAAGTATGTATGGACCGGTGAAATCTAACAATCACTGACATAATTTTTTAATATTCCTGCTGTATATATAATTCATGTTTTACTACATTTATTTTTAAAAGTATTACATTTCTGCATAGTTTAGAAGAAACTGTACAATTTCGGTTTGTTATTAAAGTCATAATGTGAACTTTCTTCTCTTTCTATATCTATATTTATAGGAAAGTATTGGGCTCATGAAAATTTTTCAGCCTTTAGTTTTTAAGAGTTTTTGAAGTGCCTTGAATTTTGATTTCACTATTATTTTTAGAAAATATGTCTGACTGTCTGTGTGTATCAAAAATTTTGTGGATATTTTATCTCATGAACTATGGAAGAAATTTGATGAAACTTGATATTTAGTTGGACCTTGACTTAGAGTAGTACTGCACTTGGGATCAATCGCTCAACATGTAGCACGGTTATTTCATTTTTACATAATTTTTAATATAGCACTATAGAACGAAATCTCATATAAATATACATATTTTAACCGTACAATGTGTTGATAGTAATAATCAACCAGGAAAAAACCTTTTATATATGGGGTAAAAAAATTCAGTAATGGTATCTTTCAAAGCAACTTGTTAATACTTAAAAAAAAAAAAAAATGATTTGTAATAATTTAAAACAGTTATAATTTTTTCTTTCTGTAAGAAAAATTCCTGTGATATCTTCTGTATAGCATAAAATTTATTTTCTTTGGACATTTAGTATTAAACTTCTCACAGATAAAAATTGGCTGCATTCATCAAGTTAAATAATCTTAATAAGTAATTTGTACTTTGGGAATTTTTATAGTAAAATATAGAAGAAAATTTTTTGATGACACAACGTACCATAGTCTGTTTAACTTAAACTGATACCGAAAGTAAACAAAACCACATGTCGTTTGGCAACATGCATAATTCCGCTGTTATTGTTGGTGCCAGTCAAGGTTGCTCATTTCTCCCCTTCTTTTGTTAGCATTTTCCCACCTCTTCTTTTGTTACTTAACTGTTTTCTCTTACTTTAATGGGTATTTTATTGTGTGTTTTGTAAGGTACAAGTGTTTGTCATAAATGCCAAAACACAATAAGGAGTGGTGATATATATATATATATGTATATATTTTTTAATCTTTTAACGAGCTTTTTAATGTTTAGAGGGTGGGTTGCTAAGGGATTAATCTCAACACATTTTTTTTTTTTTTTTCATGAATAAAAAAATCGCCATTTCTGTGGGAAAGACACAAAAATGGAATACCTAATTAACCCGTTTGTTTACTTCTGGTATCACTTTATCTTGAATGGACTATAATTTTATTTGTAGTTAACATATTAGTTTGGTAATGATCTTTTGACTTTATCCTCTTTCTCTTTGCTTTACTTTTTCACTTTTATAAGAATGAACAGTTTTTAGTTATAATATAAAAAATGAAAAAGTTAAAACATGTTTATGAATTTAATTTTAACAAGTGAAAATAGAGTACTTTTCCTTGAAATTCTGCCCTTTTTCCTAGCATTCTTTGTGATTAAGATAACAGATATTGCCAAATGTATATTGTGATGTGTTTGAATTAGTAATGATTTGAGTGGGGGGGGGGGGAAATGAATTTATAATGTGATAGCATTTAATGTAATAAATGAACAAGATTGGTATATTTATATATTATGTAGCTGATACTTTTAAAAATGTTTCTAAAGCAGTTTGCTCATCAATTGTTCATTCAATCAACCCAGCATCATTTCTAATTTTAAGTACTGTATATTTCCGTATATAAGCCGAGAATTTTTGGAAATTTTTCGGAAGCTGAATTATATTCACTATATATACGGATATAGGCTTATATACGGATCTAGATTTCTAGCAAAAAACGTACTTTAGAAACAATGATTGAATACATATATTTTAAGCTTAAAAAGTATATATAAAGTAAAATAGTGATATTAAACCTTATTTTTAAATAATTATCACATATAAAACTCTTAAATTAGCAATTTTAAATTTATTTTACAAAACGCTCGATGTAATCACGTGTGTTTACATTTCTTTTTGACCTCCGGTAACTGAAGTCATCGGCAGAGTGCACGAACGGAGTAAATTCTCTGTCTTATTCAGAAATAGTATAAGAGAAACTTTAAAAAACAGGACTCCCGATCATATTTTTAATTTATACAATTAAATTTAAATCATCTCTGTTTAAAATGTTTCTAGGCTTACACTAGCAAAAGCGGCAAAGCTTCGTTTTTTTTTTATAGAAGTTTTTTTTTTTTTTTTTTTTTTTGAAGATTGCCTTGAAGCATTGATAAAAATACTGAAAAGTAGAAATTTTCAAAATAATTTAGATACGTCATTAAAAAAAAATCGATGCAATCGGTCTTTAAATGGCTTATTTATGTAAACATCCAGCGGCGGCATTGCATCATCCACGTTAGGGTTAGGTCTCCGGCACCGGCCCGGTATTACGGTAACCATCGTTTTCAGCTGCCGGGACTTGCGTTCGCGTCTATGTTTGCCTCCCTTCTGATAGGGTTGCCAGAGTTAAAACTATTGCCGTTGCCGAACACACTGCCAATGTTTTACGTCGTAGCTAAGCAAGGTAAGGAATTTTATTGGATAAGCACGCATTTCGTGCAATTTCATATGACAGATTATCCTGAAGGTTGTATAGATTGGCAATATTTTCTCCATTTTGGCGATGTACTCGAACTTTAAAAAGAGTATTTTTTCAATTCGGCTTATACACGGGTTTGCAATTTTGGGCAAATTTCTGCAGGGAAAAATGTACTCTCGGCTTATATTCGGAAATATACGGTATCTGTCACAGACTGAACTGTTGTTTATTACAATGTTCAGTCCCAGATTAAATGCATTCTACTAATTGGAAACTTCAATTAGAGCCTTTAGATTTAACTATAATAATCATAGGACATTTATTTTAAATCTAATTATTTTAGAAATTACATTTTGTTAAGTTTTTTTTTAAATATAATATTCTAATTGCTATATATGTGTTTAGAATTTGTTTAACATGTTCACGCCAGCACGGGCCACTGGTGGTTCACAGCAAAATTATCCGAACGCTAGCAATAATCCTTGTCCAAAAAAAGTACGCATAATACTGCTTTGTTAAATAAATCCTTGTCGAATAATGATCTTAGTCAGTCTAAGAAAAGGATTCGACAAGGATTTATTGAACAAAACGGTTCTATGTATACTTTTTTGATATCAGAATTATTGGCTAGTGCTCAGATACTTTTGAGAAGAATGCGCCGGCGTGAATGTGTTAAACTTCCTTTTGAATAAAAGTTGTTTTGTTTTGAAATTTTTAGTTTCCTTTCCTTTGCCTGTTAGATTGTATAGCGATTATTCCTTTTGTATTTAGGAAGAAGAAGCCCTCTTAAATGAGATGGACATCACTGGGCAGGCTTTTGAAGATATGCAAGAACAGAATTTACGACTCATTCAACAACTGAGGGAGAAAGATGATGCAAACTTTAAACTTATGTCTGAAGTAAATGTCTTCTTTTTAACATTTGTACTCGTCTGTATTCTTTACTAGATGACTAAATAATTTATTGTGGATTAATGTTGGCAAAAGACAAGTGTGTTGTACATTATCTTTTTTTTTTTTGTGTGTGTGTGTGTGTGTGTCATATATTAACTGGTATGTGGGGGGGGGGGGGTCCATGTTTTGAAACTAAGTTTACTGTTAAAAAGACTGGGTGTTGATTTTTTTACAATCAAATAAATGGGATTGGAAATTGGAATGATCATTCTAGAAATTAATAGTTATTGGGAATCAGCAAATGTGATGTTTTAAATCTTAATGTTAGTATTTTAGTCAAAACTAGCTGATGTAGAATCAATGTATAGAAATCAGATTGAAATTGAAATTGTACCAACATAATGGAATTGGGTGAACAATATTACATTATATTGGTATTTCATTGTATTTAAATTTATCCCGCTATAAAATCATATTTGAAGTAAAATATGCATTAAGACTAATTTCTGTGAAGGCCTGTAATTCTTATCAGTTAATTTATATCTTTATGGGATTGGGGTTATTGACAAGCAAAGATTTCAATGATGATGTTTTTCTGTGTCTGCTACTTTAACTCTCTTTTAGGATAATGAAAAAGTGCTCCGTTGCTTTTGAACTTCAAGATTCATAATTTGAAATCATTCATACTATGTCTAATTTTGAATGTATGAAAAGCTTTGTGGATTTTAATCTACCCACCAGTGTGATTAAAATTTATATTTGCTATTTTTAATAGATGTAATTAATATATGTATGCCAGTGCGTCTGTGTTTCAATATAAGTATTTATTATCATTCCAGAGAATTAAATCAAACCAAATTCATAAACTTCTAAGAGAGGAAAAAACTATGCTTACAGAGCAAGTTATAACACTGAAAAACCAAGTGGATGCTCAAAATCAAGTAGTGAGAAAATTAGAAGAAAAAGAGAGGTTGCTTCAAACAAATGTAGCAACTGTAGAGAAAGAGCTCAGGTAAAAATCTACCTGATTTAAAAAAAAAAAAAAAGCTTTAAATGTGTATTAAGTGTTGTTCATAACTGTGTTGTCTTGCTATTGAAAATTATTCAGATATAAATTGCTTTAAATTCTTTTTTAACCTGTTAATTTTATCTATCAGGCTATGTCGAATGTTTTGGAAAAACATTATTGAACCAAAAAATGTATTAACTTTTTTTCTTTCTTTTTCCTTATTCCCTAGAGCTCATGGACCTAGCCATTTGGAGTTTTCTGTGCTTTTCTCCAAATCTCGCATAAATATGGGCTAGAACCCCTTAGAAAGACCCCCACAGAGGGCATTTAACCTATAAGCCTAGGACCCTATCGTTGTCAATGGACTCTTCCCACCTGACGTCAGAGGTCACATGATAGAGGAAAAACAAATAGCAGACGAAGTCTTGTTTATCTAGAGCGATTGCTGAAATAACATATTTTCTATTCTTATTTTTGATCAATCGTATTTAATCTGTGTTATTTTTTATACATCATCATTTTTAATCTATTTTATATCATTATTCATCATCTTTTGTTTGCTGTATACATTTACAATCATCATTTAGTTTATACCTGTTATTGATGTTCATGAAGACCATGTTTAAATACTCTGATTTTTCGTACTTAAATCAGTGACAGTGCAATATCGTTTTGCGTAAATCCATTTAGACCAGTAACTAAGTTAATTAACTTGTTGTAACACCTTTATGCAATTAAATTAAATGAAAAAATTTTTAAATTTCAATTTATAATCCGTAAACATTCCGCAAGAAGCTATTATTTATTGTTAGATCAGTTAATGTTACAGTTACTCTACAATATACAAAAATCGATTCTTATAGGTAAAAATAAATAAACACGTAAAGTGTTCTTTAAAAATTATTAAATTTACAAATACAATTATTCTACTGTTTACAAATGCACAATATTACTTTTATTTTATTTTATATTAAATATTAATATTTTTGTTCTTAAGAACAATATTTAATTGAATTCGATTCTCAGAATTCGATTATTCGTTTTCCTCTATCACGTGATTGAGCAGACGATGCTGGGAAGAGCCCATTGGTCTTAAGCCACACCCTACACAGTATATATAATAAAATGCCTTGTGTCTGCAAACAGTTTTTCAGGGTTCCCACGGGTCAGGGAGAACAGGAAAAACCAGAAAAAGTCAGAAAATTTGAAATTACTGAAAAAAGTCAGGGAAAATTGTAAATATTGCTCCAAAACCTGAAAAAATGATGATATAAACCTGGAAAATGCTTTTTGAGCATTCAATTTATATTGCAAGTCACGTTACTATTTTCTTTTATGTCGCAAGCTATGTTCTGTTTTATACTGTGAGCTACTTTTTATTTCGCAAACCAAATTTTGTGGCTGGAATTTTTGAAAAATAGACCTTGAAAACCTGGAAAAGTCAGGGAATTTTATTTTTAAAACTGAGTGGGAACCCTGTTTTCGCCTTTTAAAGTGTCATATTTCAAATTTGTTTCCTTTATCTACATTTATTAGTGCTTATAAAAATTTGAAATAACTTAAATGAAACATTTTCCCTCCCAATTAATCATTTAAATTTTAAAGATAATTTATTTCATTTATGTTTTGTTTGTAATTTTCTGTCAAAATTATGGTACGTTGAAAAGTGTTTATGAGTAAAGGTTTTCAATAACTGCTGCAGAATATAATAATAGGAAACAACACTTCTTAAATTTACAATCAATGTATGTTATTCCTTTGAAAGTGCAAGGTGATGCTGGATTTGATCCAATGTGGACATTATTACGCCTAGTCATTCAGAATTTTCCATGGTCTTTTTCTTTAAAAAAGTCTGTTTAGTCCAGTATCATATTTCCATTTACTTATAAGTGTGAGATATTGTAAGGTTTTTAAGAGTGAAACTCTTCCATGAAAATTGAAATAAATATACCTTAGGTAATTATCTCAGGGTTGCCATGCTACCTGGAATATTCAAGGAATTTGAAAATTGACCATGAAAGTCATGGAAAAGTCAGGGAATTTGTATTTTTTAGCAAGAATCTGGAAAAGTCAGGGAATTTCATACAATGATTGCCAAAAAAATTAATTTTTCTTCCAACGTAGAGTCATTTTTTTTTTTTTTTTTTTTTTAGCTTCTACCATTTTTTTTTTTTTTTTTTTAAACAAGACCTCTTAGAAAGACCCCACATGGAGGTCCTTAGGTCAATGTAATATGTAACTTTTGTGTTTTCAAGTGGTACCATAATTATTTTGCCCTCAATACAACCAGTGCACAATATATGGCTAGACTGGAATTTTCTTAGAACACGTCTGGAAAACCTGGAAAAGTCGGGGAATTTCATTCTGCTATTTGAGTGGCAACCCTGTTATCTCTAAAGATATTCCAATCCTGACCCAATGTAATGGAAACTAATAAATATCTTCATTTATTAATACTTCCACTAAGTGTAGTATTCATTGTAAAAACAGTTATGTGATGTACTTATTTCTCGTTATACTGATAATATTGCTTCACATAATTTGTTTTTCACTTTTTCTTTCTTCTTTCTTTTTCATATCAGTGAAGATATTATTACAGATTGCATATTGCCTTGTCACCCAGAAAAGCATAAGCAGATCTCAGATAAAATTCATCAGTTATTGTATCGCAGGATTTCTTCGGAAGTTTCTATATATAGGTAACCCTAAAATAACATTTTTTTTTTTCTCTTGTGTGATATTAATGTTATCTCTTTTATTCTTAGGATTAATAGAACTTGGATTTGTTTCAATACAAGACACCCTAATCGAAGAAAATGAACACTGCAAAAACTTAATTTCTTTTTTTTCTTCCTCATTCTTTGTAGTACATGTAACGTTAAGTTTAAGGTATTCTAAAAAAAGAAAAAAAAAAGATCTTTAATCTAATGTTTTTAAACCAAATTATAATGCTGGTGACACTAAGTAAAAATTATGAGGTGCAAGATATGTAATTTTAGAAAACTTTTTTATAGAATAATTTATATAGCAAAATATTTTTAGACTAGGTACATTTATTTAATTTAATCTATCAAAAACTTTTGATTGTACCAATGTTAGATAAGACTGCAAAAGCTTTTCTGGGTGATAAGATACTAAACTATATAAAGTTACATAATTAGGAAAAAATTTTGATAGAAAAGATTTATTTGAAAGCATAGGTGAGACTTTCTGGATCTTATGTTGATACATTCTCATATCTATATTTTTTCTTTCTAGGCAACCCCCTGGAAGATTAACTGCAAATAAAATTATTTTTAACTTTAGCATTTCTATATTTGTCTCATAATATTTATTCTCTCGTTTAGTCTGCGACAACAATCGTCTGAAATGCAAAAGCGCAAGTCAATTGAGAGTGCTCAGTCGGCTGCAGACCTGAGACTTCACTTAGAAAAATATTTATCTCATCTGAAAGAAGTACAGAATACGGTGGCTGAAAAGACAAGTGCAGTGCAACAAGAAGCTTTCAAAACAAAAAGATTACAGGTACATAGATTGTTTTCATTGCCATATACAGTTCCCGCCGCTTATTAAAATCACACTCGTTCTGAGCCAAAGTGATTTTATTAAGCGGCTGATTTTTATATCCGACGAACGTTCCTGCACTTCAGGAAACGGTATTACTTCCCTGAATTTGGAAAGAAACTTCAAAAGGTAATGAATAATGGAATTAGTAAACAAAATTAATTAATTTTTGATAGATAATTAATTGTTTCTTCGATATAAAAAATTAAACGCATTCCAAGTTTCCATGCAATTTCGTTTGAGTAAATCATCATTTACTTTACGAAAAGTGTACGTTGTTCTTATAAATTTAAAATATTTTCGTTTAAACTTCCATGAATTATAGTAATTTTAAAATAAGAACTAGAAATTGCCTTTTAATAATTATAAATAAAAAAAATATATATATCATTTCAAATCAAATTTGTAACTTATTACTGCGCTTTGAAGAATACGTTCCTTGAAATTGTTACGGAGATAAGTGATGGGGCATGTTTAATTTGTAACTATGCTGCAAGTGTAAAATCTTCGACAATGACCGATAATGGAGGGATTGTTTTGCTTTAATTTCTTTTTTTATTAAAAGAAAAATCGCAATATAATTTTTTTTTTTTTTTTTTTGGTGTGTGTGTGTGTGTACATAAATGATATTTTTGGCTGCTGAGGAAATATTTTTGAGTTTATTAACCGGCGATGGTGATTATATTAAGCGGCGGCTATAAAAGTAATTTGTATTGATTTGATTCCGGTCCTAGCAATTTGATCAGATTAAGCGGCTGATTTTATTAACCAGGGAATTTATTAAGCGGCGGTTACTGTATTTATTTTCTATTATTCACTTGGATTTTGTTATCTATTCCAAAGCTAAACCATTTATAAACTGAAATTTTCAGATTTATTTCAAATTTTGTTAGTTTAAGTTACTTTTAATCGTTATGTTCAAAAAACCTTCCACAATTATGTGGCAAGTTTATTTTATTTTTTAGGTCTAAAGATGCTGTACTTCCAATTTATTAGTCTTTTTCTTTTTTTGTGTGTGTGCATAACTTGAACAAAAAATTTTGAAGAATGACATGTTAGTTATCAAATTATTAATTGAACTTTAGCATCAGAAACAATTTTTAAACTGATTAAAATTTGAAACTCATCAATTTTATTCAAATTTCACCACCCAGTTTAAAACATGATTCAACAGAAGTCAAATTATTATTAGACGCAAATTAATATTGTGTGACTCTGGAACCAAAATCATTCAAAGAAAGGTTTCAAAATAAAATTAATGTTTGATGACCTAGTTTTCATACTTCCCCAGCTTTAGTATAGGACCCCATTGGCGACTTTTAAATTTTTGTTGTCATGTTGATGAAGCCTTTTTATTTATTTGTATATTTATTTTCACATAATTTTTTGTTAAAAAACTAATACCTACCTATTTTGATTATACTTTTTATTGCATTTTTTAATCAATTAATGACAGTAGTTCACATTCTGTTCGTATCTTTAAAGCATTGCAAAGTTTAAAACAGTGCTTGCAAAGATTGTAAAGATGCAACTTTTGAAAATACATTTTTCTATAACATGATCTCATCAGACAAATGTCGTCATTTTCCTGATTAGATGATTGAACCGAATCTGCATGCTTGAACATCGCCCAGCCCATACATAAATGTTATTTTTTATCCTCACATATTTTAATTACTTCACTACCGTATCGTTTTGACAAAATTTACAAGCATTTCACATTAGAGAAATATTTATGTAGATAACTGTAAATGCACATAACTTTCAAAAGTTAAAAACCTTTTTGAATAATTTTCTTTTTTTTTTTATGTAGATATTATATATACAGTACGAAGCCGAAAATCCGGACTCCAAAAATCCAGAATTGTCAAAAATACGGACAATTTCGGCGGCATTAATCATCATCATCATCAACAGCGATTTTTTTTATTTTTATTATTATTTTTTTTTTTAAGTATAAATATACCTAAATAAAGAACCGAAAAAGTATTTTATTTCTTAGTAATTTTCAAAACCTGCATTTGCAAAATCTGAAGAGGAGGGAGAAGATTATAATAATAGTAACAATTCTTAAACATTTATCTAATTGAGAACTAAATTCCATATTCTATTATAATTATACTCAAACTTTTAATTAAGAAACTAAAGTACTAAAAGAAAAAAAAAAAAAAAAAAAAAAAAAAAAGGAAATGTTTTAAAAATGGCATGTTTTTCTTATTTATTTTCTTTTATTGTAACTTGTACTAATTTTTGTATGCAAATATTTCAATAAATTTGTTTTGTTTTTAAAGATTAATTTTTAATTTTATTTATTTATTGTTAAAGTTGATTAAAAAAAAAAAATTACAGAATATATTTAAAAATAGTATTATATTATTTTTTACTTGAATTTGCATATTATCCAAGTACTTAAACCAAAATATATTATATTTTTTAGACATGACCAAAAATCCGGAAAATCTGAAAATCTGGAATCGCTGTGGTCCCGACGATTCCGGATTTTCGGCTTCGTACTGTGGTATGTGTATACAAACATGTGGAAGGATGAGGGTCCATAAAGGGGGGGGGGGGGGTTGGCCCTAAAATTGAGGAAAAAACCAGATTGATCACATTTGTGAAATTTATGCATTTAATTATTTTAGAACATGTATATTTTAAGTTTCAATAAATATTTTTTATATTATTCCTGTATTTGTTTGTTCCAAGGAGCCCAAAGATTCCCAATTTTACATTTTTGGCCAAAATTACCCCATTTTCAGAGACGTGACCTACTTTATTTATAGGAGCGCAAAGGAGCTACATTTTCTTATTGAAATATATTATGAAGTACACTATGATGTAAATTATACATAAAGATAAAAGTGTTACTCTTCTACTGTGCTCATATTTAAAAAACGTTAAAATTGAAAGAAAAACAGTGAATATATTGCATATGCTACCACTTCACGCTGGTTTGAAAGAGATGAAACTGATGAAATCAAATTTGTTTAATCAAATTCCCTTTAAATCTCACTTTTATTACACTAAATATTCTTTTAAAAATATTTAAGTGTTTTTTATTTATATCTTAAACAACATTAACACTTCCAGTGCAAAGAATAGAATCTGTAATTCCTCCTACGGCGTAACTTTTGCAATCGGTATGCTACAGTATTTCTTAACCTGACTGCCTTTGAAAAGAAGAAGAATGATATATTTGCACTCCACGGTTGTTTCAACTTGAGATTAAATATGTAACTGTGCACATGATTATAATCCTTATTAATATTATTTAAGATTTTCAAGCCTTTCAAAGGAGCTTAATTTCATAATTATATAATTTTAAATTCTAAGTGTATTGTAGGAAAAAAATCTGGAGTGACTCCACTCGACTTTCCGAACATTGAGTCATTAACAGTTTTGTAGATAAAGTAATGAAAGAGGAGCTGTTAAACAAACAAAAGAGATAAAACCATAATAAAGTGTTTGAGTATTTTTCTCCATATATTACACGATGTTTTATTTAACACTACTGAACTTTGAGCCCATAGATCATAATGATAAAGAATTTTTCGTTGTGTCCCTGTAAAAACCTATAAATGCTAGATTCACCAAAATGCTTATAGTTAGTGCAACAATGATTTATAATATTCATATAAATTTTCAGCTCAGTTGAATATGGCGTTTAGATGCTATCGCACTTTTAAAAATTGGGTCCGATAGGCCATAATGATGAAGAATTTTCCTTTGTGTCCCTGTAAAAAAACTGTAAGCGCTAGATTCAGCAAAATCTATACAGTTGGTGCAACTGTGACCTATAACATATGTACAAATGTTTTGCTCAGATTAATAAGGCGTTTAGACGCTATCACACTTTTAAAAATTTGGCCCCATGGGGCATAATAATAAAGAATTTTTCTTTGTGTCCCTGTAAAAAAACTATAAGTGCTAGATTCTCCAAAATCTATACAGATTGAGTATCTGTGACCTATCACATGTGTATAATTTTTTTGCTCAATTGAATAAGGCGTTTAGATGCTATCGTACTTTTAAGATTTTGGTCCCATAGGCCATAATGATAAAGAATTTTTCTTTGTGTCCCTGTAAAAAAAACTATAAGTGCTAGATTCACCAAAATCTATAGGGTTCGTACTATTGTGACTTACAATATACGTACCAACTTTCAGCTTATTCGAACAAAGCGTTTAGACGCTATCGGGTTCACTCACATACATGCACACATACATACACGATACACACACACATACATCATCGCAAAAATAGTGAAAACGGACTCGGGGACTATAGGGTTGTTTTTTGGTATACTGTAGTGGAAGAATCAAATTTAAAATATACACTTTTAACATACCTTGTTTGCAGAGATAGAAAAGGAGTACATTGTGACTAAAATAAAGATAGATACGAAACTATTTTGAACTGTAGAATATTTATTGAAGATAATTTTCAAAACAAATAAATATTATAATTATAGAATAAAAGGCAATTTAATTAATTTTTAATAACATAACCCGGTTCGTAATTTTGATGGAAACTGTTATAAAACTGGTGGGAGAGAGAGCTAACTTATAACATGTTCAACAGACCGCGATTATTATCAAAACTGTGTGGAATCCAATCCAACAGCCCAGATGTTAACTGCCAGATAGAGATAATATCTTTATATTCAGAGGCCAAGGGCGCCAACACATCTTTCTTTGTGTTAATGATATTTCAATGGGAAATTTTTAAAAAGAAATGATGGTTGAAAGTATGGCACCCCCACCTTGGCATAAATCACATTTGCCAAGAAGATTGTTGGAAGACAGGTGCAAGTAATCATCGAATATTACGAAATTCTTGTGACATGATGTCTACATAATGGGTCATTAATTTAATAGCTGCAATTAAATAAATTATCTGAATGTAAAATAAAATAAAATAATAAAAAGATATAATGGAAATTTTCCAACAGAACATTTATAGCTATAAATATAATTAGATTTATTGCGAAACCCATTGAAAAAGGAAATAAAAAAATAATTACTTTAAGGGATAATAAAATGAAATTGTGTATTAGATCCCTATATATATATTGCATTATGCTAAAAAGAGATCAATGGATTTAATACTGAATTTGTTCATAAAATTAGAAAATGATAAGTATTTTAATTTCCAATAAAGAATTTACTTAATTTAAAATAAGTTTGGCATATTTAAAGAGGATTATTAAAGGTTAATAAATTTTAATTGTGAATAAATATATATTTAGTTAGGATATAATAAATTTGATGAAATAAAAGGATATGTGACGAACTCCCTCACAGGGACCTAAAAACGTATAGAAACATCAAAATTTCAAATTCGGATTTTTGACATGATTACAATACTTTCCTCACTATAATGTTCGGAAAGTAAAAAACAGCTCAGTGGACAGATATTTTCGCTAAATTCGGTATATTCGTATTATTTAGTTAAGGAGGTTAAGAATATACACAACATTCATCTTTCTACAATTAATGCACAATGGATACAAATACTTTGATTAGAAATAGTATATAAATATATATAACCTATATTCATTTGTAATATAAACATAAATACAGAAAATCCTGTTCTAAAATTATGTAACTTTCAATAATAACGTCCGCAGGCAGATCTTATATTTAACACTATGGAACAATGACCATGAGCAGTTATGCTTTGGCATTGTTATATCATAGTTCATATTAGTTAAACTGAACTTTTGGAGCTAATTCACATCATTTTTTATTTATAGTGGTCTTAACCATTCATATAATGAAATAAGAACTTGAAATTCCTCAGGGCCAGAAAACCCTCTTATGGACCCTTATCTTTTGAAGGGGTGTTTTTTTTTTTATAAAAGACCTTTACTAATATGGCAATATTCATAGTTTACTGATTAATTATATTTAAGAAAAATATTTCTGTGTTGGAAGAGGGAGGGGGGACACAAAGACAAATAAAGAAAAAAAAGCTAGTTGTAATTTAATTTAGAAATTTATTCATCAAGCCTGAAAGTTCATTTCAGAAAATTATGGAGTGAAAGGCTGATTTTTCAGCCTTCCACTCCATAATTTTCTGAAAAGAAAAAAAAAAAAAGTCAGTTGTAATTTAACATATGGAGACATGTTTACCTTTGACTAACTATATTTATATACATGCCAAGAATCTTTCATTTACTTTTTTTTAAATATATATATATATATATATCCTTTTTCCCTAAACATGGATTTTGCAGAAAAGTTAAAATCAGCTACGAAATTATTTCTGCTATTGAAGTAGTATAAAATTTAATTTATGATTTGTTAATGAACGTGTTGTGCAAATTTCATATTGATATGCTTATCCATTTAAGAAGTTATGCACAAAAGAAAAAAAAAAAGTAGTTGCCATTAACATTATAATGCATTTAGGTTTAGGTTATTCCCCCCCCCCCCCAGGCTTTTTTTTTTATTATTTTTTCTTTTTTAGAAGGAAAAACTTTGTTTCTTCCCTTTAACCACTTCACCAGCCACTGTAGTGTGTGGAAGGCTGCATTTCCCCCGAGTTATCTCGGGATGGCCGGTGAAGTGGTTAAAATGGAATGGAAATCTTTCTAATAACTAAGCATTTTTCATCGACCTTTTACTTATGAATGCTTTTTTCTGCAGTTAGTTATACTGTAACATGTATTTATCCAATAATATTTTTTTCCATCCACTAATTTGTGTTTAATTATAGGAAGAAATCATCAGCTTAAGGAGAAAGGTTGAAAGAGGCAAGAAATTTGAACTGGCTTCTACAGCTGATGAGGTTCTCATGGAAGAAGTTAGGGAGTATAAGGTAAAAAAAGAAAAAAGCATTATTCAAGTTAAATTAGCAATTATTTTTTATTAATTTTTTATACCTTTTAATATAGTTTTTTAAGTAATTTTTTTTTTTTTTTTTTTGTATGTGTGTGTGCAGTTTGTATTTTGTAATATTAAATGTCTGTGTATTTTCATTTTATGTTATTACTAATTTCTTTCCAAATCGCTGCTTTGTGTTTAGATAAGAAATAATTTTATAAGGCGAAATAATGTTCTGTGCCACAGTTATATTGTGACTCTGGTATACTTCGCAAGTATACAACATTTCTAAAAAATATTTTAAAAGAAAATTTTTATCAGTATCCCCCCCCAGGGTTGGCAAAAAACCCTGGGATTTTGCAGGTTTTTCTGGGGTTTTGTGGGTTTTTGCTTTGAATATATTTGCTTGTAATGTTAGATATATGTTATTTAGCATGTTAGTTGTAATACACCTAATTATATTAAACTACAAATAATAATTAATCTAATATTTATCTCAGAAATAAAAATTGGTTTGATTCTAATATTAAAATAGTGTTAATTAGTAAGATTAAGCTATGTTTTATTTTAATGTATGCTTATTCAAATATTCTTAATGACGACAACTGATAAAATAAAACAATTTACATTCTTAAGTACAATACATATCATTTAAATTTTTTAGTTCCACATCATATTATAGGTATGGGAAACTTAGGTAATTGTGAAATTTTTCGACCTCGGTTTAAAAAACTTCGGAAGTTATTAAAAATTTACGCTTTTCTTAACATGGGAGAATAGGGCAAAATTTCACTTAAACGTGCATTAAATGGAAAATTTTTAATGAAAAAATGTGAGACCAGTTTTAAAATATGAGTTTTGATGTCAGAAGGAACATCAGTAACTAGAAACATACGACTTTGAAAATTTCGCAAGTTATTGGAAATTTACGAATTTCTTAACATGGCAAAATTTCACATAAACGTCAATTTTCAGGGATATTTTCACCGTAAGTATGTCAGACCACTTTTGAAATATTATATAGGATACTGGCATGAATATTATAGAGTATGAATTTTCCAATTTTAAAAATTCATAAATTATTTGGAATTTACAATTTACTTAAAATGGCAGAATAGGGCAAAATTGAGCATAAACGTCCATTTTGAGAATCATAAATATATCAGACAACTTCAAAATAACATTTATGATACTTGTTTGAACATGATTGACTACAAATATTCTAATAGGAAGATTTCGTAATTTAAGATTTTATCAACATAGCAAAATGAGGCAATATCACATATAAATATGCATTTTGAGGATCGTTGCATTGGAAATAGTAGTATGAAATGAAACTATGAAATTGACCCTAATAAAATAAATTAATAGATTAGAATAAGATAAATATAAAGTATTTTACAGCGGGGTGCGTCCCCTATGTAGAAGTTTTAATTAATAAAATATTTAGTTAGTAAAGATTAAAATATTATTACACACCCCGCCATAAAAATACTTTAAATTATAACTTTATAATGCAGCGAAAAAACTAACACAGATAACAAAGAATGTTGAAAGAGATTAGGATTTATTAAAAAGATACATGCAGTGTTATTGGCAGATCTTCATTAAGCTAGGCATTGAGTACCTGGGATTTAATAGCGGTGGCAAAATTTGATATCAATCCTTTTTTTGGCTGCTTAAGAAAGGTAAGAGTTTTTTGCTGGGCGAGGTGACTTTTACAATAGTATTGTTTTTTTATGAGATTTTATTTTGTGTACAGAAGGATAAATAAAAAGGAAGTCGTTATCGAAAAAGAATTGATGTTTATTAACATTCAAAATCTACATTTAAATATAACATTTCTTTACCTGTAATAATTTAATAGCATCGTAATCCTATACTATAATTTTTCAAGAAACTGTATTGATTGGAGAAGTAATAATTTAATTTGGATAGTAATTATATATGCATTTAAAATCATCATTTCTCTGTAATTTTTTTCTTATTTATTTATTTTTTTTATTTAAAAAATAAAATTAAATATACCTAAAATAAAATAAAGTATTTAGATAAATAATCAAAAACAGTTTCTTTAGTTTTACCTTATTTTACAGTTAAAATAAAACTAAAATTTATTTTTAAGTTATATAAATTTATTGTGTTTTTAAGTTATAAATATTAATAATGTAATTTTTTTTTTTTTTTTTTTTTTTTTTTTATTATATATATATTTAAAAAAAATAATATTTTATTAAAATTTTCAAATTTTGAATTGAATTATAAAATAAAATAAAAATAAATAAAAAATTTAGATTACATAAAAAATTAAAGAAGAAAAAAAACCGTAATTACGTAGGTAGCTTCGAACCCAAATCGTCTGAACAGAAGACTTGCGCTTTACCATTACGCCACTGGGGAGCTGACTGGCTTGCGAAACAATTTGTATTTAAGGATTACTGAAACTTTGAACACTTTTTTCTGCAAATTTTGTGAATAGTGGGTCCTACTGCTTTAATATATTGTTACCTTCATAGTATACTACAATTCTGCGCAATTTTGTCCTGATCTGAATTTCCCATCTCGTGACCTCTCCTTGTTAGTTTAATAAAGTTGAACGTAAGAAACTCTGGTGTTCAGTCTATAAAAGTTTATATAAAAGGTAAAGAGACATTTTTAATAATTCTGCACTCACTAAAACTTGCCTTTTTCGACTCATTTTATTCCAATTCGCCGTTTTCCTTCTAAATAAAATTTCTGAAGAGGAAGACAAACAATGCAATCGGGGGAAAATAGTTGAATGCATATCAGTATTAAATGTGTATTTAAGTAGTTGAAATTTTCTTTAGCTGCAATAGGAATTTTTGACTGAATAAGCAACTATCATATCTCAGATTTGATGAATTACAAATAAATGTAAACGGGTTATCTCGCTTAAAATATATAAATATCTAGTACTTTTTACCTGGGGGGAAAAAGGCATATGTGGAAAGCAAGAAAATTTCCCGTTTTGCTGTATATCTTTTCTCTAAAGATGCTTTTCAGGGCCATGCAGAATTTTCCCCTAATTTCACGATTTTTTGCTTAAGGGCCCGCTTCACTCACCGCCGCCAGAAGCCGAAGGCAATGTTATTCTATGGGAAATTTTTCTTTACGAATAACTTATTAACTAATACATATTTTTAAATTCTGTTTTCACATTCAGAAAATTCCCTGCTGTTAAATGGACGGACCTTTTTTTAAAAAATTATTTTTAAAATTTTTTATATTTTATTTTGAAGCTACAAAATACGAATTTTCAATGTGTGAAATTTTTTCATTTTGCAATTTCAAAATAAAATATTAAAAGTTAAAAAAGTACATTTTTAAAAAATGTCCGTCCATTTAACAGTTGGGAATTTTCTGAATGTGAAAACATAATTTAAAAATATGTATTAGTTAATAAGTTATTTGTAAAGAAAATTTCCCCATAGAATAACATTGACTCGGGCTTCCGGCGACGGTAAGTGAAGAGGGCTGTTAATCCTGGGGTGATTGTGTTCAGGTATGTACCTGAATTCTAGTGTTTATTTCTTTTCCAGTGCTGGAATTCTTTTTTTTTCTGGTATAAAATTCATAAAATAAAACAAAAACAAAAAATTGATTTCACTGCTAAACCTGAATAAAAATTAATTTTTTTCATAGTGAGAGGATAGGATCTCCCTTCAGTAAATTGTATATTCTCTTCTCATGTAAAACTTTTCTCAATAAAATTTCAGGTTTTTTTTTTTTTTTTTTTTTTTAATGAATTCAGAGGAAGCTGTTGTATTATGAAAATTTAGGAATATATTCTGCAATTTACTAGTAAATTTACAAAACTTTGTATTCATTTTAATTAGTTACAATAATAAAAAATTTAATTGCTCCCCCCCCCCTCTTTTCATGTAATTTAAGGATTTTTAAAGTAGAGTCACAAATAGGCATGGCTTTAAAAAATTAAAAATCATAAGGTCTTAAGAAGGAACTGAGATGACTGTCCTGGAAAATAAAAGAAATTTAAAATGCTAGCAATAAGATAAGAAATATTTTTTTTTTTTTTTTTTTACAAATTTATTCAATAGTTTATCCATTATGAAATTAATTTAGATAAGGTGGAGTGTTAAGGTTGAAAAATCAACCTTCTACTTTATCTGAATTAAAGAAATATTTTGTTGATATTTATTGATGGCTGCAATTTTCTAAAGCTTTGGCCACTAAAGAAGCCACCTTTTTCTATATGTTTAATATTCACTGTTTAAAAGTGAGTTTTGTCAACTTCGGGAAGAGTCTGCATGACGAAAAATTTGACAGTGGTTTGTGTTTTTTGGGGGTAAGGCTGATTGACCGCACTAGGATCTTAGGCCAGAGGGAGAGTGCCTTCCAAAAAAATTTGACAGGAGGTATTTCTCATCTTCTGTACTATTTATTGAATGTAAAAATTTTTAATTGGGTATTTTCAAAAACTAATTCTGTACTGATAAGTATAAAGGATTTAAGTCCATATTCTTGATTTTTCAGGAGGCGAAAAATAAAGTTAAACCAACTGAAAACTACTTAGAAGAACCTATTAGGAAAAAGGGATTATGTTGATTTATACCCTTTATACCATTCAGTGATTATCAATCTTCATTTGATGAAGGGAAAAAATTGAATTGAATATTTTATACCTAATGATGAATGCTAAATTTCTGACTTGAATCTTTTATTACCAGTGGATTTTCTCAAAGTGTAAATGACATGGATTCAAATCCTTTATACCAATCGATAGAGAATTTTTTTCTGAGTCTCACTATGTACTTAACTCAAAATCGACCTTTTTGGACTTAAATCCTTTATACTTATCAGTACAAAATTATTATTGCAAAGTAAGTTGAATAAAATTTCAAACACCTTTGCTAATGGGGTAAAGAGCATAGAAGTAAATAATATATATATAAAGTGAAATATAAAATTCTTTCTTAAATATGTAAAAGATATTCTTTAATTTTATTTTTCAGGAACAATTGACTTGTCCGTCATGTAAAGTCAAGAGAAAAGATGCTGTTTTGACTAAGTGTTTTCACGTATTCTGTTTTGATTGTCTCAAGACACGTTATGAAACACGTCAAAGAAAATGTCCGAAATGTAATGCCAATTTTGGTGCTAATGACTTCCATCGCTTATATTTAGCATAGATTTTTTTTTTTTTTTTTTCTTTTTAAAGGAAAAAAATATTCGAACATCAATAAATTATTCCTTGTAAAATAAACTGAAATTTGCCCCCTTTTTTTTTTTTTTTTTAAATTTAACTTGGATTGCAAGTCGCCTAGTTTGTCGGGAAAAGGTAAATTTGTTATTTCTCATTTTATATATTCTGTGTTCATATTTATAGCCTGACTGTGCTATATTTATTCAATGTTGTTGGTGTTTTTTAAATATTAAGTTAGTTCATTATTTGTAAAGACAAGGCATGCTTCATTCATTCATTTTATATGTTGTTTGCACTCTTCATTATTTTATATTGCTGTAGGAAAAAATATTGTGTTATGACTTGAAAAATTCCATTCAGAACTTGTTTTTTAGGGGTCTTTGATTACATAAATTTTTGTTGCTTGATTGATTTTATGGCTGGGTTGTGTAATAAATGCAGAATTTCCCCCTTTTTTTTTTTTTTTTTTTTTTTTAAAGGGGGGGGGGGGATAGAAATCTACAAAGCTTAAAGCAGAATATAACTTTCAGTAAATTAATTAAGAAAAATAACATTTCAAACTGTATATGTCATTTTTAGTACATTTAAGTTTTTTTTTTTTTTAATAAGAGCAGAAGAAAGATTCTTTAAGATGGTTTATTTTATTATTATTTATTTATTTATGTATTTCTGATATTTCATCAGAATTTATCCTAGGTTTACTGCATCAGCTTAATGAAATCTGGCTTTCCATTGTCATGAATATCTAGCCTATTTATTGCACCATCACCCCTTAGTTCTCACTTTGATTGCTCTGTTGTCTTGCTTCTGCTCTTGTAATAATATTTTAATATGTACCGTGATTAAAGCAAAACTATTTTCTCCTATATTGGATCATTTCACTTATATATCACTTGAAAAAATTCCTGATTTTGTGAAATTAATTCACTCTAATTATAGTTTTTTTTGGGGGTGTGTGTGTGTGTGTATAATTAAATTAAAAATACATTGAGTTTGATAAATACTATTTGAAGTTCTTTGTATTTTCATATTACCTTTTGTGCTTCTGTCTGAAGAGCCTTAAACCATAGCCTCCTAAACTAGATGCCTGTTGCGTAATTCGGAAACTTGGCAACAGTTGAAGCGGTAAACAGAGCCACCTGGTACATATTGCGCGACTTTTTTATTCAACTGTCACCAATAATTTTAAGAAATGATATATGATATATATAATCGACATTTCTTCAATTCTATTCGCCTTTTATGTATATCATATCCCACTTTTAAAAATTTTTGGTGGCTGTTGAATAAATAAATCATGCAATCTGTACCCAGTAGCGCTGTCTACCATTTTAACTGTTTAAAATTTTCCAAGCCACGCCACAGGCATCTAGTTTAGGAGGCTATGCATATGGTATACATATGGATATACATATGGTATGAAAATGTATAGACTTATCTGTTTTCATTTTCTTATTGTTAAATACTTTTATTGGAATGTACACAATAAATTGAAAAACACAATGAAATATTTGATTTTGTTTCACATTAAATGCATTTTTGATAAAAATTCTACATCATGGCCACCAATATATATTTTTTCCTTCTAATTATGTATCTGTAGTTATTAAAATTATATTTATTTAATTGTGATTTTTCTTTAAAGCATTTCTTTATTATTTGTATTTTTTCTGTAACTGTGTTACTTTTTTTAGTGTCAGCGATTGCTTGTTGAATTGTTGTTTTGGAAATGTTTTAATTGCTTTCCGAGTGACTAAAAGCATTCATTTTTTAAACAAACATATGTATATATATATATATATTATTTACTGAAATTAATTTTATTAATATTTTATTTTATAATTCCTAAAAGTTGGAATAAAATTATTTATTTTCTGCTCTACTAATAAATGCCAATTTCTTCTATTTGATTTGTAACATGCTGTCATATTACCTTAACAGAAATTAATATTACTTTAAATAAAAATTGCATTGTTTTGATGCTGTTTTAATCATCTTGTTCGTGTGAGTGACTGTTTTTACATTTTTTTTTTTTTTTTTTTTAAATAATATTTTACGGTATGTGCAATAGAATATAATAATAATGGACAGTAGTTGTTATAATAATTCTGTTTCAAATTTTGTTGGTGAATTGCATTTATTTGTTATTCAAAAGAAAATGGATTTGAAAAAAAAAATTGAATGCTTGTCATTAAAATAATTATTATAATAAAACTATTCTGTTAAATGTTTTAACAACGTCTAAATAATTCCACTAATAAGATACGTCACATATCAATTTTCCTGGCATATATATCATTAGTGTATCTGCTACTACCAAAGAAATATAGTGCGACCACGTTTCCTACGACTAGCAGTGAGGTCCAGTCCAAAAGTTTGGAGGGATGCAAAATTGGCCGAGAGATAGTTATTTGGCAAACATCCAGTTATTCGGTGTTCCCTTATTGCTTGTTATCTGTCAGTCAGCCCTATTTTAACACTGGACTCGTTCAATTCGGGGAAGAATCTGTGTTCTTCGAAACTTGTGTTCTTCAAGTACCGTGTTCGTCGAGGGTTACCTGACCTGTACTGGATTTTTGAGCTGTGTCATTTCTCTTGCCGGGGTTGGGATATAAATATTACACACATAACATACATTGTAATATACTATATCTGTGCCCAGCTTGGTGGCTTCAAAAGAATATTTCTAAGAAAATAATGGTTTTGAAAACAACACCAGGAAAAATTAAAATAATTATAAGATAAAAAAAACCTTTTTATATACTATGTTTTTTAAATTTTCTGTTGAATGTTAGCTATAGAACTACAGTGCGACCACGTTTCCTACGACTAGCAGTGAGGTCGAGTCCAAAAGTTTGGAGGGATGCAAAATTGCCCGAGAGATAGTTATTTGGCAAACATCCAGTTATTCGGTGTTCCCTTATCGCTTGTTTTCTCTCAGTCACCCCTATTTTAACACTGGACTCGTTCAATCCGCACTTGCGCAGAGGCTTCCATGGTCGCAAGAAATGTGGTTAAAGAATACCAACAGACATTGCAATTTGAGTTTATGAAATTGAAATAGTTTCTTTCTCTGCAGGTTCTCAGATTGATTAAGTTTTATAAAAAATATTTTAAATACAAAACAACAATGGCATTAAATATTATGTAGTTAATTGCCAGAAATGTATGTGAATAGTGTAGGTGCTTCAGTGATTGACATGCTCCAGTAATTTACATCTTCTCCAAAATAATAAGTAAAACAATAAAAGCAAATGCTTTACATATAAGAATTTTAACATTATATGTCAAACAACTGGAGCATAGGGTGTAAATAACTGGTAAAATGAAAAACTAGCAGTGTCAAACCAACGAGATACATAAAGTAGAATGATAACTTTGACATGGTCCAACTTGAGTCATGTGACATGGATCCTCTATGTGTTGCAGTGGTGGATTTAAGCCCCCCCCCCCAAAAAAAAAAAAAAAAAAAAAAAAAAAAATCACTGACATTCACAATTGAATATTGCAATTTTAATTGAATATTGCAATTGCAATTTTTTATTGGTCTAGAATAACACTTTGAAAAATCTAAGCCCCCCCCCCCCCCCCCCCCAAAAAAAAAAAAAAAAAAAAAAAAAAGTCAAGTTTTGGATTTGCCACTGATGTGTTGGTTCCCTTGGTAACAGCTTATTTTTTTCAATAAATTTCTATGGCAACAGTTTGGAGATTGTACTCGGCAAAAATCATAACTGCCAATGTTTTTGTTTACTTATGTAGTTTAATATTTTTTTGTTCTAAATCATTTTAGTTTTTATTTTACTTCTTTTTTTTTATTTCTTGTGATCGAAATTCAACTGTCAAATATTTAAAAATAGTTGATAAATTATTTGTTGTTAAATTTAGCTCTTTTTAAATGTTTAACTTTTCTTTATAAACACTTTTAAACTTTGTTGGGAAATGATGAAAAAAAAAAAGTATTTTATTATTTATTACAATGTGAAATATGTGAAAATTTATTTTAAAAACAATTTATTTTGGCTATAGGACTGTCATGTTACCTAATAATAATGATAATTTGCCAAACTGAAATTTTAAATGCCAAAATAGAGATAAAGGGCCAAACATAGCAATCTGTTGGTTCATATCACATGTTTCATGTTGAACCACTGAAAGCTAATCCTTTATCCATTGAAAGCACTTTAATTTATTTATCTCATTGTGTCAAACACTGGAGCATAGGATGCTAATAACTGGTAAAATAAAAAACTGGCAGTGCCAATTACTGGAACATTGAGTGGGTGTAAAAAAAAAAAAATATATATATATATATATATATAATAATAATAATAATAATTGTTATCAATTGTATATATTTTAACATATATTGGTTCTAAAAGTCTTTCATGCCATATATATAAACTTTAGATTTCCAAAAATAGTTTCTGATGACTAAAACATTAAAAACATCAGAAATTACTCTAAAAGTGTCAATCACTGAAGCACTTACCCTATATATATATACATTTTTTTTTTTTTTTTTCAAAAGTGACGTTGTTACTTTAATTAAATATTGATCTAGACTGTTTTCCGTTGTAACATTTTTTTTTAAATGTTGTATCATGTGTACTTTTGCTAAAGGTTATTGTTATTTGCAATATATATATTGTATTAATATTTAGTGTAAACTCAAAAATTGTACTTTTTTTTTTTTTTTTATGTAAAATTTTTTACATTTTTGATTATCATAGTTTCATATAATTTATTCTTCTTGCTCCTCCCCAATACACACACTTTCATTCTTATGTCAGCCATAAAAATTTTCTACAACTCTATAAAATTCCACTTTTTGTGGGTGTTCAATTAATTTTGTTAGTCTCATGTAAAGAAAGAAAAGTGTTCATAATTCAAGTCTGGCAATGCTTCTTGTTTATCCTGTCCCACACGATTTTTTTTTTTTTTTTTTTTTTTTCTACAATTTAGGGGAATTTCATAATTTACTTTTCATGGAATTCAATAAATCTATATATTTAAAAAGCAAGAAAATTTTTTAGGCAGTTTGTAAAAGAAAATTGATATATTTACTTTTTTTTCTTCAAGCAATTTTGTCTCTCATTTAGTTTTTGTGACTGCAGTTATAGTTATTCATAATTAACAGTCATTGTTATAATGATTATTTAGAAGATCAGTAATTATACATGTGTTATGTTTTATTTTCCTATTTGACACATTTTTAGAAAATGACATCATGGTTAAGAGAAAACCTGTTTATATGTTTAAAATGCAAGGCCAATTCTTTAGGCAGTCCATTGCTGCATTAATTTAATTTGGTATTAAAAGGAAGATCAAAACAATTCCTTTTCCATAGATGTGCTAGATTTAGTTGTGGCCACATAACACTGTTGTTTATTAGCTGTAATAAACAAATGAAAAATGAATGTAAAAGAACATTCTGTGAAATTGGCATCCTATTTGGAAAAAAGGAAAAAAACATGCATTTGTTAGTATTTTTATTTTTAATTAAATGATATAGAATTAAAACATCGGTAAATATGGAAATTTTTGCTGTAGAAATTGACACTATGTATAATTTGAAGACACAATTATAAATAAAAAGATTTTGAAGCTCACCCGACCACTTGAATGGATGTGTAGAATTAGGGTAATAATTACATGAAATAAAATCAATAGGATCTCTGTGCAAATCCCAGAATTATTTCAAACTCGGTGAGATTATTGAGTGTTTGTAAAATATGTTTTTATTTACTTTTATCCATTCTTTTTGTTCAGCAATATGATTTTTGAAAAAGTATCCTTTCAGATAGCACTGTGCTCCTGAGCCACTGTGCAATGATAAGATCATAAAAACTGTCAAGTGAAGTGACGGGTATCAACTAGTTATTTTTGAATTATTGAGTATGGAAAAACAGACTAGTGATTAAAACATTTTTCATATTTTTCAAAAATTACTAATTTATTTTTTTATTAAAATGTCCCAAAAGTTTATATTTTGTGTTGATTGGAATTAATTTAATACATTGAGTGCCACATGAATTAATAAAGAAGTCCCCTTCAGGTCATGTGCACTGTTTAGAAATCAATTTTAAGTAATTATTTAATGTTTTTATTATACTTTTTTCTATATACATAAAGTATTGGAATCATGAAAATTTTCAACCTGTGGTTTTCAATGGATTTACACAATTTAACCATTTTTAGAAAATGCCTGTCTGTATGTGGGTATCATAGATTTTGTGAATGCTGTATTTCACCCATTAAAGTGCCTGCCTTCCTTTAAAATGTAATTTTCGGTTGAAACTCCGAATTTCTATTTTTGGGTTAGTATTAAAGCCTGACATTTTAGCTTTCTAAATCAGTTTGGATTTTGTTTCTATCTTGCTTAAAACCTGAGTCCTGAGTTAGACATTTTAATATTAGTCACTCGCCAGTTTTTGAAACCGGAAGTGACCGGAAATGACTCGTAAATCTTATTGAAATTTTATTTTTCCGACTGAGTGCAAATAATGCCTGGACCAGGACTCAAACCCCGGATCTTTGACTTACAAGGTCAAGGCTCTACCATTTGAGCTATCCAGGCCGACACCCCAGTCAGCAGTACTCACTCAGACAACCTTTAGGCAGAAACATCTCTGGTCTATCATGTAGATAGCTCAACAGAAAATAAGCCGCAGGAAATGGATTTTCACTCAGTCGGAAAAATAAAATTTCTATTTCTATTTCCTGCGGCTTATTTTCTGTTGAGCTATCTACATGATACACCAGAGATGTTTCTGCCTAAAGGTTGTCTGAGTGAATAATGCTAACCGGGGTGTCGGCCTGGATAGCTCAATTAGTAGAGCTCAAGAAGAGCTTATTCAATATAGGTATCATTTAATAGAACTCGTTAATACCTTTAAAAATGAATAGTTGCACTATTAATTTGTGATAATAAGAAAAAAATTAAAGATATTTTCTGTAATAATTTAAAATTGATTTTCTTTGGACATTTAATGTTATACTTCTCTGTGAGGAAAATAGTCTAAATTCATCATGGGGGAAATAATTTTTACAGATAATATGTACCGAGTGAATTTGTATAGGAAAATGTAGAAAGTTTTTTGTGGTGGCCACAACATGCTACTTTTAATTTTGTTTTTGAAACTGTCAGCTGCCAGTGACTGTCACGACCTGAACATAATGTATACAGTTGGTAAATCTTTTTACAACTATTTGCGACATGTTACATCATATTTAAATCTGAAAACTGTAATAAAAAAAGAAAAAAAAAGAAAATTCTGCTTCTTATTTCTGATATATCTGTGTTAGTTCGAACAATGATGTTTATAATTAAATTCAGTGTTAACCTTAATGAATCTACTGCTGTTTTACTTTATATGTAACAGTGTTGATTAGCTGTTAATACAAAGAACAAGAAAAAAAAAAAGATTTTGAATACTATAATAATTTATGCATTCACTACTTTATTCTTTGTGTTATTGTGTTAAACTAATATATAGTGTAAATGTTAATTTCTAACCAAATCTGTCAACTTCTACCTCCTTTTAAAAAAAAAAGAAAAAAATTCTTATTTATATGTTTTTCACTTACTCTTGATAAACAGCAGTAATTGCTATTCTATTCAAAATATTCCGCAATATATATATAGACTTAAAAATTCTGTAAAAATTCATATATTTGAAATAATCAGTTTTGTAGTCATTTTAAAATCTGTATATAATATGGTGTATTTGTTGCAATTTGTGAAATTTTTTATATTGAAATTTTTATCGATCAGGTAATTTGCCTAATCAAACAATCAAAAAAGCATTTGAAAGTTTTTCACAATGACTGAAAATTTTTCTCTTTAAATGAAAATTGCGAGATTTTGTGTCATATTCAAAATAATAATTAAGTATAACAATCACTAAGACAGGTTGATGACAAAATTCATTACCATCTTTTTTTTTTTTTTTTTTTTTCAATGTTTTTTTTTTTACAAATTCCACATTTTGTGATATTTACTTCTGTCTTATTCTACATTTTTAAATAGAATGCTTGTTGAATGCATGAGCAATTGGTGTATTCTAATCATGGGCCCCTGTATTTATTGTCTTACAAAATATTGGCACTCGACAACTGAGACTAAAATGTCTTTTTTTTTTTTTTTAATGAAATGCCATTTTCTGTAAAGGTTTAATTTATGTAAGTAAAACTATATTTTATATTACTTTTTATGCATATTATTATGTAAGTGTGATTCCTGTATATTATAAAAAAAAATAAATAAATCACTCTTCTATGGCATATAAGCTATTTAAGACAAATAAAAAGAAAAATTTGTTATGAAATGAGTATTATGTATTTTTTAACATCAAAGAATACTCACGTGGAGGTTAAATGGGGGGCAAGTACAATTTCTTGTTACTTCCATTACCCTACTACCGTAGGTAATGGAAGTATTGTATTTGGTCTAAAAATTCAATTTCACCTGATTTACACATTTTAAGGTCTGCTGAGTCCAAAAAAGTGGTTTTTGGCATCTGGTCTGTGTGTGTGTATGTATTGAATTTTCTGGCTATCAAGTCTCCGAAACTAATAAAGATAGAACTACAAAACTTCAGAATTGAAACAGGTCTGGTGTACAGATGAATTTTCCAAATTTTGGTGAAAAATGGGAAAACTGGAAGTGGGTCATCGGAAACCAGAAATGGGACCGTAAATCCATATATCTCAAAAGCAGCTCTAAAATTTTCTTCAAAATTGCTACATAAACACGCTATTAAATGCCCTTTTGATATAATTGGTTAGTTCAGGAAAATTGGTAGGCGTCTTATATAAATAGCTCAATTTCAGGTCTTGGAAGCACGTTCCTTTGAAAATGGCTTTACGGATTTTTTTCAAACTCGCTAAATTAACTCACTTTTAAATATCCTTTTGTATGTAATTATTGTTTTCCGGTCAATAATTGAGTTTTGGTAAAAGTTGGTATCTCAAAAACGGCTTTAGCGATTTTTGTGAAAATTGTTATATAAACCCATTCCTTCTCATGTATTACATGGTTTTAGATCTCAGAAATTGTGTTTCAAAAAATAACTCTACCTTTTTTTTTTTACCTCACTATATGTAATCTTCGTTTTATACATCTTTACATCTGTATAAATCTTCTCTTGCCGGAAAAAAAAATGTTTCTACTTATTTAGGTCACTTTTATGTTTTTGATCATCTCTAAAAAATACATATAATATGTGTAATTAGTGGGTAATGGAAGTTGTGTGGTTGTTTCACACCAGATTGTTTTTGCCTATTAAATGTTGCTTTTAAAAGTTTTAATGCACATAAAATATTATGTTAAAATCCTGTTTTATCGAACATTATTTATTTTTACTTTCTTCTATATTCAATAGAAGAAACTATTGGATTCGTAAAAATTTTCGACCTCTGGTTTTTGATGGATTTACACATTTTGAGAGCTGTAGAACACGATTTGACCATTTTTAGAAAATGTCTGTGTGTGTGTATGACAAAATTTTGTGGCAACTGTATCTCAGGGACTACTGCACAGAATTTCATAGAAATTGGTATGTAGTTACACATTGACATATAAATTAGTGCCATCAACTTTTGGTAAAAATTGTCCAACAGCTTGCATCGCCATCCCGCTTTTTTAAAATTTTTAACATGGTGGTATATGCAGAATGAGAATTATTTTTAATAATCATTATGAAATTTAAAAGAATTATTTATAATAGAGATAGTCAACTGGGGGGAAAAAAAAAAAAAAAATTGCGTATGTAGGAGCCTCGCCTCCCCCCCCCCCCCCCCTTGGGGGAGTAAATTTTCATGATGGGTATCTTTCAAAAGAGCTCGCCCCAATACCTTTTTAAAATGAATGGTTGAACCATTGATCCGCAATTATTTAAAGTAATCAATTTTTTTTCATTTTTAACAAAAAAAAAATGTAATATTGAGAATAAATTCAACTTTTTTTTGGATATTTAGTGTTATACTACTTCTCTAATATGGAAATCGTCTGCATTATCATGAAAGATAATTTTTTTAAATAACAATTTTAATAAATTATTTTTACTGAGTGAATTTGTATAGGACAGGGTTGCCACACTACCTGGAAAAGTCGGAATTTGGGGAATTTCATACAATGGTTGCTAAAGAAAAAACAAATTTTCTGCCAACGTAGAGTTATTTTTCTGCTATTTTTTTCTTCCTTAGCTTCCACGATTTTTTTAACCATCGTCAGCCTTTCTACTCATGAAAGAAATTTCTTATTCCGCTTATAAGCGACAGATGCTATCACTGTATATAACCTTTGTCATATGTACCCTCAACACAACCAGTGCTCAATACATGGTTGGACTGGAATTTTCTTAGAACGCATCTGGAAAAGTCAGGGAATTCCATTGACTTGTTTATGTGGCAACCCTGATAGGAAAGTATAGAAGAAAGTCATGTGGTGGCCACAACATTCTAGATTAGAAATGGTAACACTTGACTTACATAACTGCAATTTCCTTATATAACTACAAATAATGATAACTTATATAACTAAAATTTTCCCCTTTTTATAACCCTTATTGATAAGCACATATACAGAGTTGTCAAAATTTGTTCCTATTACATTACCATTAACATGATCAAAACTATTTTTTAGTATTATTAAGTTTTCAAACTATATAAGAATCCCCTTTATGATATATTTTTAGTGGGATTTTTCAAAATATTGTGAGATTCTCGCAATCCCACCCTCTAATGTGAACCCTATCAACAAATTTTGCTTTGTTTTGATGAAATGTCAGAAATAACCCAAAACAATTTCAACAAAATGGTCTACAGGAGAAATTTCCAAATACACTAGCAGTTTGCATTGATGGAGCAATGGAAATGATTACAAAGGCTGTCTAAGAAATTTTCTATTTATAAAATGGACTCTTCACAAAGGTTGGTGGTCCTAAAATGTAACTTCCACAAAAATAAGCAATATCAAACACTTGACAAAATACAGTGAGATCAAGACAAATCCTTCACAAAAGTTTGTAGAAAATTCTCGGACAATCACCTGCAAGAATATTTATAGTTCTGTTATTGGATGCCAAAAGAGATGATTAATAGTGAAAAATATATTTCACTAAAAAGCTTCTAAAAAAAGTGTGAGATTCATTATTAAGTGATGAGTAAATTGTAAGATAAGTGGTATCAGTTGCAGTTCAACTGTATAGCCTTTAAAAAATTATAAATTTTATTAATTACAAATAGAAAAAGCACATTTTATCAATTAATTAGTAGTGAAAACCCTCGTAAAAGTGAGCATTTTATTTTATAATATTTCATTTAATGAAACCTTGTATTTTTAGAATCCTCTTTGAAAAATCTGTGGATTTTGTCAATTAGCAGTGGAATAATTCCATATTTTGATAATTAAATGCATAAATATTACATATAATTTGTTAATTGGTCTAAGGAAAAGAAAAAAATTAAAAAACAGCATTTTGTTATATAATAGGAATAATCACAAAAAAAATAATCAGTCATTTTTTTTTTTAATACACGCATCAGGGATCACAACTAATCTATTAAAGTTAGTTTTATATATTTAACATTAAGTCTATAAAAGTCTATATTTTCAAGATTTAGTCTTAAAGTCTATATTTTTAAGAACTTCCATATTAAAAAATATTTTTCCAGCAAATACACTTATAAAATTGAAAGAAATACGCATATATCATAAAATCGCAAAAGTAATCCCTCCCTCGAATGTAAGCCCTTCCTTTCTTGCCGAAATTGAAATTATTCCATTTTCTTAAAAATAACCCCCCTCACATTGAATTATTTGTCAAATAAAGCTATTCTAAAACCTAAGTTGAATTGTTTTAATATAGGTTTACGTAACAGTACTCGTTATCTTAACACTTAATCTCCAATCCGTACTTATTGTTTTAAATTTCAGGGTAAAAGAAAGTTGTGTGAATGACACTTCAGATTATTTTAATGTACGTTCGAAGATCAAATAATTATTTTATGTATAATAAATTTTGTTACATAAAAATCTATATTTTGCATTATCCTTACAGTTATTTGTCTGTTAGGTTTAGTTATTAATTACTTAATGTTAGTCTATTAAGTAATCTATCTATTAGTCTATTAATTAATGTCTCTCTATCTAATGTTAGTCTATTATTAGTCTACTTTTTCAATTTTAGTCTATAAAGTCTATATATTTGAGGCAAAAACTTGTGAGGCCTGACACACACCCAAGAGAGAGAGATGGAAGATAGAAAATGTGTTATAAAAAACACGAGACATGATAAAATAATAGGTACTACTAAGCACATAAATTGTCACTGTGCTTCAATACAGTGACCAGCTAAGCGAGCAAAGCCTGTTAGTTTTATAACAAATGTGACTGTTGTATTTGTAAAGGACTTATTTGTCATTAAACAGACATTTAAAATATTTTCAACATACTTTTTATTTAAAAACATAACATCTACAATTATTAAAATGAAAAGGATAAGTACTTAATAAAGTCATGATTTTTTCCCTCCTCATCTTGCTTGTACATAGTCATTTTTATCAAAGGCAAAAATGCTAAGTCACAGTTTCTTTCTTTTTCATTCATTTTTCTAATTTATTTTTAATTTATATGCACAAATCTCATAGATTTTTTACATGTTCTCTTGTGTTTATTATAGTAAGTATTTTTTTTTTTATTTTTTTTCATTTCGCTGTTATAATCTTATAAATACATTTATTGCTTTATCTGCAAATACGTTAGGATGTACACTAAAGTGCACTGATATACACCGCGCGACAAAAAGATAGGTACAAAGGGTTTTCTCTTTGTTTTTCATAAAATAACATTATCTAAATTGTGCTTATCAGTTATTATTATAAAATAACACTATTCCCAGACTCATTTTTGTTTTAAGACTCATTTAGAAAAAATTTAAGACTAAAATTTTTCTAATTTAAGACTACACACTGCAACAAAAAGATAAGAACAAAGGTTTTTTTTTTTTTTTTTTTTTTGGAATATGATTCAAATATTTAATATGTTTTTGATATGATAATATTTTGTTATGATAAATGATCAGCAAAATTTAGATAATGTTATTTCATGAAAAATTTAAAAAAACTCTTTGTTCCTATATTTTTATGGCGGAGTGTCGTCTTAAATGAGAAAAATTTTAGTCTTAAAACTTTTCTAAATGAGTCTTAAAACAAAAATGAGTCCAGGAATAGTGTTATTTTATGATAATAACAAATGATAAGCACAATTTAGATAATGTTATTTTATGAAAAATCAAAGAAACAACCCTTTGTATAGCCTTTAAAAAATTATAAATTTTATTAATTACAAATAGAAAAAGCACATTTTATCAATTAATTAGTAGTGAAAACCCTCGTAAAAGTGAGCATTTTATTTTATAATATTTCATTTAATGAAACCTTGTATTTTTAGAATCCTCTTTGAAAAATCTGTGGATTTTGTCAATTAGCAGTGGAATAATTCCATATTTTGATAATTAAATGCATAAATATTACATATAATTTGTTAATTGGTCTAAGGAAAAGAAAAAAATTAAAAAACAGCATTTTGTTATATAATAGGAATAATCACAAAAAAAATAATCAGTCATTTTTTTTTTTTAATACACGCATCAGGGATCACAACTAATCTATTAAAGTTAGTTTTATATATTTAACATTAAGTCTATAAAAGTCTATATTTTCAAGATTTAGTCTTAAAAGTCTATATTTTTAAGAACTTCCATATTAAAAAATATTTTTCCAGCAAATACACTTATAAAATTGAAAGAAATACGCATATATCATAAAATCGCAAAAGTAATCCCTCCCTCGAATGTAAGCCCTTCCTTTCTTGCCGAAATTGAAATTATTCCATTTTCTTAAAAATAACCCCCCTCACATTGAATTATTTGTCAAATAAAGCTATTCTAAAACCTAAGTTGAATTGTTTTAATATAGGTTTACGTAACAGTACTCGTTATCTTAACACTTAATCTCCAATCCGTACTTATTGTTTTAAATTTCAGGGTAAAAGAAAGTTGTGTGAATGACACTTCAGATTATTTTAATGTACGTTCGAAGATCAAATAATTATTTTATGTATAATAAATTTTGTTACATAAAAATCTATATTTTGCATTATCCTTACAGTTATTTGTCTGTTAGGTTTAGTTATTAATTACTTAATGTTAGTCTATTAAGTAATCTATCTATTAGTCTATTAATTAATGTCTCTCTATCTAATGTTAGTCTATTATTAGTCTACTTTTTCAATTTTAGTCTATAAAGTCTATATATTTGAGGCAAAAACTTGTGAGGCCTGACACACACCCAAGAGAGAGAGATGGAAGATAGAAAATGTGTTATAAAAAACACGAGACATGATAAAATAATAGGTACTACTAAGCACATAAATTGTCACTGTGCTTCAATACAGTGACCAGCTAAGCGAGCAAAGCCTGTTAGTTTTATAACAAATGTGACTGTTGTATTTGTAAAGGACTTATTTGTCATTAAACAGACATTTAAAATATTTTCAACATACTTTTTATTTAAAAACATAACATCTACAATTATTAAAATGAAAAGGATAAGTACTTAATAAAGTCATGATTTTTTCCCTCCTCATCTTGCTTGTACATAGTCATTTTTATCAAAGGCAAAAATGCTAAGTCACAGTTTCTTTCTTTTTCATTCATTTTTCTAATTTATTTTTAATTTATATGCACAAATCTCATAGATTTTTTACATGTTCTCTTGTGTTTATTATAGTAAGTATTTTTTTTTTAATTTTTTTTCATTTCGCTGTTATAATCTTATAAATACATTTATTGCTTTATCTGCAAATACGTTAGGATGTACACTAAAGTGCACTGATATACACCGCGCGACAAAAAGATAGGTACAAAGGGTTTTCTCTTTGTTTTTCATAAAATAACATTATCTAAATTGTGCTTATCAGTTATTATTATAAAATAACACTATTCCCAGACTCATTTTTGTTTTAAGACTCATTTAGAAAAAATTTAAGACTAAAATTTTTCTAATTTAAGACTACACACTGCAACAAAAAGATAAGAACAAAGGTTTTTTTTTTTTTTTTTTTTTTTGGAATATGATTCAAATATTTAATATGTTTTTGATATGATAATATTTTGTTATGATAAATGATCAGCAAAATTTAGATAATGTTATTTCATGAAAAATTTAAAAAAACTCTTTGTTCCTATATTTTTATGGCGGAGTGTCGTCTTAAATGAGAAAAATTTTAGTCTTAAAACTTTTCTAAATGAGTCTTAAAACAAAAATGAGTCCAGGAATAGTGTTATTTTATGATAATAACAAATGATAAGCACAATTTAGATAATGTTATTTTATGAAAAATCAAAGAAACAACCCTTTGTATAGCCTTTAAAAAATTATAAATTTTATTAATTACAAATAGAAAAAGCACATTTTATCAATTAATTAGTAGTGAAAACCCTCGTAAAAGTGAGCATTTTATTTTATAATATTTCATTTAATGAAACCTTGTATTTTTAGAATCCTCTTTGAAAAATCTGTGGATTTTGTCAATTAGCAGTGGAATAATTCCATATTTTGATAATTAAATGCATAAATATTACATATAATTTGTTAATTGGTCTAAGGAAAAGAAAAAAATTAAAAAACAGCATTTTGTTATATAATAGGAATAATCACAAAAAAAATAATCAGTCATTTTTTTTTTTTAATACACGCATCAGGGATCACAACTAATCTATTAAAGTTAGTTTTATATATTTAACATTAAGTCTATAAAAGTCTATATTTTCAAGATTTAGTCTTAAAAGTCTATATTTTTAAGAACTTCCATATTAAAAAATATTTTTCCAGCAAATACACTTATAAAATTGAAAGAAATACGCATATATCATAAAATCGCAAAAGTAATCCCTCCCTCGAATGTAAGCCCTTCCTTTCTTGCCGAAATTGAAATTATTCCATTTTCTTAAAAATAACCCCCCTCACATTGAATTATTTGTCAAATAAAGCTATTCTAAAACCTAAGTTGAATTGTTTTAATATAGGTTTACGTAACAGTACTCGTTATCTTAACACTTAATCTCCAATCCGTACTTATTGTTTTAAATTTCAGGGTAAAAGAAAGTTGTGTGAATGACACTTCAGATTATTTTAATGTACGTTCGAAGATCAAATAATTATTTTATGTATAATAAATTTTGTTACATAAAAATCTATATTTTGCATTATCCTTACAGTTATTTGTCTGTTAGGTTTAGTTATTAATTACTTAATGTTAGTCTATTAAGTAATCTATCTATTAGTCTATTAATTAATGTCTCTCTATCTAATGTTAGTCTATTATTAGTCTACTTTTTCAATTTTAGTCTATAAAGTCTATATATTTGAGGCAAAAACTTGTGAGGCCTGACACACACCCAAGAGAGAGAGATGGAAGATAGAAAATGTGTTATAAAAAACACGAGACATGATAAAATAATAGGTACTACTAAGCACATAAATTGTCACTGTGCTTCAATACAGTGACCAGCTAAGCGAGCAAAGCCTGTTAGTTTTATAACAAATGTGACTGTTGTATTTGTAAAGGACTTATTTGTCATTAAACAGACATTTAAAATATTTTCAACATACTTTTTATTTAAAAACATAACATCTACAATTATTAAAATGAAAAGGATAAGTACTTAATAAAGTCATGATTTTTTCCCTCCTCATCTTGCTTGTACATAGTCATTTTTATCAAAGGCAAAAATGCTAAGTCACAGTTTCTTTCTTTTTCATTCATTTTTCTAATTTATTTTTAATTTATATGCACAAATCTCATAGATTTTTTACATGTTCTCTTGTGTTTATTATAGTAAGTATTTTTTTTTTAATTTTTTTTCATTTCGCTGTTATAATCTTATAAATACATTTATTGCTTTATCTGCAAATACGTTAGGATGTACACTAAAGTGCACTGATATACACCGCGCGACAAAAAGATAGGTACAAAGGGTTTTCTCTTTGTTTTTCATAAAATAACATTATCTAAATTGTGCTTATCAGTTATTATTATAAAATAACACTATTCCCAGACTCATTTTTGTTTTAAGACTCATTTAGAAAAAATTTAAGACTAAAATTTTTCTAATTTAAGACTACACACTGCAACAAAAAGATAAGAACAAAGGTTTTTTTTTTTTTTTTTTTTTTGGAATATGATTCAAATATTTAATATGTTTTTGATATGATAATATTTTGTTATGATAAATGATCAGCAAAATTTAGATAATGTTATTTCATGAAAAATTTAAAAAAACTCTTTGTTCCTATATTTTTATGGCGGAGTGTCGTCTTAAATGAGAAAAATTTTAGTCTTAAAACTTTTCTAAATGAGTCTTAAAACAAAAATGAGTCCAGGAATAGTGTTATTTTATGATAATAACAAATGATAAGCACAATTTAGATAATGTTATTTTATGAAAAATCAAAGAAAAAACCCTTTGTACCTATCTTTTTGTCGTGGGGTGTATATATATATATATTGATTTATAAAGTTGAATGCATCACACGGTATATCAATATATTTGCAGTACCAGTTTTGATATCTTCATTTTCTCATGCAATATTAATTCAGATATTCACCTGCAAAAACAGTTTTTTTAGAGATCTTAAGATTTTTAAAGGATATAATAAGACTACTAAAATACTTCTCCTATTAATGATTACCCATAGTAATTATGAGATTTACTTGGGCAGCTTGAAAGTAACTGGCATGTTTCAAATAATATGCAGAATAATGGAAAAAGAATGACATATTTAAATTTTAAGAGCTCTTTATTTTTTATGCATTAAATTTCATGTTTTAAAATCTATACCAAGGAGTAACTTCTTCTAGCATCAATATAAGCTTTCCTCAAAGTTACTAAATCTCTGTATCATCCACTACAATTCTGTAAAATTGGTTTATTCCTAAAATAGTTATATTTTATCGTCTCCTTACATAGACATTTGATCCTGTAAAGATCAAATTATTAATGTAACTGAACAAGATACCAAAATATTTCATATGTATTGATTTTACAAAAGCCCACAAGAGAATTTTTTTTCTTCTCCATCATGACATAGAACTGGAAAAATCTCTTCTTTAGAATTTCTGTACTGATAAGTATAAAGGATTTAAGTCCAAAAATGTCGATATTGAGTTAAGTACATAGTCAGACCCAGAAAAAAATTCTCTATCAATTGGTATAAAGGATTTAAATCCATGTCATTTGGTCTTTGAGAAAATCCTTTGGTAAAAAAAGATTCCAGTCAGAAATTTAGCATTAAACTTTGTATAAAATATTTAATTCATTTTTTCCCTTTATTAAATGAAGGTTGACAATCACTGAACGGTATAAAGGGTGTAAATCAACATAATCCCTTTACCCTAATCGATTCTTCTGATAAGATTTTAGTTAGTTTAACTTTATTTTTCGTCTCCTGAAAAATCAAGAATATGGACTTTAAATCCTTTATACTTATCAGTACAGATTTATGCTTTTGGAAATATAGAAATCTTCACTTCCACATGCAAAAACGATTTCACTTCATGCTATATTAAAAATGGAAAATTATCGTGCTTGTAATAATATTGTGAATTTTAGATACATCAGTTAGCTCATTATCATTTTCCATTGTGAAAATAAATAGGATGGGCTTAACTAGAACATCCAATTTCAAAATTCAATTTTGTGATTCACTGTAGCAGGAACATTTATTTTTCAATGAATTATAAAATATTGAAGAATTTCTTCAATCATGCTTACATTGTTATTCACTAAAGGAATTCAAACTGAAATATTTACTGCTACTCTTAAGCTATAATGATTTCCTCATTTTCTCACTGATGATTATTGAATCAGTTATCACAGTCATTTTTAATTTATTCATAAATATATCACCTCATAACACAAAAGTATCTATGAATAGTCTACTGCAGCTTATTGAAAAGAAAATCAATAGATACATGTGTAACAAAGAGTGAGATATAGATGAGTTCATTTCTATGTGACTTTCATGTACATTAGGCTCGTAGGCCATCGCTGTTGTAGAAGGTATATCTTCAATTGTTTCACTGGGACACCTGAACCAGAAGCCTCCTATTTCAGAAGGCGATTTCTTTTCCACTTTCATTTTAATGTCCACAAACTTCCAGAATTTATTGTTCTTGAAAAAATATGTATTACCTAAGTATAAAAGAAAAATAAAAGAGCAAAATAAATATGTGATTCCAAATAGTGAATATTATATTGTAATGAGTAGGATGAAAGAAACTTAAATGAAAAGTTTTGCAAATTAAATTTAAAATGGCATTTTCTTTAAAGAGACATTTGGCATGTCATCTTAACTATATTTTTCAATAGAATTAATAACAAACTTTACAAAACTCAAAGATATTGGCACAAAAGTGATCAAGAAAAGTTTGCTTAAGAATTATATAGAGAAAGAGAAAAATTAATGTGTGCAAATAAATATTAGCTTCTCTTCATGGAACTTATCACATGTTCTTGGAATTAAACTAAACAGAACGGCCATTACATTTATCTTGAAACTGAATATATGAAATGAAATTAGAATTGTTGAAAATAATCCAATCCTTACCATCAGTCCATTGAAATGCAGCATCTATATTGGAAGGAATGCCTCTCCATGCAGTAATACTTCTTGGATAATCCAATTCCACCCTGGCTTCCTCTTCATCAAATTTCCAATACTGTGTGCCACTGAACAAGTACGTCTTTCCATTATGACCCCAGACCATGGCTGCATCAATATGGTCCACATCCTCTGGCAAACCTAAGTCTGTCAGAGGTTTTGGATAACCTGTTTCCAGTTGGTTTGCTGAAAACAGCCAGTAGTTTCCACCTGTGGAAAGTTATTAAATTACATTTTGAACTGAAAGATGTGTATGATGCACTATTATTGTAAGCAACAGTCCATGTAATATAGTAAATTTGTCTTAGAAACTATTTTGTAGACACTACAATGTTCGCTAACATAACCAGAAGTATCAATTAAACTTGGGTAAGAAAAGAAATATTAATTAATAATTAAAATTTTCATATAAATAAATATATATTATATTTTTAAAATCTTGATAACTGATTACATGTATCAGTTAATAAACCTTATTTTTATTTTTTAAGACACAGCACTGGAAGCAAGGATTGATTACTGTGGCAGCACCTTTCAAAACACCATTGATATTTAAACAGTTTTATGTCTAGTTTCAAACCAAAGAGCATTTGTAGCATGTTCTGCTTTTCAATGTTTTACCGAAAGTGAACTGTTTAAATTTTTGGTAATGACATTCTAACTCAAGATACTTATATGCATTGGTTTACGCAATTCAAAAGTGGTAATTTTGACTTGGAAAGATACAGAATACCTGACAGGGCAAAAAAATTTCAAGACATGTTGACCCAGGACAGTCATCAATATTGACTGCAAGACTGAATTTCATCAGAAAGAAGACAGTTTTGCACATTTGATAATCAGCAAAGTATAGTGTACTTTGGAACTGAAATAGGAAATTCGGAACTGAACTTCCGATGCCCCCCCCCCCCCATGCACAAATTTTTTTTCCTAGTTAAATACTATTATTATCAATAATTCATATTAATTTTACAATCACAAGTTTAAAATAACTCTTATTATGCACATTTATACGAAATTTTGTCCTATACTGCCATGGTAAAAGTTTACATAAAATGCGATCACAGCGCCACCTGCTGGGCGATTAATCCCCAAATCTAATCAGCACAATGCCCCGTCAGGTTCCAACTATACACCAAGTTTGGTTGAATTTCATTCATTGGTTTGTGAGATACAGTAAAAAATACGAAATTTCGTCCTATACTGCCATGTTAAAAGTTTACATAAAATGCGATCACAGCGCCACCTGCTGGGCGATTGATCCCCAAATCTAATCAGCACAATGCCCCGCCAGAGTCCAACTATATACCAAGTTTGGTTGAATTTCATTCATTGGTTCGTGAGATACGGTGAAAACAAGAAACCACAGACACACACACACAGAGACAGACAGACATTTTTTAAAAACTATCTATTTGTGTTCAGGACATCCCAAAACATGTAGATCCGTCAAAAAACGGAGGTCAAAAATTTTCGCGAATCCAGTACTTTCTCTATATTACATATAGAAGAAAATAAAAAACATTAAAAAGAAAAAAATTAGAAACAAACTTTTCTATAAATACAAGTGCAATTCTCATATAAATTTATAATTAAATTAGGATTTGTCATATATTATAGCTACACTCATTTCAAGCATTTATTTTATAATATATTTTTTTACTCGTAAAGTTTCAAGAGGATTCATGAAATATTTCTGTAGATATCTGACAAACTATTAGGTTTGAAAGTGTGCCTTCTCTTATGTTGGTGATTGTATCTGATCATATTCAACAGACTTGGCCCTTTCCAATTACTAGTTTTCATTGATGTCACACGCATTTTTGCTGAACTCTTACAAAATTATGGAGATGTGCAAAAAATGGGTTGGTTCACTTCAAAAAATTAAGTTTTTCTGGCACCAAATTCATCCATTGAAGGGCAGATGCAGAAAATATGTAGTTAACAGTGATGCATAATTTGAATAAACCACTTTTTACTTTTCTTCCAAATTAATGATAAAATAAATATAGTTCGGCTTTCATGAGTTGGCACCTGTCAATCATGCGTGACGTAGGCAGCGACGATTCTATTACCTTGAAATCGGTTGAGGGGGAGAAAGGAGGTCTTCTGCTATTTTTACAAGTTTTGCGACATTTTGGCGATTTTTTTTTTTTTAATTATTATTATTATTTATCTATTTATTTCCAAATTATGAGAACTTCTGGACTTTCTAGAATGTTATATTATAAAAGTAATATCTCTTTATTTTTATTTTTCTCTTTTTAAATCATTATTTAAAAAAAGAAGAAAAATGATTGATTATTTTAAAAATCGAATAAAGAATTACACTCTAATAATTAGATTTCTAGGAAATTTGATTTTTTTTTTCTTTTTTTAATATTTAGACCGAATACATAGAAATACAATAATATAAGAAATTATCTCATTTATTACTTTCTTCTATATTCAATAGAAGAAAGTATTGGATTCGTAAAAATTTTCGACCTCTGGTTTTTCATGGATTTACACGTTTTGAGAGCTGTAGAACACGATTTGACCATTTTTAGAAAATGTCTGTCTGTCTGCGTGTGTGTGTGTGTGTGACAAAATTTTGTGGCAACTGTATCTCAGGAACTACTGCACAGAATTTCATACAAATTGGTATTTGTATGAAAAAGCGCAATTTATTTTAATAAATTTCCCCATTTGTTCATTCAATATTTAAAAAAATGTTTTTCTTAATTAAAAAAAAAAAGTATTATTTTTTTTCTTTTCCAATTTACATTTTTTAAATCTGTTCAAACAAAATTAAGAATTTTTAATGACTTGGTGTCGTCTGTCTATTAGTCCTAAAGATAATTTTCCTAAATATGCTTGGGTAATCATAAATTTGATACATTACTGAAGGGCATTAAATTATACCTAATGAAAAAAAAAAAACCTTTTAAGTGCATTTTAACAACTACTTTAGCGTAAATACCTCGAAATTTGTAACTGTTATAAGAGAATATCTGTTGACAATGGATTCGATCTCAGTACCTCCAACTCTGAATACTGAACTTCCCAGCTGCTAGAGGGGAGGCAATAAATTCAAATACATTATGCAATGAAAGTGAAAATTGTTCGAAACATTTTCAGCTGTAATTTATTATTATTATTATTAACCCATAGCTTTAATATTTAATGCGCTATACATGATGCATATATTTTCTTAGGCACTATACGGAACAACGGGATTGCAGAAATTCATTCTAATTTGTACTTTATCTTTAAAAGTAAGACTATTGAAGTCTCTTTTTCTGAAATAGAAATTAAAGTGAGTAGACCGGCAGTAATTTATAATCTATATTAGCAGCACGATTTTTCTTTCTTGTTTAAATGCATTGCTAACAACACCTTTATCTAAATAAGGTATTAGTGCCTATCGAAAATGCAAGCGTAAGTGAAGGTTTGTTGTTGTTATTATTTATTATTTATTATGTCATTAATTTTTAAATGTTAACACATGTTCTTTTTAACAAGCGGAACGGGATTTCAACTGGCGAGAACTATTCGCTTGATGCTATTCTCATAGCAACCTTCCTTTTTCCCTAGCCATTCATTCTTTTCAAATCGCGCACCCCTTCCTTAAAGTAAACTCTTCTAAAAAGAGGAGGGACGAAGGGCCATCTCGTGAAAGGTGAACTATATTTACCATCACCCATGGTAGATTTTGTAATGTTTGTTATATTTACTTGAACATCATGCCTACACTGTTGCAGAAAATTATGCAATCTGTCTGATCAGTTGCCAAAAACTACTTTTTTGGACTTAGGAGACTTTAAGACGTGTAAATCAGATGAAACAATGTTAAATTTTTGGATTGAATACAGTACTTTCATTACTTACGGTTGTAGGATAGTGGAAGTAATTAATCATAGGGCATTAATAATAAAATGAATCTTAACTAGTTGCATTTTAAGGATAATTTGAACTGGCTGAAGGGGAAAGGTGTGTTTTCTGTTCTTAATTAGTTACATTAGATTCAAACTTTTGGTTTTAGATAAATTCAGATACGTCTGTGTAAACTTGGATTTTCAGAGAAGAAAAAGATGACTCTCATTCGCCTCATTGTTTTTAAAATTCATTTTCATTTCTTTTGTATCCTGAGATTGAATTAAATGGTGATATGGAGAATTAAATGGTTAAATTAACAAACAGATAATATTTAATAAATTTGGAATTAAAATTTAATAATTATTTGGAAGTTGATAAATTGTTCAACATTTATTCGAATTGATTGATTAATCAAGTTGAATTGAAAAATTCATTCTTAACTGGAGCTAATCTTATACGATATTTTAAGTGTATTACTTTGATAATCAAGAAATATGTAAAATGAAATTTTGCTTTTAAGAAAATATTTGTAAACTATAGAGGTGCCAATTATTATGATTTATCCATAATTATTACATAATGGACAACATATAAAAATTATGGATTATATGCTATAAAAAAAATCGCGAATATCGATCGTTAAAAAAAAACACCACTAACAATCAATAAAATGCACAACGGAAGCCTTCCAATTCTCAATCTTTCTCCATTCACAACATAAATGTCAATATTCATTTTAAACTTGCTTTATTAGATTCTAGAAACTATCAGGAAATAGAATTATACAATATTTCTCGCTGATGTTATTCTTTTTTTTTAAAACTCTTCACCCCATCTCTTTTCTTATCTCCAACTAGCCATTGATGACTAAAAGCTCTGCAGAAGCCTTTAGTTTCCCAGTCTTTCTCCATCAGTAACATAAATGTCAAGATTCATTTTAAACTTGCTTTCTTAGATTCAAAGAAGTAGAATTGTTTCATTTCTCATTCATCTGTTTATATTTTGATTGACCCCCTCCCCCTTCCCAGCTAGTGATCAAGGCTTACTTCTAGAACCAAAAAAGTGATAGAAGTGTATATTTCTCACATATACAATTATTTTTAGGCTTTATTACTGAACTTGATGAATCTGTTTGTTTTTCCTTGATAAATTTAAAATACATACTGTATCATCTAACAAAAAAATATGCAAGGTACGTAAAGAAAAGAACAATGTTTTAGTATTTAATGCCATAAAAACAGTTGTGTATAAAAGTGACTATTAAAATAATAATACATAAAATAAATTTCTGTAACCTCCCCCCCCCCCCCCCAAAAAAAAAAAAAAAAAAAAAAAAAAAATGTAAGAAGGTAAAGAAATACAAATTTATTTACTTTTGTTTAGAAATATTTTTAATTAATATAATATATCTTTGTTTACAAAAACTGTGAAATTCATTATTATATGTGAGTTTGTGCGTAAAAATTATTCCGTGAGACTGTTCACGTTTCATAAATATATAACTCTGATTACTAATAGCTCTTATTGAAACTTGGCACCTCTAAAACTATGTTATTGAAAAACAAAAATGACACTGACCTGAAAAGAAAACTATTTTTGTATCAGTTGGTCTTTCGTACAGAGCATCGATTTTCGTAATATTGGGAGGAAGGTCATACCAGAATCTGTCAATGGACACTGGATAACCTGCCCTTAGAGTTCGGTTTGCATGCAGACGCCAGAAATGCTGTAAAATATTTTTTGTCAGTTTGTTACATTAAATAGGTATGAAAAACTTTTAGTGCAAAAAATAATCAAAATAATAATAATTAAGATTTAATTCTAGGAAAATTATTCAGGCACATTTTTACCAAAAACAAATTTATTTCAATTAAACTGAAATTACTTTAAAATTAAAAAGACATTAGTATTACAAAATTTATAGAAACTAAAAAAATTCGCTTGGCATAAACTTACACTTAGATTTTTCATTTTCAGAAAAAACATGTTCATAATAATAGATATAAAATGGACTGACTATATATGCTTTACAATCTGGCATAATTAACCCATCTTTCTTGCTCCAATTAAAATCACAATATGAGATATCACTCTATTTCTTGTGACAATGCTATTTTTCAGATGATGTACCGTAACCAAAAATATTAAGCACAAACTAAATAATTAGAATTTTTTCCCCTTATTTTCCATATGAAATGGCAACACAAATGAATTTATAATGGCGGATAGTTGGTTTATTTTAAATTAAATGTCATTCATACACTTATTTTCATACAATTTTTTTTTTTTTTTTGGGGGGGGGGGGGGGGGGGGAGGGAGGAAATAGACACCTTTATGAGTTTTCTTGACAATGATCAGATTGTTAAGGAATTGATACACTTTTTTTCTGACCCTTTCATGGTTCAAAATCAATACAAAATATCATGCATTAAATGTGATAAACAAAAAAACCTCATTTATGATCAATTTAATCTCCCAAGATACAAAAATTTCTGCTGCAACCCTAGTACAGAATATTAACATGATTTCTCAGTAAAAATTTTAAATATGCAGTTTGGTGCAATTTTAACCAACAACAGCTGAGATAAAGCCATCTGAAAAATTGCAGCACCACCTGTTGTCCAGTATACACTCAAAATGAATAAGTATAATTTTTCATTATGTTGTGTACAAACATTGGTGTGTGTATGTATCATAGTAGCTGAGAGCCTTCTCGTAAATGAGAACTATTGCAGAACCTTCTGTTGGCCAATATGCATCCAAAATTAATCAACATAGTTTTTCATCAAGGCTTCCTTTTTTATACAGGCTACCCATTCGCTAATTTTCCCTTGTCTGCGAAGAATTGTGATAGATGGCACTACCAGCAAGGTCTTTTAGGGATATTGTTTACACAATATCCCTATACTGACGATGAATATCCCTACTTTAGGGAAAATTGAGAAAAAAAGTGGAAAAATTAGCCTAATCCATGCATAATCACATGAAATTTCTTACAAAACAACCACACAAAAGTCCCTAGGAAGTTAAAACCCGTTGCTACATTCTTAAAATATTGCTAAAAGTCCCTATGTCTAGGGACAAATTCTTATAGTTGGCAACACTGTAGGGATTTGTGAGTCTCTTTTTAAACGCAATTTATATTTTATTTTATGTTTAAATCTTTCATTTTTTCTATAATTTCGAAAGATTAGTTGATTATTGTGGGAGGTAAACTTTTTTTTTTACGCAATACTTATGTAGTATTTAAAAAACAGCTCTTACAATTTTGTCTACGCTACCATGTTATCCAATGGGCATTTAAGAAATTCCATCCCACACTCTAAGCGCCATCTAGTGAATAATACACTTTCAAAGGCGGACATTTTCTCCCATAGAAGACCACCGGGAATGGCAAGTCTGATATATAGGGAGTCTTGTTTTTCATCATGGCCCTCATACATATCAAGTTTTGTGCAATTACATCATGTAGAAGCTAAGATCAAGTCTTCCTTTAAATGGGATAAATTGATGCATAGCAGTCTGTTGGGTGATATATCTTTAAATGTAATTAGCTACAATTAAAATCAAGATCCTATCAAATATAAAAGTTTTGTTCATGCTATCTCAAAACATACATATCCACAAAAAAGAGAGAATTTTCACATCCTAATAGCATTAGGGGAGACCTGTGTACCTAGGGACACCCCACTTTATTTGAATATTTAGTTTAAGTTTCTCGATTAGGTGTGCCAATTGCTATTTTCGCAGCCACTTTGAAATCTTTGAGGAGAAAGTTTTAACAATTTATAGGTGATAAATTTTATAGGGTCAAAGTAAATTTTTGCAGCTCATCTGCTTTATTGTTTTACAAAGGCAAGTCAAATATTTGTCTTTCATTTCTATTACATAATTTTGCTTGTTATATTGAATATTAATTGAGATAGTAAAAAAGTCTCTTTTTCATCTGGGTTTTTTAGCAGAAAACATTTTGAATGAAATTACCTAGTCTTGTAGGGCCACATAGCTGCCTGGTAACTAGAGCCATGACCTTCGGTACATTTATAATCATATTCTTCATGTTGTTACTATTTTATTGAAAATGTTGGCAAATCTTATCCTTTGGCCTTTACTCCTATAAACATTCTAACCAACTTTTGTGTGTCTTGGAATCAAAAACATTTTCCTGTGAATCAAAAACATAATTACCGATGATGAATATATGAGATCCAGTGTGACTGACGATTCCTTAATAAAATGCTAAAACAATGATTTTCCTGAGAAAAAAAGTGAGTCAACAGTGATGAAACTTTCTGCATCACATTTGTTTCTTGCGCTGCAGAATTTTCAAAACCTTCGACGTCTATTTCCATCTCATGTTGATGCCTGAGCAGGTATGACATTTTCAAAAAGCAGAAACTGGTACATAAAAAAAAAAAAAAAAAAAGAGGCTGAAAACCAGGGAGATATAGAATCCTAACAGACATTCTAGTATGCCAATGTATGCAGCTCACTTTTGGAATTTTTTTTTTTTTCAAAATTGGATAATTTATGGCAATACTTGTAATTTTGGCACATTGCAATTTAAATAGTTATTATATCAAATAAAATGTACTTGCTGATATTGTTTCTTTAAAATACATGTTTATATGTTTGTTTTCTATTCATTACAAACTGAAATCTAACTTTCAGAAAATAGCTCGGGTACAATAAGGATATCATACCTACAATACGACCATGTGTGATGTTTATTTAAAAACCGTCTATTTGTTGAAATTTATTATTTTAAGTGTTTATATTAATTCTAATTAGAAGTAATGAGTCCTAAAGATATGTACATGTCAGTTTCATAATTTTAAACAGTCAGGGGCTCTGTTTTTGTGTTTTGAAAAAAAAAGTGGCCCTAGGTACACAAGTCTCCCCTATGCTTTTTAACAAAAAGTTAGAGATAAAAGAAAAATTTGAAAAATTAGAATTGATATATAAAAGTTTTTGTAAATATATAATAAATAAAAAACTAAACACTATAAACTGTAAAAAATACCAGCATTTGTTTCAGGTGGAAATAATACCCTGATCCTTTCTCAGGCAAGTAAAGCATGCACAAGTATAGCAGACAAAGTGGCAATGTACAAAAGCCACAATAACAGGCTAATACATATGGTTGATGTATATATACAGTATAACACTTTTAATTCAGACTTCTATAGTTCGGAAATATCCATAATTTGGACTTTGAAAACCAAATTCCCTCTTTTTTGTTTCTGGTTTAGATGAATGACTACAGGTGGTGCTACTGAAAAACATAGTTCCATTTTAGAAAATTTTTATTTTAAACAACCAATCGGAATGCTTCTTACATTTTTTTTTTTTTTTTTTTTTTTTTCAATAATGATCAAAATAAACAGGTGGCTGATTGAATGTTTAAAAGAAATGTTTGTGTATTCCAATTGCCAATAGAAATTTTCTTTTTGATACCTGTTTGTCTTTGTTTTAGATCATTAGTTCACGCTGAGTTCTGCCTAATTTGGTTATTAAAATGAATGGTATATGAAAATTTGATTGTTCTCACAAGCCAAAAATGAAACTTGTCTTTTTTAAACATGCTAAAGTAATTTTTATTTACAATTGAAAATTACTTCAATATTTTTTAAATCAATCAATCATTTTAATAATTTTCTGTATTTATTTTTTATTACAAATTTTGATTTGGATATTTGATAATATATATACATATATATATATATTTTTTAAAGCATTATTCATTTATAATTTCTTTTAATATTAATTTTTTTACACTGCTATTAATTTGTATTATAATAATTATAAAATTAATTTTTTATAATCTGTTTAAATAATTTAAAATCTTTTAATAATATAACTTTGATTTTTGGAATTTGTATTTTTTATTCTTTTATTATATTATTTATAATTATGATTCAAAATTGCGAAATTACATAATCTATACATTAGAAAAATTATTTCTCCGAAGTAAAGAAAGATGGTGACACCACACAAGAGAAAGATATTTTTTTATGATGTTTTATTTTTAATATTTCAAATAAATAAAATTATTAATATTATTTGACTTTAAAAAAAAAAAGATTCGATAATTTACTAATTTTAGAATCATCTATATTTTTTTATTTAAACAAACATTCATATATTACATTTTGGTAACTCAAAATGCATCCAAGTTCTGAAACAAAGATCTATAATCCAGAATTTTCCTTAATTCGGAGTCAGCGAGATCCCAATGATTCTGGATTAAAGGTGTTATACTGTATATATAACCTTGTCAAAATAGGTATCTATGTGCCTTTAAATCCCTGAGTTTGTCTATAAACTTTTGTTCGGAGAAAAGTAAATGTGGAAATACTATGTGATAATAATACTATAAATATACAGTCACCGTTACGCACATTTCCTTTAAAAACAAAAATTTCTCGCCGAATAACAGAAATGGCATCGATGGAAGAATTGCAGATGTCAGGTGGTGCTGTGGTGGATGTTTTCTTGGGAGGCACGCTTGTTTTCTTTGACTTTTGGGTGGTCTTTTTCGTCGTCAATTTAAATTTTCTGGTAGTAGTTTCTAAGGTTGTGGTGGGTGCTAGTGTTGGCATAGTTGGTTCATTTGTTATGTCTTTCAAACCTGAAATAATCAAAATCTTTTTATTATTTTTATATACTTCCAAGAACCATGTTTATATAGCAGATGGTTTAAACTAGCTACTAACATAATATAAAACTAGATATTATAGAAATAATAATCTTATTTATTAACAAAAAAACAAATTATTTCAGGTTCTCATCAATAAGACAATTTCTTAATTTACATTTGATAAGACTCATGCCTGATTTTTTTTTTTTTTTTTTTTTTTTTTTTTTTGCATGTATATGTAGATGATCTAAAAGTTCAAAAAGCATCACATGACCAACATTCTGCTTGTCCGCACATAGTTTTAATCAATTTATGACAGAATCACAATTCACTGACCACTGGTATAAACCTTAAATCTCACATTATTGTTGTGTTCTAATTTTTCCTGCATGACATTTTTATAAGATGAAAATAACCAAATTTCAAAATTAACGTTTACAAGCTAAGTTCACAAATAATTAAGTGCAGCATGCATTTCATTGTAGTATTCCCATGTGTATCGGCCTATCTGAATTATCAGTCTAAGCTAGTTAAAAATCCTAATTTATCCATTAAATTCTACTTTTACCTTAATGTTGATCTATAGAAACTGTAGATTAAAGTCTTATGATACCACTTGAATATTTTTATGAAGTTTTATTCTTGAATTATGTTTAAGTAAACCTACATCTTACTGACATTCCAATTTCCCAACTTTTGCAATTTAATGGCTCCATGCTATAGCTCATGTGAACCACTAGATAAATAAATGACACATTCTAATCCCAATAGAAGCCATTTTTTTTTTCCGTGTTATTTTAATCCACCAGCTTTGACTAACATTTTTATAAGTGTAAGTTAGATGATGAATAAACACTTCATAAGCATAAACGATAAAATGCAATCATTGTTTAGGGTCAGAACAGTTCGGCACAATCCTTCAAGATGCCAGAAAATAAATAAATAGATAAAAACACAAGTGGCATCATAAAAGCAAGCAGAAATACTTTCATATCATCCCAGCTCAAAACTGAAAAAATATATATAATATCAGGGTGGCGACAATCAGGGAAATCATGGAAAAATCAGGGTACTTTATCAATCTGGAAATATTAGGGGAAAATCAGGGAATTTTGTAAAAACACCCAAAAATCATGGAAATTTTCTTTTTTGCCCAGCAAGCATGATTGAAAGATCGCCAAACAGGTGTTATCTTAACCATGACTGCACAGGATTGGCTGCTTTCAAGTTGAATCTCACTAAGTTAACATTAAAAACATAACAAAACAAACATTTTTATGCCTTGATGTTAATATATTGTGCAATTAAAATGAGTCATATTTTTTGTAATTTTGTTAATTTCCTCAAAATTTTTAATTTTTATTTTCCTTTTTGTAAGTGAATGAATAAAAAAAAAATAAAAAGATTGAGATATTTTTGTCCATCAGTATAGTTTTTTGAATTGCAGTGGTTTAGCGAGCATGTTACACAAGGATGTGATATACAAAAAATTACAGAATACAAATAATAGGTAACAGAAATCATGGAAATTTGACAAAATTAGTCATGGAAATCATGGAAAAATCAAGGAACTTTTTTTCTGAATCTCTGTAGCCATCCTGAATATGCACAATCTCAAATGTGAGATAAAGAAAATAAATTGACATGAATAAAATTAAATATCAAATTAGATTAAGGTATATGTATCTTTAAAATAACAAATAAATAAAAAAGGAATACAGTTTATAGAACTACTAGCCGCCTTTGGCGACCAGCTGGTTCGCGATCCCTGAAAAATCCGACTTTACGAAACTCCCGCTCGAGGTCTAATAACAGCTTATTGATATATCGTGAAAATAGCTTATTGAAATTGCAGTAAATTCCCGTGCGGTAGCGCCTTCGACGCCCTTTTCCCTTTTCAAAATCTGAAACAGCCTCTCCGCTCACCATGTTATGATCTTTCAAATTTCTGACTTTAGCTAAGTCTAGCTCGGTGGCGACTACGGCGCCTTATCCCCGTTTTCGAACTTACAACAACTTCCTCGCTCATTAGAATCTGAAATATTGAAATTTTAAAATATTACAGCGCCATCTGGCGGTAGAAATTTCTGTAATATATTGTTCAATTCCAAATCAACAAAGCTTTCAAATAATGTATTACTTATGAAATTATTTTAATTAGTAGCTGAGATACAAAAGAAAACCTAATCAGGACACCTTAAAACGTGTAAATCAGGTGAATCTCGAATTCCACTTTCGATAATATAAAAATGAAATTATACTAATTAGAAGCTGAAATACAAAGATAATACAAACATTTTTTTAAAAGATTTGTGTCTGACTTATCTGTGGTTTTCTTCAAAACTTGCTTAATTCCGGGCTATATGCCGTTAAAAATTATTAGTACGAAATGTGAGCGAAAATCTTAATTTGAAACTCTGTAAAATATAAAAGAATAAAAATTTTCTGGTTTTTCCGTAGTTTTCTCCGAAAGTTTAGTACAGAATTTTAACGGCTTATATCATTTTAATAGCCTGCAATAAAAATACTTTAAAATATCTTTTGAATGATGTATTATGTATTACAATAATGAATATCTTTGATATATTTTAGACTCAAAATGGCTAATCTATCAAGGGCGATTAACGATTTCTATTTAAATCCGTCTAAAATTTAAGAATTCCAAAACTGCTTTTTTACAACCGAATTCATAAAAAAAAAGGAAAAAAAATCAATATTATTCTGTTAAAAGTAACTTTTGGTGTCATTAACAGATGAAATAAAAATGAATTTAAATAAATATAATATGTCTATTTATTTTATTTTTAAAGCTATACTTTAGATTTTTTAAATGCATACAGGTGAACCATAATGACGGGCAATTTTGAAGTTCTGCTTTTGATCGATTTTAAATTGAAAAAATTCAAAAACTGCTTTTTTATTTCAACTACTTTGTCACGTGGGCAAAAAACAAAAAACAATTTTTCCCGACCGGAAGCCAGCATGTCTAGCACCTGGCACTGAAGAATCTTTGATAAATGAAATACAGTAGAACCTCGATTATCCGAAGTAATTGGGACCTAACATACTTCGGATAATCGAGAATTCATCAATAATCATCTAAAATATTTATCTGCACTCGTAATTTGGAAAGGATGGTTTGCATACAAAAGGAATGTGGGAAAAAAAACTTTAAAAATACATGTTTGTTAAGAGAAAATTTTAGATGATAGTAGAAAGTGAAAAAAAAAAGTGAAGAAGAAACCGACTTCGGTTAACGGAGAGTTTCGGTTAATCGAGGTTCTACTGTAATTAAGTGTTCTGCCTGTTTCCAACAAAATTTCATACTTTAGTTAATTTTAAAAAATCTAATTGCTGTAGAGATAAGCCACTTGCACTCTTAGATTCGGAAAAAAATCCCCTTTCATTTGGTACCAAATTCGTAACGATCGAACTAATATTTCTAATTTATTTTCCACTTTTTCTGATTTTAATTTCGTTAAAATATCTATTTTATGCAATCGCGGTGAATTCTCAGTCATTGAGATCGCTTTTTGATTAGACACAGGTCTACATTTTAATTAATATCTCCGGAACTAATTAAAAATTTTAAATTCTGTTTTTACTATCAACTCGGGAAGGCTTCTGAGCACCCGTATGTCAAATTTTATACTTCTGCGTTCAGTAGGGGCTGAACGTATAGATGCACAGATAAAGAGACAGACAGACATCTTCTTTTATTATTATAGATAGATAGATGATAGAACTATGAATATTCTTACCATACAAATGTCGTATACCCTCAGCATCATCCTGGGGTAATTTGAATTGCTCATCTAAAATCTGATAATAAGGAAACATGAGAGATCCAGGCGTAGAAGAGTGGGAAAGTCCAAGCGAGTGTCCAATTTCGTGGGCCGCTACAGCAAACAGATGGACACCTAAAAATTAAAACACTGATTTTTAACTGTCATTGCACATTATGACATTTATTTTGCGTAGTTAAACAAAATTATTAAAGCATTTCATTTGATTGAATGCATAACAGATTCAGTGGCATAACGAAGGAAAAGATTGGATGAGGTTTAGTATTGTTAAATTTAGGGACTTTTTATTCAACAATCACTAATACATTTTAGGAGTGGTGTTTAATATGCATGATGGATGATTAATCTTCGATATGATTAGGCAAGCATTACAATTAAAAATTAGTGGTTGATATTGAATAGAAAAGTCCCGAAAATTGGCAACACTGATGAAGTTTCAAGAATGTTTTTTTTCTGAAATTCAAAGCTTTAAAATCTTTTTACTTCCATTACCCTATTACCGTAGTATTGTATTCGGTCTGAAAATTCGATATCGAGATTTCACCTGATTTACACGTTTTAAATGGATAGGCGTCCTGTATAAATAGCTCGATTTCAGGTCTCGCAAGGGCGTTCTTTTAAAAACGGCTGTACGGATTTTTTTTCAAACTCGCCCTATTAACTCACTTTTAAATAGGCTTTTGTATGTAATTATTGTTTTCCTGTCAATAATTGAGTTTTGGTAAAAGTTGGTATCTCAAAAACGGCTCTAACGATTTTCTTGAAAATTGTTATATAAATCCATTTTTTCTTATGTATCACGTAGTTATTAGAGGAAAATTAACATCTACCCTGTTTAGGTAGATCTCGAAAATTGGTGTTTCAAAAAATAACTCTACCATTTTTTTTTCTTATTTTTTACCTCACTATATGTAAGCTTCGTTTTATATGTCTTTACATGTGTATAAAGTTTATCTTACCAGAAAAATGTTAGGTTTCTACTTCTTTAGGTCACTTTTATATCTTCTGATCACATTATCTCCAAAAAATGCATATAATATGTGTAATAGTGGGTAATGGAAGTCGTGTGGTTGTTTCACACCAGATTTTTTGTGATTGCATTATTGTATGGATTTTTTTTTTTTTTTTTTTTTTTTTTCTCTAGTGGACAATTTTATTTTTATTTTCATGTATTTATTTTGTAATGCAATTTCATAAAATAGCTTTAAAAAAATTAAATTTTAATGTAAACGATAATGTTTAAAAGGTTTTAATAAAACTAAATAAAAACATAAACCAGGAAGTATATTAATGTGACACAACTTTTACAATTTACAATGTTTTATAACACAAAACTGTAAAATATGTTAAAGCTGAACATAACAGAAACCTGTGGCAAGTATTTTTTTTGTAATTTCAACCGTAAAAATATGTTTTTCCACAATTCACTGCTTGTTACCTATGTTAGACTCAATTATTGCAACATAATAATGGGATTTTTTTTCTAACTTATAATCTGGATAAATAATTTATTAAGACGACAAAATTGTATACAGAGACCAGGACTTGAGCCTCGAGATACTTTCAAATTTGACTCTTCAAATAAACTAATAGGTTTGTCTCAGCCTCTTTAGCTTCCTACAGATTGAGTGTCTGGTTATCCCCTGGGAGAGACAAATTTTAGAAAAAACTTGTTGCGTACACTTGAGATAAATTTGAACATGTTCCATTTTTATAGTTTGTACAGACTTCAAATCCTTCCAGAATTACATTCTTGCGAGTGAGAAAGCATACCATAGCTACAGTATTTGGCACCTGATGTGAAAATTGTCAGTTGCCATTCTATGACCAGTCTGGTATAGTGTAACCACATTTTTCAAAACTAGCTTGGAGGACGAGTCCAGTGGCTTGGTGGGGTGCCAAATTGACTGATAGGTTGAGATTTGGTAACATCCAATCATTCGGCATTCCCTTATTGCTATTTTCTTTTCTCAATCACCCCTATTTTAACACTGGACTCGTTGTGTCAGAGCTTGTGCAGAAGCTTCCATGGTGGCAAGAAAAGTGGTTAAAGAATATAACCAGTTTAGAAAGGCATCAATTTTACCATTCTGTGGGAGGAAGGTTTATCTTGAACTTCAATTATCTAAAGCGATTTTTAACCATAAGAAGAATGTTTTTATTTAATTAAGTTAAATAGTCAGAATATGGTAATTATTGCTGCTAAAAATATTGCACATTATTTTCTAATCACAGTTTCCTCATTTTATTATTATTATTATTTTAATGACTCATTTTATGCTTGGTATTTAGCTATACCTGCAGTGAATGAATGGTTTTTTAGTACTACTCCCAAATCATGGATGAAAATTTTAGTTATTATTAATTTGCATTCTTTCATAGTTGATACAATAATATATAATTATTGATGTCTGACATTTTAGAAATTATCAATATTTTGACAACTATGCTTAAAATTGCAGTTTATAGATTCAGTTCTGGACAGCTAAAGATTTACTCCAACAAGTGTTTTTCTTGCACAAAAAGCATTCAAATTGTCAAAGATTATAGTGACCTCTTATTTTTATTTAAAAAAAACTAGCAGAAATTTAAACGGGCTTGAATATTTAATGTTAATTCAAACATTTTAGAATAAAAGATTAAGCTTTAATAAAATAAGCAGATTATCCAAAGGTGCCCGACAAAAGTTATAAAGTTTCCCCCCTTTTCTAGGATTTTAACCAGATCTGCCCCATCAGTGCCAAGAGGTTCTGTTCTCTAAACTGGTTGAGGAAGATGCCCAGAATGACCTATGTCACGCTCATCAGCCTTATTGTTCAGAGTTTTCATAATTCTCCTAAATATGTGAATACAGGCTGGAACCTCATAGGGAGACTTCCCAGGTCTGGGTCCATAATGTAGTCAATCCGTTTTAATCCCAATACTCTAATCAGAACAGAGATCACCTCCTAAATTCATTTCTGATACCTACCATCATCATCCTGAGGCTCTGTAGGCAACCAGCGCTCTTCAGCATCAAAGTGGGCGTCTCCTCCAATTCCTTCTCCTGGGAAGAAGGCATGGGCAAGGACAGATCCCTCTCCATCAAAGGGGTACCCATCTCCATGCGGGCCCTTCAAAAAAGATACCAAGATGTCAGCTGATTTGGTCCCTTGGACTTCTATGAAGGTAAGGGCGGAGGCCTCGCTCCAAATTCCGAAGGCCCGACGCAGCTGAGCTCGAACCATCGAGATGTTCGATGATGGATTCTCGCTCTTGACACTGAAACAAAAGAAGTTAAATCATTGGGCTACAAAAACATTGACTCAAAAGGTGATAAAAAAAGAATAAGTGAAATATTTAGACATAAGAACATTTTGAGGTATGGATAGAAATGCAAAATTTCCATTGACTACATTAGACATTTCATTTCGACTGCATAATAGTTTTAAAAGAATAGTAATTTCTTTTCAAAGATAAGGCATCTCCTCCTCCAATCCCCCATAAAAAATAAGAAAGTACAGATTTTTGTTTAATGAAAACTGATAGGCTAAGATGAGGATTACTACATAGAGCTTAATTCATTTGTGAAAAGAAACACTCACTTATGGAAAATTTTTTAAATAGGCTATCAAACAATAAATATGTGTCCAATATAGTGTATGTATATTTTATTTCCCATAGAGATAATAATTTACCTAGCTTTTACATGAAATAGTTTTTGAACTCAAATGCATTATTTATTACTGAAAACAATGAGTCTAGAAGAATGGAAGGCATTTTTTGCATTCATTTTAGGTCATCTCTTTAGAAACTTCTTCTGTACAAGAAGGTATGCTGCTTGGCCACAAGTCCATCCCTCACTCAAGGAGGTTGTGGTGTTGGCATGTACAGCACAGCCCAATTGAGCGAGGCACGAAGCGAGGGCACACTGTTTCCTCTTCTTCTGCAGATGATGCCTTGCTGCTGCTTCATGGACTTTTCCCAGCTAAAGATGGCGGATTCAAATGAACTGTGTTGTCACCAGAGTGTGGAAGCTCTTGACTTTATAATTCCTAAAAAAATGTCCTAAAATAATGAGGAAAATGCCTTTAAAAAATAAATAAAATAAAATAACGATGTTTATTACTGATTGAAGGGTGGATTTGATACAAAACAAACCCAAATTTGCCCAGCGAAATCTACCGTAAGATATTTTTAAATGAGATCAACAAATTATTATTTAATATGTATAAAAAAGAAAAAAAAATCTTTCATCGCATCGCTGCGGCAATTTAAAGTCCTGTAATTTTGCGCTTGGTAATCAACTGAAATACATTTAGCGGGATGAGTGTGTGTGTGTGTATGTGGGGGGGGGGGGGACCAAACTTTAAAATGCATGTAAATATTACTACAATAAGTAACCAATTATCCGAAATAGTTGGGACAAGATTGTTCCGGATAACTGGCTGATCATCAAAACAATCTCTAATAATCAGACTTATAAAATGCATATTGTTCTAATTTCTAAACCATTCGATCAATATTATAAATATTTTAAAATAAATAAACTAAATTAAAAAATTAATAGTTTTAATCAACTAGTAAATTTAAACTTTTAATTAATCTGAAAAACTAGAAAAGTTTAAAAATAATTTTCAATCAAGACAAATTATTAATCAGAATTTGAAAATTATAAGAATCTCTTGGAAACTTAATAATACTACATAAAAATCAAAATCTAGCTTAATACAAATGCTTCAAATCCTGATTAGCCAATGATTTTAAAACATTAAATAGTACTTACTAAAGATTAGAAAATTAAGACTGACTTACAAGCTGATTCCTTTTTATTTCTTATGTAAATTCTTGTGGTTTGTTTATATCCATAACAAAATTTTAAAGATTATGTGGTTTTGAAAGATTATTCATTTACCACAATAAATAAATAGAATACAAAATCACTTATTTGTAAAGATTTTTATTCTTTAAGTATTCCATCAGTTTTCTTTTAGTTAAATTTTGTTTTCTTATAGTTTTTTTTTTTTTTTTTTTTTTTAAGTTAACAGTTAAAAACATACTCTGGATAAATAAACGGTTCTATACTGTATTATTATTAATTTAAGAGAGATACGGACAAAAGCTCCATCAAATAAATTCATCACAGACAATATCCCTGCATGCATAAATCATACTAAGGCCAGACAAAAGCCCTAGTAATACCAAAAATCATATTTTTGATAAAATTTGCATATCAAAGTTAATTAAACTCACACTATACAGTGAAATCTGTGAAACTCATATGATGAATATTTTATTAAGTTATATTGGAAATTCATGTTGTAAGGTTTTTGGCGGTGACAAATTAATTGTACACACTTTCAAAGCTGTAAATTTTATTAGTGTGTAGAGCAAATGAGAAACAATATATTACATTTTTTTAAAATAGAGTTACGATCTTGAAAAATCATGTTTTAAGATTTTTGGGGTGAAGAATAGATTGTACATACTTTTGAAAAGTGTAAAATTATAGGGAGGCAAAATATTATAAAACAGAGCTATGACTTTGAAAATGCCTGTTAAGAGGTTTTGGGAAATCAGTAATTAATTGCTCGTGCAGTCGGCAGCAAAATTATTGAAGCACACACCCACACTTTTCACATTTTATTTATTTTTTTTACTTAGATCGCCAATTTTTTATCATCAACTTTATTTTTTTTATAAACAGTATAAGAATAAGACTAAGATCATGATTCACCAAATATTTACTTATCAAATCATTTTTAGGTGCCCATCTTTTAAGTAGGAATTATTGCTAGTACTTCAATAATTTTGCTGCCGACTGTACTTTTGAAAGATTAAAATTATTAAGCGGGCAACAATTTGAAATAATGTAAAATAAAGCTACAACCTTAAAAAAGTCGTTTTATTAGGTTTTTGAGGGTGAGGAATCAGTTACGTATACTTTCAAAAGTGCAAAATTATTAAGGAGTTAGATGGATGGCTATAAGACTTTTGAGGGTGATTTTGAGGGGATTCGATTGCATATTTTCGACAATGTAAAATTAAAGCAGGGGAGGGGGGAGAGATAGGGCAAAGTTAAATATCTAAAAAATGAAATAGAATCATGGCGTTGAAAATTCGTGACATGTGGCCCACCTAGTCACTCAAGTATAAACAGTGTGATTAGAATGAAAGTTACGATTTCAAATCGCTATAATTTTAAAACTACCCATCAGAGCGATTTGATATTTTACCAGAGCAATCGTGAGGCAATGAAATTCTGCTTGGCAAAAGAAAAAAAAAAAAAAAAAAAAGTTTCAAAATGTGCCGTTCATTATCCGTAAAGTATTTGTTTCATGAAGCTCCTCTTTTTCTCTTTTCACTATGACTGTGTCCGCTGTGAACACGTATTCTTGTCTTTTGGCTAAAAAAATTGTAGCAAACCCTTGAAGTCTGTTGTTTCCTGCTATTCCATTGTGTTGCTAACAGCAGTCCTGTGTTTACTGTGTCCATTTAGGCCATTCCCCTGATAGCGCCATCTATAGGAACATGTTGGAACTACTTTGTTTCTCCCCCAAGCAGAATTTCATTGCCTCACGATTGCTCTGGTAAAATATCAAATCGCTCTGATGGGTAGTTTTAAAATAATAGCGTTTTGAAATCGTAACTTTAATTGTAATCACCTTGTATAAGACATGAGTTTCTACTTTCTATTGAAATTTAGAATATCTTTAATTTTTATACACAAATCTTTCTGCAAGTGACAATTTCTTTTCTGTGATAATGTCACTGTGTCGCCTAAATTCTGCCAGAAGGTAATACAGTAAGTTATAATAAAACAAAACTTTACTAAGAAAAAATATATATATTAAGAGAACGATATATATATATATATATATTTTTTTTTTTTTTTGGGGGGGGGGGGTCCCCCAGCTTCTCTTAGGTATGTGTAACCTTCCCTGTATTTTTCTTAAATTGTAAGTGATAACTTTTCAAATATACATTGAAATCTGTAGGAGTTTGATATAAAAACTACCTTTTGCTTTCCCGTCTGCCTCCTAGCCCCTGCACTATTTTTTTTTTTTTTTTTCCCCTTTAGCTATTTATGTTTTTTTTTTTTTTTTTTTTTTTTCATTATTATTATAAATTTATATTTGATGTATCCTAATATATTAGTGTAAGTAATGTAATTAATACATATCAGTGCATTTTGTTTTTCTCAATAATAAAATATATGAATTTCATATATTTTAGATTTGCCAATTTAAGGCTAAATAGCTATTTTTTATATATTATACACTTTGTGTCTAGCTGGATGTGGTGCACTATTTCTTTTATTTCAATTAAATTATTTAATTTCAGTCGTTATTAGGTTGTAGTAATGTTAATAATGCTTAGTTACAGTTTATTTTATGCCATTAAATATTCAATATTCCATAAAATGATAATACCATAGTAAATAATAAATTTACACTCATTATTAAAATTGTTACTGGTTATTTTTTATTTAGTTATTTATTAATTTATTTTGGTTCTTGCGGATGATGGTGAAATTTTATAGTCTTTCTTGTGCACATTACTATGTTACAAGTACATATATATATTAATATTATTATTTTTCAAATAAATTAAAATTATTAAAACGATTCAAGCCTACTAGTTAGCAAATCGGCCTTTGTGGTGAATTATTCATCTGTTTATTTTTCATTCTCATTCTTTTCCTTATTCTCATAATATATATAAGTGATAATAACAGGGGTGAAACTAACCTAGCATGCAAAAACCCTGAAAACTGATATTTGCATGTAGATAGGGAAGATTTAATAATGAAATATCATATGGCTACCTGTATTAAATGATATTTGGAGAATTCTTAATACATTATAAGGCAAATTAAATATTCAAAATAAGAAATTTCTGTAAAAACAAAATAATTTACATGAAAATCAGAATCAGCAAAAATTTCAAAAACCCTGAATTCAGGGGTAGCCCCTGAAAAGTTTCACTCCTGTAATTATACAATGTGTATAAGTGTGTGTGTGTGGGGGGGGGGGGGGGGGGGCAGGTTGTTCGCTGAATGTAGGCCTTTCATCCAGGACTGGGTTGGGTTGTAGGGTTCAAGGCCGATTGACTACGCTAGGGTCCTAGGCCTATAGATGGAATATCCTCCGTGGCTATCTTTCTAAGGGGTCCTAGCCCGTATTTACACGAGTAGCGGAGAAAACCACGGAAAATTCCGAATGGCTAAGTCGATGAGCGTGACCTAGGATCAAACACGGCACTTCCCATCTACCAGCTTTGAGAGCAGAATCTCTCCCCATTTTAAGGTAGGGGAGAATTTGTGTTGGAATCAAACATTCTATTATATAAGAATGTAGAAAAGTCATTGTAGAAATCGTGTTTAGGGACACTTTTAAGTAGGTTATGTAAAATCTTTTAAGAGAGAAAACGAACAGAAAATTTCATTCGTTTCAGCATTCCATAACCATTAAGAAAAAAGCAAAGCTATAGATGAATGACATGGGATTTAGAGATAGGCAGAAATTTTTTCAAGAGAAAAATATAATATTTCTTTTATTTATTTATTTTTAACAGGCTAATGTTATTGTTGTTATTATTTATGGCTAATAATCATCGATCGTTTTTCAAAACCCCAGTCATATTGGGATTTCGTCTTCAATAGATCATTTCAGTGGTTTAAAATGTAGTGGCGACTTCGTTAAAGTATTGTATTTTTAAATGATTTTTCGAAAAAATTTAAAATAATGCAGAGGCGAATTTGCATTTATTTTGTCTTTTTCAAAACTAAGTTACGTCGAAGCTCTTATATAGAAAAATCAAAGCAAATTTTAAGGGCGATAAGGGCTTTTTAATGCTCTTCTCTTTCGTTTAAGATCTGTTTAGTGTAAAACCTTCTTCGATTCCTTAAACATATGTATTTAATGTCGAAAGGGGTGGGGGCAATTCTATTATGTTTTTCTGTGGATGTTGGCTTTTAAATGCTAATTATTGCAACAGATGGCAGCACTACTGCTATCATAGCGCAATTTTTTTTACCAGTATGAAGGAGCAAACCTATCGTCTTCGAAAGCTGAAGCCAATGTTATTCTATGGGAAATTTTGCCCCATTATAATTCATTAACTAATACATATTTTTAAATTCCGTTTTCACTTTCCGAAAATTCACAACTATTAAACAATTTATCGCTTTCTAAAAATTGATTTTTTTTTATTTTTAAGATTTTATTTTTAAGCTCAAAAATGAAAAATTTCTCATTGTGAAAATTTGCATTTTACAACCTCAAAATGAAATATTAAAAAATTTAAAAAATAATTGTTAGAAAACGTTAAATTGTTTAATAGTTGTGAAGTTTCTGAATGTGAAAACGGAATTTAAAAATATATATTAGTTTTCATTTCACCAGTTATTGACGCCCCATGTTCCAGTACTTGATATACATATACAATGTTAAAATTCTTATATGTAAAACATGTGCTTTTATTTAATTATTTCTTTTTCTTATATATTAATTATTTTGGGAAAGGTCAATTACTAGAGCATGTCAATCACTGGAGCACCTGCCCTATCTCAGATTTTTTCACAATCAGTACAATATTTCAACAGAATAATGCACCTTACCACATGGCGTTTGTGGTAAGTTTATTTGGTTCAAATTATTAAAATTACATAACCATACTTATGAGTACCTATTAATCTATAAATAATTATTAATTTTTTCACTTGAGGTTAAATTCACAGGGATCGAAATAGTCCTGATCTTAATCCAATCGAAAATGTTTAATCTATAAAGAGGGAAGGAGAGGTTGAAATTTGTATCCTACAACTTTAAAAGAACTAGAAAAAAATATTTACAATATTTGGCACAGTGAAATTTCTGAGTATTATGTTAAAAATACTCAGATATTACTATGCCATTACACATTAAACTAGTAATTCCATATGGATAATCCAGTACTGAATATTTATATGTTATTCAGTACTGGTTTAGGCGTAACAAATAAATAGTTTTATTTTATATATTAAAATATTTATTTCACATAATAAACCTTAAAAAAAAAAAAAAAAAAAAAAAAAAAAGTAATAGAATACACAGTGTATGTTTATTGCATTACATATATTTAAAAGTGAAGTTTCGTGTAGATTTTTATTAGGTACTTCATAGAGTGTAATAAAGCGAAGTACTAAATTGGAAATGTACATAGGTATCATTTTATCTCCTTGGTATCGTACAAACATTACAGTTTGATTAGTTTTAATAACGCTGATTAAAAAAAAAAAAAAAAAAAAAAAAAAAATCGAGATCTGATACCATTCTTGCTCATTCTTACGTAAAATGACCTCCTGAATCCGAATAGGACTCCCATTTTGCCCAGTCACCCACCATTTTCTAGATACACCACCCCCTACCACAATTTATTTCACTGTTCGATAATTTTATGACCATGAATTTGATTTGAAGGATGAAAAATAATTAGTTTAACACCTAAACACAAAAAATATATAAAGTTTTAAAAATAACATTAATAACAGATTAAAAAATATATATAAGATATGTAATGCATCATTTCAGTGGCAAATCCCCCCAAAATTTTTCCCTTATCGCAAATGTCCATGTTTTAGAAATTTCCAACTCTGCAACCTTTCAGAAGATATTGAACGGTTAAAATAATCCTCTCTTCTTCTAAAAATCAAATTTATAGCCATAAAATCACCGAAAAATGATAAAAATAGCGGGCCGTTCCTAAAAAACGGTGGGTGATAGGGCAAAATGGGCGTCCTATTCGGATTCAACAGGTCATTTTACATAAGAATATGCTGAAATGGTGTCAGAGGCAATTTCCATGACGAGCAGTGTAATTAGTTTTGAAGTTACTATAAATAAAATAAATACAAGCCACGTTTTTCTGCAGTGAGCTTTTTTTTTTTTTTTTTTTTTTTTTTGGGGGGGGGGGGGGGGGATGTCTTGTAGTGTACAGTTTTTTAAAACAATAATCGCACTTCGTACACGTTGAAAAATAAATATTTTTCGAATTTTATCTTTTAATTTAAGATATGAATTAAATTTGCAAATCCAGCCTTTTTCATTAAAAATTAAAATATAATTAAAATGCAGTGATTCTTTTTTAACCCTTTCCCAACAAGGTTGAAAAGTGTTAATGGCTTCGGTTTGTCTGTATGTCTGTCCGCGCTCTAACTCCCGTAGATATACATGGAATTTCTTGAAACTGATATATGTTATTCAAGTTCACTATCGGATGTTCTCTATTGAAAATAGAGTCAATACCTCTACTGGTTTCTGTACAGCAAAGATGCCAGATGGTCGAAAATTATTTCCCAGAAGCCTCAAAAATCCCGAATCTGGCATCACTGCTGTACAGGGCCACCCGAAAGCATTCTAAAGCATTGCGTTCTGTGAGAAGTATTTCTATAAACCATATTTTAATAACTTTACTCTACAAAAATTTTAATGAGATTGAAATGTGCTATTCAAGTTCACTACCGCATGATTTTTATAGAAAATGGACACTTGAAATGTACTCCAAAGCACTGCGTTCTATGAGGGGTATTTCTATATACCAAATTTTAATAACTTTACTTTACATAAATTGTAATAAAATTGAAATATATGTTATTCATATACACAAAAGAATGCTTTCTATAGAATATTAGTATGATTTACACAAAAATATTTAGTTACATTAACAGCTTTTATCCGCTGGAATTACATTTTCGCTTACATTAAGCGTTTTTAACAATTTCTAACAATGTTTAAGAGTGAATAGGATTTCATTTAGTGTATCTGTCAGTCTGCCTCAGCCCAGTGTCCCTAAATATTTTTAGAATTTCTTAAAAATGATATATGTTATTCAAGATATTTTCCCTATTTAAAATGCCATTAATAGATTCTATACAACTGGTTTGTGCCCCCCCCCCCCCCCAAAAAAAAAAAAAATAAAAATAAATAAATAAATAAATAAAATAAAAATAAAGTCAATGCATCCCGCTTATCGACTGATATTTTTATAAATCATATTTAAATAACATTCTAGTGCAAACATTTTAAAGAAGGTGAAATGTATTGTTTTAATGCTAAAATAATGTTTTGTGTGGAATATGATATGATTAATTTTCAGATATACAGGCTTACACTAAAATATTCAGACACATTAAGGGCTGCGTCCAACAATGTTTAAGAGTGATTATGCATACTATTAGACTATTTGTATGCCTTTCAGAAGGTCTGTTCGTTGTGTGTTAACATAGGTCCAACAGTACAACTAGTTTGCGTACAAGGACACCCTAAAAAATTCCAATGCATTGCACTTTAGGACAGACATTTTTATAAATTGCATTTAAATAACTTTCTACTGTAAAGATCATAAAGAAATTGACATTTATGCTAAAATAATGTTTTGTATAGAATCATAGATATAGTAATTTATATAGATCTATCATCCCCATGTTAAGGAGCAAAGATTTTTGATGCCGAAAAAGTTTTTTGGCATCAGCCATTAGAGAGTTAAAACTCGAAAACAGCAATAGAATAGAATGGTAATGAATTTCGAAATTCTCGAAATATTGCGCGACATTATAAGTGTTCTAATATAAATATATGAAAAGAAATGGGATAAGTTTTCATAAATAAGTTATATTCAAGTAATTTATGAAAAATATAATTTTTATAATCAGTTGTTTTGTTATTATTATGATATAATTACTTTCTTCATATTTAATGGAATATTTTTTTTTAAATTTTAATCTTTTTTTAAGATTTTATATTAGTAAGTAATATGGAATTCTCAAAATTCTTCTAAATGCAGTTAGCAGCCACGGAAGTTTTAATGCATAACTAGTATGTTCTGGCCACCACAAGACTCTCTTCTATATATAATCCTATACAAATTTACGCAATACAAATTATTTATTAAATTATAACTTATTAAAATTATTTTTCATAATGAATGCAGACGATTTTTATCTCAAAGAAGTATAATAATAAATGCCAAAATAAAGTTAGTTTTGTGCAGATATGAGTAGAGTATGCTAGAGTATAGTAAAAAAAGAAAAGAAAGAAAGAAATCAAAATGGGTATCTGGAGTTGTTCATTCTCTTTTAGTACATAAATTATTCCTAAATTTTATTTGCTATATTATCTATATTTATTCCCGTGTATATTCACATGGGAAAAAACATCCGTAAGAGAGTAAAATGGCCGTCTTTTCCCAAATGAAAAGGCATCACTTTTTCCCCGTCAATAATCAATTTATGTCTTATTAGTATATATCTATGTATAGAATATGATATGGTTAACCTTCAGATTTGCAGGGCCACCCTAAAATATTCAGATTCCTTAGGGTCTGCAATTAAAAATAAAGGGCTGCATTTTCGTTTTCATTAAGCATTTTTGACACTTTCCAACAATGTTTAAGGGCCCTCTTCACTCACCGCCGCCGGAAGCCGAAACTAATGTTATTCTATGGGAAATTTTTCTTTACAAATAACTTATTAACTAATACATATTTTTAAATTCTGTTTTCACATTCTGAAAATTCCCAGCTGTTCAATTGACGGATCTTTTTTTTTTTTTTTTAATTATTTTTTTAATTTTTTATATTTTATTTTGAAGCTGCAAAATACGAATTTTCAAAATGTGATTTTTTTTCATTTTGCAATTTCAAAATAAAATATTAAAAATTAAAAAAATACATTTTTAAAAAAGGTCCGTCCATTTAACAGTTGGGAATTTTCTGAATGTGAAAACAGAATTTAAAAATAGGTATTAGTTAATGAGTTATTTGTAAAGAAAATTTCCCCATAGAATAACATTGGTTCGGCCTTCCGGCGACGGTAAGTGACGAAGGCCGTTAAGAGTGATTATGAATCCAATTTGTCTGTCTGTATGCCTTTCACTCCTTCTGCTTGTCCGTTGTCTGTTAACGTAGGCAAAGAACATTGAAAGTTTTATACGATACAACAAGTATGTACAGTTGGAAATTGTTAATAATCAATGCGTACCGCATGATTTTTCCTTCTTGTTTCATTTATTAAGTTTAACCACCCACTCAACCAACCAAACTAAACAACAACACCCTTGATCTCTCTTTCTCTCTCTCTGTAATTCTGTACTTATTTATTCTGTACTTATTTATCATTTTTGTAGAAAAAAATTTACACTGCTCGGCAAGAAAATTGCCCCAACACCATTTTTGCAAATTTTTATGTAAAATAACCTCCTGATTCTGAATAGGACGCCCATTTTGCCCCTATCACCCACCGTTTTTTTTTAGAGACGGCCACCCTATTTTTATCACTTTTCGGGGATTTTATGGCTGTAATTTTTATTTTAAGGAGAGGAGAGGATTATTTTAACTGTTAAACACAGTAGAGAGTCAAAAATCCGCACAGGTCGGGACCAGAGGTTGTGCGGATTTTAGGATTTTGCAGATTTCGGGGCCCATAAAAAATTATTTTCACTTTCAATAACATTCTTTTTTTATTATATAAACTAAGCACATACTAGTGAATAATAACAATGAGTATTAAATTACTAAGTACATAAGAATAATAATGAACATCAACAAAAATATATAATGAAAACAATAAATAAATATGAATAAAAAATATTTGTCAAATTTAGATAAAATCTGTTCACAATTAGCTAGTTTTAAACTGAACTTCAATCTGCACGATTTATTTACTTTTTTATTTATTGTAAATAGTAGTAACACAAATTTATTTTTCTAAGAATTTTATTGAGTTCTTCCTTACAAATTATGCCTTCATTAGAAAGCATTTAAAAAAATTTGTTATTAGTTACCTGATTGATATCATCGTATCACAATAATCATTATTTTCGTTTGATGAATTTAATATACTGTCAATAATTTCATTAGCAGCAACTGGGCTCTTGCAGTCTTTCCTATTATTATTATTTTGTTTTTCTTTTTTGTAATCATAAAATGCAAACATAAAATCTGTATTCAAGTTCTTTTTCAAAAATTCTGATTTGCAGTTTTGTAATTTATTAATAGTGAATTTCATTGTTTGTATCTGACAAGCTGTGCGGATTTCGGACTTCGACGGATTTTAGGTCGGCGGATTTCTGGCTCTCTACTGTATCTTCTGAGGGGCTACAGAGTTGGAAAATTCTAAAACAGGAACATTTGCGGAAAGGGTAAAATTTAGGGGGGGGGGGGGGGGGGATTTTCCACTGAAATTATGTATTACATTTCTTATATTTATTTTAATCTATTATTAATGTTATTTAATAAACATTATAATTTTTTGTTTTTAGGTGTTAAATGAATCCCTTTTCATTCTCCAAATCAAATTCATGGTCATAAAATTACCGTACAGTGATAAGAATTGAGGGAGGGGGTGGTGTCCCTAGAAAACGGTGGGTGACAGAGCAAAATGGGAGTCCTATTAGGATTCAGGAGGTTGTTTTACACAAGAATGAGCAAGAACGGTATCAGGGCTCGAAAGAAAAAAAAATTTTTGCAGCGCATTAAGTATTAATTATTATTAATTATAATTAATTATATTATTATTAATAATAAGTATTAATCATTATTAAGTATTAATTAACCATTACGCTATGAAATCTTAATATGAGATAAAATATTGTTTTTAATAAGTGTTTTGCTGCTGTTATAATTTATAGAATTTCATTTTTCCATAGTCAATTGATAAAACTTGCGATTTTATTTCCCCTCAATATCTTCCTCTTCACACACACACACACACACCTGATCCGATTGGCAAATTGTACCTAATATTTTTGAAGCCTATTGATTATATTGAAATGCGGAATCATTTAAAAATTAATTGACAAATTTAACATTTTTATTGAAACTAATTGTTGAAATTGACAATGAGGAATTTGCACACATGGGGGATTTGAACAAAATCCTATTTTTCTGGTAGTTTTAAGCCCATAAATTTCAAAAAAGTTTATTAAAATTGCAAAAAAAAGTTCTCGTCAATTTTAAAAATAACTTTAAAATTAACCAAAAATTACATGACTTCAAAACGCTGCCTGACGTCACACTTTAGGATGCTTTCAATGTTTACATTTTGTTAGCCTAGTTAGCAAGCAGAAATTCGTTTTAACTTACGTAATTATTAATCGTTTATGTGATTTCTGCGCATTTCTTTTTCATCTTACAATCATTTAATATCATTATCACCATTTTTCATTGTCATTATTTTCAATTGTTTTCTTTTCATGGCGGTTGTCCAATGTTTTCGTTTAATAGGATCCTGTGGAATGCTAAAGAATAACTTTTGAGAAGCATTAGCCGTTGTATTAGTGCAGAATGGTACAATGCAATATTTATACTAGGATTTTTTAATATCCGTCGTTATTACTTATTATAAAATACAAAACCTATTTCACTGATTCAAAGAGCAAAGCAAAGCACGAAATCGAATGTAAACAATTATTACTTCCGTTTATTGTCATAAAGAGTGACGTCACGATATATTATACTGCGTTTTCTCGATAGAGTAAATAGTGCGATGTTAAAATTGTTATAAATCCGTGATTAGATTTCAAATAAAAAAAATATAATGTATTTATTTTCTTACCTTTTTATTTTCTATCATATAAGAATAAAATCAGAAAACGTGCAAATTCTGTATTATTTCGACGCTAATAGATAACATTTATTATTTTTATTATTTGATTGCCGAAATACGTGTTATTCTTGCGGCTGGTTGCAGAAATGCGGCATGTTTTCGTCGCTGATTGACAAACTTGAAATCTAATCGCCCATAACGAAACTAGTCGTCACCTTATTTTGCTGTAGACAACCTTGAATAAAGCAAGATGTCCGACAATATCTAGTTTAAAAATACATCTATAAACTTCTCGTCCAAAATTAAATTATAATTTTGTTCTTTCTTTATTTTTTAAATTACCTTTTGTTTAAAAAAAATAAAATCTATATATTAATAGGCAAGCATAAAATTTATTGTCCCTTTTTAACATATTAATTATGGGAGTAGAGGGTTGAAAATGGTATCATTCGAAAGGTATGGTTAGCCGGAAGGTGCGAATACAAATATTATTTTCTTACGATGTCAAGAAGGTATTTAAAAATACTTTTATTTTTTATGAATTTTCCCTTTCATACACGTATTCCTTTACATTAAAAAATACCTAAAAGAAGAAAGTTGTTAAATCTGGCAATTTCATAAAGCTCAAATAAAACCATAGACACAGTAATTTGTATAATGTAGCATCACTATACGCAAGCGAAGTGATGAGGTCACTGTCTGTCCATGGAGCCATGAATAACTGAAATTGGTTTCAATAACTGAAATTGGCTACGTATTTTTTAGAAAAGTGTCTTTATTGCTAGCTTTTCTGGGTAGAAGAAGCAAGTAGAAGATAAATAAAAACTTTTGATTTCCGGTTTTCGATTAATTTACACGTTTTGAGATTTCCTTGCATTTTAATTAAGCGAAATTGACTACTTATTTTTATTTTTTTAAAAGTGGATTTATTTCGGTTTTCGATAAAGTTACACGTTTTGAAATTTCCCGAACTCAATTTCGACCATTTTTGAAAAATATCTTTTTTTTTTTTTTTTTTTTTTTGTTCAAACACAATACTTTATGAACCAATCGAATTAATTTAACAGAATTTGATACTTGGTTGGGCCTTGGTTTGACATGGTACCTATTAGCTTCTGGGCTGTATCACACAACAAGGGACGTTTTTACGTTGTGGTTTTCTCGCATTTCAGGAAAGGCTAACATCTACAGAGAGAAATAGTTATATTAAGTAAAACTCTGCTGATTCAGTTAGAGTGAATATCGGCAAACAATTGCCGCAGCTGTGTTGCAATTGCATTCCGTTTAGGACAAGGCAATAACTTTGTTTTGCCTCGCTTTGCAAACAAAAAAAATGGTCGAGTTTCGACCACTGGGCGATACTAGTATTAATAATTCAATAAATTATCTTTTGATTAAAAAATAAAATATTAATAATTTAACGAATTATCTTTTGTTTAAAAAATAAAATATTAATAATTTAATTAAAAAAAAAAAAAAAATGTAAAATCTTTGGAAAAACTAGTATGTTGTGCCCACCACAGGACTTTCTTCTATATTTTCCTATACAAATTCACTCAGTGAAAATAATTTATTAAAATTATTATTTAAAAAAATTATCTTCCATGATAATGCAGATGATTTCCATATTAGAGAAGTAGTATAACACTAAATATCCAAAAAAAGTCAATTTTTATTGTCAAGATTATCATTATTATTATTTTGTTAAAAAGAAAAAAAAAATCGATAACTTCATTTTAAATTATCGCAGATCGATGGTTCAACCATTGCTTTTAAAGGTATTAGCGAGCTCTTTTGAAAGATACCCATCATGAAAATTTACTCCCCTCGAGGGGGGACTTCCCCCCAGGGGGGGTGAGAGGCTCCTACACATACAAAAAAATTTTCCCAATTGACTATCTCTTTTATAAATAATTCTTGTAAATTTCATAATGATTATTAAAAAATAATCCTCTTTATGCACATTTATACAAAATTTTGTCCTATACCACCATGTTAAAAATTTAGAAAAAGCGGGATGGCAACGCAACCTGCAAGACAATTTTTACCAAAAGTGGATAGGCACCAATAGGCACTCATTTATGTCAAGGTGCAACTACATACCAACTTGTATGAAATTCTGTGCAGTAGTTCCTGAGATACAGTTGCCACAAAATTTTGTCACACACACACAGACAGACATTTTCTAAAAAATGGTCAAATCGTGTTCTACAGCTCTCAAAACGTGTAAATCCATCAAAAACCCGAGGACAAAAGTTTTTACGAATCCAATACTTTCTTCTATTATTGAATATAGAAGAAAGTAACAAATATCTATAGTAAATAATGTAGTGCAGCGACTACTATCTTTATCTAAAATTCGTACTATTACTTCATTCAAACCTATCGGTAATAGATCGTGAGTTTCGTTTACATTTTTGCTACTAATATTGTAAGCATCGGTCCCTGTAAATCTACTTTCACGGCACTAACACTGTCAATACAGAGAAAAAGCTCTGGTGATTCGTAACGGTCAATGTTATCTGAATCGTAAAAAATAGGGGTGAAGGGTGAAACGAGAGAAACAATATCTCATCTTCACTTAAAACATAAATATATCTACCAAAATTCTGTAAATATTTATTTTTATTCTTTTATTTTAAAATTGGATGCTGCTGGCTTTGTTTATTTATATTTAATTTCCTATTCTTAGCTCTTTATTATCATCAACATTATTGTTGCTGTTGTTGTTCTTTTAGGTATTTATTTATTAATTTTTCGCTTGTTGTGAATTTTCTGAAAGTCGAAACAGATTTTCTTTTTTTTAGGACGGGGGACTATTAGTCTCAATGTACGGATAAGACGTCGCCAGTTTTACGATCGTTGGACATTTATCAAAATTCAAAATTTATCAAAAATATAATTGTTGAATAATTTGAAAACGATGTTATAATTTGAAAAAAAAAAAAAAAAAAAAAAAACCTAATCGTCCTCCGTACTAAACTAAATTCTGCTTTTACCAAAATTTCATGAAAATCTTTTTTTTCTTGGAAAGGAAAAGAAAAGAAAATGAATAATAATCAGTATCGAAAAAGTTGAAGAAGCCCTTTTTCAGACAAAAATACATAATTTATTTTAATTTTTAATTGTTGCCAAAAAAATTTACGAGTTGATTTTATTTATTTATTTATTTTTATGAAAAGAAATTCAGGACTTTATGCATCATACGTCACTGCGGGTATATAAAAGTCTCTACGCCAATCGCTGAGCTTGAAATTTTCGTTTACTGCTGTATTAGCCAATACCAGTCGCTAAGATAGGTAAATACCCGCAGCCGTTGCCACTCGTGCATAAGGTCCATTGATATAAAACTTTGTGAAAAATTAAGCTTGCAGGGTAAAATTGACGTCATTATAGCTCTAAGCGTATTTTTAAGTAATATTGGTGATTGTAGAATTTAAAAGCATGTTTTCTATTAGATTTTCCTTTTTCTCTTTGAGCCTGACATTATTTACACGTCCTTTGGGTGATATTGGACATAGCTTACTCTAAATGTTTAGCAAATTGCATGCAGTAAGACAGAGATATCACCTAATTTGCATGCAACAATCAGTCTATGCCCTTGAAAAAGTATTGATGTTGTATGTTTTAAATAAAAGATGTTAATTTTTTCAGAAATCTTTATTATTATTATTTTCGGCATTTATTTATTGTGTTAATTTTCCGCTTGTTGTATATTTTCTGAATGTCAAAACTATTTTTTACTTTCCGAACACTATAGTGAGGAAAGTATTGTAATCATGTCAAAAATCCAAATTTGGGATTTTGATGTTTCTATTCGTTTCGAGGTCCCCTGAGTCCGTTTTTACTATTTTTACGATGATACATGTATGTGTGTGTGTATCTATGTGTGTGTATGTGTGTGAGTAAACACGTTAGCGTCTAAATGCTTTGCTCGAATGAGCTGAAAGTTGGTACGCATGTTGCAAATCATCGTTGCACGAACCCTATTGATTTTGATTAATCTAGCACTTATAGTTTTCTTACACGGACAAAAAGAAAAATTCTTTATTATTATGGCTTAGGGGACCAAAATCTTAAAAGTGCTATAGCATCTAAACGCATTTTTCAATTGAGCAAAAAATTTATACACATATTATAGGTAACAGATACTCGATCTGTAAAGATTTTGGAGAATCTAGCACTTATAGTTTTTTTACAGGGACACAAAGAAAAATTCTTTATCATTATGGCCTATAGGGCTAAATTTTTAAAGTCCGATAGCATCTAAACGCCTTATTCAATTGAGCTGAAAATTTATATGAATTTATAAACCACTGTTGCACTAACTGTAAGCATTTTGGTGAATCTAGCATTTATAGGTTTTTACAGGGACACGACGAAAAATTCTTTATCATGATGATCTATGGGCTCAAAATTCAGTAGCGTTCAATAAAACATAGTGTAATATAGGGAGAAAAATACTCAAACACTTTATTATGGTTTTCTCTCTTTTGTTTGTTTAACAACTCCTCTTTCTTTACTTATCTACAAAACTGTTAAATACTCAATGTTCAGAAAGTCGAGTGGAGTCACTCCAGATTTTTTTTTTTTTAAATCTTATTATTATTATTATTACTTTTAGTATACTAATTTTACTGTGCTCTAAAATAGTACACATGTATCTTTTAGACACACATGTGTATTTTACAGGGATACGCGAAAGCAATCAATTGCGTACTTTCTCTTTGAAAGCAAAGCTAAAACAAAGATTTCGTGAGATTTATTTTCCACTACTGCTTCAGTATGTATTGCCATCGGATTTATACATGTAAGCACAATTTCTGATCAGTTGGGTGATAGGACGTTAAAATTCGCTTGTAAGATTTGTCTCTGACAGACTACAAAGTTAAATAAAAACGTGTAATAACTAGTATGTTGTGGCCATCACAAGACTTTCTTCTATATTTTCCTATACAAATTCACACAGTAACAATATTTTAAAAAAAATTACGATTTTTTTCTTTTTTTCGTTAAAAGTAAAAAAAATCGATAACTTTGTTTTAAATGATCACAGATTTATAGTTCAACCATTCGTTTTAAAGTTATTGATGTTTATTTTAAGTTGAAAGTTAAGGTGAAAGTTTAAGGTGAAAGTTATCTTAAAATTATTCGTTTTAAAGTTATACGAGACCTTTCGAAAGATACCCATCTTGAAAATTTACCTCCCCTCCCCCCCCTCCCTGGGGGGGGGAGGGAATCGATGCCCCCACATGCACAGAATTTTTTTCCTAGTTAACGACTACTATTATCAATAATTCATATTAATTTTACAATCACAAGTTTAAAATAACTCTCATTATGCACATTTATACGAAATTTTGTCCTATACTGCCATGTTAAAAGTTTACAAAAAAAATGCGATCACAGCGCCACCTGTTGAGCGATTGATCCACAAATCTAATCACCACCAGTTTAAGTCAGGTTGCAACTAAATACCAAGTTTGGTAAAATTTCATTCATTGGTTCGTGAGCTACAGCGTCCACAAAAATCGTGATACACACAGACAGGACATTTTCTAAAAACTATCAATTCGTGTTCAGGACATCCCAAAACGTGTAAATCCATCAAAAAATGGAGGTCGAAAATTTTCACGAATCCAATACTTTCTCTGAATTACACACTGACTACAATAACAAATCGAAACTAGTATGTTGTGGCCACCACATGACTTTCTTCTATATTTTCCTATACAAATTTACTCAGTAAAAATAATTTATTTAAATTATTATTAAAAAAAAATATCTTCCATGATAATGCAGACGATTTCTTTATTAGAGAAGTAGTATAACACTAAATATAAAAAAAAAGTTTATTTATTGTCAATGTTACATTAAAAAAATAAAAATGTTAAAAATGAAAAAAATCTCTAACTTTATTTTAAATTATCGCAGATCTATGGTTTAACCATTCGTTTTAAAGGTATTGGCGAGCTCTTTTGAAAGATACCCATCATGAAAATTTACTCCCCTCGAGGGGGGGAGGGGAGGTGAGGCTCCTAAACATACAAAAAAAAAAATTTCCCAGCTGACTATCTCTATTATAAATAATTCTTGTAAATTTCATAATGATTTTTAAAAAATAATTCTCTTTATGCACATTTATACAAAATTTTGTCCTATACCACCCTGTTAAAAATTTAGAAAAAGCGGAATGGCAACTGTAAGACAGTTTTTACCAAAAAAGGATAGGCACTCATTTATGTCAAGGTGCAACTACATACCCATTTGTATGAAATTCTGTGCAGTAGTTCTTGAGATACAGTTGCCACAAAAATTTGTCACACACACACACACAGACAGACAGTCAGACATTTTCTAAAAATGGTCAAATCGTGTTCTACAGCTCTGTCTCAAAACGTGTCAATCCATCAAAAACCCGAGGTCTGAAATTTTTACGAATCCAATACTTTCTTCTATTGAATATAGAAGAAAGTAATTATTTTTAAAAAATCTTTGAAGAAATGAATTACTATAACTTCTCTTTCTTTACAATGGTAGTGAGACTCCAGGGTTTCTCTCTTTCATGAGGCCATTGGCGACAGGATATCTGAGCTAAAGTTAGCATGAATGATCGCCAAAGTCATTTGCAGGCGTCGTGAAAAGAACCCCATGAATCAAGGAGGAAAAAAAAAATAAGCAGAAAATTAACCTCTTGTTCTAATAGAGTCGGTATTATTCCTGTTCTTGAGCATGTGTGAGGTCAAAGAGTTTGAATATGGAAGAAAGAGTTCTCTCAGGGGAAATGTCGCCGAACACAACGAAAATAAAAGAACACGTGGGTCGAAAAAGAGTTTTTAGCATGATATTGATTCGTCACCAAGCAAAGAAAGATCATAGTGTTAGCATACATTATAATACGCTTTCCAGTTGTACTCTTTTTTTTTTTTTTTTCACATTGTGCCATTGTAGTATACCAACGTGATGACACCTTAAAAAACACATTTCATTTTAAATTATGGCGGAAGAGATCTTACAAAACCTGTCTTTACTTCAAAGGTAAAATAGATCGCTTTTGAGTAGTCCTGTTCCTGTAGGGGCCGCGGTAACCCAGTCTGTAGAACGCCGGCCTCGTAATTAGAAGATTGCGGGTTCGGTATTCGAGCCGGCCAAAGACCGTCGTGTACACTAATGGTGGCTGGTGCACGTAAAATTTCTCGTGGCCGCAATGTCCTCCATGTTCCCATCAAAAATTATACCTTTGGGGGTCACCGAAGCGGGAGAGCCATCCCTTCTGTGGAGGATCAAAATTGAGATGGCATGTCTCCGGACCACCTCTAGGGGTGAGTCCCAGACCGTCACCAATTGCCCATCTGCGCAGCACTTGTGCGACGTAAAACCCAACCAACCTGTTCCTGTAGAGTGTTTAAAAATTGCATATGCAATTTTTAAACACTCAACCTCATTCTAGTAGTATAACACTCAACCTTATTTTAGTATGCACATAACACATATTAAAATAAGGTCAAGGTAGTATACTTAAAAAAAAAAAAAAAAAAAAACTCGTATCACAAATAAAAATGTTCTTCAATCAATGTTCACTTACATCTCATAATGTATTTGAAAATATTTGTGCGTTTCTGTAAAGCAAACATTAATTCTAATGATGCCTTTCTCTGTAGAAAACATGATTTTGTATGTTTAAAAATAATAATGTTAACTTCGTTAAATTTAATTCAGTATACAAGGTTCGATGTTGTTTTTTAAGTATGAAAAACCAGACTTTTATGAAAAGAAAACAAATTATAATTAATTTAGAATTTTGTTTTTCTATTCCTTTAGTAAATAATTACTATCCTTCCATTCGATACAGTAATATTTTATATAAATGAATTATCCGATAATGCTAACAACATGTTATAATGCTGGGGGGGAAAAAACACTTTTTGAGTAAATGGTTGGTATACAGTTTATAAAGTAGAATTTTATGAATGACCCCCTATTATGGCATGAAATTTTGTGAAGACGCCTGAAATAGGCCCCAATTTTGGTCTGAGTGTGAGTAGACTCTTGGTATAAAGATTAAAATATTAAAATAGGCTCTAAAGAAATATCTCCCATAGAATAGAGATAATGTTCCCGTGTACGCAAATCATTTGTGGCATTTATGACATTTTTAGTTCTCCATCATATCATAAATATCGAGACTCATAAACGAAAATAGTTTCCTGGCGTCCTTTATGTTTAAAAAATACAAATCTCTTTTTTGGAAAAAAAAAGACTGATTTAACAGTTAATTATAATGTCACTTAGTTAAAACGGTTAACTAAATTGATTTGCTAAAAGTGAAAACGCAATTTAAAAAGAGATGCATTAAGAAATAAACCATTTCTGTATTAATTTCCCCAGATAATAACGTGGGGTTTGGCTGCAGGGGACTCAGAAATTATATAAGCTACAGAGGAGCTATTTAGGATAATAAAGCTACACATCAAAGAAACATACGAAAAGGATTTTTTTTTTTTTTTTTTTTTTACTTTTTCTTGTCCATATACTATTGTTTTGGGGTCCAACTTTCGACGACTAACTTTTCGCTATTGTTGCCATTTTTTTTTTAATCCTCTGAATCCAGAGGAACGGGGTTTAGTTGTTTGTTGGTCTGCGTGTCTGTTATTAGCCTAATTCAAAAGCAGATACTATAGTACTGTAAGTTAAAACTCTTCCTGTTGAATCCATACCCTATAGGGACATTACTTAAAACTTTTTATTTAGATCGGCCAAATGATGTACTGTACAGGGAGATACAAGCATGGGTTGTACCAATTCAAAAGTCATGGAAAGGGCTCAAAAAATTTTATTTGAGAAAAAGCTTAAGTTGATTATAAAAAAATTAATTAAAAGGTAAATATTAATTAATATTCACTAATAAATTTTATTAGTTAAAAAAAAAAAAAAAACAATAATAGTGCGGCGATTCTTTCATTTGGCATTAAAAGGAGATTTTTACAATATCCAGTAAGGAAGGGGGGGGGGGGAAGCTTCCTGAACCCTTCTTTTTCCTACACCCCTAGATACAGGAGAATTTCGTATGTAGTGATATACAATAAAAGTCTAATATATTACGTGTCAAATTTCGCGTTGTTAGACATTAACATGTTTAGATTGCAATCAAACAGAATGGAATTAAATTGAAATTTTTAATGCACTAAAGCTTGCTTTATACGGAATATGGAATGAAAAGCATTCACTGTTCGTTTACAGGGTCACACAAAATGATTTAAGGCTACAGTTGGAAACGGTTGTTACACGTTTTTCTTGCTGTTCCAAATTTAATTGCACTATGGGAACTGTATACGATTCATAGTGAATATACAGGGCTACCCAAAATCAGTCGAATATATTTTGAGTGATCTGGGGCAATTTTCAACTGTTTCTAAAGTACTTTAGATATGTTCAAATTCAATGTCAGTGTGTGTCAGTATTTACTATCTTACACCTTAAATTGAAATAATCCGTTTTCAATGAAATAATAGGATGAGAGAAAATAACAATGTGTCGTTACTTAGATTATTATTAAAAAAAGAGCTTAAACATGCAAATAATAAACAGAAAAAATGAACGTACCGCTGTCATATTGTCTTCCAGTGTCGACGATGATTTCCCGCTTTGAAAACACATTGGCAACACGGCGAGCACACTTGAGAGAAGTAAGTGGGTGAGGAAAAGTGAAAAAGTGACGTTTCTTATTTAAGTCGCCAGTGGACCACGTGACGGATACTTCCGGTTCGTATTATGTGCTAATGAGCGGAAGGAGAAGGGGGTGGTTCTCCGATAATCGATTTTATATATTCCTTTTCCTGCATCTGGCTCAATAGCGATAAGAAAGGGGAGTATGTTGCGAAAGGCGATTCGAGAAAAACGTTGTTTGGGACGTTTGAGGGTTTGAGACGACGCAAGGAACGAACACGACGCGCTATCGAAGTGTAGCCCCCCCCCCTCCTCCCGAGTAACACGATACGTTGCAAGGAGGTTGGAGAGAAGAGGCAACTAGCGGATTTCTAATGTAAAAAGGAGTGAGAAGTCAGACTCCTCTGAAAAGAGTGAAATGGTTGGCTGGAGAAAGCATTTCAACTATTTCATCATACCACTGACGTTCTCATCTTAACCATGAACTCTTCTTCTTCTTTTTTTTTTTTTTTTTTGGGGGGGGGGGGGGGCGGATTTAAGTGATTCCTTTTTGAACAACGACTGAATGTTGCGTTTGCTTCTACAGTCAATGGAGAAAAAAAAAAAAAAGTCTACAGATTTAATATTATTATGGTATAGTCCCATTAGAGGTCTTGGTCTACACGACACGGTCTGAAATTTTAAGGCTCGACGAAAGCTTTGCTTACCAAGTTCAATTTGGTATGACAGCTCAAACATTGGCCCGGTCTTTATTCAGGGTGGCGACAATCAGGGAAATCGTGGAAAAATCAGTGTACTTTATCAATCTGGAAATATCAGGGAAAATTCAGAAAATTCTGTAAAAACACCCCAAAATCATGGAACTTTTCATTTTTGCCCAGAAAGCATGATTAAAAGATCACCAAACAGGTGTTATCTTAACCATGATTGCACAGGATTGGCTGCTTTCTAGTTGAATCTCACCAAGTTAACATAATAATAATAATAATAATAATAATAATAAATAAATATCTTGATGTTAATACTATGTTGTGCAATTAAAATGAGTCATATTTTTATAAATTTGTTAATTTCTCCAAAATTTTGAATTTTGAATTTTATTTTATTTTATTTATTTTATTTTTATTTATTTATTTATTTATGTATTTATTTTGTAAGTGAGTGAAGGTTAAAAAAAAAAAAAAAAAAAAAAAACAGGGAACTTTTTTCTGAATCTCTGTAGCCCCCCCCCCCTGATATTTCATTTACTTATGTTTCAGTATAGGGTCTAGCTCGGCCAGGGCAAAAATCTATAACAATCAGGCCCCATGGGGGGGAAGGGGAAGGCTATACTTTATTTGCAATTATTTTATCATTAAAAATCTTCTTAAAAAAATATTGCACACATTTCCATTTAAGAATTTTTAATTATAGTATACATTTCACATGTGTAAGCAACAAAATTGTCACAATGAATAACATATTTCAATTTACAGTCATTCTAAAAAATATTAACAAAAAGGAGAGGGCAAACAGTTACGAATAGGCAAGCTAAAGCCATAAATATTTCTCAACTATGTTAGGGTAAATATATATTTATATATATAATTTGGATTATTTAGTACCATGTAACTCTCAGCAGACAAAAGGTAGATGAAGGTACCAACATAAAATTAAATTTTAATTGAGAATTATTTCGATGAAAATTAGTCACGGTATTAATTTAATTTGAGTACCAATGATTAGTAAAAACATGTTAAAGTACTTACGTAGAAGAGAAATGGGACTAACATAACACATAAGCCGAACGATGAGAGAATTTGCAAAAACTATGAATTATTAGTAACAGTCAACATTTTAGAGAAAAGAGAAAGGATAAAATATATATTGTTTTTTAGTTATTATATCATGCTTTTATATATAAAAAATATATATTCTTCTTCTGTTTAAATTTACATTTGTGTATGTTGAATTTATACAGCATTAAAAATTATACAGGTAACACCTTTAGACATTCTTGAATCAATTAGTTTAAATAACGTAAATCATCAGTTTTTATTTTATTTATTATTATTATTATTATTATTATTATTATTATTATTAGGATAAAAGTGCTGTTTCTTTTGATAGATTTTTTTTTCTATAGATAAAACAGTATGTTTAGCAGTAGTACACAGCTTGGGTAAAAAAAAAAAAAAAAGAATTTTAATTTTGTTCTCTTATTTTTTATGTACTCATCGTTAGGCTTATGTGTTATGTTTGTGTCATTTCTCTTCTGCGTAAGTACTTTAACTTGTTTTTACCAATCATCGTTAGTCAGATTAAATTATCACCGTGACAATAATTTTATTCGAAATAAATCTCATTTAAAATTTAATTATATGTTGGTATTTTCATCTATCTTTTGTTTGCTGAGTGTTACAAAGGTATTAAATTATTCAAATTATATATATATATATATAGTGTACATATGTGTGTGTGTGTGACATAATTACATATGAACTTTTATGAAATAAATGGAAATTCAAATGTTTTATCATTTACCTTCTCCAGAAACTAACGAGGAAAGTGGAAGAAAAAATCCACGGCACATACAGAATGTCATCCAACCCAGCCCAGTGTGATATAGATCTTTAAGTCACATACACCCATCATAAAATATCATACAGGAAAACTTCGTAAACAAATACTACAAACTGCAAAAAACGCGCATTTAATGTTTTAGGTCGAAAGTATGACGTACGTCTCTGCCTTCATGCTGCACTCTTGCCTACTACTTTACGCCTGAGTCAAATCATCTTTCCTTCTTAGAGTCAGGAACAGTATTCTTGCAGTTTATGATGTTTGCTTACAGAGCTTTTCTTCATCCTCTTTCAACACCAATACTTCCATGCATTTTTTTACAACAGCACAAAACGGGTTGCTCAAAAACATATTAACTTTCGACGCTATTCTGTTTTAAATAATACTTTACATAACGTGTTAACTTAAGAACACTAGAACGCAATTCCAAAACTTTGAGCCAATAAACCGTGGTGTATTAGATTTTCTTTTCTTTTCTTTTTTCTTTTTTTTTTTTTTTTTTTTTTTTTTGTCTCTCTTAAAAAAATAATAATATTTAAAAAAATTTATTTTAGTTAAATACTAACTTTTTAGGCTTTTGTGAATCGATACGGCAATTTAATCCATAAATATAGTAATTTATATAGATCATTCATCCCCATGTTAACGAGCAAAGATTTTTGATGCCGAAAAATTTTTTTGGCATCAGCCATTAGAGAGTTAAAACTCGAAAATAGTAATAGAATAGAATGGTAATGAATTTTGAAATTCCCGAAATATTGCGCGGCATTTAAGTGTTCTAATAAATATACGAAAAGAAATGGGATACGTTTTCATAAATAAGTTATATTCAAGTAATTTATGTAAAAATATAATATTTATAATCAGTTGCTTTGTTATTATTATGATATAATTACTATCTTCATATTTAATGGAATACTTTTTTTAATTTTTAATATTTTTTAAAGATTTTATATTAGTAAGTAATATGGAATTGTCAAAATTCTTTTTAATGCAGTTAGCAGCCACGGAAGTTTTAATATATAACTAGTATGTTGTGGCCACCACAAGACTCTCTTCTATATATAATCCTATACTAATTTACGCAATACAAATTATTTATTAAATTATAACTTATTAAAATTATTTTCCATGATGAATGCAGACGATTTTTATCTCAAAGAAGTATAATAATAAATGCCGAAATAAAGTTTGTTTTGTGCAGATATGTGTATACTAGAGTATAGTAAAGAAATCAAAATGGTTATCTGGAGTTTTTCATTCACTTTTAGTACATAAATTATTCATAAATTTTATTTGCTAAATTATCTATGTGTATTCCCGTGTATATTCACTCGGGGAAAAACATCCATAAGAGAATAAAATGGCCGTCTTTTCAATTCCTTTAAAAATTTGTTATATTTATCGGTATCAAATGGTAATATAATAAAAAAAAAAAAAATAGATTAAATTTAATAATATTTGTAGGAACTAAATGGTAATATAGTAGGAAGGATTTCGTAGCACAACATAATGTACCAAAAACCTCGTAGTACAAATGAAAATACACTTTCAGCCTTTTGCTTTAAATCCTATATTAATGTGTATAATTTTGCGTGGTCCTGTAAAGCAATTTGTCAATATGTATAGTGTAAATTAATTTCTTTGTGTTACGTGCAGTATAAAAATAAATAAAATCCTTTAAAGAAATAATTCTGATACACCGCCATGTATTCGGATTCTTTTGGGAGTCCTTGTATAGACAAACCAGTGCATCTGTTAATATCATCTTCAATTCGAAAGATGAAATTTGTGAGCCCGAATATCATACAACAGTTTTAAAGCATTCCTAAAATATTTATAAAAATGAGGACTCAAATCTGATAAACAAGAAAACAAACCAAAACTATATAAAGGCTTTCCATTTTTGTTCGAAAGTGTTACTAAGGGATTAAGTCGTTCTCCCATTTATACTGTAACAATCCCCTTCATTCTTTATACGAAGTAAAGGAAGTAATGTAATGGACCATATTCCCACTTTGGGTTCGAGGCTACAAGAATATCAGCTGGTTAGGAAAACATTCCTCAACTCTACCATAACAAAGCATTGTGGCTTGCAAATTTTTATCTTGCAATATTATTTATAAGAGTTACAGATTATATGAAATTGAAGTAAGAGTGATATTGTGATACCTTTGTTTGGTTTTTAATCCAGTTTTAGTAATATACTTTAATATTAATCAACATATGTAATATTAAAAGTTGCCGTGTGAACTGTGGCGATGTTAACAAATTTAAATGGATGTTCCATTTAATAAATTCCTTTATTAAAGTGATTGAAATTCTAATTATTTAAGCTTTGATGTCTATGTATATGTGTGTGTGTATAAAATGTTCTTATTAATCTTTTATTCATTATATTTATATATATATGTGTGTGTATACATAAAATGTTCTGCAATTTTACGATATGGAATAGTCTTAACTTTATCACTCGATTCAGTTGTTTACATTTCTCTTTGTTCTTGTTTGAACATTATCATTAAGTTTCACTGCAGAAATATTTAGGAAAATGTTATGCCTAGCAATAAAATGGCATCTTGAATCTAATTTGTTTACAAAATATCGACCACGTGTTCGGCGATTTTACCTACGGTGACGTCACAGGAATATTGTCCATTTGTATGTGGTATTTCGCTTAAGACTATTATGGTATCTAGCTCTACAAGTAGGAGGGAAGGGGGGGGGGTATAAATAAAAATTACAATTTGATAGAAAAATCCATTTTCCGTCCGGTCTACAGATATGTTAATCGAAGTAACAGAAAATGCGCCGCGAAATATGTTGTAGCATTCACATTTCCGTTGAACAAGAAGATCGTTGTGTTTTGATTGGGATTGTTTTCGCTTCCGCCCTTCTCTCTCCCTCTCTCTCCATGAATCATTTGATTGGAAGCAGCCCGCTTTCACCCGATACTCGGACGGAAAACGCCTCCCTTCTCTCGCAGTTCTCGGTACCCAGTGGCTCAGTTTTTTTTTTCTTCTTTTGGGGCAGTTGTAGAATTAAAAAAATAAATAAATAAACAAAGTAAGATTTCAAGGCAGCAGCTAGAAACATTACATACATAAATCTTTAGGGTCAATAGTGCGTGTTCGTAATGTGCATGTGTTATACATCTGTGTATATATTCAAATGTATGCAAATATTAAAAGATTGTGTATGATTTGTATGATAAATATGTATAGCTAATATATGTGTGAAAAATGTGTGTGCATTAAAATGTGCGTGTTTGTTACTTTCTTTTATATGTAATATAGAGAAAGTATTGGATTCGCGAAAATTTTCGACCTCCGTTTTTTGATGGATTTACACGTTTTGGAATGTCCTGAACGCGAATTGATAGTTTTTAGAAAATGTCTGTCTGTCTGTGTGTATCACGATTTTTGTGGACACTGTAGCTCACGAACCAATAAATGAAATTTAACCAAACTTGATATTTAGTTGCACCCTGACATAGACTGGCGCTGATTAGATTTGGGGATCAATCGCTCAACAGGTAGCGCGGTGATCGCATTTTTTGTAAAGTTTTAACATGGCAGTATAGGACAAAATTTCGACAAAGTTTCAAGATGGGTATCTTTCGAGAGGTCTCGTCAATACCTTTAAAAGGAATGGTTGAATTATAAATCTGTGATAATTTAAAACAAAGTTATGGATTTGTTTAAACTTTTAACAAAATAATAATAATAATAATAATAATAATAAAATAAAATAAATAAAATAAAATAAAATAAAATCGTATATATATTTTTTTAAATACTGTTACTGGGTGAATTTGTATAGGAAAATATGGAAGAAAGTCTTGTGGTGGCCACAACATACTAGTTTAGTTATGTGTTGAAACATGTATGTAGGTGTAGAGGTTAATGCCGATTGACTGCGCTAGGGTCTTAGGCCTGGGTGGAATGCCCTCAGAAAGGAATCTTTCTAAGGGGTCCAAGACCGCTTTCCCACGAGTTTTTAGAGAAATCCATGGAAAACTTCGAATAGTTAAACAGACGAGCGAGACCTGAGTTTGAAACCGGTGTCTACCGCCTATCAGCTTAACGAGCAGAACCACTCGGCTAGTGATACGGATGAAATGCGTAGACAATATATTAAAATATGTGTCTTTGTGTATAAACTGAGAGCCTAGATTTCTGCTTTTTTAATTAATCCAGTGATGCCAGATGGTCGAAAATTATTTCCCCAAACAGGTCTTCAAATTTCCCCAAATCAGGGGTTTTTTTTTTTTTTCGAAAAAATCCCCAAATTGATTTCTACTAAAATGGGAAAAAAAAAAATTTTTCAAAAAAAAAAAAAAAAAATATCAAGCAGATTTAAGCTTAGATTTTTCCCCAAATGAAGGCAATTTTTGAAAATAATCCCCAAATAACAATAAAGCTACTGAAAATCCTTGGTCGTAGGGATAAATCATTACGTTGCCAACATTGACAAAAAGTTGAACTCCCCAGATTTGTCCCCAAAAATTTTAGAATTCCCCCAAAAAGTCCCCACAAACATTTGGTCCCCAAAATTGTCCCCAGAAGCCCCAAAAATCCCCAAAATGGGAACAAAATCCCCAATCTGGCATCATTGAATTAATCGAAGCAATAGTGACTATTGCTGACGTCACTTTGACTAACAGCGAACTACTGACTTTTTTGTAGTACACGGAATTTTCATTGGAAACCCATCCAAAATCTAATACATATTAAAATATACGCTCAACAACAAATTAATATAGAACGAAACGTAAAAACATAAATAAAAACAAACAGATCGAGGAAAATTTTTCTTGATACAATAACTCGACTTATTCCAATGCACAATGGAAAAAAAAAAAAAAAAAAAAGGTTAAATAAATAAAATAACATCGTGATTTTCTGTTATATTCTCGGTGTGTTGATGTAAAACAGTGCAGGAATATCCCTGTGTTACACTGCATTAAACAGAGTGGCCATAGTTAAACTGACAGTACTCGCAATGTTCTGTAGCGAGATCTAATAGCAAGAATAGCCTCAAACTTTGTAGGAAGACAAGACGGGGGACAAAAGGGGAAAAAAAGTTCCAAAATTTACCGCTGGGGAAATATGTGGCGCTGTTTTTTTAAGTAAAGCTTTTATCACAGACAAATTAGCGCGGTGTCTCCAATTTCAAAATAATAAATTGGACAAAAGTAGTGCTTGTGCGCAATCAAATTATGACAAAAGCTTTACCTGGAAAAACAGCGCCACATATTTCCCTAGCGGTAAATTTTGAAAAAAAAATTTTTTGGGGGTTTTTCGCCAACCGTCTTGTTTAACCGTCCTACAAACTTTGATGCCACTCTTGCAAATAGATCGCACTAGAGAACACTGTAAGCCCTATCAGTTTAATTGTGGACACCCTGTATTTTCAATTTCATGTACTCCGTTTTCTTATTTATATTTCGGACACCTGCTCATTGACAGGCCTCGACTCAGATATTTGCGAAAACTCCAGTAGTTTTTCGATTAATCGAAATAGAATAATTCAAGTCGCCCTCACCACCACCCTCAGAATAATAATAATAATAATAAAGACAAGAACGAAACTAAATATTTTTTTGGAAATTGCTCGACACAAATTCATCGAAGAGGAAATGACAAATAATATATCATGCATCAGAATGGGATAAACTTTTATAACATCATATTGTTTTTCATTTCATTTTATTTATTTATTTATCTTTCTTCTAGAAGCGCAAACTTCTTTAGGTGCAATTTCTTATTTCAAAGTAAATTCATCGTTTTTATATCTTTTCATCCTTTGTTAAAATAATTTTACTTTTGACGTCTCGTTCATTTATTTTTATTCGCGCATTCTTTCTTTCTTTCTTTTTGTTTTCATTATACCTACTAGTAGTAAGCCTAAAATACTTCGACAGTTAAGTATGAGTGTTAGTGTATATTAATATATACAGTAGAACTTGGATAATTCGAAGTTGAAGGGACCTGAGAAAAATTCGAAATATCCAAAAATTCGAATTACATATACTATTTCATACTTGCCAACATACTAATTAAAATTCCGTAGTATTGTTAACCCCGCCTTCTTTTTCACACCAGTATCCGTTTTAGAGTATTTTTCTTCTTATTTAATCGTAATTGAATTTGCAAAATATAACTTTAAAAATTTACTGGTGTGAAAAAAAAGAGCGGGACTAACAACACTACCGAATATTAATTAGGATGTTGGAGAGCATGCTATTTTGACAAAAAGAAGAGATAAATTAAAAAAATTAAAACTCTACGATCAAAGATTTAACATATAAACCTTATATCTAAGAAAACTGCTACATCCCCCCGTCCTCCCATTAAATCAATATTTTTTACGAGCTTAATTATTCAACACTTAAAAAAAAAAAAAAAAGTAGATATTTTTTATTGCTTTTTCAAGTACAATCTTTGTGTCATAGCATATGACTTCAACCTATCAGTTGATACAAAAATAGAATCTTCTACATCAGACATGACTTTCAATTCAAAAAACCCTCCAAGTTCATGTTCATGTCTGTTGCACTAGGTAGGGGCTTTTCTTGTATTTCCTTATCCTTATTTTGAAAGACTATTAAAATAAATAATGCATTTTAGCTGAGAAAAATCTTGGGAAAAAATTTTACTGTAATATTTTAAAGTTAATCGTATGAAAAATTCAAATTATCCAAAATAGAATTCGAATTATCCACGATTTTTTAACATTATTTTAATACAAAATTCAAGGGACCGAGTAAAAAACTCGAATTATCCAGAATTTCGAATTAAACAAGTTCGAATTATTGAAGTTTCACTGTATTGAAATCACCCAAGTCACTTGTCGATATGGACATTACGTTCGTTTCTTGGCAGCGATGCTCTTATGACAGCGGAACAACATTTACAGGGGAAGGCAAGTGTCCATCCAGCTTCTTTTTCTCTCTATGCTTTCTTTCCCCTTTCTTTTTAATGAGTTTTACTAGCAGGCTTTGCCCGTTTCTCTGGTTACTACATTTAAATGAATTCTCAAAATTCCATATCTTTATTAATAAATAAAAAAAAAAAAAAAACACCGAAATCAGTCGAAACCTATGTTAAAGTTCCCGCTACGTTCGTTAGTGGTTTTCCCGCTCGCAACATGAGGAGTCCGGGTCCCCACTGTCTTCGACAGCCATTTAACCGCTTTTTACTTCCCCTTCCCCCGCGGATAAGTTACAAGTTTCGCGAAATTCCCCCCCCCCCCCAAAATGCATATTGCATACGCTTAATCAACAGCTACCCACCAAACCTCGCCCTTCAAATGTAATTTAAAGCAAATTTAAGCTTGAAAACTTTTTTTTTTTTTTTTTTTTTTTTGCACCGCTCGCCCAAAGAGGTGTAATTTCCCTGCTCCAAAAGGGTAGAAAGGATGGGGAAATTCGCAAAACTTCTCGATACTAATGTGTTGGATACCTATAACCGATCCACACGTAAAAAATCGTTTTTTTTTTTTTTTTTTTTTTTTTTTTTTTTTTTTTTAAGATAACCTGGAGCAGATTTAAGCTTGAAAAACGTGTGTCCCCCCCCCCTTACGGGGAGGGTTTGATAGAAAGTAATTTCGCAAAACCCTTTTGTAGTGTATGTATTATTTAAGCATAACCAATCGACACATCAAAAAATCGCTTTCCTGAGATAATTTGGAGCAGAATTACTCTTGAAAATGTGTCCTCCCCCTCCCCGCCTTTAAAGGGAAGAAAGGGAGAAATATCACAAAATCCCTTTATAGGGAGTATTGGGTGCACATAACCAACCACCCATAGAAATTAATCTTGCTGAAATAATTTGGAGCAAGATTACGCTTAGAAACGTGCTTATTTCCCCCCCGTCCCCAAGGGAAAAAAAGGGGGAGGGAGAATTTCGTAAAATTACATTACATTGAGTGTCGGATACACATAAACAATCCACGCATGAAAATTCGTGACCGCAGCTCCCACAGGTTTCTCAGGACAAATGTTGCACTAAAAAAGGGAAAGGGGCTTGGATTGGCCCCCTTGTAACCCCCCCCCCCCCCAAAAAAAAAAAAAAAAAAAAAAAAAATTAAATATCTTAAAGAAGACGCACGGCTGTTTTCAATACCTTTGCACACTTTTTGGTAGAGTTCTGGGGGAAAATCTGAAATTTGCGAAATTTTCCGCCGAAAACCGATTTTTCGCCCCCCCCCCCTTACAAATCAAAATTTCCAAAATCGCAGATTTTTTTTTAAACTCAAATCTAGTTTTTCCCATGTACAATTTTTTCATCGTAAAGCGGTTTAGAGCCGAGTTATGCTTACAAACGTGTTGTAAATTTGATTTAAAATATTAGGAAGTATTTTGTTAGCATAGTTATACATCTTATAGTAATAGGGCGAAATTTAACAGTTGTTTTATGGAACTTATGTAGCAGTACCAAATATGAATAATTAAAATTTCAATGGGAAGATTAAGAAGTTTAAAAAAAATCCAGAATGCGGCAATTATTTATTATGGTATTACTAGAATTTATATTTAAAAGTACATGATATTTGTAAATTGTTAATTTGGAACATACGGTATACATATTTTATCATTAAAAATGGAATTAATCTTAATTTTATGTAAAATAGGATTTGAAAAAATAATAATCATTTGAGTATTATGACTTAATTGTTTAGGTTTTAGATGATGTTGTTTAATTTTAATAATAATAATATCATTAAAAAAAAAAAAAAAAATGCCAGAAAAATGTTTATTGAAATTAAGTTTCATAAAAATATTTAAGTAATCAACAACAGAATTTATATATATATATTTTTTTATAATTTGAAAATTTTTAGTACCATTGTAACACTCAGCAGACAAAAGATAGATGAAAATACCAACATAAAATAAATCTTAATTGAGATTTATGTTAATTAAAATTATTCACAGTATTAAATTAATTTGAGTACCAATGATTAGTAAAACAAGTTAAAGTACTTACGAAGAAGAGAAATAACACTAACATAACACAAAAGCTTAAAGATGAGAGAATTTGCAAATAGATTGAATTATTAGTAACAGTCAACATTTGAGAGAAAAAAGAAAAAGGATAAAATCACCAAAGAGTTCCGTTAAAAGGGAAAAAAATGGAATTCATGAATTGAAAATTGGAATTTTAAATGCTGAAAATAGAAATGTACTCTTCAGGAAACTTGCATTTCTATCAGCATTTGCAAGATTTCGTAAGACTGTATAGCTAATTCCAGCAATATACAGCTCAAGTCTCTGTCGAAAAAAAGAAAAAAAAAAAAAAAAAAGAATATATATATATATATATATATATTTTTTAATGTAATATTGAGAATAAATTCAACTTTTTTTTTTTTTTTTTTTTTTTTATACATTTAGTGTTATACTACTTTCTCTAATATGGAAATCGTCTGTATTATCATAAAGGGATACGGACAAAAGCCCCACCGGACAAAATCCCCACGGGCAAAATCCCCCCGGATAAAAGCCCCACCGGACAAAATCCCCACCGGACAAAAACCCCACCGGACAAAAACCCCACCGGACATAATCCCCACCGGACAAAAACCCCACTTAGCCCGGACAAAGGCCTACGTATGATATTTTGGATAAAATTAACATTTCAAAATTAATTAAACTCGTTATAAAATAAATTATTCAATAAATCTGTTACTTTTCCCACTAGAAACTCGGTGTGATAGCTCATAGTTTATTAAAGATATTAACTGTTAATTGTTTTCTTATCTGCACTAAATTCTTCATGGGTTATTATTAATTTAATTACAAATTAATTATTTTTGGTTAACGTGGATTTCGGTGACATTTAATCTTCTGCTATACTTAATTTTACTATGTTTTTGTGTCTACAAATCAAATGAGGTTATTTTCGAAAGTGCAAAATTATTATTAGTTGGCTCGAAAAGGGGGGGGGGGGACAAAAAAATTGAAATTAGCGTGAGATCGCTTAAAATTGGTACATGTAGATTTTTTGGGCTTATAAATAGGATGAGGATATTTTCGAAAGTCTAAAATTATTAGGAAGATCGGAAAAGGTGTGTGTGTGTGTGGGGGGGGGGGGGGGAGCGCGAAGGGGTAAAAAATAGAATTGGAGTTAACTCGTTCAAAATAGGTACAAAAAGGTTTTGGGGGTCTACAGATCGAATGAGAATATTTTTGAGAGTGTAAAATTATTAAGAGGAGCGGGAAGGGAAGGCGAAGGGGCAAAAAAGTAAAAATACCGTTAGACCGTTTAAAATTGGGGTATATAGGTTTTCGGAGCCTACAAACAGGATGAGAATATTTTCGAAAGTCTAAAATTATTAGAAAGGGCAAATGGGGGGGAGGGACGAAGGGGCAGAAAAAAAATAGAAATTGAGTTTTATCGTTCAAAATAGGAATATAACTGTTTTGGGGGTCTACAAATCGAATGAGAATATTTTAATATTTTAATATTGGAATATTTTATAATAATGAAAATAGCGTTGTACGCGTACAGACATGCTAACACACACACACAAATACACACACAGACAAAATTTGCTGAAATAATTTTTGGCTTTCATGGTGTGGGAAACGTGTATATTTATGCTTGTATGAAAACGCATTCATAATACATATATACATATGTATATATAATTAAAAGCATTAAACAGATTACTTTTTATGTCGAATATATATCGTGTAAACTGTACATGCGCACCATATGATGTACTAAAAAAAATTCGTACAACACTGAAAATTAATATTAAGTAGTTTTCCCATTTATATTCTTCACAATGAATCAGAAATACTTTGTGACACCCTGTTAGTCAATCAATTACGCTAATCATATCTTATTTCACAGATATTGCTATTGGTATTGGGAGTAAAGGCGAAATATTGCACTAAGGTCCTAGACCTGAAGGGAAGTGCCTTCCGTGGGGTCTTTCTAAGGGGTCTTAGCGCGCCTTTACACAAGTTTTGGGTGAAAACCACGGAAAACACCGAACGGCTCGGTCGACGAGAGAGACCTGGGATCGAACTCGTAATCTTACGTCTACCAGTTTACAGGACAGAACCTCTCGAGTGCTAGCAGGCCCTTATTTTACAGGAAAAATTATTTTGTATACATCAAATATATGTATATTAATTTTGTTACATCGTATTTAGTATAAAGGTACCAAATTGTGCTTTAAATATGTACCTCGCATAGAATATACAAATTATTTTAATTAGTTCCCTTTTCGATAATTATTAGTAGGAAACATTTTTATATTAAAAAAAAATTTTAATTTTTTTTCCCTATTAAATCCAAACAGTAATATTATATATAATACAATATTGAATTATCTTAAATAATTCAATAATTTAAAAAAAAAATCTATTTTTAATAATAAAGGTGAAATTACAATTAACATGCTTTAATTCGGCTTCCAACAGGCCGCCATTGCTTGCCGATGTTTAATTTCACATATATTTATTGAATAAAAACGAATAAATCCGGTAAAAAAGATAACACTTACTGTCGTGTGCCACAGTGTAACTCCAAAGGATCAAGAAATCCAGAATTAAGCTTCCATTTATTTCCAAATGACAAATTTAAAATTTCAGTTGCTTCGGCTAATGGAAGTAAAGAATTAATCCGATGATTTGAAACTAATATTTGTTCAGCTTCAGTTAAAAATCTACTTCCGATCGAACTTTGAATAAACTGAATTTTTTTTTCCAAAAGCAATCCATTTTCCATGATGTAATGGCGGATAAATTATAGTACGAATATTAAGTAGAATAACAAAAAGAACAATAATAAATACACGTGGCTATTATATTTACTAACAACAAAAGCTGAAAAAAGCGCCATCTAACGATCATTACAAACGCAGATAGCTCTAAAGGTTTTTTTTTTTTTTTTCATAAAATCAAATTTATATAAATAAATATAAAAATATTAATGGTAGTAATAATAATAATAACATAAAAAAGAGAGAGAGAGAGAGAGAAAAGAAGCTGACTGGACGCTTGTCTTTCCCTGTAGATGTTGTTTCGTTGTCTTGAGTGCATTGCTGCCAAGAAACAAACGTAATACGTAATGTCCGAATAGATAACTGAAACTAGTATGTTGTGGCCACCACAAGACTTTCTTCTATATTTTCCTATACATATTCAATCAGTAACAATATTAAAAAAAAAAAAAAAAAAAAAATACAATTTTTTTTTCTAAGGGTTTTTTTTTGGAGGGGTACTTGTTTTTTTTTAAGGGTACTTCCCCCCCAGGGGGGGGGAAGCGATGCCCCCCCATGCACAAAATTTTTTTCCTAGTTACGTACTACTATTATCAATAATTCATATTAATTTTACAATCACAAGTGTAAAATAACTCTTATTATGCACATTTATACGAATTTTTGTCTTATTCTGCCATGTTAAAAATTTAGATAAAATGCTATCACAGCGCCTCCTGTTGAGTTATTGATCCGCAAATATAATCAGCACCAGTTTATGTCGGGGACCAACTAAATACCAAGTTTGGTAAAATTTCGTTTAAAAAAAAAAAAAAAAAAAAAAAAAAAAATACGATTTTTTTTCTAAGTTTTTTTTTTTGTTAAAAGTAAAAAAAATCGATAACTTTGTTTTAAATTATCACAGATTTATGGTTCAACCATTCGTTTTAAAGGTATTGACGAGATCTTTCGAATGATACCCATCTTCAAAATTTAACCCCCCCGGGGGGGTACTTCCCCCCCAGGGGGGGAACCGATGCCCCCCCATGCACAAATTTTTTTTCCTAGTTAACTACTACTATTATCAATAATTCATATTAATTTTACAATCACAAGTTTAAAATAACTCTCATTATGCCCATTTATACGGAATTTTGTCCTATAAAATGCGATCACAGCGCCACCTGTTGAGCTATTGATCCCCAAATCTAATGGGCACCAGTTCATGTCAGGGTGCAACTAAATACCAAGTTTGGTTAAATTTCATTCATTGGTTCGTGAGATACAGCGTCCACAAAAAAATGATACAGACAGACAGACAGACAGACACACAGACACACAGACAGACATTTTTTAAAAACTATCAATTCGTGTTCAGGACATCCCAAAACGTGTAGATCCGTCAAAAAACGGAGGTCGAAAATTTTCGCGAATCCAATACTTTCTCTATATTACATATAGAAGAAAGTAAAAATACAACCGTAAAATACTGTTCAAGCGCCACCCCAATCTTCAAGTAAAATTGAAAGATACTCGAAGAGGGACGGATAAACGGTAAAAATTGGTAAAAATACAGGAATTGTCATGTATTTTCTGCTAAAATTAAATGGTATAAAAAGTTTTTTAAAACAAAACAAAACACACACACACACACATGTATATATAAGTTGAAATGATAAAAGAAAAAATATAAATACAGTAAACTCTTAGTTAACCGGAATTTCACTAACCGGAAAATTTCGGAAAACTCTTCTTTCTTTCCTTCTAATAAGCTGTTTTAAAATATTTGCAGAGTTTGACATTGTTTACACGTCCTTTGGGTGATATTGGACATAGCTTACTGTAAATGTTTAGCAAATTGCATACAGAAAGACAAAAATATCACCTAATTTGCATCCAACAATCAATCTATGCCCTTGAAAAAGTATTGATTTTGTATGTTTTAAATAAAGGATGCTTCATTTTTTTCAGAAATCTTTATTCATGTTTTATCTAGTTCTTCATGTGATACTTGGTTTCATCTACTGACATGTTTGAAAAGGTTTTCAACATCGGAATGGGACGTTTCGGCGCGGCCGTTTTGGCGCGAGATCCATTTCGGAGAGGCCGTTTTCGCGCAGCCTGTCCTTCACGAAATGGCCGCGGCTTTTGTCTCAGCCTTTTCAGTTAAAATTTATTTAATGATAGATATGATTTCTTATTTATTTATTTATTATGCGTGAAGAAAAAACTATTTTAAATTATTTATTAAATATATTAATGATGAATAGAATTTTGCTTAATTTAAAGGAACCAATGATAAGATTAGAAACTTGTTTTTTATCATCAGATGGCAACACATACGCAGCAATTCTAAAGATTCTAACCAGTTTGGTGATGGAGGTTCTTTGGGGAATAAAATAAACAATGTAATTTCTGATTTTTTTTTTTTTTTTAATGCTTGAACCAAAAAATATTTTTAATTTTTTATTAATGACATTAATGATGAATAGGATTTTTCGTAATTTAAAGAAGTCAGTGGTAATCTGAGAAAAGAACTCGATTTTTGTAGTTAAAACTTATTAAACCTATTGCCGTGCGGTTCTTTGGGTAATAAAATAAACAATGTAATTTCTGACTTTATATATATATATATATATATATATATATATATATATATATATACAAATATATATATATACATATATATATATAAACAAAAATTATTTTAAATTATTTGCTAAAGATATTAATGATGAATAGAAATTTGCGTGATTTAAAAGAGCCAATGATAAGGTGAGAAACTAGATTTTTACAATTTAAAATTATTAAAATTAGTCATTTGTGTATGTAGGAACCTCCCACCCCTGGGGGGCAAGTCCCCCCTCGAGGGGAGTAAATTTTCATGATGGGTATCTTTCAAAAGAGCTCGCCAATACCTTTAAAACGAATGGTTGAACCATCGATCTGCGATAATTTAAAACGAAGTTATCGATTTTTTTTTACTTTTAACGAAAAAAAAAAAAAAAAAAAAAAAAAACTTAGAAAAAAAATCTTTTTTTTTTTTTTTTTTTTTTTAATATATATATATATATATATATATATATATATATATATATATATAGAGAGAGAGAGAGAGAGAGAATAAAGTGGACTTTTTTTGGATATTTGGTGTTATACTACTTGTGTATTATGGAAATCGTCTTCATTTTCATAAAAGATAATTTTTTTAAATAATAATTTTAATAAATTATTTTTTAAAAATAGAATTATTTTTTAATAACCGAATTAAATTCTATATAAATGTAGGTGCATTAATGAAACGGGGGGTTGAGGGGGTGGTAGCCCCCCCCCCCTCACACAGAACTAATTATCATATAAAAGTCTCCCTTTGAATTGTTTAACAATTGTTTACATAACATCGTTTTCTTACCGCTTAATATCCAACCTGTATTTATAGTATTAAATTTTAGGGTAAGAGAAAGTCGAGTGAGTGACACACCAGATTATTATTATTTTTTTTTTAATGCTTAAATCAAGAAATATTTTTAATATTTATTAATGATATTAATGATGAATAGAACTTTTCGTAATTTAAAGAAGCCAGTGATAACCTTAGAAAAAAATCTCGATTAAAAATTTATATTAGTAACAAGAAGTACTAATTAGTTAATTTATTTAATAACATATCAGTCAGTTATAGAAGTTGTATGCTTGTTGAAAAAAAAAAATCTCAATTTAACAGTTAATTTATTTCTTGATGAGGTTTTCTTAATTTATGTTATTACCAAACTAAATATTTTTTATTGAAGCCATATTTTTGGGTTTCATTTCTTAGTATGAAACAATATCTATTGCAAGTATTTTAAAAACATTAGTTCATTAATCCTTTAGCTGTGTAGTATTTTATCTGTTTGATGGTAGGAATTAAAAAATAATTAAATTTAATAAAATAATAATAATAAAATAATATAAACTAAGTAATATAATAATAAATTAAATATATATATATATGTATATATTTTAATTCTATGGTTATTCAGTAATCTTATTTTCCAATTTTTCTTTTTCTTTTTTTTTTTTTTTTTTTTTTTTTTAAAGATTGTCACATTAGCCTTTTATTTTAATTATTGAGTGACAGAAAAAAATGTTTGTAACTGATAAAGGGATAAACTGATCATGTAATTTAAAACAAATTTCATGTCGTCAACATTGCTTTATTTATTTATTTATTTTTATTTTCAAAATATTGTTGTTAGAAATGGATGAAAGAATGGAAATTTCATAGTAAATAATATTGGGAAAATGAGAACTAAAAATTTTAAAATATGTCCCGAAGGTTTTTGGGGTAAATTAAAAAACAAAAATAAATAAATAAATAAATAAATAGGAATTTTATTTTTTCTGAAGGTGGTAAAAACCATGGGAAAAACATGTTTTGGCCAATATAGTAAAAACCGGCAAAAACCATTACACGGTAAATACACACCTGCTTTATTATTATTTTTTCTTTGATAACTTATTTAAAGCTCGCATTGCTCTAAATTTCTGAAACTTATTACACATAGTAGAATAGTTCCATACAACTTATTAATTTTTAATTAACACCCCCCACCCCCCCCCCCCTCAGCTTACTATTTACTTTATTTATCGTAACTTAGTAACTCCCCACAGTTAAAATGTAGACTTAGGTTCATTAATCACTAAATCAGTAAAAATCAACTGTACAAAAAGAAAAATGAGCAATTTACGTTTAGAAGTGCCAGATGAAAATATCCTGTACTTTTAAATCTCCACCAGTTATTTAAAAAAAAAAAAAAAAAAGATAAAAATAAAAAATAACTTTCTATAAACTTTTCATTATCTTAAAGTTATCACTGCTATTCTTCTTCTTCTTCTTCTTTTTTTTTTTTTTTTTGTTGTTGTTACACAAAATTTAATTATTAAAGACTTCTGTTTATTTTTATTTACAGTTTGCGTATTAAAATTTCCTATATAATAAAGCTTGCTGAGATAAAATAAAAGTTAACTTTAGCAAGAAACAGGATAAAGAAAAGGTATGCATTCTTAACCAATTCTTAAACTGCCTTCACTTAAACAAAGTCAATAATGATTAACTCGCGGGTTTATTTTAATCCATATAATAATAAACAGTTATAAAATTCTTGAATATTCCCGACTATTTATTATGTTTTCGGAAAAAAAAAATTCTTACACTCAAAAAGTTCGAAATATAAACATCTGGTGCCGAAACGGCCAGCGCCAAAACGGCCGGCGCCGAAACGGTCGCGCCGAAAAGTAACAAACCGTTTCAACATATATATATGTATATATAGTATGATAAAAAATAACAATTTTTTTCCTATGCACCTTGTTATTCTCTTTAGACTCGGGTATATGTAACCCTCACTGTACTTTTCTTTAACTACAGTGATAATTATACAAGGTACGTAAGTGGAGCTTTTATGCGTTAAATGTGGGGTTTTCGTCCACCGTGAGTGGGGACTTTGTCCGGTGAGACTTATGTCCAGATCCCCTCAGAAAGACTCCCAAGAAGAGCAGGTTTGCATTCATTCATGCCTCCATCGTGTCGTGTAGACAATTGGCCTTAATTCACACACGAACAAACACCAAAACCTTTCTCAATATTATTATTTAAAATATTACATTTAAAACTGTTTTGTCATTGCTACACAAAACTATTATAGTGCGACCACGTTTCCTACGACTAGCAGTCAGGCCGAGTCCAAAAGTTCAGAGGGATGCAAAATTGGCCGAGAGATAGTTATTTGGCAAACATCCAGTTATTCGGTGTTCCCTTATCGCTTGTTTTCTCCCAGTCACCCCTTTTTAACACTGGACTCGTTCAATCCGCACTTGCGCAGAGGCTTCCATGGTCGCAAGAAATGTGGTTAAAGAATACACATTCTTTTTTCCTTTCCTGTTTGCTCCCCGCAGTTAAACCGCCACTACACTGAACGATCCCCATCGAAGGCGGTGTAACACAGATTGATTTTCCATATTCCGCCACAAAACATAACTCTTTCAGTACGATTGGCACCAAGACAATGTTGACAGATGGTCGACAATCAATTTTCCCAAACAGGCTTTCAAATTTCCCTAAATCAGGTTTTTTTTTCCAAAAATATCCCCAACTCAATTTTTACGAAAAAAATATTTTACAATTTTTTTTTTTTAAATATTTAACAGATTTAAGCCCAGATTTCCCCCCAAATGATGCTCATTTTTTGAAAAAAATCCACATACATAAAAATAACTTTTATATACACACTAGTTATCGGAAAATTTTAAGTCTGTGTAAAGTACTTTAGTGGCTAGGGATCTACGCAAGATGTACTTTCATTTTCAGAATATCCTGAGGTTGTCCTAGGGAGAAGAAGTACCTTTAAAAGTCATTACATGCTAAAGAAAGCTGTTAAAAGCTCCTACGCGTAAGGACAAATCCCTACAATTGGCAATGCTGTAAACTTTGCAGGTAGATTAAAATAAGTCAAAAAAAGTTGAAAAATTCCCCAGATTTTTTCCCAAAAATTTCAAAACTCCTCTCAAAATTCCCCACTAACCTTTGGTCTCCAAAATTGTCCCCAGAAGCCCTAAAAATTACCCAAAGTGGGGACAAAATACTCAATCTGGCAACACTGTTTACACCCACAACTCATTTTCATTTCTTTGGGCTCGGTTCCTTTTTACTCTCGAAGAGAATTTCTTTTCAGGTTGCTGTTCGCTGAGCAGCAGAGAAATCCGAGCTCGGAGCGGGTGGCTGTTGGCGAAGTCAAAGGTCGGGGCCCAGAAATCTCAGAAATATATCCGGTGACTCACTCTCCTCTCACCCTGCGTCCCTTGAACTCGGCGAGATAGAATTTCCTTCGGCCCTCGCACTTACGGATACGGTTTCGAGACCCTTCTATTATCGCTCTGGGTTCAGAATTACTTTTATGCAGCTTTGGGGGAGGGGGGGGAGGAGAAAGGCAGCATTGTTTTCTGTCGAGCAGAGAACCGAGACACGGTATCTTGTAAATTTGATTTCCCGTCGAAAGAGAAAAAATCGAATGAAAAAGAAAGAAATGAATTTGGGTGACAATGAAGGAAAAAAAGTGTGTTTCCAGAGCAGGTACATTTTTCTAATCTGAGTTCACGATTTCGATGGGGGTTGGGACGTTGGGAGCATCTGTTGTGGGAAAATATTGAATCGAAATCAATCTGAGATATTATGGATATTTTTTTAGGGTCCCACCCAGCACGAAGGATATTATTTTAATCCGAGGGATTATCGCTCACGAAAGAATTTTATGGCGGTAAGCGGTACATTCAGAAATGTTTCAAATTTGAAAAAAAAAAAATATTAGACGGACTTGCAAAGATGAATTTAAAAATAATAATATAGGTTAAGCTTAAAGAAACAAATTACAGAAATAGTGCACAAGGAACGGTCAAAATAATTCGGCTGAATAAAGTTACCAAACCTGAGGATTGTAACCTGTGTCCTTTGGCATAAAGTACCAATACTCTACGAAAGAGTAAATTAGTCGACATCTGACCAACACTAATAGTTTATAGGATTTGGGTTCAATATTGAAGAATGTAATTTTCCATCTTTTCTGAGAGTAGAGAAGCACTGATCTTACCGATGAAAATTGCTGCTATTTTATTTTATCTAATAACCTTCTTGCCAGATCCGCGTTTGTAATGATCGATTGATGGCGCTTTTTCAGCTTTTGTTGTTAGTAAATATAATAGCCACGTGTATTTCTTATTGTTCTATTTGTGTTACTACTTAATATTCGTGCTATAATTTCTCCGCCATTACATCATGGAAAATTGATTGCTTTCGGAAAAAATATTTCAGTTTATTCAAAGTTCGATTGGAAGTAGATTTTTAACTGAAGCTGAACAAATATTAGTTTCAAATCATCTTATTAATTCTTTACTTCCATTAGCCGAAGCAACTGAAATTTTAAATTTGTCATTTGGAAATAAATGGAAGCTTAATTCTGGATTTCTCGATCCTTTGGAGTTATACTGTGGCACACAGCAGTATGTGTTATCTTTACTACCGGATTTATTCATTTTTATTCAATAAATATATGTGAAACTAAACATCGGCAAGCAATGGCGTCTCGACGAAAGCCGAAAGCTATTCATGTTAATTGTAATTTCACCTTAGCCCACCAGAGGGCGAGATTTCATTACAATCGCGGACAGCAGAGAACATTTTTAATTATACCTTCGTTCAGTGTTGGGCATAATTGAATAAAAAGTAAATGAATTACAATTGAATTACAATTAAATTAAAATTATATATATATTTTTTTTTGTCAAGCGATTAACAAAAAACTGATTGCAAATAAATTGAATTATTACAAATAAATTGAATAAGTAATTCAATTTATTTGTAATCAATTATTTGTTAATTTATTGACAGTAAAATAATTATAATTGTAATTTAATTGTAATTCAATTACTTTTTAATCAATTATGCCCAGCACTCCTTCGTTCCTATATACTACCGACTGTAATTACATTTAACATCATTTACTTTTTGAAATGGTATTGAATAATGACAAGAGCGTAGTTATTCAGTCGGTGGCACGGTATACATCATCATTTACATTCTGAAAACAGGAAGCACTGGCTTCAATACTGTTTTGGAAATGCTCTTATTCTTTTTACTTGTTTTGTTACATTTTGTAAAAAAAATAACATAAATTCATTGAAAATTTAGTTCGACTGTGTTCTAACCCAACTTGAAATCGATTGGACAATTGCATAGATAAGTCTCCCGTTTTTCAAGGGACACTTAATACAGATAAATTTTTGTTATTGTTTTCAGCTTATTTAATCGCTGAAAATATATAGGACATTTTCCTTAAAAAAAAAAAAAAAAAAAAAAAAAAAAGTGATAATAAATTTGATAAAAAATTTACAACAGAGGTGGTTGTCAGCTATGGAATTGAGTATCAACCCGAGTACAGTTTCTGTTTGAAAGAGCAAAAAGAGATTCATTCACTGGAGACTGAAAAAGTGTCCACTAAACAGAGATGTCTGCACTTTGGTGTCCAATATGGACGTTTACTCTCTACTATAATTATCTGGAATAATTTGCTTTTGTATATACTTTTACTTAACCCTTTGCGGTGCAAGACAATTCGGATCATTTAAATTATACTGCCACCGGAATTCATGAACTAAATTAAAATAAAATAAATTTTAAATTTTAAGGTTAAAAAAACCGGCCTTTTTTGCTATGTTATAAACGTAAATTTTTGCTAAAAAATTTCCGGGATGGATTTTTGCAGCTGGTAGGTGGTTAAAATATATACCACCACCCCTGAAAGGGTTAATTACGGGTACATATTTTGTATGCGTATTCAGTTATACTGCTTTATGGTTTTTATTTAACTCGGTATGTTTCCCCCAAATTCTTATGTACTTACTGTCATTCACTATGGTATGTTTGTGAATCTCAAACTAATAAAAAATGCGCCTCCATTTTAAGGTAAATATAAACATTTCATTTGTTTCTTCGTGGCTCAGGTGGTTAGAGCGCCATGTTAGTAACGCGGTGGTCGAGCGTACGATACCCCGGAGTGTTAATATTTGCAGATAATTAGTAGAAAATATGTCAATTGATAAAAGAAAATTTTTCGTTGACTACACAGTATCCTAAGAATTTTTGAAGAGTTTTTTTAAGAAGCCTTTTTTTTTTTTTTTTTTTAACGTTCGAATGCTGAAATTTAAGGCAAAAATTTAGTATTCAAACATAAAAATGTTTTTTAAAAATTAACTCCTCGATAAATTCACAAAGTAGTACACAAACATATTTAAAATATTTTTTAAAACTCAAAATTAAAAAATTGTTTGCAAGGAGCAACATTGTATCCATATTTTTAAAATTCTAAAACAATTATGCAGTTATTTACAAAAAAAAAAAAAGTTTTTATGCATATTTACGTTTGTAATGACCGGAACAATAACTAATGGCCAATCATAGCAATGCATCGGTCAATGGATCAAATGCCTCAGAAATTTTTTTGGGGTGATTTGATCCACGACTGGTTCACAAGATACATTACGAGTTACTTTTTTTTTTTTTTTTTTTTTTTTTTCCCATTAAGGGTTTTTTTTTTTTTTTTTTTTTTTTTAAGAGTTTATGTAATTTTGAGTAGATTTAGATCACTTGACGGCCTTAGAATTGAAGCCCTTAATTCTTGCTAAACTGTTGGGTAGTAAACCTTGCAATGAAGAAGTCGTAGAAGAAATGAAACGACTGAGGGATTTGCCTTCTCTCTTTCCGAAAGAAGAATAAAAAATAATTGATCCAAAAATTTACTACACATAGATTTTATTTAAAAAGATTAAGCAGGCGTGTATCGAATCTTCGACTGCCTTACCGCCTAGACTTTCGCGGTTTATAAAAGAGTACAAATTCTTTTCTGCTGAAATTTATCATTTCACCTTAATGAAAAAAAAAAAAAAAAAAAAAAAAAAAAAAAAATTGCAAAATCATAACCTCAAAAAAAAAATTATGTGATATGATACATTAAGAATTTGGGTTTTAAAAGTTTTTTTAAATAGATTATTTTTATGTGTGTGTGGCTCAATTTTAAGAGCTGTGAATTTTCACCCAATTGAGCTAAAATTTTGCATACATATACAACTCGATGTTAATACATGTTCAAGTGGTAACAGATTTACAGGTTGTGTGTGTGTGGGGGGGGGGGGGATCTAGATTGTTTTCGAAATTGAAGTTTTTAAGTATATTTTGAAATAATAACGTAGTTAAAAAAAAAAAAGAAAAGAAAAGAAAAGAAAAAACTTTAATTTATTCTTATATTGGTCATATGTTTATACTTAACAGTGTAAAATATTTATACAACTAATAATTATACAACTCGTGTAAGTGGCGCTTTTGTCCATTGAAGGTGGGACTTTCGTCTGCTGTGAGTACGGCTTTAGTCCGCGGGAATTTTGACCAGAATCCTTTGTCCGAGACAAAATTTCCTGTTAACTCGGATCTGCGCTAGGCATTTAAGCCTAACCGGAGTGCACATCGTGAACGTCCTTTTCATGGATTCTAGCACGTATTCACGTGAAAAAAAAATTAAAATAAAAAAAAAAAAAAAAATAAAAATAAATAAAAATTATACAGACACGACATTATTTCATTATTTAAAACATGAAAATCTGACATTGACAGATCTTAATTTAGTGCCAGATGCCTACTGCTAAACTTGTTAATATCGACAAATTCTTCTTTAGTTAATTCATGACGATCTAAATTCCATGATAAAGTTTTCATTAAATCAAACCAATGTGTTTCAGCTGCAGATACTGTAACAAATAACGTTGGAAGTCCAAACTGTCTTATAGCCGCAAAACAACGTTTTTTCTCTTTTTCCCAATGAGGGGGAGGTGTGCCTTGGTGGGGACTCATGTCAAAGGTGTGCCTTGGAGGGGGGACTCATGTCAAAGTTGTACCTTGGGGGGGACTCATGTCAAAGTTGGGCCTTGGGGGAACTCATGTCAAAGTTGGGCCTGGGGGGGGGACTCATGTCAAAGTTGGGCCTTGGGGGGACTCATGTCAAAGTTGGGCCTGGGGGGGACTCATGTCAAAGTTGGGCCTGGGGGGGGGACTCATGTCAAAGTTGTGCCTTGGGGGAGACTCATGTCAAAGTTGTGCCTTGGGGGGGGACTCATGTCAAAGTTGTACCTTGGGAGAATTTTTTATATTTTTTAAAAACTTGTAACCTTCGTTATGAGTAATCAAATTATCTACAAAATCTTCATTCAATAAATCCCCATTCAATAAACCGACTGAAATAGGCCCTTAGCACTATTAAGAGTGACGTATAAAAATTCGACAACGCTGTACCGACTGAAATAGGCCTCTAGCACTAAAAAACTACAGAAAATTCTGAACGGTTAGTCCAACGATTGTGACCTGTGACCTCGGAACCTCTCCTTTATCATCTTAGAAAGCAAACGGATACGGAAAATAAACAGAAAGGGTGATTTCTGAAAACTGTTTTACAATATTCTCCATTTAATTATATTGAATTCCACACTCTCTCATGCAGTGAATACGTGAAACGTTAAAATCGTATTGTATTGTTGACTCAAAGTCAATTGACTACAATAGGGCCCTAGGCCTATAGGCGGGATGCCCTTCGTGGGGGGTATCTCAAAGGGGTCCTTGCTTCTAGCCCGTATTTACACGAGATTCGGAGAAAACCACGAACAAACGACTAGGTCGATGAGTGAAACGTTGAAAATCAGAATCGTCGACATCTACAGTATAAATTCGAATAACATGAGATTAATTTGATAATTATTGTTTGAAATATCATGAGATGAAAGTTTCGATTCAAAATAAAAAGTGTTTAATTAAATAAATACCGAAATCATTTTATGTTGTCGAAGTCATGTAGGCATATGAACAACTGAAGTTCCTACATAATTCCCGTAACATATTTAGTGCTGCCACCTATTGACAAATGAGAAAAGATAATTAATTACACCTATGCAAAGTTAAACTGAAATTATTTTTTAATCATAGATTTTAGGCACAGCTTGAATATAGAATAATAATTACATTAGTGTATTTTTTTAATGCATGGGCGTAAATAAAAATCTTATATATTGCATTGGAAATTCTTATAATCTGCTATTAATATTTAGCTATCTATGGTGTAGTGTCGCCATCTAGTGTCATTTACTACTAATTATAGTAAAGAATCTTTTAAAACAACCTTTTTTAAAACATTGAAATCCTTTTTTAGTGGATCGTGAAAAACTATTCATAAGAATGTCATTAAAAAAATATTACCTGATGTCGTTTCTCAGAACTCGTTTTCTAAAGAGAAGTATAGCGATCAGCTATTTCATAAAAAAAAAAAAAATCCTACTGAAATGTGTTTTTTTAAATTTCACAAACATAATACAGGAAGCATATTGTCTTCTCTTCAGATACCAAATTTTTGTGCTTCTGTAACTTTAAGAAAAAGTTACAGTAATAATGTGTTATCCTAGTATAGTATCCGCATACAAGATGATAGTATATTTCAGGGTCTGTATACCATAAAAACACGTATTTGATTCAAAACTTTACAGAAATCGCAATATTGACATAGGGGAAGCCGGGGTAATAAGAGACAAAAGGGGTAATAAGAGACAAAAAATATTATGTGTTTTTTTAAATTTCACAAACATAATACAGGAAGCATATTGTCTTCTCTTCAGATACCAAATTTTTGTGCTTCTGTAACTTTAAGAAAAAGTTACAGTAATAATGTGTTATCCTAGTATAGTATCCGCATACAAGATGATAGTATATTTCAGGGTCTGTATACCATAAAAACACGTATTTGATTCAAAACTTTACAGAAATCGCAATATTGACATAGGGGAAGCCGGGGTAATAAGAGACAAAAGGGGTAATAAGAGACAAAAAATATTAATAAAATCTATACTATTAATCTAAATAACTTGAAATAAATGTCTCGTATTAATTTCATTAAATGAACTCCTCTTGATTTTTAGGTGATTTTTGAACTTAAATTTTTTGTTAATTTTGTTTTTTAAATTTTCATTAAATCCTTGTCTCTAATAACCCCACGTGGGGTAATAAGAGACCAGGCTTGTAACTGTCCATATATAACAACGTAAAATCATGTGGGATAATAAAAGACATCTGGAAACAATTCTGAATCAGCCAATAGTTTTTAATTTTTATTATTTACATCCATCCAAAAAATATGTTTTCTCGAAAATTAACTGTCATAAATGTGTTTGTGAAATTCATTTATTTTAATATTAGATCCTAAATAATATAATATTGTACTGAATGATAGTTCTACATAATCAACATAACCTAGGGATTAACCGAAAACATCAATATAATTTTTAAAATGGGCAGAAAATATTTTACCCATTTTCTAAAGTGTAGGCAAAAAAGACGTATCTTTGAAGTGTATACAAGCGAACAAAATGTTATAAAAGATTTTTCTAGTAATAATAAATGAACTTATTTATTATGTAATGAAGTATTAATGACTAAATACTAACTTATACACATTCTAAACATAAATTTACATAATCATAACAACTAAATATGGTCTAGCCAAATCAGTAAAACTGCTTTTTGATTTAAAGTGAAAAAAAAATGTTCTCTTGGTAAACTTACACTGGGCCTAACACTTGGTAAATTCTTCGTAAACTAGTCAGGCAGAATTAACAGAAACTACAATGGGGGGTGGGGGGGGCACAGTAATTAACAGTGGGGGTAATAAGAGACATGAGTCTCTTATTACCCCCACAAAAAATAAAAATGGGGTAATAAGAAACATGCCTAGAACATGTAAATAAAGAATGCTTTCAAGGTTTTAAAAAATTGTACTTCAAAGTCATAGTCTTGGTCAATAGGTTACACATTAATAAATCCCAAACATCTTACCTAAAAAAAAAAAAAAGAAAGAAAAATTTAGAAAAAGTCACGAACTTTCAGGGTAAGTTCAAAGTGAAGGTTTTTTTCCGTCGTATAAAAAGAATTCAAAATGTGTTATAAACTTCTCAATAAGTGCATTGTAGTAAAGAATACACATGATATTTAATATTACATATTTTTAAAGTTATCTAAGTATATTTTTTGGTGGGTTTTTTGACTGCGTCTCTTATAACCCCTGTCTCTTATTACCCCGGCTTCCCCTAATTAGTAAGAAGCACATTTTTCTGAATTCCGTCTTTTACAATAGCATAAATATGAGCTAGAAACCCTTAAAAAGATTCTCCCTCCCCCTTCCCATGGAGGACACACCAAATAAGAGCATCCAGCCCTAGGATATTCTTGTAGTCAGTTCGCTCTAACCCCAACATCGCCTATTCTTTTTTAAATAATCTGGTATGTCACTCACACGACTTTCTCTTACCCTGAAATTTAATACTATAAATACAGGTTGGAGATTAATAGGTAAGATAACGAGTACTGTTATGTAAACCTGTGTTAAACAATTCAAATTAATATTTTTTAATGGCTATTTTAACGCTATTAGGATGTTATTATTTTCATATTTTAATTAATTATAAGAAAACTAATCAAAAATTCGAAAATCGGACTTCGAAGTATTGCGTTGTCACCGGGTTCTGAGCTACTGTGAAAGTTTCATATGCCTAGCTAATAGGGAAGTTAGTTAAAATTCGATTGCAAGATTTGTACCGGACAAACAAACATACATACAAATAAACAAACAAGAATAGAAGTTAATAAAAACGTGGTAAAATTGATAAATAATGTATTATTCATACCTTTACTGTTTTAGAAATTATGCGAGCGATGCTGTACACCTCAACTCGCGATTTTTGAAGCATTTACCATTGTCTAATGTCTGAGTTGTAATGGGAGGAGGATTGGGAGATTGCAATCTTGCCAGCCGGTAACCGAGAGGACAAGGGCAAGTCTGCCTCTTCATTGGGTGTTTATGGACCCCACAGTATCTGATTCGATTCTTGGGGACGAAGACGCTTCCTGTCCTAATCTCGACTTTGAGTCAAGCTTCGAAATCGGATATATGTGCAAACAATAAATATCGATTGATACTTAGCCTCGAAAATTATTCTTTTGCGTCGATCTATAATCATTGCATTATAGCAGTGATCAGTAGACCGATTATTGAATAATCAACAATTCCCACCAACATATTTAACCTTTAAATTTTAGGGGACATACAGTCGGGAGCAAAATTATTGAAGCACACTTTTGAAGCATCCACACTTTCCATATACAGTACCCGTCGCTTTATAAAATCATGTTTGTTTTCATCAAAATGATTTTATTAAGCGGCGGATTTTTATATCCGGCGAACATGCCCGAACTCAATAAAAGAGTATTCATTACCGAAATATGGAAATAAAATCTTCTTCGCCCTTCCATCTATCAACTAGCCGTCCGTAGGAATGGAGTTTTTGTTACTTATCATTCATGTAAAATTTTCAGCTTTAAAGGACAAAATTACGTAAAAGACGGAAATTTTCTTTGACCTGGCATTCTTGTACCTATCTAGACTTCTGCTCTCCCTGTTCATTTTCGCTTTCGATTCACTCTTCCGTTGGGTACAATTTAGGCACGAAAATCATCTTTATTATTATGTTTACATGAAGCAAACTGAGAAATTTCCAGCTTCGATGTCGCCTTCCTTTGACTATACATTTGAAGATAACCATCCTACTTTACCAAAATTTTATGCTTTACCTTCAAAAATAAAAACTACCCGCTTGCATATCTTGCAGCTAAGTTGCTTCAAAATAAGAAACTCTATATGAATATTTTAAGACAGGAAAAAATACTCATTGGTCAATCATATGAAGAATCCATGCCTTGAATTTATAACTAACAACACATGGCGGGGCGAGTTTTTCTTTCTTTTTTTTTTTTTTTTTGTTTGAGGCGTAAAATTTTTGACAAAGAACAATAATGTGATGGCTTTGCTATGTTTTGTTTGATTTTAAAAATCCGGTGAGAAAATATAATTTGTTGTTTAGCTGAAATACATGGTCATTTTTACTGTTGAAGAGATTTTCTTTTGAGTTTATTAACCGGCGATGCTGATTTTATTAAGCGGCGGTGTGTACTGATTGGATTCCGGACCCAGCAATTTGATCAGATTACCCAGCTGATTTTATTAACCAGTGATTTTATAAAGCGGCGGTTACTGTATATATATTTTTTTAGTTTGATCGCTCATTTTTATCACCAGCTAACTTTTTCATAAACAGTATAAGACTAAGATCATATATCTCGACAAATATTTACTTAACAAAACAATATTAGGTGCGCATATTCTGAATAGGAATTATTGCTAGCGCTTTAATAATTTTGCTGCCGACTGTAGAAGTAGAATAATATTGAATTATGTAATATCTCGTCGAGAGCGTTTTCTTTCAACATGAATACATTTTGAGGCTGGGGTAGTATACTATACAAAACCAGCATTATTAAAAATAATCTGGTGTATCACTCACACGACTTTCTCTTTTAATACTATAAATCTGTATATATATATAAATTACGAGTCACGATGTTTGTCCGGGGTAAACTCCTAAACTAAGGAACCGATTTTAATGAAATTTTGCACACTGTGTGCAGTTTGGTCCAACTTGAGAGATAGGATAGTTTTTATCTCAATTTATTGTCACAATATTGTTTTATTGCGATTATTTGTTAATTATAGACCTTTATTAAAGTTGCTCCAAAATATCTGTGAGTTCCATTAATTTAATTGTTGCCAAAAAAAAAAAAAAAAAAAAAAAAAAAAATACGAGTTCATTTTCTTTCGACATAAAAATAAATACATTTAATCAAACGTGAACGTTAAAAAATTATAAAAAGTTAAATTATGCATCTCACGAAAATTGACGTCATAATCAATTTAAAGATTTTATACACATTGATAAAAACCTAATGTAGTTCTATCATAGATATAGTAATATATATAGATCTCTCAAGATTTTTGATGCCGAAAAAAAAAAAATAAATAAAAGCTTTGGAAACAGCCATTAAGTGGTATTGAAAAAAAAAAAAAAAAAAAAAAAAAAAAGAAGAAGAAAGAAAGAAATATGAATTTGAAACTGTATCTGGAGTCTTCCATTCCCCTTTAGCAAATAAATTATTCATAAATTTTATTTGCTAAAATATTAGTATGTATTCCCGTGTGTATTCACTCGGGGAAAGACGGCCATATTTTGGTAAAAACGTCGTCTTTTCCCAAATGAAAAGGAATAACTTTTTTCTTCCCAATGATCACTCTATTCTATATATGCTATACTATATCTATGAGTTCTATACGCAAGCGAAGTGTGACTCACTGACCGTCTGTGCAGCCAAGAAAAAGATTTCCTATGTTAATTGCCCACTGGATTTTTTGTAAGAAATTATTAAAAATCGAGGAAATTTATTTCCCGATTTTAATCCTTATATTTGGGTATAGATATGTATTAGTTATCGCGGGTGTTAGATTGAATTATTTTGCTGTCAAATTGACAAAATTTTAATTTTAAATTTCAAAACTCTGTCGCCCTTGGCTTTTTATTATTATTTGGCGATCAAAAGCGTAACACGAAAATATACATGCCAGATGTATGCATTGTACGAAATGTAATATGTATTATTCATTGTACGTATGTATGACATGTAATATGTATTGTACGAAATATTGTTTCATATTATTCATTACTCTTTCAATATAAGTTATTAAAATAACCATTTAACAACATTTTAACCATTTAACAACATTTTGAAAGGAATTAAATATTTTCGCCAGATAATTTGGCGATATTCTTTTTTTTTTTCGCCAAGGATGACAGAAATGAAATCTATTCCGCTGCAAAATATTAGTATCTTGCATCAGATATTTTATTTAGACATTTTAAAACAAATTTGACTTCAAACTATGATAGAATCTTTATCATTTTCCTTTTAATTAGTATATTATTAGTATATTAAAATTTAAAAGTATATAAAAGGTATATAAAAAGTTTTTTTTTTTTTTTTTTAATCTTATAATTATTTTTATCTTAATCCTCAATGTTTCCCATCTTTATTAACTTGAATTTACTATTAAAATTTTAACATACTCAAAAACTTCTCATCACTTCGTTAAAATACACTAAACTTTTCCAAAATCTTTTTCTATTTAAAATGATACATGTATTTACTTTAAATGTCCAATATTTCATAAGATTTCCAATTTTAAAGTTTTAAAATATTTATCAAATTTACTTATTTTTCTGGTTTAGTCTTATTGTTTTCCTTTTTATAACTACAGCTGTTGCCCTCTTTAAAATATTTAAAATGATGAGGTCATTTTATAGTAAAATTATCCATTATAGCATATATTATATTTCACTCCTCCATAAAAATTGATTTTAAAATCGTCTGTTTCTTTTATACTTTTATTTTAATAGAATTTAATTTATATATTAGTCATTTTAGCAATTTTATCCAAAGTAGCATTATAAATAATATACATATATCACTTCTCCATTAAAATTTATAGGACCCTACAATAAAATTAATTTGTGCTTAATATCAACGCTACGAAAATTTTTATCAATCGCTTCCAAATTTTGAGCTAAGTTTCAAATCTCAACCCTGTGGGTTTTTACATCGGCTACAGCGTTTTCGTCTTTGTTCGTAAATAATAATTTGACTGTACTAAATAGTTTACAGCCGTATAATTCAACGTATAACTTAGTCACAGCAACGCGTGGCCGGGTCTGCTAGTACTATATAAATTTAATACTATAAATACAGGTTTGGAGATTAAGAGGTAAGATAACGATGCTATGTAAACCTATGTTAAACAATTCAAATTAGGCTTCGGAAGAGTTTTATATGATAATTAGTTCTGTGTGAGGGGGCTACCGCCCCCCCTCAACCCCCCGTTTCATTAATGCACCTACATTTATATAGAATTTAATTCGGTTATTAAAAAATAATTCTGTTTTTAAAAAATAATTTATTAAAATTATTATTTAAAAAAATTATCTTTTGTGATAATGCAGACGATTTCCATATTAGAGAAGTAGAAAACACCAAATATCCAAAAAAAGTCCATTTTATTCTCAATATTAAAAAAAAATATGATTTTTTGTCTTTTTTTTTTTTTTTTTTTCGTTAAAAGTAATAAAAAATCGCTAACTTTGTTTTAAATTATAGCAGATCGATGGTTCGACCATTCGTTTTAAAGGTACTGGCGAGCTCTTTTGAAAGATACCCATCATGAAAATTTACTCCTCTCGAGGGGGGACTTCCCCCCCCAGGGGGGGAGGCGAGGCTCCTACATACACAAAAAAAATTTCCCAGTTAACTATCGCTATTACAAAAAATATATATTCGTTTCATTTGGTTTAGTGCAGTCTATAGACGTTAAACTCTGCTTACCTGCAATTTCCCCCATAGACGTAATGTATTAGAATTCTCTTGATTGTCCCTGTACACGAACCATTTGCTTGATCTTAACGAAAAGCTTACTGTAGCATCCCTATATGATACACATTTAGAATACCAAGTTTGAACTTTCTGCCATAATTTGTTTTTGAGATATGCTGATAATAGACAGACACACAGACCATTTGCTAAAAACACGTTTTTCTTATTCAGGGGACCTCAAAACGTGTAAATATAACAAAATCTCGCGTTCGAAAATTTGACCCTAAAACTATACTTTCTCTACCTTATGGGTAAGAGAAAGTAAAAAGTAAAAAGTAAATCTTTATTATTGGACAGTGGTTGGTGACGTAAGTAACTGTAATTGCCACTATTGTTTGTTGGCTTTGTTAGTCAATTTTGCTACGTATTTCTTCGAGTGACGGGGAAGGTTAAATAACTTTTCCGATTAAATACGTTGATGAATTCAGAAAGAAGTGATTTTTTTTCTTTTCTTTCTTTCTTTTTTCTTTTTCCGAGAAAAGAAAATTTGAAAACACAAGAGAAACGTTTTGATCTTTCATCGGCGAAAATTTTTCTCTCTCGGCTTAGCCTCTCTCTCACGAATACTGGATGAAAGCAATTTTTCACTTTTAGCTTCTAATATTCTTTGTAGCTTCATAGTTTATTATTAAAATATTACACTGTCATGTGTAAGCGGCAACACTTTAAAAGCCTCTTTCTAAACAGCGCCTTGCTCTATTACTTGTTGTGTGTTTGGTCTGATAAATTAAACAAAAAAAAGTAATAATAAACTGAATAAATAAATAACTTCGGCTTTTCTTTCATGTCGTATTTCTCTAGCTAACAAGACTTTCTTCTTCTTTTTTCTCTTCTTGTTCTCTTGTGAGTACGAGAGGCCCTCGCGTGATGTAAAGGGGAGAAAGTTATGGAGATTTCTGTTTTCTTTCTTTTTTTCAAATTGGAATAGGAAAAAGGCGAAAATGTTGCTCTGTGTTTATGTTGTGTCGGTCTATTTATAGGGGAAACGGGATGCAGTTGCCAGGCTCGATTGTCTGAATGGAAAAAGGAAGCGGGCGAGGGAGTAATTGGTTACAGTTACACGCGGATGCCGCGTTGAATGCTAACCGATGACAGGCTCGAAATTCCGGAAAAAAAAAGAGGAGAATCGGCCTTTATTGTAATCTAGACGTCACAGACTGGATATAAAGACACAGCTTCAACTGAGAATTTTTCGACATGACCATTACATGGCAAAATGAAAGAGAACTAACAATTTTATAGCGATATTTTAAGCAGATGTGGTATATCTGGCATTACGATTCGATAAGTGAAAATACAGTAACCGCAGCTTTATAAAATCACTGGTTAATAAAATCAGCCGCTTAATCTGATCAAATTGTTGGGTCCGGAATCAAATCAATACAAACTGCCGCTTAATAAAATCAGCATCGCCGGTTAGTAAACTCAAAAGAAAATCTCTTCAACAGTAAAAATGATCATGTATGTAGGCTAAACAACGAATCATGTTTTCTCACCTGATTTTTGAAAAGAAGAAAAGACACAAAATATAGCAAGCCCTCACATTATTACTCTTTGTCAAAAATTTTACGGCTCAAAAAAAAAAAAAAAAAAAAAACTCGGTAGTTATGAATTTAAGGAATGAATTCGTCAAATGGTTGGCTAATGAATATTTTTTTTCTGTCATTAAACATTCAAACAAAGTTTCTAGTTCTTATTTTGGAACAACTTAGCTGCAAGATATGCAAGCGGAATTTTTTCATTTTGAAAGTAAAGCGTAAAATTTCGGTAAAGTATGTATAGGGATTATGGTGGTGTGTTTTGGTTAATTGAATAGATCATGCAAGAAATAGTATTGGCGTGATCAATTACATTGCGTCTCGCAACACCCGTGAATCCTCCTTCCAGTTACTAAAGTAAAACTTTCTTACAGTAATAATATTTAAAAAAAAAAAAAATGGTCTTATTCCCTATCATCAGTACTCTTTTTCTTCTCCTTTTGAATATTATAATATTATGTAATACAAATAAAATGAATAAAGTGACTAGAATTAATAAGGTCAACTCTGTTTATTGACCGTGCTAGATTATATATCAAGAATTACAAAATACATCCTCTCATTAAAAAAAAAAGGGGTAATAGCTGTTCATATTCTTTTTTGATTTACGGATTAAAGGCTCTTGGCTTTAAAAAAATATATAAAAGGGGGTAAATGGCCACATAGAAAGAAACATGATATTAAATTCTCACCTATTGAGATTTTATGCTGTTTAGCATCTTGGGGAGGTCTCTTTCGTCCGGAATCCAGGGAGTGCGCTCCGGGCAGGACTTCATCTGAGCATTCCCCGAATCTTCTATCTTCTCTCTCCGTGAGGGTCTCTCTGGGTCCGAATCATCTCTCGCTTCACCTCCCGTTTCTCTTTTTTTTTTACTTTTTGTTTTGCAGGGGCGTTGATTTTTTTCTATTGGTCAATGCATATTAGGCTGCTTATTTATGCCTGTTTTTTGATTGGGCAGCACTGTAAAAATTTACATGTGGGGGTCTGTTGTGGGGTGAGAATTTTTTTATTTATCTATTTATTTGTTTATTTATTTATTTTTTTGAGACGTGGCCATTCGACTCCTTTACCTAAGAGCCATATTTTCTTTTGAATTATAGGGTATTATGTGGGATTGTTACAGGGGGCTTAAGAGAGGATATTATTGGAAAAAAAAGACATTTATAAAACACAATAAAATTGATCAAAAAAGACATTTATAAAGATGAAATAATATTCACTGTAAATATTAACTGGAAAAATTTAAAATAATATTGGAGGGGCTTTGGAAATATTTAAAATAGTATTGTAGGGCTTCTCGTCCCTACAGTATGGATCATTTTCTTCAAATGTATAGTCAAAGGAAGGCGACATCGAAGCTTGAAATTTCTCAGTTTGTTTCATGTAAACATAATAATAAAGATGATGTTAGTGCCTAAATTGTACCAAACGGAAGAGTGAATCGAAAGGGAAAATGAGCACGAAGAGCAGAAGTCATCAACGCAGCACTTCTAGAGATAGGTACAAGAATGCTAGGTCAAAGAAAATTTCCATCTTGTATGGAATTTTGTACTTAAAATGGCTAGTTGAGAGATGGAAGGGCGAAAAACAACTTCTTTCTATATTTAGGTAATGAATACTCCTTTATTGAGTTCGGGCATGTTCGCCGGATATAAAAATCAGCCTCTTAATAAAATCATTTTGATGAAAACAAACGTGATTTTATAAAGCGGCGGCTACTGTATATTCGGACAGTAGGTTGCATTCCGAAGCAGAGAGAGTGATGAACTACGTGTTGGTTGAACATGAACAGTAATAATTCCTTACACCTTTTCTGATATAGCTGTCGTAACATTTCCCAGTGCATAATCCTCGCGATAGGGTTATTAATGTCACGTCGAAAAAGAAAAAAGAAAAACTGGTGTGTGACAACAACATGGATTCCATTACCCACTTCTGTACATTTTATAAACGCGTATTATTTTGTGATCCCGCTAGCAAACCAAACATCGAACAATTTTCCTGTAATAGCAAATTAATGCATACGTTCCTAAGGCATATAATAGAGAGTATACATCGCGAATTTAAAAGAAAAAAAAATGGCAGAGCCTGCTTTTTTGAAAGGCCCATTTCCGAGATCTATAACTGATTTACTTAATCAAGACGACTGCCCATTACTCTGTAGTAAATAACAAATACATGCGAGAGAACATTTTGAAAGGGAGTTTAGACAGCAAATTTGAAAGAAATCGTTAGAGCCATTTTTGAAGTATGGACTTACGGTCCCAAATGTCTTCCAATTTTCACCGTACACTTCGTAAGATTTTCCATTTGAAGAAACAGTGCACCATGCAGTGGATTCCCGCGCATGTTGGCATTACTGAAAACGAGTGGACTGATGCCTTGGCAAAAGAAGCAAGACAATTAAACACCAGCAGGGTTACTCATGTCACTCTCAGCGATATCAATTCAGTTGCTAAGGCAAAACTCAATAATAGGAAACTCAAAATCAAACACCAAATCCCTGAATTCAGTACCAATAGAACTCTCACCAGCATTCTAACAAGATTCCGGACACGACACTTTAGGGGGATGAAGATCTATAAAGACGGGACAAGGACTTACTGCCTCTGGAAAAACTGCCCGGACATAGAACTAACCTCCCAAACATCTTTTCAACTGTCCCGCTATTCTGGCGCAATTGCAGCAAATAAGTGACAATCCGTGGGCGGACTTATATGAAGAAAATTGCCTTCAAATCGCAGATACTGTATATAAGACCTTTGGTCCCATTTAAAATTATTTTCAATCCATGACACGACACCAACCAACCAACCTCTCCCCCTCTAAAAAAAAAAAAAAAGTAAAATCATCCGTACATTGGACCTGTCTTAATTCTGAGGTTTCGTTGTTCTATCTTTATTCGTTTTGAAGATACAGTGATACCAGATTGGGGATTTTTGAGGCTTCTGGGGACAATTTCGGGGACCAAATGTTTGTGGGGACTTTTTGGGGAATTCTAAAAATTTTGGGGACAAATCTGGGGGGTTCTTCAACTTTCTGTCAATGTTGGCAACGTAAGGATTTATCCATACGTTCGACTAGGGACTTTCAATAGCTTTATTGTTATTTGGGGATTTTTTTCAAAAATTGCCTTCATTTGGGGAAAAATCTGAGCTTAAATCTGCTTGATAAAAAAAGATTTTTTTATTTTTTTAATTTTTCTTTTCCCTTTTTAATAGAAATCAAGTTGGGGATTTTTTCGGAAAACCCCCCTGATTTGGGGAATTTTGAAGACCTGTTTGAGGAAATAATTTTCGACCATCTGGCAATCTGGCATCACTGTGAAGATATGATAATCAGAAGATTCCTCCTTCCCACACACAGACAGACCACTGCCAAAATCCACTTTTTTGGACACAGAAGATCTTAAAACATGTAAATCAGTTGGAAAACTCGATATCGAAATTTTTTACTGAAAACAAGACTTGCATTATCTATGGTAATTGGGTAATGGAAGTAAAAATGTTGTTGAAACCTTAACAGCAACTGCATGACATATTTATTTAACATGTTTCAGTCGATATCTATCGATTCAGTTGTGGATGCAACTGTGTATTTCGGTTCATCAGCAATCCGAATGTAAAGAAAAAAGAAAAGAAAAATCATGCAGTTATTTTATTTTGTGACAAAACCTTAGAATGTATATATATGTATATATTACGATGCAGGAAGAAAATTATCAAAAATTACTTTATTAGCCTACTTAAAAAATAAAAAATAAAAATCCCATCTAACACGCATTTGCTTCCACGTCCCCTCCATGACACTCGTTTTGTCACTTTTACTTCGATCGACGAATTCTTGAAATTCGATTTTAGATATTCGTAATCGTATTTGTTACATTTTAAAGCAACAATCTTAGGGAGACCTGTTTTCTTTGCGACGTGAAGGGGGTATCTGGAAAATATGTTTTGCTCCTTCCCCTTGAGACACATTTTTCTGAAATTAGGAAATTGGATTTTAGATATTCGTATTTGTTACAATTTAAAGCAACAAATTTGAAGATATCAGTATTTTTTGCTTTGACATATTAGGAGATATGTCAAACATGTTTGCAGGGAAAACTCCAACACTGTAATGTTTTTATTTGTATTGTATGGGGAAATTTTGTATCCCATAGGGAAAAGTTTGACTCCTGTGAGGAAATTCACAGGCAAATGGAGAATCAGAATCAGAAATTATATGATGTGTGATTTAGCTTCGGAACGAAAAAAAAAAAAAAAAAAAAAGCGGATAGTGCCTATTTTTTCCTAGAGTAAGGCGACCAAACGTTCCCATTTTATGGGGACTGTCCCTAGTCTTGGTAGTTTATTTATTTATTTTTTCTTTTTCACACAAACTAGTTTTTAAGTAAAGCTTTTGTCGCAATTTATAACTGAAAATTGAAAATAGTGCACTTTTTTAGATACTGCTATTGTCCCCTTTTCTTATTGGGCCGCAGTAGCCCAGTCGGGACAGCGCCGCCTCGTGATTGGAAGATTGCGGGTTCGGTACTCGAGCCGGCCAAAGACCGTCGTGTACACAAATGGTGGCTGGTGCACGTACAATATGTCGTGGCCGCAATGTCCTCTATGTTCCCATCCAAAATTATACCTCTGGGGGTCACCGAAGCGGGAGAGCCATCCCTTCCACGGAGGATCAAAATTGTGATGGCATATCTCCGGACCACCTCTACGGGTGTGTCCCAGACCGTCGTCAATTGCCTATCTGCGCAGCACTAGTGCGACGTAAAAAAACCCCAACCAACCAACCCGTAGAAAATTTTGGTCATCTTATCCTAGGGGTAGTCTGGATACATGCAATCAGAATTTCGATCCTCCGCGGAGGGGATGGCTCTTTCGGCTTCGATAATCCTTAGAGACACTAACTTTATGGAACATATAGGACATTAATGGTGAAATTGATTCGGGGAGGACAGAGAACCGAATCCACAGTCCTCCAATAACGAGCTCGACACTCTACTAGTCGAGCTACCTCGACCATTGAGCAATTTCATAAATTTATTATTTTGTTCTCAAAATTATACAAAAGAAATTGGACCTTGGATTAAAAAAAAAAAAAAGTTATGCATGTGTTAATGAATTCATTAAAGACGTTGTTAAAAAGCTCGTAATAAACGATAACTTTTAAAAGATTTAAAAAAAAATAAAAATGTTACATAGCAGGATGCCATATTAGTGTCGAGTGTAGTCCTGCTCGTCTGTTTCTGATTAGCGAACGAGTAGCACTTAATTTAAACAATTAAATTCAAGAGCTCATAGTAGGATTGTCGGTAGACTGTCAATACATTCCGTTTTTACTTCCTTGTTGCAAAGTAATGGAAGTACAGTAGGTAACAAAAGTATTCGGAACTAGCAAAAATTCCTATATATCCTTTCTTGTATTTAATAACATGTGTCGAAATCGATTAGCTGTAAAGGGTTGAGGGTCTAATTGTTTCCCTATGTTTCTGTACATCTAGCTTTACGCTTACTTTAAGAAATATTAGTAAAATTCAGAGAGTTGACCGTTAAATTATACGATCAGCTCCCCTCCACAAGAAAAAAGTACAGTACTCGTATTTGTAACAAATTGATGTAAAATTCAGACTGTTTGCAGTTTATTAAATGTCGCTTCCCTTCTTGAAAAAAAAAAAAAAAAGTCAAGACAGATTTACAGGCATGACTGTATTTTTACTGTCAGTGACTGGAGCACTTTTTACCGGTCACTGTAATTTAGTGTGCAACTTTTTTTACAGTGTATGTAACCTGTCATTTTAGAGGCAAAGCTGATAAAGAAACGCACATTTCACCGCTTTGAAAAAGGAAGGTGGAATAATTGAAAAACTAAATGAAACCCTTCCATTTTATTTCCCACCTTCTACTAGTTTTCTTTGGCTTATCCTTTACTGGCCGTTTGCAGAAATTCTGCGCTATTCCTGGGTAGAAAATACATATGTATGCGCCAATAACTCGGAGTAACTAAAAAAGTGCTTAGACGTAGAACATTGAAATTTTATATGTAATACTGCGCGCGAGATATTAAAAAAAATGACCGCCTGCGATATTTTCTAGAAGAACATTTTCAAGGGTATTTCTTTAAAGTGGAGAATAATTCCTTGTTTTCACTGACACAATAGCGTTAACCCAAACATTTGATACTTCTATGAAATATATCTTTCACTGTTTTAGAAACGAAATGTAATATCTTGTTCAAACGATCTCGCTTAGGGAAGGGGAGGTTTATAAAGGAGGGGATTAGCAGGGGATAATGTTTACGCCGATAAAGGATTGATTGCACAATACACAAAAGTTCGCGAGTGGTAAACAAATACTCTCTGTGACATCACGCGTACGTCAGGGTACCGCGCCCAGGCATTCGTTTACATTCCAGATTGAAAAACAGAAAAAGGCACTATACCCTGGAATCTGATAGAAATATTTCTTTAGGTACAGTGTTTAAAAAAAGGGGGGGGGATTTCGAACGCTATAGAACACAGTAAAAAATAGCCACGATATGAATGGGGCCATTCTATGTAATCAAGGATAGTTTAGGGAACAAATCGAAGTGAAATGGAGGCCACGTCCTTTGAGACAATCTCCACTAATAATGGCGGTATTAGTATTTCATACTCCGAGTCAAGAATACAAATCTTATGTACCGTAATTTAGTGTATATAAGCCGCAGCCTATTAAAATGTTGCGAAAAAAAATCAATGCTCTTAGATAAGCCGCGATTTATGCAAGCATTGTTACGATGATATGACATATAAATAAGGAAAAAAAAAACATATGTCTTCTGATATCTACGCAAGTTAATATAATAATAAATTATTATTTATAAATGAAAATAATAAATTATTTAAAAAATAATTCGGTATAAAGAAAATAAAATCAAACTGTACCAGTATGCAGATGTAATGGCAACAAATATGAGAAACACGGGAACAAGATAGTGGAATCCGGGCATAGATACAAAGTCATAAAAATAATTAATTATAAATAAAAGTAATGAATTATTTTAAAAGGCAATATATAAAGAAAAAAATTAAAACAAAGCAAGTACACAAAAACGATGGAAAAAATCAAAAACAAGGGAACAAGATGGCGAAATCCAGACGTATATTCAAATTAATCAAAATAAGAGGTTATTAGTTAATAAATAAGAGATTATAAGTGTGAAAATAAGAGATTATAAGCGTGAATCAGTACTCGAGAAACTCGAATACTAAACTTCCGTTCTCGGGGGAGATCGACTGTTCCAAGATTTATGGACGACGGAATTTGACATTAGCATTAGATAGCCCGCACTGGTAGATAAGCCGCAACACCCCCCCCCCCCCCCACCCAATCATTTTTTAAGATAGCCCGCGGCTTATCTTCACTAAAATACGGTATATGTATTATCAATAAATGGCAATAAATGAGCATTTCATCACCTAGAGAAAAACAGTTACGAAAACAATTTCACGAATCAAATTTACACAGATAAATCAATACTTTTCAGATGACACCTCATTACAATGTTGCAATGTCGAGTTTTACTCAAACTGAAACAGACAGTGGAATGTGTAAGCAATCCGAAACTCACCCGAACCTTAGAAACTGTTTTAATCAACATAAAATCCGTTCTGGAGTGGCAAGGCCCACGGTAGCCCAGTCGGTAGAGCGCCGGCTTCGTAATTGGAAGATTGCGGGCTCGGTACTGGAGCCGGCCAAAGACCGTCGTGTACACTAATGGTGGCTGGTGCACGTAAAATCTGTCGTGGCCGCAATGTCCTCCATGTTCCCATCAAAAATTATACCTCTGGGGGTCACCGAAGCGGGAGAGCCATCCCTTAAGTGGAGGATCAAAATTGTGATGGCATGTCTCCGGACCACCTCTAGGGTGTGTCCCAGACCGTCGCCAATTGCCCATCTGCGCAGCACTAGTGCGACGTAAAACCCAATCAACCAACAAAGTAATTTCAGCCCTTCGTGACTTTCAAGACCTTCTAATGACAGAAGCAATAAATATTATCAAGTACAATAAAGTTATTAACTCTAAGTATGCTGCATCTCTTCATAAAATATGGCACACGTTGTGCTCGTAAGATTATTGAAAATTGTATTGAAATCCCTGTTTTCAAGTTTTTTGCCATGTAGTTCATGTGCGACCTTTTGTGGACTGAACTTTTTTTTTTTTTTTAACTATAACCGTATTGAACTTCTCAATTATATATTGCTGGCTACTATGTTACTTAAGTACACCTGATGGTGCTATTTTGAATAATAGCGAAAAGCTTTGTGTCTGGTTTTAATAAAAAAAAAACTTTATATACGTGTTTTTAAAAGTGATTTTGAACTTTTCTATATAATTACTGTAATCTTTTTATTCTATATTGGACATTTTTATCCATCTTTATAGGACATTAGAAATAGTTAAGACGTGTCCGGATCGGGTGGTTTTATTTGGGAGAGAGAAACCAAAAATCAACTCTGGTCTAAAATGAAAATTGTGAATATTGAAACGAATGGACAAAAAGTTCGTTCACCAGCTTGGAAAAGTTTTTTTTTTTTTTTTTTAAATCCGTATTACTATAAAAACTCACTGGAGTAACAAAGAGTCCATTATGGTGGAGAGTTCAAGGTTACACTAGCGACGGACGAAAGATTTATCTGACTTCGTAAAAGAAGGAGAAGATGAATGCGGATGAAAAATTGGAGGAAAAACCAAACATAAAACATACACTTAGAGAGGATCGTCGATTTACGTTCGTCACTTGATAGGGGCAGTGTGGCTGATAAACACTCGAATGGATACGGTTTCGCAGAAAGGATAAACAGACTTTTTTCGTGTGTCGCTTTACAATTTGCATCCAGTGAACAGCTCGAGATTTTTTCCGGAATGGAAAATATGCGTTCGCAAATATTAAAAATCTCAAATAGGCGTAGTCAAGACACCGGAGAAACAGCAGGAAAATAAATATGTATAAATCAGATTTTTTTTTTTTTTTTTTTTTTTCACATACGAGGCAGTATGAAAACTTAAATGTTATAATTCTTGAACTGGATTATCCAGAAATATTTCACTAATATTGTATATCGCATTATTTTATTTATTTATTTATTTTTACGCATATTTGCAATTTATAATACACTGGTGTTCAAAATTAAAACAATAACCTGTTTTCTCATTTTATTGTTTTGCGCATAACTTTTAAACAAGTAAACATATGAGTATAAAATTTGGATGGCATGTTTGCTATCATATCATTAATCGAATTTTATATAAGTTTAGCATAAGTAATAATTTTTAAACTAATAATTATTCAATTTTTCTCAGAAGTAAGCTTTGAAAATAAATGAAAAATTTCAAGAATTTTAGAAAAGAAAACTTGACAAAATATGGTTTTAAGGATGCATTACAGACAGGTGAAGACGAACATGCCTTCAAATGCTAAACAATCCCGATTTTTCTTTCTGTATTCGCTTTTCTTTTACTTTTATAATGAACTTTTTGAAAAAATAAAATTACTAATTTATAAACTATTCTCAACACCAGAATAATAATAATGTCGATGAATAATTTTACAATGAACGTGTTATCCAATTTTCATGCTTGTATGTATATTTTTTAAAAAGCTATTCACATGTGAAAAAAAGAGGATAAAAGAAGAAACAAATAATTATAAGATTAAAAAAAAAAAACTTTTTATATACCATGTTTTAAATTTTCTGATGAATCATAGAGCTCTTATCAATGTGCATAAATTTTTTTAAGTGATAATGACGTTCATTTTTGTCAGATGTATAGTTTAACTTTTTTATAATTTTTTAACGTTCACGTTTAATTAAATGTATTCATTTTTATGTCGAAAGAAAATTAACTCGTCTTTTTTTTTTTTTTTTGCAACAATTAAATTATAGCTAATATTTTAATGGCTATTTTAACGCTATTAGGGTGTTATTATTTTCATAAGGAAAGTTAGTTAAAATTCGATTGCAAGATTTGTACCGGGCAAACAAACATACAAACAAACAAACAAGAATAGAAGTTAATAAAAACATGGTAAAAAGAGATTACAGGAAGAAAAATCAGGTTTTAATCTAACACATGGATGCATGTACATCCTTACCTATCTGTAATGCTTTCTTATGATCGTTTTTCGTTTTTTTTTTTTAAATTATTACAATTTTTCATTTTTTCTAAAGCTTACTTTTGAGAAAAAATGAATAATTATTAGTTTGAACACTATGTATTACTTTTACTAAAGTTATATAAAATTCGATTGATGATATGATAACAAACATGCCATCCAAATTGTATGTTCATGTGTTTAATTGTTTAAAAGTTATGCGCAAAAGAAGAAAACAAGAAAAATAGGTTGTTGCTTTTATTTTGAACACCAGTGTATGTCTAAGATCAAATTTATGGGATTAAAGGGAAAGTCGAGGTTTTGTCTAATACAATGTACATTGAGTATTGATACCTAGTTTTGCTTTCATATTTTCTACCTCATTACGAATTAGAAAAAACTCTCCGACCACGGCAAAAAAATATATCTCAATACTGGTGTTGAAGGAAGATGAAAGAAAATTTTGTAAGCAATTACTAGAAACTGAGAAAACATGCAACCATTCGCGGAAAGGCAGGAACTACTCGGGAATATACTTGGAGCATAAACAAGAAATCGTTGTTTCGTGTCGAAATAATCAAGCAGTAAAAAGCCGTTGATTTCATGCTGAATTTGTGTCTTTTATATTTTCTTGAAGAAGACTCGTGCTTAATTGAATCGACTCGAAACATTAGTTGCGTGTTTCTTCAATTTATGGTGTTTGCTTACAAAGATTTTATTCATCCTCTCAGCTATTATAATTAGTATATATCATGGAATGTATTGTAATTACCCTTTCATTGAAATGAACGTCGAAATTTGGTGATCTTTAAAAAATAATAGCAAGTTTTTCCCATCATCTTAAACGGTTAATTTTTATTAAATTTGATAATATTATGTTTTACTCCCATTGTAGAAATAGTATAGACTATTTCATACTAGGCTGGCGCTTCACTATCATGCCTCAGACCTGCTTTTGTCCTCGAGAGAGAAAGAAGGGGATTGGGGGGGGGGGCGGGTATGATTTTACTTTTTGCTTTTGTTCCCAGACATTTAATTTCTTGTTTTATCTCTTCATCTAACTCCTGTTAGATTGTAAGATTTCTCAGTATGTTAATAGGATAAAAATTACTTTTTTTTCTTTTAACTTTCATTTTCAAAGTTTAAACTGGGACTTTCTAGAGTTTATACAGACACTTACAAATACTTTCGAAATCTTTGGGTCAAGTAGCATCTATACCAGTGGTAATGGTGATCAAATCATTCCCTACCGTTCAGTTTAAACTTTGAGTAAGCATTCCAGTGAACACTCCAGCTTTCATGGTGGACGATAGGGGTTTAGTCCGACACTAAAGCCCTTTCCCTTTTATTATTATTATTATTATTATTATCATTATTTTTAATATTGATATGGAAAAATGATTTATTATTATCTTATACTATTAAGTGAGCAATATTTGTATATATATATATATATATGCATGGCCTGAAATTTCAACACAGATTACACTCGCTGAAAAAAAAAGTTACTCGCCGCAGAATATATTTAACTTACTCTATTTTTTACGTATAAAGTGACCAGATTTTTTCATTGAAAAAAGAGGAGAAATCGAGCAATGTCTTTTATTTTATTAAAAAAAAAAAAAAAAAAAAAAAAAAAATAGAAGAAATTCAATTTTGAAAAAGAGGTCATTTTAGAGGAGAGGGGACACAAAATTGAATGAAAATGATTATAAAAACTGATTCAAAAGTTACTTTACACAGTGGTGGAAACATTTTTATTTCAAATGAGGAATTTGGATCAGTACACCTTTCTTTAAATTAGTAATATATAGATACGAGAAGAAAAATCCCTGATTTTTATAGGTGTCACTAGAAAATATTGATTATTATTATTATTACTTTTTGCTATAGACAAAAAAAAAAAAATAAAATAAAATAAAATAAATAAATAAAATGTGGTACTTTCATGCAGTTACTTAAAAAAGTTGGTAGGCTTTTTTTTTTATTATTAAAATCATAATCATAAAAGAAAAAAAAAATTGGCAAATGAAAAAATAAAATTATATTCGGCAGATGAAACGATTTAATTTTCACGAACAGTCATTCTTTATCAACATTTTATAAAAGTTATCACAAGTATAACCGAAATTAGTCTTAGTAGTTACCAACTGTTTAAAGTAGTTATATAAAGGAGATATTTTTCACATCTCTACATTTTGTTCATTGAAGAAAACAGTCGCTTTGTGGGAGCGTTTTCGCCAGGAGGACATAAAATGAATTTAACTAACGTTTACATATTTTTGTGAGGTTGTAGTAGTATTACCATTAGGCCAATTGTCTGCACTAGGGTTCTAGTTCTGAAAAGGAGAGTTCTCCGTGGGGGTCTTTCTAAGAGGTCGTAGTCCATATTTACTCTAGTTTCGGTGAAAATCACAAAAAACGCCTAACGACTAGGCTAACGAGCACGACCGGGTATCGAACCCCAAGCCTCACGTATACCAGCTTCGAGGACAGAACCTCTCTGTCATCGGTGGACCTATTTTTATGAGGAATATTATTCATGCAGAACTGAGAACACACGTCAGCCCACCGCGTATCAATCGGAGCACCACCTTCCTAATGATTTCAGGACAATTTCAATAGTGATTCCCTGTTCTGGATCAAAGAACCGTACAAATATAGGAAAAACTTTTATTTATTTGTGATTCGAAGAATCTGAGTAGACATAAACCATAATATGATTTGGCAAATTTATTATAAAATCGTTCTTTTGCGAACCTAACGCAGAAAAGAGTTAGTGCTCACCGTTCGATACAGCCAACGGCCGATTGAGCTTCCCTGTTTTGCGAAATTTTTGAAATTAAGGACCAAATCCTTTTCTTTGAAAAAGAGGACAGAAGACGAAAAATATAAAAAAAGGGGGGACTTCTTAGTCCTGTTTTTTTTTTTTTTTTTTTTTTTTTTTTTTGTCGTTTAAGAGGGCAAAGCGTTGAAAAAGAAGACTGTCCTCTTTGAGGATGTCTGGTCACCTTACCTAAGATTAGCATTATTTTACGTTTTTAAATCGATAATTTTTTTTTTTTTTTTTTTTTTTTTGGTGTCACCGTATACTGTAAGAATTCTATTTCTATTTAGACCAAAACTTTACTCGCCACAGTAAAATTTCCACTCGCCAATAGCGAGCTGGCGAGCGGAAATTTCATATGTATATTTCACTGTTCTCGAAAACGGTAGCTCGGACAGTCACGTGATTTAACACAAAGGTGCCCTCCGAAGGGTCATTGTACACATCGAAGTCAGATTTTCGAATAGTTTTCTTTTAATTAATAAAAATATGAAAATAAAACTTCCCATTTCTATAATGACGCAGAATGGAGAATATTTGGAGAGATTTCATTGGTTTATTTGATTTTCATTGATTTGAGTGTATTTTACGTTGAACTACAGCTACGTTATGAGGAATTACAAGAGGTTTGATTGGTTTATTTGATTTTCATTGATTTGAGCGTATTTTACGTTGAACTAGAGCTGCGTTATGAGGAATCACGAGAGATTTGATAGGTTTATTTGATTTTTATTGATTTGGGTTCATTTTACGTTAAACTAGAGCTACGTTATGAGGAATTACGAGAGATTTGATAGATTTATTTGATTTTCATTGATTTGAGCGTATTTTATGTTGAACTAGAGCTACGTTAGGAGGAATTACGAGAGAATTGATTGGTTTATTTGATTTTCATTGATTTGAGTGTATTTTACGTTGAACTAGAGCTACGTTTTGAGGAATTACAAGAGATTTGATTATTTAATTTTCATTGATTTGAGTGCATTTTGCGTTGAACTAGAGCTTTAATATTATGTGACTTTTACAGAGAACAAATTACGATTGGCGCCGCAGGCGCCCGTGAGCATGTTTTTTTATAAAAAATTTCATGGGTCTCTCGCCAGCTAGCTGGTGAAGAAGCTAGTGCGCTTTAACTTGCTGTAATTCTCTTTAATAAATTTTGTAAAGCAAAGTTACTCCCTTACTTTCTAAATCACCATTTTTGTGGAACCGGTGTGCAGTTGAAAAATATTACCACTAACAGTCATTCAAAAGTGAACGGAAGGTACAAAAAGATTAACTCCCCGATCTAAACAATCGTAGAACAAACCCAGAGACAATTCATCCACACAGAATTATCTGCTTAAAAAAAACTATGCCATAAATTTCTAGGTAAATAGGTATTTTAGTTAATAATAAATGATATTTAAAATTTGGGCAACTCAATTTACATGAAAAAAATACTCCAAATGTTCCCTTCTCAAAATATAATAGACACTGGCGTGCAAAAGTTAAGCAACAGCTTGTTTTTCCGTTTTCTTCTTTTGCGCATACTTTTTAAACAAATGAGTACATTATGAATAACAAAAATTTGAATGGCATGCTCGCTATCCAATCATGAATCGAATTTTGTGTAACATTAACATAAGTATTAATTTTTAATCTCATATTAATTCAAAATATTTTTTCACATGTACGTTTATCAAGAAATAAAAAATTTCAAGAATTTTAGAAAATAAAAACTAAATGAAAAAGTTATGTTAAGGATGCATCAGAAATAAGGAAATGTTAAATTAAAACCTTTTTTTTTTTTTTTTTTTTTTTTAATCCTGCATTTAATTTTCTTCTACTTCTCCTTTTTCTTGTACAGTACCCGCCGCTTATTAAAATCACATTCGTTCTGAGCGAAAGTGATTTTATTACGCGGCTGATTTTTTTATCCGGTGAAAATTCCTGCAGTCGAAGAAAAGCTATTACTTCCCTGAATTTGAAATGAAATTTCAAAGAATACTAAATAATGGAATTAATAAACAGTATTAATCAATTTTTAACAGATAATTATTTAACTGTTCCTTCAAAATAAGAGAATTAAACACATCCCAAGCTCCAATGCGCTTTCCTTTGAGGAAAATCGTCATTACTTCGCTAAAAGTTCACGCCTTTCTTTAAAATTTAAATTTTTTCCGTTTAAAAGTCTTGTTTCTTAGTTATTCAGTATAAAATTTAGAAATTGTCTTTTAATAATTAAAAATTAAATACAAAAATCTCTGGCAAATTAAATCAAATTTGTCACTTATTACTACGCTTTGAAAAATACATTCCTTGAAATTATTCCTCAGACAAGTGATGAGGCGTGTTTAATTGCTGCAAATGAAAAATGTAATATTGTAAATGTAAAATTTCCGACAAAGAGAGATAACGGAGGGATATCTGTGTTTAATTTCTTTTTTATTTAAAAAAATAAAAATAATAATTTTTCAGCGTGCATAAATGATATTTTTGCTGCTGAAGAAATTTTTGTGATTTTATTAACCGGCGATGCTGATTTTATTAAGCGGCTGATTTTATTAACCAATGATTTTATTAAGCGGCGGTTACTGTATATGAATAACTTTTTACTTTCTCTTGACCTTATATATATGGTAGAGAAAGAATTATTTTGGGTCAAATTTTCGAAATTGAGTCTTTTTTATACTTAAACGTTTCGAAGCGCCCTGAATGAGAAAAACGGGCTTTTAGTGGTTGGCCTGCGAATGGTTCGTGTACAGGGACATCTAAGAGAAATCAAATACATTAATTACGTCTATGGGCGAAATTGCAGATGAGTAGAGTTTAGCACCTATAGGCTGCTCTAAACAAAATGAAATGAATATATATATATATATGTGTGTGTGTGTGTGTGTGTGTGTGTGTGTATAATCCTTTTGGTAGTAGAAGCAAAGAATGAGAACGAAGAATAGTTAGTCAAACAATTCACCAAACAGACATACACACGCCAACCAAAGCAACAAGATTTCCCAAATTGATTCAATTATCAAGTTCAACAATAGCACTGACGCCAATCCACTGTACAACAATACCTGTTAAAAACTGAAATAGGACCGTGTAATTAGACTCTGATGAAAAGAAGGTTGACTCTAGGACACTATTTCAAGGTGAAAAAAAGAGAACCCTGTAATGAACAATAATGACCCATTAAGCGCAGTAGAAGCCAAGCAACAGACACAAGATCACCAAAACCACAAAGACCAATAAGAATGAACAATTTATCTATGTAGAGAAGCTCAGTTGCATGCATAAAAGCATTATTCGTGTAGAATATCGTGCGAAAATCATCCACCGTTCATTTACAGGGCTACACAAAATAACTAGAATATAGTGGAATAATACTTGGAAATGGATGGAAGTGCATTTCAGGTTGTGATGTGCGTAATTAATATAGGATCTTATTTAAGTACACAATGTGGGGTGTACATAATCTTTAGAAGATATACAGGGCTGATAACAGTTAGCGAAAATATTCTTTTTTATTAAATGTAGTTAGAAGAAGTGCTAACTATAATATTTTACCATGTCCAAGAAAACTGCTCAGAAATTCAAATTAATTCCTCATACTAATACGGTAAATAAAGTATTTTTAAGATAAATATGTTGAATATAAAATAAAAACTGAAAATTAGAAAAGATTAACGTTAAAATTAAATAACCCTTTTAAATATCACCTTTTTTAATGTTGTTATTAGCTTTTAAATTTTAAAGATTTAATAACTATCACTTAATGCATTCATTTTTTTCATTTCAGTTGCACCTAGATCGATTAATCGTTTATTTACTTTTAATCTTTTCTTTTCACTAATGTTCGTTTTGGCAACCTGTTTATTTCTACTATCACTGTATGGTATCGTTTACATGTGGACTTATTAAAAATACTTATTCCATGTTTCAATTTTGGTTTGTGTTACTGTTTAATCTAATTTCCTTTTTTATTTTGTTTCGTTGCAAGATAGAGACTTGAGTTGTATATTGCTTGAATTAGCTATACAGCTTTCCGAAATCTTGCATTATGCTGACAGAGGTGCAAGTTTCCTGAAGCGTGAACATTTCTGGTTTTCAGCATTTAAAATTGTAATTTTCATTTCATGAATTCTCTTTTATTTTATCGGATCCTTTTGGTTAATTTACCTCTTTCCATTTCTAATAATTGTTGAATGTTTCTGTTGGTTTAATAGTTTTTGCAAATCATCTCATCGTTAGGCTTATGTGTTATGTTTGTGTCATTTCTCTTCTGCGTATGTACTTTAACATGCTTTTACTAATCTGTGTAATCAAATTAAATTATTATCGTGACAATACTTTTATTCGAAATACATCTCATTTAAAATTTCATATGTTGGTATTTTCATTTACACGTTTTGAGGTTCCATGAATACTAAAGTCAAGTTTTTAACGTTTGATCTTTGGGTATGTCTCTTGTCAGAGAAACGGGGGTCACCGAAGCGGGACAGTCATCCCTTCCTTGGACGATCAAAATTGTAATGGCATGTCCCCTGACCACCTCTAGTGGTGAGTCCCAGACCATCGCCAATCGCCCATTGCGCAGCACTAGCGCAACGTAAAATATATATATATATATATACATATATATATTTCCCTGGTAGTAAATATATATAAATATATATATATATATATATATATATATATTATGTGTGTGTGTGTGTATAATGGACGATAAAACATATATGTATGAGAGTAATATTAAAAATCTTGAACCTAGTTGAAATTTAAACTTCAATGGTCAAAGGTTAATTGTTCTCACAGTAATATTGTTGTTTATGATATTATGAAATTGCAATAGATATTCTATGTTATATGACACATTAATATTTTGGATTTAACTTCGTATTTATCAATATAATGTTCTTTTTGACTTAAATAATTTTGTACTAATAATTATTTTTACAATTCAGTTCATAACCAGTACGATTATGGATTCAACTATATATGAAGGGATTCGTTGATTTGTTAAAAGGTAAATTTGAAAATATTAGGATAATTTAAAATATCAGGATATTGAGAAAATATCAGAATCAATCAGAAAAAAAAGTAGTTTTAGACAGGCGATCTAATTTTCATATTTTTTATTGTGATATAATAATGAACTGTCCTGGAAATAAAAATCTTCCGTAGAGGAAAAAAAAAGATATTTTTCAAAAATGGTCGAATTGAGTTCGGGAAATTTCAAAACGTGTAACTTTATCGAAAACCGAAAATCTAAAACTTTTCTGGATCTTATATTTCCTACTTATATATGCAGAGGAAAGAATAATAAGGCAGGTAATGGATTTGGCGCCAAATTTGGCGACTTTTTCCCACATTGGCGACTTTTTTGTCGACCTTGGCGAGAAAATCTTTATTAGGGATATACCAAATATGGAAGCTCTAATCTCATTGGCTGATGAGATACGGAAATTTCCGGAACTTTCCACACTTTTCTACAGGAGTGGATCGAGACAGCACATTTCCTACTTTGAAATAGACATCTACATTTTTAATTGTTGCCTTTATTTTAATTTTTTCAACCATAATATAAAATATGCTTTCACTCGAAAAAAGTAAAAAAATTCGATATCGTTTGTAACGATACTGTATAATTTTTCTTTTATTTTTCTTAAAAATAAAAAAATTATTTTGATGAAATTCTGGCAAAAGCAGAATTTAGTTTAGGACGGAGGACTATTAGTTTTTTTTTTTTTTCTTCTCAATTATAACATCGCTTTCAAATTATTCAGTTATATTTTCGATAAATTTTAGATTTCGATAAATGTCCAACTATCGAAAAAAGATTTCGACAAATGTCCAACTATCGAAAACGACAACGCAAAAATCGCTGTCTGAGACTAATAGGCCCTCAGTCCTAAAAAAAAAAAAAACTTTATTTTTATCAGAGAGACTAAAAAAAACAAATTATTTCAGGCAATTGAAATGTACTTTGAAGTTAATATAAGGTTGTTTACTGAAAAGTTTGATTAAAATAGATAAGTTTCGAGGAATGGTGCTCTAGAAAGTTGTATGAATAATTTGAAATGAACTTTAAATTTAATTAAAACATTTGAATTCTATAACGGGGAGCCCCCCCCCCACACACACACACAAACACAAAATTATTTGTCAGATAAAGCTGTTCCGAAGCTTAGTTTGAATTGTTTTTAACGCAGGTTTATATAACAGTGCTCGTTATCTTAAACCATAATCTTCCACCCGTCTTTATAATTTTGAATTTTAGGGTAAGAGAAAGTCGTGTGAGTACTATAGCAGGTTATTTTACATAAAAACAGAAAAATTGGATACTATATAATGTTATTATAAAATTATTTATTGACATTTTTATTTCTCTAGTGATGTTCATAGCTTAGAAATCAATAATAATAGTAATTATTATTATTATTATTATTTTTTTACAAAATGTCCGTTATGGGAAAAAAAAATCTGGAGTGACTCCACTCGACTTTCCGAACATTAAGTAATTAACAGTTTTGTAGATAAAGTAAAGAAAGAGTAGTTGTTAAACAAACAAAAGAGAGAAAACCATAATAGAGTGTTTGAGTATTTTTCTCCATCTATTACACGTTGTTTTATTTAACGCTACTGAACTTTGAGCCCATAGATCATAATGACAAAGAAATTTTCGTTGTGTCCCTGTAAAAACCTATAAATGTTAGATTCACCAAAATGCTTATAGTTAGTGCAACAGTGATTTATAATACTCATATAAATTTTCAGCTGAATTCAATAAGGCGTTTAGATGCTATCGTACTTTTAAAAATTTAGTCCCATAGGCCATAATGATAAAGAATTTTTCTTTGTGTCCCTGTAAAAAAACTGTAAGTGCTAGATTCACCAAAATCTATACAGTTAGTTCAACTGTGATCTATAACATGTGTACAATTTTTTTGCTCGGATTAATAAGGCGTTTAGACACTATCACATTTTTAAAAATTTGGCCCCATAGGCATAATGATAAAGAATTTTTCTTTGTGTCCCTGTAAAAAAACTATAAGTGCTAGATTCTCCAAAATCTATACAGATTGAGTATTTGTGATCTATAATATGTGTATAAAATTTTTGCTCAATTGAATAAGGCGTTTAGATGCTATCGCACTTTTAAGATTTTGCTCCCATAGGCCATAATGATAAAGAATTTTTCTTTGTGTCCCTGTAAAAAAACTATAAGTGCTAGATTCACCAAAATCTATAGGGTTCGTACTATGGTGACTTACAATATGCGTACCAACTTTCAGGTTAATCGAACGAAGCGTTTAGACGCTAGCGTGTTCACCCACAGACATACACACATACACACATACACACATACACACATACACACACACATACATACATCATCGTAAAAATAGTGAAAACGGACTCAGGGGACCTCAAAACGTATAGAAACATCAAAATCTCGAATTCGGATTTTTGACATGATTACAATACTTTCCTCACTATAGTGTTCGGAAAGTAAAAAAAAAAAGTAAAGTAAATACAGCAAAAAGTATCCGGTTTTCATTCAATATTCGGAGGCATGTTTATCTCACTGTCTCTATAATGTATCTTTAAACGCCCTTTTTCCAACTCGTTTTCTTTTCTAAAACTTCTTAAATTTTTCATTTCTTCTAAAGCGTATTTTTGTGAGTAGGTAAGAAAGGCCGGTTCTAGGTCAGCAGGGTGAGGGACCGAGGGACCGGCAAGTCGTGCGGGTGCCGCACCACCCCCTGAGGGGTCTAGATGGGTTGACATTGACCTTGAGACGTCCTCTAACTTAATCGTGAAAGATGATGAGGGTATTAATGAGGAAATTTAATTAAAAAATTTAATGAGTGATTTTTTGTAAAAGGTGAGGATAGTTTTAAAGCGATGTTTGCGGTATAAGGTAAAAAGTAGGATATTGTTTGTGAGTCATTAGGAAATTAATTAGGAGGTTACTTAAGAGGTTAATTAGGAGGTTAATTAAAAAATTAATTAAGAAAAAAATTTTAAAAAATTGAGAAATAAAAAAAGGAATCGATTGAATTTAAGAATGTGGATAGAGTATGAAAGAAATAGAGAGGTTTGACTGGGGTTCGAACCCGGCACCTGGCAGTAAAAATATTTCCATAAGACTGCAGTTTTCGCGTGTGTGTGGGTGTTTTTCAATTATATACCTACAGAAATCATTTTTAACCTAAGAATGGAATTATTTGAGGAGGATTCAACCATTTAAATTATATAAATTTACAGAATAATAATTAAAAAAATATTAATTAAGCATTTCCTTCTAAAAGATTACGAATGTTTTATGAAAAATGACATTGAGAGTTAAAATTAAGCAGAAAGAATGAAAGAAAGTGTAGATATAAAGATAATCGGGTAGGATTCGAACCCGGCACCTTGCTGTAAAAAAATATTTCAGTAGTTTTCGCGTATGTGTGTGTGATTTTTCTATTATATACTTGAACAGATCTTTTTCAACCACAGAATACAAATGTTTGAGAATGATTAAACCATTTAAATGATATTAATTTACAGAATAATAATTAAAAAAATATAAATTAAATTAAGCATTTTCTTATAAAAGATTACAAATGTTTTCTGAAAAATGACATTGAAAGGAAAAATTAAGCAGAAAGAATGAAATAAAGCTTAGAAACATAGATTATGACTGGTATTCGAACCCGGCACCTGTTTGAAGTAAAGAAACAGTAGTTTACAAATACTTTAACCACTGTTCTTTAGAAATATACCTACACAGATCTTTTTAAACCTAAGAATACAAATGTTTGAGAATGACTCAACCATTTAAATAATATTAATTACAGAATAATTAAAAAATAATTGAAGATGTTGCAAAATTCGCTAATATTTTATGAAAAAAGATGATGTATGTGAAAATTAAGTTAAAAGATGTTTAAAATCTCAAATGTATAAGTGAAATTAAATTAGAATGAAAGACGAGAATTGTTTTTTGAAAGATAACTAAAAAGAGTGATTAAAATTTCTTATTAATTACTTAATTGAAGAAAGTTCATTAAAAAATACTTTTCATCATAAAGATTTTTTTAATTGTGAATACTAACTAGCATCCATTTTAAACTGTATATATTTTTTAATAAATAGAATAAAGATCGACTTAATTCGCCAATGGTGACGTCACAATGTTTTTAGGGAAGGAGGTGACCATCCCTTTAAGCATTTTCTTAGAATCGGGGGAGATGCTATTGTACATTCAATACAAGAAAGAGGAGGAAAAATACCAGTTTTGTCGCTACCTTTAACCGTGTTAAATTTGATTATTGTTAGACGTTTTAAAAATATAAATTCATTTCTTTCTATCTTTAGAAGAATCTTATTGATTATTTGATATACAATATGGGAATATAATAACTTTTAATAATAGACATTTTCAGTAGATTTTTACAAATCGCTACAAAAAATCCATTACAACTTCAGAAAATCAAAAGTTTTTTAGATATAATTTGTAACTTTTTCGAATAATCCTTCACATTTTAGACTACACCCTTTCATTTCTTTAGTGTAAACCCGTGAAATTTTACCAATAAAATCAGAAATAGTGTCGTAAAAATAAGAATTTGGCATAATTTTAAATAAATTTTAGGATATATCTACAAAAATTTTAGAGTATTTGGCGATAATTCGGATTTGGTGAGAAACACCTAGTATTAATTTCGAGTGGAGTAAAATTTTGTCACATGCTAACTTATTTTTGCGTGAGTGAAGACATCTGTTTTTTAACCTGAATTCAGTACTACATAAAAATTATTTTTTCAAGATGGATGTCAGAACAGATATTATTTTGTTAAATACATTTACTCATATATTCAATAGATCACATCTACGCAAATCAGAACTAAGGATTATAAATCAGCTCAAATTTCGAATGAATGAATTTATCAATTCAGAAATTAGCAATCAACTTTATGAAAATGTTGATATGTTATCTGATGAAAATTTTTATACCTGTTTAGATATTGTCTTAAAAGAAATGATAAAAAATGAAATTAATTGGGATAAAGTTGTAATTTACTTAGTATTTTCAAGTGAACTTATGGCAAAGCGCTTTAAGAGATCTGGAGAGTTTATCATACTTTGGATAAAATTTTTTAATATCTTCCAGAAGTATTTAGGTAGTTGGATTATTGATAATCAAGAATGTATAAAAGTCAAAGAAGTGAAAAAATCATTTTTTCAAAGAATGTGGAGTTTTATCACTCGATCATAACATGAAAATTGTAAAAATATTATCTGCTATGTTGAATTATGTTCAGTTCAATCTGTAAAAGAACAATGTTCAAGAAAAATGTATGTATGTAATGTGAAATTCAAAGTAAATAAAGAACTTTAAATGGAAATTTTGTTTAAGAAAAAATTATTTGAAGTAAAATTCATCTTTAAAAAATAAATAAATAAAAATAAAAATAAGTTGATCAATGTAAAAAACTGAAAAATTCACTAAAAATATAAGAAACGCATTTTCACAATAATAAGACTGTAAATGTAAGATAAAATCACAAAATTACCAGCATAAGAGACTGTAGGTATTCGAAAAAAAATTATGAAGTCAACAATTTTGGTGTTAAACAGCACATCTTATTTTACAAAGTACTAAGTTTTTTAAAATCATTTAGTTTGAACTTTTTCAAACTTATACTTATAAACTGAAATTTTTGTGAATGTAAAATTTTTTACACAAAGTATTTTAGAAAAAATATCATCTCAGAAATTAACTAACTTATTTTTAGAATAAAAATATAAGAAACTTATTTTTACTAATGATAAGAATGAAAATGTAAGGTAAAATCTCATTCTTACCAATTTAAGAGACCGCAAGTATTTGAAAAATCATGAAGTATGGCATTTTAATGTTTCACACGTGTTAATAATGCGTCTTATTTTACAAAGTACTAAGTTTTTTTAAAGTCATTTAGTTTGAAGTTTTTCAAACTTATACTTATAAACTGAAATTTTTGTGAATGTAAAATTTTTTACACAAAGTATTTTAGAAAAAATATCATCTCAGAAATTAACTAACTTATTTTTAGAATAAAAATATAAGAAATTTATTTTTACTAATGATAAGAATGAAAATGTAAGGTAAAATCTCATTCTTACCAATTTAAGAGACCGCAAGTATTTGAAAAATCATGAAGTATGGAATTTTAATGTTTCACACGTGTTAATAACGCGTCTTATTTTACAAAGTACTAAGTTTTTTTTAAAGTCATTTAGTTTGAAGTTTTTCAAACTTATACTTATAAACTGAAATTTTTGTGAATGTAAAATTTTTTACACAAAGTATTTTAGAAAAAATATCATCTCAGAAATTAACTAACTTATTTTTAGAATAAAAATATAAGAAACTTATTTTTACTAAAATATTTTTGTACAAAGTATTTTAGAAATTTAGATAACTTGTTCTTGAATAAAAATATAAGAAACTTATTTTCACAATAATAAGATTATAAATGTAAGATAAAATCACAAAATTACCAGCTTAAGAGGTTGTAGGTATTCGAAAAAATCACGAAAACAACAATTTTGGTGTTAACAACACATCTTATTTTACAAAGTGCTAAGTTTTTTAGTCATTTAGTTTGAAGTTTTTCAGACATATGCTTATAAACTGAAATTTTTTGTAAATGAAAAATTTTTTACACAAAGTATTTTATAAAAAAATATCATCTCAGAAATTAATTAACTTATTTTTAGAATAAAAATATATGAAACTTATTTTTTCTAATGATAAGAATGAAAATGTGAGATAAAAACTCATTCTTACCAATTTAAGAGACTGTAAGTATTTTAAAAATTATGAAGTATGCAATTTTAATGTTTCGCATGTGTTAATAACGCATCTTATTTTACAAAGCACTAAGTTTTTAAAAGTCATTTGGTTTGAAGTTTTTCACACATATGCTTATAAATGAAATTTTCGTAAATGAAAAAATTTTACACAAATTATTTTAATACAAATTCTATCTCAGAAAAATTAGCTTTTTCTTTTTAGGTTGAAAATGTAAGATAAAAATCTAACACTTATCGAATTTAGAAGCTGCAGATGTATGATGAAATCATGAACTTGAAACTTTAAGTATTAACAACCTAGCTTCTTTGAAAATACTAAACCACAAGTTTCGACAAATCTATAATCAACTGTTAAAAAACATAGAATATTTTTTTTCTTAAAATGTTTAACGTAGATGCTACATCCATAAAAATACAGAGTGAAAGTGTACAATTTATCTGTTTAGACATGTTGATAAACTAGAATTTTCCACAAGATTCGAGTATTATAGCAAGGTATGGGATAATATTTGGCTAAATTTCCACTAATATTGGCGATAGTTATAAAAATTTGGCATGAAATAAGAGAATTTGCCGTAAATTCTTAAGTAAAACTGATGAACGAAGAAAAAATTTGAATTAGTTACATTCTTTTCTCGCTGTAGAGTTGTCTAAGTTCTCATACTTAGTAGTTTTTAAAGTCTTACTTTTAGAGTGATTTTTTACACTTCGCTAAACTGAAGTACAAAATGAATAATACTTTAACGTCCGAGGAGACACACGTTTCCGTTCAACAAACCCCTTCATCAAGTTTTGAGGATGAGAAGTTATCTAAATTTTTTATTTGTCCAACTTGTAAGAAGCCATTTTTTAAAAAATCCTATCTTACTAGACATGTCAAGGTTCACAATGATATTAAACCTAATATTTGTTACGTGTGTGAGAAAGGATTTGTTACTTTACATCGTTTAAAAAGACATATGGAAACCCATAGAAAAATTTCCATAAGATACAAATGTGAATATTGTATTGAAAATTTCAATCGCAAGTGTGATTTATTTAAACATAAGAGATTATTTCATCAAAAAGTCTTACCTGAACATCTATGTATTATTTGTAAAGATGCTTTTAAACACAAGTATGAATTGGAAAAACACAAGAGGGTGCATTATCGTAAACCTGAGTATCTATGTGAGGAATGTTCTATAACCTTTACAACAAAACATGCTTTTTCAAACCATAAGCGAAAAAGTCATAAAAAGACTTTACATACATACTGTTGTGACGAATGTACTGATACTTTTTCAAACAGACGACATTTTTTAAAACATAAAAGAAATATGCATAAAAAATCTTTAATGCAAACTAGATGTGATGAATGCAGTGAAACTTTTCAGTGTAAGTATGAATTATTGCAACATAAGAGAAAGAATCATCTTAAAGACTTTAACATACGTAGAAATTGTAATGATCGAAGCACTAACAATGAATTATCAACAGTTAATAATGACAGTGAGAATCTGGACTTGTTAAATTTTTTGGATAATTTTCACATTGAATGTGCGAATGGTGTTTTTGACTTACATTCTAACAACTTTCAGAATGAAAATATAGACTTAGACTTAAAAAATTTTTTGAACAATTCGAATGTGGAATATACAAGTGGAAATAATATTGATGATTTATCTGCCAAAGATGAAAATAAGGACTTAAATAATTTTAACCTGATACAAACTGATTTACCTCTAGTAAACTATGACAATGAAAGTCTGAACTTGTTAAATTTTTCGTATAACTTTAATCCCAAGTGCTTGAATATTTTTTCTGCTAACGACGAAAATATGAATTCGAATAATTTTAGTGCGAAGGAAAATGAGTTGGTGACAGATAACTTTAACAATGAAAATCTAGACTTGCTAAATTTTTTGAATAACTTTAATACTGAATGTATGAACGATATCCCAACAATATAGATTTGCTGTCTTGTATTATTGTGAATGAATTTCAAATAAAAAGATTTCAATGAAAATGATTTGTTTTAATTTTTATTACAAAATCATCTTTTTTATAATATTTTCTATTAGAATACAAACTGAAGTGTCATCTTTTTTTTAAATAAAAACATGTAAAAAGTTTACTTGTGTATTAACGATATACTTTTTCATTACTGTAGTAGAATTGATTGAGTATAATATTTAAACACTAAGTAAAAATTATGCACAATAGTAGTTTTATAAACTATCAAACTTACATCGAAGAAGAAAAAACTTGTAAAATTGTTTTACCACTCAACTGTAAAGTACTTGTGAAAATCTTAAATGAATTTATCTTATTAACAATTTTCCTGAAAAACTAGCTTATAAAAATTTTAGATATAATTATGAAGTTAGTATTTTCCTAAGTATCACGTTTGAATCTTACTTTGAATATACATCATCAAAGTGTTTTATTCTTTAACTAATATCACAATCTCTATTCCAAAGAGTGTAAAAATAATGTTATAGTAACAACTTAAACTTTTATATATAGATACTTTCACGATTGTATTTTAACTTTTTTTATTTTTTAGAATACAGAAAATATTTTGTAAGAATTGTGAAAGCTTAATTTTAGAAGTTTGTGAAATTTCACAAAATTTTTTTAAAACATTTTTGTCAAATGTTTTCTTTATGTCACATCACTTAGAAAAATTTAACTGTTTTTAACAGAATTGCTAACACAAAACATTAAGTTAGAAAATTTATAGATAAAACTTATAAGATACGAAAAACCATATGTGAAGTAATAACAAAAGGTGTATATACTTTCAAGTTTAGACATGGTTCAACAAGCTTGAGGAGACACTAAAACCTGTAGCTGACGTCATAGCCCCTGTGGCGTAACTTTTCCCTTACTACTACGTCACAAATGTATAATTTAACAAAAAGTACTTATGTCACCCCACAATTCCTGTCTTGTATTATTTTACTTTGTGTATAAAATCAATGATCTATAAAAAAGCTTTGTCGTTTTTATACACTTTGAAGTAAAAATTTTTAGTATTTTCAAAGAAGGTAGGTTGTTAATACTTAAAGTTTCAAGTTCATGATTTCATCATACATCTGCAGCTTCTAAATTCGATAAGTGTTAGATTTTTATCTTACATTTTCAACCTAAAAAGAAAAAGCTAATTTTTCTGAGATAGAATTTGTATTAAAATAATTTGTGTAAAATTTTTTCATTTACAAAAATTTCATTTATAAGCATATGTGTGAAAAACTTCAAACCAAATGACTTTTAAAAACTTAGTGCTTTGTAAAATAAGATGCGTTATTAACACATGCGAAACATTAAAATTGCATACTTCATAATTTTTAAAATACTTACAGTCTCTTAAATTGGTAAGAATGAGTTTTTATCTCACATTTTCATTCTTATCATTAGAAAAAATAAGTTTCATATATTTTTATTCTAAAAATAAGTTAATTAATTTCTGAGATGATATTTTTTTCTAAAATACTTTGTGTAAAAAATTTTTCATTTACAAAAAATTTCAGTTTATAAGCATATGTCTGAAAAACTTCAAACTAAATGACTAAAAAACTTAGCACTTTGTAAAATAAGATGTGTTGTTAACACCAAAATTGTTGACTTCGTGATTTTTTCGAATACCTACAACCTCTTAAGCTGGTAATTTTGTGATTTTATCTTACATTTATAATCTTATTATTGTGAAAATAAGTTTCTTATATTTTTATTCAAGAACAAGTTATCTAAATTTCTAAAATACTTTGTACAAAAATATTTTAGTAAAAATAAGTTTCTTATATTTTTATTCTAAAAATAAGTTAGTTAATTTCTGAGATGATATTTTTTCTAAAATACTTTGTGTAAAAAATTTTACATTCATAAAAAATTTCAGTTTATAAGTATAAGTTTGAAAAACTTCAAACTAAATGACAAAAAAAAACTTAGCACTTTGTAAAATAAGATGTGTTGTTAACACCAAAATTGTTGACTTCGTGATTTTTTCGAATACCTACAGTCTCTTATGCTGGTAATTTTGTGATTTTATCTTACATTTACAATCTTATTATTGTGAAAATGCGTTTCTTATATTTTTAGTGAATTTTTCAGTTTTTTAAATTGATCAACTTATTTTTATTTTTATTTATTTATTTTTTAAAGATGAATTTTACTTCAAATAATTTTTTCTTAAACAAAATTTCCATTTAAAGTTCTTTATTTACTTTGAATTTCACATTATATACATACATTTTTCTTGAACATTGTTCTTTTACAGATTGAACTGAACATAATTCAACATAGCAGATAATATTTTTACAATTTTCATATTATGATCGAGTGATAAAACTCCACATTCTTTGAAAAAATGATTTTTTCACTTCTTTGACTTTTATACATTCTTGATTATCAATAATCCAACTACCTAAATACTTCTGGAAGATATTAAAAAATTTTATCCAAAGTATGATAAACTCTCCAGATCTCTTAAAGCGCTTTGCCATAAGTTCACTTGAAAATACTAAGTAAATTACAACTTTATCCCAATTAATTTCATTTTTTATCATTTCTTTTAAGACAATATCTAAACAGGTATAAAAATTTTCATCAGATAACATATCAACATTTTCATAAAGTTGATTGCTAATTTCTGAATTGATAAATTCATTCATTCGAAATTTAAGCTGATTTATAATCCCTAGTTCTGATTTGCGTAGATGTGATCTATTGAATATATGAGTAAATGTATTTAACAAAATAATATCTGTTCTGACATCCATCTTGAAAAAATAATTTTTATGTAGTACTGAATTCAGGTTAAAAAACAGATGTCTTCACTCACGCAAAAATAAGTTAGCATGTGACAAAATTTTACTCCACTCGAAATTAATACTAGGTGTTTCTCACCAAATCCGAATTATCACCAAATACTCTAAAATTTTTGTAGATATATCCTAAAATTTATTTAAAATCATGCCAAATTCTTATTTTTACGGCCCTATTTCTGATTTTATTGGTAAAATTTCACGGGTTTACACTAAAGAAATGTAAGGGTGTAGTCTAATATGTGAAGGATTATTCGAAAAAGTTACAAATTATATCTAAAAAACTTTTGATTTTCTGAAGTTGTAATGAATTTTTTGTAGCGATTTGTAAAAATCTACTGAAAATGTCTATTATTAAAAGTTATTATATTCCCATATTGTATATCAAATAATCAATAAGATTCTTCTAAAGATAGAAAGAAATGAATTAATATTTTTAAAACGTCTAACAATAATCAAATTTAAACACGGTTAAAGGTAGCGACAAAACTGGTATTTTTCCTCCTCTTTCTTGTATTGAATGTACAATAGCATCTCCCCCGATTCTAAGAAAATGCTTAAAGGGATGGTCACCTTCTTCCCTAAAAACATTGTGACGTCACCATTGGCGAATTAAGTCGATCTTTATTCTATTTAGTAAAAAATATATACAGTTTAAAATGGATGCTAGTTAGTATTCACAATTAAAAAAATCTTTATGATGAAAAGTATTTTTTTAACGAACTTTCTTGAATTAAGTAATTAATAAGAAATTTTAATCACTCTTTTTAGTTATCTTTCAAAAAACAATTCTCGTCTTTCATTCTAATTTAATTTCACTTATACATTTGAGATTTTAAACATCTTTTAACTTAATTTTCACATACATCATCTTTTTTCATAAAATATTAGCGAATTTTGCAAGATCTTCAATTATTATTTTTTAATTATTCTGTAATTAATATTATTTAAATGGTTGAGTCGTTCTCAAACATTTGTATTCTTAAGTTTAAAAAGATCTGCGTAGGTATATTTCTAAAGAACAGTGGTTAAAGTACTTGTAAACTACTGTTTCCTCACTTCAAACAGGCGCCGGGTTCGAATCTCAGTCAGGTGCCTCTATTGCTACACTTTCTTTCATTATTTATACTTAATTTTTACTCTCCTTGTCATTTTTCATAAAATATTTGATGATTTTTTTCAAGATCTTCAATTATTATTTTATTTTAAATATTATTCTGTAATTAATATTATTTAAACAATTGAATTATTTTCGAGCAATAACATTCATAGGTTTAAAAAAGATTTGTGCAGACATATAATAGGAAAATCGCACACACATACGCGGAAACTACTGAAATATTTTTTACAGCAAGGTGATGGGTTCGAATACCAGTCAGGACTCTATGTTTCTAAGCTTTCTTACATTCTTTCTACTTAATTTTTGCTTTCATTGTCTTTTTTTCGGAAAATATTTGATGATTATTTACAAGAAGATCCTTAATTAATATTTTTCTTAATTATTATTCTCTAATTAATATCATTAAAACGATTGAATTCTTTTCGGACACTAGCATTCATAGTTTTAAAAGAACAGTGCAGACATATAATTGAAAAAACACTCCCACGCACGCGAAAACTACTGTCTTATGGAAATATTTTTACTGCAAGGTGCCGGGTTCGAGCCCCAGTCAGACCGCTCTATTTCTTTCATGGTATATTCGCATCCACATTCTTAAATTCAATCGACTCCTTTTTTATTTCTCAATTTTTTCAAATTAATTTCTTAATTAATTTCCTAATTAATTTCTTAATTAACTCCCTAATTAATTTTCTAATGACTCACAAACAATATCCTGCTTTTTTCATTCTACCGCAAAACATCGCTTTAAAACCATCGTCACCTTTTACAAAAAATCACTCATTAATTTTTTTTAATTAAATTTCCTCATTAACACCCTCGTCACGTTTCACGATTAAGTCACAGGAGCTTGCTCCGAGCTCCGCAAAGGTCGTGAACATGATTGACACGCTCCGAGCTCCGCGTGACACCCGCACGACTTGCCGGTCCCTCGGTCCCTCACCCTGCTGACCTAGAACCGGCCTTTCTTACCTACTTTTGTGAACAACTGAATTAATATCAGTTTAAAAATTATTCTCCTATGTTAAAGTTATATAAAATTCGATTAATAATTGAATAATAATTCGATTGATAATTTAATAAACTTATTTTCTTATGTTTATTTGTTTAAAAATTAGGCGGGGAAAAAAAAAAAAAAAAAAAAAAAAAAAAAAACGAGAAAACAGATTATTTCTTAACTTTTGCACACAAATATATGACCTAAATTAATTTAAATGACAGGCAGCAGTGAGATCGAATGACATTCCATTTTATAATGGCAGAAGTCTAACTAAGTGAAACTTGGGTTCGAAAAAGTACCCCTCACAAAAAAACCGACGATTTAAAAACAGTCCGTTCACAATTTCGCTTACTTTAAACGGGCCCTTTACAAAAATGAGAAATGATTATTATCAACGAGATATATAAATTAGAGTGCTGATTCAAAGGATGAAGGATTAGCTTTCCGTGGTTCAAGATGAATCACATGACATGCTCGAATAGGTTGCTGTGTTTGGCCCTTTATCGCTATTTTGGCATTTAAAATATCAGTTCGACAAATTATTATTATTATTAGGTAACATGACAGTCCTATGACAGAAATAAATTGCTTTTAAAATAATTTTACACATATTTCACATTTTAATAAATAATAAAATACCTTTCTTTTCATCGTTTCTCAACAAACTTTAAAAGTGTTTATAAAACAAAAATTAAACTTTTAAAGAGCTAAATTTAACAACAAATAATAATTTTTCAACTATTTTTAAGCATTTTGTCGGTTAAAGTTCAACTACACGAAATAAAAAAGAAGTAAAATCAAAATCAAAATGGTTTAGAACAAAAGAATATTAAACTACGTAAAGTAAACAAAAACATTGAAACCGTTGCCATAGAAATGTACTGAAAATGAGCTGTTACCAAGGGAACCACCGAATACGCATGTGCAAGGAAAGCATGTCACATGACTCATCTTGGACCTTATCAAGGGTTACCATTTATCACTCTACTTTATATATCTCGTTGATTATTATACAGGATGATTATAATTAAAGTTACGATTTCAAAACGCTATAATTTTAAAACTACCCGTCAGAGTGATTTGATATTTTACCAGAGCAATCGTGAGGCAATGAAATTTTGCTTGGGGGAGGAAAAAAAAAAAATAGTTCCAAAATGTGCCGTTAATTATCCGTAAAGTATTTGTTCCATGATGCTCCTCTTTTTCTCTTTTCACTAGGACTGTTTCCGCTGTAAACACGTATTTTTGCCTTTTTGCTAAAAAAATTGTAGTAAACCCTTGAAGTTTATTCCTGCCATTCCATTGTGTTGCTAACAACATTCTTGTATTTAGTGAGTCCATTTAGGCGTTTTCCCTGATAATTAGAAATCCTTTAGTAAACCAGAGATAAGACAAGAGCTTAGTGCGCTTGCGTAGTGGACAGAAAAAATGGCGGGCTGATTAAATTTCGTCCAAACTATGGCAACCTGGATTCCTAACCTCGGCGCATAAGCGCAGTATGGGCTATTTATTTATATGTTTCATAAGTGGTTTTGTTTGAAGGTGTTCTAGTGCAGTGGTCGCCAAGTCTATGTTGGCGCTAAAGTCCTTCCCTCAGGCGGTCGAAAGTAGCTTTGGACGAATCAGAATTCATTGCCAGCATTGTCGTATCTCTAGTTTACTAAAGGATTTCTACTGACAATATCCTGACAGCGCCATCTATAGGGAGATGTTGGAACTACTTTTTTCCTCTTCCAAACAAAATTTCATTGCGTCACAATTGCTCTGGTAAAATATCAAATCGCTCTGATGGGTAGTTTTAAAATTATAGCGCTTGAAATCGTAACTTTAATTATAATCGCCCTGTACATATAGTCGCTCGGTAGTGCTGTAATATATATATATATATATACAGACACATCGTTTTGAAACGGGGAGCTCGCCTTATTCAAATATTCTTAGGAAGAAATCGAACTTACATACAATCCTGTAACTAAAGGGAGGGAAAAGTTATTCTTCGCTTTTTCGCTGATACTTGTTATGCAAACAATAAACGCGAGTTATTTTATGAGATCAAGTTTTGCACACGGATTCGGCATTCCGTGGAAGAACTTCATTATATCCCCTTTTTCTAAAACGAATAAAATGGCTTTATTCCACTCAAAGAAGGATTAAATTCTGGATCGCGACTTGATAGTCTTCTCGACACTGTCAGAATCATAAGAAGACTTCCTGTCAGCGTAATGAGAGAATGACATAATGCTACTATGCATCGAATAAAAAGAGAGAAAAAAAAAGAGAGAGAGAGAGAATTCCACTTTTTTTGCAGCGGTATCCCGTTTCGCAACAGAGACAGGTGGAAGGCAAAAAGAACTGGAGCGTGCCATACTATATCCAGTATGTATATAAATTATATTCGACCTCGGTTCCATTTTTGTGAACGACACATACCCGAGATTTGAGATTAAAACGTGGAAAAAGCAAGCTTATGCTTGGAAATTTGTTTATTGCCTCCCTCCCCCCTCTTTCTTCAAGGGAAGAAAGGGAGGGGGCATTTCACAAAATCTCGTTACAGTGGGTATTGGGTACACACAACAAAATTCGTTATAGCAGCTCCCACAGATTTTCTAGGACAAATTTAACACTGAAAGGAGAGTCTAGAATTTGCCCCCTCATAATTCCCCAGCTTTAAAAATCGAAAATTGAAAAAAAAAAAAAAAAAAAAAAAAATCCAAAATGGATTTTTGGAAATATCCTGAAGGAGACGCACGGCTGTTTTCAACATCTTTGTACGATTTTTGGTAGAGTTCTACTCGATAATCCAGATTTTTGAGAAATTTCCTCCCGAAAATCGATTTTTTCTCTCTTCCTTCCCCTTTTAAAAATCAGAGATTCCAAAATCGCAAAAAAAAGCATATATATATATATATATATTTTTTTTTTAATTCAAGTCTAGTCTCTCCATGTGTAATTCCTTCACCGTGAAGTAATTTGGAGACGAGTTATGCTCACAAACGTGTTTTTGCCTCCTGCACCCCTGTAGAGAAAAGGAAGAGAATTTCGCGTCTTAGTGAAGGTCAAGGTCCTAAAAACACCCTACAAACCAAAATTTGTGACTCTATCTCCCAAAGAATCGCCTCCAGCCCTGTTGAGACAGTGAGTGAGTGACCGAGTGAATTTATTCTATAAACTGGTTGGTACGTTTCACATTTGCCGTAAGAAAGACTGATTGAGTTTAACCCCTGAAACAATGACAAAGAAATCCCCTTCTTACCTCCAAGTGAGATTCGTACTAGGCCACTTCTGCCCTTGGATGGCGTACCTCCGTATGCGGTTGTACTTGTCCTCGGAAGAGAGGTAGTCGGGCACTCCGCAGCGACGGGCCTTCATTAGGGACACCGTGGCGGCGTCTATCCGGCCAGTGGGCGGCAGACCCCCGAACCGCTGCATGGCCGCGATGGCGTTCCGGAACTCGGACTCCGATCTTAGGTTGCCTGTCTTGGGGTCCGAGGGCGGCAGATATCCATATCGTGTCAGGAATACCTGTTGACAAAGAAAAATTCACATTTAGAGATTATCAATGAGAAATCAATGTAAGTATGATGTTGGTGCTTGTAATGCACAAAATACTTGTGGAGAAATTTATTGAAATAAAAATTATAATTTAAAATTTATGAAATATCTGAATTGATTGGATTAATGAAAGATAAATGAATAAATAAATAAATCTGGTGTTTAATAACTTTACAATTTTCATTACCCACTACTATACATATTATAAATTCAAGACATTTAAACTCACAATCAGTGTCAAGGCATTCTAAAAATGTTTAGATACATTAATTTGCAAAAGACAAACAAACAGACACATGGACAGACAAACGAAACAAAAATCTTAAATACTTTTCAACAAAGTTGAAAAGTGTTTTAAATTAAAGAAAATTAAAGTTAGCCATTTTAAAACTACAGAGCACTTTTTATTTAAATTTAAGCAAAAGTATTGAAATACATAAAATAATAGAAAAAATCGTACTATTTCGTCTTTTTTTTTTTTTTTAATTCGATGGAATAAATTTAGATATTCGGCCAGCATCCGTTCTTTAAACTTTTGTCTGGCATTTGGAAAAACAGTCAATAATGTTGAAGAGTAAATCACGAGGAAAAAAAAATGTATTGAACGCAAAAAAATCAAAAAGTAAAAATGCTGACTGCAGTTTCGGCAACATTGAGCATACCGTCATCAGTGCATAAACGACGGAAAATATATCTGTTCCTGTATAGGTCAAAGGAATCGGATTCTAAGGACGTTATATCAACATCAACTAATAAAATTGTAGGGGTTGTGGCGTATTAGCCAACATAAAATAGGGAAACGAGTACGTATGACATATCCTTTCAGGCTTTTGTGCACTGATGATGATATGTTCAATATCACCAAAGCAGATGACTTCGAAATTCTAATTTTTAAACATCAACCCAGTAACTCATTTCTGATAATTGGAACGGAAGGCTGTTTTTTACCAATATATGTGAAAAATACCAGAGATAAATGATCAGCACAATTTAGATAATGTTATTTTATGAAAAATCAAAGAAAAAACCCTTTGTACTTATCTTTTTGTCGCGGGGTGTATGCACATACGTTATCAAAATTTTTTTTGCAAAGTTTATTAGTCAAATGTATGGAGCTACTAAACCCATGAAAAAACCGTAGACATTCAGGAAGAATATCGTCGACAGAATGAGTTGAATTTCAAGTATTCTGAGAAAGAAGCAAATCTATAAGGGGATTTACTCAATTTTTTATTTTAAGTCAATTTATGGAAATATAGTGTACATTAATTCTAAATATAAACTTAACGCTTGCGCAGTGAAGTATTACTTAGTAAAAATGCTTCTATCTTATCAGATATTTAATATATTACCATGTTTTTATTAACTTCTATTCTTGTTTGTTTGTCCGGTACAAATCTTGCAATCGAATTTTAACTAACTTCCCGACTAGCTATACATTTGAAACTTTCACAGTAGCTCAGAACCCGGTGATAACACAATACTTCGAAGAAGTCCGATTTTCGAATTTTTGATTAGTTTTCTTATAATTAATTAAAATATGAAAATAATAACATCCTAATAGCGTTATTATAGCCATTAAAATATTAGCTATAATTTAACTGTTGCCAAAAAAATAAATAAATAAATAAATAAATAAAAATAACGAGTTCATTTTCTTTCGACCTAAAAATAAATACATTTAATTAACTGTGAACGTTAAAAAATTATAAAAAGTTAAATGATGCATCTCACAAAAATGGACGTCATTATCACTTTAAAAATTGATTGAAAACATTGATAAGAACTCTATGAGTCTCAGAAATTTTAAAACATGGTATATAAAAAGTTTTTTTTAATCTTATAATTATTTTTATTCTGCTTGCACTACGTTGTGTCTAATATAGTACGTCCATTTCCTTAAAAATGAAAAATAAATAAATAAATAAAAGAAGTATCATAATCATAAGCTACAACTGCAACGTATTTCCCTTTAACGCATAGAAAATATAAATACCTATATTTAAAAATATTTTCTTAAAGAAGGACGTATTATAACACAAAAATTTTATTGTTATTATTATGACATCATTAGGTGTAGTTGTAAATTGCTAAACAGTGAACAAATATATATATATCATTTTACGTATTATGTTAAAGTGATTTTATCTACTTATGTTATTCTACACGTGTGTTCTTAGCAATAATATTTTTATTTTTATTTATTTTATTTGTTTTTAAGAAATTACTATTAACATTTCAAGTACAATTTTATACAAGGTCATTTCAAACATTCTTCTTTTCTTTAACTCGTTAACGCCCGAATTAATTTTACAAAACAATATTATTAGCTGAATATTTCACTTCTAAATTAATATAGACAACTGACAGTAAAATATATTAACTTAAACAATTCTTCGGATAGTTTTAAATTTAAAGCCTATCCTCATTTGTTGACGTTTAGTGTTCTAGCGAGAAAACTTCGAGATAAAAAAAACTTTGAGGTAACAGATTAATTACTTATTATATGTTGACAAAGATCTCGAAAGTAAAGTATTATAATATGCATTATTATTCAACTTGATTTAAGTTAGTATACCTGCGCAAAAAGCAAATATAGGTGCGACGAATGAAAAATCATAAAATGACTATCCAAATTATGAAATAATAATTATTGGTAGACACATAAAACTTTCAGGGATCATTTAGAGTGACGCTATAAACTGTCACTAAAAAGCAGAAATCATTCCAAGAAATCACATAAAATACGCATGCCATTTTATTAGCTGTCCTCAAATGAGGACACTGGGCGTTAACGGGTTTTAATTTTTTACTGGTGCTCTTTTTGCTTGCGGTTGGTTGGGTTTTACGTCGAACTAGTGCTGCGCAGATGGGCAATTGACGACGGTCTGGGACACACACCCAGAGGTGGTCCGGAGACATGCCATCACAATTTTGATCCTCCACGGAAGGGATGGCTCTCCCGCTTCGGTGACCCCCAGAGGTATAATTTGGATGGGAACATGGAGGACATTGCGGCCACGACAGATTTTACGTGCACCAGCCACCATTAGTGTACATGACGGTCTTTGGCCGGCTCGAGTACCGAACCCGCAATCTTCCAATTACGAGGCCGGCGCTCTACCGACTGGGCTACCGCGGCCCCTTTTTGCTTGCAGAATAAAAATTTTACATGAGGTACAACATATTCCTAACAAACGTGAACTTAAAAAAAATATTCCCCAAGGTTTTTTTTTTTTTTTTTTTTTTTTTTTTTTTATACTCGACAAAACGTCGAAAGTGTCCAAATACTTTTATTGACACAGTGTATATTTTTTTTGTACCTATGCAATTTTTTGATAATATACAGGCTACAAAAAAGCAATCTCTTTTACGGTTTCTATTTAAAAATAAAGATATAATTATAGTTTATGTGCAATTTCTTTATACCTTATGAAAACCAAAACATATTTTAAGAATTTATTAGAAAGAGATATACTCCATGGAAAGTTTAAAAGCATGTAACGGTTTCATGCAGTTGGAAAATGCTCTATAATCTCAGCGAACCACTCGATTTTGTTTATTTATTTATTTTTCCTCAAGCATTTTAATTTTACACAGAATTTTACTAGACACTCCATCAGTTACATTACCAATTCAGAATTCAAGGAAATCCCCCCTTCAATCCTTTCCAAAATTTACAACTAACTAGGAACACAATTTCCTTTCTATGCATCTTACATGAAAGTTTCATTTGCGATGCACGATATGCAAGCAAAATAATCTGGTGTGTCACTCACACGACTTTCTCTTACCCTGAAATTTAATACTAGAAATACAGGTTGCAGATTAAGAGGTAAGATAACGAGTACTGTTATGTAAGCCTATGTTAAAACAATTCAAATTAGGCTTCGGAAGAGTTTTATATGATAATTAGTTCTGTCAACCCCCCGTTTCATTAATGCACCTACATTTAGGTAGAATTTAATTCGGTTATTAAAAAATAATTCTGTATTTAAAAAATAATTTAATAAAATCATTACTTAAAAAAATTATCTTTTATGATAATGCGGACGATTTCCATATTGGAGAAGAAGTATAACACTAAAAAAAAAAAAAAAAAAAAAAAAGTTGAATTTGTTCTCAATATTGCATCAAAAAAAAATTCTTTTATTAAAAATGAAAAAAAATCGATAACTTTATTTTAAATTATCGCAGATCGATGGTTCAACCATTCGTTTTAAAGGTATTGGCGAGCTCTTTTGAAAGATACTCATCATGAAAATTGACTCCCCTCGAGGGGGTACTTCTCCCTCAAGGGGAGGGGGGGGGAGGCGGGGGCTCCTACATACACAATTTTTTTTCCCAGTTGACTATCTCTATTACAAAAAATATATATTCGTTTCATTTGGTTTAGTGCAGTCTATTCTATAGATGTTAAACTCTAGTTCCCTGCAATTTCCCACATAGTCGTAATGTATTTGAATACTTTTGAGTGTCCCTGTACACAAACCATTGGCTTCATCTCAACGAAAAGCTTAGTGTAGCATCCCTATATGATACACATTTAGAATACCGAGTTTAGAATTTCTGCTACTATTTGTTCTTGAAGTATGCTGATAACAGACAGACACACAGACCATTCGCTAAAAACATGATTTTCGTATTCAGGGGACCTCAGAACATGTAGTAAATATTCCAAAAACTCCCGTTCGAAAATTTGACCCTAAAACAATACTTTCTCGACCCTATGGGTAAGAGAAAGTAAAAGCGATCATCCGATAAGAAGGCTCTATTTCTTTTCGATGCGTGGGGAAGAAGGGAGTTTCCAGTGGAATTAACTTTGCCTGTAAATATCGTTACACGGCAATAAGATAGTCTGCGTGTGAAAACTAACTTTTTCTCCATACTCTTCTGGAAAATAATGATACCGTATTTTAGTGAAGATAAACCGCGGGCTATCTAAAAAAAAAAAAAAAAAAAAAAAAAAGTTTTTTTTTTAGTATTCGAGTTTCTCGAGTACTGATTCACGCTTATAATCTCTTATTTTCACACTTATGATCTCTTATTTTGATTAATTTGCATATATCTCTGGATTTAGCCATCTTGTTCCCTTGTTTTTGATTTTTTTCCATCGTTTTCGTGTACTTACTTTGTTTTAATTTTTTCTTTATATATTGCCTTTTAAAATAATTCATTACTTTTATTTATAATTAATTATTTTTATGACTTTGTATATATGCCCGGATTCCACCATCTTGTTCCCGTGTTTCTGATATTTGTTGCATTACGTCTGCATACTGGTACAGTTTGATTTTATTATCTTTATACCGAACTATTTTTTAAATAATTTATTATTTTCATTTATAAATAATAATTTATTATGCTATTAACTTGCGTAGATATCAGAAGACATATCTTTTTTTTTCCTTATTTATATGTCACATCATCGTAACAATGCTTGCATAAGCCGCGACTTACCTTTCGGTGCGGCTTATCTAAGAGCATTGATTTTTTTTTTCGCAACATTTTAATAAGCTGCGGCTTATATACACTAAATTACGGTATTTATGAATTCGCAACATTATTAACAATGTAAATAGTTTTTTGGAAAGTTCTTTATCAAATGCAGAACGGAAAAGGTTTTTGATTCAGAAAAGTTTCAAAATGGTTTTTCAAACTAAGGAGTGTTTGCAAGCAGGATAGGAATTGTGTCAAGCAGGCTTTCTACTCAATTTTTAAACTAGTACTTATGCTCATAAAAGATGCCTGTCTGTGTGAGTGTATAAGTTACAGCCCCATCGTAGAGATAAAAAAAGGCAGTCGATACGCACAGGAAGAGAGTAAATTTTTTGTTATTTATTTATATTTATTTATTGTTGTTGTTGTTGTCAAATGTTTTGTGCGATTTTGCATTTTTGACGCTTAATTCCTCATCACTCGATTTCTAAATGTATAAAACATTTTTCTGGCACCACCGGAAAATGTAGGTAATTTCGACGAAAAAGTTTATTTCGAATGTTATAAACAATTAAAAAAATTTTTTTTTTCTTTTTAATATTTTTTAATTTAGCTACAATATTATTTTTAAAGCTTATATTAATTTTCTAAATGCAGATTTGATGTATAATTTTTCATACTTTTATTATGTATCTATTTTTTGTATTTTTATTATTCTTCATGCCTCTCCCCCCCTCTCCCCCTCAAAAAAAAAAAAAAAAAAAAAAAAAAAGTGTTCTATATAAATAAACTATTTTTTTAGATAACTGTGAGAGGAAAGTGGCTACCGCCCCCTCAGTCTCTGGTTGAATAGAGTAGTTACAAAAACATTTATAAAACATTAAAAGTTTTTATTACATTTAAAAACTTATTTCAAATTATTCAGAGCTTTTTATGCTACGCCACTATTTGAAACTTAATCGAATAATTTTACATAGCCCTGTATCTTATCTATAAATTGTACACACACCAATGAATGTATTTAAAGTTAGAACAATAGAAAAATTCAAGCACAACTTGAAATATATACTACGAGCCAATTCCAACCACAGTTTTAATACACCTAAATAATTTTATGTTGCCCTGTAAACGATTCATGAATACTTTTCCTGCTATATTCTATACTAGCAGGCTACGCCCGCTTCGCTGGTCACTATATTTAAATGATTATTCCAAAGAATTGAATCACTGTTTATTTTTTTAATTCAATGATATCGCGTTGTGAAACTTTGCAACGTAATACCTTTAAATCTAATAACTTGATGTATACAGTGTCCTCACAAACAATGAACAGTTTTTAGAGCTCTTTTAAAAAGTATAACGTCTATGCATTATCTTTTAAAAAAATTCATCAGTTTTTACTAAAAAGAATGGTCGACTTTCATTACCAAAGTAGATAATCTAGACCAGTCAAAAATATGAGTGGTCCTCCCGGATGTGTTCCGCCGACAAACTATTTGTTTTATTTATATAGAAGCTTTTATGCACATAAAAATTATATGTCGATTTCTTTTTATTTAGTGCATTCAAAGATGTTTAAATGTACCAATGAGAAATTTTGCTCCTTGACGTAATTAGATGAACGCTTTTGAACTTTCCTGTACACAGGTCATTTCTCTGTTCTCAATAAAAAGGGAAAAGTAACATCCCTGTATGATACAGATTTTGGATTCCGAGTTTGAGCTTTCTGCTAGTATTTGCTTTCCAGTTATGCTGGTAACAGATTGCACATAAGAATAGGCACATACAGAGACCAACAGCTAAGAAATTGATTTCCCGATTCAGCGGACCAAAAATTAGGTAAATATATAAAAAACATAATTGTTGAAAATTTGACCCAAAACAATATTTTCTGTGCAATATAATGGGTAAAAAAAAAAAAAAAAAAAAAAAAAAAAAGCAAAAATTCGTTAGAATGTATTTCACTATTTAAGCGCTGCTATCACTGCGCTGAAAAAAAAAAAAAAAAAAAAAAAAAAATCGTGCTCTGATGCCATTCTTGCTGATTCTTATGTAAAATGACCTCCTGAATCCGAATGTGACTCCCATTTTGCCCAGTCACCCACCATTTTCTAGTTACACCACCCCCTGCCTCAATTTCTTTCCCTGTTCGATAATTTTAAGACCATGAATTTGATTTGGAGAATGAAAAAGAATTCATTTAACACTTAAATATATATATATATATATATATATATATAATGTTTAATAAATAACATTAATAATAGATTAAATATATATATATATAAGAAATATAATACATAATTTCAGTGGCAACCCCCCCCCCCCCCAACACACACACACTAAATTTTCTCCTTGCCGCAAATGTTGATGTTTTAGAATTTTCCAACTCTGTAGCCCCTCAGAAGATATTTAACAGTTAAAATAACTCTCCCCCTCCCCTCGAAAAATCAAATTTACAGCCATAAAATGACCGAAAATTGGTAAAAATAGGGGGCCGTCCCTAAAAATCGGTGGGTGATAGGCCAAAATGGGCGTCCTATTCGGATTCAGGAGGTCATTTTACATAAGAATTTGCAAAATGTTTTGGGAGCAATTTTCATGCCGAGCAGTGTAATGAAGAAGACACGGTTGAGGCTTCATTATGAGACTTTCATTTTCAGTTATTTAGTTACATATCTTAAAATGGATTGTTGAATATACAAGAAATTTGCTTTTCGGCTCGAAGCAACACTGTCTCCCCCTCGTCACCATTACCTACGAGGAGGAATTTAATTTGTCACGAACTCCCAGAAACATACAGACTGTGTCACTGGTAAAGAAGATAATCAAATATTGGAAAATCCCCGATGAGAAGGATATATATTGGAAAATCTATAATACTGGGGGGGGGGGGGGGGTATCCAAAATATTGGAAAATCCCCACTGTTGATCGCCCCATCAAGCAAACTTAAGCTTCTTTTTCAGCTCAGAAATTTTTACATTTTTTTTTTCTAATACACATAGGAAGCAATTATTGGATTCTTGAAATTTTTTTATCTTTGTTTTTTTGAAGAATTTGAACGTTTTGAGATGTCCTGAACACGATTTGACCATTTTTAGAAAATCTCTCTCTCTCTCTCTCTCTCTCTCTGTGTGTGTGTGTGTGTGTATTACAGAAATTTGTCAATAATTTAACTTACGAACAAATCAATGAAGTTTAACCAAGCCTGATAGTTGGTTGTACCTTAACTTAAACTGGTGCTGATTACATTTTGGGATAGATATCGTTCAAGAGCAGTAGCGATGTAGCAGTATTACTCCCCCTCTCTCATCCGGTTTTTTTTTTTTTTCATAATTTTTAATAGGCCAGTTCAGGACGAATTTTCGTATGAATGTACGCAATGAGAATTATTTTTGACCAATTATTTTGAATTTATAAAATATTCATAATGGTAAACGTCAACCAAGGGAAAAAAAAAAAAAAAAAAAAATGTGTGTGTAGCAGTATTACTCCCCCCCCCCCCCCCCCGCCCTCCACACACACAAGTGTAAATTTTCAACATGGGTATCTTTTAAAAGAACTTGTCAATACCAATACTTTTAAAACGAATAACTGAAACATAGATCTGCGATAATTTAAAACAAAGGTATCAACTTTTGTTTCGTTTTTTCTAAAAGAAAGGAAAAAAAAAAAAAAATGTCATTTCTAAATTACAAGATTAACATTATTTCGTTTATTTAGAAATTGAGCATTATACTTCTGTGAGATTAAAACATCGTGGGAAATAATTTTGATAAATAATTTGTAAGGCGTGTTTGTATAGGAAAATATAGAAGAAAGTTCTGTGATGGTCATAACACAGTATTACTTTTATTTTCCAATATCCCGCTATTTCGACAGTCGACGAAATCCCAATTAAACCGATCTCTTCGCAATTATAATTGAGTTCGAATCTTGCTGGTTGAGAAATAAAATTGAGCATCCGATGAAGGACGGCATTTTTCGTTAGTTATGCGTAACGATCCACCCAAAAAAAGAACGTGAGAGCGAATCATCAATCGGAGAAAAACATCACTAACAAGCGAGGGAATTATTCACTGACAAAACACATAAAATTAAAATTGAGTGAACTTCAGATCAAAGACCTCTTCAATATACAACGATGAAAACCTTGAGATCTGCATCCAACAGAGGAGCACTTTTAAATATTTCATATATTCCATGGCAAGTTTTACATTTTCTTCATCAAATTAACCTAAATTTTAATAATTTTGGTACAAATTCACCTTTATGTTCTTTTCGTTAGTTCAATTGGGGTAATTCTTAGACTTATTTTTTCTGCTTAATTTGGTTGGTTGGTTGGTTTAAGGCTCCTATATATACGAGCTGGCGCATCAGGCATTTTGTTGCCTTAGGGTTGCCACCACGGATTAATAGAATCCGTTCAGAATTCTATTAATCCGTGGTTGCCACATGTACCCAGCGCGTTTCATTGATAAATAAACGGCAGTCATAACTTTTATCGTCTTGTGTAGCTTTAGAGTACTCATTTTATTATATTTCATAGAGTTAGCTAAATAAAGTACGATATGAGATTTGTTTAACGATAAACTGCTATAATCACTCAAGAAAAGAACATAAAATGTTCAGATTTCCATAAGATATAAAACATGTATTTCTGACATGTAATAATGTAAAAATACAGAAAAATGTAGCATTTTAATCATATTATTTATATTAATATTGATAAATCGATATAAGGAGACTATTTCTTACAATGTATTTGAGTTTTGGCGACATTTTGTATAAGAAACAGAAACAGCCCTAATAACACATCTTATTTCCAATACCTCCACAGGATATCCTGATAATGTAATGTAAAAAAAAATATGTTGTTAAGAATATTATTGTTGCTTATTGCTTTTGTTACTCGATTGTAGCTTTAGATGAAGATTTCTTAAAATCACAAGAAAGCGATAAGGACGCCAAGCGGGAATGCTACCCTCTTCTGAGGCAAAAAAATGGGGTCGATGCGTCGGCCTATATATTTATTTAAGGGGCTCTAGGTTGGTTGGGTTTTACGTCACACTAGTGTTGCGTCAATTGGCGACGGTCTGGGACTCACCCAGGTGGTTCGGAGATATGTCAACACAGTTTGGGTACTCCACGGAGAGGATGGCTCCCCCGCTTCGGTAACCCCCAGAGGTATAATTTCTACTTAATTTGGTAAAATTCTGTTAGCAACTCGTTTTGTATGAATATGGAGTTTGCAATACATGTGGATGAAATTTTTTTTCTTTCTTGGCTTTCTGATATGGTAAATCTATGATTTGTTCAAATTATTTCTTTATTTCCTTTTAAATGTTGGGTATTGTCGCATGATACAGACATATACTGTACTTTTTGGCTTAATACTATATGACCATAAAGTTTCTGAAATCTTTCGATATTTCTGTTCTTATGCAGGATTATGTGTCCTCTGACAAGGATATCGTCAAGTTTTGCACATTTTTCCAATTCAAATTACTTTATTCCACATCTTTTTTAAACTTGTTGGGCATTTTAAAATATTATTTGTTTCTGAAGGATAGTTTTTTTAATTATTATTTCATCGGAAAAAATTATTCTTTGTTGGCCTGCGTGAGTGGATTTAATAAGTAATAGTGTGAGTATTTTATTCCTCTTTAATTACCAGTCAAGGCTTTATTTAATTTTTTCAATGTAATTGGACTTAATAATGTATCCCTTGTGTGCTAAAATTTACTCTGAATAAGAATTTTAAAATTATTTTTTGAATGAAATTGGTATTAATACTGTATGTCAAATTTTATAATGATTTCTTATTTTCAACATTATATATATATATATATATATATATATATTGTTGGCATCTTCCTATTATCCAGTTTGTGTAAAAGTTTTACATGTGGCTACTCTGCTTTTTTCTAGTTTTCTCTCTGGATTCCTTGATGTTTTGATTTGATAATTTATTTAATTTCTCATTCAAAATGGTTTTGCTGTCTCGATCGGGGCTGAAACAATATAAATTGCTATGATTAGCTATATTGTTTTACGAAATCGATGCAGCTTTCACAGCTTTATGAAGTACTTGCCCCCTGACGAGTTTTTACTTCTAATTTTAAGCATTTTTATCCAATTATTATTTCTATGGTCCTTTAGTTATTTTCTCTGTCATTAAGTATAATGGTCCTTTTTTTTACTATTATCATTCATGTCGGCGTAAGTAACTTAAATTGTTTTTGTCTCTTATTGGTTCTTAATCTGTATCGCAACATTTTTGTGTCAGTCTTACCTATAAGTTAAAATCAGTTCTATTTTTGTTCTGTTGGTATTGTTTTGTATCTATTAATTGCTAATTTTTAAGGTTAAATTTTATTACGATATCTATCATGCATATATATATATATATATATATATATATATATATATATATATATCATGCATATATATATATATATATATATATATATGTATATGTATATGTATATATATATATGAAATTAACTCGCTTACAAATGACCCATGTTTTGATATGAGTTAAGTATTTAGTTTTTTTACCCACTGTGGGCATCACTAGCGAAAATATTTATTCAGTAGTTCTCATGCGTAACACACTGTATCAGAATTTTTTTGTGCAAAATAATTATTAATTTTTTGCCCTGTATTTTACACAGAATTATTGCTCATAAGCATATTAATAACGTTTTGCTAATTTCATTATGTTACATGTCAAAAATAAAATTAAAAGAAATAATGTATAGAAATTCTTTTCTATGCCTCTGTATATGAACCACAAATACATCAAAAACTATAGAGCCGATTCACTGTAAACATAAACATTTGCAAGAAATTTCATGTGAATCGAATTCTTTTCGTGATCACCATCGCGGCACATACAGAATATTACTAAAAACGACACACTGAACAACTCTATCTGAATATCACAATCAAGATTTGTGAAATTGTCGTCTGGTTTTAAATAAAAGTCAAAGGGTGTTATTAAATAAATAATAATAAAAAAAAAATCTGTGTATATTTTAATATAATCTAAGAACTTTCGCGCACACCACTTTTTGAAACTTATTTGATTGATTTTGAATAACCCAGTATATTGTTCGTAAATTATGTACGCATTAAACAGTTTAACACAACTTGAAATGAACTCCGTCTCCAACCACAGCCAGGGTTCGATCCCAGGTCGTGCTCGTCTGCCCAGCCGTTCGGAGTTTTCCGTGGTTTTCTCCGAAACTTGCGTAAATACGGGCTAGGACCCCTTAGAAAGACCTACACGGAAGGCACTCCTTCTCAGGCCTAGGACCCTAGTGCAGCCAATCGGCCTTAATCTCCACAACCCAATCCAACTCAACCATAGCCCTTAATATATTTAGTGTCCCTCTTTTGCATATCCGTCTATACAGGTCCTTTGTCCGATCTCAACAAAAAGTCAAAAAGTTTCAAGCACTATCATCAGAGGATACAGCTTTGGAATACAAAGTTTGGACTTCTTGCTAATATTTGTTCTTGAGTCATATTAACCCCCCCCCCCCCTCAAAAAAAAAAAAAAAAAGAGAGAGAGAGAGAGACCAATTGCTAATAACTTTATTTTCACAGTCAGAGAACCTTAAAACATGTAATAATAACAAAAATTCAGTTTCAAAAATTGTCCCCAATACAATCTTTTCCTTCTTATATAAGTAAGATAAAATGAAAGAACTTGATAATCCTGACTTAGAATAAAAACGGGTATTTTCTTTAAGGGATAATGTTGGTTCAAATACTTTAAAAAAAGAAAAAAAAAAAAGCATATTTTTGCTACATTTTTTTAATATAATAAATAAAGTACTTAATTCACATTTTTGCGCATATAAAAGAGCAACATTTAAACAATATTTTATGAAACTTTCATTAAAAGATTTCGAAAATTCAACCGATGGGTCGGAGACCCTACCCTAACAACACACTTGTCTACAATACATCATAAATATGTCCATAGACGTCCTTTTTATCCTGAAGATGTTATTTGGAGAAAATATGTTGTTAGGGGTACAGAAAAGCGGTGGACACGATTTCTAAAAAACTATTACTCTGATCTTATTGAGTGCACATTTTTACAAAATAAATTTGACTAGTGAGTGAAGTATTTTTTTAAAAAATTGAAATTTGGATTTTTTCAGAATTGTAGGCAAAAACAGTACAATTTTCGGTGCATTTTACCTCACGTATAGCCTTGTAAAAAAAAAGTTGTAATAAAAATAAATATAAAATATATATATATATAAAAGATAAAGAAAAGATAGAAAAGAAAGAAGAAAAAGAAAAAGAAGAAAAAGAAAAAATACCATTTGAGCTATAATGACATCAATTTTAATATTTACACGGGAATTTCTTTTCATTTAAAAAAAAAAAATTAAAATCAACTCGTAAACGTTTTCGGCAACAATTAAAAATTAAAATAAATTATGCATTTTTGTCTAAAAAAAAGGGCTTCTTCAACTTTTTCGATATTAATTATTATTAGTTTTTTCTTTTTCTTAAAAAAAAAATAAATAAATAAATAAATAAAAATAAAAATAAAAATATTTTGATGAAATTCTGGCAAAAGCAGAATTTAGTTTAGTACGGAGGACTATTAGTTTTTTTTTTTTTTTTTTTTTTTTTCCCAAATTATAACATCGTTTTTAAATTATTCAATTATATTTTTGATAAATTTTCGATTTCGATAAATGTTCTTGTCAACCATCGTAAAACTGGAGACAACGTTTTATCCGTAGATTGAGACTAATAGTCCTCCGTACTAAAAATCCTTCGTTTAAGCACTAGTCAATTCTACTTTGAATAAGTGTGCAAAATTTCAACAAGGTCGGTACAATCGGTGCATTAATTTTTGAAAAATCGTGTCCACCGCCTTTCTGAAGGGTTCTTCGGAAATCAAGACCCATTAGCGGAATCTTCCAAAATTTTTATTAAAAATTTTATAAAATATTGTTTAAATATTGCTCTTTTATATGATAAAATTTTTTATTTAATCCATTAAAAATAATATGGTGTGTCACTCACACGACTTTCTCTTACCCTGAAATTTAATACTATAAATACAGGTTGCAGATTAAGAGGTAAGATAACGAGTACTGTCATGTAAACCTATGCTAAACAATTCAAATTAGGCTTCAGATGAGTTTTATACGATAATTAGTTCTGTGTGAGGGAGGGGGGGGGCTACCGCCCCCCTCAACACTCCGTTTCATTAATGCACCTGCATTTATATAGAATTTAATTCGGTTATTAAAAAATAATTCTGTTTTTAAAAACAATTTATTAAAACTATTATTTTAAAAAATTATCTTTTATGATAATGCAGACGATTTCCATATTAGAGAAATAGTATAACACCAAATATCCAAAAAAAAAAGTCCAATTTATTCTCAATATTAAAAAAAAAAAAAAAAAAAAAAAAAAAAGATTTTTTTTTCTGTTTTTTTTCCTTTAAAATTAAAAAGAATCGATAACTGTGTTTTAAACTATCGCAGATCGATGGTTCAACCATTCGTTTTAAAGGTATTGGCGAGCTCTTTTGAAAGAAATGAGAATGAAAATTTACTCCCCTCGAGGGGGGACTTCCCCCGCAGGGGGGGGGGGAGGCGAGGCTCCTACATACACAAAAAAATTTTCCCAGTTAACTATCTCTATTAAAAAAATATATATTCGTTTCATTTGGTTTAGTGCAGTCTATAAACGTTAAACTCTACTTACCTGCAATTTCCCCCATAGACGTAATGTATTAGAATTCTCTTGATTGTCCCTGTACACGAGCCATTTGCTCGATCTTAACGAAAAGCTTACTGTAGCATCCGTATATGAAACACATTTGGAATACCAAGTTTGAACTTTCTGTCATAATTTGTTTTTGAGATATGCTGATAACAGACAGACACGCACACAGACACACAGACCATTTGCTAAAAACATGATTTTCGTATTCAGGAGACCTCAAAACGTGTAAATATAGCAAAATCTCGCGTTCGAAAATTTGACCCAAAAACAATACTTTCTCTACCTTATGGGTAAGAGAAAGTAAAAAAAAAAAGAGAGAGAGAGAGAGAATAGGCTTTTTTTTAGCCTCCGGAACAAACGTAACACCTTCATTTTAAAATCTAAAGAAAGCACTCACTTTCGTAATTGTTCTGTCTGTCTGACTGCTTGTTAAACAAAAGCTCGTTCGAATAAATAGCGACCGCCTCAGACAATAGCCCATAAAACGATTTCTAGAACGGACTCCGAACACTTCATTCGTTGAGCAAAGTTAATTTTTTACGAAACTGACATCTGAATATCATAATCGAGGTTTGCGAAAGAGTCGTCTGGTTTAAAAATAAGATTCACCACAACGGTGACTCTTTCGTGCCACACAGCTAGAGTGAAAAATCTTGAGTTGTCCGGAAAACTCCGGCCGATTTTGAAGAAAATTGAAATGTATCAGATTTAAAATTTTGGTATAAATTTATTAAATAAATGAATATTGATGTGATTAACATGACTCCTAATTAACGTGTCATTTAGATGGGATTATTCTCGATCAGTGTAATAATCTGGTCGTCATAAATGTAATTTCAAATTTCAGTGACGAATCGCCACCCCCCTAAATTTCCCCCTTGTTATAAATGTTCACATTTTACAATTTTTCTCCTCTGTAGCCCATCAGGAAATATTTAACAGTTAAAATAATCCTCTCCTTCCATCAAATCAAATTCATAGCCATAAAATGACCGAACAATGATAAAAAAAAAAAGGGGGGGGGGGTAACCAAAAAATGGTAGGGGATAGGGCAAAATGAGCTTCATATTCGGATTCAGGAGGTCATTTTACAAAAGAATTTGCATGAATTGTATTGGGGCCGTTTTTCGTACAGAGCAGTGTAATGCAATACCAAGTGGAGAGAAATGTATGCAGAAAAGTAATTGAATTAATTATATGAGTATAAACATAAAATTGAAAATAAAAGTACAGTCGGCTGCAAAATTATTCGAGCACTAGCAATAATCCTTGCCAAAAAAAAAAAGTACACTTAATACAGCTTTGTTAAATAAATTCTTGTCGAGTCATGTTCTTAATCAGTGTAACTTAAGTGTACTTTTAAGTGTACTTTTTAAATATAGGAATTATTCGCTAGTGCTCGAATAATTTTGCAGCCGACTGTAAAATCATAGCACAAATCATCCAATTTTTTAACTGGAAATAAACTGGATTTCTACGAACCTAGAAAAGCTACGGGCATATTACATTTAACTATCGGTTCATAAATACTAAGTTGGTGGGGAAGTAATAAAAACTGAATGATTCTTCATCTATTTCACCATAAATAAGAGGGTTTTCCCCCTAATTCGCGACCAGAATGTTCCTTATTTTAGTTGAAAGAAAACTTGCCGTACAAAAACTTCTGCCGCCAAAAACCAATGACGAAAGGTCAATGTTCCCCTGTTGGGAATTAATTGTTTAAATGCATTTTTACTTTCTCTTACCCATAAGGTAGAGAAAGTATTGTTTTTGGCTCAAATTTTCAAACGCGAGATTTTGTTATATTTACATGTTTTGAGGTCCCCTGAATACGAAACTCATGTTTTTAGCAAATGGTCTGTGTGTCTGTGTGCGTGTCTGTCTGTTATCAGCATATCTCAAAAACAAATTATGGCAGAAAGTTCAAACTTGGTATTCTAAATGTGCATCATATAGGGATGCTACAGTAAGCTTTTCGTTAAGATCAAGCAAATGGTTCGTGTACAAGGACAATCAAGAGAATTCTAATACATTACGTCTATGGGGGAAATTGCAGGAAAATAGAGTTTAACGTCTATAGACTGCACTAAACCAAATGAAACAAATATATATATTTTGTAATAGAGACAGTTAACTGGGAAAATTTTTTTGTGTATGTAGGAGCCTCGCCTCCCCCCCTGGGGGGGAAGTCCCCCCTCGAGGGGAGTAAATTTTCATGATGGGTATCTTTCAAAAGAGCTCGAAAATACCTTTAAAACGAATGGTTGAACCATCGATCTGCTTAGAAAAAAAAACTTAGAAAAAAAATCATACTTTTTTTTTTTTTTTTTTTTTTTTTTTTTAAATATTGAGAAAAAAATGGACTTTTTTTTTTATATTTGGTGTTAAACTACTTCTCTAATATGGAAATCGTCTGCCTTATCATAAAAGATAATTTTTTAAATAATAATTTTAATAAATTATTTTTTAAAAAGAGAAATATTTTTTAATAACCGAATTAAATTCTATATAAATGTAGGTGCATTAATGAAACGGGGGGTTGAGGGGGACGGTAGCCCCCCTCACACAAATCTAATTATCATATAAAACTCTTCAGAAGCTTAATATGAATTGTTTAACATAGGTTTACATAACAGTACTCGTTATCTTACCTCTTAATCTCCAACCTGTATTTATAGTATTAAATTTCAGGGTAAGAGAAAGTCGTGTGAGTGACACACCAGATTATTCATTAATATTTTTAAATTTGATGTTCTTTTGTCTTTTAATAATCTATACTGAAAATTTGAATCGATATTTGAAGAAAATACTGGGTTATTTTTTCAATTTCATTTTCTAAACTTTGCATTTTAAAAAATGATGCAATGGTCATTTTTATGATGTTCCGTAAATTTACCTTTTTATGATAAAAATGTAACTTTTATATTAAATTAAAAATTCGAATCATCTGTATCTCTTCGATTTGTTTCAAATGAATATTGATGAAATTTAATTTTTTGAATGAATACATATATATTTACGTATATGTTGTTGGTATTATCGTGTATCTATTAATTGCTAAATTTTACAACGAAATTAAATTCTTCAATCTATACTAATGCTATAAATGCGAAAGTTTGGATGGATGTTTGTTACTCAATCACGCCACAAAGGCAAAATGGATCTGGATGAAATTTGGTACAGAGATAGAGAATAGTCTGAAATAGGATATAGACTACTATTTACACCGGAAATTTTATTAGATTTTTTAAAACTAATTAAAATATGAAAACAATAAACTGGTAATTGCCTTAATATAAGCCATTTAAATTTTTAATTGTTGCCAAAAAAGTTTACGAGGTATTTTTATTAATTAATTAATTTTATTTTTTTCAACATAAAATGAAATATGCTTTCACGCGAAAAATAAAAAAAATACTAAATGTTAAATTGAAAATGAGAAAATGACGTCTTTATAACTTTAAAATAAAACAGTAATAATATAAATCTAGCATATTTCTTCTGAATTTTATTTCATGGCATTTTTTTTATATACCTCAGCTTTATTTTTATTTTTTTAATTTTTTTTTTCTAGCGCGGATGAATCACGCTTAGCATAAAAGCTAATTCAGCATTATATTAAAGGTATTTACTTATTGATAGTTCTGGACAATTTTTTAAATTTTGAGGCTGAAGTAGATCGGACATTTTTCGCCAAGGACAGCCACTTAAAGCCAAGTAGTGCATACAAATATAACTAAATTATAAAATATTACAAAAAAGAAAGAAAAGAAAAGATAGAAAGAAATAGGAACAATAATCGCATAAATTATATTTTGGTCTAAAACGGCGACAAAAATTCAAAAGTCGCTAAGGGGAGCTATATTAAGGCTGTACCATGATCAGGTTTACATATTAATTAATTTATTTATTTTTCTATATACCAACTACTATTAACTAAACATGAAGTATATATAACCAAATAAATAAATAAATAAATAAATAAATAAATAAATAAAATAAATAAATTAATAATAATAATAATAATTGTCTCATGCTATAGACGTAGCCGATCATACCATATTGTAATATTATATTTGGCTTGAAATTGCTGTCATTTTATGGTTGATCGATTAAATGAAATAAATATAGGAAATAACTTGAAAGCAAATATTATGTACATCACGTATAATGTTGTTCATATGTAACTGGAATTCAAATATAAAAGGGCTACTTCAAATTTTTCGATATTGTCCGTATCGAAACTGTCATGTATGATAGGCACCCAAATGGAAGCCGCAGGCAAAAGGGACAGGCACCGGAGACTGCGAGGACGAACAAGGGTGGTGGGAACCCAAAGCGAGCTTTTGAGCGATTTCAGTATTTTTTTTTTTTTTTTTTATTTATTTTTTTTTTTTTAATAAAGCTATATAGAAAAGAGTTTCCTTTAAAAATAGTGACCAGCGAAGCGGGCAAAGCCTGCTAGTTTATATATATATATTACCGAAAATGGTATGATTATCAATAAACTATATCAATTATATATATTACAATTTTAAATATTATCAACTTTGTACTACTACTCTGAAATACATAAAATTCGCCTTCAAATTAAAAAAAAAAAAAAAAAAAAAAAAAAAAATCCAACCGTTAAATTGGTTCTTCGTTTCCAAAAATTAATTTTTTAAAAGTTTTTAATATTTTATTTTGAAGCTGTAAGGTGATCAAAAGGAACTATTCAGAACTATTTAGAAACAAAATGAAATATTCAAAATTAAAAGAAAAAAATTATTTAAAAAAAAATAATAATAACAATAGTAGTAGTAAGTGATATTTAGGGGTAGTAGTGTTTTCTCGCGCGATAATCCACAATCTTTCATCTCGACGCACTAACCTGTAAAACGGGTTTTTCCTTTACCGTTCTGCTATCGCGGAGGAACCGTATTTTCAAGCTGTAGTTCACTTGAGTGTAATTCAGTAGACCTATACTTAAATCAGGGGTGTTTGTGACCCCGGAATTTGCTACCAGAATTTTTTTAACAGTGATATTAGTGATAGTTTTCTAGCGAAGTTTAATAATTGACTATGACCAAAATTATAATTTGTAATTTCTGGTGGAAAATAAAATAAAAAACCCGGAACGCAAACACTCCTGTTAAATATATATATATATACACACACACAATTGAATATATATATATATATATATATATATATATATATATATATATATACAGAGGGTGTTCACACATTTTTGTAACGATTTCGACTTTCTCCTTGGATTTAAATAAAACATTTTTTGCTTTAAAATATTGCTAGAAAATAAACAGTGGATTGAAGGCTATATTTTTAAGCTTTCCGAAGAGAAATACTCTTATTCAGTTATAAAAGAAGGATGCGAAAAGCATGGTTTTAACATCTCTACGCGTAAAATAAAGGACATGATTAATAAAAAAAGTAAATAAACGTCAAAGTTTGTTTTTGACAGGAAAAAAGGCGAAAAATGGATGCCCAGCAAAGATACCCTCCTATTAAAGCTAAAGTCGCATCTTATGCTTTAAAAGAAAATCGATTACTTATAACGGAAAAAAATTAAAATAAGGAAACTAGAAAAAATGTCATAATTAACTCAAATTACTCTTGTAAATATGTTTTAACACCTATTTTCAAAAAATAAATTCCATCACCAAACCCAAACAATCTTCAATGTATTGAATTAGGTTACAAATATCACACCTCTTAAATTTACTGCTCTATTTGTTTTCTTTTTTTGAAAATCTGAAAAATGAAACCGGAATTGAAGCTATTCGCTTTATATGCATCCCACCAAAGTCCCCTGACGCGTCTCTTATGGATTATTGTACATTTGGACTTTTAAAACAATCTCTTTAAAAGCGGCATTCCAAAACATTGAATAGACTATGGAAAGTTTTGGAAGAGGAGTGGAACAAAATCAACCTTGATGTTATAATAAATACTCTGCTATCTATGAAATCAAGATTTCATAGGATACGAAATAAAATTCTTATATTTAGTTTTATATATATATATATATATCTCTTTGTAAAATTGTTACAAAAATGTGTGAGCACCTTCTGCATATATATATATATATATATATATATATATATATATATATATATTCAATTGATACGTCTTTTATACAATTGCTATAGGCCTACTATATTTTTTCGTAAGAATTTTTGTGTCTTCTCTTATTTAATAAACCTAATGAAGTATTATTATTATTATTTATTTATTTTAGGGGTGGGAATCGATTAAGAGTTTTAACTGGGTTAATCGTAGTTCATTAATCGATTAATCGGTCGATTAATCGGATTTTTAATCGGTTTTCATTTTTCTTTATATAGCTTTATTTCAATGATGAATAAAACTCTCATATTGTGTATATAATATATATTCATAAGTTTGACTGGATTTTTTTTTTTTTTTTTCATAAATTTTTGTCTAATCAATTATATTTGTTTCATAACTGAAATTTAAATCAAATTTCAGAGTAATAATTGGTGACTTTAAGTGTTAATTTTATATAAATATTTTCACTTATTCTTTTTTTTTAAATTAATTTTTCGATTCATTTTGAAAGAAACATTGAATGAATTTACAAATATTTTAGTTTTATATTTGCAGGCCTTGTCCATCTCGCTTGTCACTATTTTTAAATGAATTCTCAAAATTCCATATCATTATCATAAAAATCTCAAATTCTTATATTTTAGTTCTTCGGACTGGAACACAGAATGTTATTTTCTGTTTCTACTTCAATAGTTACTATCAGCAATTAAGAGCAGACAATAACACTTGAAGATACTCTGAAACTCTGTTGACATTTCCTCCATCAGAGGGATAGTAGAAATCTCAATCCTTTTTTTTTTTTTTTTTTTTTTTTTTTATCTTTAGCATTTCCATTTTTTGAAATCTTGTTGTTTCTGAGAATTTTATTACCCTAGCCAACACTTTCTGTAGAAGGCTACAGACAGTTGATGTTGCTCCAGCATGCACACGATGCGGCATTTTTTTTAATAACTGTCCTCCCCCTTTTCTCTATCAACAAACGTGCAACAACTTCTTTTGAAAATTTTTGTTTTTATTTATTTATTTTATTTTTTATTTTTTTGCTTTTCCATTATTTAATGGATGTTTCTTAGAGTGTTTGTTAGCAAAATATGTGAAAAAATATTTTGTAGGCAGAATAACATTTTTACTTTAATTCGTAGTTTTAAAATTTTAATCGGATTTTGAAAATTTTAATCGAATTAATCGATCCGATTAACTCGATTAAAAAAATTGATCGGGACTAAGCATTGATCGATTAACCGAACCGATTAATCGATTAATCGGCACAGCCCTAATTTATTTATATTTGACATCGAATCAAAATAAACAATTTTTAATTGATTTCAAAAAAGAAAATCTGATACAATGTGCGATATATACATATACGTATTTATTTACGTATATATACCGGGTGATTCAAAATAGATGTTACAGCAATTATCTCGTAAACTAAGAAAGATAGAAACATACTTCCAATTACAAAATTAGAGCAAATTAAGAGTAGATTTCAGATATGGCATTTTTTCGTCAAAGGGGCTGTATACATATTAAATATGAAATTTAATTTTTATACGGCCCCTCCTATCATGTGACTTATATTTAGAAAAATATTCTCCTCGCTCTAACAAGCAAAATAAAAAAAAAATCATCTCTCTAGGTCAAAATCTCGCTGAGTTATTGCAATTTGAAAATGATGACTTACACCACTTTTTTTTCAATTTTGGCATCTATTTTTCGACGCCAACGGGGTCACTTTAGGGGAATATCTATGAGATGAGAAAAATTAAAAAAAGATCCTTTATTTTAAAATAGCAACTAAAATCGTTCAAACACGGGAAATCAACAGTTTTAAGAATTTAATGCAAATTTACATCATTTCGTATTGTTAAAATATTTAATAGTTAAATTTCTTAGGGGGTCTCCTGCAAATTAAAACACGTTAAGTGACGGAAAAAACTAAAAGACTAGCAAAACCGTGTGAAATTTTCGAGCTTTATTTTTACCACTTTCCATCATGGTTGATAAATTTAATGACTTCGGCTGTTTAACAATTCCAGCAAGATTGAAAAGTGTTAATGACTTCGATTTGTCTGTCTGTCCATCCGTCTTTCTGTGTGTCTGCGTTCTATCTCCCGTGAATATTCATAGAATTTTCTTAAACTGATATATGTTATTTGAGTTCACTATCGGATGTTTCTTATTGAAAATGGAGTGAATACCTCTATTAGCTTGTGCACAGGGACACCCGAAAGTATTCCAAAGCATTGTGTTCTATGAGAGGTATTTTTATAAACCATATTTTAATACCTTTAGTTTATGCATATATTAATAAAATTGAAATACGTTATTATAGTTTTCTATCGGATATTTTCTATAGAAAATGGAGTAAACACCATCACTGGTTTGTATACAGGGACACCCGAAAGTATACCAAAGCATTGCGTTCTATGTGAAGATATTTCTATAAACCAAAATTTAATTACTTTGCACAAATATTAATGAAATTCAAATATGTTATTCTTATGCACAAAAGAATGCTTTCTGTACTGTACAGTACGATTAGCATTAGATTTACAGGTCACACAAAAATATTCAGTTACGTTAAGGGTTATTATTGGACATTTGCTGGAATTGCATTTTCGTTTACATTAAACATTTTCTAACAATTTTTAACTGTGAATAACATTTCAATTTGATTTTTTTTTGTCTGACTGTCCATCTGTCCGTCTGCCCGCCCCCAGCGTCTGTAAATATTTTCAGAAATGATATATGTTATTCAGGTTTACTATATGATATTATTTAAAATGGCACTATTGATATGATACTTTTTAAAATGGCATTAATTAATTCTCTACTATTGGTTTATGTACAGGAACGCACAAAAAAATGCCAATGTATTGCGTTTTGGGACAGATATTCTTATAAATTACATTTAAATAACTTTAAACTGTAAAAATCATAAGGAAATTCATACTTATTGTTAATATTCTAAAATAATGATTTGTATAGAATATGATATGGTATAGATGTATAATTCTATGTCAGGGGGGTTACCGCCCTTCTCAACCCCCGTTTAGTTATAGTGCCTATACTTATCAAAACAAAAATCAAGTCTGTTATCAATTTACTTGAAACTTGCAAACCTTCATCAACTTTTCAAGTGGCAACTAGATATGGAATCCAAAGTACCAAATTCACATTTCCTGTAGGTATTACTTTCTCATACCCATAAGGTGGAGAAAGTATTGTTTTTGGGCAAAAAACAAGTGAGTTTTTGTTATATTTAGACGTTTTGCGGTCCCCTGAATATGAAAATCGTGTTTTTAGAGGTTGGTCTCTGTGTGTGTCTGTCTGTTATCAGTTTATCTCAAGAACAAATAGCAACAGATATTCCAAACTTAGTATTTTAAATATATATCATATAGGGATGCTCATTGAGATGAAGCAAATGGTTCGTGTACAGGGACACACAAGAATATTCAAATAAATTACGTCTATGGGGAAAACTGCAGGTAAGTAGAGTTTAACACCTATAGACTGCACTAAACCAAATGAAATGAATATATATTTTTTATATGCATATAAACATGCCTCATGTAGAATATGGCAGGGAAATCATTCACTGTTCATTTACAGGGCTACACAAAATAACTAGATTATAATGCGACAATAGCTGAAAATTGATGGAAGTGCATTTTAGGTTATGCCGTATATTATTACTATAGGTTTATATTTAGCTGCACTTTGTGGTTTGTACATATTCCTCAAAAGATATACAGGGTTGCAAATATTTAAGCTATAATATTCTTTTATATTGTTAGTGAAAGTGCTTTACTATAATATTTTACCATGTCCAGGAAAGCTGCTCAGGAATCGAAATGAATTCCTCATAGACATATGATAAATAATGTACTTGTGTATTTACACGTTTTAAGGCTTCCTTATTACCAAAGCCAAGTTTTTTAAAGTTTGGTTATTGCCTGCATCGAATAATTTCAGGAAACGAATAATTTCAGGAGATCCCTCCTCACACAGAACTAATTATCATATAAAACTCTTCCGAAGCCTAATTTTAATTATTTTAACATAGGTTTACATAACAGTACTTTTATGTTACCTCTTAATTTCCAACCTGTATTTATGGTATTAAATTTCAGGGTAAGAGAAAGTCGTGTGAGTAGCACACCAGATTATTTTTTCTTAAATTATGCTGATAATTCATATATATATACAGATCAACGAATAAAAATTTACCTTTCGTATTCAGGAGGCCTCAAAATGTGATATTATACAGAAAGAAAAATCGCTCTCCAAAAGCTACTTCGTTTACAGTATGGTTATGAGAAATTAATTTCGCGTTCTGTGTCAGCAGTGTTCTTCGAAAAAAAAAAATGCAGCAAACACTTACACCAATTACATTTAATAATAATAATAATAATAATAATATTAATAAATGTTTACATTAATTTTGGGTAGCCCTGTATATTGTCTATAAACTATATACACATGACTTTGTGTACGTAAATTTAGTGTTATATGTAAAACAAGTAACACAAAATGAAATACACTTCCAGCAATTCCCAAGTATAGCTTCAATAATCCGAAATACTCTGGGTAACCCTGTAAATGAATGATGAATGGTTGCTATACTAGAATCTACTTAAAACATGCTTTTATGCGTATATTTTTTTTTCTTTTCATTTTGTTTAAGGCAGTCTACACATGTCACACTGTACATATGAGAAATTTCGCTCACAGACGTAATGTTTTTGAATTCTTTTGGATGACCCTGTAAACAAACAATTGTCTGATCGTAACGAATACTTTAGTGAAGCACCGCAATATGATACGTATTTAGAATATCGAATTTGGATTTTCTGCTACTATTTGTTCTTGAGATATTTTAATAACACATAGATACACACACAAACACACACACACACACAGAGAGACCAACCGCTAAAAACAAAATTTTTGAATTCAGAGGATCTGAAAACGTGCAAATATAACAAAAGTAAATTTTCGGAAATTCGACTCAAAAACAATTCTTTCTCTACACCGTGTATATGAGTAAGAGAATGTATAAAGAAAGAAAAATGAATTTGAAAATTCCCTTTTAGTACTTAAATTATTCATAAATTTTATTTGTTAAATTATCAATGAGTATTCTCTTGTGTATTCACTAGGGGAAAGAGAGACATAACAAGTTAAAATAGCCGTCTTTCCTTGAATGACTTCTTTTTCTTTTTTTCCCCCCAAACGCTGATCAACGTGTGCCTTATTTCAAAAGCAATAGTAATTACAATTTCTCACTTTTGATACAACCCCTTAAGACTTGGCGAAAAATGCTAGAATTTTCAAATTGCAATAACTCAGCGAGATTTTGACTTAGAGAGATGAATTTTTTTTTATTTTGATTGTTAGAGCGAGGAGAATATTTTTCTAAATATAAGTCATATGATAAGAGGGGCCGTATAAAAATTAAATTTCGTATTTAATATGTATACAGCCCCTTATACAAAAGAATGCCATATCTGAAATCTGCTCTTAATTTGCACCAATTTTGTAATTGAAAGTTTGTTTCTATCTTTCTTAGTTTACGAGATAATCGCTGTAACATCTATTTTGAATCACCCGGTATATGTATACATATACGTATATATATATATATATATATATACATACATACATACATATATATATATATATATATATATATATATATATATATTACTATTTATTTTATGCAGGTGAAGATAATGGAATCCAGTGGGTGAAAATGATAGACTATTCTTAAAATAATTTCTTCATTTGCAGTACCGACTGGAATTAAATAAATAAGATGTACCCCAAAGTAAGCTTTTTATTTTATTTTATTTATTTATTTATTTTGTTAAATATTTATTTATTTTGATCTTCGCGAAATCTGTGGACACTAATTTTGTAGATGGTATTGAAAACGAGGTTTTTTTTTTTTTTTTTTTACGTCGGATTATACATACGCATTGCGCGAACTGTCGGGAACTCAACCCTATAGGTGGTCCGGAGATACAGCATCACAATTTTATTCCTCTGTAGATTAGATGGCCCCGCTTCAGTTACCCCCAGAGGTTGTAGATGATACTGAATACATCTGCGTATTCACCAAAATAGTAAGCACTTCATGTTTTTAGAAAAAAACATTGAAGATGTTTCATAGATTATAGGTCTTTGAAACACTAAATAAAATTCTGTCAAATCCCTCCTTATTGTTTGTTATTTTACTTGAAATTTGTTATTTTATTGAAATTGTGAAACATCAGTTATAGCAATATTATTATATATTAATATTTATTTATTTATTATTATTTAATAATTAATAAATGAATAGTATAATAGTATAAAATAATTATTATAAAATAAATGTTCATATTTTTTATTGAAAGTGGAAGTGAAAGTTTTAGTATTAAAAAAAAAAAAAAAAACTGGTTTGGATGACATAATTTATGTTTTCGCAGGGGGAGGGGTAGGGGACAAAAAAAAGTTACGTTTCATGAACTTTTTTTTTTTTTTTTTTTTTTTTTTTAATTAAATGTTGATTATTTATTATATGCAATATTACACGCAGAGGGGTGCGTATTAATATTTATTTATTTATTATTATTTAATATTTAGTAAATGAATATTAAAATAGTATGAAATAATTATTATAAAATAAATGTTCATATATTTTATTGAAAGTGGAAGTGGAAGTTTTAGTATAAAAAAAAAAAAAAAAACTTGTTTGGATGACATAATTTATGTTTTCGCAGGGGAGGGGTGGGGGACAAAAAATAGTTACGTTTAATGAACTTTTTTTTTTTTTTTTTTAATTAAATGTTGATTATTTATTATATGCAATATTACACGCAGAGCGGTGTGTCAAAGTGGAAAATACGTTTTTCTTATTACATTACATTAAATTGTTATCATACACACACACACTCCCCCTTATCTATCTATGCGTACCTAATTTTACTCTTTGGTGCGTAATATCGTACATATGCAAAATGATATAGATAGATCTGGGCTAAGTTTACCATTCTTAATAAATAAGCTTTGAAGGTTAAATAAATAGTTTTGCACACCCATAAAGCAGTACTTTTGAATGTATTTTATAATTTTGGCAATAGATGGAGCCATTGTGAAATTATGGAACTTTTGTTAGACATGACACATGCGACAAGGGTGTTTGTGATTTAAAAGTAAGAAAAACGGTGAATATATTTTTAAATACAATAATTTCCACAGTTTGTTTATGTTTAATGTGTTTACTCCATTATTTGTATCCAAATAGGAAATAAATGCGCATGTGCAACCACTAAATATTTTGTCAATAAAAAGTCACACACATAAAGAAATACTTTTTTAGTAATTATTTTTATTTATTTATTTAGTCTTTCGTTCATGAGAAATCACCTAAAAGTGTTGACATTTCTAGAACAATGTGTGCATTTAAGAGGACTCCTCTGTATTCATCATTCCCGGAAGCCAAAGCCAATGTTATTCTATGGAGACTATTGCCCCATTATAACTCATTAACTAATACGTATTTTTAAATTACGTTTTCACATTCAGGAAACTCACGACTGTTAAACTGTTTATCGATTTCTAAAAATTGATTTTTTGAATTTTTAATAGTTTATTTTGTGTTTGAAAAATGCGAATTTTCACAATGTGAAATTTCACATTTTTGAGCTTAAAAATGAAATCTTAAACATTAAAAAAATGTATAGCAATTTTTAGAAATCGATAAACAGCTTAACAGTTGTGAATTTTCTGAATGTGAGAAAGTAATTAAAAAATAAATTTTAGTTAAGAAGTTAATAATATTGGCTTATAATATTATTAACATATACATTGGCATATAATAATATTGGCTTCGGCTTTCGGAGACGCTAAGTAGAGAGTCTCCAAGGGATAAATCTGTTTTTGAAGCACATTCAAGTTCAAGGTTAAACAATGAATGGATACGTACTATTGGAAAATATGTCAAAAGGTATGCAAAAACACATGATTTTTCTTTATGGTTTTCATTAAAAAGTGAAATCTGTAATTATAACGTGAAAAGAAACAAATTAAAAAATAGAAATGAAGTATTGTAATTGAAATTTAAGAAGACATTAGCAGTGCGAGGAGATAATTCTCTTGTCTGTCATCACCAAAAACTCTGCGCAACAAATGCTCACAATAATTAGGAATGAATGATACCTGTCACGTCGCAGGAGATGACGAAAAACTGTTTCCGGCTCTCTCTCAATAAATGGATTTATGAATTAAGTTACAGAAAATGTTACCAATTTATATTATTAAAGATTAACAGTAGTTTTATATTTTTAAACCTTTCTTCTTGTATTAAATCACATAGTTTAATTTTAAATTAAAATGTGACAGTTCACAATTTCAAAAGTAATTAATTTCATTAATTTCTCTCTCTCTCTCAATCTTTTTTTTTTTTTTTCAAATATTGAAACTTTGGTAGCATTTTTTTACCTTTCTATGAAATTGAATTGGTTTTTGAAAATCCGCAAATTTCTTCAAATTTGCAGGTTCTTCAATTTATGTGCAATTAAAATATATGCGTATATACCAGACGAGAGGACATTTTCAATCGAAAGAAAGTTGGAAACAAGGAAAAACTAGTATGTTGTGGCCACCACAAGACTTTCTTCTATATTTTTCAATACAAATTCCCCCGGTAACAATATTAAAAAAAAAAAAAAAAAAAAAAAAAAAAGATTTTTTTCGTTAGAAGTAAAAAAAAAAAAATCCACAACTTTGTATTAAGTTATCACATATTTATAGTTGAACTATTCGTTTTAAAGGTATTGACGAGACCTTTCGAAAGATACCCATCTTGAAAATTTACCCCCCCCCCCTCGGGGTGTACTTCCCCCAGGAGGGGTAAGAAACGATGCCCCCACATGCACAATTTTTTTTTCTAATTAACTACTACTATTATCAATAATTCATATTAATTTTACAATCACAGGTTAAGAATAACTCTCATTATGTCCATTTATACGGAATTTTGTCCTATACTGCCATGTTAAAAATTTAGAAAAATACGATCAGAGCGCCACCTGTTGAGTGATTGATCCCCAAATCTAATCAGCACCAGTTTATGTCAGGGGCCAACTAAATACCAAATTTGGTTAAATTTCGTTAAAAAAAAAAAAAAAAAACGATTTTTTTTCTAAGTTTTTTTTTTTTTTTCGTTAAAAGTAAAAAAAAAAAAAAAAAAATCGATAACTTTGTTTTAAATTATCACAGATTTATAGTTCAACCATTCGTTTTAAAGGTATTGACGAGACGTTTCGAAAGATACCCATCTCTAAAATTTACTCCCCTCGAGGGGGGACTTCCCCCCCCCACGGGGGGTGGCGAGTCTCCTACACATACAAATTTTTTTTCCCAGTTGACTATCTCTATTATAAATAATTCTTGTAAATTTCCTAATGATTACTAAAAAATAACTCTCTTTTTATGCACATTTATACAAAATTTTGTCCTAAAACTCGATGTTAAAAATTTAGAAAAAGCGGGATGGCAACGCAACCTGTAAGACAATTTTTACCAAAAGTTGATAGGCACTCATTTATGTCAAAGTGCAACTACATACCAACTTGTATGAAATTCTGTGCAGTAGTTCCTGAGATACAGTTGCCACAAAATTTTGTCACACACGCGCAAAGACAGACTGACAGACAGACAGACAGACAGACAGACATTTTCTAAAAATGGTCAAATCGTGTTCTACAGCTCTCAAAATGTGTAAATCCATCAAAAACCCGAGGTCGAAAATTTTTACGAATCCAATACTTTCTGCTATTGAATATAGAAGAAAGTAAAAATCTGGTGTGAAACAACCACACGACTTCCATTACCCACTATTACACGTATTATATGCTTTATTTATTTATTTATTTTATTTTGAGATACCAACTTTTACCAAAACTTGGCATACTCAATTATTGCCCGGAAAATAATAATTACATACAAAAGAATATTTAAAAAGGAGTTAATCTGTACAGCCGTTTTTAAAGGAACGCACTTACGAGACCTGAAATTGAGCTATTTATACAGGACACCTATCAATTTTCCTGAACTAACCAACTATATCATTTGAAAGGATATCTAATGGAGTGTTTATATAGCAAATTTGAAAAAAATCGTTGGAGCCGTTTTTGAGATGCGGACTTACAGTCCCACTTCCGGCTTTCAAATTTTCACCAAAATTTGGAAGATTTATCTGTATACCAGACCTATATCAATTCTGAAGTTTCGTAGTTCGAAATAAGTTGATGATGAGTTATATGATAGCCAGAAGATTCCAAACATATATACACACACACATGCATACACACACACTGGCCAATTGCCAAAAATTACTTTTTTGTACTCAGGAGGCATTAAAACGTGTAAATAATGTGAAAACTCGGCATCGAAATTTTGGACCGAATACAATACTTCTTTTTCCTATGGTAGTAGAGTAATAGAAGTAAAAAGAAAAATGTTTTAATTACAATTTTGGCTTAAACTCATAAAATTAATATAAATAAGCTTTGTTTAATAGAAGTTTATTTTTATTACATTTCATTTTATTACTTTCTTCTATATTCAATAGAAGAAAGTATTGGATTCGAAAAAATTTTCAACCTCGGGTTTTTGATGGATTTACACATTTTGAGAGCTGTAGAACACGATTTGACCATTGTTAGAAAATGTCTGTCTGTCAGTCTGTGTGTGTGTGACAAAATTTGTGGCAACTGTATCTCAGGAACTACTGCACAGAATTTCATACAAATTGGTATGTAGTTGCACCTTGACATAAATGAGTGCCTACCAACTTTTGGTAAAAATTGTCTTACAGGTTGCGTTGCCATCCCGCTTTTTCTAAATTTTTAACATGGTGACATGGGACAAAATTTTGTATAAATGTGCATAAAGAGAATTATTTTTCAGTAATCATTATGAAAGTTACAAGAATTATTTATAATAGAGAGAGTCAACTGGGAATTTTTTTTTTATGTGTAGGAGAATCGCCCCCCCCCCCACCTCGAGGAGAGTAAATTTTCATGATGGGTATCTTTCAAAAGAGCTCGCCAATACCTTTAAAACGAATGGTTGAACCATCGATCTGCGATAATTTAAAATAAAGTTATGAATTTTTTTCATTTTTAACAAAAAGAAAAAAAAAAGTAATATTGACAATAAATTTGACTTGTTTTTGGATATTTAGTGCTATACTACTTCTCTAATATGGAAATCATCTGCATTATCGTGGGAGATAATTTTTTTAAATAATAATTTTAATAAATTATTTTTACTGAGTGAATTTGTATAGGAAAATATAGAAGAAAGTCATGTGGTGGCCACAACATACTAGTTTTATTTTATTGTTAAAGGAAAAAAAGAAAAATACCCTAGTTAAACTGAGAAGCATCGAATCAGATTTCCATGTTAATACCTCTATAAATGAGGCTCCCCTCTCCCAAACCACCAACCCTTCCCTCTTTTCATGTCAAATTAAATTTTACACTTAATATGAAACTTCCATTTTTATGGAAGTAAAGAAATGCACTTGACGATTATAGGTCGGTTACACTCAGCTGGAGGGGTAGATTTTAGCTACTCTCTATCTTGTATTGCCCAGTTCTTTTCAACTATGGTTTGTCGTTAATCTTTTAAAAATACATTACTAAGGAATACGCATTTAAAAAAAAGAGAGGGGGGGGGGGGACTGCAAAATGGAAAGTCACATTTATTCTTCTTTCCTTGCCCCTCTCTCTTCAATTTTTTATCGTTGGAGGCCTGTTTTTGGTTAAAAGCAAATGCTTTGTCTTTACATTAAACAAGTGTGTGATACATTAAAAAAAAGAATACAAGCGATTATTTCAGGCTGTAAAAAAAATTCAATCTTATTTTGTACGTAAAAAAAAATATGAGGAGTTTTTATCGTTTCCAGATTAAGGTTCTTGAAACAGACTCTTTAATTCTCCACTGATAGGAACAAAGAAGGGCATACTCGAATCTCGCAGCTGCATGGAGTAAAAAAAAAAAAAAATGGCTAAAAAAAGATTAATGAAGAAATGAGGAGAAGAGGAACAAATGAGCAGATAATCCTAACTTTGAAAACTGTGCGTAGGATTTCACCAGTATGAAATTTCGAAACATGTAGTTTGTGATTCTTGATGTTATTGTTGTAGTGATTAGTTCTGACTTTGAATCGATTAGCACCATAGATATAGTAATAAGACATAGATTGATCAGCGAGAGGGAAAAAGTGATACCTTTTTTTTTTTTTTTTCGGGAAAAGTCACTCTAATGGCTGCCTTTTCCCGAGTAAATCTCACACAGGAATACACACGGATAATTTAGTAAATACAATTTATGAATAAATTATTTACTAAAGGTGAATGAAAAACTCCAGATACAGTTTCAAATTCATTTTTCTTTTTATTCTTTTTTTTTCGATACTCTCTAATGGCTGATTTTAGAACTTTTTTTTGGCATCAATTTTTTTTGCTCGATAACATGGGGATGATAGATCTATATATATTATTATATCTATGATTAGCACTGGAGAAATTTGGAATTTGCAATGTACTAACACGTGGAATAACCATAGATATAGTATGCCGAAAAAAAGTTCTAAAATCAGCCATTACAGAGTATTGAAAAAAAGAATAAAAAGAAAAATGAATTTGAGACTGTATCTGGAGTTTTTCATTCACCTTTAGTAAATAAATTATTCATAAATTTTATTTACTAAATTATGCGGGTGTATTCCTGTGTGTGATTTACTCGGGGAAAGGAAGCCACTAGAGTGACTTTTCCCGAAAAAAAAGGTATCACTTTTTCCCTCTTGCTGATCAATATATGTCTTATTACTATATCTATGGGAATAACAGAACCTACGATGTTAAAATAATACATTACAGTTTTTAAATTAAAATTCTATTTCTAAGTTTTAATAATAGAAATTAATTTCAGTGTCAGTGCTACGTTTCTGAAACTGCATTTTTTTTTTTTTCTTTTCATGTTTTAAAACAATTTTATTAAAATGTCTAAATTGCCGATTAAAATTTACACCGCAGAACCAATCAGAGTCAAATCATCTCGACCTCCGATGAGGTTGGCTTTAATCTGTTTTTGCAAGTAGGTGATCAAATCGATCTGAGGGTATCCTTTTTCGGGTTAGGATTGCTTTTGGAAGTAGCTGTATAATTTCCGTAAATATATATATATATATATAAATGATAGTGATAGTAATAAAATTTAACCTTAATATTTAGCAATTAATAGATACAAAACAATACCAACACAATAAAAATAGAACTGATTGTAACATACAGGTAAAAATGACACAAAAATGTTGCGATACAGATTAGGAACAAATAAGAGACAAAACAATTTAAATTACTTATGCCGACATGAATAATAATAATAAAAAAGGGCCATTAAACTTATGACTGAGAAAATAAATAAAGGACCACAGAAATAATAATTGGATAAAAATGCTTAAAAATTGAAGTATAAACTCTTCGGGGGGCATGTACTTCATAAAGGTGTGAGAGCTGCATCGATTTCGTAAAACAATATAGCTAATCACAGCAATTTATATTGTTTCAGCCCCAATCGAGGCAAAAAAAAAACTTTTGAATGAGAAATTAAATAATTTATTAAACCAAATCTTCAAGGAATCCAGAGAGAAAACTAGAAAAAAGCAGAGTAGCCACATGTAAAACTTTTACACAAACTGGAGAGAAATTAAGATGCCAACAAGTTAATGAAATAAAAGCATTGCAAACAATGATTAATCGATAAAGAATTAACGTCTGAGCATTTTCATTAACGATAAAATTCACAGAGTAAGTATTTATTGAGTTAGTTAATATTTGATTGCATTCGTAATATGTTTTAGTAAAAGCCTTGTACATAAGTTGTCTTAAGCATTCAATCAACTAACCAATCAATCAACCATATGAATATAACTCAATTTCTAGCAATTCCTAAATATTTACAATTTTAATTTACCTCCAATCGAAAAATTTTCTGGAGATGCCTTTGATTGGATAAATATGCTTTATTTTTAAGCTAATCTGCAAACCAATTAAGCATGTCCCTTAAATAGCAAAAGGTAACAGGAACGCTAATATATATATATATACATACATATTATATACAGGGTTTAAACTGCCATTAGTTTTTTTAGCATTTTACTAAAAGGTATCATATTTTGCTAAAACATGTCGGTCAGAATTTCGCTAAAAAGCTAAAACTGGATAACTGTATAAAATATCTCTATATAATAAATAACTCAGATTTTTTTTTTTTTTTTTTTTTTTTTTTGTAATATTTGCAGGCAAAAACTACGAAAGGACAAATTTTTGGAAATCATTATTTACATAGTAATTTGGATTTATTTTTAATTTTCAATGATTGAATTTAAATGCAAAAATATTTAAAAGTATGTCAGAATTCAGAATTTGCTTCATAGAAGCATTCTTAGCACTAGTATTTCACGATTATCTACCACTACACTTTACTTAATTTTTAAATTGCTTTTTTATTTTACACATATGATATGAATACCTCTTTTTCCATTGTTAAAATCAAAACATAGTTTCCCTGATTCATATTTTTAAAGTCACAAATATGGATGCTTGGTTAAAATCATCAATGAACAAAAGGAATAGAAAACAAAACTGAGGATAACAAAGCTAAGTAAAAGAAATCAATGGTATCCAAAGAATTAATTAACTTTCGAAAAAGCTAAAATAGTGCTTGCCTATTTTCGCTAAAATGCTAAAGTAATTTTTTTGCCAGGTTAAACCCTGATTATATATATATATATATATATATAGCACATGCATAGCTGCTTTCACTCATACCTACTTTTTTTTCCCTGATGAAGGACAGTGACTTATAATTTCGATTCGAAACAATAGTTGCGTGCTTTTATAATCTATGATGCTTGCTTACAAAGATTTTATTCATCAAACTCCTCCTTTCATTTCATGAATTCATTAGTAAGTGAAACTCACTTAACCAATCATTGAGAGAGATCTCTGGATCTGCCCTTGAACTTGAAAAGTTCAAAACACTCGTTAAAGAGAACTGCGAGCGGAAACTGGATTCGATTTTTTATTCCTTAATTAGCGGCTCTTGAGGGAGAATAAAAAAGAAAAATGAAAGTTGATCTTGAGCTGTGCTCTTCGGGGGGTGTACCCATGCTTTTCCAGCACAGAGAGAAAAATTGAAAAAAAAAAAAAAAAATGGGAAAAAGTATTTTAAAAGTGAATCCGATATCTGCTTTTGAATCGTATTCATTTTTTTTTTCTTTCTTTCTCTCTCTGTAAAGTTTTGGAAGGCGGTTGAGTTGAGTAATCTGCGGATGACGATAACATCTCTTTTTACTGTCGCTTTCATTAAAGGGCCTCATTAGCATGTAGAAATAAGAGACAGATGGACCGATTTTCGAGAAGTTCGGCAGAACGATCGAAATGGAAGACGTGCCGAATTTATCCGAATTTCGATCTTTCTTTTCCTTTCCGTTTATCCGTCCGCATCTTCAATTAGTTATTAATTCAATTAGTCATTGAGTAATTAACAGTTTTGTAGATAAAGTAAAGAAAGAGGAGTTGTCAAACAAACAAAAGAGAGAAAACCATAACAGAGTGTTTGAGTATTTTTCTCCCTATATTACGCGATGTTTTATTGAACGCTACTGAACTTTGAGCCCATAAGATCATAATGATAAAGAATTTTTCGTCGTGTCCCTGTAAAAACCTTTAAATACTAGATTCACAAAAATGCTTATAGTTAGTGCAACAGTGATTTACAATATTCATATAAATTTTTAGCTCAATTGAATAAGGCGTTTAGATGCTATCGCACTTTTTAAGAATTTGGTCCCATAAGCCATAATGATAAAGGATTTTTCTTTGTGCCTCTGTAAAAAAAACTGTAAGTGCTAAATTCACCAAAATCTATACAGTTTTGCAACTGTGACCTATAACATGTGTAAAATTTTTTTGCTCAGATTAATAAAGCGTTTAGACGCTATCGCACTTTTAAAAATGTGGCCCCAGAGATCATAATGATAAAGAATTTTTCCTGGTGTCCCTGTAAAAAATTATAAGTACTAGATTCACCAAAATCAATTGGGTTCGAACTATAGCAACTTACAATATACGTACCAACTTTCAGCTCATTCGAACAAAGTGTTTAGACGCTAGCGTGTTCACTCACAGACATACACACATACATACACACACACATACATACATCATCGTAAAAACTAGTGAAAACGGACTCAGGGGACCTCGAAACGTATAGAAACATCAAAATCTCAAACTCAGATTTTTGGCATGATTACAATACTTTCCTCACTATAGTGTTCAGAAAGTAAAAAAATATATATTTATATATATATATATATGTTAACAAAGCATTAAAGAACGACCGGCTACTATACCATTTCAGACAACTTATAATGTAGTTAATAAAGAAACTTCGATTACGTAAGGTCGACCATAACCACTGTATGAAATTAAATAAATAAAAATTCATCCATAACAATGCCAATTTTTTCGCAGAATGCATGGAGATTTTTCTAAATTTCATTGGAGCGAATGCCGACTAGCTCAGTTGGTAGAGCGTCTTACGTTATTAGTGAGAAATGTGTTTTAATAATTATGTTATATATTTGGAAGGCAAATTTTTATTTCTACGACAGTACATAAATACGTAGGAAATTTCTTCTCATTTTAAAACTTAATTGTGGTGAGAATAGAAAATCCCAATTTATACTCATAGATCACTGAAAATAATTTTCATTCTATTTCTAATATTACTGAAAATTACCTCTCCTATTGGCACTTAATTTTTGTTTACTTCCAGAATAAAATTTTTGAATATAATACTTTTTTTTTTTTTTTTAAGGAATGTATGCATTTTATTTGAGAGTGTATTTATCTGAAAATAAATAATATGCACATAATATCCGCTTCCGAAATTTGTAAAATAAGTAATAGACACAACAACAATAAATAGCTGTTTTTTTTTTTTTTTTTTTTTTTTTAAGGACTGAGGTCCTATTAGTCTCAATCTGGGATTTTTGCGTTGTCAATTTCGATAGTTGGACATTTGTCGAAATCTAAAAATTATCGAAAATATGATTGAATAATTTGAAAGCGATTTTATAATTTGAAAAAAGAAAAAACAAAAAAACTAGTAGTCCTCCGTCCTAAACTAAATTCTGCTTTTGCCAGAATTTCATCAAAATCTTTTATTATTATTATTATTATTATTACTATTATTATTATTATTGAAAGAAAAGAAAAGAAAATTAATAATAATCAGTATCGTTACAAGCGATATCGAAAAAGTTTTTTTGAATTAGGAAATAAAAAGTGCGCGTGAAATAATATGAAATAAAAATAAGTAAAAAAATGAATTTAATGTTTTTGTTTTTCGGGGGCTGCTCATGCATATAAAAAATGCGTATTAAAGCGAGTCGAAGAAGGAAGCGAAATAAGTATTGAGTTATATTACGATCAATACGATATATAATAGGATACGATATATTAGACCTATCGTCCAGGGTTAGTAGGCATTTTCGTTGAAAGAAATAGTTTGTTCGTTCGGTGCAACTTTCACATGAGTCCCTTGAGGTACAACTTTCACTTTAGTCCCGTCAGGTACAACTTGCACATTAGTCCCCTTTAAATTTAAATATAGTGACCAGCGAAGCTGGCAAAGCATTCGTTGATTCACTACCTCAATTGATTTTTTTTTTTTTTTTTTTTGCTATGAAAATCACTGTTGTAGACATAATAAGGATGTGTTGACATAAAAATCGTTATATCTAGGCTTTTCACAAAGGGGAATCTGAATACCACTATTTTTATATAGTAGTAATTTTAGACTTTACTAATCGTTGATATTTATTTAAAAAATACTGTATAAAAATTCTGGTATACAAATTACCCTTTATGGGAACCCTGGGGTTATATCAATCATGATATGTATAGTAAAGTAACTATACTATTTATTTTTATATCTGGACATAGAATTCTCTATGGAATATCCCAGGGCAATCCGCAATCCCAATAATTTACTAGGACGCAACTTTATACCCTATTACACCGTTTGAGATTGAGAACCACTACATTAAGCCGAAGGATTCAGGTTTTAATTATAGTCTGGTCTCATTGAAATTAATTTGGCCTTTCAATGAAATATATACAGTAAGATATAAGAACGCAGAAAGAATGCATAGAAATAATAATCCAAACCCTAACTTATAACAGTAGTGTAAAAAGGACAGTTCTGCGACACGGTGGAGGGACGGAGGGATGATGAGGGTCAGGGTGGAGGCGCGCCACCACCCTAGACCCACCATCCCTCCACCGTGTCGCAGAACGTGTCCTTTTTACACTACTTAGTCATCATCTTGGACGAGGGTGTGTTGCCACCGGAAGAATAGAAACTTTTAGACCGTTGCCACCGGAAGAATAGAAACTTTGACTATCATCTTGGATGAGGTTTGGTGGTGCCATCTATAGGGAATTTTGAGGAGTTAGATTTATTTTCATAAATTTTGGACTTAGTATTTTTTTCACAATTTCGGAGGCTTCAAAATTTTTGCAGGAGGGTTAGATGACGTCACGATCTTTTGGGACTTAACCTGAAAAGAGATACATACAAAATTTACAATTAGAGAAATAAGTGAAAGGAAAATGTATAGAAAAAAGTTAGAAAGAGAATACAAATTTAAGAAAAAAGGTAGAAAGAATAAAGTTAGAAAAAAAGAGAAGAAAGAGAAAGAAAGAGTTCACCCTGAGCGCCTGGGAGACTGCCCTCCCGAGGCCCTGCGGTGCCCCTTTTCGCTCCGTAGAGCAAGGCGGGAGTTAGTTCCTTTAAAAAAAATAAAAAAATAAAAAAATAAAAAATATCAACCTGGTGAACTCATCACATAGTTTTCTGAGGTTGTCTTCAAAGCATGGGTTCAGGCAATCTTCATAGGTGCAGAAACAATTGATATATACAGGGTGCAGGAACAATCTTCATAGGTGCGAAACAATTTAAAATATATACAGGATGCAGGAACAATCTTCATGGTTGCAGAAACAATTGATATATACAGGGTGCAGGAACAATCTTCATAGGTGCGAAACAATTTAAAATATATACAGGATGCAGGAACAATCTTCATGGTTGCAGAAACAATTGATATATACAAGGTGCAGGAACAATCTTCATAGGTGCGAAACAATCTGTACAATTTAAATAGATGCAGAAACAATTGATATATACAGGGTGCAGGAAGAATCTTTCTTTCGGGGATTATAAATTGATTACAGAATTAAATAGAAATTTTCCTATGTATTTCAGGGAATTTGACAAAATGAAACAAAGGTTGATGAGTACTATATAATTAAAAACAGGGTATAGACTTTAAAATTTAGGTGTTGCCATTGGAAGAATATAAATAATTTCCGGTAGGACTTAACATTTTTGAATGACTGAAGTTAATTAACATCAGTAACAATTTATGAGTATTTTAGAAACTTAGCATTTTTAGAGATTAAAAATATATTGCGTTAAGATAATAAATAAGGAATTTAAATAGGAGTTCATACTTTTAGTGTTGTCATTGTAAATTTATATTTGGAAATTTTTACAGAATTTATAGAAACAAGATGATTCTAATACTGCATTCTAATTGGTTAATGAGTACACTTAGTATTTTAGAGCTTGAAATTTTGAAATTTTTACAGATTTAACTAGAAATTTTCGTACTTTGAGGATAAGTGTCATCAGTGGATTAACACACAGATTTAAAAACAAAACAATAATAAATAATTTAAAACACATATTTTTCAATAATGAATGTCATACAATTATATGTATAATTAATTATTTTAAAACAAAAACGATACGCATAAATTTAAAAACAATAATAAATAATTTAAAACACATATTTTTTAATAATGAATATCATGTAATTATACGTATAATTAGTTATTTTAAAACAAAAACGACATTATAAGCAATAAAGTTGTTTAAACTAAACTTTATACACATCATGACTTTATGTTAACACTAAATGAGTTTCACTTTTAAAATTTCTTTAAGCTCTAACTTATAAATACTATTAATACAATCGTTAAAATTGAATGCTGAAACAAAGGTAGATGAATTTAACGAATGGTATAGACTTTGATCTTAATATCTGCGCATTACCATTCGGAGATTACAAATTTATTACAGAATAAATAGAAATTTGCCTATGTATTTCATGGAATTTGACAAAATAAAACAAAGGGTTGGTGAGTATTATATAATTAAAAACATTGAATGTGAATGGTATAGACTTTGATATTAAAATTTGGGTGTTACCATTGGAAGAGTATAAATAATTTATATGTTATAAATTAAACTGAATACAATAAAAATTATTTAAATTAAACTAAATATAATAAAAATTATATAAATTAAACTTTATATTCTCACTAAATAAGTTTCACACTTATTTAAACTCTAACTTACATTCGTTAAAATTGAACACATGCACTTTAAAAAATGACTATCATATAAATTTATAAAAAATTACTATCATATAATAATATTAATTAAAAAAATGCATACAAAGATATATAGCAAAGTTATAAATTTTAAAAAAATACTATCATATAATAATATTAATTAAAAAAAATTACTATTATATAATAATATAAATTAAAAAAATTACTTTCATATAATAATATAAATTAAAAAAATTACTTTCATATAATAATATTAATTAAAAAAATGCATACAAAGATATACAGTAAAGTTATAAAATAAATAAATAAATAAAAAATAAAATAAATAAAAATAAAAATAAAATAAAAATGACTATCCTATAATAATATTAATTTAAAAATACATACAATGTTTAAAATCAACAATTAAATTTTATATACATTATAATTAACTAAAGTTTATGCTGTTACTATTAAATAAATTTATCCTAACACGACAACTTTACATAAATTTTATAAGCAAAAAGCTATAAGTACATGAATATGTTATTTAAATTAAACATTATATTGATACTACACTAAATAAGTTAAACATTTATTCGAGTTTAACGCTGTAATATAATTTAAACTATCTTAGTTGATTTAAATGAAACAGGTAAATACTTTTAGATTTTAAATAATATAAAAAATTAAGTTGATTATAAAATTATTTTAAAGTTTTATAATTACATAAAAAACAAACAAATTATTTTTTATAAAAAAATTGATATAAACATTAGTTAAAAAGAATTAGTTATATTTAAAAAACTATCAGTTACTAAAAGTTATTTTGTATTAAACATTTCGAAATAAATTGCATAAAAATTCATTGCATCATTTTAAATGAAAATAAACAGTTTCCTTAAAAACAGATAATACGGAATATTCTATGAGTCAGTTATCACCTGCAACGGAAAACCCCTACAACTGATGAATCATGTGTAATATACGCTGAGGAATTGGGCCTAATACACTATCTCATATAAAGATTAAGTTAAAATCATTAAAACAATACAGCGAATAATTAGGAAAATGCAATAATTTTTTCACAAAGCATATCATACACTGAGTTTAAACGATTATTACCTACCTATCACTTAAACGGTATTGAAATAAATAAATACATATAAAAGTAAGTTATAGTTAAGCAATAAAAATTCGTTTGTGAAAGGAGTTTTATATATTGCAAAATTTAAATTTACTCGGATAATTTCTGAACATACACAAGTTAAATGAAAACTTTTGTAGGGTAACAAAATGAAAAAGTAGGTTTTATTTATGCAAAATTTAGTTTTATATAAACAAAAAAGTTTATAGTGTAACAATAAAAAAAGTTTATAGTATAACAATAAAATATTCCTTATAAGTAAATACCAATAAAAAATATTTTTTTAAATTAATTTCTCTCTCTTCAATAAAACAATAAAAATTTCTTATACAACTTTCGTAAAGTTTTAATAAAATTTCTATTATAAACAAATAATTTTATTAGAATATACATATTAAGTTAAATAAATTATCAAATAGTAATAATAAATTATAAAACTTACTTAAAATTGAAGAAATTTCCCTTAGCGAAATGCAACCTTCAATCTTCCACACAAATGCGAGAAACTGTTTTATCGCTACACGTTGACTCATACAGATAAGAAGGGTGATGATTCATACCTATCTTAGCTTAGTAGAATGTTGTTAGAGTTCTGTGTTTTTACAATAATATAAAATAGTTTATAGAGATCATTTATTTAATATCAGTTGTAAACTACATTTAAATAATGCAATAAGAGTTGAACTCTGCAATTAACCTATTAAAATATTGAAATATTTTTAATTTTTTTTTTATTTAATTTTACTTTTTTAATTATGCTAAGAAAATAATGAGATCAAAACAGAATTATTTTACGATAAGACATCATTTTTCATTCAATAAAATGTAACTATAATTTTTAATAAAAGGTTTTAAAATCACTTAATAGGATAAAATTAAAAGCAGAAATCTTATTGTTTTAGTAATTATTTTCTCTAGTTATAAAACTAAATAATAAACTATCTATAAGTAATCAGATAGCAAGAGAGATTTTTGTATAATAACTATATATTATTTTAATATATGCATTACATCGCAAGGTAAAATTTTCAACTTATTTATACGGATTGAAGTAATAAAAATTACTCATTTGCATATCCGCTAAATTTTATATGTTGAAAATACTAAACAATAATCCTTGTGAGAGAATTGAGGTGACACTTTCACTGAAAGAAATTATCCTTTACAATAAGATTTGCTCAGAATGTCTAAGTGAAAATAACTTACCGTGAGGTCAGTGAGTCATGCAGTTGTATTGAAATTCCCTGTTTTTAGTTAATGGGTGATTAAACTTCTAATGAGACAATTATTTTTACTAGCATATAAATGTACATTTTTATATTATTCCTGTATATATAAAATTTTAAATAATTCATTAAGTGTTAAACTTTGCATTTAATCGATTAAATAAAGTTTTAGTAAAATATAAGAGTAATTTTTTAATGAATGGTTTTGAAATCACTTTAACTTTATAAGAAAAAAAGTAAAAAGAGGTTTTAAAATAGATAGGTTAAAAAATAGGTTTTAAAATTAGGATAAAATTAAAAATCTTATTGTTTTTAGCAATTATTTTATCTAGTTGTAAACTATATATTATTATTTTAATATACGCCTTATAGTTAAGTCAGTTTCAGAGAAAACCTAGAAAAAATCCCAACGGGTAGGTTGATGAGTTGGAATATTCTATTATACTTAAAGAATCCAGGTACAAAAAAACCGAACTACTTTATGCGGAAAAACAGGCGAGATTTTCGGCTAAAACTCCAAAGTAGTGGACGGTAAACATAACACACCGTAAAACAACCTACTCACACGACGGCCAAACTAAGAATGAAGGGAAACGTTGAGTTGTAACACCTTATCTACTAGAGATAAGGGGGGAATTCCCAGAAAAGCTGACTCACCCATCGTTCGTTCATGTACAACATCTTCCGAGAAAGTTCGTGAAGGATCGGTGACGAGTTTGAATAATTTGCGTAACCGCTAAATTGTGTAAGTGTGAATCTTTTAATGTGAGTATTATAGTAATGATAAATTTATTTCATAATCGATAACTCATTTATACATAATCAGGATCACACATTATATAAAACAATACTATATTTAAAAGTTTTTACTATACAATAAACATTCACATATGGATATTCATAAGGTTTAAGACCGATTAAATAAATGAGGATCCTATAAGCGAAATGCATGAGAGTCTTTCTAAGGAATCCTATTGCATATTTAAGCAGGTTTTAGAGAAAACCAAGAAATACTCCAATCGACTAGGTTGATGAAATGGATTCGAATCCAACACTTCCCCTTTTACTATAGAATCGTTAACAAATCGTAAGATTGATGACTCATACTAGAGTCATACAGCTGTATTGAAACTTACTGTTTTCAGTTAATGAAACTTCGAATGAGACAATTATTTTTTACCACCACGTAAATGAAAATTTTTATATTATTCCTATATGGATAAAACTTTAAATAATTCATTACAAGTGTAAACTCATACCATTAAATATTTAACTGTTGGCCGTATAAGTGGATTGGTCTGTGTGGGAGTCTTTCTATATTTAAGTGAGTTTTGAAGACATCCTCGGAAAACTCCAAACAGATAGGTTGATAAGCTGGAATCGAACCTGGTATTAAACACAGAATCGTTTGATCTTCCAAAATCCTTGTAACAACATGTTTATGAACTTTATAGGAAAATGCCTAATACGGTTTGAGCTTAGTAGATTTTGCATGCGTTAACTATGTAACAGCGAATTAAACATGTATAGTTGTAATTTTTTTCACTATATATTATTTAACTATATTTATACACCATGCATTGTATAATATTTCCCGGGGTAAAAGTTTAAACTGAGTAATTATTCATCAACATAAGTGTTAAATTGAATACAAAAGACAGTATATGAATAAACGGTTAGTAATGTGAAAATGCTGATTTGTAAAACATTTTGAAAGAAGTAACTCATAAATTTATTTGATATCTTTATACTTATGCATACACACGCTTAAGAGACTTATATAAAACAACACTATGATTAAAAGTTTTACTAATTTTTCAGCATACAATAAAAAATAGTAATCAATATTCATTTACAATAAATAATTTAACGTTATTAAACCAAAAAATAATTTATTTTTTGATTCGATTTAAATAATTAATATTTATATAGGGTTGTTGGTTGATGAATGTCATTCAATGAATACTTAAACAAAGGGTTTGCGGATTATAATTGAATTGTAAACGAAATGTCGTTACACGTTTTGAATGACTATCCTCCTTCATCAAGATTGGAACAACCGTTTCGAATGACACTCTCCCTTCATCAGATAGACTTAAACTTTTATTTTATCAGAATGAAAGAAAACGATAGACGATTTACACTTATTGAAAACGCAATTTATAAATAATCCGACTTTCATTAAAAATGCAACTCGCATATACACTTTGAAACAATCAATAAATTTTATATTATCACTATGCATTAAATAAGTTTCCCATTTAACATTCAAGATGAATTTATTTTTACATTAATTAAAAATTGAACACGTATTAATTTTTAAAATGACTATTTTTTAAAACAGCTAATAAATTTTATAAGCTTTTACAATTAAATAAATTTAGCATATTATGAAAGTTTTACATCACTAGATAAAATTTTTTATATAGGCAATAAAAGTTATACACATTATAAATATAAACTCATAAAATAAATTTCACACTTAACATTTAAACTCTAACCAATCAATCTTAAAGTAATTTTTTATCTTTTGTACATACTCATAAACCTTTTGTTTCTATTGTAAAGTGAAGTATGACTCATGCTTTAATTAAAATCTCTAATCAAAATTATAAGAAAGTAAAGTTTAGGAAATACCTATGTATTATAGGTAAATTAATACAGTATAAATATTCATGTTTTTCAGTTAAGTAAAAAAGTTATATAATTAATTTTACAGAGTACTTAAATAATGTATAATTAAGTTTCAGAATTATTATTATTAATATATTTTTTTTTCTTCTATAGTATGTATATATAAATTTTTAATTACAAAGTTTTTATTAAAATACAATAACCAAAGTTTTGTATGATATTAACTTACAATGCACCTAAAACTTTAAATATATAGAAACAATTGTACAGTTGGTTTTGTTTGAAGCATATATAAAAATAATAAAATCTTGTTCAGTTTAGTTTTTAAAACACTATAAAGATTTTAGATTCACATATTTTTATGTTGTTTAAATAAAATTTTTAAAATGAAACAATATTAATGTTATAAGATAATACACTCAGCATGACTCACCGAGTGTGCTATTCCATCAAATTATTCCGCATACATGTAATAACAGGTCTGACTTAACTATATACTGAATTACCATTATTTTAGAAAAAGTTGGGACTTACCTTAAAACACGTCCTACACCCTTGGCAGACTTGAAGGAAATGAATGATACGAGACATTCTTATCAGTGACGCCCCGTCACCAGGTCAGTGACGTCACGAGTGATGTGATTGGCTATGCTCAGTCACGTGATCATGACGTCATCCTCTCATCAATGACGTCACCGATTGCTTATCAGCCACCACAACGCGCGGAAATGTCCTTCAGTACGCAGTGAAAAATATTCAAAGTCTACGGGACATTACTCGAAACGATTCCATTGTCTTATACGGTAAATTGAAATATAACACGCGGAATAAAGATCGACATATACCGGAGAAACTATGCATACTGCCCGATGAAAATAACCCGCACAGCTAAGGAGATGCTACCAGGATGAGAGTCAAAATCCAACTGAATTCAAACAATATGACAAGGTCTATAAATCTTCCGTGTTGATTAGATGGTTTTGATGAATGGGTTTTCCCACACACCTAAGCAGAATGGAGAAGTCCTAGGTTTTTTCCTCACCTATCACGAAGATGATATCTCTTACTTAAGTTTCTTAATTAAAATTATGCAAATTATATGTAAGTCTTTCAAATATCTCTTAATTATATTTTCTAATTAAAATTATGTATCATATGCTCTCCTAGTTAAAGATTTAATAAACCTAACTTTTATACAACATAAATAAATTTAATAAGTATAATCTGTTCGATGACTCATCAAACGATGACTCATCGTAAACATGTGCGAACATGTCTAAACATGTCTGAACATGAATCTATTTGAACCTTAACATTTTATTGTATAAGATTTTTTATTATTGCTTTTTATATTATTCAAACCGAAAGTTATTTTTATATAAAGAAAGGAACAACTTCTAAGATTATTTTTTCAATCATTATGAATAAAAATTTAATTATTAACTGCAAAATCTGTTTACTTATAAGAAACTTAATTTTCATCAAGTAGTGTTATTTACTTAATTTCTAACATCGTATACTTTGTGATTCATATAGTAATTATCACTTATTCAGTAAAATATTTAGGTTCAAATAGATTCATGTTCAGACATGTTTAGACATGTTCGCACATGTTTACGATGAGTCATCGTTTGATGAGTCATCGAACAGATTATACTTATTAAATTTATTTATGTTGTATAAAAGTTAGGTTTATTAAATCTTTAACTAGGAGAGCATATGATACATAATTTTAATTAGAAAATATAATTAAGAGATATTTGAAAGACTTACATATAATTTGCATAATTTTAATTAAGAAACTTAATTAAGAGATATCATCTTCGTGATAGGTGAGGAAAAAACCTAGGACTTCTCCATTCTGCTTAGGTGTGGGGGAAAACCCATTCATCAAAACCATCTAATCAACACGGAAGATTTATAGACCTTGTCATATTGTTTGAATTCAGTTGGATTTTGACTCTCATCCTGGTAGCATCTCCTTAGCTGTGCGGGTTATTTTCATCGGGCAGTATGCATAGTTTCTCCGGTATATGTCGATCTTTATTCCGCGTGTTATATTTCAATTTACCGTATAAGACAATGGAATCGTTTCGAGTAATGTCCCGTAGACTTTGAATATTTTTCACTGCGTACTGAAGGACATTTCCGCGCGTTGTGGTAGCTGATAAGCAATCGGTTACGTCATTGATGAGAGGATGACGTCATGATCACGTGACTGAGCATAGCCAATCACATCACTCGTGACGTCACTGACTTCGTGACCGGGCGTCACTGATAAGAATGTCTCGTATCATTCATTTCCTTCAAGTCTGCCAAGGGTGTAGGACGTGTTTTAAGGTAAGTCCCAACTTTTTCTAAAATAATGGTAATTCAGTATATAGTTAAGTCAGACCTGTTATTACATGTATGCGGAATAATTTGATGGAATAGCACACTCGGTGAGTCATGCTGAGTGTATTATCTTATAACATTAATATTGTTTCATTTTAAAAATTTTATTTAAACAACATAAAAATATGTGTATCTAAAATCTTTATAGTGTTTTAAAAACTAAACTGAACAAGATTTTATTATTTTTATATATGCTTCAAACAAAACCAACTGTACAATTGTTTCTATATATTTAAAGTTTTAGGTGCATTGTAAGTTAATATCATACAAAACTTTGGTTATTGTATTTTAATAAAAACTTTGTAATTAAAAATTTATATATACATACTATAGAAGAAAAAAAAATATATTAATAATAATAATTCTGAAACTTAATTATACATTATTTAAGTACTCTGTAAAATTAATTATATAACTTTTTTACTTAACTGAAAAACATGAATATTTATACTGTATTAATTTACCTATAATACATAGGTATTTCCTAAACTTTACTTTCTTATAATTTTGATTAGAGATTTTAATTAAAGCATGAGTCATACTTCACTTTACAATAGAAACAAAAGGTTTATGAGTATGTACAAAAGATAAAAAATTACTTTAAGATTGATTGGTTAGAGTTTAAATGTTAAGTGTGAAATTTATTTTATGAGTTTATATTTATAATGTGTATAACTTTTATTGCCTATATAAAAAATTTTATCGAGTGATGTAAAACTTTCATAATATGCTAAATTTATTTAATTGTAAAAGCTTATAAAATTTATTAGCTGTTTTAAAAAATAGTCATTTTAAAAATTAATACGTGTTCAATTTTTAATTAATGTAAAAATAAATTCATCTTGAATGTTAAATGGGAAACTTATTTAATGCATAGTGATAATATAAAATTTATTGATTGTTTCAAAGTGTATATGCGAGTTGTATTTTTAATGAAAGTCGGATTATTTATAAGTTGGGTTTTCAATAAGTGTAAATCGTCTATCGTTTTCTTTCATTCTGATAAAATAAAAGTTTAAGTCTATCTGATGAAGGGAGAGTGTCATTCGAAACGGTTGTTCCAATCTTGATGAAGGAGGATAGTCATTCAAAACGTGTAACGACATTTCGTTTACAATTCAATTATAATCCGCAAACCCTTTGTTTAAGTATTCATTGAATGACATTCATCAACCAACAACCCTATATAAATATTAATTATTTAAATCGAATCAAAAAATAAATTATTTTTTGGTTTAATAACGTTAAATTATTTATTGTAAATGAATATTGATTACTATTTTTTATTGTATGCTGAAAAATTAGTAAAACTTTTAATCATAGTGTTGTTTTATATAAGTCTCTTAAGCGTGTGTATGCATAAGTATAAAGATATCAAATAAATTTATGAGTTACTTCTTTCAAAATGTTTTACAGATCAGCATTTTCACATTACTAACCGTTTATTCATATACTGTCTTTTGTATTCAATTTAACACTTATGTTGATGAATAATTACTCAGTTTAAACTTTTACCCCGGGAAATATTATACAATGCATGGTGTATAAATATAGTTAAATAATATATAGTGAAAAAAATTACAACTATACATGTTTAATTCGCTGTTACATAGTTAACGCATGCAAAATCTACTAAGCTCAAACCGTATTAGGCATTTTCCTATAAAGTTCATAAACATGTTGTTACAAGGATTTTGGAAGATCAAACGATTCTGTGTTTAATACCAGGTTCGATTCCAGCTTATCAACCTATCTGTTTGGAGTTTTCCGAGGATGTCTTCAAAACTCACTTAAATATAGAAAGACTCCCACACAGACCAATCCACTTATACGGCCAACAGTTAAATATTTAATGGTATGAGTTTACACTTGTAATGAATTATTTAAAGTTTTATCCATATAGGAATAATATAAAAATTTTCATTTACGTGGTGGTAAAAAATAATTGTCTCATTCGAAGTTTCATTAACTGAAAACAGTAAGTTTCAATACAGTTGTATGACTCTAGTATGAGTCATCAATCTTACGATTTGTTAACAATTCTATAGTAAAAGGGGAAGTGTTGGGTTCGAATCCATTTCATCAACCTAGTCGATTGGAGTATTTCTTGGTTTTCTCTAAAACCTGCTTAAATATGCAATAGGATTCCTTAGAAAGACTCTCATGCATTTCGCTTATAGGATCCTCATTTATTTAATCGGTCTTAAACCTTATGAATATCCATATGTGAATGTTTATTGTATAGTAAAAACTTTTAAATATAGTATTGTTTTATATAATGTGTGATCCTGATTATGTATAAATGAGTTATCGATTATGAAATAAATTTATCATTACTATAATACTCACATTAAAAGATTCACACTTACACAATTTAGCGGTTACGCAAATTATTCAAACTCGTCACCGATCCTTCACGAACTTTCTCGGAAGATGTTGTACATGAACGAACGATGGGTGAGTCAGCTTTTCTGGGAATTCCCCCCTTATCTCTAGTAGATAAGGTGTTACAACTCAACGTTTCCCTTCATTCTTAGTTTGGCCGTCGTGTGAGTAGGTTGTTTTACGGTGTGTTATGTTTACCGTCCACTGCTTTGGAGTTTTAGCCGAAAATCTCGCCTGTTTTTCCGCATAAAGTATTTCGGTTTTTCCGTACCTGGATTCTTTAAGTATAATAGAATATTCCAACTCATCAACCTACCCGTTGGGATTTTTTCTAGGTTTTCTCTGAAACTGACTTAACTATAAGGCGTATATTAAAATAATAATATATAGTTTACAACTAGATAAAATAATTGCTAAAAACAATAAGATTTTTAATTTTATCCTAATTTTAAAACCTATTTTTTAACCTATCTATTTTAAAACCTCTTTTTACTTTTTTTCTTATAAAGTTAAAGTGATTTCAAAACCATTCATTAAAAAATTACTCTTATATTTTACTAAAACTTTATTTAATCGATTAAATGCAAAGTTTAACACTTAATGAATTATTTAAAATTTTATATATACAGGAATAATATAAAAATGTACATTTATATGCTAGTAAAAATAATTGTCTCATTAGAAGTTTACTAAAAACAGGGAATTTCAATACAACTGCATGACTCACTGACCTCACGGTAAGTTATTTTCACTTAGACATTCTGAGCAAATCTTATTGTAAAGGATAATTTCTTTCAGTGAAAGTGTCACCTCAATTCTCTCACAAGGATTATTGTTTAGTATTTTCAACATATAAAATTTAGCGGATATGCAAATGAGTAATTTTTATTACTTCAATCCGTATAAATAAGTTGAAAATTTTACCTTGCGATGTAATGCATATATTAAAATAATATATAGTTATTATACAAAAATCTCTCTTGCTATCTGATTACTTATAGATAGTTTATTATTTAGTTTTATAACTAGAGAAAATAATTACTAAAACAATAAGATTTCTGCTTTTAATTTTATCCTATTAAGTGATTTTAAAACCTTTTATTAAAAATTATAGTTACATTTTATTGAATGAAAAAGGATGTCTTATCGTAAAATAATTCTGTTTTGATCTCATTATTTTCTTAGCATAATTAAAAAAGTAAAATTAAATAAAAAAAAGATTAAAAATATTTCAATATTTTAATAGGTTAATTGCAGAGTTCAACTCTTATTGCATTATTTAAATGTAGTTTACAACTGATATTAAATAAATGATCTCTATAAACTATTTTATATTATTGTAAAAACACAGAACTCTAACAACATTCTACTAAGCTAAGATAGGTATGAATCATCACCCTTCTTATCTGTATGAGTCAACGTGTAGCGATAAAACAGTTTCTCGCATTTGTGTGGAAGGTTGAAGGTTGCATTTCGCTAAGGGAAATTTCTTCAATTTTAAGTAAGTTTTATAATTTATTATTACTATTTGATAATTTATTTAACTTAATATGTATATTCTAATAAAATTATTTGTTTATAATAGAAATTTTATTAAAACTTTACGAAAGTTGTATAAAAAATTTTTATTGTTTTATTGAAGAGAGAGAAATTAATTTAAAAAAAATATTTTTTATTGGTATTTACTTATAAGGAATTTTTTATTGTTATACTATAAACTTCTTTTATTGTTACACTATAAACTTTTTTGTTTATATAAAACTAAATTTTGCATAAATAAAACCTACTTTTTTATTTTGTTACCCTACAAAAGTTTTCATTTAACTTGTGTATGTTCAGAAATTATCCGAGTAAAACTAAATTTTGCAATATATAAAACTCCTTTCACAAACGAATTTTTATTGCTTAACTATAACTTACTTTTATATGTATTTATTTATTTCAATACCGTTTAAGTGATAGGTAGGTAATAATCGTTTAAACTCAGTGTATGATATGCTTTGTGAAAAAATTATTGCATTTTCCTAATTATTCGCTGTATTGTTTTAATGATTTTAACTTAATCTTTATATGAGATAGTGTATTAGGCCCAATTCCTCAGCGTATATTACACATGATTCATCAGTTGTAGGGGTTTTCCGTTGCAGGTGATAACTGACTCATAGAATATTCCGTATTATCTGTTTTTAAGGAAACTGTTTATTTTCATTTAAAATGATGCAATGAATTTTTATGCAATTTATTTCGAAATGTTTAATACAAAATAACTTTTAGTAACTGATAGTTTTTTAAATATAACTAATTCTTTTTAACTAATGTTTATATCAATTTTTTTATAAAAAATAATTTGTTTGTTTTTTATGTAATTATAAAACTTTAAAATAATTTTATAATCAACTTAATTTTTTATATTATTTAAAATCTAAAAGTATTTACCTGTTTCATTTAAATCAACTAAGATAGTTTAAATTATATTACAGCGTTAAACTCGAATAAATGTTTAACTTATTTAGTGTAGTATCAATATAATGTTTAATTTAAATAACATATTCATGTACTTATAGCTTTTTGCTTATAAAATTTATGTAAAGTTTTCGTGTTAGGATAAATTTATTTAATAGTAACAGCATAAACTTTAGTTAATTATAATGTATATAAAATTTAATTGTTGATTTTAAACATTGTATGTATTTTTAAATTAATATTATTATAGGATAGTCATTTTTATTTTATTTTTATTTTTATTTATTTTATTTTTTATTTATTTATTTATTTTATAACTTTACTGTATATCTTTGTATGCATTTTTTTAATTAATATTATTATATGAAAGTAATTTTTTTAATTTATATTATTATATGAAAGTAATTTTTTTAATTTATATTATTATATAATAGTAATTTTTTTTAATTAATATTATTATATGATAGTATTTTTTTAAAATTTATAACTTTACTATATATCTTTGTATGCATTTTTTTAATTAATATTATTATATGATAGTAATTTTTTTTAAATTTATATGATAGTCATTTTTTAAAGTGCATGTGTTCAATTTTAACGAATGTAAGTTAGAGTTTAAATAAGTGTGAAACTTATTTAGTGAGAATATAAAGTTTAATTTATATAATTTTTATTATATTTAGTTTAATTTAAATAATTTTTATTGTATTCAGTTTAATTTATAACATATAAATTATTTATACTCTTCCAATGGTAACACCCGAATTTTAATACCAAAGTCTATACCATTCACATTCAATGTTTTTAATTATATAATACTCACCAACCCTTTGTTTTATTTTGTCAAATTCCATGAAATACATAGGCAAATTAATTATACATATAATCGTATGACATTCATTATTGAAAAATATGTGTTTTAAATTATTTATTATTGTTTTGTTTTTAAATCTGTGTGTTAATCCACTGATGACACTTATCCTCAAAATACGAAAATTTCTAGTTAAATCTGTAAGAATTTCAAAATTTCAAGCTCTAAAATACTAAGTGTACTCATTAACCAATTAGAATGCAGTATTAGAATCATCTTGTTTCTATAAATTCTGTAAAAATTTCCAAATATAAATTTACAATGACAACACTAAAAGTATGAACTCCTATTTAAATTCCTTATTTATTATCTTAACGCAGTATATTTTTAATCTCTAAAAATGCTAAGTTTCTAAAATACTCATAAATTGTTACTGATGTTAATTAACTTCAGTCATTCAAAAATGTTAAGTCCTACCGGAAATTATTTATATTCTTCCAATGGCAACACCTAAATTTTAAAGTCTATACCCTGTTTTTAATTATATAGTACTCATCAACCTTTGTTTCATTTTGTCAAATTCCCTGAAATACATAGGAAAATTTCTATTTAATTCTGTAATCAATTTATAATCCCCGAAAGAAAGATTCTTCCTGCACCCTGTATATATCAATTGTTTCTGCATCTATTTAAATTGTACAGATTGTTTCGCACCTATGAAGATTGTTCCTGCACCTTGTATATATCAATTGTTTCTGCAACCATGAAGATTGTTCCTGCATCCTGTATATATTTTAAATTGTTTCGCACCTATGAAGATTGTTCCTGCACCCTGTATATATCAATTGTTTCTGCAACCATGAAGATTGTTCCTGCATCCTGTATATATTTTAAATTGTTTCGCACCTATGAAGATTGTTCCTGCACCCTGTATATATCAATTGTTTCTGCACCTATGAAGATTGCCTGAACCCATGCTTTGAAGACAACCTCAGAAAACTATGTGATGAGTTCACCAGGTTGATATTTTTTATTTTTTTATTTTTTTATTTTTTTTAAAGGAACTAACTCCCGCCTTGCTCTACGGAGCGAAAAGGGGCACCGCAGGGCCTCGGGAGGGCAGTCTCCCAGGCGCTCAAGGTGAACTCTTTCTTTCTCTTTCTTCTCTTTTTTTCTAACTTTATTCTTTCTACCTTTTTTCTTAAATTTGTATTCTCTTTCTAACTTTTTTCTATACATTTTCCTTTCACTTATTTCTCTAATTGTAAATTTTGTATGTATCTCTTTTCAGGTTAAGTCCCAAAAGATCGTGACGTCATCTAACCCTCCTGCAAAAATTTTGAAGCCTCCGAAATTGTGAAAAAAATACTAAGTCCAAAATTTATGAAAATAAATCTAACTCCTCAAAATTCCCTATAGATGGCACCACCAAACCTCATCCAAGATGATAGTCAAAGTTTCTATTCTTCCGGTGGCAACGGTCTAAAAGTTTCTATTCTTCCGGTGGCAACACACCCTCGTCCAAGATGATGACTAAGTAGTGTAAAAAGGACACGTTCTGCGACACGGTGGAGGGATGGTGGGTCTAGGGTGGTGGCGCGCCTCCACCCTGACCCTCATCGTCCCTCCGTCCCTCCACCGTGTCGCAGAACTGTCCTTTTTACACTACTTATAACACCAAATACACATTTCTCAATTATTATGTCTTTTCATTAATTTATTTATTTTAACAACCTAATATAGCCGTAATTTGTTATTATTTTGTAATCAGCCGTAATTTGTTTAATTAGACATTTTGTTTAACGAACGCTTCAAAACAAATTTGAACACAATTTTTCAACAGTTAAAAAACTAATATGATGTGGCCATCACAAGACTTTCTTCTATATAATTTTACACAAAATCCATGCAATACAAATTATTTATTAAATTATTTTCCACTATAAATGCAGACGATTTTTATCTGACAGAATTATATCACTAAATGATGAAAGAAAGTCAATTTTTTTGCCAAAATCAAAAGAAATACGATTTTTTTTTTTTCAAAAGTTTTATTTCGTTAAAAAATGAAAAAAAATCGATAACTCTGTTTTAAATTATTAAAGATCTATGTTTCAACCATTCGTTTTAAAGGAACTGACCAGAACTTTAGAAAGATACCTACATTGAAAATTTAAACCCCGGGGGGGTACTTCCCCCCCAGGGGGGCGGGAAGCGATGCTTCCACATGCACAATTTTTTTTTCTAGATTACTACTACTATTATCAATAATTCATATTAATTTTAAAATCACACATTAAAAATAACTCTCATTATGTACATTTATAGGAAATTTGTCCTATACACCATGTTAAACATTTAGAAAAATGGGATCACAGCGCCACCTGTTGAGCGAATGATCCCCAAATCTAATCAGCACCAGTTTATGTCAGGATCCAACTGAATACCAAATTTGGTAAAATTACGTTCATTGGTTCGTGAGATACAGCGTCCATATAATTTGTGATTGATACACACACAGAGAGACAGACAGACATTTTCTAAAAACAGTCGAATCGTGTTCAAGACATCCCAAAACGTGTAAATCCATCGAAAACTGGAATTCGAAAATTTTCACGAATCCAGTACCTTTTCTATAGAAACATAAAGAAAATAGTAAAAAAAAAAAAAAAAACTGGTCGACTGCGTTACCAAGCAGCGAGATTTCATTTGCTTCAATCAACTTTCCGTCAAAACTTTGACTATTCGAACTTTCGTCAAGAAAAATGACACAGTTGAGAAATGCACTTTTCAGTTTATGTCATTGAAAATGTGCATGAAGGACCCTTATATATACGAAAAGCGTCACATCCCTATCTCGACTCTATCCATACCAAGAGTAAGTTGTGTCAGTTTTATTATATAGGCTAATTAATGCTTTATAGTATTCTTTAAGTTGATTTTTCTCAAACATTGCATTTTTGAGTAGTATCATTTTTTTTTTTTTTTTTTTTTTTTTTTGATGGAGTGCAAATTATGAATAAATTAGTATTTGCAAATTAGGATCCATATGCCTAGCTAAATTTTTGAATATTCTCAATTTTAATAATTCAGAATAACGTTCTCTTTCTAAGGATATTCGACGATTTCGCCTCATGGTCTAATAATAATAATAAATACTAAGCAATTAAAAATGCTTTGTTTGGATAAAATCTTTTTTTTTTTTTTTCCCCTCCAGAAATTTTTAATAGGAATTTTTTTATCCAGTTTCTAAAAGTTTTCAAAGATTAAATAAGATGAGAATTTTCACTCACAGAAAGTAGTGCGAAATAACCGTATAAGTTGGCAGCTATGAACTTCTAAGATATTCTAAATGCCCAAGGTTTGGTTCCTGACATGATCATTCTTATTTTTTTAACACGCTTTTATTAGCTTCACCTGTATGTATGTTTGTAACCTCTCTGGGAGCAAACAAAAAATCTATATTGTAAAAAAAGACTTTCCCTACGTGAACGATGTGGCTGTGAGGTAAAGCTCCGGGCTACGAACCTAAAAGTCTAACGTTCGAGCCCCGTCAGGGGAGATTTTTTAAAAATGGTTTTTGTTTAATTCTAAATTATTTTATAATCACCCTGTAATAGGGTGTGTCACTCACACAATATTTTTTACCCTGCATTTTAATACTATAAAGATAGATATTTTGTGCTTTTTAGTTCACATTTCAATAAAAGCGTCTTCTTTAATTTTTTAAAAGTATAATTTTATTACTAATTTTAATCCAGCTTTTCCATCAAAAATATGTTTTATGAACATCGGGTTTAATTTCTAATTACTTCAAATCGCTTTTTCAACAATTTCTCGAAACGTGTTCTTAAAACTCACTCATTTAGACTAGGAAGCTTTTATACTGATTACAAAGGCTCCCTAATTTAGACTCATTCATTTAAATACGATCCACGATCAGATAATTTAACGTAATAACGAATTGGTAAAACACAGCCAGTGTTGGGCATAATTGATTAAAAAGTAACTGAATTACAATGAAATTATATATATATATATATATATATAGATAGATAGATTTTTTTTTTTTTTTTTGCCAATCGATTAACAAGTAACTGATTACAAATAAATTGAATTATTACAAATAAACTGAATAAGTAATTCAATTTTTTGTTTTCAAATATTTGTTAATTTATTGACAGTAAAATAATTATAAATGTAATCTAATTGTAATTCAATTGTAATTCAATTACTTTTTAATCAATTATGCCCAACACTGAACACAGCTATTGTTATCGATTTTATCAGTGGGCAGAAGCAGACGGTCGATACTTTGTATTGAAAATTGTCAATAAATAGCATTCATCGCTTTTAAAACACTCTAGGAGCCTGTATTCAGACACGTCGGTATAATCACTAGTTCATCGCCCGATATCGGGTTTGTCGTGGGAGAGAAGAAGAAAAAACTCTTCTGCCGATATATTTATCATATCAAAGTGGCGAACAGAAGAAAGCTTGTAATGGATCTTTTTTTAGCGAAATGTTTCTGGCTTCTTTTTTTCGCCTTTGGGTCAAGTTCGCTCGCTTGACTTCTTGTTCTACGAAAAGGAAATACATGAGGAAAAGTGGGGTTTTGCTCAGGATTAATTATTTTTCCTGAGTTAAATTGCAGTAGTCAAAATCCTGGAGTCAGTTCAGACAAAATCAGTCTGTTTAACGAGCTTTCACGAAGTTCCACTTCATAAAAAGAACCTTTTTCCAAAATTCATAGAAATAGCCCCTTATAAAAAGGATCACTTTATATCTCCCCCCCCCCCCCTCACCCCGGACACACCGCCTGAAAGCGTTTTTCCCGTATTTTTAGACTTTCTTTCAAAACTCTCTGGATAGAATTCTAAAACGAACTGAACTGATTTTTTTTTTTTTTTTTTAATAATTATTTTTATTGTTATTTATTTGTTGTACGTCCAGATGAAGCTCATGAGGTAATTGAATGATTAGTGCCTTCAGATAACTTGTACCAAGTTCGAGTACCAGTTCAGGCATGGATAATCGTCCTCAGATTCGGAATCCACTAACAAGGAAACATTCAAAAGATGTCGTCTTGAAAAAATGTTGATATATATATATATGTGTGTGTGTGTGATTCTACTCTTCATAAAACACCAGAAAGTGAAAAAATTATCGTCTGAAATGAATTACAGCGACCACAAAAAATTAGCAACATTAAGCCTATTTGGCAATTTCACACTGTTAGGTGATTGATTTTGAGTATTTGGCGGAAAAGCAAAACATGTTCTGTTCGTACGCGGCAATCTCGGTGCTAGAGAACTTATCACCTAACAGTGCTAAATCGCCAAAAATGCTTAATTTTAGTAATTTTTTGTGGTCGCTGTAATTCATTTCAGCCAATAATTTTTTCACTTTCTGGTGTTTTATGAAGAGTAGAATAACATATTTTTTTTTTTCAATATTTTTTGAAGACGACACCTTTTGAATGTTTCCTTGTAAGTAGTAAGTTCCGGTTTAAGGAGCCCATAGTACGTAAAAGATGATCGTAGAGTGACACAAAAAAAAAAAAAAAAAAAAAAAAAAAAAAGTAGTGAGATAGCATTTGTTATATTTGCTTATTTACATTGCATATGTGCATTGTTGAATCTGTGCAAATATTGTTAACTCAAATTTGAGATTTCGTTTGACTAGAAGATTCTGATACGTATACCGAGATTTAATTCCCATATAGGCATTAAAGAATCCACAAAATAAGATAAGAGAATTTTATTACAATCTCAAGAAACATATTCCTGTTAAATTATTTGCGACAACATTCTTCTTTACTATTTTGAACAGTACCTTAAATCTTAAATTACTGCATATAATTAGTTTCAATTTTATGGGGAGGGTGGTCACACAAAGCAAAAAACGGACCCCCCCTCCCCTTTTCCCAAATATCGTTGTGGGGGGGCAACCTTGTAAATATGACGAAAGCGACGTATTAAAACCCTAAATAGAAGTTCATAATTCGTAGCAGGTGTGGAGAAAATAAAACACATAACTGCGTTCCCTGGCACACTGACAGTATCTCAAACGAAAAAAAAAAAAAAAAAGTGGGGGGGGGGAGGGGGGGACTTGTTTGTAAGACAGATAGTCTGCTCGCGACGCAACCGTCAGCAGATTAATGAAGACTCACGACATAGCTGAAGCATCCACAAATTTAAATTTTTCACATTTAGAATTCTAGGTGTGCAAGAATACCAAAATATAGTAGAAAAAATATTACTCACAAACTTTGAATAAACACCATAAAATGCAATAAACTCGCAACAATCGTTTCGGGTCGAAAAAACACACGACCCTTCATCAGGCGAATAAAGTAAGCACGAGTGCTGCAGTCAAAGCGGCAACGCACAAAATCGTTTAAAGTGAAAAGAAAAACTTTATAAAGTAGAAAGTAAATATAACAACTGGTGTGAATAGAATTGTACAAGAAAACAAGAAAATAAATAAATGAGTGAGATTAACCATATAACAATCTAAGGATATCAAAAATTAAACGAAAATCAAAGTTACGTGAGTAATTTCCAAGCATCAGAGAAGAATGGAGTGGAAGAAATATCATTAACAAGATTTTTCGAATTTTTAAATATGTAAAATGCTTCATAAATATTCAAATGGGAGGAACACACAGGAGATAAAATTATGTTAGTTTTGGAAAAATCAAAACGATGATCTTGAGACCAGCAGTGGGAAGCAATAGAAGATTTGGTAATCTCTTCATTACGAACATTCCGACGGTGCTCATTTATTCTGTATTTCAAACGCCTCCTAGTTTGACCAATATAACCTAAGTTGCAGGACGAACACGGAATTAAATAAATTCCAGAACGGTTTTCGGTGGGAATGGGATCCTTAAGAGAAGATAATTTAATTTTATTGACGGGTTTGAAACCAAACGGTGAAAGAATTTTAGAGATTTTAAAAGAGAGTGAAGAGTAAAAAGGTAAAACAACTGAGATGAGACTGTGATCGTTTAATTTGGGAGCAGAACGTTTAGGATTCTTAAATTTATATAGAGCTTTATCGATAATAGATGGGTTATAACCACGAGAGAGAGCAAGAGATTTTAAATAATTAATTTATTTCGAAAGATTAGACGGATCAGAACAAATGTTTAAGGCACGATAAACATAAGTGTAAAAAGCAGACATTTCGACCCGAATTGTCAATTGTCAACATTTTTTCGACCCGAAACAATTGTTGCGAGTTTATTGCATTTTATGGTGTTTATTCAAAGTTTGTAAGTAATATTTTTTACAACGCCAGTTTTGTGGTGCTTTTTTATCAAAATATAGTAGACTTACGGTTAGACGGGGATAGGTCTAGCCTAATCATGGATAACTAAAACCCCTGGATTTAGAAGTAAAATTTTTAAGAGGAAATTCTAGAACCTATGTATAATTTTATGTAAAATGTAAAGAAAATAATTTAAAAACTAGAATGTTGTGGCCACCACATGACTTTCTGCTATATTTTCCTATGCAAATTCACTCAGTAAAAACAATTAAAATCATTATTTAATAAAATTATCTTCCATGATAATGCAGTACGATTTCCATATTAGAGAAGTAGTATAACACTAAATATATATATAAATTCATTTTATTCTCGATATTACATTAAAAAAAAAAAAAAAAAAAAAAAATGTTTGTTAAAAATGGAAAAAAAATCGATAACTTTATTTTAAATTATCGCAGATCAATGGTTCAACCATTCATTCTAAAGGTATTGGCGAGATTTTTTGAAAGATACCCATCATGAAAATTTATTCCCCTCGAGGGGTGACTTCCCCCCCCCCTCCCAGCGGGGGAGGTGATGCTCCTACACATACAAAAAAGTTTTCCCAGTTGACTATCTCGATTATAAATAATTCTTGTAAATTTAATAATGATTATCAAAAAATAACTCTCTTTATGCACATTTATACAAAATTTTGCCCTATACCACCATGTTAAAAATTTAGAAAAAGCGGGATGGCAACGCAACTTGTTAGACAATTTTTACCAAAAGTTGATAGGCACTAATTTAGTCAAGGTGTAACTACATACCAATTTATATGAAATTCTGTGCAGTAGTTCCTGAGATACAGTTGCCACAAAATTTTGTTACACACACCCCTGACAGACATTTCTAAAAATAGTCAAATCGTATTCTACAGCTCTCAAACGTGTAAAATCCCGAGGTCAAAAATTTTTACGAATCCAATACTTTCTTTCATTGAACATAGAAGAAAGTAAAAATTATGATACAATAGGATATTTATAATTTGATTAACACAAAAGGAAGATAATATAACATTAATTTTATTGCTCTTTTACATTTATATTCAGTACTTTACCAAACCTGTTGGCATAGGTTGATTTTGCTCAGTTCCCCATCATATGTTTGTCGTCATAAATTTCTACTATAGGGCATACTATATTCATGTTAAGAGAGATGAACTCTGACGATCATTCAACACTATCTGCCCCACGCATTAGGCTACCTTATCTCTGATTCAAAACATTTTTCTCATCCTATTTGCTGATTATTTTTATAACGGTTTTCCTATTTTAGTTTTCAGGCAATATTACCACTTTTATAACTATCTATGGAGTTTTATAACTATCTATGGAAATGGAAACGCACACAGACAAACTGAAGATATAAACAGACTAAATTTTAATGAAAATCATAAGAAAAAAATTCCTCCAACTTTTTTTTGAAGAATGAAAGATGAATTATATTAAGTGAAATTATATTTTTTGAATTATTGAGTGCATTAAAAAAAAAAAAAAAGATAATTATTAGAATAATTTTCACACATCTGTAGCATATACTCTCTAAGCATATCCTAGGGATGTCCTGCGAAGAATGTGTGATGTTTCTGTGTGTTATCTATTTCTGCCAAATCCTATGAATTTTGCATATATTTTTATTCCTTAGAATTGTTTATAAAACTTAAAATTGAACCATCACAAAATTAAAAATTCAATTCAATTTATCGAATTTCAACATTGTTTAGAGGAATATTTCTTTGAATCTAACAAACACTTATGGTATACTTATGTCTCATATGCGATTTTCGTCAAAAAACACATTTTTCAGTTTAGCTAAGAATAATTTTCAAACCTTTAGCTTTGATTTTTCTGAAACTAACATAATTTGATCTCCTGTCTCTTCTTCCCATTTGGATATCCATGAAGCTTTCTATACATATTTAAAAATTCGAAAAGTCTTGTTAATGATATTTCTTCCATTCCTTTCTTGTCTGATGCTTGAAAATTACTCACATAACTTCGATTTTCATTTAATTTGGATGTTTTTAGATTTTGATATATTTTTTAATCTTATTTATTTTCTTCTTTCATTTCATATTTCTGTTCACACCGGTATTTATAGTTGCATTCGACTTTACATATTTTTGCTCTTCTCACCGGTTTTGTGCGTTGCCGCTTCGACTGCAGCACTCGTGCCCACTTTGTTCGCCTGACGAAAGGTAGTGTGTTCTTTCGACCCGAAAGAATTATTGCGAGTTTATTACATTTTATGGTGTTTGTTCAAAGTTTTGTACTTATTACTTTAAAACGCCAGTTCTGTGGTGCTTTCTTATTGCTTTAGCTTAATTCATCTGTTTAAATTTTGTTTCTAAAGTAAATAGAACCCGAATTATGGCGTTTTAAATAATCTATTTTAAAAAACTTTTAAAACCCAAATTCTTAATGTATCGTATCACATAAATCTTTTCAAAGTTAAAATAAAATTTAATTTGAAAAAAAAAAAAAAAAAAAAAAAAAAAAAAAACTTTTTTGCTTTTTAACCAAAAAAAAAAAAAAAAAAAAAAAAATGATGAAATTTGAAATGCAAGTTGGTCTTGTGGGGTACAGGCTGTATATTATAGTTTTGTGTTCGTGAGAAAAAAAAAAAAAAAAAAAAAAAAAAAAAAAAATCAAACTGCAATTTTTAATCTCACTTCAAAAACATGTGAAGCAGATTTTTTTTTTATTTCTCCTAACGGTTTCCATACAATCTTCTTCTGTTGCCTCCAAAAATTCATATTTTATTAATTTAAAAAAATCTAATTGTCCTATCGATAAATTTCAAAATTCACAAAAATTTCCCTTTCATTTGGTACCTTATTTGTAACGATACGACTGATATTTCTAATTTATTTTCTAATTTTTCTAATTTATTTTCCTCATTTTAAATAAATGTACATTTATTATTATTATTATTTTTTTTTATTATTATTCTGTCGAAAAAAAGAAAAAAAATTGGCAACAATTAAATTATGTTGAGATTCACAAACATACCGTAGTGAATGACAGTAAGTACATAAGAATTTGGGGAAAATACACGCAAAAAGACATAGAAAAATATTGAAAGTCTCCAAAATGAATAAAATATGAAAGCCAAGAAAGTGTTTCATATAAAGCAGGTGGATTTTAAATTCTGGCATGCATGTGTTTGCAGTGTTATTATTCAAGTTTTGAACTACTTTTATAAATACAGTAACCCCTACTTAATAAATTCACTGGTTAATAAAATAAGCCGCTTTATATGATCAATTTACCCAGACCGGAATCAAATCGATATAAACTATTTTAAAGCCGCTGTTTAATAAAATCAGCATCGCCGGTTAATAAACTCAAAAATATCTCTTCAGCAGCAAACATGTCATTTACGTACGCTAAATATATATATTCAATACATCTTAATTTCCCTTATTGCATTGAATTCTTCTCCTGAAATAATTTTACTGACCTAATGTTTTTATAGCTTACCGATAGATGGCGCTTGCACTCTAATGTCTTATGCTTTTATTCTTCAGTCTTTAACTTAAATGATATATTATTAATGTATATGGTACGATTTAATTCAACTCTACTAGTTTTAAAATTAATTAAATATAAAATCTATTTTAACATTATCATTTAATATTAACTCTGTGTAATTTATCTTTAATGAAAATGCTCTGAAGTATCTTCGATTAATCGATATCTGTCGAGCTTTTATTTTACTTCAATTTAAGTTTTGGCATCATCCTTTTCTCCTGTTGGAGTTCATTGTTATACATGTGGTTGCTTTGCTTCATTCATGTGTTCATTTTGGTTTCCATTAAGATTATATTTAATCTTTTTTTAATCTTTGTTTTAATTTAATTTTTCAATTATTTCTAATTCTTTATGGTTTTGCTGCATCGATCGGGGTGTGAAACGATATTAATTGCTATGATTAGCAATATCGTTTTACGAAATCGTTGCAGATTTTTAAGCTTTATGAAGCATGCACCCCTTGATAAGTATGTTTCTATGTTTAAGCATTTACATCCAATTATTTCTGTGATTTACTATTTATTAATCGTTTTCACTCTCATAAGTTTAATGGTCATTTTTATTATCATTCAGGTCGGCGTAAGTATTTTAAGTTACTATCGTAACTCATTGGTTCTTAATCTATATCGCAACTTTTTGTGTAATTCTTTCCTCTATGTTAAATTCAGTTCTATATTTTAGTGTGCTGTTATTGTCTTAGTTCTATTAATAGCTGAATTTTATGATTAAATCTTATTACGATATCTATTATTTATATATATATATATATATATATTCACAGTTTTTATTTTTATTTTTATAATATTCTTTTTTTAATATAAAAGAAAATAAAGCACAGCAATCTCTAGTTATCTCTCTTTGTCGAAAATTTTACACTTGCAGCATAGTTATACAAATTAAAAACTTGTCTCAGTAACAACTTCAAAGCACGGTAATGAGTTACAAATTTAATTTGATTTGCAAGTGATTATTTTTTATTATTATTATTAAAAGACTTCTTATTTTGAAATAATTATAAAGCAAGAAGTTTAATCGTAAGGATTTTAAATTTAAAAGAAAAACGTGAAATTTCGGCAAATTAATAGCGATTTTCCTGAAAGAAAAGAGCATCAGAACACGGGATGTGTTTAAATGAACAAATTAATCAATTATCTTTCAAAAATCAATTAATATTGTTTATTAATTCCATTATTCGTTACCTTTTGAAATTTCTTTCCAAGTTCAGGAAAGTAATACCTTTTTTCTTCTGTGCAGGAACTTTTGTCGAATATAAAAATCAACCACTTAATAAAATTACTTTGGCTCAGAACGAATGTGATTGTAGCGGTGGGCACTGTATATTTCAAAATATATTCATTTTCTGGGATTAAAAAGTTAGAAATGTATCGAAATTTTCTTTTGATACAATTAGTTTTCTAGCACATAACTTCTGAACTGTCATACACAAACTTATATTAGTAATTCAAATCCTAAAACATACTTTTCTGAGTAAAATGTCTTTTTTTTATTATTATTATTATTATTTTTTTTTTTTTTTATTTTACATTTTTACGAAACTGTCATTTTTTAGACAAGTCATGGGCGTTTTTATTAATATATATATGTATATATATATTTAATAATATTTTAAAACATAGTGAAAGCTGAGCAACAGATACAAGATCACTGAAATCACATAGACCAATAAGAATAAATTTTCATCATATTAAAATTACCTTAGAAGACTTGTTTAATAGGTGAAACAATTTTTACTTATTGATCCCGAAACAAAAGATACAAACAAGCAATGAGAAATATATATATATATATATGTATATACACTGGTGTTCAAAATTAAAGCAACAGCCTATTTTTTCGTTTTCTTCTTTTACGCATAACTTTTAGACAATTAAACATATGAATATAAAATTTCGAAAACATGTTTGCTATCATATCATCAGTCGAATTTTATACAACTTTAGCAAAAGTAATACTGTTCAAACTAATCATTATTTAATTTTTTTCAAAAGTAAGCTTTGAAAAAAAGGAAAAAAATTAACAATTTAAAAAAAAGAAAACTGGTCATAAGGAGGTATTACAGGTATGCGAAGATGCACATGCATCCATGTGTTAGATTAAAACTGGATTTCTCTTCCTATAATCACTTTTCTGTTTCTTCTTTTATCTTCCTTTTTTTCGCATGTGAATAACTTATTAAAAAATATACATACAAACATGAAAATTGGATAAGACGTTCATTATAAAATTACCTATCGACATTATTATTATTCTGGTGTTGAGCATAGTTTACAAATTAGTAATTATTATTATTTTTTTAAATCCATTAAAAGCAGGGTTGGGTTTCTTCCGGAAGAAACCAGTTTCTTCCAGGTGGAAGAAACTGGAAGAAATGGAAGAAATCCGGAAGAAATGGAAGAAACCAACCAGAAGACAAAACAGATGTTCAAAATTAAAATTTATGGACTATATACACTCAAAGCATAAATATAATGTCAAACCTAAACTATAATCTAATTAATATTAAAAATATTTTTAGAAAAAAAAGTTATTTGATAACAAACACTAAATATATACAGGTGATGGGTTTTTACGTTTCAATGCTTATATTTTTAGAATTTTTTGCATAGATACTATCTCATATTACTATACCTTCAAACACAGTACAAGTGATAATTACGGAATTAGCCATAATATTTGCACTTTTTTTTTTTAATGATACAATTTTTTGTGTAAGCTCGAAGCTGGTACCCAACAAACTGTATCAATAAGTACTAAGATTAAGATACCTATTTTTAAACTCTCCTGCAGGTTCTCTAGGATTAAAAAAAAAAAAAAAAAAAAATCCATAGTTTGTATTTATCTATTTTAAACTGAAAAATGAAGTGCAGTACCTATTGAACTACTAAAAAACTTTTCATTCGTTTTACAGTCAACTCCCTCTAACTCTCAAAAGTTTTGTCCAGAGGTTGTGCGGATTATAGGAATTTGCAAATTGGAGATCATTGTCTTTGTTTACAGTTTTCTTTTGCAGATACAGAGTCAGTTATTATTAATTCATAAATAGACATCAAAATAAAAAGACGATTTTTAATAATTTTAGAATAAAATATTTCTTCAATATTAATAAAACTAATCTATCATAATTCATATATGATGGTAAATAATTTAAGTATATTCAAATAAATAGGCACATATAAAATGTAAACAAACAAATTTTAAAAATACGAAACATAATACTTTTGAAAGTTCGGAAATAATATTCATCACTGATTAATTTTGTTAAACGTTGATGCAATAGTGATTTGTTTTAAACACTAGTCTGTATGAATTGCAGGATAATAAATACAAGAATGTTATCCCCCCCCCCCTCCCCAATTGTGTTTCAAAGTAAGGATTAAGTTAACAATTTGTTTTAAAAAAGTAAAATTGTGAATTTTTTTTTAAATATGAGATGTAAATTTCTTTTTCATTCAAAAAACAATTACGGATTATAAGGATTTGCAGATTATAAATCTGTGGATTAGAGGGCATTGACTGTACTGTATATGACTATATGGAAAATAAAGTTTTTGATAACATTTTGTAATACAGTAATTATTGCTGGATGTTTGTTAAGAGCTGTTTTATCAGAAAGTATAAGCAAGTGATCCAAACTATTATTTATTACCAGTTAAAGAAATAAAATCGTCTAGATTATAAAACTTTACACTGTTAAATTTAAATGGATTTTTTTTTACTGGATTTTGAGTATTTTGGAACGTGATCATCAGATACAAAAGATCACTTCGGTAAAAATCTCATAATTATTAATTGAATATGTAATTAAATTTTTATAGATATAATTAAAGTTATTTAAAGTTGTTTATAAGATAAATGAATCCACTGTATCTTACAAATCTGCAATTTGTAGGATACATTTTTTAAGAAAAACAGTTTCTTCCATTTCTTCCACTTGGAAGAAACCTATTTCTTCCGGCCGGTTTTTTCCATGGTTTTTTCCGCGGTTTTTTCCACATTGGAAGAAACTTGCCAACCCTGATTAAAAGTAAAAGAAAAGTGAATACCGAAAGAAAAATCGGGATTTAGTTTAACATTTGAAGGCACGTTCGTCTTTACCTATCTGTAATACATTCTTAAAACCTTTTTTCATCAAGCTTTCTTTTCTAGAATTGTTGCAATTTTTCATTTTTAGCAAAGCTTACTTTTGAGAAAAAATGAATAATTACAGGGGCCTACAAAAATGATGTTGACAAAATTTGATTTGATGATTTTAGCTGATCTTTATGTTTTTTGATGTGCTGAAACCGAAAATGCACCCCCATTTTTCTCCATCACGTATAGATTTTTGTCAATACAGGGCGCTTTTCGACACAATTGCTTCCGTATACCATCCTAACAATAGGTTGGTTGGTATAGTTTTATGTCGCATTAGTGCTGCGATATTACAACAATATGTATCCATGATTAATTAATCATGAAAATATACTATAAAACTTACTATATAATTATACTGGTGGAAGAGTAATGGAAGAAATTATATAGGTAAGCATCCTGTATTGACAAAAATCTATACGTGATAGAGAAAAACTGACTTCATATTTGGTTAAAGTACACCAAAATACATAAAGATCAGTCAAAGTTATAAAATCAAAATTTTACATGTCGAGTTGTGTTATTAGTTTAAAAATGATTACTTATATAAAAAATTATATAAAATTCTATTAATGATATATGATAACAAACATGCCATGCCATCGAAATTTTATGTTCATACGTTTATTTGTTTAATAGTTATGCGCAAAAGAAGAAAACGAGAAAAAAAGTTGTTGCTTAAATTTTGAGCACCAGTGTATAAATATCATAATACTTTTTAATACAATTGAAGAAATTGAAAAGACTAAAACTTTAAAAAATGTAAGTATTTTATAAAATGACTTCTAAAGGTTTACGTATACTCTAATAAGAAATTTTTCAAAATAATAATAATAATAATAATAATAATGAAGAAATAAAGAAACGAAAAGAAACTTATACAATATGTTTCACTAAATAATTAAAAACCACGTGCGAAATAACTATTTAAAAGAGTAAAATCCGCTGTAAAAGGCACGTTAAAAATATTTAAAAGAATTTTAAAAGGTTAAAAACAGTTAGACAACATGTTTCGTGCTTATTTACTAGCACATCATCAGGTCTCGTCAGTTAATGAAAGCCAACGAGCTTTATCTTGTTGTTCTAAGAAAGGCTGCCATAGGGTTGCTAGATCTTTACTCTGATTCTCGTTGATGCATTTATCGCCAAATTTCCAAATCATGATCTTTTCGTATATGTCTAATGTGTATTCGGTGTGGGGGGTGGCTAGAATTTTACTTTCCGTAAAATGAAAGTAAAATTCTAGCCACCCCCCACACCGAATACACATTAGACATATACGAAAAGATCATGATTTGGAAATTTGGCGATAAATGCATCAACGAGAATCAGAGTAAAGATCTAGCAACCCTATGGCAGCCTTTCTTAGAACAACAAGATAAAGCTCGTTGGCTTTCATTAACTAACGAGACCTGATGATGTGCTAGTAAATAAGCACGAAACATGTTGTCTAACTGTTTTTAACCTTTTAAAATTCTTTTAAATATTTTTAACGTGCCTTTTACAGCGGATTTTACTCTTTTAAATAGTTATACAATATGTTCTATATTATTAACGCTGAAGTAAAGAAGTGTTTATGACTTCTGTCTGCGCGCACTTTCTTTTACGTTAATATTGAATTCCCTGAAACATGATAGATGCTGTTTAGGTTCACTTAAGAAAGGGTATAAATGGCACTTTTCATTTGTGTATACATGAACGGACAAAGGAATTCTAATACTCTACGTTCTATGTGAGGTACTTTTTTTAAAGCTTGTTTTAATATTTTTATATTGCGTAAAGTACAACGAAATTAAGATGCATTATTAATGCATGTTAACTTCTAACTAAAGCATGTTTCTTATAATATTGTGAAGGACTAGTATTGTAAAACCAATGTAACATTTAAAATGAGATAATGAATACAAAAATTTTAAAACTTTAAAAATACATTTTAATTAAAAACATTAAATTACACGACAGACGTTTCAGCTCGAACACGTCCTCAGTGTCAAACATACAAGCACAACATTTACAAAAAAAAAAAAAAAAAAAAAAAAAAAAAAATCATAACACATCGCAACAAGATTAAAAATTCAGGAGGAATAGCTTTAGCCTCGTTCAAGGCAGAATGTTGCATTTTAGTAAAAGCGCCCTCTAGAAAAATACGGGATTCATATAAATTTACATTAGAGGTTAGAATTTTAAAGTTGTCAAAATCAGGAATAGGATCACTATTGAGGAAATGGATTACGAGTTTCGATCTTAAATCACCTGTTTTATATGAGCGTTTATGTTCCTTTAATCTAGTTTCACCTGTTCTGCCAGTTATTCCTCCTGAATATATAATCTTGTTATGATGTGTTATGAATTTTTTTGTAAATGTTGTGCTTGTATGTTTGACACTGAGGAGGGCTAGTGTTCTAGCCGAAACGTCTGTCGTTTAATTTAATGTTCTTAATTAAAATGTATTTTTAAAGTTTTAAAATTTTTGTATTCATTATCTCATTTTAAATGTTACATTGGTTTTAATATATTAATGAGACGTATAAATTATGTTTAATTTTATTAAATTAGTGTTGTAGTTTGATTTTCACACAAAAATATTCAGATACACTAATCATAACATTGGTCACCCAAAAATATTCAGATACATTAAAGGATGTAAGTGGAAATGATTACTCGAAGTGTGTTTTCAATCGTGCTTTAACTGTTATAATTATCATTATTTTACTATATTATTTTTTTTTTTTTTACACTCTGTGGTGCATATTTAATTTTTAGACGCTATTACAGCGCTACACAGCAGCAGTCTATTTTAAACTATCTCTTTTAAAAGTAATGCTATATATCCAGTTTTTGTGAAAGTTCTCCTTTCATAATTAAAACAAAATACATTTTAAAATATTATTACCTACTTAGGTAATATATATTGTAACGGATGAGTAAAATTGGCAAGTCCTTAACAATCTATGCAAATAAGCTATTTCTATTTCTAGTTTTATTAATTTTCTTTCTTCGTAGTTTCAAAAATAAATTCAGATGAATTTTATCTAATTTTTGTTTTCAAAAGTTGTCCATAAACATGATCATTCGTTTACTTGAAAAAATATCTTAGCTTGAAAATGATATCGGGGCATATCTACGTAAAGAACATAACTTATCTCTAAATTGAGCCTTTTCCTTTTCCGGATTTCGAGAATGCAAAGTAAATAGCGCAAATCAAATAGGTTATCACTGAACGTTGATAACACTTCACCGAGAAATAAAGAGAGAAAGTTTATGCTGTATGCAGAATAGGAAGTATAAATATGTCCCCTGTGGCAGAAATTTATTATGCTTTCTGCGACAAGCTTCATCAACACCAAAATCTTTCTGCAGGAATAGTTTGTGAAGTTAACATTTACGAATTCAAAATAAATTATTTTTTAAAAAGTAAATAATATTCAGTATAACCAATGTATTTAAGTTTTAACTAGGCACAAATGTATATATCTGCACTTTTACAATAAAATACTCTTTTTTTTTTTTAAGAAAGGGGAAAATAAATCTATTGATCTCAATTGCTTCAGATTTTTTGTTCACATTAATATACAATATTGTTTATAAAATATTCAATGAATTCAAACCATAAAATGCAGTAACACATAAAAAATAATCTGCAAATTATTTTAAGGCATTTAAATCATGAAATGTCTAAATTAAACAAATGTTACAAATACTTTTAAAATTTCATTACTTTTTTTTTTATATTAAATATGTATATTTAAATACACAAATGCACTTATTTCATAAGGTGCAAACCAAATAACATAAAATATAATACAGAACTCAAAATTAAAATACAACAAATTAAAAGTAAAAATTAATATAGAATACTGAATATTATAATGAAATATAAATAATCTAAAACATATATAGTTTTTGAGATTATTAGAAATATGCACGATAACATTCTAATACACAAGATTCATTTTTTGTATTATATACAAATAACATAAAGATGTGTATTTGAAATCTAAAAAAAGTGATTTGGCATAGAGAATTCAGAATGTATAATTATACCATCATTTAAATACATAAAGTAAAACAGAATACAAGATCTAAGTAACACAATTATAGACAAAGCATAGTCGAAATATTTTCATAAAGATTGAGGCAAGTGAAATAATTAATTTTTAAGGAAATGTTGAAATCTGAAATGTAACAGATTTCATGGATAAAATCTATAATAGAAAATAATGATTACATATGAATGAAATAAATAGAAATCAATTAAAAGTAATATTTGATATTGATATCTATACGAATAAGTAAATAAAAATAAATAAATAAAAGCATTTGCTGTTTAATTAGTATTTATTCAAAACAACTACTATTAGATAAAATTCCTTTTGCTTACAAAAAAAAAAAAAAGAACAAAACCTTTGGTTCGATTTTTATTCAAAATAACTATTTAATTTGCAATATTTCAATAAAAAAAAAAATAAACATTTTTTAAAAATTCAAATGTTTAAAAAATGAAATGAACAAGCTGTAGAAACTAATGAAAAGAGTATTTTTGTAAAATAAATTAATAATTTTTTTTAACGACTTCATATGCTTAAACAAAAAAATTCAAAGCTAAGAATTTTAATCACAATTAAAATAATTAATGATTAGTAACGAAAAAAATTAGAAAAGTTACCAATTTTATAACTTAAGATACCCATTAATATTTATTGCTAAGATCTTTTACTACATATAAAAGGCTAAATATCAATAAAGAATTTTTAAGATTAATTTCTTAATTTTCTATTTTTTGAAGCAAGGTTTGAAGCTTCATTTTTTATGTTGTGTATAACTACAGACGTTACAAATTTCCCCATAGCCTTATTTCTGTATATATTTCTGAAATGTATTGCATAGTTTGAACCAAACATTAAAATTAATGCAGCTTTAAAAAATGTACGTGTATTTACTACCACGCACGTATGCACGCTTCGCATGCATTAAAGGAAAAAAAATCACTAGATGCAACTAATTTGTCGTGCGTAAATCAGAAAATGTATGAAAATCGGTACAGCAGCAATCCAGCACAAAAATCACTGGATGCAGCTATTTTCTTATGCATGAATCTGAAAATGCATGAAGTATGAAATTCGGAAAATGGTCGCAAAGCCACATTCTTTCGAAAAACAATCTTTTGCAATACAATAAATACACACGACACGAGCGGCACGAAAACAAAGTTTGAAGACACGAAAATAAGTTCCGATGTGAAGAGGTTACCAGTGAAAAGTGTCGATACACCGAATCATATCACCGCATCACGAATCGCTAATGCATGCCGTATCAAAGCTAACCCAAGTGAGTTACATCCGTTTTATCTCTCCTCATTCAGGATTGAGGCGATCGTATCTGCAGAAACGAAAATTTGTTCTGCAGAACAGTTTATAAACCATTCTTTGAGTTTCTCTCACTCTCTCTTTTTTTTTTTTTTTTTTTTTTAAACACAATGGCAAAATTTATTTGACTTAAGTAAAATCTTTCTGCAAGAACATTTCTGTTTCTGCGACATTGTCGCCGTGTCGCCGTGTTTCTGCCACGGGGAATATGTCTAGGACCAAAGTTGTGTGCATATGCACGAAACGTAAATTTTTAAGGATCCCCAGGTCCCTATAATTAAAATTAGTAAAATAATCTTTATAACTAATATGAAGAAAAAAGAAGAAAACGTTATTCTACACTGTTTAAGATTTCAACAGAAAACTCTGTGTAATGTATTATCTTAAGTCTTGCGTCAAATTACAGAGAAAAATAAACGGAAATGTTAAAAAACTTATTTTATATATTCACTTTAATAACCAATATTAATTTAATTAATTATTGGTGAGAATATATTTCGGACTTTGAATGTTTTTTCTAAAGTAGAAACAGTCATTTTTAATTTTAATTAAAAAATTAAATAATAAAATTCGGTAAAAATACAGAATAAAGATCGAAATTCTCGATTATTCACTTTTAACTAAGAATTACTGTAAATTTACAGAGACTCTGGATAAATATTTACAGTGAATTTACAAAAAAATTTAACAGTGATGCTTAAAAAAATGGTTGAGTTATTTCATATTCATGTTTGCTTGGTCTGTTTTTTCTGCCCACGATCTGCAATACTGAAGTTAAAAGTATATTTTAAAAGGATATAGGCTCTCCATTGACTGGGATCTGATTATCCCCTCCACTCCTCTCCCCAAAATATATCATAACAACAATAATAAGTAATTTAAAAATTTTGTAAGTATGTAATAATATTCAATAAGAAATCACAGAGGGCAGTTTTACGGATGAAGAAAATATCATTGTTACTGATGGCGACGATAACAGAGAAAAACTGTTGATTTAATAGACTTAGTCTGTGATGAAAATAGGAGCGCAGAAGCAGTACATAAATAGAAATACTGAAGCTTGTATATACCAGTAATTTTTTACACAATACAGTAACCGCCGCTTAATAAAATCACTGGTTAATAAAATCAGCCGCTTAATCTAATTAAATCACCAGGAACGGAATCAAATCAATACAAACTACTTTTAAAGCCGCCGCTTAATAAAATCAGCATCGCCGGTTAATAAACTCAAAAATATCTTCTTAGCAGCCAAAAATATCATTTATGCACACTACAAATTTTTTTATTTACATTGTGATTTTTTTTTCTTTCTTTTTTTTTTTTTTTTTTTTTTTTTTTATATATATAGAAAAATAAATCAAAGCACAACAAACACTCCGTTATCGCTCATTGTTCAAGATTTTATACTTGCAGCACAGTTACAAATTAAACACGCCTCCTTAACAATTTCAAGGAACGTATTTTTCAAAGCGCAGTAATAAAATACAAATTTGATTTGAAATGATTTTTTCCCTAATTATTAGAAGGCAATATTTTGAAATTACTATCATTCATGAGGTTTAAACGGAAATATTTTAAATTTGTAAGAACAGCGTGAATTTTGGGTATAGTAATGATGATTTTCCTCTAACGAAAGTGCACGGGAACTTGCAATACGTTTAATTTACTTATATCGAAGAAACAATCAGTTAATTATCTACCAAAAATTAATTAATATTGTTTACTAATTATACTATTAGATACCTTTTAAAGTTTCTTTCGAAATTCAGGGAAGTAATATATTTTCCTTAAGGGCAGGAACGTTCGCCGGATATAAAAATCAGCCGCTTAATAAAATCACTTTGGCTCAGAACGAATGTGATTTTAATAAGCGGCGGGAACTGTATTTAATTCTCTGAACTATTTGTTCAACAATATAACTAACTGCATTTTATGTAATAGAATTTCAGTTCAGTTTTTTTTTTTTTTTTTTCATATAACTTAAATTAAACTATACTTTAATGTGGGTCGCGGGTCGAGTTACGAATCAGAATCTACGGGAGTAAGGTTGGCAATCAAACTTATCCGACCCGCTTAGTACTCTAATCTGAGCTCACTTTGAACTTGATTAGGCTTTGGCAACGCATATTTTAATCTTGTCTAAATGTATGAAGGGCCTGCCTGATGAAGGGTCATACTTCACTGCTTTGGCACGAATCAATAGCTGTGTGTATTTGCAATATATGGTATTTTCTCTCAGAGAAGATTTATTCATCAAACTAAGAGAAATTTTGTGATTAAGTGCATTCTAAATACATAATTTTCAAAGGTTATGAAATATTTTATAGGATAATGAAGAAAAGAAAAATATATTTTTTTTTAATAATACAAATGATGAATCTGAGGAGATACACTTAACATTTTCTTTTAATTAATTTTTCACTTTTAATAATTTCACGAGACAAAATTTAGATTACAAATTTTTACATGAAAATTGTAGAATTTTATTAATGCAAGTTGTTTTGTTCCCAAATGCAAGAATTCATTCTGGAATTTTTCAACACAGCTCTATTTTTATAAAACTCATTTGCAGAAAAATTCATTTATATTTCTTGTCTTAATTTTGTTCGTAAATTCTGGTAGTTTTCGATATCATAGCTGCCATACTTTCTGATTTTTAAATAAGATTTATCCCCACCAATTTTAAAAAAGGAACCTGTCAAATTTATTTTCGATCAGTGCTGGATCGTTCTGGGAGAGATATTGGGAAGCGAGATACAAAATAGATTTATAGATGGGTGAAACTATCTAAAAAGCACAAACCTTGAAAACTATGCAGAATGAATGGCGAAGGGGAACTTATGAATGGGATATCATATCATTATTATTAAAATTACTTATTTATATCTATATAAAATGATATTTGGAGAGATCTTAATACAGTATAAAGCAAATTAAATTTCGAATTTAGATTTTTCTATAAAAACAAAGTAATTTAACATGAAATTCAGAGACAGGAAAATATTCAAATAGCCTGAATTCAGGGACTGACCTTGAAAAGTTTCACCCCTGACACTACTATAGATAGATTTTTATTTTGTTGTTTACTGTTTTAGGTTCTTCCCCCCCCCCCCCCTCCCCCCAAATTCTTATGTACTTACTGTCATTCACTACGGTGTGTTTGTGAATCGCAACATAATTTAATTGTTGCCAATTTTTTTTTTTTTCGACAGAATTAAAAAAAAAAAATAAATAAAACGTACATTTATTTAAAATGAGGAAAATAAATTAGAAAAATTAGAAAATAAATTAGAAATATCAGTCGTATCGTTACAAACAAGGTACTAAATGAAAGGGAAAATTTTTGTGAATCCGATGGATTAAACAGCTTATCGATCGGACAATTAGATTTTTTAAAATTAACTAAAGTATGAATTTTAGGTGACAACAGCAGAAGATTGTGTGGAAACCGTTAGGAGAAATAGAAAAAAAAAATCTGCTTCACATTAAGTCACATGTTTTTGAAGTGGGATTAAAAATTGCAGTTTCAGTTTTTTTTTAATTTTCTCTCACGAACACAAAAATATAATATACAGCATATTCCCCACAAGACCAACTTGCATTTCAAATTTCATCATTTTTTTTTTTTTTTTTTTTTCAAATTAACTTATTCTAACTTAGAAAAGATTTATGTGATACGATACATTAAGAATGTGGGTTTTGAAAGTTTTTTTTAAATAGATTATTTTTTTAATGTTATTGTTAATGATTTATTGTTCTGTCAATATAGTTGCCTTTCTATATATAATCTGCCATTGAAAATAATAATAACTAGCAAACCCATGGGAAATTTTCGGATTTTATTTCTTTTCTTATTCACCTTTAAAATTGGAAGCTAATGAATATTATATGAATTTCACCACTTAATTTAAATTTTAATTCACCAGTCGAAAAATATTGTGCAATAGTGAAACTACAATCATACAAAGAAAGGTTTCTAAATAAAATTCATAATTCACAATCCAGTTTTTATACTTCCGCAAGGCCTGTTTTAATATAAGAGCCCCATCAACGAATTTTAAATTTTTGTCGCCATTTTAGCGATGACTTTTATTTATTTATTCTGGAATAATAATGATAACACAGGTCAACAAATAATTAAAAAAAAAAAATTGTGGTGCCTGAAACTTTCAAACTGATTTTGAATATTTTGGTGCTGCTAATTCCAAAAATGTGATCCATTTTGTTCTAGCAGCTCTAGTTTATGGGATATAATTATAATTATTATGAACATTATCACTGTTATTATTATTACTATTATTATTTTTATGACTATTACTATTACTAATATTATGACTATTACTAGTATTATTACTATGATTCTTCTTCTTCTTCTTCTTTTTTTATTAAAATATAATTGAACTAAATGAATGATACTGAGGGGGTGAAGAATTGAAGTGAATAATTTCTTTGGAAATTATAAAACTTCTAACTATGAAGAAGTAGTGGAAATTATGCTCACTACTTTTTGTGCACTTGGTTATAACATGAGCATAAAACTATACTGTCTGCAGTATTTTGACCGATTTCCACATCGTTATAAGTATGGTATTTTTGGCATATAACGTAGATAAGCTAAAAATCTAGAGCTGATGGGGTAAAACTGAAAACATTTTTGGAATCAGTGACCCAAATATAGCCAGAAATTTGTCAGAATTGTTAGGCACCAAAACTACTGTTGACCAGTGTAATAAATAATAATAAAAAAATAAAAATAAAAAATAAACCCTAATTCCTATTTTGATTATACTTTTAGTTCCCCATCATACTATAGGTATGGGGAACTTAGGTAATCGTGAAAATTTTCGACCTCGATTTTTTGACTTTTCTACACGTTTTCAGGTGTGAGGAATCCGAAAATGACAAAATTTCTATGGTGTCTGTCTGTAGGGTGTCTGTTAGTCCGTTAGTTTGTTAGTCTGTGTACACGATATCTCAAGAACAAATGATCGCAGAGAGGTCAGATCAGTTTTAAAATATTACTTTCGACACTGGCAAGAACCCTATTCATTTGCAATATTCAAATTTAAAAACTTCGTAAGTTATTACAAATTTACGATTTTCTTAACATGGGAGAATAGGATAAAAATTCACTTAAACGTGCATTAAATGGAAACTTTTTACTGTAAAAATGTCAGACCAGTTTTAAAATATCCGTTTTGATGCCGGAATGAACATCAATAATTATAAATATGCTACTTTGAAAATTTCGCAAGTTATTGGAAATTTACGAATTTCTTAACATGGCAGTATAGGGCAAAATTTTACATAAACGTCAATTTTGAGAGATATTTTCATCGTAAAGATGTCAGACTTCTTTTGAAATATTATTTAGGACACTGGCATGAATATTAATGCCTATGAATTTTCCAATATAAAGATTTCGTAAGTTATTGGAAATTTACGAATTTCTTAACATGGCAGAATAGAGCAAAATTTCACATAAACGTCAATCTTGAGGGATATTTTCATCGTAAAGATGTCAGACCACTTTCGAAATATTATTTAGTATACTGGCATGAATATCATAGACAATGATTTTTTCAATTTAAAAAATTCGTAAGTTATTTGGAATTTACGATTTACTTAACATGTCAGAATAAGGCAAAATTGAGCATAAACTTCAATTTTGAGGATCCTAAATACATTAGACAACTTCAAAATTACGTTTATGATATTTGTTTGAACATGATTGAATACAAATATTATACTAGAAAAATTATTCGTAATTCACGATTTTATCAACATAGCGAAATTGTAATTTTTTCATATAAATATGAATTTTGAGGATTATTGCATTGGAAATAGTAGCATGAAAACTAAACAACGGAATGGACCCTGATAAAGTAAATTAATAGATTAGAATAAGATAAATATATCGAAGTGAACGGTGGATAGCCTATTAGGCGGGGATTTCATTCTGCCACTGTATCAAGCTTTGGTCAAATTCATTTCTTTTAACATGATTATAATATGTCTCGCACTAGAAATTTATGAGAGCATAAATATGATGGGGAACTGAGCAGAGTCCACCTATGCCAACTAGTTTATGATCTGTTTTTAGTCAATTCTCTATATATCTTTAAAGTATTGCTAGGTTTAAAATGGCGTTTGCAAAAATTCTTATATAAGATTCAATTTTTAAAAATACATTTTTCCATAAAATACTCTTATCAGACAAACGTCGTTATTTTTTCTTATTAGATCATTGAGCTGAGTCCGTGTGCGTAACTATTGTCCATTTATAAATACTATTTTTTATCCTCGCGTGTTTTATTAATTAGATCACTATCATATCGTTTTCGACAAAATTTAATCGTAACTGGATTACGTTAGAGAAATATTATATAGATTTTAATAATAATAATACTTATTTTTACTAATTCGACTATTAAAAAACAATTATAATATATATATATATATATATATATATATAATTTGAATAATTTATTACCATTGTAACACTCAGCAGACAAAAGATAGATGAAGATACCAACATGAAATTAAATTTAGATTTATTTCGATTAAAAATTGTCACGGTAATAATTTAATTTGAGTACCAATGATTAGTAAAAACATGTGAAAGTACTTACGCAGAAGAGAAATGACACTAACATAACACATAAGCCTAACGATGAGAGAATTTGCAAAAACTATGAAATATTAACAGTCAACATTTTAGAGAAAAGAGAAAGATTAAAAATTACCAAAGAGTTCCGTTAAAAGGGAAAAAAATGAAAAAATAAATAATTAAATATAAAAGGAAATTCATGAACTAAAAATTGGAATTTTAAATGCTGAAAAATAGAAATTTTCACTCATCAGGAAACTTGCATTTCTATCAGCATATGCAAGATTTCGGAAAACTGTATAGCTAATTCAAGCAATATACAGCTGAAATCTCTATCTTGGACAAAACAAAATAAAAAAGGAAATTAAATTAATCAATAACACAAACAAACAATATATATATAAACAATTATATTAAAAAAAAAAAAAAAAAAAAAACATGTATTAAGCCTCCCTTAAAAAACAGGAGACTCAGCGTCTATGCAATATCAAATGAGTGTAAATTAATTGGCCTGTCCCTGAAAGAGTTAACCGGAATTTATTGTAGAAATCTTTTACTACAGTGTATTATACTCCAGTGTGTGTAAACAAACAGGCTTCATCCACCGATCGGATCTGGCCGACATCCAAATGATCTTGGAACACAATAACGAATAACGGAGGATCCAACGTAATCGAGATGTGTTATCTTTCTCGATCGGAAACAAGAGGAGGAGGGCGGACGTTCCTCTCTCGCCTGTATAAATATTTAGGCTGGAATGAAATCGACGCCGAATTCATTAAAAGAATTTGAAAGATAGGAATAAGATAGTTATTTGCGGAATATTTGAAAGGATTGATATTTATTTATTCACTAATTTTTCATTTTCTCTTTCCTTCAAATTAAAATTTCAATTATCGTGGTTTTTTTTTTTTTTTTTTTTTTTTTTACTTTTATTATTTGTTTTTTTACTCGTTACAATGTGATTTTTAAAAAGTTTTTTTTTGCTTTTTTTCTTTCTTTACATTTTTTTTTTCCCCTTTTCTTTTTTTCTTTTCTTTCCTTTTTTTTTTTTTTTAATAAATTAAATCACCGAGAAGATACAATTATGTATTTTTTGAGTTTTATAAAATGTCAAAGTTTCATGATAACTTGTATATTAAATTAATAATTTTCTTTTAAAAGAATCTAAAAAAAAAAAAAAAAAAAAATCAGAGAATTTAAGAGCTTTCCTTATGAAAAACTAAACATCTTTCCTTTTCAGAAAAATAAAATAAGTATATATATTTTTTAATACACGTTTACATTATCACCTAAAATGAATTTATGGAATAACTAAGAAATATAAACAAAAAATTTTCCCACCCACTGCAATTCTTAGACATCCGGAACAGGACTATTTACGAAAATTGAAACAGAACTTTAATACTTTAGAAATGTCAGGGACATTTCGTTGAGCGTTTCTAAGAAAGGGCAAAAAGGAAACAAAAATATTTTTTAAAAATAAGTTTACATTCCTTTGAATCCCCAGTAAAAACTGGGGTGCCGAGGGATATAAATAGGGAGAGAAAAATCCAAATTTCTCATATATATCCACTTATGAATATGATTTTCGTGATAGTCTGCTTTTTCAATAAACATTTACATTTATTTTATTCAAGACTTGAATTCACTAATGCCCCGACAAAAAGTTTTTGAGTGCTCCTGTAAATGTTACACTTGAACTATTAAACCAAGTAAATCATCTTTAATGCGTTCCCATATTTTTGTTGTACGTCGACTTTTATTGATTTCAAAGTATTCCTATGCTTAACGGCCCTCTTCACTTACCGTCGCCGGAATCCCGAGCTAGTGTTATTCTATGGAGAAATTTTCTTTACAAATAACTTATTAACTAATACATATTTTTAAATTCTGTTTTCACATTCAGAAAATTCCCAACTGTTAAACTGACGGACCTTTTTTAAAAATGTATTTTTTTAATTTTTAATATTTTATTTTGAAATTGCAAAATGAAAAAAATTCACATATTGAAAGTTCGTATTTTGCAGCTTCAAAATAAAATATAAAAAAATAATTTTTTAAAAAAGGTCCGTCCATTTAACAGCTGTGAATTTTCAGAATGTGAAAACAGAATTTAAAAATATGTATTAGTTAATAAGTTATTTGTAAAGAAAGATTCCCTATAGAATAAGATTAGCTCCGGCTTCCGGCGGCGGTGAGTGAAGAGGGCCCTTAACCCATTTGCATCATTCAAAAATGTTGGAAATTGGCCCCTATCACCAAACTGTTCAGATGACCGATATTTCAATACTCTTGTTCGTGATCCAATAATTTTGTAATATAAGTATTTGGACCAGAGATATCAATATCATTAGCGAAATAAATTTTCAATTTCTATACAAAAATTTCTTTGAAACTCGGTTCGGTTTTGTCAAATTGATTAGTTTCCACTACAATATGTCCAATAATTTCCTGCGTTGAAAATAATCCGCAAACGTTCTTTCTAGTAAAACTTGTAATATAATTTACACCACTAACAGAATTAAATTTACGCAGCTTAAGTTGATCATATTTTTTTTTTCTTTTCATTGAAAATTATTTCCACTGTGATCATTATCGTCATTGCCAGAAGATATCGCAATAATACATATACATTTTTCGGATTTGTTTATTTCTTCCCTAGTATTCGAATCAAAACCTCCCACCTTTATCAGTTTTAGAATTGTTTTTTCCAAGAAAAATGTATTTGCAATCATCACTTTAAACTACCGCGCATATTATGCGCTCCGGTGATAACGGCCAGGAAATTTTGGCGCATATATGCGCTTATGATGCAAATGGGTTAAAAGTTTCTTTACTCACAATTTTAATTATCTTTCTTGTATTTAAATATCATTATGTAAACATTTTGTACCCCGAGGTTATCTCTAAAAATTTCTCTGTTCCATACGTGCATCTGTTATTTTACGAATATCACCCACTGGTCTGAGCCAGTGGCGGATCCAGAACTTGACTTTTTTTTTTTGGGGAGGGGGGGGGCTAAGATTTTTCAAAGTATTATTCTAGACCAATAAAAAAATTACAATTGCAATATTCAATTGTGAATGTCAGTGTTTTTTTTTTTTTTTTTTTTTTTGGGGGGGGGGGGCTTTAGACCCTGCCCCCCCCCTTCCTAAATCCGCCACTGGGTCTGACTTTTTCGTGGTTCGATAGCTGCCTTATGGGATGCTTATAAGCTAAGCATTAAAAGAAACTTTAGCCTTGTGATTTTAGAATATGCGGTTATAATAACAAAATCACTCACCACGGCATCCGAGACCGTCGACACTGGCAGGTCCCGTTCATTCCACAGCACGGCTGGAAAACAATCGACGACACTCAGGTAAACCAACAAAAGAGTCAACAAGTACGTGACCCACACTCTTCGCTCGTTAACACCAGATCCACGGGCGTCCCGGGTCCCGATGTGGGCCCACATGGCAGCGCATATTCGCCCTGGCTCTCGGAAAAAAAAATCAGAGCAACTTCCACGTAAAAAAGCCCGGACGATGAAGGGAACACGCGAACACGTCGACCGAAAGGCTGCTGCTCTCTCTTCTGTGTGTGTGTTTGGGTGTTTTCTTCTTTTCTTCGCAAGAAAAACTTTTCTGGCGCGAACTTTTTCGGTGCGGCCTGACGGGATAGCGAGTTACGGGGGAGTGCACAGATGCAGCCGTTGCATCACGGACAGTTTTTTTTTATCGGAAACGCGAAAGATAATCTACAGGAGTGTCTGTATACTACACACACTCTCTGTCGATGTCGCAATCGTTTCTATTTTAGAAAACGAGAAATAAGAAGGATGAGTTTTTTAAACATTGCTGATCGCGGCCAGGCTTTGAAAATTAGAGAACATGACATCCGTGGACCTTCATGTAGAGAGAGAGAGAGAGAGAATTATGGAATGTGCGAATCCCGTATAATTGATATTTAAATGATTCGCAAGAAAAATAAAGGCAAAACCTGCAGTTTGCATAGATTACGAAACGCCTTCCAACTGCGTTTACCTGTTAATGCACCACCGCACCTTTGCATTGGGAAAAAAAAAAAAAAAAAAACAGCGCACAATTAAAAGTATGAAAAACAAGAAAAGAAACTTATACCGGTCAGAATTTGCGTGAAAAATAACCAAGAAAAAGACATAGAGCGGAGAGGGCAGGGTTCGTAGTTCTGAAATCGACCGATTAATCTTGGGAAATAGCATTGTCCTGTCGGCGATTTTAAAACTCCTTTCTCTTATATGTTTTAACCCTCGTTATAATCCATCATGTATTAATACTCACTTTAATCTTGCTGGAATCTAAAATCGACCGACCGACCTGATGAAGCAGCAAGCTTTGTTGACGATTTTATCGCTCCGAACTCTACCTTTCCCATTACATCATTCAACCCTCTATATTACCACACATCGATTCACGCTCAATTTAACATTCGTAATGACATTTATTTTTAATTAGGAAGAAAAAAATCTCATGAAAACTGTTTTCATAGTTTTACTTCTGGAGAGAGAATACTTAAAAAAAAGAAGAAGAAGGAAAAAAAAAAAAGATTTTGTGTGGCATTTTGTGCCGCATATCGTCTAAAAACTAACATACACCACACCCTACTATAACGTACTATAACGTATCACAAATTTAGTATATTAAAAAAAAAAAAAAAAAAAAAAAAACATGATTTTGTAATACAAATTTGGTCTCATACATTCATGTGCAAATATCCACAATTAAATTAACTTCTTTATTAACACGCTTTTATTAGCTTCACCTGTACGTATGTTTGTAACCGCTCTGGGAGCAAACAAAAAATCTATGTCGTAAAAATAGACTTTCCCTACGTGAACGCTGTGGCTGTGAGGTAAAGCTCAGAGCTACGAACCTATAGGTCTAACGTTCGAGCCCAGTCAGGGGTGATTTTTTAAAAATGGTTTTTGTTTAATTCTAAATTATTTATTTCTCATTCCTTCATTATGTTATTTAATTAGTCAATATTACGTAATTTCTAGACTTTTTAACCCGTTTTTATTTTAACATGCTTTTATGAACTTGATATGATGTAACTATTAATGTATGTAACAGAATCTTGCAATTCAATTTTCGACCCCTTCTGTTCGTTCGATTGACCTGAAATTTTTCACACGACTTCATGGTCGATGACAATACTACATACAAGTGTTTACAGGCTCCTATCCCATCAGGGGCAAACAAAAAAATCTCTCTCTCTCTCTCTCTCTCTCTATATATATATATATATATATATATATATATATAACTATATCGTATGTGGCACAGGCTTTGGCCGTATTTGTATAACGTCGAGTGGCAACAATTAATCAATTTATTATTATTATTATTATTATTATTATTATTATTATTATTAAAGATGTAAATATTATGGTGTACTACTCACACGATTTTTTTTTTTTTTTTTTTTACCCTGCACTTTAATACTATAAAGATAGATATTTTGTGCCTTTTAGTTCACATTTCAATAAAAGCGTGTTCTTTAATTTTTTTAAAAAGTATAATTTTATTATATATTTAACTTTTTATGACTCTATACAGTAATATGAGAAAGTGTTTTATATTACTTTACTGTATTGAGTTGGTTCAATGTAAATGGTGACAATGGTTTTATAGCATATTGGAGGCAACAGCTTTTGTGTGCTAAAAAATTAATAAATAAAATAAAACAGACTAATAGGTAAAACTAAAACAGCTTATTTTGGAAAATTAAATGCACAGAACCGTTATAATAATTGCTGTTAGATTTGGCCCTATTGTTATAATTATTGGGCCTAATTATTTGGTAATTGCTGTTTTAAAAGTTCATGGATCATGGTATAACGATGACAGCCGTTATAGATATTGGCGTTTAACAATTTGTTTAGTTTAAATATATACACACTGTGATAACGTTAATTTAAAATTATTATCGTTTTAACGATTTATAAATTTGAAGCATATAGGACAAAGAAATATGTACAGTCAGTCAAATAATTAACTGTACATGAAACCTTTCTCAGAATGCCAAAGAATGAGTCAATATTAAAAAAAACCTTAAAAAATCTTTTTTTTTTTACTTTAAATCATTTTATTGAAATAATTTTGTTAAAATTGAAATGCAATTTACTTTTTTAAAATGTATCAGATAAAAAATTATCATGATTTATATTTATCAAATCACACAGAGTTGAAATTCAAAACTTATCAGTAACGTTGTATTTGATTTTCCTTCGTTACAAGACTTGTGTTTTTCGAAAATTTGGACTTATTTTCCAGATTTTCACGACGTTGAACGCTTGGCGCTTTATTTACCCAAATCTATTTTTTTACAAGTTATCAGAAAGAGTCACCAATACATAACGATACCGATAGTGGATAAAATGACTGACTTATTAAAAGAAATCGCTAACAATGAATTTAATTATATAAATTTGATTGAATCCTTTTCAAAAAGAGATTTTGTTTTTAACATAAAAGATTCTATAGTTTTAAAAATAGATTATACAATATTTTACACATTGTATGACTTTTTTAATCGTTGTCCTAATAATTTTAATATTATTTATTATGTATTTTTAAAAGATAATTGTATCTTCAAGATGTGTACGAAATGTATACGGCTCTATTTTTATAATGTGACATGCGAAATAAAAAAAATTTCTTATATACTGTCCCATCCCTCTTGTGAATACTTACCATTTCTTATTCAAAATCCTAGAGAATGGTGTCATTTATGTAAACGTGTACCTCGATTTCAAATAGTATCTGATAGATACTGTCAAAATGAAGGTTTTATATTAAATCATGATGAAATTACTTGGAAGAGTGAATTATATAAACTTGAAGATAATGAATTAACATTGATAAAAATTATTAATAGAAATTTTTTTAGATATATTATATAATTATAGAAAAAAAAGTTCCACACACACCATTTTTTGAAAATTAATTAATTATTAATTATTAATTAATCACTAATTAATTAGTAATTCATTATTGATTAATCTTCAAAAATGAAAACATCTACATCTTGGACCGAATTGAAAAGAATCTTTTATAATCTTAAAAAAGCTTAAAAATTTGAAATTTCAAATTTCGCTATTTAACTAAATGTTAAAAGTCAAATGCTATTTTTGTAAAATAGCTTGATGGACTCTGATATAGAAAAAATTTAATTTGAATTTTAGCGCATAATTAAATATGAAAATTTTATTTTTTGAAAATTTGAAATTTGAAATTTCGCTATTTAATTAAATGTTAAAATTCAAATGCTATTTTTGTAAAATAGCTTAATGGACTCTGATATAGAAAAAAATAATTTGAATTTTAGCGGATAATTAAATAGCAAAATTTCGTTTTTTCGAATTTTGAAAATGGAAATTTCGCTAATTAAATGTTAAAATTCAAATGCTATTCTTATAAAATAGCATAATTGACACTTATATAGAAAACAATTTAATTTGAATTTTAGCGCATAATTAAATATGAAAATTTCATTTTTGAAAATTTGAAATTTGAAATTTCGCTATTTAACTAAATGTTAAAATTTAAATGTTTTTTTTGTAAAATAGCTTAATGGACTCTGATATATTTGCATTTATCTTATTAAATTAATTTAATACGATACATTTTTCGCTATTTCTTTTCTGAATAATAACATAAAAAATAGTTATCATTGAAACATAGTCTCAGATTTGCAAAATGTTTACAATTTAGAAAAACAATATCCTTGATTTTAACGTAAAAATAATATTTTTAATGTTTCCTTTTTTGTCTGTCAAAAAATTAGAATTATTCTTTATGAATTCTGAGAAAGGTTTAGTGTTCATTTAATTTTTTGACAGACTGTAATTTTGAATGATAGTATAGAAAACTCCTTCATAATTTATGTGTGATGCATGATTTTTATCTTCTTGACTTTTCTTTAGTAACATTTCCATTCATTCATTCATTCTCACGCTCACTTTCATTATATCTATATAAATAAAGCAAAGAGTTTGTCGGCGTAACATATCCAGGCAGACCACTCCTATTTTCGATTATTCTACATTTAACTACTTTGGTGATGAAAGTCGGCCATTTTTCTATTTTTAGTAAAAACTGACGAATTTTTTTAAAAGATACTGCATAGATGTTGTACTTCTTAAAAAGAGTTCTAAAACCTGTTCATTTTTTGTGAGGACACTCTATACATCAAGTTATTAGTTTTAAAGATATTACGTTGCAAAGTTTCACAACGCGATATCATTCGATTACTTTTATCTTGAAATAAGAGCCTAACATTAAACAAAAAGAAAAGTCTAATATAAAAGAATAATGAATAACTTTTTTTAAAAATTATCAGTTTTGAAATTCTAAGAGCTACAATTTTTAAATTACAACGTACTTATTTCTCATACATAATCCATTAAATTTGTAAATAATTGTTGATTCATTCTTGAGAATCATTCACATAAGACCACAGAGCACTGTTGCAAAACGAGCTCAAAACGGAAGAAATATTTAATTTAATTTAATTAATAATATGTTATTTTGACTTTTTGACCTTAAAAGGAATTTTTAATTATGTTACAAAGCCCAAAATTTACATATATATTTTAATCTAAATTTATTTCCATTCAGTATTTAATTTTAGTAATTATTTAACCATAGTAGGAACTTTATCAACTCAACTTCTACTATGGTCAAAAGTGTTAAATTCAATGCATTAAGAATAGATGAAGGCACCATCAAACAAAAGTTTGCCAGAATTCAGAGTTTTCAGGAGTCGCGAACCAGCTGGTCGCCAGAGGTGGCTAGTACTCTAATATAAAAAAGTATTTCATAACTAATGAGTAGTACCCATTCTTATTTTAAGGATCCTAGCACCAATGAAACAGGTTTCATATAAAAGCTTATATTTCTATTGAGTAATTATACAGTAGGGGGAAAAAAAGCGCAACACCCGCTGTAATTTCGTTATTTATTGACGCAGGAACATCTAAAAGACATAATTCAACAGGAAATTAAATGCATTTTCTGAAAATGTCGTCAAATTTTGAATTAGGGGTCATCAACATATTGAAATGAACGCCAAATTTCATTTCTTCAATAGCAACACCCAATTTTGACTTCATATTCGAATTTCTGAGAGTCTGGCAGTGCGGAAAAGTATACTATATGTATACTTTATCTTTAGTATTTATAGAGTTATAATCAAAAATATGTTAGGGGGTTATCTATAAATGTAGAAAAATAAAATTAAGATCCTATAAGAAATAGACAAAATTTTAATCTTTCACACCGGAAATCTTTCAGGAATAAAACACTTATATAAATGTAAAAAAACATTTGCATTTTCCAATTTTTTAATTAACCAGACTTCAGTTTTTTACATTTGTATATACTTCAATACTTTTTTAGATAATTTTAGGTCTATTTAAATACATTAAACTTGCGACTGGTCCAGACAGTACTCTTTCGAAAAAGTGCAATATTTTTCAAGTAAAAGTGTCTATTATGGCTGTACTGATCACCAATAAAGCTTAAATTTTCTTTTGTAGGTGTAACATAATATACAAAATGAAATAATATATATATATATATATATATATATATATACACAACAACGCATAAACTATCTTTTCGGATAAATTATTGTAAGGGTTAATGAAGTAAATATTAAACAATTTTAATCGCACTTACCAGTTTTGCGTCAGTTAAACTCTTTGGAACTGTACGATTCGTTTTATATTTTCTATGAAAATATAATTTCTTAATTAATCCTTTGGCGACTGCTGACATATGAAAATCTGTAACTCTTTCAGTGGGCGTTTCTTTCGTAATTTGTGTGTTACTTATTTCTTAAGTGTATACCCATTGTTCATATTTTTGAAATAAAATATACTATGGATAGAAATATATTGATAAGAAATAATATAATTATAATGTATATACAGTTGTAATATAATTGTGAATACAGAAAATTTGTTCTGATATATTAAGCCTATTTTTCTATTTAAAACAGTAAACCCCGCCTATTTAGTTCATTTTTTTCTTCTGGTGTTGGTTAAAAGATTCAAAATTTATCACCTGTAATCGATGAAGTAAATACCACTAGTGCATATTTTTGTTAACATAAAATAAGGGGTTTAACACGAATACTCGAAGTCACATTTACTTTTATTTTATTTTCTGTATTGTTTTGTTTTGATGAACGATGAAGGCGGGGCTTGTCTGCTTTAGAAAACAGGAATTCTTGATGACTAATAACTAAAAATCATAATTTTTGTTACATTTCTTTGCGTTTGACGTTGTTGTTATATAATTTGACCCAAAAGTAAAAAATAAAAATATTTTGTTTAATTTTCTTTGTTAGTTTTTAAGATTTGATTCGTTATCTCATGCAAAACTTTATAAGAGACGGCCCCCTAAACCACTCGAAAAGAAAGATTTATTTATATCTCTAAAGCTAATAACTGGAATGAGCTGCAAATTTGCACACCCGTATTTTTCAGCATTAGGATTCATTTTATGTAAAAATTAATATAGGTCATAGTTCATAATTTTTATGAATATGAATTTATTAATATTTTTCAGAATTAAAAATATTTTTCAGAATCAAAAGTAATGATGGATTATGTTTGGGTTTCTTCACTGTATCTCGTAAAAAAACAATTATATCGATCAAGTTATTTTTTGCGAAGATATTAATAAAAGTTCGAAATATGAATTTAACATTAGCACCTTCAAACTTTGAACGCTTATAACTCTGTGAAAAAATAAGTAAAATATACAACCAATATACTTTTTCGCGTTGTCGTGATCCCAGGAATTCAAATATAAAATAAAAATGGGGCATTACCATTGAAAAAAAATCAAAGTTGGTGCGCGTTTTAATATGTAGACGACCCCCAATTCAAAATTTCACTTCATTTTCTAAAACTACTCACAATTCCCCGTCGAATGATACCGATTACATTTCTCTACATCGATTAGCAACGAAGTTACGTTGAGTGTTGCGTTTTTTTTTTTTTTTTTTTTTTTTTTTTTTTTTTTCCCCCGACTGTACATTTAACTACATTAAGTTTGTCCAATAAAATATATATCCCGGCATTAATTTTTACGATTTTTGATGCATTTTCTACGGATTTGAAATCTCTAAATTGCGTTTTCTCACTTGCATTTTTTCACGAATTCCTGATCCTTAAAATACTTTAGTCTACAGATATTCAAAAAAATATATCTATCTGTCTATACTCAGTAATTAACTACTCTATGTATTTTATCGTTAATGAGAATGCTCTGTCGTTCATTCTTTGTCGATTAATCGATGTTTGCAAAGGTTTTATTTTTAATTTCATTTTTTATTGGCATCATCCTATACTCCAGTTTGTGTTAAATGTTTTACAAGTGGCTACCATGCATTTTTCTAGTTTTCTCTCTGGTACCCATGAAGATTTTATTTAATATTTGATTTAATTTAATATTTCATTTAATTTCTCATTCTTTATGGTTTTACTGCTTCGATCGGGGCTGAAACGATATAAATTGCTATGGTTAGCTATATTGTTTTACGAAATCGATGTAGCTTTCACAGCTTTATGAAGTACAGTCCCCCTGACAAGTATTTACTTCTAATTGTAAGCATTTTTATCTAATTATTTCTGTGGTTATTTATATGTTTTCTCTGTCATTAAGTTTAAGGGTCCTTTTTTAAATTATAATTCATGTCGGCGTAAGTAATTTAAGTTATTTTTGTCTCTTATTGGTTCTTAATCTAAATCGTAACAATTTTGTGTCAGTCATTCCTCTAAATTAAAATCAGTTCTATATTTTTGTGAGTTGGTATTGTTTTGTATCTATTAATTGCTAAATTTTAAGATTAAAATTTATTACTATATCTATCATTCATATATATATATATATATATATATATATAAATTGAAAACCTTTCCAAAAATTGCAGCAGATGTAACCGAGTATCACATGAAGAACTAGAAAAAAAAAAAAAAAAAAAAAAACGCATGAATAAAGATTGCTAAAAGTTGAGCTATCTGATATTAAAACATACAACATCATTAATTTTTCAAAGGCATAGAATGAATGTTTCATGTAAATAAGGTGATATTTCTGTCGGGCTGTATGCAATTTGCTAAAAATGTACAGCACTCTATGCCCTATATCACCCATCAGAAGACATGAAAATAATTTCAAACTCAAAGAGGAAAGAGGAAAAACCAAGTGACAAACATTATATACTAGATGTTCAATAGAATATTTTAAAAAGAATTAGAGATGAATTTAGTAAAAAGAAAATATATATATATATATATATATATATATATATATATATATATATATATAAACAAATTTTTACATAAATATGCACCTTTTATTTTATTTTTTTCTTTTATCAAAAACTAATTGATAAATTTCAAAATTTATCACAGTAGATCCCATTTAAACATTAAAATAATATATATTAAATATTTTCTCAAATATCTGTAGAAATTTTAGCATTTCGAAGATCGTGAATTCTTGAAAAAAAATGCAAACTGAGCGACCGAAATTTAAAGATTTTTAAATCTGGAAAAAAAAAAAAAAAAAAAAAAAAATTGAGTCCGATGTGATGTGTTGATATACGATTTTAAAGCTCGACTCCTAAGAGGTCTTAACCTGTGTTCAAGCCGTTTTCGGAGAAAACCACGAAATTCTCTAAATAGCTACCACGATCTGGGATCAAATTCAAAACATGGCATCTTTCAGCTACCAGGTTTGAAAGCATAACTTCTCGACCACTGGTGAGGCCTTATGGTGAGATTTAAATCAGGGTTCTAATCAATCTTTTTATACCTACCGTCCACTTTCGTATGTCTATTAGTAGTAAAATTTTCTAACTGCCCACCGGTTCCACCAAAATGATAATTTCTAAAGTATAGAAGTAAATTCATAAAATTTATAAAACAGAGTTATAGTAAGTTTAAGCATACAATAATAAAGCATTTTTCCATTTCAATATCTCTAAAAACTCAATTAAATTTTATAAAAGGAAACTGTTTCAGTATCGGATAAAACCCCTACCGCCCACCATAAAATCTGGAACGCCGACTATACTCTATTTCCTTTAAGCAGTCACCTCAAGGCCACGCTCAGATGAGCTGTGATTTCACTTCCCCCGACCGTTGCTAGGTTACTGAAGGAACAACGACATCTCACTGGATGGAATTAAGCACGTGATCTCCCTCTCCGCTTTCCGTGGCCTTGAAGTGACTCTTCTGGGGAAATGGACTTTTTTTAATAATGAGGGGTAAGGACTGAGTTGTCTACCACAGAAAATTTAACGATTTCTGAATGAAAGTATGAAATTTTGGAATGCGTGAAATTGCATTTCTATCTACCAGTGAAGTTAAATTTTTATCTTTTTTCAGGTTTAGGCTATTAGAATGCTTTTATATTAAATGGGTTTTTCTGTCTGTTTGTATATCATCGATTTTCTTTAATATGAATTTAGTATAGAATCTTCATGGAACCTTCTAGAAATGTCTAGAAACTCCATAGAAGCTTCTAGAAACTACATAGTACGTTTTAGAAATTTCATGGAACCTTTCGGAAACTTTATGAAAACATTTAGAAACTTCATGGAACCTTCTAGAAAATTTTGCTTGCAGAATTTTCTAAAACGCTCCAAAGTTTTAGAAAAGTTTTTTAATTACATAGGATTACAAAGCTTTTTATTTAAATATACACAACGCGACAAAAAGATAGGTACAAAGGGTTTTTTCTTTGATTTTTCATAAAATAAAATTATCTAAATTATGCTTAACATTTATTATTATCATAAAATAACACTATTTCCGGACTAATCTTAGTTTTAAGACTAATTTAGACAAGTTTTAAGACTAAAATTTTTCTAATTTAAGACTACACTCCGGCACAAAAAGATAGGAACAAAGGTTTTTTTTTTTTTTTTTTTTTAAATTTTTCATAAAATAATATTATCTAAATTGTGCTGATCATTTATTATCATATCAAAAACATATTAAATATTTGAATCATATTCAAAATAATCATATTCAAAAATTAAAAAAAAAAAAAAAAAAACATTTGTTCCTATCTTTTTGTCGCGTTGTGTAGTCTTAAATTGGAAACATTTTAGTCTTAAAATTTTTCTAAATTAGTCTTAACACAAAAATTAGTCCGAGAATAGTGTTATTTTATGATAATAATAAATGATAAGTACAATTTAGATAATGTTATTTTATGAAAAATCAATGAAAAAACCCTTTGTACCTATCTTTTTGTCGCGGGGTGTATCTAAAAAGGCTAAAAAAGAAAAAAACAAAGAGTGAAAAAGAAAAAAGAAAAAAAAAAGGATTTTTAAAATATAATACTTTTATAAGAGGTATCTTATAAAGTGGAAAATATAAAGAAAATTTCTTTGGAACATCATTTCTATCCCTTGATGAATTTTACTGAAACTTATTTCTGCGTTTATAGTTGTCTTAATTTGGTATTTTCCATGATTTCAGTGTATCCTATGAACTAGTTAATATTGGATACCACAAACATAGAAACACCTATGTCTGTCTGTGTAGTTATTATGCTTCTTTCTCAGATAAAGCAATAAGCAATCTGGAGCAAAGAATAAACTAAGAAAACTAGTATTCGAATTTTTTTGGGAGAATTAAGAAACAAACCGAGAAGAAGTTTGTGTGAAAACTGTTTCCACCGAGTAATAAGTTTGTTCGCTGAAAGAGATGATGAAAGATCACTCGAAAATAAAAAAGGAAGGAGAGAGTGTCTGTTCATCTTCTAAATCACTTCCCAGCGTGAGCGGAGAATATGTCACGGTCTCGAGACAACGAACTCTGAGAGGATGAACGGAGAGGATCAAGGCCATTCCGAATACTCTACGAAAAAAAAAAAAAAGTTTTTTTATTTTCAGTGTCCTTTTCAAATTCCTCGCTCTGCTTGTAAAAAAGACCGCTAGAGACCACACGTATGCAATGTTAATGAGGATTAAGTGCCATATTTGGTAGCCTTGCACAAAAAAGAAAAAAAAAGGCGGTATTTAAATATCGGAACGGTTGACATTTACGCTGACACCAATAGCTAAATATAGAATCAACCAAAATTTCCAGAAATAATAATTTTTACCAACCAGAAAACAAACCCGAACAGAACGCAAAAACAAAAATATTAATTAGGATAAAATTCATGACATATTATTTTACATTATGCAATAGAGTAAATTAGCAATGTTACAGTCGGTAACAAAAGTGTCCGAACACTAGCAAAAATTCCTATGTAAAAAAGTACACTTCGTACGGTTTTGTTCAATAAATCCTTATCAAATCATGTTCTTACACTGACTAAGAACAGGATTCGACAAGGATTTATTTAACAAAACCGTATGAAGTGTGCTTTTTAAAAATAGGAATTTTTGCTAGTGTTCGGACAGTTTTGTTACCGACTGTACATAACTTTATACAAAACTTTTCTGTTATACATAACTTCCCTTTATACATAGTCCCTAATACGATAAAAGCTCTAAAAACGAAAACAATACTTTCTCTGCCACATATGGATCAGAAAAAGTAAAAAAAAAAAAAAAAAAAATGTATGAGAGTGTGTGTGTCCAGGATGAAGGAGAGTTCTTTTCATGAAGCCAGTTTATTCAATTCCAATAACTATTTTTAAGTAACTTTCTCAGGTGAAAATTATTTAAAATATTGAGTTTAGACTTCCTGCAATTTTTTTTTTTTTTTTTTTTTTTTTTGAGTTATAGAGACAACAGACTCACAGATAGACAGCCAATCGCTAAAAATCTTATTTTCGGTTTCAGTTGATCTCAAAACGTGTAAGTATAGCAAAAACTCAATTTCAAAAATTTGATCCGAAATAAATATTTTCTCTATCATATATGGGCAAAAGAGAGTAAAAATAAATAAAAAAAATTAGTAAAAAAAAAAAAATGAAGAAGAAGAAAGTATTGTTTATTTTACTAAATTTTAATTTCATAATTTAATAATCTATTTAAAACCCAAATTCTTAATATAGCGTATCACATAAATCTTTTCGAAGTTAGAATAAAATTTAATTTGAAAAAAAAAAAAAAAAGTAACTTTTTTGTTTATTAACCAAAATTGAACTGTGTTAAGAAAAGAGAAATTATTTCTTAAAATTCACAACAGATGACAGCACCACACGATTGCCTATAATTTTTGTGAATTCATTTTCTGATTAAGAGTCAATGTCTGCAATTTAATTATTCGTTTGAGGCACCTTTTTATTATTATTTCAGTTTATTATTTCTTTTATATTATAACTTAATATTTTACTGACTTGGTTAATGTTTATATGTGTTTTTCCTAATAATTTTTATTTTGTATTGTTAATTGTTTCATTGACATTTTAGTGAATATTTCGTCCAATAGAGGGCGCTTGTAGTCCACAAAAGCTCTTTTTTTGCTTCTAAAAAGAGATGAAAGAAAAAGGCTTCTTAAAAAATCTCTTCAGAAATTCTTAGGATACTGCGTAGTCAACGAAAAATTTTCTTTTATCAATTGACTTCTTTTCTACTAATTGTCTGCAAAAATTAACACTCAGGGGACGCTGGACCACCGGGTTACTAACATAGCACGCTGACCACCGAAAAGCTTGTATTTACCTTAAAATGGAGGCGCATTTTTTATTAGGTTGAGAGTGAATGACAGTACATAAGAATTTGGGAAAAAAGAAATTGTGACCTTAAAATTAGGACTATTATAATTTTTTTTTTTTCTTCGTTAGTTTTGCTAAATAAAATTTATAAAATAGAAGCTTCCTAGTAAATTTAGGCATTAAATACTATACAAATATATTAAATCTCCACTGGTATATTTTTTTTCACTATTCGTATGAAATAATATCATTGTTCAGAGCCTCGGCGAATCGCGAATGAAGAGAAAACTGATGTAGCCCCTGGGCAGGGCAATTCTGGTGCTAACAACAAAAAATGCACCAAGCTGCTCAAAAGGCATATACAATTGTAGACACGCTTCCGGTCCTCAGCCTGCTGCGCTGAAACTTTCCATTTCTTCCTACTATTGTGCCCAGATGAATTACCTAGATTTAGTTAGAATTATTAAAAATCTCAGTTGTTTCCTAGAAAAAATTGTGAACTATTCCAAGTGGTTTAAGATTCTAATTATAAAAATTTAATTAGCTTTGAGGTTTGCTTATTAGATCTTATGACATAGTTGATATAGCCCTCTTCTCATACCGTAATATAAGCAAATTGAAGTTCCGACTCAGCTCTCACAGTATGCAACCATTAACAAATATTAGAAGTCACTTTGATAAGCCCTTCAAAAATAAAAAATAAAACATTATAGTTTCCATAATGTGGGAAGAGGGATTTTTTTTTTTTTTTTTTTTCCAAAATATTACAGAATTCTAGCATAATTTCCAGATTTCCACACGTCTGCCAAGCAAGTTATGTGGCCCCCCTCTTCATCTTCCTTTCTCTTAAGTATATAATAATTTATAATTATAAAATAATGTATTACACTTATGGTTTAAGATTGAATTAATTATGTACAATTAATGCTGTAATTTTAATAAAGAATTAATTAAGAAAATGAAATTCCATTCATGAATCTTTATTTTGAAACCCACATAATATTATTTTGTGCATAAACCATTAAATATTTAGAAGAAAAGAGCAAGGCAACGAGAACGTAACCAAGAAGCGGAATACAGCGGATCAAACACCCCCTCCCCAGAGATACTTTGAAATTAAATATTTTTTTCATTTTTACCATTAAAAAAAACTAGAAAGTCAGTCTCGACCTCCCACGAGCCACCTCAACATCAGATAATACATCTACTACCTACTTACCTAGGGGCCTATTACAAGGTGCTTAGTGTGCCTTTATCTAGGCACCCTATAACTACCTCACTAAAGGGGACCACTTACCCGGTGGGTGAGGAGAAAATATTGCACGGTTTCTTAACGGTACGAAAAATTGCGCTTTTTTACTTTCTCTTACCCATAAGGTAGAGAAAGTATTGTTTTTGGGTCAAATTTTCGAATGCGAGATTTTGTTATATTTACACGTTTTGGGGTCCCCTGAATACGAAAATCATGTTTTTAGCAAATGGTCTGTGTGTGTGTGTGTCTGTTATCAGCATATCTCAAAAACAAATTATCTCAGAAAGTTCAAACTTGGTATTCTAAATGTGTATCCTATAGGGATGCTACAGTAAGCTTTTCGTTAAGATCAAGCAAATGGTTCGTGTACAGGGACAATCAAGAGAATTCTAATACATTACGTCTATGGGAGAAATTGCAGGTAAGTAGAGTTTAACGTCTATAGACTGCACTAAACCAAATGAAACGAATATATATTTTTTGTAATAGAGATAGTTAACTGGGGAAAAAAATTTGTGTATGTAGGAGCCTCGCCTCCCCCCCTGGGGGGGGAGTCCCCCCTCGAGGGGAGTAAATTTTCATGATGGATATCTTTCAAAAGAGCTCGCCAATACCTTTAAAACGAATGGTTGAACCATCGATATGCGATAATTTAAAACAAAGTTATCGATTTTTTTTTACTTTTAACGAAAAAAAAACTTGGAAAAAAAATCGCATTTTTTTTTTTTTTTTTTTTTTTTTAATATTGAGAATAAAATGGGCTTTTTTTAGGTATTTGGTGTTATACTACTTCTCTAATATGGAAATCGTCTGCATTATCATAAAAGATATTTTTTTTTAATTATAATATTAATAAATTGTTTTTTAAAAACAGAATTATTTTTCAATAACCGAATTAAATTCTATATAAATGTAGGTGCATTAATGAAACGGGGGGTTGAGGGGGGCGGCAGCCCCCCTCACACAGAACTAATTATCATATAATACTCTTCAGAAGCCTAATATGAATTGTTTAACGCAGGTTTACATAACAGTACTCGTTATCTTACCTCTTAATCTGCAACCTGTATTTATAGTATTAAATTTCAGGGTAAGAGAAAGTCGTGTGGGTGACACACCAGATTATTTCTTGTAAGAACTGTACAACATGTGTTCGTTACTATGCGAAATTTCGGTAACTTTATTCTTTACATTGGAAACATTCCTGATTTTTATAAGTGTGGAGCAGTTTTCTAAGACTAACAAGATTTTTTTTTTTTTTCCCGTGAAACGTTACTGTTATTTCAGAAATTTAGTTGTAATATTTTTAACGATATATTGAATAGCTATTGGTATATTTAAGGAACATTACAGGTAAATATCGGAAAACTATTGGTTTCAAATTTTCCAGAAACATTCTTTTTTTTTTTCTATTTTCTTTTTTGATACAGTAATTGTTGTTTTTGAGGGTGAGTATCCAGTTGATTTCCGGCTATTTGTCCAGGATTGCATATCGTGTCAGGTGGTCCGAAACTCAAATTGTACTATATTCAGGGGGTGTTGCATTAGCTATTTCATAATTGCTAATGGACTTTTAAAACTCAAAGTTTATTTATTTAATTTCTGCGATTGGAATCTTGAATGTCTGGGAATATTCCACTATTCGGTTGAGAAAGCAACTTATGGATTTCATAATTGCTTCAGCTAAATATTTTATTCGAGCGCAGTGTTTAAATATGTGAATGCGTCACAATATAGCCTTGCAACAGGACAAAATGTTTTATTTCTTCGAAAATTCAGGAAAAAAGATGAGCTCCTTTAAAATGGTTTTGGGCCTTCACAACACATTGGAGACACGCGCGCCGTGTCCGATGATTTAGAATGTGTTTTTTTGCACAGAATTTCGTAATATTTCTCGAGACAATTTCAAGGAAGGAAAAAAAAAATATACTGCGAAAACTGAAATTCTGAATAGATATATTCATTCCGAATGAAATGAAGAAGTGAGTATTTAATCTACGTATTTTACGTCCATTATAAAGGCTGTGAAGAAGCCATCGCAGCTGAAGCGGGAGAGAAAAAATAATTATTTAATACAAATTTCTCCCTACTTTGCTCATTTTTCAAATGAATTACACTATCTACCAATACGTATTTGGGCACTTTCGAATTTAGACATTTTGTTACATATCTAGAAAAGTTCTTTAGGGATCATGTTCAAACTTTAGGAGTATAAAGAATATGTTACATCTCATATATTTCAGCAAAAGTTTTTTTCCTGAAAAGGAAAAGGGGACCAGTAAAAAATTAAATAAAAATCAAACTTTTTTGCATCACCTTGTAAAAATGAATGCTTGAAATGCATTTTGGCTGTAGCATGTGATTATGAGGATTTTTCTAATTATTTGTATAATGTTTTATGAGGCCTATATTCATGAAGATATAATGGTTTCTTTAAAAAATTGCCATTTTTTTTTTTTTTTTTTTAATTATAACATATAGGGTATTTGACACAGTGCAAATGCAAAGCCATTTTTAAAAAGGAAGATGATAGGGGGCTTTATCAATATTTATTTACAACTAGTTTGTTGTAGAGCGACTGAAGCCCTGGTTTTTAAGAACACAAAACGCGAACGTCAACGTATTCGGCGTCGAGATTTTCAATTTGCGCATGCGTCACGACGTTCTGTTCTGCGGTTTTAACGCCAGCGCTGATATCAAGGAGTACAAAATCAGGGCTTAAGGTGCCCGTTGAAAAATAATCGTTTCATTTTATTTATTTCTCCCTTTAAATAATTCATTTGCTAGCAAGCCCGTGCGAAATTTTCTCACTTTGTTCATCTCTTCGTTACCTTTAAAACCATTATTTTATAGACGTCATTTTTTTTTCATATGCATGAGCAAATTTATTTTTATTTTATTTTATTTTTATTTTTACGGGAAAGAATATTTCATTTTATGCTGAAAAAAAAAAAATGGCAACAATTAAAAATTTAAAATGTATTTTAAAGCTTTTATCTTCATATTTTAATTAATTTAAAAAAAATGTAATTATATATTCGTTACAAATAAGGTACCCAATGAAAGGCGCAATTTTTCTGAATCCGTTGGTTTAAACAGCTTATCAATCGGACAATTCGATTTTTTAAAATTGACTAAAGTATGAAAATTAGGAGACTTAGTCCAAGGAAATCTCTTAAGCCTAAAGTGTGACAGAATCAGTGACGGATGAGGGTAACTATATATGCTGATCAGTGAATACTGTACTGCCATTTGGCATTGATTGAATCAAAATAAAAATGTGAGTAGAACCCTTTATAGTTTAGCTTTGATTCTGAGATGAACTGGAATTCTGTTCATTCTATAACTCATAACTGTTTGAATTTACACGATATTTGTTTGGGATTTTCGTGCAAGTAGCTCAATACATTTGGCTATTAAATTATGCAAATGAAATTTTTATAAAGCTTCCGCATTCGCAGTTAAAAATGAGTAAGGTATTTAACATTTTTGCATTTTGATTGCAGTATGCCTAAACAAATAAGGTATGCTATTCACAACATATTTTATATTAAACATTCTTTTGTGCATATCAAAAATATGCGTTAATTTCCTTTTATTTAGGATTGTCTAAAGTTGTTAAACTGTACTGATGAGAAATTTCGCCCACAGATGTAATGACTTTAAATAACTTTGTATGTCCCTGTACACGAAGCATTTGTCCGATCTCAATAAGAAGTTTCAAGTACAATTCCCGGATGATGTGTATTTGGGGTACCGATTTTAGACTTCCAGCTAATATTTGTTTTCAACTATTCTGATAACGGAGATTCGTTAAAAACTTAATTTTTGAATTCAGTGGACCTAAAAACGTGTAAAAGTATCAAAAACTCTGTTTAGAAAGTTAAATAAAAAAAACAGTAATTTCTCTACCCTATACGGGTAAGGAGAGAGAAAAAAAAAAAGAAAGAAAGAAGAAAGTGAGTTTTTTTAACAATTGTATCTTGGTTGCAACCGTTTGGAAGACGGAAGAGGGAATATTCTGGTGTATCACTCACACGACTTTCTCTTACCCTGCATTTTCAGTACTATAATGATAGATTGCAGGTTAAACCATTAAGACCAATAAGGTAAGATAATAAAGTTCAATCTACTTTAAAATTATCTAAAATAGGTTTGGAACAGATTTATTTGACATTTAATTCTGTGTGAGGGGGTGGGGGCTACCGCTGCTCACAGCCTCCTGTTCATTTATAGTGCCTACATTTATTTTTATTTTTATTTATTTATTTATTTATTTTAAGGCTGTTTTTAATTTGCCTTCAAACTTGAGAATCTTGATCAAATTTTTCAAGTAGCAACTTAATACGAACTTCAAAATACCAAATTTGAATTTCCTGCCGCTATTTGTTTTTAAGTTATGCTGATAACAGATATGTATACAGATCGACTATAGACTGCTAAAAATTGGACTTTCGTAATCAGGGTAACTCAAAATGGGATTTTATGCAAAAAACTTGATTTGAAAATTCAAAAAATACTTTGTTTACAGTATGCGTATAAAAAATTAATTTTGCTTCCTGAACAATGTTCGTCGACATAATAAAATGTATCAAAGCACTTCCACCAATCACATTCAATAGAAAAGAACGTTTAGCTTAATTTCCAGTAGTCCTGTATATTGTCTATAATTGATATGCACTACAAACAATATTGTGTACTTAAATTTAGTCTTACTTGAAAAACATCTAACCCAAAAGAAATTACAATTCCAACAATTTTCAAGTAAAGCCGCAATATATTCAAATTCTTTGGGTAGCAATGGGTATGAATGGTTTCCATACAATAATCTTTACAAAACATGCTTTTATGCATTTAATAAATTTTGTTGTTTCCGTTTTGTTTAAGTCAGCCCATAGGTGTTACACTGTACTTACCAGCAATTTCCCCCATAGACATAATGTATTTGAATTTTTTTTAATGTCCCTGTACACGAACCATTTGCTTGATCTCAAAGAAAAGTTTAGTGTAACATCTCTATATGATACACATTTAGAATACCAAGTTTGGACTTTCTGCTTCTTGAGGTATACTCGTAACAGACAGATAGACACATAGACAAACAGACATACAGACATACTAACCTCTAAAAACAAGCATTTTTGATTCAGGAGACCTCAAAACATGTTTTTATAACAAAAACTCAATTTCGAAAATTTGACCCCAAAACAATACTTTCTCTCCCTTATGGGTAAGAGAAAGTAAAAAAATTGATGTACACATGACACCTCTAAATAAAACGCTTATTTTTATTTTTTTATTTTATCTTATTTTTATTATTTTATTTTTCTTCTTAAACTCCACATTTAACATCTCACGAGTTACTGTCATCTATGTGCCACGTGTGTCAATTTCATGCTTTTTTTAGATCCAAAGTTATTTTTAATGGAGAAGGAACAGATCGTGTTCTATAACACTTAGCCAGTAGTGTTTAATGAGATTTTTGCAGTCCCTCGAAAAACTCATTAATAACTATAAAAGAATGTAAAAAACTCCACCAATTTTAAGCATCATTATGTAGCTCGATTTCATTCATTCATTCTTTTTTTTTTTTTTTTTTTTTTTTTTTTTTTAAGTTGTGAAATTTAAGATACATCAATAAATACACTAAGCGACAAAAAAAAAAAAAAAAAAAAAAGACTGCAGAAAATTTGTCTTATACCTTTTGAGTTTCTAATAATTTAAAAACTAATGATTGCCGCAAGTAAAATTGTTATGTTTATATAATATGGAAGTCATAACATGATACCTATGAATATTTTCGATTTAATAATTCGTTTTATCACACTCTATGTGGTGTTTAATAAAAATCTACAGAAAATTTTCTTTTTAAACGTAATATAATAAACATATACTTTATTCTATTAGGATTTCTTATATGAAATAAACAAGTACTATTTTAATGTATGAAATAAAACTATTTATTTGTTAGATCTAAACAATTATTTAATGAAAATAGGTATTCTGGATTGGATAATTCCGCCTTTATATGGAATTACTGCTTTAATGCGCAATGGCATAGTATTTTACAGTTTTTTAACATGAAACTCAGAAATTTCACTGTGCTAAATATCATAAATATTTTTTTCTAGTTCTTGCAAAGCTGTAGGCTACGAATTTCTAATCCACACCCTCTTTTATAGACGAAACATTTTCGAGTGAATTGAGATTAGGACAATTTTTAGGTCTAATAAAGAAGAAAGCCAGCGATATTCTTTGTGAAATTTAATTTTAAGAAAAAAAATCTGGAGTGACTCCACTCGACTTTCCGAACATTGAGTAACTAACAGTTTTGTAGATAAAATAAAGAAAGAGTAATTGCTAAACAAACAAAAGAGAGAAAACCATAATAGAGTGAGTATTTTTCTCCATATATCACACGAGATTTTATTTAACGCTACTGAACTTTGAGCCCTTAGATTATAATGATAAAGAATTTTTCGTTGTGTCCCTGTAAAAATCTATAAATGCTAGATTCACCAAAATGCTTATAGTTAGTGCAACAGTCATTTATAATATTCATACAAATTTTCAGCTCAATTGAATAATTTGTTTAGATGCTATGGCACTTTTAAAAATTTGGTCTCATAGGCCATAATGATAAAGAATTTTTCTTTGTGTCCCTGTAAAAAAACTGTAAGTGCTAGATTCACCAAAATCTATACAGGGTGCAAATGTGACCTATAATATGTGTACAAATGTTTTGCTCAGATTAATAAGGCGTTTAGACGCTATCACACTTTTAAAAATTTGGCCCCATAGGCCATAATGATAAAGAATTTTTCTTTGTGTCCCTGTAAAAAAACTATAAGTGCTAGATTCTCCAAAATCTATACAGATCGAGTATCTGTGACCTATAATATGTGTATAAAGTTTTTGCTCAATTGAATAAGGCGTTTAGATGCTATCGCACTTTTAAGATTTTGGTTCCATAGGCCATAATGATAAAGAATTTTTCTTTGTGTCCCTGTAAAAAAACTATAAGTGCTAGATTCACCAAAATCTATAGGGTTCGTACTATGGTGACTTACAATATACGTACCAACTTTCAGCTTGTTCGAACAAAGCGTTTAGACGCTAGCGTGTTCACTCACAGACATACACACATACATACACACATACACACACACATACATACATCATCTCAAAAATAGTGGAAACGGACTCAGGGGACCTCGAAACGTATAGAAACATCAAAATCTCCAATTCGGATTTTTGACATGATTACAATACTTTCCTCACTATAGTGTTCGGAAAGTAAAAAGTTATGAAAACTCACAAAATTATAGTTGCTCATGAGAATGGATAAGTAATTTTAACAACTTGAAAAAAATAAACGAACCACAGGTGAGATGTAAGAAGTTTTATTATCATCTTGAAATGCTGATAATGGAAGAGTCTGAAATACCTCCAAATTAGTCGGTCAGGTATCAGTTTTTTAATGGCCAAGTTTTAATTCGGGTTAGTTGATTCCTTGAACATAAAAGTTTGCCAGACTCACTGAAAAATTATGCAGTTTCGTATCGTAATATACGGGGAATATGTCATTGTTTTAAAAGTGCGATTTTCATTAAGTCAGTCACATTTTCGTGATCAGATCTACTTGTTTCCGTCAGTTCGAAATAAGTTAATTAAACTTGACTCATCAGAGAGACCACTTCAGCCCAACAATTAACCCAATCATTTTTTTTTTAAACTTTTTTAACCCTTTAAAGTCTTGGTTTTCTAATTCTTTTCGTTATGAATGGATTTTTTTCAGATTTTCTGGCAATTAAACCTGCTTTGTTTAATTGTTATTGCACTGTATTTGGATAATTTATGTTACTAAAGACTTTTTCTGAATCCCTTCTGTGTTCTAAATGTAATACAAGCTGATTTTTTAAGCACTGGCTTTTTAACTTAACTTGTGGTCATCTCGACTGGATGAGTAACGTGGGCGCCTAAGGATAAATGTGTAGTTTAAACAGCCAAAAAATGTTATATCTGGCTAAAAACCAGATCATTAATATTTTGTTAACATTTAATCATTTTAACATCCCGCGTATTAAAATATTTTTTTTGATTTTCGCTTTAAAATTAATATTTTTTGTGGTATCATTAATTGCCATGTTCTTGCCATTTTTGAAATTCTTTCTAAAATAACAATTTTCCGAACAATTGCATCTTGTTTTTAACACTTGACCAAATCCTAAATTGCACGTGGTACACAACGTAATAAAATCTGTCAAAAATTTACTTTTGAAACAATAAAATTAGCTATCCGCGTTTGTAATGATCGATAGATGGCGCTTTCTCAACAGCAGTTGTCAGTAAATATAATAGCCACGTGTATTTATTATTGTCCTTACTTGTTGTTCTATCATTGTTTCAGCGTTAAAGCTATCAGTGGTATGATAATTTCACCTCAGCCCACCAGAGGGCGAGCATTTCATTACAATCGCGGATTACAGAAAAAAAAAATGGAAAATATCCAAGTGCGGCTTCATCTTTTTTTTTTTTTTTTTCGTACCAGATTACGAAAAATGGTGGATACTAACCTAACCGAACTTAAATTATATTACGCCTACGCCTAGATCCATTTTGACATCGTATATAAAGTAAAATCGTATATAGTTCGACTTCCACGAGTTGGCCCCTGTCAATCAAGCGTGACGTAGGCAGCGACGATTCTATTACCTTGAAATCGGTTGAGGGTGAAAAGGGAGGTGGTTTGCTATCTTTACGAGTTTTGCGACATTTTGGCGAAAATACTGTTTATTATCTATTTACTTATTTACAAATTAGGAGATAGAACTTTTGGGCTTTCTAATATGTTATATCATTAAAAAATATTTGTTACATTATAACTAATTAATACGATGAGGAGTGTTATGATTGTCTAAACGATATTTCAGAATTTCGGTTTGCAGTATTTTTTCCCCCCCCTTTTTTTTTTTTTTTTTTTTTTTTTTTTCCTTTCTTTCCTTATGTCATAATTTGGAATGAGTACCATAAAAAAAAAAAACTACCAATCTACCAAACTTTCTTTCTTTTTGCTTTATTTCTCTTAAAAATAAATAAATAAATAAATAAATAAATAAATAAATAAAGAGAGAAAGAAAAAGATTTAAAATTTAAATAGAGAACTACACTCCTGTAATTAATTTTTTTTCTTTTCTTTCTTTCTCTTTTTTTTTTTTTTTTTTTTTTTTTTTCTTTTAGACAAAATACATAGAAATGAAAAGCCATTATAAAAATAATGTAAGAAATTATCTTTCATATTCGAATCTGATGTGTATGCAAATATTCTGAGAGCTATTGTACATAATACTGTAAATTATGCGTACAGCTCAATTTATTTTAATAAAATTCCCCATTTATTTATTCAGTATTTTTAAAAATGTTTTTCTTTTCTTAAAAAAAAAAAAAAAAAAAAAAAAAAAAAGTATAGCGTAAAAACTTTTTCTCATTTTTATTTTTTAAATGTTTTCAAAGAAAATTATTTTTTTTTTCTGAAATACAAAATAAAATGTCTGGACAATAATTTGTAATCCATAACAGCAGCACGATTTTCTTGTTTAAATTTATTGCTCAAAACTTCTTTATGCAAATAAGGCATTAGTGCCTTTTGAAATTTCAGACATGATTGAAAAGTGTTTTTTTTTTTTTTTTTTTTTTTTTTTTTTCCTCTTCTTTTTAGTTTATGTGTCATTGATTTTTAAATATTAACACATGCTCCTTTTAATAGGCAAAACGGATTTCAGCTGGCGAAAAGTAAAAATTATTGGCTTGATGCGTTATTTTCATGGCAACCTTCTTTTGTCCCCACCCATTCATTCTTTTCACTTTGTGCACCCCTTCCTTAAAGTAAACTCTTCGAAAAGAAGGAGGGACGAAGGGCCAACTCGTGAAAGTTGAACTATATAGGATATTGTTGTGTACTCGGGGGTTCTCAAATTATCTCTAAAGTCTTGTAGAGGCTCAAAAATTTATTTACAGAATATTACAGAAAACTTCAACTTTACCAGAAAATACAGCTTAAATAACAGTTGACAACATAAAAATCACAGCATAAACTGCACCAATCGATAGCAGTGGGTTGGTCAAGCAGAGCTCTTTATTCCGCAATGTCTTGGCAAACACTGACTCACTGGTCGGAACGCGATTCCTTTATATAGCCTTGTGTAAATCAGAATTTTCCATTATCTTCTGAAAAATCGAGTTAGAGCTTAGATAATCGATGTATCGATAATAAGTATTTTCTCGTCAAGATCGCCAAAAAAGTCGCCAAGGAGCGATAAAGTCGCCAAATTCGTCGCCAAGGCTATTACCTGCCTTGATGAAACTTTTTAACGGGTTTTTTAAGGAAACAGTTATTTTAACACCAAAGCAAGCTATAAATGCAAAAAATTAACATTTTATAACCAGACCAAGTCTCATTAAATGAAGTTACATAAAAAATAGCTATTCTTATTTACAAATACGTAACAATATTTTCGAAAAGTCTTCATGCCGGCTTTTAATAACTTAAATATCGATACAGTGATTTTAGGCATGTACTATAAACTGAAAAGTTGCTATAAAAAGGTAAGTATATTCATAAAAACAATTAAAATGTTGAGGAAATTCAATTTCAATAATTATAAGATTTGATTTGTGTATACGGATCCTCATACAAACTAGTATGTTGTGGTCACCACATGACTTTTCGCCTGTATTTTCCTACACAAATTCACTGAATAAAAACATTTTATTAAAATTATTATTTATTAAAATTATCTTCCATGATGAATTCAGATGATTTTCATTCTAGAAAAGTAGTATAACACAAAATATCCAGAGAAAATCAATTTTATTTCCTGTATGACTTCTTAAAAAACTTTTTTTTTTTTTTTTTTTGTTAAAAATGTAAAAAATCGATGATTTTATTTTAAATTATCACAGATCGATGGTTCGTGGTTCAACCATTCGTTTTAAAAAACATGTTCCCAGTTTCATGTACAAAAAGCATTTTCCCAGTTGACTATCGTTATTACAAATAATTCTTTTTCATTTTATAGTAATGTTTACAAAATAATTCTATGTACGCACATTTAAACGAAATTTTGTTCTGTACCGCCATGTTAAAAATTTAGAAAAAGAGCGATAGCAACGCCACCTGTACGGCGATTTTCACCAAAATTTGATAAGCACTAATTTATGTCAAGGTACAACTATATAATGATTTCTATGAAATTCTATGCAGTAGTTCTTGAGATACATTTGCCACAAAATTTCGTCTTTGACACACACAGATAGACATTTTCTAAAAACGATCAAATCGTGTTCTAGACCTCTCAAAACGTGTAAATGTATCGAAAAACCGAAGTCGAAAGTTTTTTCGAAACCAATACTTTCTTTTATTGAATATAGAAGAAAGTAAAAATGTCTTGTAAGTGACTACGCCTACAAAGGAAGTATTTAACATAAATTTTACTTCAACAAACAGAATATATCTAAGTAGGGGAGACTGGGGCACAGTGGACCACCCCTATTTAAATCTCTTAATATTTAACTCTTTTAGTTTATTGATGAAACTCATAGATGGTAGCATGGTACTACATGTATACATCCAAAAAACCACATGGTAAATGCTAAGGTAGCCATTTTATACAATTTTTACTTTCTTCTATCTTCAATAGAAGAAAGTATTGGATTCGTAAAAATTTTCGATTTCGGGTTTTTGATGGATTTACACGTTTTGAGAGGTGTAGAACACGATTTTACCATTTTTAGAAAATGTCTGTCTGTCTGTCTGTCTGTCTGTCTGTCTGTCTGTGTGTGTGTGTGTGACAAAATTTTGTGGCAACTGTATCTCTGGAACTACTGCACAGAATTTCATACAAATTGGTATGTAGTTGCACCTTGACATAAATTAGTGCCTATCAACTTTTGGTAAAAATCGTCTTACAGGTTGCGTTGCCATCCCGCTTTTTCTAAATTTTCAACAGGGTGATAAAGGCAAAAATTTTCAAGATGGGTATCTTTCGAAAGGTCTCGTCAGTACCTATAAAACGAATGGTTGAACTATAAATCTGTGATAATTTAAAACAAAGTTATCGATTTTTTTACTTTTTACGAAAAAAAAACTTAGAAAAAAAAATCTTTTTTTCTTTTTTTCTCCCCTTAATTTTATCAAACTCCCACGGTTTCCGTGTTCTGACAAACTTAAACTAATTTTTGCTTTTTTCCCCTAATTTTGTCAAAGTCCTACGGTTTCCGTGTCTTGACAAACTTTAAAATATTTTTGCATTTTTCCCCTAATTTTGTCAAAGTTCCACGGTTTCCGTGTTTTGACAAACTTTGACAAAATTTTGGGTAAAATGTGAAAATTATTCTAAATTTGTCAAAACACGGAAACCGTGGGACTTTGACAAAATTGGGGGGAAAATGCAAAAATTTGTTTAAGTTTGTCAGAACACGGAAACCGTGGGAGTTTGATAGAATTAAGGGGAGAGGGAAAAATAAAAAAAAATAAAAAAAAAGTTGGACTTTGACAAAATTTTGGGTAAAATGTAAAAATTTGTTTAAGTCCCACTTTTTTTTTTTTTTTCCTCTTCCCTTAATTCTATCAAACTCCCACGGTTTCCGTGTTCTGACAAACTTAAACTAATTTTTGCTTTTTTCCCCTAATTTTGTCAAAGTCCCACGGTTTCCGTGTTTTGACAAACTTAGAATAATTTTCATATTTTACCCAAAATTTTGTCCCACTTTTTTTTTTTTTTTTTTTTTTTTTTTTTTTTTTTTAATTATTGTTGCTGAGTGAATTTGTATAGGAAAAGATAGAAGAAAGTCATGTGGTGGCCACAACATACTAGTTATGTTTTGAGGTGCTCAAAGTAATTTTTCATGTTTGAAGTTTTTTTTAATTTTATCAGGACTGAACAATTGACTACAAGTATTGGATAGTTGTTAAGAAAAGGTAAGATATTGATGTTTTTAAATTTATAAAAATTATTAGCATATTTATATAGTCTATATATAATTTTAATATTAGTATTATTTTTATTCGGGACACGGGGTACAGTAGACCACCTCTACATGGGGCACAGTGGATCGCCTTCCAATGCGTCTAAAAGTCCAAATTACATTTAATACCTTATTTATTTTAGTTAAATTTACACATACAAATATAATGTAACTCAAAATAATTAATAAAAAAAAATAATCTTAATGTTATAGTAAAATAAATTTCTGAAAAGGGAAAATAGTTCAATGGTAGTATAATAATTATGAATATCTAAATTTAATAACTATTTGAATTGTTTAATATTAAAAAAAACAAATAAAATGATCATGTGATATAATAAATAGTAGGTTATATAAATTTATTGTTGTTGTTTTTAGAAACAACATATAAAAGTTAAAAGTAGAATAATTTTAGTTAAACTTATCTCACAAATATAATGTAAAGTATTAATGTCTCAAAATAATTAATAAAAATGTTTAAATAGTAACATAAGATTTAATTATATATTTCATAATTTTTATAACTATATAACATTAATAAACAAATTAAAAATATATCTTATTGTTTTTAGTGATGGCACGTAAAAGACAAAGGAAATCTGATATAGGATTCTACCTCTAATTTGATTTCTTATTGATTTTGATTTCCTTTAAATTTTGGTAATTTTATTTCATGAAAATGTGCGAATTATGTTATTTAGACTAGAATTGCATAAGAAACTAATTTTAGGAAAACAAAATGAGTAACTTATATTAATTGAACATGAACAACAGAGGTTGGTCGACTGTACCCTGGGTTGTGCCCGCTTTGTGAGTGCACGCAATTTATTTTTTTATTCGTAATATATTAGAAGTATTGTTATAAAAAAATTAGGACATGTCAAGAAAGGTTTAAAGAATGTTTTCTAATTTTTTCAAGTTCCTTGCTTTTTTAGTTTTGGTGAAAAAAAATTAAATGTGTAAAAGTGGTCCACTGTGCCCCGGTCTCCCCTATATGAATTAAATATTTTTTACTGATTGACTGATCTCGTTTAGAAAAATTGTTAAAATGAATCTTTGTACTTGCTCTTCAAGAAGAATTCAGTGAGTTTATCTTATGGAAATTCTCCTATACGTCTTCGGTATCACATAATTATTTACGTTGTTGCAACGGATTAAATCTTTTCCCTGCCTCAGTTGACCTATTGCAGTGGAAGTAGTTTTACAGTCAAAGTGAAGAAAAGGAGGCAGTTCATTCATTTTTGTCCGACCCGAAAAAATCCGGGTGAGTTTTTACAATAAAACTCACTTGAAAAAAAAAACCCGAGAAAAAGCCCAAGTGGGTTTTTTCAAAATCCTTGTTTGAAATTGTACTTTTATTTAACTTACAATAAACATATATTTATAAAACATATTATACTCATTATTAGAACACGAACAAAGAATTTTCAGAAATATTGGAGATGCTCAAACTTCTCTATAAAGAAAAAAAAAAAAAAAAAAAATCCTGAAAAATTCCCCATGAAAAAAATGTATACTTTTCTTATTATAAACGGAATAAAAAATTATGCTAAAAAAATAAAAGCAATAAAAAAGAAAGTTGTTTGTCAATATAATGAAAACTGTGGGGCTCGAGGAATGTAAAATATAAATAAATAAAAATCAAATTTTAAAAGAATTCTGAAAACTTTAACAGTGCAACACTATTACGTAATGTAGAGGGACAATAATTAAATATATTTTATGAAAATCTATTGACTGCGAAAAATTTAATAAAGCAACACCAAATAGTTATTAATATATACTTTTCTTATTATAAACGGAATAAAAAATTATGCTAAAAAAATAAAAGCAATAAAAAAGAAAGTTGTTTGTCAATATAATGAAAACTGTGGGGCTCGAGGAATGTAAAATATAAATAAATAAAAATCAAATTTTAAAAGAATTCTGAAAACTTTAACAGTGCAACACTATTACGTAATGTAGAGGGACAATAATTAAATATATTTTATGAAAATCTATTGACTGCGAAAAATTTAATAAAGCAACACCAAATAGTTATTAAAATTCAATTTTTTGCTGTAAAAGGCTGATAAACAGAATTTTAGAATATTTAAAGTATTATTTCTCTATATATTAAAAAAAAGTAACTGTCGCTGGTGTCAAATTTTTTTGTCTGCGACAGCATCTTCTCGCGGAGGGCAAAGTGCTCTGCATCATGAGAGACAATTTTGGGGACCATGTTTGTGGGGTCATTTTTGGGGAATTCTAAAATTTTTGGGGACAAATCTGGGGAGTTCTACAACTTTCTGTCAATGTTGGCAACGTAATGATTTATCTTTACGACCAGGGATTTTCAATAGCTTTCTTGTTATTTGGGGATTTGTTTCAAAAATTGCCTTCATTTGGGGAAAAATCTGAGCTTAAATCCACTTAAATCTGCTTGATATATATATATATATATATATATATATATTGAAAATTTTTTTATTTTTCCTTTTTAGTAGAAATCAAGTTGGGGATTTTTTCGAAAAAAAAACCCTGATTTGGGGAAATTTGAAGACCATTTTGGAGAAATAATTTTCGGCCATCTGGCATCACTGTCTCGATGGAAACTCCGCCAAGCTCCATCATATAAATAGGAGTGAGTGGACTTCTGCGAGTGTGTGCAGTCACTGCAATTCAGAGTTATTCAGAGGCTTATTCTGAGCGATTCACTTTGGAGATTGTGTTCCAATCGTGAGCAAGCGAAGATTTATGCTCTGGAGTATTTGATGTTATTTGCATGACACCTGTGGAAGAAGTGACTGTTTCCTTGGGCTGTTCCAGAACTTTCGTCGAATAGTGACTTTTGCAGTACGAGTGAGAGCTTCATTGGACTGTTTCGAGAATATTTATTGTAATCACAGTTTTGCTATATAGATTCGAGAAATTACGCTAAATAAAGCGAATTCACCGACTAGAATCTGCCTGATTCGTTATGAACTACTTTCTTATTAAGAAAGTCGAGGAGTTTATACATATATATATTGAAAACCTTTTCAAACATTGCAGTAGATGAAACCAAGTATCACATGAAGAAGTAGAAACAAAAAACGTGAATAAAAATTACTAAAAAATTGAGCTTCTTGATATTAAAACATATGTTGTAATTAAAATGACACATTTAGATATGTATATAGATACATAAATGATTTTTCATTTAAGTATGTAGCTATTTATGTATAAATATTTTTTGTGGTAGAATAATGGAAAGTAATTATTAATCTGTATGGAAATATTTGGATATAAAAAAAAAAGTTTGTTTCTTTTAAATAAGAATAAGATAGATTTAAAAGTGAGGCTTGTAAAATTGAAGGAGAAGGAAAAGAAATGAGATAGAGATCTTTTAGACTCACTGGCTACCCAGTTGACATTATAGAACAAAAAAGCAAGACGATAGTTTATAGCAGTCATAAAATTTGAATGGAGGATCCGAAGAAACACTCCATGCTAGGGGAACTATAAGAGACCCACACTCTCGCTCCAGCCCACGACTTTCGAAGAGCATTTTTTTAGAAGTGCGAGAACTGGTTCTTTGTCAACTACTTTTCGGCGAGACAGTGATGGAATCTCCCGGTGGTTCTCCAGATATCCTGCTTCATCCCTCATCAACTGCCTTTGAATTTTTAATCTCAAAATATGAAAGATATGAGCGACCAGAAGACTGGCAAAACACCTATGATTCGTCTCTGGAAAGAATCAATCGTATGGAGCCTCCAACTGTTCTCCCTATTCCTGGAACCCGAAGTGCCCTAGAATTGTGAAATCTAAGTTCTCTATGGTTTGCTTGAGAGTTATTATAAAGAGGAAAGATGGAGAAATCTCACACTACCGTTTACGATTGCATAACATCTATAATTCGTCTCTGGGTGAGTCAAAATTTTATAGTCCAAAAAAAAGGGGAAATATTTTATTTTGTAACTACCCCCTTTTTCTCTATCCTTAAATTATGTCTGAGTGCCACCTAAAGTGGTTTTGAATGAAATTAAACTTGAACTAAATAAAATATTAGTTTTGTATAAGAGACAAAAAGATTTAATAAAATACATAATTAACGAAATTCTTTGTCTATCTATTAATTAAGGAATAATTTATTTAGGAAAACTTATTTTAATTTGAAATTATTTCCTTAATAGATATATACATTTTATGACCCATTAAAAAATATTTAAAGAAGTTGGGTGTAATTTCACAGATAGAACGCAATGTACGATACGGTTTGGCGAATGTCTTAAATTAACAATTTATATCCAACAACATACAAAATCATTACTTTTTGAAGGGCATAGAATGAATGTTGCATGCAAATTAGGTGATATTTCGGTCGTGCTGTTAGCAATCTGCTAAACATTTACAGCACGCTATGCCCGATATCGCCCATAAAACATGAAAATAATTTAAAACACAAAGACAAAGAGAAGAAAACCAAATGAGAAACATACTTTTATATCTACAATCACCAATATTACTTGATAAATAAAAATAATCCTAAGATTAAATTAAAATATGTATATATATATTACTCACTCGACAACTGCAATACAAGCCGAAAACAGCTCTAACTCAAACACAGCGCAACAGCCAGTGATGCCAGATGGTCAAAAATTATTTCCCCAAACAAGTCTTCAAATTTCCTCAAATCAGGGTTTTTTTTTTTTTTTTTCAAAAAAATCCCCAACTCGATTTCTATTAAAAAGGAAAAAAAAAAAATATCAAGCGGATTTAACGGCCCTCTTCACTCACCGTCGCCGGATGCCCGAGCCAATGTTATTCTATGGGAAAATTTACTTTACAAATAACTTATTAACTAATACATATTTTTAAATTCTGTTTTCACATTCAGAAAATCCCCAACTGTTCAATGGACGGACCTTTTTTAAAAATGTATTTTTTTAATTTTTAATATTTTATTTTGAAATTGCAAAATGAAAAAAATTCACACATTGAAAATTCGTATTTTGCAGCTTCAAAATAAAATATAAAAAATTAAAAAAATATTTTTTTTAAAAAAGGTCCGTCCATTTAACAGCTGGGAATATTCAGAATGTGAAAACAGAATTAAAAAATATGTATTAGTTAATAAGTTATTTGTTATTTGTAAAGAAAAATTTCCCATTGAATAACATTAGCTTCGGCTTCCGGCGGCGTTGAGTGAAGAGGGCCCTTAAGTGGCTCAGATTTTTTTAAGCTCAGATTTTTCCCCAAATGAAGGCAATTTTTGAGAAAAATCCCCAAATAACAATAAAGCTATTGAAAATCCCTGGTCGTAGGGATAAATCATTACGTTGCCAACATTGACAGAAAGTTAAAGAACTCCCCAGATTTGTCCCCAAAAATTTTAGAATTCCCCATAAAAGTCCCCAGAAACATTTGGTCCCCAAAACTGTCCCCAGAAGACTCAAAAATCCCCAAAATGGGGATAAAACCCCCAATCTGGCATCACTGACAACAGCCATGAGGTTGAATTTAGTTAAATTTACAGTTAATTACAGAGTCGTATTTATCAACTGAACTATTTGAGTGAAATTAAAATTTAGTTTAAATTGTTTCTACTAATTTTAATAACTAATAAACCTTAAAATTAAAAATTAAAAATAAATTTATTTGATTAAATGTTAATTTATATCTTACATTAATTTGAGATATGTAAATTTGCAATTCATAAGTAAGATGCGAAGGTAGATATATTTCATATGTATGCAAAGAAATAAGATAGGGAAGAATTAGGGACCCTATATAGAGAGAGACTGGACATTGGCGCGCCGGCTTTTTGACGAAATTCTCCATTTTAGTGCCAGTTGCTTCATTGCTTATCATTACGCTGAAAAGAAATTTCGATTATTTTACGTCATAATCGAAAAAGAACTTATTTATTACATTTTTATTTTGTTGGAAGATAAATTGCTTTAATTTTAGAATACTTTTAAAAGATAAAAATGCATAATTATTTATTTTATATCATGCTTTAAATACTTTGAATTCTCTTATTGTATGCTGTTTTACGTATTTATTTCCTAAATATGAGATTAATTACATTATTTATTTTCTAGCTATTAGTTTTAAGTACTGTTTTGCAATATATTTAATATGTTAGATCTCAATGTATTTTTCTGATATATTTTAAAATACATATTTAAAATAACTATATAAAAAGATATTTTTTAATTATTTGCTAGTACACAAAATGTATGAGATTTCTTAAAATAAGTTGATAAAAATAAAGAAAATAAGGTGTATATTATTTGTTAGCATATGAAATATAAATTTCTTTTAAATAATAATTGCCATAATAAGTTTTATAAATAATATTTAAATAAGTTATTATTTTTATTTACATAATATTTTTAAAAACTAAAATAAATAAATAAATAAAAATCAATGAAATAAGCAAATGTAAATAAAATAAATAAAAACATTTTTTTAATTTCTAAAGACATTAGTTAATATTTTTACAAATTTTTATTAATTAAATTTTTATTTTTAACATTTAATTAAGTCATTATTATTAATAATGCGTAATTGAAATAAATAAAATATGTATTTTTAGCTTGCAATTTTTTGATTATTTGCTATAACGCAAAATGTATCAGATTTCTTAAATAATTAAAAAAAACAGAAAATAACGTTTATATTATTTGCTAGATATGAAATATAAATTTCTTTTAAATAATAATTGCCATAATAAATTTTATAAATAATATTTAAATAAGTTATTATTTTTATTTACATAATATTTTTAAAAAAACTAAAAATTAAAAAATCAATGAAATAAGCAAATATAAATAAAACAATTAAAAACATTTTTTAATTTCTAAAGATATTACTTAATATTTTTACAAATTATTATTAATTAAATTTTTATTTTTAATATTTAATTAAGTCATTATTATTAATAATGCGTAATTGAAAAATAAAATATGTATTTTTTTAGCTTGTAAAAATATTACGTAAATATATTTATAAAATAATAAAAAATAATTTCTGTTCTACTTTCTAGTTTTACATTTACTCATGAATTACTTGACAAAAACTAAGATTACCATATATTTGTTAAAGATTTTTCTAACTTTTTATATATAGAATGTATGTCCTCAGAAAAAATAAGGTAGAATTACTTTCACTAAGGTAGAATTACTTCACAATCAACGTATTTTGCTTAATATAGAAATATACAACAAAAATTCCTCTGTTTTCCGATCGGAGTTGAAAAAGTAATCATGTCGAAGGTTAAAACAAAATTCGTTTTTCTTAAAATTCTTTTTTTTCTAAGACGAAAAAATTACATATTTATATTCTGCATTACTTTCTGCACAAATTTAGTACAGTTTTCTTTCATTTATGTTGTATAGTAAAGCGTCAATCGCGAGGAAAAAAGCATTATGTTCTACGGTGATCGCTCCGAATTGGCACTAAGATGGCCGACTTTCGGTCAATGTCCAGTCTCTCTCTATATAGGGTCCCTAGGAAGAATGATAGCATAGCGCCCTCTATTAGAGTGAAAAAAAAAAAAATAATAATAATGGTAATGACGCACATACTATATATATATATATATCAGTGGCGTATCGTGAATGACGGTTTGGGTATACTCCATTCGGGCACTTAGAAACAGTACATTAAAAAAGATATTCAATCATCTTATTGGTTAATTCACTTATTTCGAGAAACAACGTAGGTATGACGATATTTCAACAGTCAATCAGAAGGAGATTTTCATGATAACGAGCTGCTTCTCAGTGATGCCAGATTGGGGATTTTGTCCCCATTTTGGGGATTTCTGAGGCTTCTGGGGACAATTTTGGGGACCAAATGTTTGTGGGGACTTTTTTGAGGAATTCTAAAATTTTTGAGGACAAATCTGGGGAGTTCAATTTTCTGTCATTGTTGGCAACGTAATGATTTATCCCTACGACTAGAGACTTTCAATAGCTTTATTGTTATTTGGGGATTTTTTTCAAAAATTGCCTTCATTTGGGGAAAAAATCTGAGCTTAAATCTTTTTTTTTTTTTTTTTTTTTTTTGAAGAAGAAATTTTTATTTTCTCTTTTTAGTAGAAATCAAGTTGGGGATTTTTTCGGAAAAAACCTCTGATTTGGGAAAATTTGAAGACCTGTTTGGGGAAATAATTTTCGACCATCTGGCATCACTGCTGCTTCAGCCACCCATATATATAAACAAGAAACTCGGTTCAGCTTTCGAAGACGTTATATTTTTCACTGAATCTGTAGAAATTAAAGTTCATTTCCTGCGGACAAAAAAAAAAAAAAAAAAAGAAAAGTGTAATGGGCTTTACCTTCTCATGCTTCGGAAACATCCTTATGCAAAAAGAACTTCTAACAATTATTTGAAAGAAATATTTTATCGCTACATAGAAATCGAGAAAGCATCCATAATGAAAGCAGTATTGCATTATTTTCGGTAAGAGATATTTTATAGCAAACTCAAATGACAGCCGGCTGCTCAGTTACAAATCTTAAACATTCTAGTAAACAAATCGGTTTCAAATCTCAATCGTAACACGACGACTTAAAGGACCTGTTAAAAAAAAAAAAAAAAGAAAAAAAAAAAAAGAAATCGGCCTCATGTGTTGTTTTACAAGGGCAGAAGAAGACTGGCGTCTGGGCATTTCCTTTTTGTGATAATTGACACGGGAGGCAGAGGAGAACTTTCTCATTTTTAATGATGGTATTTTTATATTAAGGAGGAATAAACATGGTCGAGGAGTGATTCATTACCTCCCGACTTTGTTTACGGCACTTAAATTCATCTCTCTTATCTACAAACTGCAACGAATAATAGTAAAAGGCACTCTCTCACCAATGATGCCAGATTGAGGATTTTGTCCCCATTTTGGGAATTTTTGAAGCTTCTGGGGACAATTTTGGGGACCAAATGTTTGTGGGGACTTTTTGGGGAAATTCTAAAATTTTTGGGGACAAATCTCGGGAGTTCTTCAACTTTCTGTCAATGTTGGCAACGTAATGATTTATCCATTCGACTAGAGACTTTCAATAGCTTTATTGTTATTTTGGGGTTTTTTTCAAAAATTGACTTCATTTGTGGAAAACTCTGAGCTTAAATCATAGAAAAATCTGCTTGATTTTTTTTTTTCCTTTTTAGTAGAAATTAAGTTGGGATTTTTTTCGAAAAAAAAACCCTGATTTGGGGAAATTTGAAGACCTGTTTGGGGAAATAATTTTCGACCATCTGGCATCACTGTGCTTACTGCTTTCGACCACTGGAAAATCATTTCGCACCCTGCAAGGAACGGGACATGAATTGAAAAATAGCAATTTTGAGTTTGTTATTGAAAATGTGTATGAAGTGCCCTAACGTGCACGAAAAGCATCACATCTTTAAATAGAAATTTATCCACGTCAAAGGCAATTGCATCGGTTTTATAGTAGGCTAGTCGATGCTTTATCGTAGCTGTTTTTTCTCATCTACTGCATTTTTCAGCTTTGATACTTTTCTTGGCGTGTAGCCATTTGTAATAAAATCCCCTTCTTAAAAAAACAAACAAAATCCTACGGTTCCCATAAATTATTAAACTCTTTCTAACTGAATTCACCAATCCCCACCGCCACCAGACACCTAAAAGTCCTGTACCCTGAAGATGACAAATGGAAAGTGTCTGGTTCGAAACCGAGTCGTCATCGTTAGCTTTCACATTTAATCTCAAAACGGATTAGCTGATGATGGCAAACTTTGCTCCGAATTTCTTTTTTTCGCAAAATTTGGTTTCTGTAGTTTTCTCTAGAACTTGGGGAAGTACAGACTAGGACCCCTTTGAAAGAACGCGAATAGAAGGCGGGTACTTTTGACGGTCCTCGTTTAGATAAAAATTGGCTATAACCCACAAATCAAATTAAAAGAAGTGTTTTTTTCCCCTAACATTGTTTATCCTTCCATGTATATGTATTTTGTCTTCGAAATCATACTTTAAAATATACTTTGTTTTTTATAAACTCGAATAACATGCACTGTAAAAAAAAATTCTAAAATAGGTAAACATGTGTAAGATATTTGGGTAAAGCAATGTTCCAAATTGGAAAGTTCTGTTTATAACCCAAAATGGGTCAGAAAATCTATATATTTTGAGTTTACAAACTTGTTATGTATGATTCACTATTTTATTTTATTTTTTGTCTATAATAAATAAAGACGTTGCAGAAAATATTGTATCACTCACATCTTATAGAAAAAAAGAAAAAAATCTAACATGCGTATATGATCTAAACAAAATGTAAACTTTTCGTATGTATAAGTATGTACAGTGCAAAAATAAACCCCAAAACAATTCTATCCAAAATTAGTCTCGTATCTAATTTAGGTTGAAATTTTGCGTTATAAACAGAACTTTCCAATATGGAACATTGCTTTACCCAAATGTCTTACAAATTTTTACCTATTTTAGATTTTTTTTTATTTTTTTTTTTTTTTATAGCGTGTATAAGTTTCAAGACATTGTAAACGAATCGCAGAGATAAAAATGTACTTTGAGCAATTTTCACTTCGATGTTATAATATATCTGAAATTCATAATACTTTTGTATGATCCTATACAACAATCAATAACGATAATCATATCATCTTCTACAGGAAACGTACTTTTGTGCATTTGAATTACATGAGTTTATTTCGTTTTGCAAGAGATCTCTTATAAACATTAATGTATCCGAATTCTTTTGCGAGTGAGTCCCTGTACACAATTTAGTAGTTTTGTCTAAGTTATTTTATAGAGGAGTCTTGCTGTTGTATACTCGGATAACACTGTAAAAAAAATTTCTAAAATAGGTAAAAAATTGTAAGACATTTGGGTAAAGCAATGTTCCAAATTGGAAAGTTCTGTTTATAGCCCAAAATTTCAACCTAAATTGGATACGAGACTAATTTTGGATAGAATTGTTTTGGGGTTTATTTTTTTGCACTGTACATACATACGAAATGTTTACATTTTGTTTAGATCATCTACGCATGTTAGATTTTTTTTTTTCATAAGAGGTGAGTGATACAATATTTTCTGCAACGTCTTTATTTATTATAGACAAAAAATAAAATAAGATTGTGAATCATACATAACAAGTTTGTAAACTCAAAATAGATAGATTTTCTGACCCATTTTGGGTTATAAACAGAACTTTCCAATTTGGAACATTGCTTCACCAAAATATCTTTAAAATGTTTACCTATTTTATATTTTTTTTTTTTTTTTTCACAGTGAATATATGTATCAGTATCAAAACATTCTATAAATATTTATGGGAACGAGAGACCGGGCGAATCAAAGTCATAAATAATTTTTAATTTTTTGGGGAAAGTGTTTTTAGAATGCTTTTTTTATTCACTAGGGTTGTCTGCCATCGAGGCGCTTTTCTGCTATATTTTAACTCGAGGGTCATCCCTATGAATATGAGTGGCCATGAATGACCCGTGAGTGACCTATGAGTGACCAGTGAGTGACCCATAAGTAACTCAGAATATCAGAAAATTTGACAGTATTTGAATGATTTCAAAACCTTTGCATCCTGCTTCATTTCGGTTGTAAACTTTAATTTCGGTTTTTTAGTTTTAATTTAAAAATTAATATTTAAAGAAAAAACGATTCTTAAAAAGAATGCTTTTTTATCGCCGTCCTAAAAAGTTGTAAATAGGGAAAAATTTCCTGTACTCAAACCACTTAAAAGATCAAAAGCATTCATTGATGACAAAGTATGTTATTATTATACAGTAGGATATAGTCATCAATGAATATTTTGATCTTTTAATTGGTTTGAGTACAGAAAATTTTGCCTTATTTACTACTTTTTAGGACGCCGATAAAAAGCATTCTTTTTAAAAATCTTTTTTTTTTTTTTTTTTTTTTTTTGATGATGTAAGTGACTTTATCCATAATTTATTTCTTCATGCTATTTTATAAATAAGAACTGAACGCAAAGTCGCTTTATGAGAAAGACAAAAGAAGCAACGGCCCAGAACCCTTGCTTTTCAGAGGCCTCCAAAGCGCTAAAAGGATTTGAGATTAAAATAATATCAGGTTTCTTTTATTTTAAATAGGTACCATTTGGGGTGCAAAAATACCAATTTTCTGAAACAGGAATGTAGGAAAAGGAGGAGTTGAAGGTGCTCAAGTTAAGTCCCCCTTCCTCCTCCCCACTGTATCGCAAAATTTCCTTCTAATGCCAAATAAAAGACTCACGCTTTTAAAACCAATATTTAAGTTTTATAAATGATTAACAGTGATTTTCTTAGGATTAATATTAATAATTATTAACATTATTAGTTAACATTTAATTATTAGTTAACATTTTAGTTAACATAGTTTAGTTAGGATATTAACTAATATTTAATTATTTACTGATATTCTCAAAAATAATTTTGAGCTAATTTTTAACCCATTATCTACCGACGGCGTATTTTAACACTAAACCTACACTTCATGTATACCTATTCCTACCACACCGGGTCAAGTGGCCCGTCTTTAAAATGTTATATATATTACTATGTACAGCAAAAATATATTATTTAGCACAAATTGGTACATGAAACATGGACGATGTGATAATGTTATTTGCAAGAAATTCTGACAAAAAGTTTAAAATCGGTCATTTGACCCGTCGTGGTAGGTTTAGTGTTAAAGTACTATTAATTTAAAAAGCATATAAAATCGAATTTGTGGAAGAAATGTCAGGGGTATTTATAGAACGTGCATACCTCACTTTAATCTCACTACATGGCACTAGACGCTACAATCAGCCTTTTTTGTTCCAGAAAGGATTTTATAGAGTGCTGTCGATGTTTTTGTTTGCCATTTTTCCTGATCTTCACGTGCGTTGTTATAATTAATTCCTATTACCTCGAGAATCTCCCACCAATGTTGGAAAAAATATGAGGATCATAAAAAGTAAATACTTTTGAGGTCATAATACCTTTTTCGGCCTCTCTGTACTAATGGTACACTGCAGTACGTCCTCACCAAATCCTCATTATTTTACTAGGATGAGGTGATAGCCATAATTTTCTTCGCGTATATTTCTAAAAAAATACTCTTAAGTAACTCAAAAAATATGTTTCGAATACATGTTTTGTCCACTTCATAATGCAGTAGATAAAGGGTTAAAATGGGCCCCTCCCAAGATTTTTGAATTACTAAGCAGCTAAGTCCCTACCACTGTCTGGAAATACCTCTATGGAATATTAAGATTAAACTGGGTCTTTATTGTGCCTCAGTGAAATTCTAAAACAAAATTCATTAAAAATTGGTACAAGAAAATCATTCGATAGATAAATAAAAGTGAGAATAACAATAGGGTATTCGAGTATTTCTCCCCAAATTCATGCCTGTACAATGACTTCAATGTATCCGAATTCCTTTGTACATCTCTGTAAAAATAAAGTATAAACGATAAGTACACAATTTCCAATAACGATCATGCTATAGTAAAATTCTAAACCATACATAAGTTTTATTCGGATTTAACCCGTTAACGCCAGAATTAATTTTGCAAAATATTATTAGCTGAATATTTCACTTCTAAATTAATACAGACAACTAACAGTAAAATATATAACTTAAACAATTCTTCTGATAGTTTTAAATTTAAAGCCTATCCTCATTTATTGACGTTTAGTGTTCTAGCGAAAAAACTTCGAGATAGAAAAACTTTGAGATAACAGATTCATTTCTTATTATATGTTGACAAAGATCTCGAAAGTGAATTATTATAATATATATAGTTATTCAACTTCATTTAAGTTAGTATACCTGCGCAAAAAGCAAATATAGGTGCGACGAATGAAAAATCGTTAAATGACTATCCAAATGATGAAATAATAATTAATAGTAGGCACATAAAACTTTCAGGGATCATTTAGAGTGACGCTATAAATTGTCACTAAAAAGCAGATATCATTCCAAGAAACCACAAAAAATATACGTGCCATTTTATTAGCTGTCCTCAAATGAGGACACTGGGCGCTAACGAGTTAAATATTTTAATGTACTTCAGATAATTAACCCTGATATGACGTGATACGTGTAAATTCCAACTTCCTTGAAAAGGAACTACAGATAATATAAGCATGTCATTTCTTATAATAACCATACTTTAGCAAAGCAAAGTAACGTGTATATACTATACAGTGAAACCCCGATCTATCGTTCCCACATCCATCGTTTTCCCGCATTGATCGTTTTATTTCTATGGTCTCTGCACGAATAGTATTAAAATAATGTTAACGAAACCCGCATGTATCGTGCTTCAAAAAGTCGTTTTCCCGAATTCATCGTTGTAAATTTTTTTTTCTTGACCTTGTAAAAATTTTCTCCTGAAGCTCAAGAGGTTCCATATGGCATATAAACTGGAATCACTTCTTTCATCCTAAAATAACTGTTTTCCCCCCTTCCATGGAGAATAAAAATTGTGATGATAAGTCGCAGGACCATCTATTCATTTTGTAATTTCAGCATGGCAGAAAGTAACCTCTTTAGCAGTGGCGGCTCGTGAACCGAAAATAGGTGAAGAGCTCAAAAATAATATTTAAGTATTTTTAGTCATAATTTTTATTAAGCATGGTTTTAACCAAAATTAACTAAAAATACTTATTTAAATGTAAATTTATATTCTATAAATGAATACAGCGTAAAATACAGTGTGCCTCTTCACCAATTTTCGGTGCACGAGCTGCCACTGCTCCTTAGTAATCCAGAAAATTGTTTCGTGAAATGCGGTTACGTGCGAGAAAATGATGAAGAATATCAAATAGAAAGGCAAGAAAATGATGATGATTGTGATGATGATGATAATGATAATGCAGATGAAGCGTGGTTGCGTGTAGCAAAGGATGCGTCTAGTACAAAATTTAGTAATAATATTCGTATTAACGGCTCTCTTCACTCACCGCCGCCAGAAGCCGAAGCTAATATTATTCTATGGGAAATTTATCTTTACAAATAACTTATTAACTAATACATATTTTTAAATTCTGTTTCCACATTCTGAAAATTCCCAGCTGTTAAACTGACGGACCTTTTTTAAAAAAATAATTTTTTATTCTTTAATATTTTATTTTGAAGCTGGAAAATACGAATTTTCAATATGGGTTTTTCATTTTGCAATTTCAAAATAAATATTAAAGATTAAAAAAATACATTTTTAAAAAAGGTCCGTCAATTTAACAGTTGGAAATTTTCTGAATGTGAAAACAGAATTTAAAAATATGTGTTAGTTAACAAGTTATTTGTAAAGAAAATTTCCCCATTGAATAACATTGGCTCGGGCTTCCGGCGACGGTAAGTGAAGAGGGCCGTTAATCAAGAAGTTGCGAATACGGTATCCTAAAGCATAGAAGAAATGTGTGATTTTAAAAAATGAAATAATGGCGAAGAAACAGAGGATAATTTTTAGGCCGATGACGCAATTATGGCGTTTAAAAATGCACGAACTTTTACATACGCAAATGATATTGCAGAAAACAACCAGAAAAATGTTGCAAATCTGGATAAATTCCTGTTTAATTTATAAAAAAGAACAAAAAACCGATCACAAAATTTTTGAGTTTTAAAAATAAATCTCACTTAGTGTTCTACAACATTGATTTATTTCTTTGGCAGTTTGGAAAGTAACAAATTAGTTTTTATTAGTAGTATACTGTATACATTGTGTGTATTAATCCATAAACATTGTTTTCTTCGAGGTTTTGACTATAACCCACATTCGTCGTTTGCGCGCTTTCATCGTTTTTTTTTTTTTTTTTTTTTTTTTTTTCACACACCCCTTGAAAAACGATGAATTGAGGTTCTACTGTATTTCGAAAAAACCTATTTTAGATTTCACTGATATAGCTTGTTCACCCAATTTTTGCGGTTTATTACTGAAATAAATTTCTGGTACGAACATTTTAAGAAATGTTTTAAATTCGGTGAATTTTTTGTGAAAAGTCTGTTTTCAGAGTACAGCGATGTCTGGTCATTTCATCTAGTAGTAGATTTTTTTTTTTTTTTTTTTAATGAATAAATTTTTCAAGTTTTTATTTTCTTTTGTACTTAGTATAGAAGAATTCGTAAAAAAAAAAAAAAAAAAGCCTTCTGATTTTTAATATTTAATACGTGTTAAGAGGTCCTGGGCGTATTTTTTGTCTTTCTACCAGTGTACGTGTGGCAAAAATTTTGCGGCACCTTTAGATCAAGGAAAAATGTACATAATTTCATTAAAAATGCCTTTACATAAATTGGTATCTATCAATTTTTGGCGCCTATCACACAAGTGGATCTGCTGTGATGCATTTATGGAAAGGATCTTTATTTCAGCTAACAGTTTCTGCTGTGTATAATTGCACATTATGTAATATGCGAGTGCGCCGTCATAAAATACTTATGCTGATTCAGCTTGGATGCATATCGGTTGACATATGTGGTGCTGATATCTTGCAATTTCTTCCGTTAACAGTAAGGCTATATTATGTAACGGATTTGAAATGTTTTGTTTGGCCCTGTAAACGAACCATGGGCGCTTTTCACACTCTATCTCTATCCTATAGGGAATAAGATTTTGTGCTTCTAAAAATATATATATAAGACGGTAAATATATATAGGATGGTAAAGTATTAAACTGTACCAACCAGAATTTCCATCGAAAAAGTTATGCATTTGAATTCTTTAATATGTTGCGGGGTTCTACTGTATATGAATTTCGCTTAAATTACTCCTAGTTAGTCTTAGTGTTATGGCCTTGTATATGTTCACTTTAGCGTAAGTAATATTTATCTATTAATTGGTACTGTAAACAAATCATAAAAAATAAGTGATAACATTTAAATTGAATTACAATCACTTTCATGTGTATGTTGTTGGAATTATCATGTACCTATTAATTGCTAAATTTTATAACGAAATTAAATTCTTCAGTTTATATATATGTATAAAGTGAAGAATTTAAGAACGTTATAAAATATAGCAATTAATAGATACATGATAACACCAACAACACTCAAATAAAAGTTATTGTAATAAAAAAAAAAAAAAAAAAAATCTTGTTTTAAGCAATTTAAGATTATTAAAATAAATGTATGCTGGACTTGTTTTAGTCAAAACTTTCTTTTTTCTTTTATATCTCTCTCTCTCTCTCTCTTTTTTTTTTTTTTTTTTTTTTTTAGGACTGGGGGCCTATTAGTCTCAATCTGGGATTTTTGCGTTGTCGTTTTCGATAGTTGGACAGTTGTCGAAATCATTTTTCGATAGTTGGACATTTATCGAAATCTAAAATTTATCGAAAATATAATTGAATAATTATAAAGCGATGTTATAATTGAGAAGAAAAAAAAAAAAAAACTAATAGTCCTCCGTCCTAAATTCTGCTTTTGCCAGAATTTCATCAAAATCTTTTTTTTTATTATTATTATTATTGAAAGAAAAATAAAAGAAAATTAATAATAATCAGTATCGTTACAAGCGATATCGAAAAAGTTTTTTTTAATAATTTTGAATTAGGAAATAAAAAGTGCGCGTGAAATAATATGAAATAAAAATAAGTAAAATAATCTGGTGTGTCACTCACACGACTTTCTCTTACCCTGAAATTTAATACTATAAATACAGGTTGCAGATTAAGAGGTAAGATAACGAGAACTGTCCTGTAAACCTATGCTAAACAATTCAAATTAGGCTTCAGAAGAGTTTTATACGATAATTAGTTCTGTGTGAGGGGGGCTACCGCCCCCTCAACCCCCCGTTTCATTAATGCACCTACATTTATATAGAATTTAATTCGGTTATTTAAAAATAATTTCTGTTTTTAAAAAAGAATTTATTGAAATTATTATTTTAAAAAATTATCTTTTATGATAATGCAGACGATTTCCATATTAGAGAAGTAGTGTAACACTAAATATAAAAAAAAAAGTCCATTTTACTCTCAATATTAAAAAAAAATAAGATTTTTTTTTTTTTTTTTTGTTAAAAGTAAAAAAAATCTATAACTTTGTTTCAAATTATCACAGATTTATAGTTCAACCATTCGTTTTAAAGGTATTGGTGATCTCTTTTGAATGATACCCATCATGAAAATTTACTCCCCTCGAGGGGGTCTTCCCCCCCAGGGGGGAAGGCGAGGCTCGTACATACACAAAAATTTTTTCTCAGTTAACTATCTCTTACAAAAAATATATATTCGTTTCATTTGGTTTAGTGCAGTCTATAGACGTTAAACTCTACTTACCTGCAATTTCCCCCATAGACGTAATGTATTAGAATTCTCTTGATTGTCCCTGTACACGAACCATTTGCTTGATCTTTACGAAAAGCTTACTGTAGCGTCCCTATAGGATACACATTTAGAATACCAAGTTTGAACTTTCTGCCATAATTTGTTTTTGAGATATGCTGATAACAGACAGACACACACACAGACCATTTGCTAAAAACATGATTTTCGTATTCAGGGGACCTCAAAACGTGTAAATATAACAAAATCTCGCGTTAGAAAATTTGACCCAAAAACAATACTTTATCTACCTTATGGGTAAGAGAAAGTAAAAAGTAAAAATGAATTTAATGATTTAATGTTTTTGTTTTTCGGGGGCTGCTCATGCATATAAAAAATGAAGTCGAAGAAGGAGAAGTCGAATAAGGAAGCGAAATAAGTATTGAGTTATATTACGATAAATACGATATATAATAGGATACGATATATTAGACCTATCGTCCAGGGTTAGTAGGCATTTTGTTGTAAGAAATAGTTTGTTCGTTCGGTGCATCTTGCACATGAGTCCCGTGAGGTACAACTTTCACATTAGTCCCTTGATGTACAACTTTCACTTTAGTCCCGTCAGGTACAACTTGCACATTAGTCCCCTTTAAATATAGTGACCAGCGAAGCTGGCAAAGCATTCGTTGATTCACTACCTCAATTGAATTTTTATTATCTAACTGCTGTGATTACACAAATGCATCCAAAATTTGTACAAGTTTATTTATTCATTTATTTTTTATTTATTTTATTTTTTTACTGCGTAATAACATTAAACATGAAACTATTTAATAAATTTTTAAGGAATTATATATATGAATGTGAAATTCTCTTTCTATAAGCAAATTTTAATAAAAACTATATGGGCATCATAAAATTTTCTTCTAAACTATCTAGTAATAAATATTTGGACATTTTTGAGTCTTGACATTTTGTCAAAGTTCTAGAAAAATTCTTGACGAATTGTCTTGAAACTTTGGGAGTATGAAGAACATGTTATACTTCATATACTAATTCAGCTGAAGTTTTACCCCAAAGAGAAAAAGGGTAACAGTAAAAAATTAAACAAAAATCAAAATGTTCGGGATCATGCTGTAAAAAGTAATCCTTGAAATGTATTTTGGCTGTAGTGTGGGATTATGAGGCGCTTTCTTATTATCTGCATGAAATTTTATAAGGCTAATGAATATATGTGGATATATTCATGGTGATATACCGATTTCTTAAAAAAAAAAAAAAAAAATCGCCAAGAAAATTGTCTCTTTTTTAATTATAACATGTAAGGTATTAGACCCATTGCAAAGCCATTTTTAGGAAATTCGGCTTACTATATTAGATACCAGTGTATAGCAATCAGAATGCAAAATTATTAAATGTCTTATGCAATATGAGCACTTTTACTAAATAATTTTTAATTATGCATGCACAACCTCTAAAAGCGATTATAAGGGATTTTACTCACGTTTTTATTTTGATTCTGTCAATGAAAATATAGTGTTCACTAAATATGAAAAAATATTGATAAAACCCTCTATCATCGTCCTCTTTTTTTTTTTTTTTTTTTTTTTTTTTTTTGAGAGAGAGAGAGAGAAAGGAACTGAAATTTTATTTCTTCTACCTCTTAGAACTTTTTGAATTTACACAATATTTGTTTGAGGGTTTCATATACGTATCTCAATACTTTGGGCTATTAAATTATGCAAATAAAATTTTTATAAAGCTTGCGCATGCGTAGTAAAAAAAAATATTTAGTAAAAATATTCATATTTCGTAATATATTTAACATTTTTGTATTCTGACTGCAACATGATGTCCCTAATGTAGTATTCCAAGTTTTCTAAAAATGTCTTTGCACTGGGTCTAATACCCTACGCGTCATGATTAAAAAAGTGGCTTTCCCCCCCCCCCCCCCTTTGCAATTTTTTGAAGAAACCGTTATATCTCCATAAATATATGTGGTAGCCTCATAAAAATGATAATGGGCTCTTCCCACCGTCGTCTGCTCAATCACGTGATAAAGGAAAACGAATAATCGAATTCAAATAAATATTGTTCTTAAGAACAAAAATTTTAATATTTAATATAAAATAAAATAAAAGTAATATTGTGCATTTGTAAACAGTAGAATAATTGTATTTGTAAATTTAATAATTTTTAAAAAACATTTTATGTGTTTGTTTATTTTTACCTATAAGAATCGATTTTTGTATATTGTAGTGTAACTGTAACATTAACTGATCTAGCAATAATTAACAGCTTCTTGTGGAATGTTTACGGTATATAAATTGAAATTTTAAAATGTTTTCATTTAATTTAATTGCATAAAGGTGTTACAACAAGTTAATTAACTTAGTTACTGGTCTAAATGGATTTACGCAGTACGATATTGCACGGTCACTGATTTAAGTACGAAAAATCAGAGTATTTAAGCATGGTCTTCATGAACATCAATAACAGGTATAAACTAAATGATGATTGTAAATGTATACAGCAAACAAAAGATGATGAATAATGATATAAAATGGATTAAAAATGATGATGTATAAAGAAGAACACAGATTAAATACGATTGATCAAAAATAAGAACAGAAAATATGTTATTTCAGCAATCGCTCTAGATAAACAAGACTTCGTCTGCTATTTGTTTTTCCTCTATCATGTGACCTCTGACGTCAGGTGGGAAGAGTCCATTAGAAGAATCCTTATAATCACATGCTACATTCAAAACGAATTTTAAGCATTACTTTTTGCAGGGTTATCCAAAACATTTTAATTAATGTTTATTATTTTTTTTAAGGTAATCTTTGGTTTTATCTTTTTCCTATTAGGTGATATCATAGTCAAAAGACTCCTCACACATTATACACATACATTTCCAGTGACCAATGCCCAAAAAACTCTTAGTCAGACCCAGGCGATCTTAACCCGCCAGTTACACGGGTGGGAGAAAAGGCACAATTTTCTTTCAATATTTGAATGGTTACAATATAACGCCCTCAAAATTAAATCACTCAATAAAAATACGAAGTATAAAATTTTACGTTTATTATAATTTTTTTTCACAGAATATAGGGTAAGTGCACCAGCGATTGACACTTTTAGAGCAATCGCTGATGTTTTTAATGTTCTAGTCATCAGAAATATTTTTAGAAATCTTAAGTTAGTACATAGGGTATGAAAGACATTCAGAACCACATATATGTTAAAATATAGACATTTAATAACTTTTTTTTTAATGGATTTTCATTTGACATCCACTCAATGTTCCAGTCATTGACACTGCCAGTTTTTCATTTTATCAGTCATTGGCACCCTATGTTCCAGTGCTTGACACTGCTAGTTATTCATTTTACCAGTTATTAGCACCCTATGCTCCAGTGTTTGACATAAAATGTTAAAATTCTTATATGTAAAATATATGATTTTATTATTTTTCTTATTTATTAATTATTTCGGGATAGATGTCAATTACTGGAGCATGCCAATCACTGGAGCATCTACCCTATAAAATGTTTCTCTTACATTGCATTCTAGTAAATAAAATGGGTCTCGCAGACCCAACCCGTGTACCGGCGGGTTAAGACAAACAAATGGGGTGAAAACTCGATATTGAAAATTTTGCCCAAATGCAATATTCCATTACCTAAAGTTAGTTAAGTAATGGAAAAAATTATTTTTGTTGTACCAACTAATTTTTTTTTTCTTTTTAATCAAGAAAACAATTCTCTGGGTGTATGTAAGTTCAGAAATTAAAAATACAAAGGAAATTAAAAACAGTAATACACAAAGCAATTTACCCGAAGCAGTATTTATTTTAACTTAAAAATATACAGTACAAAATCCATTTAGATGACATTTCCTGCTGGTGATATGCAGACACAACTGCTTCGGGCGGGTTGAGTTTTGGAGGGTCCAGTTTTTAGGATATTGCAAAACAGGGCTATGGATTGAAGACTTTCACAGTTTAATTATGATGTCATTTATATTGTTTATTATGCTTTAAATAGATCAGAAGAGACAGTAATTTATGACAATTGTTTCTTTCGAGCCTTTTTCTTGCTGTATGGAAAGCAAGTACAAAAATGATTTTCAAAATTGTCACTTTGTTGCTTCCACCAAATTCGTAGTTTAGTTTTTTTCTTTGTAACAACACATTGGGATGACTTTCTTTCAATTTCGTTTTCTATTTTACAGTTTTCATGAAAATTTCTTTCGTTCAAGTCAGATATAAGCTCAACTTCGTAACTTTCCATTAAATTTGAGTCTAAATTGATAGTTCTGACATTATTTTCAAGCTTAGGAGGATTGTCTTTGACATTTGTATGTATTACTTTGGTGACGTCACATGGTTTCACAATAGGACTACTTCTGTCACTGACATTATCTTGACGTATTTTGTTATATAGATTCTCTTCAAATACATATTTACTAACTGGATGATTTTCTTTTGCAAAACTGTGACGTGCTTTACCTTTTACCCATTTTTTCATTCCAAAAACGTTTTTATCTGTACAGTAAGTTCTTGTTTGAGGGCCGATTATATTTTCCCATGTAAGGAGTGGATTAACTTTTTCTGAGATGATTTTAGACCAACTGACTTTATTTTTTATATTTTCGTCGTCCAATAAAACTTTTATGGTGACATTCAACTGTGTTTTGCTACTTTTGAATTCGATGGTGAAGCTATCAAATCCATCCTCTGTTTTTCCCTCATAGATATAATTGATTCTTTCAAGATTCATAAGAGTCAGTTCTGAGAGTTTAAATTCGTATATTTCTTTACTTATTTCACCTCGACGATACTTTTTACGTAATTCCTCCATTTTCAAAACAAAATAAACTCACTTAAATCACAATTTTTTTCGAAATTCGCTTTTTAATAAGAGACAGTCTCAAATTACACGCTACTCGTAATTTGCTCAATGACTGCAAAGAAATTATTGTTCAGGAACCCAATGTGTACTTTTTATTTTGACCATTGTTGTCGTTCCTTTTTAGTATTGTTATAAAATATCATAAATTCGTAACAATGGCTTTAATGTTACTTATATTGTTGTTGTATGATGAGTCTTATTAATTGTTGTAGAAATAAAAACATTCGGAACAACTTCAGTATATCCCCACAACGATATTTGGCGATTTTTTGTTGGCGATAATGGCTAAATCATAAATCTAAAAATCATAAATGATAAATGATAAAATCATAATCTAAATCATAAATCATAAAACGTAAAATCATAAATCCAAAATAAACAACATATAGGCTGCCATATTATATCGCAAACAGTCCAGAACGACACCGTTATCGTTCAAAACGGCGCCAAAGAAAAATCGCCAAATTGAGCTGTGGGGATATACTGAAGTTATACCAAACATTCTTATTAAATTTAGGCATTTGTAAACATTACTCACACCGGCAAAAAAAAAAGTGATGCAAATCAAAAATACTTTATTGAGAAAATTCTACTTAAAGATAACGATAAAACATTGCATAGCAATGACATAAACCTGACACAACTGTCTTCCAGGTGGTTAATTTTCGGGATAGAGATGTGATGCTTTTTGTGTACGCTGGGACACTTTATAAACATTTTTCTACGACATAAACTCTTTTTTTTTTTTTTTTGACTAGAGTGCGTATTGTTAAAATTAAAATTTAATGTTGAATATATTTAAGCACAAAATACTTCAGACTTTAAAATAATATTATTGCTCGAAATATTTATGGCTCTTTTGAGATTTTGCGATGGATTCTTTTATAATAGAAACATAATGAAAATAAGCAAAAGTTGTGCGGAACATGTAGGACATTAAACATAGAACACATAAGAAAGATTAACAACATAAGAAAAATAATCTGGTGTGTCACTCACACGACTTTCCCTTACCCTGAAATTTAATACTATAAATACAGGTTGCAGATTAAGGGGTAAGATAACGAGTACTGTTATGTAAACCTGTGTTAAACAATTCAAATTTAGCTTCGGAAGAGTTTTACATGATAATTAGTTCTGTGTGCCCCCCTCAACCCCCCGTTTCATTAATGCACCTACATTTATATAGAATTTAATTCGGTTATTAAAAAATAATTCTGTTTTTAAAAAATAATTTATTAAAATTATTATTTAAAAAAATTATCTTTTATGATAATGCAGACGATTTACATATTAGAGAAGTAGTATAACACTAAATATAAATAAAAATTAAAAAAAAGTTAAATTTGTTCTCAATATTAAGTTTTTTTTTTTTTTTTTTTGTTAAAAATGAAAAAAATCGATAACTTTATTTTTAATTATCGCAGATCGATGGTTCAACCATTCGTTTTAAAGGTATTGGCGAGCTCTTTTGAAAGATACCCATCATGAAAATTTACTTCCCTCGAGGGGGGATTTCCCCCCCAGGAGGGAGGCGAAGCTCCTACATACACAATTTTTTTTTTCCCATTTGATTATCTCTATTACAAAAAAATATATATTCGTTTCATTTGGTTTTAAACTCTACTTACCTTCAATTTCCCCCATAGACGTAATGTATTTGAATACTTTTGAGTGTCCCTGTACACGAACCATTTGCTTCATCTCAACGAAAAGCTTACTGTAGCATCCCTATAGGATACGCATTTAGAATACCGAGTTTGGAATTTCTGCTACTATTTGTTCTTGAGATATGCTGATAACAGACACACAGACAGACACACAGACCATTCGCTAAAAACATGATTGTTCCTATTCAGGGGATCTCAGAACATGTAAATATAACAAAATCTCACGTTCGAAAAATTGACCCTAAAACAATACTTATAAAGACACTGCGCGTCATCAAACAGAAACATCAAAATATCAAATTCGGATTTTTGACAGGTTTACAATACTTTCCTTACACATGCGTGTTCGGAAAGTAAATAATCTGGTGTGTCACTCACACAACTTTCTCTTACCCTGAAATTTAATACTATAAATACAGGTTGCAGATTAAGAGGTAAGATAACGAGAACTGTCATGTAAACCTATGCTAAACAATTCAAATTAGGCTTCAGAAGAGTTTTATACGATAATGAGTTCTGTGTGAGGGGGGCTACCGCCCCCCTCAACCCCCCGTTTCATTAATGCACCTACATTTATATAGAATTTAATTCGGTTATTAAAAAATAATTCTGTTTTTAAAAAATAATTTATTAAAATTATTATTTTAAAAAATTATTTTTTATGATAATGCAGACGATTTCCATATTAGAGAGGAAGTGTAACACTATATATCCAAAAAAAGTTCATTTTACTCTCAATATTTTAAAAAAAAAAAAAAAAAAAAAAAAAAGTTTTTTTTTTTCGTTAAAATAAAAAAAAATCTATAACTTTGTTTTTAATTATCACAGATTTATAGTTCAACCATTCGTTTTAAAGGTATTCGCAAGCTCTTTTGAATGATACCCATCATGAAAATTTACTCCCCTTGAGGGGGGACTTCCCCTCCAGGGGGGGGGAGGCGAGGCTCCTACAAACACAAAAAATTTTTCCCAGTTAACTATCTCTATTACAAAAAATATATGTTCGTTTCATTTGGTTTAGTGCAGTCTATAGACGTTAAACTCTACTTACCTGCAATTTCCCCCATAGACGTAATGTATTAGAATTCTCTTGATTGTCCCTGTACACGAACCATTTGCTTGATCTTAACGAAAAGCTTACTGTAGCATCCCTATAAAATACACATTTAGAATACCAAGTTTGAACTTTCTGCCATAATTTGTTTTTGAGATATGCTGATAACAGACAGACACACACACAGACACACAGACCATTTGCTAAAAACATGATTTTCGTATTCAGGGGACCTCAAAACGTGTAAATATAACAAAATCTCGCGTTCGAAAATTTGACCCAAAAACAATACTTTCTCTACCTTATGGGTTAGAGAAAGTAAAAATCATAGGAAATTGAGTTATTTGGATCTTGGGACTTGGACGGATGAAATTATTACCTTTCTACTCTGTACTTGCATAAAACACTGCACTGAAAAAAAAATTCGAGAAATGATACCATTCCTGCTGATTCTTATGTAAAATGACCTCCTGAATCCGAATATGATCGTCATTTTGCAGAATCCCTCGCTATTTTCTAGGGATGCCACTCCCTCCCCCAATTTTTATCCCTGTTCGGTAATTTTATGGCCATGCATTTGATTTGGAGGGTGGAAAAGGATTGTTTTAACACTTAAAAAAAATGTAATGTATAATAAATAATAATAATAATAGATTAATAAAATATAATAAATGTAATTTATAATTTCAGTGGCAACCACCCGCCCCCCCCCCTTTCTAAATTTCCCCCTTACTACAAATGGAACAACTATAGTATCTCCCCACAACTGGATTTGGCGATTTATTTGTGACGATTATGGCTAAATCATAAATCTAAAAATCATAAACCAAATCATAAATGATAAGATCATAAGCTAAATCATAAAATTATAAATCTAAAATAAACAGCATGCAGGCTGCCATATTTTATTGTAAAGAACCCAGAACGACATCGTTATCGTTCAAAACGGCGCCAAAGAAAAATCGCCAAATCCAGTTGTGGGGAGATACTATAGTTATACCCTACAAATATTCATGTTTTATAGTTTTTCATCTCTGCAGCCTCTCAGAAGATATTTAACAGTGAAAATAATATTTTTCCCCTTCCGAATCAAATTTCATAGCCAAGAAATTACCGAATTGTGAAAAAACAAAAAATCATGCAGTTGATTATTAACACTTTTCAACTGTACGTACTACTTGTATCTTATAACTTTCAAAGTACTTTGCCTACGTTATCACACAACGGACAAACAGAAAGAACTGAAAGGCATACAAATAGACTAATTGCATTCAGAATCATTCTCAAACAACGTTGGAAAGTGTTAAAAATGCTTAACGCAAAAGAAAATGCAGCATTTAGATTTCAGTTGCAGCCATTAATGTATCTAATTATTTTAGTGTAACCTTGTAAGTTTGAAGATTAATTATAAATTATTCTAAACAAAACATTATTTTAGCATATTCAATATAAATGTCAATTTTTTTAATGAATTTTGCAGTAGAAAGTTATTTAAATGTGTTTTATTTAAATGTCTGACCAAAAACGCAATAGACTGGCACTTTTTGAGTGACCCTGTACACAAACCATGTATACAGGACCTATTTTAAATCGAAAACCTTCCATGGTGAGCTTGAATAACATATATAATTTTTTAAAAATTCTGAAAATATTTATGGACACTGGAGACGAGCAGACGGACAAATATACAGACGGACAATCGGACAGACAGATACAAAAATTCAAATAATATTCACTCGTGAAAATTGTTAGAAAGCGTTAAAAACGCTTAACGGCCCTCTGCACTTACCGTGGCCGGAAGCCTGAGCCAATGTTATTCTATGGGGAAATTTTCTTTACAAATAACTTATTAACTAACACATATTTTTAAATTCTGTTTTCACATTCAGAGAATTCCCAACTGTTAAACTGACGGACTTTTTATAAAAATGTATTATTATTATTATTATTATTATTATTTATTATTGCAAAATGAAAAAAATTCACACTTTGAAAATTTGTATTTTACAGCTTCAAAATAAAACATAAAAAAATATTTTTTTAAAAAAGGTCCGTCGTTTTAACAGCTGGGAATTTTCAGAATGTGAAAACAGAATTTAAAAATATGCATTAGTTAATGAGTTATTTGTAAAGAAAAAATTCCCATAGAATAACATTAGCTTCGGCGTCCGGAGGCGGTGAGTAAAGAGGGAACTGTGAAATTCCAGCAAATTTTCAAAAGTATTCCACTAAATATATTTGCGTGGCCCTCTAAATCTTAATGCTAATCACACTATATTCTATAGAAAGCCTTCTTTTGAGCATATGAACAACATATTTTAATTTCATTAAGATTTGTGCAAAGTAAAGTTATTAAAATTTGGTTTATAGAAATACCTCTCATAGAACGCAACGCTTTGGAATACTTTCGGGTATCCCTGTACACAAAACAGTAAAGGTATTCACTCCATTTTCCATAGGGAACATCCGATAGGGAACTTGAATAACATATATTTACTTCAAGAAATTTCGTAAATATTTACGGAAAAAGGGGACGTCTGAAAAAACGGTGTTTAATGGGGCGAAATGGGCTTTATATTATATTCGGATTCAGGAAGTCATTATTTTACTTAAGAATTTGCAAAAATGGTGTTGGGACCGATTTATGCAGACCAGTAAAATTTATATCTTGTATGCATGATAGAAATATTACGTTTCAAATGATTTGGTGCTGCCCTCTTTTAGCAAAGAAGAAAGAAAGAAGCTCACCATGCTTTCTGCCAAAGCATTTTGATAATAGTCAGAAATTAAAAGAAAAAGATATTTTATTAGCTCAAATAATATTTTCTATCAATCAAATTCAGGATAGCATGAAATGGTATACAGGGTGACCCTAAAATAACTTTGTCTTTTTGGAGACATTTTCAGCTAAAACTAGCAAACGGAATGAAAATAAATTTTATATACAGACTGAAAAACACAGGCCGAGGATTTCCGAAAAAATAAAATAAAGAAATAAATAAGTAAACAAGTAAATAAATACTGCTAAAAGTTTCTGACAGGGGATATTTTGGCGCTGCTGTCATATACGCACTGTAAAATTTGTTTAATTTACCTCAATTGTGCAAATTTCCCATGGTCCTAAGGAACCCATTATCCAACGTTGATTAATAAAAGAATATTTTCCGTTTCCGTAGATGTATGTGATTCGTTTCTGCACGTGCACTTTTATTCGAATATTGATAAAACTTTATATAATTCATTGTTCGGTAATTCATTATAAGTATTAACTTTTTTGGTTTTTCGACAGCTCTCCTTCGTGGAGGATCAAAATTGTGATGACATGTCTCCACTCCTTAAGGGTGAGTCCCAGACCGTCGACAATTGTCCACAGTATAGTACTAGTGAGATGTTTAATCCACTCAACTCAAAGTAAAAACTTACTTTGACAGCTGAAAAAGACACTTTTATTTTTTTCTGCCCTTCTATGAATAGCACGATACTGAAACTACACTTGATGAATGACCTCAGTGCTGCCATATATCAGAAAAATTGTCAAGTTTCCGGTGCTTGCAAAACATAAAAATTTTGCTATTGTCCCATTCATCCTGCGTCCCATTCAACCCCACTCTCCCCTACATCGATTTTCGTAATTTAAGGGGAAGCTATATCTCAGATTTTATTGTCCATAATCAAACAAAACTTGATATATAAGAAAGTCATTATGAGACATTATACTGATTCAATTTGAATGCTTATCAGCCAACAGGTGGCGCTGCCATACAGCGATTTCCACAATTTAAAGGAAGGATATATCTCAGGAACTGCTGCGCAGAATTGCATATAAATTTATATGTAGAGGCACCTTGACATAAATTAGTATCTGTCAACTTTCGGTGTCAACCGCTCAACAGGTGGCGCTGTTACAGAGTTATTTCTGCAATTTAAGGAAAGGCTATATCTCAGGTTCTATTGCGTATAATCAAACAAAACTTGATATGTGAGAAAGTCATTATGAGACATTATGCTGATTCAAGTTAAATGTTTATAGGCAAATAGATGGCGCTGCTATACTGGAAATTTCCTCGATAACGGGAAGGCTGTATCTCAACTTGTATGGCATTATAACTGTACGAAACTTGATATGTGAGATAACCATTATAAAAACGCATTTTAAAGATAATAAAACTGTCTTTCTTTGAATACTTAGTGTTATAGTTTTTTCTAAGATGAAAATCATTTGCATTCATCATGTTAGATAATTTTGATAAATTACTTGCCCTTAGTGAATTTGTATAGGAAAATACAGAATAAAGTCTTGTTGTGGTCACAACATACTAATTTTTAATGTAATTTTAATTATTCACTAGTTTTAATGTAATTATGTACTTGTAATATTTAGTAATAATTAATTCTCTCAAAGATATGTTCAATAATATAACTGTATTTCGTGAAATACAATTTTAATTCAGTTTCTTATATAATCTAAATTGGATAATATATTTTTGCGGGTCAAGTTTACTCAAACCCGCGCAGGACTTTAATTTAAGCCGACACGAGGATCCTGGTAGGGGATGGAATGTTTTCATTGATGGTCCTTGAAAGGGGTTCTAGTAAAAAAGAGAATGAAACAAACCTATGAAATAGGATTTAATTTTTTACTTTCTTCTATATGTAATATAGAGAAAGTATTGGATTCGTAAAAATTTTCGACCTCGGGTTTTTGATGGATTTACACGTTTTGGGATGTCCTGAACACGAATTGACTATTTTTAGAAAATGTCTGTATGTCTGTCTGTGTGTGTGTGTGTGACAAAATTTTGTGGCAACTGTATCTCAGGAATTACTGCACAGAATTTCATACAAATTGGTATGTAGTTGCACCTTGACATAAATTAGCGCCTATCAACTTTTGGTAAAAATTGTCTTACAGGTTGCGTTGCCATCCCGCTTTTTCTAAATTTTTAACATGGTGATATAGGACAAAATTTTGTATAAATGTGCTTAAAGAGAATTATTTTTTAGTAATCATTATGAAATTTACAAGATTTATTTATAATAGAGATAGTCAACTGGGAAAAAATTTTTGTATGTGTAGAAGCCTCGCCACCCCCCCCTGGGGGTAAGTCCCCCCTCGAGGGGAGTAAATTTTCAAAATGGGTATCTTTCGAAAGGTCTCGTCAATACCTTTAAAACGAATGGTTGAACTATAAATCTGTGATAATTTAAAACAAAGTTATCGATTTTTTTTACTTTTAACAAAAAAAAAAAAAACTTAGAAAAAAAAAATCGTTTTTTTTTTTTTTTTTTTTTTTTTTTTAAACGAAATTTAACCAGACTTGGTAGTTAGTTGGCCCCTGACATAAACTGGGGCTAACTAGATTAGGGGATCAATCGCTCAACAGGTGGCGCTGTGATCGTATTTTTTCTAAATTTTTAACATGGCACTATAGGACAAAATTTCGTATAAATGTACATAATGAGAGTTATTCTTAACCTGTGATTGTTAAATTAATATGAATTATTGATAATAGTAGTAGTTAATTAGAAAAAAATTTGGGGCATCGCTTTTTTTATTATTATTATTATTATTATTATTTATTGTTACTGCGTGAATTTGTATAGGAAAATATAGAAGAAAGTCTTGTGGTGGCCACAACATACTAGTTTGTATTGCGTGCTCCTGCTCACCATTGATACTTCTTTCACAGGAACACACAAAAAGTACTTTACTGCTCATTTTACAAACCTACAAACTCGGGAAAAATAATAAAATAACGGCCTAGGATTCTATAGCGGACAGACTGACAGACACACAGACTCTGCTTATATATTTATATATATATATATATATATATATACACATGCACAGTCATACACGATGCAGCCCGCCATGTCTTATAGGTTGGACAGGCTTGATATAGATGAATCCTGAAATCTGAAACTATAGTGAGCCCTTTCTCACGATGAAACACTTGGAATCACTGGGTGCGAAGCTTTAAATTTATTTATTAGGAAAGAAAAACACCAAGGCGAAGGCGATAATCATCTCATAAAAAACCGCTGACAATTCGAAAAGTTGCCGATGACGCCCTTCCTTAATCCAAATAAACATTCAGCTCGTTAAGCACTCGAAACTATGACCAGGACAAAACACTGGGAAATTGGAAGGGGCAGGTGGCTCGAAGACCGAGATTGTTTATTGACATTGGACGAAGCCCCACCCTAGAACTTTGATCTTACTTAGTCAGCGGTTTGGTTTTTTGCCGGTCAGTTAGCTGAAAAAATGTCGACGGATGACACCTATTTCAAGAAGTTGTCAGCACTTAACAAAGATTTTGAGTGCTGGCTGCCGTTTCAGCCCGACGACAAGGGTCATGATGACCAGTTGAATCGTCCTGGCTGGGCTGAAGTTACAGATGAGCACTTTTTCCGTCCAACTGCTGTTCAGGAACCAGAAGATGTGAGCAGAGACACCAGAACTTGGAAAACAGGTGAGATTTATTATTATTATTATTATTATTATTATTTTCTTCTGTTGATTTGGCAGTCTTAGATATTCGGAACAGAGGATGATCCAAGCAAAAAATCAGGATGGTTTAGCTACCGCACACAAAATTCCACTTCATATATAAAGGGGTTCTTTACAAAATTCGAATCCATATAAGGGAGGATCTCTTCATATAAATCATATTCTTAAAAGCAACCCTTTAACAAAATTTCGTCTTATGAAAATGCTCGTTTTATAAGAATTTTCTATGCTCGAACTAAGTTGTCAGTTTTATCTATAATGACTGTTTATATTTGGTTCAGTAAAGCAATATTCGCTTCATATTTAAGCATAATACTTATTGCTAAAATGGAGGGTTTAACATGATTTTTTTTTTTTTTTTTTTTACAAAAATAATTAGTAATTTCACACACACACACACAAAAGCGAAATTTAAAATTGGATCGACCTCTACTGGGATAGTAATATTTTGGTGGGCATTTTTGTTTATATGTTAACATTTATATTCACTTATTAAAAACAAATAAAAATAACGCTATCAGCGGACAAAATTATTTAACATATCCTTCTTTCGCACAATTTATAAAATTAATTTCTGCCCTAAGAATTTAATTTTGGATGAGAGGCCTATGTATCTTCCCCTGCCACAACTTACATATCTGATACTTTTTAAATAAAAATATTTTCTACGCGTAATGTCTTCAACTTGTCTCCCCCCCCCCCCTCTGTAGATAACAATTTATTTTTCCTTGTGGAGAGTGTGATATCATATATTAGATCAATTTATCAATTTTTATTGTTTCCAAATGTACTGTTACCCTAATGCACCTTCAAATATTAAATTTTCCATGTTTTAATAATTATTATATTTTATATTTTGAAAAAAGATTATTTAAAGAAAAAAAAAAAAGTAAAACTTAAAATTATGTCTTAAGGGGACGGTGGGCATTATAAATAAATATTTTTAATTTTACAGCAAAAGTTTTAATTTTTTGTATATATATGCACTGAAGTATTACAATATTAATAACATAAATATATATATATATATATATATATATATATATATTTATTTATTTATTTATTTAAAAATTAAATTTAAAATGTCTCTCGCTTTTATATTTTTCATATATTTTTATTATTTTACTTGATTATTATTCATTTATATATTTTAAATAAATTTGGGTGATTTTCTATTCGTTCAGAAGTTTTGTTTTAAGAATAATTTTTGTGAAATATACTGATTTTTTATGACAATTTCGATCTCGCGCATAATAAAACAGAGTTTTAAAAATCTAAATATAGGCGAAACTTAAAACGGATACCCAGATTTCACTGAAATGTAACATAAAACACCTTAAAGCAATTTTTATTAATGTTAAGCCAAAATTGCGACACGAGAGACATTTGAAAGAAGGGAAATTCGTTAAAAAACACATTAAGAGAAAACAGCATTTAAATTGAATTTCACCAGTTATCATTATTTATCAGTCAAACATTTTTGAAAGTTATATATTTTAAACTGTATGTTTTTTTACTATTGTTTTAACAAAATTAAAGCATTTTAAAAGTTAAAAATTTACATTATGAATCTCCGCCGACTATACTGCTTGTTTCTTTTACATTTTAAAGGTCATTTAATCAGATCATTATTTTTTTCGAAATCCTTGTAATTTTTGAAAATATCAACTTAGTTAGAAGCATGCGATTTGTTGCATATTGTTCAGAATTAGTTATAGAAGATAAATGTAACAAAACGAAAAATTGATGTCTTCCGTTGATTTTTACGATTTTCAAAGCCCACCAGATTTTAACATTGTATAAAAAATAAATGTGTTTCTTTTTGTAATCAGTTGTTTGTTTTAACTTGATGCCAAAGGAAAAATAACTTTCATTTGGTCTATTTTACGTCTGAACCAGTGATGCCAGATTGGGGATTTTGTCCCCATTTTGGGGATTTTTGAGGCTTCTGGGGACAATTTTGGGGACCGAATGTTTGTGGGGACTTTTTTGGTGAATTCTAAAATTTTTGGGGATAAATTTGGGGAATTCTTCAACTTTCTGTCAATGATGACAACGTAATGATTTATCCCTACGATCAGGGATTTTCAATAGCTTTATTGTTATTTGGGGATTTTTTTCAAAAATTGCTTTCATTTGGGGAAAAATCTGCGCTTAAATCCATTTAAATCTGCTTAATATTTCTTTTTGAAAAAAATTTTATTTTCCCTTTTTAGTAGAAATTAAGTTGGGGATTTTTTTGAAAAACCCCCTGATTTGGGGAAATTTTAAGACCTATTTGGGGAAATAATTTTCGACCATCTGGCATCACTGGTCTGAACAAATACGTTTCCGTCCTAATAAAAATTCCAAATCAGTTATATTGCTGTTCCCAGTGAAATTTTGTAGTTATAACAGATGTGAATGACAGTAGCCGAAATGAAGATTTCAACCTGATGTCTTTCCAGATCCTGTCCTTTTACAGGTGTCGCATATTTTAGCGTAATATGTTTTGAGTACCATTATATTTTCACAATAAACTTTGTGTTAATTAATTACACTGTCCTGCAAAAAAAAAAAAAAAAAAAAATCGAGCCCTGATTCCTTTTTTCCCCCTCCCTCAATTTTTATCACTCTTCGGTCATTTCATGGCCATGAATTTGATTTGAAGAACGAAAAAGAATTAATTTAACACTTAAAAACAAAAAATATATATAATGCTTAATAAAAGACATTAATAACAGATTAAAAAAATATATATAAGAAATGTAATACATAATTTCAATGGCAAATCTATATATATACACACACACGTATACATATACATAAAAAATAGGGATCTTTAAAATATAGGATGCTGAGAAAGCACCTGTCTTTTATACTTAAAAGGAATAGAAAAGCATTTTGGAGGGCTTAAAATCGGTAGGTTATAATCAGGCTGTGCTTACGGATGTTATTATTTTTATTTAATTATTTTTTACTCTATCAGTACGACAGGACTATTACTTTCAGTTAGACATTTCAGGTCGTCATCATTTACGGTGTTTCACCTTGAATATATCAGGTCTTTGGCTATACAAAGCTACAGTGTTCAACCGATTGCTTACGAAAATTGATGCAGTTATTAATCAGAACAAAATCTTGTTAACGCTGTATTTTTAGTTCAGTTGGATAAAAGGTTCAAAAGATATTAAATAAAAACCCCATTTTAACTTTAAAATTATTAAAAAAGAAAATCTATGTAAATGTAATGTCTATATATATCGTGTTTATTTATTTATTTATTTTCCTCGATATAAAAGAAAATAAATTTAAATATTTATCTTTCTTTTTATGTCGAAAAAATGGAAGTGTAACATTTTTTCCCCCTTCTTCTTAATTGAAGGGCCAGATAATTACTGTATGTAATTGTAAAAATGTTTACGTGTTTAAAAGTCGATTGTTACTATTCGATTGACGAGTAGTAAAATAGTCTCTATATATTTAAAAATAAATAAATTAATTAAATAAATAAATAATAAAAATAATAGTTACTGTCGCTGGCGTCTTTTTTTTTTTTTTTTGTCTGCGACAGCATCTCCTCGCAGTGAGCTAAGTCCGCCGCATCATGAGAGGTATCAATATGTACCGAATATTCCAAGGAAGGTATTTCAGTTAGTTAGAAACTTCTATCATCTTAATTAACGGAGTTATTAATTAAAAAAAGTCGGGTTAGTAAAAGTACTCTATCTGCCATCTTACAAAAAGTTTGTGCAAATCGTTGTTCTATCAGACTTATGACGTTTGAGGATTTTCTGCTACAGTGCGAATTTTCCTTTACAATATATAAGATAGTGCCATATTAGGAGACTATATCATTTTTGGACACTTTATTCTCTATAGATAGATAAATAAATAAATTAAGTGATTATATAATAGATCGATTTCTAAAAAAGAAAAAACATGGATAAAATTCTAACAGCAGCTTACAAATACTAGTCCAACCATGGAAATGGTTTGAATAACCTAATGACGAGAAATGGTTAAAATATATATTAATTAAATTATATTTCATTAATTTGGAAATAAAATTTAATTGAAAAAAAAAAGGCTTACTTTGTTTTATAGTCTTTATTTTAGACAAATTGCTCCTCTTTGTAGAATGGACATTAAGTAAATCTTAAATTCTGAATGTGGATGTACAGTTTCTAAATTTATTTAAAATAATTTAGGTAAATCAATTAGTGTATTAAAGACTGATTTGACATTTTACAATTTATAACTTTTATTTTAATAAATAAATAAAAATGCGAAGATACTATTTCATTGAACACGACAAATATAATTCCTAGCTTTTTGTATTTTAAAATCGTCTGCAGTTGATGTTAGTTGGGTTCATTTAAAATAAATAAATAAAAATAAAATGAAATAAATGAAAATAAACATCCTTGAAATAATATAAAAATAAATGTCTTGTACGTTTATTATTTACATATATAAATACGAGTGTAGTATGAAAATTAAAACTTTTTTTTTTTTTAACATTTTTTATTTTATACTGCTAATCATAGGTATAGTAATAAGACATAGATTGATCATTGGGGGGGGGGGGGGGGAAGAAAAAATGAATCCTTTTTACTCGAAGAAAAGTCCACAATATGGCAGTCTTTCTCCGAGTGAATACGCACAGATAATTTAGAAAATAAAACTAATGAATAATCTATGTACTAAAGGTGAATGAAAACTGCAGATTACAATTTCAAATTCATTTTTCTTTTATATATTTATTAATTTAGTTAATATTTAAAGTTAAACTCTTTTTATATACTAAAACTAACGTCCTTTACCTACGCCACTCCACTGCTAACTATATTTAAAATAATTTTGAAAATTTTATATTACTTACTAATGTAAAATCTTAAAAAATATCAAACTTTAAAAAACGTATTCCATTAAAAATCAAACCAGTTTTTATTTCATAATAATAGCAAAGCAACTGATTATAAAAATTATATTTTTCATAATTTAGTCAAATATAATTTACTTTTATGATAACTTATCCATTTCTTTTCATAAATTTATTAGAAGAATTAAAAGACGCAATATTTCGACATTTTGAAAATTCATCAACATTCTATTCTATTCTAATTGTCGAGTTTCAATGGTTTCAATACCACTATATGGCTGATGCCAAGAAATTTTTTCGGCATCAAAAATTTTTGCATGATAACAATGGGATGATAGATCTATATAAATTACTATATCTATGCTGTTAATAAATATATACACATGAAAATTTCCCCCGTTGGTGAGTGACAAAACTGACTTTAATGTATGATTTTGGATTATATTTCCGTGTTTGTTCAATACCCCCTCCTTTGGAGACGGTGTTGGTCTGGTACGCCACAGAGGAATAATTGACATGAGAGAGGTGTAAATATCCTCCTTTGAGTTTGTTCTAAAATGTTTTTATTAACTTTATATAATCTGCATCAATTTTGTAAATGCTGTGAGTGTTTATTTTTATTTTAGCTAGATTTTATTCATGCTTAAGAGCGGAAAATAATTAGTTCTAAAATGTTTTTATTAACTTTATATAATCTGCATCAATTTTGTAAATGCTGTGAGTGTTTATTTTTATTTTAGCTAGATTTTATTCATGCTTAAGAGCGGAAAATAATTAATCTCGCCGACAACCAAAACCCACATTATTCTATGGGGAAATTTATTCCTACAATTACTCATTATGTGTTTTTTTTTTTTTTTTTTTTTTTTTAATTCAATTTCCACATTTAGAAAGTTCACGATCGTTAAATTAGTACTCGTTTTTGAAAAAAATTATTTATCAATCACATTTTTGTTATTTTATTTTCTAGCTAAAGGAGTGAGAAAAATGCGGTTAATTACTTCTTTAGCTCAAAAATAAAATATTAAAAGTTGAAAAAAAAAAAAAAAAAGGAACTATAAGCTACACACGTATTAAAATCTATACAAATCCGCGACGGTGACCTGTAACATACCTGCCAACTTTAGCGTAATTGATCGAAGATTTTGGACATTATTGTGTTCACTCACACCTATACACGCACACACAACGAGATAAATAGAGTGCTGGTTCAATGGATAAAAGATTAGATTTAAGGTGATTCGACATGAATCACGTGATATGAACCAGTAGATTGCTATGTTTGGCCCTTTATCGCTATTTTCCCGTTTAAAATTTCAGTTCGGCAAATTATCATTATTATTAGGTAACACGACAGTCCTATGACCGAGATAAATTGTTTTTTAAATAATTTTTCTAATATTTCATATTACAATAAATAATAAAATACTCTTTTTTTTTTTTCATCGTTTCCCAACAAAATTTAAAAATGTTTTTAAAAGAAAAGTTAAAATTTTAAAGAGCTAAATTTAACAGCAAATAATAAATTTTCAACTATTTTTAAGCATTTTGTAGGTTAAATTTCGACTACACAAAAAATAAAAAAGAAGTAAAATAAAAACCAAAATGATTTAGAGCAAAAGAATATTAAGGGCCCGCTTCACTCACCACCGCCAGAAGCCAAAGCTGATGTTATTCTATGTGAAATTTTTCTTTACAAATAACTTATTAACTAATGCATATTTTTAAATTCTGTTTTCACATTCTGAAAATTCCCAGCCGTTAAATTGACGGATCTTTTTTAAAAAATTATTTTTTTAATTATTTATATCTTATTTTGAAGCTGCAAAATACGAATTTTCAATATGGGAATTTTTTTCATTTTGCAATTTCAAAATAAAATATTAAAAAAAAATAAATAATAATAATACATTTTTAAAAAACGTCCGTCAATTTAACAGTTGGGAATTTTTTGAATGTGAAAACAGAATTTAAAAATATGTATTAGTTAATAAGTTATTTGTAAAGAAAATTTTCCCATAGAATAACACTGGCTCGGGCTTCCGGCGGCGGTAAGTGAAGAGGGCTATTAACTACATAAGTAAACAAAAACATTGGTGGTTATGACTTTTGCCAAGTACAATCTCCAAACCGTTGCCATAGAAATGTATTGAAAATAAGCTGTTACCAAGGGAACCAACGCATAGAGGGTTCATGTCACATGAATTATGTTGGACCATGTCAGGGTTATCACTCTTCTTTACTTATCTCGTTGCACACACACACACATACTTACACATACCATAAAAAATAGCAAAAATGAACTCAGGGGAAATGAAAACGTATAGATGCACCAAAATCTCATAGTCCAATTTTTTCAGACTTACAATACTTTCCTTACATAGTATCTTCGGAAAATAACTAAAAAACTAGTATGTTGTGGCCACCACAAGACTTTCTTCTATATTTTCCTATACATATTCAATCAGTAGCAATATTAAAAAAAAAAAAAAAAAAAAAAAAAATACGATTTTTTTTTCTAAGTTTTTTTTTTTTGTTAAAAGTAAAAAAAATCGATAATTTTGTTTTAAATTATCACAGATTTATGGTTCAACCATTCGTTTTAAAGGTATTGACGAGATCTTTCGAATGATACCCATCTTCAAAATTTAACCCCCCTGGGGGGGTACTTCCCCCCCAGGGGGGGAACCGATGCCCCCCCATGCACAATTTTTTTTTCCTAGTTAACTACTACTATTATCAATAATTCATATTAATTTTACAATCACAAGTTTAAAATAACTCTCATTATGCCCATTTATACGGAATTTTGTCCTATAAAATGCGATCACAGCGCCACCTGTTGAGCTATTGATCCCCAAATCTAATGGGCACCAGTTCATGTCAGGGTGCAACTAAATACCAAGTTTGGTTAAATTTCATTCATTGGTTCGTGAGATACAGCGTCCACAAAAAAATGATACAGACAGACAGACAGACAGACAGACAGACACACAGACAGACAGACACACAGACAGACATTTTTTAAAAACTATCAATTCGTGTTCAGGACATCCCAAAACGTGTAGATCCGTCAAAAAACGGAGGTCGAAAATTTTCGCGAATCCAATACTTTCTCTATATTACATATAGAAGAAAGTAATAAGTCAACAGCATAAAAAATAAATTGTCTTATATCGCACTTTTATGTAAAGAGGTACATAAAGACTCTACGTAAAGTGCGATATAAGGTAGCTTTCGTTTTTGATGTTACATTCTGTATCTACATCAGGATAGCTCACAATTATGGGGATGAAATAGGTGACTAATTTGCATAAGAGACTAACAAAATGAAAACAGTAGGAAAAAACTAGTATGTTGTGGCCACCACAAGACTTTCTTCTATATTTTCCTATATACATATTCAATCAGTAACAATATTTAAAAAAAAAAAAAAAATTACGATTTTTTTCTAAGTTTTTTTTTGTTAAAAGTAATACATATTCAACCAGTAACAATATTTAAAAAAAAAAAAAAAAAAAAAAAAACGATTTTTTTTGTACCCCCCAGGGGGGGGAAGCGATGCCCCCACATGCACAGAAAATTTTTCCTAGTTAACTATTACTATTATCAATAACTCATATTAATTTTACAATCACAAGTTAAAAATAACTCACATTATACCCATTTATACGGAATTTTGTCCTATGCTGCCATGTTAAAAATTTGCATAAAATGCGATCACAACGCCACCTGTTGAGCTATTGATCCCCAAATCTAATCAGCACTAGTTCATGTCAGGGTGCAACTAAATACCAAGTTTGGTTAAATTTCGTTAAAAAAAAAAATTACGATTTTTTTTCTAAGTTTTTTATTTTCGTTAAAAGTAAAAAAATCAATAACTTTGTTTCAAATTGTCACAGATTTATAGTTCAACCATTCGTTTTAAAGGTATTGACGAGATCTTTCGAAAGATACCCATCTTGAAAATTTACCCCCCCCGGGGGTGTATGCACAATTTTTTTTTTCATAGTTAACTACTACTATTATCAATAATTCATATTAATTTTACAATCACAAGTTTAAAATAACTCTCATTATGCCCATTTATACGGAATTTTGTCCTATGCTGCCATGTTAAAAATTTGCATAAAATGCGATCACAACGCCACCTGTTGAGCTATTGATCCCCAAATCTAATCAGCACTAGTTCATGTCAGGGTGCAACTAAATACCAAGTTTGGTTAAATTTCATTCATTGGTTTGTGAGATACAGCGTCCGTAAAAAAATGATACAGACAGACACACAGACAGACATTTTCTAAAAACTATCAATTCGTGTTCAGGACATCCCAAAACGTGTAGATCTGTCAAAAAACGGAGGTCGAAAATTTTCGCGAATCCAATACTTTCTCTATATTACATATAGAAGAAAGTAAAAAGGATAAATTAAATTAATTCTTGCAGTAGCATGAGTAATAATATAAGCAAGAGTTATTAAAAAAGTATCATTGCTAATAAACAAAGCAGATATTGTTCCATCAAAGTTCTGGTCTTTTCGTTGCTACGGGAAACACAATGTTGTTACATTCCTAGTATCTAACAGGTGAACGTAAAATGAGAGTTCAAACAAAGTTAAAAAAATTTTTGGTAAATATGGCGGGTCGATTGACTCGTCTTCCACTTCTGATACAGATTTGTTTTGTCGGTGAAAACGAAACAGTTTTAGTTTCCTTGTCGTTGGTAATCTTATTGTCTATAGGGATGGCGATAGTCGGTAAAACATTAGCATTTTGACTTACAATTGGATCGTCAACTAATAAGTAACAAGATTTTAGCCGATCAATGGAAATTTTGATTTATTTTTCTCCGTTAAGTAAAGTAAAATATTTCTCGTTGCGATTCACTTCTTTGTACGGTCCTTCATAGGGTTGCTGAAGACTTTTTCGCCCAGCATCTTTTCGTAGGAATACATGTGAACACGTCGAAAGATCTTTGAAAATGAAAATATCTTTTTTACTATGATTAGATGCTGGTGCTGGTTTGACGGTGGAAAAAGAATGTTTAAGCTGGTTAGAGAATTATGATTGAGTAATTGAAGCTGGAGTAGGTTGAATAAAGTCTCCAGCTAGACGGAGTTGTTCACCATAGAGCATCTTTGCCGGTGTTGTTTCAAAAGAATCGCTAATGGCCGTTCTTAAAACTAAAAGAACAATTGGTAGTGAATGAGTCTATTCAATGTTGTTGTGACACATCAAAAGACCTGTGCCATCGCTTGATGAAACCATTTCATTAAGGATGGCAAGAGGTTGTGCGTTTTTATAATTTTTTATAATTCTTGAAATAAGCGTGATTCAAACTGTGTTCCCTGGTCAGTGACAATGTAAGATGGAACGCCAAATCGAGAAATCCAGCCAGCATAGAGGGCTTTGGCTATGGTTTCTGCTTCGATATCGGATGTTGGAATAGCTTCTGGCCATCGACTGTACCTGTCGATAATGGTAACACAATATCGGTAGTTTTTGATAATGGTAAAGGACCAATTATATCCATATGTATTTCAGTGAAATGTTGACTGTCCAAAGGAAAATTTTGGATGGGGCTCTTGACATGGCGGGTAACCTCGTTTTGTTGATAATTGCGACAGCTCTACACCGATTTTCAATGACTTTTCGGATTGAAGGCCAAATATATTTTCTCGCTATTAATTTTCTCATTGAACTATTTCCTGGGTGAAAGATATTGTGATTGCTTCAAACACCATCCTTCGAAATTGATTAGGGATAAAAGGTCGAATGTTTTTCTGTGAGGTATCGCAGTAAATTGCAGCATTTGAGCCAACTACTGGAAATTCCGTAATTTTTAAAGATGAAGAATTTTTGTTTTGAAGAAGTTGCTGTAATTCATCATCTGACCTTTGAGCTTCTGTTATTGCCTCATAATAGATGGTTGGTAGAACAGATAAACTGTTTAATCTTAACAACGCATCAGCAACTATGTTCTCAGAACCGGAAATATGTTGAATGTCAGTTGTAAATTCGGTGATAAATTTAGGTGTCGTAAACGGCGAGGTGAAGCTTTTTCAGGATTTTGATTCGGGACAAATGTTAGAGGTTTGTGATTGGTATAAAGTGTGTATGGTCTACCTTCCACTATGTAACGAAAGTGTTTCACGACAGAATAAGCAGCTATAGCAGCTCCCTGTCGTAGGTACTGTACTTTGCTGTGTAGGATTAAGTTTTGATGAAAAGAAACCTAATGGCTGCCAGGAATCGTCAATTGTTTTGTAGGGTCGCTGCCTCAATTCCAAAATCAGAAGCGTCTACAAATAATGCCAAGGGTGCTCATATTGATGAATGTGCTGAATAAACAGCATTTTCCAAGTACATTTTACAGTTTTGAAAGAATTTCTACGATTTTTTTTTCTAAGTTTTTTTTTTTTTTTTTTTTTTGTTAAAAGTAAAAAAAAATCGATAACTTTGTTTTAAATTATCACAGATTTATAGTTCAACCATTCGTTTTAAAGGTATTGACGAGACCTTTCGAAAGATACTCATCTTGAAAATTTATCCCCCCCCGGGGGGGTACTTCCCCCCCAGGGGGGGAAGCGATGCCCCCCCCATGCAAAAATTTTTTTTCCTAATTACATACTACTATTATCAATAATTCATATTAATTTTACAATCACAAGTTTAAAACAACTCTTATTATGCACATTTATACGAATTTTTGTCCTATGCTGCCATGTTAAAAATTTAAATAAAATGCTATCACAGCGCCACCTGTTGAGCTATTGATCCCCAAACATAATCAGCACCAGTTAATGTCGGGGACCAACTAAATACCAAGTTTGGTTATATTTCGTTAAAAAAAAAAAAAAAAAAAAATTGCGATTTTTTTTCTTTGTTTTGTTAAAAGTAAAAAAAAATCGATAACTTTGGTTTAAATTATCACAGATTTGTGGTTCAACCATTCGTTTTAAAGGTATTGACGAGACCTTTCGAAAGATACCCATCTTGAAACTTTGCCCCCCCCCCGGTGGGGGGGGGAACCGATGCCCCCACATGCACAAAAATTTTTTCCTAGTTAACTACTACTATTATCAACCTGATCTTTCGAAAGATACCCATTGTGAAAATTTACCCCCCCTGGGGGGTATTTCCCCCCTAGGGGGGGAAGCGATGCCCCCCCATGCAGAAAAATTTTTTCCTAGTTACATACTACTATTATCAATAATTCATATTAATTTTACAATCACAAGTTTAAAACAACTCTTATTATGCACATTTATACGAATTTTTGTCCTCTTGCTGCCATGTTAAAAATTTAGATAAAATGCTATCACAGCGCCACCTGTTAAGCTATTGATCCCCAAACATAATCAGCACCAGTTTATGTCGGGGACCAACTAAATACCAAGTTTGGTTAAATTTCGTTAAAAAAAAAAAAAAAAAAAAAAAAAAAAAATGCGATTTTTTTCTAAGTTTTTTTTTTGTTAAAAGTAAAAAAAATCGATAACTTTGCTTTAAATTATCACAGATTTATGGTTCAACCATTCGTTTTAAAGGTATTGACGAGATCTTTCGAATGATACCCATCTTCAAAATTTAACCCCCCTGGGGGGGTACTTCCCCCCCAGGGGGGGAACCGATGCCCCCCCATGCACAATTTTTTTTTCCTAGTTAACTACTACTATTATCAATAATTCATATTAATTTTACAATCACAAGTTTAAAATAACTCTCATTATGCCCATTTATACGGAATTTTGTCCTATAAAATGCGATCACAGCGCCACCTGTTGAGCTATTGATCCCCAAATCTAATGGGCACCAGTTCATGTCAGGGTGCAACTAAATACCAAGTTTGGTTAAATTTCATTCATTGGTTCGTGAGATACAGCGTCCACAAAAAAATGATACAGACAGACAGACACACAGACAGACAGACAGACACACAGACAGACATTTTTTAAAAACTATCAATTCGTGTTCAGGACATCCCAAAACGTGTAGATCCGTCAAAAAACGGAGGTCGAAAATTTTCGCGAATCCAATACTTTCTCTATATTACATATAGAAGAAAGTAATAAAATGTTGGTATATTTTATTGTTAAAATTCTAGGAATATTATTAAATGAAATAAAATTAAAAATTTGATTAACGTACTAATAATTAATTAAATCATTCGATAAAATTATCAGTATTTAGAGGGATTCATTCAATAAACATAAAAATTACATTTATAATGTAGTATGCTAAATTTTTAGATTTATCTTTTTATTATTATTATTTATTAATCAGTATCAACATAAAATCGAATTATGAGCAATAATATCGCCCATAGGTATGTAGCAATATATAAAAAAGCATATATTATTATATTATTTATTATACAGAGTAATTATAATTAAAGTTGCGATTTCAAAATGTCATAATTTTAAAACTACCCATCAGAGTAATTTGATATTTTACCGGAGCAATCGTGAGGCAATGGATTTTTTTTTTTTTTTTTTTTTTTTGGGGGGGGGGGGGGGGGGGGGGTAGTTCCAACATGTTCCTGAAGAGGGGTCACAGTCAGGGTAATCTCAGGAGAAACGCCTAAATGGATTCATTAAACACAGGAATGTTGCTAGCAACACAATGGAGTAGCAGAAAACAATAGACTTCAAGGGTTTGCTACAATTTTTTTTAGCAAAAAGACAAGAATACGTGTTTACAGCGGAAACAGTCATAGTGAAAAGGGAAAAAGAGGAGCTTCATGAAAGAAATACTTTACGGATAATTAACGGCACATTTTGGAACTTTTTTTTTTTTTCATTCGCCAAACAGAATTCCCTTGCCTCACGATTGCTCTGGTAAAATATCAAATCGCTCTGATGGGTAGTTTTAAAATTATATCGTTTTGTAATCGTAACTTTAATTATAATCACCCTGTATATTATATATTATTTATTAAGTATTATTTATCAGCATCCCAATAAAAGCAGTATTTTTTTTTTATTAATCACCAACCCTCCCATCCAATTAAATCAAACGACACCACGATTCTTTCGTAATCATATATCCATTTATCCTCTCTTCCAACCACAATATAAATTACCCAAATGAAACCTTGAGTAATTTAAAAGTAAAATATTTACGAAAACTACAAGATCATCAAAGATCGTTAACTGAAAAAACAATTCAAAATACTCTCATTATATACACAGTATATGCAACTTAATGCAAAAAAACATACAATTATTATTATTATTATTATTTTAAATGTGTGCGCTAACTGTTCATTAAACTACAATTGAAGAGGTGAATAAATAAATAAATATATTTTCGAAAAATCACTATGCGATGTGTGTCCTATACCAGTTTATTTTATTTTCGTTTTTAAATTGTGAAGAACATAAATTTTTATTCTAATAACAAAGAAGGATATTTCTAAAGACAGAAAGGTGGAGACAGAATTTAAAATGAGTGAAAGCAAATTTAATTATGTTTATCGCAAATAACATTAAAATAATTAATTTTTATATAAAAGGAATTTATTGTGTTATTTTGGAGACTTTAGTTCATTTTAAATTAGTTGGATAGTTAAACATAAAATTGCTTATACTCCTATTGTGAGTAGCTATGAATATGATGTTTGTTATAAATATAACGCTGTCGGAGGATATTATACTATTTATAATTATGATTCAAAATAATAAACATAAATATCAGCTAGAACTGTAGTGTGATTTTGGCTTTTTGAAAATAATATGTATATATATATATATATATATATATATATATATTTCTTTTTTTTTTTTTTTTTTTTTTGAAAAATGTAATTATTATTATTATTATTATAAAAATCATGAAAAGTGTGAAAAAATTCAGCATCAAAATGACTGGTAATTTGCAGTTGATTTCTATTTTATTTAAAAAAAAAAAAAATTAATGTTTATTAAAGTCAGACATTTATATTATTAAATAAATCTTTAAATTTGAAAGTTTGAATGTTGTTTGCATTTTAATGATTTTTCAGAAAATCAGTTACTTGAATCATAATTTTTTAAATAATCAATATAAGGAAAGCGCAGGTGACGTCACGCTCAGGGCAAGACACTCTAATCAGGGCAAAACATTGGTATTTGCACCAATACAAATTGTCCTTTTGCCACACGTGAGTGGTAAAGATTGATTAAAGGAGCGTTTGTTTGTAAACATGCCCTTCCCTTATTACCCTTTTTCAGTAACAAGAGAACAAATAAAAAACTAGTATGTTGTAGCCATTTCAAGACTTTCTTCTATATTTCCCTATGCAAATTCCCATAGTACAAATGGCACAGGTCTACAAAAGTAATGTTGGCTAAATTTGTTATGATAATTTTAGTTGATTTTTGGCATGCTGAAGCCAGTTTTTCTCTATCGCGCATAAATTTTTGTCAATTCGGGGTGTCTACCGACACGACTTCTTCATTTTCGGTAGTTTCTTCACAGATATAGTAATAAGACATAGATTGATCAGCGAGAGGGAAAATGTGATACCTTTTTCTTCAGGAAAAGTCACTATAATGGCTGCCTTTCCCCGAGTAAATCACACACAGGAATACACACGGATAATTTTGTAAATAAAATTTATGAATAATTTACTTACTAAAAGGTGAATGAAAAAATCCAGATACAGTTTCAAATTCATTTTTCTTTTCTTTTTCTTTTTCTTTTTTTCATTACTCTCTAATGGCTGATTTTAGAACTTTTTTTTCGGCATCAAAATTTTTTGCTCGATAACATGGGGGATGATAGATCTATGTATATATATCACTATATCTATGAGTTTCTTATATGTTTCCATGATTGATTATAATTAATCATGGGAACATACTACAAAAGTTACCATATAATTATATTAGTGGAAGAGTAACAGAAAGAAATTGTTTCGATAGATATTGACCAAAATATGTTATTACGTATAGATTTCGGTAAACTAAAAATATAAAACTCAGCCAAATTATCAAATCAAAGTTTTAGATATAGACCTGTCTTATTTATTAAAATTATTAATTTTAATAAATAATTTGTACTGCTTTACTTTATTATTATTATTATTATTATTATTATTAAAATTATTCACCATGATGTAAACAGACGTTTTTCAGGTCAGAGAGGTATAACGCAAAATGTCAAAAGAATTTCAATTTTTTTTTTTTTTTTTTTTACTTTACAGATAACATTTAAAAATTCGATAACTTTATTTCAAACTAGCAGGCTACGCCAGCTTCGCTGGTCACTGTATTTAAATGAATTTTCAAAAGAATTAAATCCCCATTTATTTTTTTATATCACATAATAAATAAAAACTTAAAAAATAAAAAGAACTTACATTGAAATCGTTCTAAACCTCACTTTGGTAACCCGTTGCCTATGTTCCTCGCCCTTTATACTACAGTAAAGCACCGTTTATACGTCTCTCGTTTATACTTCTTTTACAATTATACGTCTCTTTAGTGAAGTCCCGAGTCATTCCTATTCATTTTATTCCAAACATTCTCCGTTTATACGCCGCTTATATCGGCTATACGTCTTTTCTACTTTACTAAAATTCGCAAAATTTCTCGACCTGTCATTATTTTCCATTTTGGTTGGTTGGTTGGGTTTTACGTCGCACTAGTGCTGCGTAATGTGCAATTATTTTCCATTCTGAATAAGACGGATTTTTCCTAGAAAGCATCTTAAATGGGGGAACACATGAAACATCGAAGAATGATGATCCAAGAATCAAGTGAATTCACAGTAGAATTTTTAATACTCCTAGACAAGCAGCAAATCAGATGAATATTAAAGATTTTTAATGTTATTAAATAACTGTCTGTATTGACATCAGTCGTATGCTTATTATTAAAGATACGCAATATATATAATTAATATTCAAAATGTGTTCATATTGTTCTTAAGAAATGCAATATAATACTCAATATATGATACATGTAATTACTAGTACCCAGTCAAGCATTAATAGTATGATTTTTCTCACTTTTTATAATAAATCTTTTTCTTTTTTTATTAATTATTATTTTTTTTTTTAAGTATAATATACATTTACTAACTTAAAAAACTTTATTAATTAGTATTTTCATATAAATTTTGCTTAAGTGTCATTCAATTTGTAATAATCAAAGTGTTATTATTAAAATTTCGATTACACGTCTTTTCATTTATACGTCCTATATTACACCAGTCCCTTGAAAGACGGATAAACGGTGCTTTTTGCTTTCAAAAGTGTTTTTTGCGTTTTTGGCAATTGGTCAGTATGTGTGTGTGTATGCGCGCGCGCGCGTGTGTGTGTGTGTGGGGAGAATCTTCTGGCTATTATATCTCGGAAACTAATAAAGGTAGAACTACGAAACTTTAGATTTTAAACAAGTCTGGTGTACAGATGAATTTTCCAAATTTTGGGGGAAATTGAAAAACCGGGGCATCGGAAACCGGAAGTGGGGCCATAAGTCCGTATCTCAAAAACGGCTCTAACGTTTTCTTCAAATTTGCTGTATAAACACTCTATTGGATGTCCTTTCGAATGATATAGTTGGTTAGTTCAGGAAAATCGATGGGCGTCCTGTATAAATAGCTCAATTTCAGGTCTCGCAAGGGCGTTTCTTTAAAACGGCTGTACGGATTTTTTTCAAACTCGCCCTATTAACTCACTTTTAAATATGCTTTTGAATGTAATTATTGTTTTCCTGTCAGTAATTGAGTTTTGGTAAAAGCTGGTATCTCAAAAACGGCTCTAACGATTTTCTTGAAAAATGTTATATAAATCCATTTCTTTCTTATGTATCACGAAGTTATTAGAGGAAAATTAACAGCTACCCTGTTTAGGTAGGTCAGAAGTATACGTAGATCTCGAAAATTGGTGTTTCAAAAAATAACGCTACCATTTTTTTTTTCTTATTTTTTACCTCGCTATATGCAAGCTTCGTTTTATACGTCTTTACATGTGTATAAAGTTTATTTTACCAGAAAAATGTTAGGTTTCTACTTCTTTAGGTCACATTTACATCTTCTGATCACATTATCTCAATATGTGTAATAGTGGATAATGGAAGTCGTGTGGTTGTTTCACACCAGATTTTTTTTCTTTTTTTAAGTTTTCAACAAAGTTGGAAAATGTTTGAATTCGGTTTCTTTGTTTGTCTATCTTCCACGCTTCATAATTATTCGTAGAATGACCTGAAACTAATATATGTCATTCAAGTTCACTATAGCATGCCCCCATTGAAAATGGTATAAATAGCCTTTTTTACAAAATATATTCCAGTACATTGAAGTCTGTTTATGTAATGCATGTTTCAATACCATTATACTACACAAAAAACGATGAAATTAATAAACTATTATATAGATGTGCAAAAAGAAAAAGAATGTTTTCTGTAGAACTATGTACACTGTACAGTAGGCATTGGTGATTGTTTTACAGGACCATATAAAATATTCAAATACATTCTGCTGAACTTTTAGTGGAAATGGTTCGCTTTCATTTTCCTTTCTTTTCTTTTTTTACTTTTTTCTATACGTATATAGAGAGAAAGAATTGGATTCGTGAACATTTTCGAACGCCAGTTTTCGATGGATTTACACGTTTTGGGATGTCCTGAACACGATTTGACTGTTTTTAGAAAATGTCTGTGTGTGTGTGTGTGTGTGTGTGTGTGTGTGTGTGTGTGTGTGTGTGTGTGTGTGTGTGTGTGTGTCACAAATTTTGTGGACGCTGTATCTCACGAACCAGGCTTCCGCCCCTGGGGGGAAGTAAATTTTCAATACGGGTATCATTCGAAAGATCTCGCCAATACCTTTAAAACGAATGGTTGAACTATAAATCTGTGATAATTTAAAACAAATTTATCGATTTTTTTTATCTTTTAACGAAAAAAAACTTAGAAAAAAAAATCGCATTTCTTCTGATAATTGCAAAAAATTGACTTTCTTTCGGCATTTAGTGATATATATATATAATTCTGTCAGATAAAAATCGTCTGGATTTATAATCTATATAAATAAAGAAAAGTGTCTGACTGTGTGTGTGTGTCTGTCTGCGCTCTGGTGCTCACACTATTGATTGCAGACCTTCCAAATTTGGCATATTGGTACCTGGGAACCTGCAGGTGTGCATCTCATCGAGATTTTTCCGAATTTCGAATTTGAATTTTTTAAATTAATGTTTTTTCGATTTTAAGTATTGGTATTTTAAGTATTTTTTCGATTTTAAGTAATTTCGATGCTTCATTTTTCATAAATTTAATTCTTTGATTGTGATCGTCTGCGTATCTTAGCAACGGTTATTGCACTATTTATTTTTTATTTAATACATTCATTTGAAGGCGAATTTTTTATTTTATTTTTTTACTATTATTGTTATTATATTTATTGAAAATCAAATGGTAATGCAATAGAAATAAATTGTTACGTTTATGTATAATTTTATAGTATAGCAACTTTTTATTTTTCATATTTCTACCTTATGGGTAAGAGAAAGTATTGTTTTTGGGCCAAATTTTCGAACGCGAGATTTTGTTGTATTTACACGTTTTGAGGTCCCCTGAATACGAAAATCATGTTTTTAGCAAATGGTTTGTGTGTATGTCTGTGTGTCTCCTGTGTGTCCGTGTGTCTATGTGTGTGTCTGTCTGTTATCAGCATATCTCAAAAACAAATTATGGCAGAAAGTTCAAACTTGGCATTCTAAATGTGTATCATATATGGATGCTACAGTAAGCTTTTCGTTAAGATCAAGCAAATGGTTCGTGTACAGGGACAATCAAGAGAATTCTAATACATTACGTCTATGGGGGAAAGTGCAGGTAAGTAGAGTTTAACGTCTATAGACTGCACCAAACCAAATGAAACGAAAATATATTTTTTGCAATAGAGATAGTTAACTGGGAAAATATTTTTGTGTATGTAGGAGCCTCGCCTGCCCCCCTGGGGGGGGGGGAAGTCTCCCCTCGAGGGGAGTAAATTTTCATGATGGGTATCTTTCAAAAGAGCTCGCCAATGCCTTTAAAACGAATGGTTGAACCATCGATCTGCGATAATTTAAAACAAAGTTATCGATTTTTTTTTTTTTTTTTTTTTTTTTTTTAATTTTAACGAAAAAAAACTTAGAAAAAAAATCGTATTTTTTTTTTTTTTTTTTTTTTTAATATTGAGAATAAATTGAACTTTTTTTGGATATTTGGAGTTATACTATTTCTCTAATATGGAAATCGTCTGCATTATCATAAAAGAAAATTTTTTTTAATAATAATTTTAATAAATGATTTTTTAAAAACAGATTTATTTTTTAATAACCGAATTAAATTCTATATAAATGTAGGTGCATTAATGAAACGGGGAACCGCCCCCTCACACAGAACTAATTATCATATAAAACTTTTCAGAAGCCTAATATGAATTGTTTAACACAGGTTTACATAACAGTACTCGTTATCTTACCTTTTAATGTGCAACCTGTATTTATAGTATTAAATTTCAGGGTAAGAGAAAGTCGTGTGAGTGACACACCAGATTATTTTAATTAATTCCTTTAAAAGGAAAAATCTTTTTTTTTTTTTTTTTTTTTATAATATTTATTGGGTGAAAAAAATGGTAGTTTATAGTAGAAAGGATTAAACTGATTAAAATTCGTTTTTTTTTTTTTTTTTTTTTATGTACCTTTAATTCCTTTTAAAAGAAAATCTACTTTTTTATTTTATTTTATTGCATTGGTCGGAATCAAATCGTAATATAGTGTAAATAACGGGGGCTATAAAACACATGATTCAAAAACTAAAATATATATAATAGATGCTGAGATACAGTCATTTTTAAAATCGTAGTTCTTAAATAACAGAAAATCCACAAGTCGTCGATAAATACTCAGATTGAAGTGCCCGGGAAAGGCCTTTCTGTAGACAGTGGGAAACTGGACCCGATGCAGTACGGGCAGAAAAGAAGAAGCGAGATCTAAAGCGACTTCAGTGTTTTTTTTTTTTTTTTTTTTTTTTTTTAAGTTTTTTATTTTAATGTGATGTAAAAAATAAATACTGATCCAATTCTTTTGAAAATTCATATAAATATAGTGACCAGCGAAGCGGGCGTAGCCTGGTAGTGGAAAATAATTTAATAAATAATTTGTATTGAAGGAATTTTGTGTAAAATTATCTTGAAGAAAGTCGTGTGGTGGCCTCATAATGCTAGTTTTACAGTGTGTATTATGCCTGTTGTTTTTCCCTCAATATACTACCACCTTTCTTATAATATATATTAACTCTTTCCACAGATTCCTCATCAGCCAACAGATGCAGGTGCATTAGAAATTACTGCAGCTTTTGTCGTCAGAACGGTGAACGGGCCGAGTTCTACAAAGCCCATCGTCTTCGCGACGAGTCCGGCCGCTTGGAATGTCCAGTATTGCGGGCGCACATCTGCCCTGTGTGTAGGAAGACTGGGGATGAGGCTCACACCATATCTTACTGCCCAGTATTGAAAGCAAAAGGCGTTACTCTTCCTAAAACTGCCGTATTGCTTAAGAAAACACTTTACGACAGCTGTGGCCGGAGAAGACGTCGATAAGTACAGGACGGTTCAGTTATCTAGTACAGGATACTAGAATCATGGAGAAACTGTTACGTTTTCAAGGGTCGATTTATGCAAAAGATGGAGCCATTAATATTTAGTTACGAAAATTTTCAAATTAATATTAACGGAAGCGTCGCAAAATTTTGTTTCATAGAAAAGCAATTTTCGTAAAATTGAGATTTGTAAAAAAAAAAAAAAGACCTTTACAAAATTTCTTTTTATAAAATGAATCAATATATATAAATATCTATATAATTCCTTGCCTGAATCCGGTTTACAGTATGTTATAACTAAATTATGTATACTTGGTTCAGTGAAGTATGATAAGCTCATTCTGTATCAAGCGTGAAATAGAATGTGATGCTCAAATTAAAGATTTTATATAATTTTTAATTTAATTATTATTTTTTATTTTTTTATTATTTTTTATTTTTTTTTTAAGTTACACAATTTATATATATATATATATATATATATATATATATGTAAAAATGGCCTTAAAAATTAAAACTTGGATTGATGTTCTGTCGTTGAAGTGTCTTTGAATTAAAAATATTTTTCAACGCTCAAACTTTTTATACCTAATCAGTATTTTATATATACATCTATATATTTTTCTAATTTCTTCTTAAAAAAAAAAAAAAAAACATCTAAATTTACTTGTTATACCGAGCATCATAAATTACGAAATTGGTTAACCTTTCACAAATACTAATTAATTGTTCTTAATGAAACGTGCATTATTCTCTTTCAGTTTTCACCAACTTCTAATTAGCTAATTAGTTCAAATACAGTTCTCCCTATAAGTAGGTAATTAAATATTCTCCAAAGAATTCTGCAACATTTTTCATGTTCTTTCTGTTATCAAATTTTTCATATAATTAACTATTATTGATTCCTTGAGTAATTGCATTCACCATAAATCTCATTATTACGTGACTGTGACACCAGTGTTGTCAAATGGTCGACAGTCAATATCCCCAAATCAGGGTTTTTTTCCAAAACAATCCCCAAGTGAATTTCTACTAAAAAAGTAATTTTTTTTTTTTTTTTTTAAACAACTTTTAAATTATTTAACAAATTTAAACCCAAATTTTTTCCACAAAGAAGCTCAATTAAAAAAAAATAAAGTATCCGTATATATATATATATATATTTAAAGAAAAAAAAAAAAAAAAAAAGATTGTGCACTAGTTATAGAAAATTTTTAAACCTGTTTAAAGTACGTTAGTGCTGAGAATGTACGTAAGATTTATTTTATCCTCAGGGTATCCTGGAAAGAAAGGGTACCTTCAAAGAAAAAAAAAAAAAAAAAAAAAAAAAAAAAAAAAACCTACATGCTAAAGAAAACTGTTAAAAATCCCTACGTATAGAGATTGTGAGCATAGGTAGTAGAGATGAGACGGGCTCAGCCCGAGCCCGATCTCAAATCTTACGCAAGTCTTCGGGCTCCGGGCGGGCTCGGATTCAAGCTAAAAGTTCCGTTTATTTTATTCTTCACTAACTGGAAAATGTAAAAAAAAAAAAAAAAAAAAAAAGAAATTTTATTCATTTTGAGAGCATCTTTAGTAATGCCATATTAGTCATGATAGGTTTTAAATCACAAAATAATCTTGCAAACCTTAGCAGCTTTAACTTTCCTTTTTCTAAATAGAACTTTTATTTTCAACGGGATGCATATTATGTCATAATGTTATACAGTAATCCTTCTTCCTTCGTTATATTGAGCCTCATTATATCACTCATTCGTATAAATTTTTTGTCCCCCGATAGGCGCGTTATAAACAATGGGCTGCACTATAAATATCTATTATATAAATATATACATGTATACAAAGACACAGACATTATAAATTGTTATAATAACATTTATAGTTATTTAAATTGACGATTGATAATAAAACTCGAGTAATGAAATATAATTTAAATTTAATTACTTATTAAAAAAAAAAAAAAAAAACTTCAGGTAAATTCAATAAAAAAAAATCAGCGTTAGGTTTTCTTTTATCGACGGAAAAATAGTGCCTAAATACCGCAAATATATTACTTTTTTTCTCATGCCAATTTAAATTGTACATCATCGATTTACAAGATATTTTTTTCGATAATTACAATTTCTTTTATATTATAACAAATCTGCTTAGACTTACATATAACACAAACGATATGTGTATTTTAATTTTCTTTCTTTCTTTTTTAATTATCTTTCATTTCTATTTTGTTTATTTAAAATCACACATAATTTTTCCCCCTCTTAAATTAAACTTAAAAAAAGAAAAAAAAATTTTATCTTTTGAAAACAAGGATAATATTTTATTTTCTTTATTTCAATATATTGTTTAGGCAGCAATTAAATCCGTTTCGAGAGTTTGTTTCGAGAAACTTGGGCTTTTATGGATTATTTATTTAAACTAAAATTTTCATCCTTTTGTTTTATTTTATGTACGTCCTCCGTAAAATGATTACAGTGAAATAATAGTTTCTAAATTCTCAAAAGAAGTTACTGAATTGAAAAATATGTTTGTTGGTATAAACGTTGAAGTACATGTAAACTTCGCAATAGAGATTTTCCTCGGCAGGGGTGAGGGGGGGGGGATACAAATTTCAAAGCGGGGATTTTTTTTTTTTTTTACCCTCGGTAGAACCCCCTTTTTTTTTTACCCTTTTTTACACATTTAAAAAATTAAGTACTACAGGGGAAGGGGTATAATTGTAAAAAATGATATTCTCACTTTAACATCCCGTTTTCATATCAATTAAAAATATAATATATTTACGTATCGATTTAAAAAAATAAAAGTTTCTTTTCTTTTTTTATCTTTCTTTCTTTTCTTTTTCTTTTCTTTTTTTTTTTTTTTTTAAAGTAATAATCCATGAGAAGCGATGAAATCTGGAAGAGAATAACTGTTTAGTCAGGGACTTCTAATGGTGAGAAAGAGTTATTACGATTATTATTATTATTATTATTATTACATGATTTACTGGATCACTTAATAAACAAACAAAATTCCAGAAGAAGTTGTTACTTTACAAAAACTTCCCAGATAAAACATTCTGAAAAGTGCATAGATACCTGATGAAGAACACTATATAAAAAAGAAGAAGAAAGAATAAACATTAAAAGCTTACTACCTTCAAACATTTATAAAGTTTTTTTTTTTTTTTTTTTTTTAAGAGAATTGTTTGAAATGGATGTTTTTTATTTTTCACAATATAATTATTTTGCCGTGTTCTATCCGAATATATAATTTTTAAACTGTCGGAAAGATGAAAAATTCTAAGTTTGTTGATTCTCCTTAAATTTCTCACTACTAATGAAATTTGGTTTTAATCTCAATGTAATATTGGCATGTTTACTTAAAAATAAAAAATGAGAGCAGGTTTATCCTGTTGAATATACAGTCATTATTCTTATTAGAAGTATTTCTTTGTTAATCAAAGTTTTATACAATTTAATTCCATTTAACAAGAAGCAAGAAGAGTTAGCTGACGAAGTTTTTATTCAAGACTAGTATTTAAGTTTTACTTTCCCTAACCTTCTATAAACAAGATTTTGAATGTAGAGATTTGACTCTCCTTTAGATTTAGCAGGCATGAGAATTTTCCGCGGATCCGCGATTTTCCGCTTTTTTGTGATTTTCATTAATTTCGCCATTTTTTATTTTGTTAAAATCAAACTCCAATAACGATCAGTGTTCAAACGCTCCACGAAAAACTTTAGATTCTCAATCTTTTTCTATCCAAAATATAAATGTCAATATTCATTTTAAATGTGCTTTATCATATTCTATAACATATAAAAGAACAAAATTATTCAATATTTCTCACTCATGTTATTTTTTTTTTTGTCCTCCCCTGCCCCCCTTTTCATCTCTAACCATCGCCAATCAGACATTCTGCGGGAACTCTTTTACTTTTGAATATTTATCCATCCACAACAAAAATGTCAATATTAATTTTAAACTTACTTTATGATATTCTAGAACCCATAAAGAAGTAGAATTGTGTTTAATATTTCTCACTCATTAACTACTTTTTAACCCCCCCCCCCCTTTCCCATTTTCCACCACCAGTCAATGTTATTAAATGTTGATTGCTAGCTAATGTTTTTTTTTTTTTTTTTTTTTTAACACATGTTCTATTGTGCTGATGTGTTATTCTTTTAGTTTAATTTGTCACTTTTAAAATATTTTGTATAGTTTTTTCCTGTGAGCATTATTTTTTCATTTGAAATAAATTTTATGAACACATTTTGTATAGTTTTCCCTGCACACGTTATTTTTCATTTGAAATTAATTTTATGAACGCGCGTGTTTCCTCATTTTTAATTTTCTGCACTCTCATGCCTGATTTAGTCACTACATTGAATTATGTACACATTCAAATTCGAGAGAAACTAAGTTTCTCTTTAATTCGAATGTAAAAGCTATATAATAATTAAAACTGTATATGCAATATTGGCAAATAAATAGTTATCTTACATTGAAGAAATATTCGCATGGTATTGAAAAGTAATTTTGATTAAATATTTATACAGTAGTCAATGATCTCCAAACAGTTCTGCAATATTTTATTGTGGCCGTATCTTTTCGACAGTATATTTGATGGTCACAATGAAGAAGGGGTGCTTTTCGATTATCGGGTTCGATACGTCGCCAAATCAAAATCAAAATAGAAATAAAAAAGCTTTTGATTCCAGGCCTTATTAAAAGGATTGAATTCTTTATAACAAAAATTTTAAAATACTTAAGAAAAAAAAAAAGGTATTATGTTAATTTATAAAGGTTGTATATATGCAGGTTGGTCCAAAAGCCACACACACCCCTCCTAACTCGAAAATGAGTCGAAATTTTGAAAAATGGCGAAACATGAATTTAATGAATTCGAGGGGAACCTCTTTTGGTGAAAAAAGTTTGGGCCTGGAGGGGGGGGGGGGGTGCAACTTTAAAATTTCAAATTGGAAGGCATGTCTTGTGATACATCCCTGGAAACGTCTCTTCAAGACAATGAATTTGATATGAATAATTTTGTCCTACGATGATTATTAAAGGAGATACATGAGTTTGTATATTACTGAAATGTGGATTTTATACTTATGTATCCCCTTTAATAATCACTGCAGGACAAAACTGTTTTTACTAAATTCATTGTCTTAAAGAGACGTTTCCAAGGATGTATCACAAGACATACTTTGCCCAAATGTTTGGACCCAGGTAAGGGGGTGGTAGGAGTGCCGCTAGGGAGTGCAACTTTAAAATTTGTTTTAGGAATGTATGTCCTGTGATACATCCCTGGAAACGTCTCTTCAAGACAATGAATTTGATATAAATAGTTTTGTTCTGCAATGATTATTAAAGGGGATACATAAGTATAAAATCCACATTTCAAAAGTCTAAAAACTCATGTATCTCCTTTAATAATCCTCGTAGGGTGAAACTATTTATATCAAATTCATTGTCTTGAAGAGACGTTTCCAGGGATGTATCAAAAGACATACCTTTCTATTTGAAATTTTAAAGCCCCACCCCCCCCTCCAAGCTCCCCCCGGCCCCAAACTTTTTTCAACAAAACAGGTCCCTCTCGAATTTATATTTGAATAAAACTATAATATATACAGCCGGTAACAAAAGTATCCGAACACTAGCAAAAATTCCTATATAAAAAAGTAGAGTTAATAGTGTTTTGTTAAATAAATCCTTGTCGAATCCTGTTCTTAGTCAGTCTAAGAATATGATTTGACAAGGATTTATTTAACAAAACAGTATTAACTCTACCTTTTTTATATAGGAGTTTTTGCTAGTGTTCGGATACTTTTGTTACTGACTGTATATATATATATATATATATATATATATATAAAATTCTTTGTGTATATATTATAAGAATATGCAAATGTGATTGTATTTCACATTAGCTGTACTATAACAACTTTTAAAAATATAGTCATAGATAAATAAAAGTGCTTATAGCAAGCTTGGCGATGTGCAAAAACATTGGGATCATTTGCGACTATCTTCCCGATTGCGAAAAAGCACCTGCAAATAAAGTGTAATTTTGTCTTAATATAGTATATCTTATAGTGTTTTTATGTTTTACACCTGAATGTGTCTTGATCTTTTTAGAAATTTATTCTTATTAAAAATCTATCTATATATTTTTTAATTGTAATAAAAGTAAAAATAAAGACTTGTAAAATCAAAAATTTTGAGTGGACTACATTAATACTATTGTTAAATTGCTTTTTTGCTGAATTATGTCCATGTAAAAAAATAAGCAAGAAAACATTTAAACAAAACCTTCAGGAAAACTGCAGGCATTTCGGATTTCCTGAATTAAACTTGTATGAAACCTAAAAAAAAAAAAAATATTTCCTGAAGGAAACATGCTGTTTTTATTTTTCTTCAAAATGCCTCAAGAAATCTTTAAAATAACTGCAAATTGTTACATTTTTAGAAAGGTTTTTGGCTGATTATTATTATTATTAACCTTAGGTGTCTGTCTAATATTAACAAAACACGTTTCTTCAAATAATGCTAACACTATATCTAATAAAAAATTTCATGTGGACTGGACACAAAATGAATTTGTTGCACTCCTGTTAAACTGTACATTATTTTTTAATAGCTAAAATGTATAATAATAGTTTCTAATTTTAAAACGAGAGATACTAACCTATACACTGTGTGGCCATCACAAAATTTTCTTCTATATCATTCTATATAACGTCCACACCTATCAAATAACATGCACAAAAATTTACTCAACGTAGACTTTAACTAACAGTGAAGATTTTACAAATGAAGCTTGGCGCCATTTTAACCAATAGATATCGAGATATAGCGATTTGAAAAATCGCAGAAAGTGAGTAATAGCAGCTCTACATATCGGCTGATATTTATCTAAATGGAATTCGCATATATTTTCATAACGTGCATCTCGTATATGAAGTTTAGTACAGTTATATAGATAGAATCTGAGATTATAGCCTCCTTGTAAATGTAGAAAACTGCAGCCTTGTAAGACCACCTGGCAGTACATACTCATCTAAATTAAATTGGTATAGTGTTTCACAACGACCATTCCATTTATCGACTGCGTAAATTGTAGCATAACGTCGCGATGCATTGGCTATATGCACCCAAAGTGAATCAGCATTACATTTTCCTAATGTCTATGTCCCTCAAAACAAATCAAGTTTCATGCTCCTCTATACTTCAGAAGCTAAGATATAGCCTTCCTGTAGTTGGGGGAAATTGAAACATAAAGCTACCTACCTATTAGGCGATTATGCCAAAATCTAATCGACATCAACGTATGTCAAAATCCAATTGAATATAAAGTTTTGTAAAATACTGTCTGTTGTTTCACGAAATACAAGGTCGACGAAATTTTGATTAGAAACACAAACAAACATATAGACAAACATTTTTTAAAAAATGGTGAAACTGTGATCAAAATTTTATTTATTTTTAAATCGCATCTCGGCACGAAAAGGGACACAATTCAAAAATGCAATATTTGAAAAATGTCAACGATAAAACATTGATTAGCATCATAATAAAACTGACACAATTGCCTCTCAGGGGTATGATTTTCGAGATAGAAATGTGACTTTTTTGTGCACATTGGGGCACTTCCAGGGGCGCGCCGACCCGGTGTGCGAGGTGTGCGGCGCACACAGGCGCCAGCTAAAGAAAGGCGCCAGCCGAGGATAAATTATTTGAAAAAAAAAAAAATCTTATTTCATAATTCCGGTCTGAAGCCCTGCGACAAGTGTTGCTAAATGAGGTACTTTGAAAAATATACTGGCAAAACTTGTGTTCAAATAGTTTAGTTTTTTTTTTTTTTTTGTGAAAGGGTACGATAAAAGTGGAATAACTTTGTAAAGATGTGCCTACCTTCAGCAAAATTTTCTTTGACTTTTTTAACATATGAAAGAATTCTATTGAAATTCAAAAGGACGCGTTAATTCCCCCCCCCCTTTTTTTTTACCAGAAAAAGGCCACCTAGGATAATAAAAAGACAATATAATTCAATTGCAAAAATAAAGATTTAGTAGAACCAGAGATTTTATTTAGAGTAGTTTCCCCCCTTTTCATTATTGATGTAACATCTAATATTATTAAATTCAGACTTTTGTCTGTAAAATCTTCACATTTCGCACATCGTGAAAGCCAAATCTGATTTCAGAAAAATTTCTGTGTGTGATTGTGCGGTCGTTGTGTCTGCATGTCTATAACATTTTTCTCTGGGCATCACATGGGAACAGCTGGACAGAATTCAACGACACTTGGCAGGAATTACCCAACTTAAAATCATATCTATCAACTTTTGTAAATTTCCCCCTTGAACGGGGGGGGGCAGTAAATAAAAACACGTTTGTATGCATAACTTGGCTTAAACTGCTTAAGAACTGCACATGAGGAGTCTAGATTTGAGTACAAAAATAAATAAATAATAATAATAATCATTGCCTACAATTTTGGAATTTTTTATCTTTAAGAGGAGGGGGGGGGGAGAAAATTGATTTTCGGGGGGAAATTTCGTAAATTACAGATTTTTGAGAAGAAATTTACCAAAAATGGTACAAAAATGTTGAAAACAGCCATGCGTGTTCTTTAGGGTATTTCCAAAAGCCCATTTTTGGTATTTGTGATTTTCGACTTTGGGAGTTTACGAGGGATCAAATTCGTGATCGCTCTTTTAGTGTTAAATTTGTCCTGGAAAATTTATGGAAGCACCGGTCACGAATTTTTTGCTTATGTTGTTTAGATGCATCCGATGCCTATACTAACAGGATTTTACGAAATTCCCCCTCACCCTTTTCAATGGAGAAAGGAAGCAAAAAAAAAACACTTTACTAAGCATAACTCGGCTCCAAGTTACTTCACGGTGAGGAAATTGCATTTGGGGAGACCAGACTTGAGTATAAAAAAATAAATAAAATAAAACTTTGCAACTTCGGAATTTTCGGTTTTTAAGTGTGGGTGGGTTGGGGGAAAATCGATTTTGGGGGAAATATCGTCAACTCCGGATTCCACCAAAAAAATTCTACTAAATATTGTACAATTGAAAACAGGTATGCGTCTTCTTTAGGATATTTCCAAAAACTCATTTTTGTTTTTTTGTAAATTTCGATTTGGGGGAGGAGGCGTAAAGAGGAGGTAAATTTGAGACACTCCCCCCCCCCACCTTCTTTTAGTGCTAAATTTGTCGTCTAAAATCTAAGGGAACTGCGGGTACGTATTTTGGTGCGTAAATTGTTTCTATGTATCCGATACCCGATACCTATTGTAACAGGATTTTACGAAATCCCCCCTTTCCTTACTTGAGGCCACAAACACGTTTCCAAGCGTCAGCTTACCCCAAATTATATCAGCAAGAATAAATTTTATGTGTAGATTGATTGTTTTCGAGATTGTTTTGTCATAATTACCAGTAGCATCAATGGAACAGTCTTTTTCTAAATTTAAAATGATAAAAAAATACTTAACTCCACAACGGTATCAGACAGATTTTTATATTTTGCAAATACATGGATAGCATAAGATATTTTAGATCAAATGGATACGTATTATTCCAGAATAATAATAATACAAAAAACTCATGTAAATTAATTACATTTCACTAAATAATATTATCTGTTTAAATAATCATATAATCTACTTTAAAACTTAATAATTTTTATTGTATATTCTTATTTTACTTATAAATTTATATCTGTGCAACAGTGCAAAGTGCAACGCACAAACGTCACGGCAAAATAGCTTAAAAGAATTTTGTATCTTAATTCTTACTACTATATGGAAAAACGCGTAAATTTACATACAAATTACATAAAACGTTTAGATAATGAATAAAGATTAAAAAAAAAAAAAAAACTTTTTGTATACCACGTTTTAAAATTTTCTGTTGAATCATATAAACTTGACACATTACACGAATAATTACAAACGCATTGTCATCGTGTTCTGAGCTATTCTAAATGTTTCAAATGTCTAGCTAGTCGGAAAGTTCGCTAAAAGTTCATTGCAAGATTTGTACTGGACAAACGAGAAAGCGATATAAAAAAATAAGTTGGTTTTAAAAATAAATTAATAATCCTTTTAGATTGATTGGTTGGGTTTTACGTAGCACCAGTGCTGCGGAATGGGCAATTGGCGACGGTCTGTGACTCACCCCTAGAGGTGGTCTGGAGACATGCCATCACAATTTTGATCCTCCACGGAGTTGATGTCTCTCCCACTTCGGTGACCCCCAGAGTAATCATTTTAGAACAATATGTATTAGCATCATGAACTACATTAGCACTTTATCAATATGTAGAAATTTTTTAAAGTTATAATGACGTCAATTTTTGTGAGATGCCTAATTTAACTTTATATATATTTTTAATGGTCACGCTTAATTAAATGCATTTATTTTTATGTCGAAGGAAAAGGAACTCGTAAAATATTTTTGGCAAAAATTAAATTATAGCTAATATTTAAATGGTTAATTTTAAAGAGCTATTAGGAGGTTATTATTTTCATATTTTAATTAATTAAAAGAAACTAATCAAAAATTTGAAAATCGGGCTTCGAGGTATTGCGTTGTTATCGTGTTCTGAGCTATCCTAAAATTTTCAAATGTCTAGCTAGTCGGAAAATTAGTTTAAAATTGATTGCATGATTTGTACCGAACAAACAAACAAGAGAGCGAGTTAATAAAAACATGGTAATAAAATAGGCAAAATTTCTTTCATTAGATGTTTTGTTTTCCCTGTTAAGTGTTTTTTATCCATATTTACTAAGTAATATTTATTACATGCTCCTATTTTATGTATTTATAAATTTATTTGTTCCTTAAAAAAAAAAAAAAAAAAAAAAAAACTTCTATAATTAACGAAAACAAATCTTGTCACTATCGATAGTCATACATTAATTTCATCTCAATAGTATTTCGAGAGTTTTGAACAACGAAATTCAGAAAAACAGTACTGAATACGGAATTTTATTATTATTATTATCAGTTCTAATTTTATATACTTATAAATTCCTTTTATCTGTACTAGTACAAAATGTTAAACTAATTTATATGTGCAAATATACTACAATAGTACGACTAATTAAAAAAAAAAAAAAAATCATTTTAGTATTGTAAAGAGTTAAACCACTTTCCTAAATCAAAGGTGTTCTTGCAACAAAAGCAGATTTACAATTAAAGTGCAAATAAGGAGCAATTCATTCAGTTTTAACGGGAGCGGGGTGGGAGGTGATTGACAGACTTGGATACAGACTTGGCAACTTAGCGACGAATTTGGCGACATGGCGACCAAACTTTGGGAGAAGTTATAATTTAGTGTTTCCAAAATTTAGAAGTTCTATCTTCAATAAGAGCCGAGTTCTGTAATTTTCTGGATTCGTCAACAGGTTTCTGGAGCAGAATAACTTTGAAAGTTCGCCAAATCGCGACAAAAATTATAAAAACAGAAGAGACACTCCCAAAGAGATCAATTGTGTTCGGACATTTGTTCTGAACGTTCGTTTTGGTTTAAATGGTTTATATTTATTCTTAAATGAGTGATATTCCACTCTGTGGTGTTTTTAATTTTGTTTTATGACTTTTTGAGGTATGAATTTGAGTACGATAATTTACTGGCTTTTTTCGAGAAGAATCCTTGAATAAAGTGTATTTGTCGACAAGAAACTGCTTGTTTCTTTACAATTAATTTTCCATGCAAGAAAATCGACATTGAAAATCCCCGTATAAGATTTTTCTTTCTACAAGATGCACATTTATTTGTTTCTTTTTAAATTTCTTTTATTTGATACGTTTTTCTTTTTATTAGCCACTCAATAAACTTATCACTATTAAGGTTCGAGATTCAATTGACTTGCTGAATGATAATTTTTTATAAAATGATTTAAAAAAAAAAAAAAAAAAGGTAATATAGGGCGCCGAGTGAAACTCTGCACACAGGCGCCTGACAATGCTGGCGCACCCCTGGGCACTTCATACACATTTCTCAATGACATATACTCAAAATTGCTTTTTTTTTTTTTTTTTTTTAATTAAATACTTGTGTCACATTTCTTGCCGAGATGTGAAATGTTTGTACTAATTTACAAGTAACAGAGATAAAATTTTGAATGATTTTTTTTTTTTTTTTTTTTTTAACATTAAAGTTATTGCAATACGGCATAAGAACAAGAGGACAATGACAGAAAAGTTAATTTAGACATAGATATAGCATATATGATAGTTCGAAAAATAGCCCGAGGAACAATGTAAATCTGAAGTTTTAACAATTTTTGACGTAATAAAGGTTTTTTTTTCCCCATTTGCTTTTAAAATTTGTAACATGTGATTCATCTAAATTACTAAGCTGAGATGATATTGTAGAGGTCTGCACGGACCCGGGCCGGGCTCGGGTTTAATATCTTTGTGTGTACTCGGGTCGGGCCGGACCTGGAGGAAATTTTAAGCCCGAGCCCGGCCCGAAATTTTTTCTAAATTCCTCGTTAATTAACGAAAAAAGAAAATGATAAAATACATTTTCAGTCATTTATTTTCATAATTTTACAGTCTGGTATGTCACATAAAATTTTATTTTGTTAAAATGTGTCTGTAACTACAATTTAATTGTCTATCAGCTTGGCTGTTCGCGATCTGATTTTCCGCAAATATTTTAAATATGCCTCGAAATTAATATATTTTATTTAAAGTAATATTAGATGGTTTCTAATTCAAAATAATATGCATGTTACTACCAGTTTGCATACATGTAACCAACAAAATAAATTAGATACGTTACTGTATATAAGGCTTTGTTTTCTATGGTCTGTAGTGTTTAGATGGTATGAAGGCTATAAAACTCCTTCCGCTGTAACTTTACCTCTAAGGTTTCTTTTTCTTTTCTCCGGGGCACTGGATGAAAGAAGCATCAATTTTAGCATGTGCAAAGGCATCTTTTCTATTGAATATGGTTGGATTAGCATTAAAGTTTTATTTACCGGATCACATGAAAGATTTGGATACATTATGGTATATAACAGGAAGTGGTTGAAAGTGTATTTTTAGCACTATTAACCATTTTAAATATCTTCCTATATTGTTTGAGGAATGCTAATATTTTCGATTTCATATTCTGTCTGTCTTTGTGCCTTCTGTACGTCTGTAATAATGAAATACCGTTTATATATAAATATCTTGTAAACATTCAGCAGTTTTGTTAATGAACATTCTATTGCTTTCCTCTGCAAAACACATACTAAAAATCTTTTTCGTAGAAAGAAATGTTTTTTTTTTTTTTTTTTTTTTTTTTGTAATTTTACGTGTATTTCAATCGGGTCGAGCCTGATTTTATCGCTATTTGTCCGGGCCGGGCCGTACACTAGTAAAAAAGAAACGGGCCGGGCTAGGCCTGGGCCGAATTTTTCGATTTCATACCGGGCCGGGCCTGAAAATTTCGACCCGTGCAGACCTCTATGATATTGTTAGTTTCATTTATTAATACATTTGTACTTTGTATTTTTTATTTCATTCATTTACATCCTAATGTAATATTGGATATTAAAAAGAAAAGAAAAAATACTGTAATTGCAGGATTACGAGCATTTTCATGCATGAAAAACAGTATCGTTTGTTGTCTATCAGGGTGAAATCTTGCAAGCAAGTTTTAACTTACTTCTTATCACACAATTGAAATGAAATTCTGCATACATCAATAACTAACTCCAATAACTAACTCCAATTCGGTAACAAAAGTATCCGAACACTAGCAAAAATTCTTATAAGGACGCATTCGACAAGGATTTATTTAACAAAACAGTATTAACTCTATTTTTTTTTTTTTTTTACAGGGTGACAAGAAATAACTTGGACACACATGATACATTATAACTTTAATGCTAATGAAAATATTACGACCAAACTTCAATAAATAGGAATACATTATTTTGTCTATTATATTTACAAATTTTCAAAGTGGCTACCGTTAGCTTTAATACAAAGCTTTAAACGTGTCACAAATTTTTCGGATATGGGCCGCAACTCACTCACTGATATTTTATCCCAGTGCAATAAGATTGTTAATGACTTTGGTGAATTATTCTTATAACAATAATCTATTGCATGTGTCATACGTTTCCCGTTTTAATCTTAGAAGTATATTTTCATAGATATTAAAAATTCACATTTTTTTTTTTTTTTTTTTCCAAGCCAATCTGTATGGAGTTAGAACAAATTATTTACCTTTTAGTCCGTTTCAAAAAGCATGGTTTAAAAGAAATATTTAAATAATTATTTTATATTTATGAATGGTCTTGTGTGAATTAACTGATAACAAAACTATTTACAAGTTTGTGTCATAAGTTGGAATTAGCCTTCCAATTTAAACAAATTTCGTCAAATAAAGCAAAACTTATTGTATTATGGAATTTTATTTTCAAAAAAAATTGAGGATAACTGAAATATTAGTACACAAGTACGTCAATATGTGACTTTATCAAAATTTTATAATTAAAAGACTAGCGAACTTCGTCCGCTAGCAGGAATATTTTTAAATGAAATTTCAAAATTGCATGAATTCTCAAAATTATATATCAGCAAAGTTGCTATAGACGCCTTTTTTTCCTGACTCTTCCAACAGAATATCTTAACAGTAATTTTCACTTTAATTCATTAATCGTGGAAACAGATTGCTTAAGATAATAATAATAATAATAATCTGGTGTGTCACTCACACGACTTTCTCTTACCCCAGGGCTATAGAAAGAGCTATTCTTCTATAGCCCTGCTCTTACCCTGAAATTTAATTTTTAATACCATAAATACACGTTGCAGATTAAGAGGTAAGAAAACGAGTACTGATATGCAAACCTGTGTTAAACAATTCAAATTAGGCTTTGGAAGAGTTTTATATGATAATTAGTTCTGTGTGAGGGGGCCCCGTTCCATTAATGCACCTACATTTATATAAAATTTAATTCGGTTATTAAAAAATAATTCTGTTTTTAAAAAATAATTTATTAAAATTATTATTTAAACAAATTATCTTTTATGATAATGCAGACAATTTCCATATTAGAGAAGTAGTATAACACTAAATATAAAAAAAAAATGTTGAATTTAGTCTCAATATTACATTAAAAAAAAAAAAAAAATGAAAAAAAAATGAAAAAAATCGATAACTTTATTTTAAATTATCGCAGATCGATGGTTCAACCATTCGTTTTAAAGGTATTGGCGAGCTCTTTTGAAAGATACCTATCATGAAAATTTACTCCCCTCGAGGGGGGACTTACCCCCCCCCCCAGGGGGGTAGGCGAGGCTCCTACATACACAATTTTTTTTTTACCAGTAAACTATCTCTATTACAAAAAATATATATTCGTTTCATTTGGTTTAGTGCAGTCTATAGTTGTTAAACTCTATACTTACCTGCAATTTCCCCCATAGACGTAATGTATTTGAATACTTTTGAGTGTCCCTGTACACGAACCATTTGCTTCATCTCAACGAAAAGCTTATTGTAGCATCCCTATAGGATACACATTTAGAATACCGAGGTTGGAATTTCTGCTACTATTTGTTCTTGAGTTATGCTGATAACAGACACACAGACCATTCGTTAAAAACATGATTTTTGTATCCAGGGGACCTGAGAACATGTAAATATAACAAAAACTCACATTCGAAAATTTGACCCTAAAGCAATACTTTCTTGACCCTATGGGTAAGAGAAAGTAAAAATCTGGTAGAAGAGTCAAGAGAAAATACAGGTAGCAATCCTGATCCCTCGTTTAATTTAATCTTTCTTCACATACGAAGCTCAACTGTGTCCCCACTGCCTTTGGAAGCGTCTTCCCAACTGCAATTGTTGACACCGTGTCCCAACTTGAGTCCTGCACGGGTCAGGCTGTACCTAACTCGAACTCGACAGATAAATTTTAAATCAACCCGAAACCCGGTCCGAACCCGACAAAATAATAATAATAATCGACCCGAACCCACAATAGAAAGTTTTGACGACCCTACATCTTTTCACCCGAACCCGAATCTAAATGAAAATTAATATTTCATCTAAAAATCATCCAAAACACTTTTAAGTTATAATATAAAGTAAATTTTCGTTGTCACATAATTGGCAAATCATTTTAAAAGGAATTAAAATTGTTATTATTAATACATTAAGTTAAAAATTTAAAAATCTGGAAAATGGATTAGTAATTTTTTAAAACTATTTATGTATGGCGTGTACTTTAAGTGTTCAAAAGTGGTTTCAAGCTTAACGCTTATAGTTAGTTTATTGTTTAATATGCTTTACACACACGCACACGAAATAATAATAATAATAATACATTAAAATAAGACAATGTTACGGACGGTGACTAAACGTCCGTTCTCACCTAACTTATATCTCATCTTAAAAACATCTGCAACAGAAAAAATATTAATTATCATTCTATTTATAGTCTATTTCAAAAGGATGTGAGTAATCAAAATAAAAGAATCACACATCTGGTTATTGTCAGAGAAAATGCCTGCTTATGGATTTTACACAGGATATGGATTTTTTACTTCCATTACCCGACTACCGTAGGTAATGGAAGTATTGTATTCGGTCCAAAAATTCGATATCGAGATTTCACCTGATTTACACGTTTTAAGGTCCCCTGAGTCCAAAAAAGTGGTTTTTGGCAATTGGTCAGTGTGTATGTATGTGTGTGTGTGTGTGTGTGTATGTATGTATGTGGAGAATCTTCTGGCTATTATAGCTCATAAACTAATAAAGATAGAGCTACGAAACTTTAGAATTGAAATACGTCTGGCCTACAGATGAAATTTCCAAATTTTGGTGAAAATTGAAAAACCGGAAGTGGGACATCGGAAACCGGAAGTTGGACCGTAAGTCCGTATCTCAAAAACGGCTCTAACGATTTTCTTCAAACTTGCTATATAAACACTCTATTAGATGTCCTTTCGAATGATATAGTTGGTTAGTTCAAGAAAATTGATAGGCGTCCTGTATAAATAGCTCAATTTCAGGCCTCCCAAGGGCGTTCCTTTAAAAACGGTTGTACGGATTTTTTTCAAACTCGCCATTTTAACTCAATTTTAAATATGCTTTTGTATGTAATTATTGTTTTCCTGTCAATAATTGAGTTTAACCGGAAATGGGACATCGGAAACCGGAAGTGGGACCGTAAGTCCGTATCTCAAAAACGGCTCTAACGATTTTCTTCAAACTTGCTATATAAACACTCTATTAGATGTCCTTTCGAATGATATAGTTGGTTAGTTCAAGAAAATTGATAGGCGTCCTGTATAAATAGCTCAATTTCAGGCCTCCCAAGGGCGTTCCTTTAAAAACGGTAGTACGGATTTTTTTCAAACTCGCCATTTTAACTCAATTTTAAATATGCTTTTGTATGTAATTATTGTTTTCCTGTCAATAATTGAGTTTAACCGGAAATGGGACATCGGGAACCGGAAGTGGGACCGTAAGTCCGTATCTCAAAAACGGCTCTAACGATTTTCTTCAAACTTGCTATATAAACACTCTATCAGATATCCTTTCGAATGATATAGTTGGTTAGTTCATGAAAATTGATAGGCGTCCTGTATAAATAGCTCAATTTCAGGCATCGCAAAGGCGTTCCTTTAAAAACGGTTGTACGGATTTTTTTCAAACTCGCCATTTTAACTCACTTTTAAATATGCTTTTGTATGCAATTATTGTTTTCCGCTCAATAATTGATTTTTTGTGAAAGTTGGTATCTCAAAAACGGCTCTAACGATTTTCTTTTTTGGTCACTTTTATGTTTTCTGATCACATTCTCTCTCAAAAATGCATATAATACATGTAATAGCGGGTAATGGAAGTCGTGTGGTTGTTTCACACCAGATTTTTTTTTACTGTAATGGGTAAGCGTATATCCCTTACGATATATAGCAAACAAATTTCTGGTTTAATAAGAAAGCACCATAGAACTGGCGTTTTAAAGTATTATGCACCACTTTGACTGCAGTACTCGTGCCTACTTTGTTCGCCTGACGAAGGGTCGTGTGCTCTTTTGACCCGAAACAATTGTTGCGAGATTACTGCATTTTATGGTGTTTGTTCAAAGTTTTGTACGTAAATTTCTGGTTTATAATTGTTTTTTTTTTTTTTTTTTTTAAGATGTTCTCAAGAGTCGACCTGACTTGTTGAAAACTAAACCCGACACGCAATAAAAAAAGAAAAAGAAAATACAGTCAGCCCGACCCGAATCTGACCGTTCTAAAAATAAATTAGTCAACCCGACTCGCAAGAGAAAAAATTTAGAATTACCCCAACCCGAAGCGGGTTCGAGTAAAATCAGGTTATCCGACCCGATGCAGGACTCTTGTCCCGACTGCCTATTCGTACTCTTCGCTATCTCCCGTACGTCGAACCAGTTTTGAAATATAATTTGTGGTATTGTCAAGAACCTATTGAATTTTAACATTCTAATTTGGAATAATTATATATTATTATTCTAAATATAAGATTCTCTTAACATAACATCAGAATCGGGCAAAATCTCAAATAACCATTTCTTATTAGACTAGTTTTTCTTGGGCAGAACATCTGTATGATCTGTGTACGTACATAACTAATATGATTTTTAGAAAAATCTCATAAATAAAATCATTGACAATTTTCAGTTATTCTCTTTTGTCTTTCAATAAAATACATTTAAATCTTTGATAGCTTCATAATTTAAATTTTAGAAAGTAATTTTTCCGCTAATAAATAAATAAAATGAAATAACGTTCATTCTATTTGTAATGAATGAAAAATCTAAAACAATATATAATTTTGGCTTTCACAAATTTATCTGGAATAGCATTTTAAAATGATCAATAGATGGCAGCACTATCGTCCTGTCGAATAATCAATTTCAGCTTTTTTACCCCCAATAAAAGAGTTTTAAATCTTTGATGTTTGCATTATAATTTTAATTTTAGAAAATAATTTTTCTATTGTTCAGCTAAAAATTCTTAGAATTAAATTACTGCTGTATTAATAATTAAATTGACGGAATTAAACTACCATATAATCATATATTAGTGAAATTCAATAATTAATATATCTACAAAATAAATGAAGATGTATCAACAGAATAATAATAATTAAAAAAAAAATAGATAAAATGAAATTAAATAACGATCATTTTATTAAAGAGAAAAATCTAGAAAAAATATATATAATTTTGACTTTTAAAAATTTAATTAGAATGGTATTTTAAATATGTATCTTAATATGATGATTTCGATTTCGAACAATAGATGACGGCACCCCCGTCCTGCCAAATATTCAACCGAAAAATAAGGCTTAACTGGCTTTAAATTCTTATAAATATTGTTCTAATGAGATTTTTAAACATAACTTTAAGCACAAAATGGTTTTTTTTTTTTTTTTTTTTTTCAATTTTAGGAAATTGTGCATTTCAAGTGATTAAATTTTTGTAGCCGAAATCTCTATCCGCGATTGTAATGAAATGCTCGCCCTCTGGTGGGCTAAGGTGAAATTATCACACCACTGCATATCATCATATTATGCAATCGATTTTCCATGATGTAATGACGGAGAAAGAACAATAATAAATACACGTGGCTATTATATTTACTAACAACTGCAGTTCAGAGAGCGCCATCTATCGATCATTACAAACGCGGATACAGCAGGAATTTATGCTTTGATTAGTCGAAACTGGGTTGACCAACCAGAAAACATCTTACATCACTATCGTATCGTTCAAGAACTTGTCCACATTAGAGAAATATTATATAGATTGTTCTGGTTGTAAAGAAGTCAGAGTAGCTTTAATTATTATCTCTCACTTCTCTTCTCTATGATAGTGTGGAATTGCTATCCTTTTATGGTCAACCGAGTAAATCAAATAAAATATAAGAAATAACGTGATAATAAATAAATGCTATGTATAGTGTGCATAGTACTGTTTAATCTAAACCCGATTTAAAAATGAAAAAGATACTTCAACTTTTTTTATTGTCCATTTCGAAACAATATTTCAATAAACACCCAAATTGAAATTCATGGGTAAGGCTTTGGTGGTCTCAGGCGATAATGAGAAGGACTTGAAATACTGCGGATGGGAAAGACTCTGCCGAAAGCAGCGTGGACCCGACGGAAGTTTTTGAGCGATTTCAATTATTATTATTATTACTAGCTGGCTTCGCCCGCTAGCGGGTCAGTATTTTCAAAGGAATCACTAAAATTAGTGAATCACTAACAGTAATTTTTAGTGTTAAGAAAAGAAATTAAAAAAAAATCATTTCTGATTGGGTAAAAAGTCGGCCCGGGTCCCCACTGCCTTCGGCAGCGCAGTCCCGTGCGCGCTGCGCGCGCACAGCTTATGGGATACACGCGCTGCGCGCGCGTATACCTTCCCTGACCTTTCGTGCCCCCTAAAAAAATCATTTCTGATCGGGTAAAAACTCGCACCGGGCCTTCGGCAGCGCAGACCCATGCGCGCGCACGTGTGAAGGTATACGTGCGCTGCGCGCACATATTCCTTCTGAAGTCATAATTTTATTCTTAAGAAAAGAAAACTAACAGTAACAGAAAAAAAAAGTAACTTTTAGTGTTAAGAAAAGAAATTAAAAAAAATCATTTCTGATTGGGTAAAAAGTCGGCCCGGGTCTCCACTGCCTTCGGCAGCGCAGTCCCGTGCGCGCTGCGCGCGCACAACTTAAGGGATATACGCGCTGCGCGCGCGTATACCTTCCCTGACCTTTCGTGCCCCCTAAAAAAATCATTTCTGATCGGGTAAAAACTCGCACCGGGTCCCCACTGCCTTCGGCAGCGCAGACCCATGCGCGCGCACGTGTGAAGGTATACGTGCGCTGCGCGCACATATTCCTCCTGAAGTCATATTTTTATTCTTAAGAAAAGAAAATTTAAAAAATCATTTCTCATCGGGTACAAAGTCGGACCGGGTCCCCACTGCCTTCGGCAGCGCAGTCACGTGCGCGCTGCGCACGCACAAGTTCACGGATACACGCGCTGCGCTCGCGTATTCCTTCCCTGACCCTTCGTGTCCCCTAAAAAAAAAATCATTTCTGATCGTGCAAAAACTCGCACCGGGTCCCCACTGCCTTCGGCAGCGCAGTACCGTGCGCGCTGCGCGCACGACTGAAGGGATACACGCGCTGCGCGCGCGTATTCCTTCCCTGACCTTTTGTGCCCCCTAAAAAAAAAATCATTTCTGATCGTGTAAAAACTCGCACCGGGTCCCCACTGCCTTCGGTAGCGCAGTCGCATGCGCGCTGCGCGCGCACAAGTTAAGAGATACGCGCGCGGTGCACGTCTATTTCTTCTCCACCCTATCAGGCCCTCTTAATTAACCTGCGTATACCAATTTTGAACGATCTAACTCATTTGGCTGAGATGCAAAAGAAAATTTAATCAGGACACCTCAAAACGTGTAAATCTGGTGAAAACTTTCGATAATTTAAATGAACTTTAAAATATCTTTCGAATGATGTATTCAAAATAATTTAATAATAATTAGAAATTGAAATATTGAAATTTGAAAATATTACAGCGCCATCTGTCGGTAGAAATTTCTGTATTCCACTGTTCCATTCCAATTCAAAAATGCTTTCTAATGATGTATTACTTATGAAATTATTTTAATTAGTAGCTGAGATACAAAGAAAACTAATTCAGGACACCTCAAAACGTGTAAATCTGGTGAAAACTTTCGATAATATAAAAGAACTTTAAAATATCTTTCGAATGATGTATTAAAAAGAATTTAATTAGAATTAGAAATTGAAATATTGAAATTTGAAAATAATACAGCACCATAAGAGAAAACTGATTCAGGACACCTCAAAACGTGTAAATCTCGTGAAAACTTTCGATAATTTAAAAGAACTTTAAAATATCTTTAGAGTGATGCATTAAAATAACTTAATTAGAATTAGAAATTGAAATATTGAAATTTGAAAAAATTACAGCGCCATCTGGCGGTAGAAATTTCTGTATTCCGCTGTTCGATTCCAAATCAAAAAAGCTTTCTAATGATGTATTACTTATGAAATTATTATAATTAGTATCTGAGATACAAAAAGAAAACTCATTCGGGACACCTCAAAATGTGTAAATCTGGTGAAAACTTTCGATAATATAAAAGAACTTTAAAATATCTTTCGAATTAAGTATTAAAAATAATTTAATCATAATTAGAAATTGTAATATTGAAATTTGAAAATATTACAACGCCATAAAAGAAAACTGATTCAGGACACCTCAAACCGTGTAATTCTGGTGAAAACTTTCGATAATTTAAAAGAACTTTAAAATATCTTTCGAATGATGTATTAAAAATAATTGAATCATAATTAGAAATTGAAATATTGAAATTTGAAAATATTACAGCGCCATGAAAGAACACTGATTCAGGAGACCTCAAAACGCGTAAATCTGTTGAAAACTTTGAATTATGTAAAAGAACTTTAAAATATCTTTCGTATGATGTATAAAAAATAAATCAATCGTAATTATAAATTGAAATACGCGTATTAAAATATTGCAAAAATGTCCGGCGTGTGAAGATAAAATTTAATTTGCAATTAAAATGTAAATCTTTTGTTTATTGACGGAAATCGATGAAATTTAAAATGCAAGTTTGTTTTGTGGTGTAAATATTATATACTAAATAAAATGTGTAAAATTTTAAAAATTGAAGAAAATAGAAAATTGTAATTTTTAATCGCACTACGAATCAGGTGACCTTAATGAATACCAGCTGTGTTTCCGTTGAAGACAGCTGGAGACTTAACGTCTGCAAAGATAACATTTTTGTGATTCGTTGCCAACATTTTTTTATAGTTTAGTTAATTTTAAAATATCTAATCGTCCGATCGATAAACCGTTTAAACCATCGGATTGAGAAAAAAAAGCCCTTTCCAATGGTATCTTGTTTGTAACGATGCGACTGATATTTCTAATTTATTTTCCACTTTTTCCGTAAAAATGTCGCTTTTTAAGCATTTAATCATGAATTCTGGGTCATTTTTCGATAGACAATGGTCGACGTTTTAATTAATATCTCCGCTAATTAGGGTCGCATCGTTTAGCAAATTAGATAACCCAGATCTGCGATAAATTCTCTGTCCGACGGTACCTGTTCGAAGTCCGTGCGACCATTAGCGGCGGAGCCTTATCCGTTTCAAGCCGTTTCTCACAGACAGACACACAGACACACGCGTACAGATTTTAATAATATAGGAGATTACTTCCTCTTACCCATAAGGTAGAGAAAGTATTGTTTTTGGGTAAAATTTTCGAACGCGAGTTTCTGTTATATTTACATGTTCTGAGGTGCCCTGAATACGAAAATCATGTTTTTAGCAAATGGTCTGTGTGTATGTCTGTGTGTGTGTCTGTCTGTTATCAGCATATCTCAAAAACAAATTATGGCAGAAAGTTCAAACTTGGTATTCTAAATGTGTATCATATAAGGATGCTACACTAAACTTTTCGTTACGATCAAGCAAATGGTTCGTGTACAGGGACACTCTAAAGTATTCAAATACATTACGTCTATGGGGGAAATTGCAGGTAAGTAGAGTTTAACATCAAAAGACTGCACTAAACCAAATGAAACGAATATATATTTTTTTGTAATAGAGGTAGTCAACAGGGAAAGAAAAATTGTGTATGTAGGAGCCTCGCCTCCCCCCTGGGGGGGGGGGGGGAAGTCCCCCTCGAAGGGAGTAAATTTTCATGATGGGTATCCTTCAAAAGAGCTCGCCAATACCTTTAAAACGAATGGTTGAACCATTGATCTGCGATAATTTAAAACAAAGTTATCGATTTTTTTTTTTTTTTTTTTTTTTTTTACTTTTAACGAAAAAAAACTTTTAAAAAATCGTATATATATATATATATATATATATTAATATTGAGAATAAAATGGATTTTTTTGGATATTTAGTATTGTACTACTTCTCTAATATGGAAATCGTCTGCATTATCATAAAAGATAATTTTTTTAAATAATAATTTTAATAAATTATTTTTTAATAGCCGAATTAAATTCTATATAAATGTAGGTGCATTAATGAAACGGGGGGTTGAGGGGGGCGGTAGCCCCCCCTCACACAGAACTAATTATCATATAAAACTCTTCCGAAGCCTAATTTGAATTGTTTAACACAGGTTTACATAACAGTACTCGTTATCTTACCTATTAATCTGCAACCTGTATTTATAGTATTAAATTTCAGGGTAAGAGAAAGTCGTGTGAGTGACACACTAGATTATTTTTTTAAATAAAGGGAAAATAGTGATTCCTTTATTATTATTATTCATTTAAATGTAGCGACCAGCGACGCGAGCAAAGCCTGCTAGTAGTATATATACAGTACATGTATATTTTATTATTAATTTAGTCTTATTAATAAAAAATAGATTTTTTAAAATCAGTGTCAGATTTTAAAGGTAGTGGGATACATACAATATAACAGCTAATAAACTTGTTTATATGTATTCCAGTAACATTACAAGAAAATTATTATGTCTTGACCATCACAAAATATTCTTCTGTGTCATTCTATTATTATAATTGATCGGAAAATTACCTAAAACCTGAAAATGGCTGCATAGCTACTTCACCTAACAGCTGATATGCACTCAAATTAATCCAGCGTATCTTTTTTGTTTTAATCTTTTCATATATAGAGTTTGTTGTGTTTTTACACTATAGATGTTAAGATATTGGCTTCCCGTTAATAAAAAAAATTACAGCAAAATAGCGCCTCATATAAACCGATATGCATGCTAATTAAATCGGCAAAATGTTTGGCAATAACTGTTTTAAATATAAAATTTTATGCATAATATATACTCTAGAAGCTGAGATATAGGCTTTACGCAAGTGGTTATGGCAACATAATAATAACATTGCCAAAGGCAGGGCGATATACACCACAATTTAATCAGCACAAATTTCTATTGTGATCCAATCAAATATATGACGGCTGCATCACTATCATATGGATTAATCCAGGGAGTCTTGATAGCCCCCATTGCCATCAGTCTGTCTTCTATGGGATTAACAATTACATTTTCTGAGGGCCCTCCTCCAGTCTTAAATAATTTAATTCTTCTGTCCGATTGGCTTTTATTGCCTTTTCTTTTGAGGTTTTTATAATACGTTAACAGTTGTTTTGTATTCCTTTTACACACTCCGGGAAAACTGTTAAACGTGCCTGTTAAATTATCTCATGCTTGTGCCTTTTCCTTGTTACTGACAGCATCTGTTTTCTTATTCTCGATGATGAATTTAAATTTCTCTAGGCAGCATAAAAAGGCCTCAGCCTCCAGTTCCGAGAAATTTTTTCTCTTATCCATCAAAAGCCAAGTAAACGAGGTAAACAGCAAGGTTGTAAACAAGAGCGAACCGTGTATCAGTGTTGCCAATTTGTTTTTTTCCCTTTCTAATCTTCAAATCCGATTGATTAGTTAATTGAAGTCGAACGGTAAATAAAAGTTATCTTTGTTCTTGGCCAATCAAAACGAAGCTTTCATTTCTCTTCCAGTTAATCCGTGGATCACGTAATCGGCTGATGGTGAATACCGTAAGAATTTAATCCAGTGTTAGCTCTGATTCTCGGATTTTCTGATCCATGGTTTAATCCTCGATCAATGAAATTTGTGAATACGGCCCTTAATGACATCTCGTATATTTTTTCGTGAGATACAGTTTCCACAAAATTTTGCTAATTTACATATACAGGCATACAGAGGTTTTCTAAAAAGGGTTAAATCCTCTTCAGAACTTTTTAAAACGTGTAAACTCGTTAAAAGTCGAAAATCGTTAAAAATTTCACATTTTTATCTTATGTGCAATGAAGAAAGTAAAAATATTTGCCGAAACAATGAACGGGATATGAATGACAGCATTATTTAGATTTAGATTTATAAAATGTTTATTGAAGGAAATGCAGAATAAGAAAACATATACATATTATAAAATATTTTTAAAAATAGTGTGGTCAAAAGGCATAAAATTGACTTAATCAATCCATGCCTAACAATTTTCCTGCAATAGCAAACTACCTTGTCATCTATAAACTATAAGTCATAAAATATATATAAAAAGGTTTATAAAGCAAATTTAAAGAAAATCGGTAGAGAAGTTTTCTTGAAACACTAATTTCCGAGATCTAAAGATCACCTATCTAATCAAGACATCGATCAATCCTGCGATAGCAACCACAAAGTACATGCGAAACTACATCTGAAAAGTGGTTTGTGTAGCAAATTTGAAGAAAATCATTAGAGCTTTTTTTAAATACTAACTTTCAACCCCACTTCCGATTCTCACCAAAAATTATCAATTCACCTGTTCACTGGAAACCAGCAATTAAAAACGTCTTAAAAAAAAAAAAAAAAGCTAATATAGCGAGTTTGAAGAGAATCTGTAAAGCTGCTTTTTAAGAAACCAATAAATGAGACTTAAACTGACCTATTTACTTAGAATGCTTATCAATTTTCCTGAAGAAGCTGGACAATCTAGAGCTCCTCCAATACAGGCTGGCTCATCGGGCATTTTGTTTCCTACTCAGCGATTGTTGCCCACGCGGTCCGAATTTCAAGTGTTATCAAATCACATAAAATGGAGGTTTTGCAGCCGAAAATTGCTCAAATCATATCAGAACTGCTTTTAGAACGTTTAAATTTCCAACAGATGAAGAAAGGCGAAAGAAATGGGCTATTAATTGTCCAAAAGAAAATTGTACGCTTTGCTTTCAATCACAAATATGAAGTGTAATTATGAAATGTTTTCTTGCATTTTTTTTATTAATTATTTGTTTTTATTGCTGTTTGATTATCTAAATGTTGTATTTTACAACCTACACTACTTTTCAACGTGTATGAATATTTAAAATTAACTAATTTAACAGCAACAGTGATGGCTACTTTTTACAAGGGTTATAAGAAAATTTCGCCAAATATTACCGCCAAACTTATCAAGTACAAACAATAATTCGCTCTTCTGTTTACGCAAAATCGCCATTTTAGGCGATAAAGACGCCGAGTAATTCGTCTGCAACTAAACGTCACCAAGGTATATTTCCGCTGGGCAACAATGATCAGCTGTGAGTCAGCTCGTATTATAGGAGTCTTAGGCTAATCCATTCGAAAAGACATATAAAAGGAGGTCTTATATAGCGATATTGAAAAAAAATATGTATTAAAGTCGTTTTTAAGATGCAGATTTTTTTTTTTTTTCTTTTTCGCGGTTTCCCTTGTCCCTTGTCCCATTTCCATTTTTTTTTTTTTTTTCAATTTTCACTAAAATTAAAAATATAAAATCCTATCATTCTTATCTATAGATTCAGAAGATTCAACAGATACCCCTCCCACACCCCCGCACACACACACATATATATGCATACATAATGACCAATTTCCAAAATCTACTTTTTTGAACTCGCAGACCTTAAAACATGTAAATCACGGGGGAAAATCGATATCGAAGTTTTTCATCGAATACATACTTTCATTACCTCCTACGGTAATCGGGTAAAGCAAGCAAAAGTTGTTACATATGCACTTAATTATTATGGAATTTTCAAAGATCCGTATCCGCGGATCGTGATACAAAAGGTCTGTATTCGCGGATACAGAAAAACTGATATCCGTATCAGCTTCCGCGGATCAAATTTTTTGACGATCTGGCACATCCCTTGTCTGGAATAGAAATTGAACTTAGTTCTTTGTGGCACAAAGCGCTAGTGTTGCAGAAATTGAGCTACCATGTTGACCTTTAACTGACACTATTCATTCACCTGAAAATAAGAAATTTGTCAATCAGAAGTCAAGTAGGTAACTAGGTAGAACACTGTTGTGTTGTGCCATATTATACAATTTTACTTCCTATCCTTGTCATAGTCAGTTTTTAATCTTGGTAAAAAATGCTTTTCCATCTAAAATGCCATTTACATTTAGTTAATTATAAAATCTAATTGGTAACAAAAATAACTTCCAGCTTAATATTCAATTTTTGGATAGCGCCTTTTTTGTCTACCTTTAAAGTAACTTAGCTTTTTCTTTCTTTTTTTTTTTTTTTTAATCTTTATATTTTAAAATAAAATATAGTGTCTTACAAAGACTAAATTTTTTCTCTCCCTCTGTCCAATAGGAAAGTAAATGACTTAGAAGTGATTTAGATCGTTACTTCCAGAGTATAAACATTGATAATCATTTTTGGGTGCCGGCAGGTACAGACAAGATGGAGTTACTCTACCTCAAGATTTGAGAGACAGTCCATGGGTCTTAACCTATACTTATACTGAATAGCATGAAATACAGTCGGTAACAAAAGTACCCGAACACTAGCAAAAATTCTTATATAAAAAAAGTAGAATTAATAGTTAGTACTGTTTTGTTAAATAAATCTTTGTCGAATCATGTTCTTAGACTGACTAAGAACAGGATTCGACAAGGATTTATTTAACAAAACACTATTATCTCTACTTTTTTTACATAGGAATATTTGCTAGTGTTCGGATACTTTTGTTACCGACTGTACAACATAACCTTCAGCAGCTGCTATTCCAGTCACTATTTTTATAAGCTTGGAAACTTAACAAAAACAACCATGTACTTGCTACTGCTCGCATTTTAAAGAAAATTTTTGTGTTTTTGTGTCTGCACAGACCTCCATTATCAATTCGAGATTTTATGCCGAAAGCATTTGAAAATGTTCAGTTGCATAATGTACAAGTAACGTTTCATTCACCACATACAGTAGGCAGCAAAAGTATCCGAGCACTAGCAAAAATTTCTATGTAAAAAAAGTGCACTTAATACTGTTTTGTTAAATAAATTCTTGTCGAACCATGTTCTTAGACTGACTAAAAACAGGATTCTACAAGGATTTATTCAACAAAACTGTATCTTTGTATACATAGGAACTTTTGCTAGTGCTCGGATACTTTTGCTGCCGACTGTAAATCAGTAAAGAGGATGGTTGGTTTGTTGGTTGGGTTTTATGTCACACTAGTGCTGCGCAATGGGAAACTCTGCGACAGTCTGGGACTCATCCCTAGAGGTGGTCCAGAGACATGCCATCACAATTGTGATCCTCCGCGGAAGGGAGGGCTCTCACTTCGGTGATCCTATCGACAAAATATTAGAGTAGACCCCGGACTAGTAACATTTTTGCTTTCGAACATCACATCCCGATCATACCACCAATTCATTCGCCAAACCGACTTTTCTACCTACAAACCGGCATTCCACTTCTACCAAGGTATAGCGCCTAGAATATACAGTGTGGCAAGCGCTTATGATCGAATGCTTAAAATACTGCTTAAAAAATTAAGCTTCCCATATAACATTTCAATCGATTTTTTTTTTTTTGCTTAAATCGAAGAGCTGATTGGCTTTTCCAGTTTCATCGGCTGAATCACGTGGTTTTGATTTCGTGACACTAGCTTCCATTACAATGACATCTAATGGGAGGCTTGAATTTTTTTAGTACAATTTTATTTGCCGCTTTCCACACTGTTTATTCCAGACGCTGTAACCAGTGCAAGTTTCCTCCACCTTTGTTATCGCTGTTTTATATTTCGATTGGGTGTAGATTAAACATAAACACTACAACCTACACTAGCTAAAATGAAAAACAAGTAATCTAATCCTTGTTATTGATTGAAAGTTGTTCTCTTTGACTTTTCTTTGGGGTTTTAGTGGTAAGAGGAACAAACCATTTAAAACATACAAAATCCCAAGAACTAGTTGCCAAAAAAGCGATTATCACCAAAAGAAGGCTCAAAAACCGCAGTGATATTCCGGGAACTTTTTTCCATAAGCCAGTATGGGGAATCCGTATATCTGCTCGGTGGGGGACCCCCAGAGGTATAATTTTCATACGAACATGGAGGACATTGCGGCCACGAAGGATTTTACGTGCAACAGCGACCATTAGTGCACTCGACGGTTTTTAGCCGGCTCGAGTTTTCTGGAGTACCGAACCCGCAAACTTCCAATTACGAGCCTAGCTTTTTACCGACTGAGCTACCGCGTCCCCTAATCGGTAAAGACTCTTTACTAAAGAGAGATTTTTTGATAAGCTTATGCTTTTTAACAAAAGGCATCCGAAAATTTTGTTTTCGCTTGACACTTCCACTTGTATCGTGTATATTGTGATGTAAGATTCTAATCATTGAATGGAACAATCACATCCCCCCCAATCCACCAATTCATTCGCCAAACCAACATTCCACATTCCACTTCAACTAAAGCAGGTTTCCACTTCCACTAAAGCGATTATCGCTAAAAGAAAGCGCCCATTCATGCGAATATCGTAGCGATGTTCGCTACTTCCTATCAGTACTCAATTCAATGGAAGGGAACAGGGACAGCTCATGATTCTTTCATATTGTGTTGATTTGTAGAATAAGTATTGAAAACTAAACTGACGATAGTAGTATTCGTAGTGTTAAAGTTTCAGATAAAAAAGGGGGAAAATGAAAAATGATAACAAATGAGACATGTGACTTTTTGAAGATAACTGAGGGCAACACTCGAAAAATGAAGAATGTCGTCCAGAAAATAAGGTCAACTTATAGCTGCCAAAGCTTTACAGATTAAGCTCCTTCACATAATATTAAAAAAAGTCGCAAAGTAAACTCGACGTTAGCGCTTCTCCTCATGCAGTGGCTGCGGTACCCAAATAAAAGCTGTGAAAAAAAGCGCCCTATTGTGCTTTCTTTGATAATGTTATCTCTTATGGTTTTAATATAAACAAGAATTAATTCTAGCCCTAAATGAACATTATAGATTTGATTATTTACTTGAAGTTATTAGCGTACATTTGACCTTTATATGTTAGATGTTAGCTAATAAACAATCACATTATTATTAGTTAACATCTAACATATTTTGTATTTAAAGTCAAATGTACGCTAATAACTTCAAGTAAATAATCACATCTATAGTGTTTACTTAGAGCTAGAATTAATTAGTATAAAATATAATTTTTTAAATCGATCTTTTAATGTTGTAAATTGTATTGTAAATACGAAAAATTCATGTATTAGTAATTTAAGAAGAAAATGTTAACGTACGTGCAATTTTCAAAATTAAAGTTTTGGTAAAAGAAATTTAAATTTTGGAAAAGAAATCGCTTATAAAAGATGACTCATTATCTCTTTTATTAAAAAAAGCATTATGTCATGTTCCATAAAATCAATCAGACGCAGACGAAACCATTCGCAAAAATTTTATCTTCTACACAAAATATATTTGTAATCGCTTTATAACCAAATCTATAACTAAAATAACATTTAGGAATGAACAAATATAATAAACACTAACTTGTTCTATCATCATAACAAATCAAACAACCTAATTCAAAATTCCATAGATTATCTCTTGGTCTGTAATGAATGAAAATTCACGAGATTAAGATTTCAATCCGCGTTTGTAATGATCGATAGATGGCGCTTTTTCAGCTCTTGTTGTTAGTAAATATTACAGCCACGTGTATCTATTTTTGTTCTTTTTGTTATTCTACTTAATATTCGTACTTTAATTTCTCCGCCATTACATCATGGAAAATTGATTGCTTTTGGAAAAAAATAATTCAGTTTATTCAAAGTTCGATCGGAAGTAGATTTTTAACTGAAGCTGAACAAATATTAGTTTCAAATCACCTGATTAATTCTTTACTTCCATTAGCCGAAGCAACTGAAATTTTAAATTTGTAATTTGGAAATAAATGGAAGCTTAATTCTGGACTTCTTGACCCTTTGGAGTTACACTGTAGCACACAACAGTATGTGTTATCTTTTTTACCGGATTTATTCATTTTTATTCAATAAATATATGTGAAACTAAACATCGGCTAGCAATGGCGGCTTGATGAAATTCGAATTAAAGCATGTTTATTATAATTTCCCCTTAGTCCACCAGAGGGCGAGCATTTCATTACAATCGCGGATAATTATATAAATTGTAGAAGTATTCAAAAAATAATTTTTAAGAATTTATTTAAAATATATTACTTATCTTAAAATACGGGAAAATATGCGAAATATTAATATTCTAAAAATACATGAATTTTTCCGTTTAGATGTGCATTCGTTCAAACACAGTTCTATTTTAATTTTAAATATGGAGCATCGCGCGAGTAAACAAATTCTATTCGAGCATGCGCAGTTTCAGCCTGAGTAGTTCAGGTACCTCCAACACGAGATGGCTTTGTCTGTGACGTAACTATGACGTAACCATGACGCAACCATGACATAGTACGCTACCCATTGCTCCATTGTAATGAATACGCTTACTCTGTAAAGCTTTGATAGCTGCTACCCACGGATTAGGAGATTAAACTCTTAATCCGTGCTGCTACCATCCAGCTTTCATTAGGTAGAGAGCGAATTGGTTGGTAACCCTTGTGTGTGGCCAATATGACAGTCTTTGTCACGTGACAAAGACTGAAGAAACAGCTTCTCATTGGCGAATGTATGGGAGGTTACTTATTTGGCATGATTTTTGACGAATATGTGTTTTATTACCCTCATCATTTATTATTTTCATTCATAATACATAAATTTTGAATTATTTGAATATTTAATATACTATAAAGAATATTTTTAAAGGAAAAGGAATATGAGAAATTTTTAAATACATATAGCTTTCCCCCCTAACATTAAATGTGAAGCATATTTATTAATTATACATATATAAATAACTTTTAAAAATGCTGAACGCTGTAAGTTAGATAAATTTAATACACATTTTGAAAAACTGACATTTATTAAAATTATACCAATAAAAAATCAATAATTTTTGAAAACCTTACAGCTGTGTTTGAGAAGTATTTATTTAAATATAACATTTTTTTTTTTTTTTAATTATTACTATTTGAAGTATTCAAAACTTATATGAGTAGAATCAGGGTAACTTCGATTTTAAAATGAATGTTTTGTTTTTCTATAAAAAAATTATGTTCAACAGATTTATTTTTAAAAATACTTTATTTTTCTGAAATAAATAAATAAATAAAAAGGTATATATATATACTATCCGCGATTGTAATGAAATGCTCGCCCTCTGGTGGGCTAAGGTGAAAGTATCATACCACTGATAGCTTTCACGCTGAAACAATGATAGAACAACAAGAAAGCACAAAATAAATACACGTGGCAATTATTACACGTGGCAATATTTACTAACAACTGCAGTTGAGAAAACGCCATCTATCGATCATTACAAACGCGGATTTCTCATCTGTCTTTTTTTCTTAAGTTTGCTATTATGTAACAAAACAAAGAAATTTTCAAAATAATAAAATTTTATAATTAAGTATAAATGTTAAGAGTAAATACCTTAGTAAATGAAAATTTATTATTATATGAATGAAAATAAAGTGCTGTGTAATAAAAAGTAAGGCAGAAAAGAAAAAGTGAATTATGAGTTTTTTCCAAAGAAGTTTTAAGTGTCGCCAAGAAAGTGATAAATAGCCCAATACGTGCCATCTCAACAATACATGTTGGATGGACACGTTTTTCTCCTATACTTGCTACACTACAGTCGGCAGCAAAAGTATCCGAGAACTAGCAAAATTTCCTATGTAAAAAAATTACACTTCAATACAGCCATACACAATATTCAGCCATCTTTTACATAGGAATTTTTGCTAGTGCTCGGACACTTTTGCTGCCCACTAGACTGCTGTCCAAAATTTATGCATTTGGAGACAGACTGCAAAAAGTGGAGTCTGTCCCCAAAATATGGGAACTTGGGTTGCCATCTTGCTCTTTTAGGCCCTCTATAAGACAATTAAACAACACAAAGCTTAACTATCTAATAATGGATTCTCTTCATTTAATGAATCTATGTTGATTTCTGTTGTTGTCAAAATACTGTTTACGAGAGTAAAAGGGGGCTGTGATGGGTAGACGTGTTTACTGTCGCCGAGTTATATAAAAAAAGTATTCTTTTTTGCTTTATCTTGAAGAAACTGTCAAATCATGAATTTAGGTCCATCGAATCCTTATGGCAATTCTTTATTATTTGCTGGATTTAATCAAGATCAAGGTATTCTACTTCAACAATTTTTGTTATTAAATATTTTTCTTGCCGACTATTGTATCGCGTTAATTTAAGTATAATCATCTCAGTTGTGTATTCTTGGATGTAAATTTTTTTATATATTTTCTGAAGCTAATTTTAATAAATTTACCATTATTTCATCAAAGTGATTTTTCATGAACATGTATTTATGTTCAGATTTGAAATATACTAATGTTACTGATTATCTTGTTCCACTTCGTATTCTTTTAAGGTACTGCGTATGATGAAACTTTTAAAATTTCCATATTGTTGAAGTTTAATGAAATTATAACATAGGAAAAAGAAAATGAGTATTTTAATTTCTCATGTGCTTTTCATATTTTGATATATTTATAAATTTTTGTGGAACGCGCAATTTTTTTCGGAATACATTTAGAATACAGTTTTACATTATCCATTGTAATCATCAAACATAACAATTTATTTGAATTTTTAAGAGAGTATGATACATAACTTTGAAATATCATTAATTATTTACTGATTGATTCAAAAATCTTTATGCATATGCAACAGCTTATTTGTTTCATTTCAAAATCTGTTTTTTAAAACTTGACCAAATAAATATAAACTCGATAGTTAAATAAAAAAAAAAATTTCAATTATAATTATATAAATATTTGTATGTGTAAGTAAGTATAAATGTGGTTCACGTGGAATAGCTCAATGAAAAAGGCACCACTCTGTCTCCCCCTCACTTATAACTTTGTTTTATATTTTCTGCTTACCACTTAGTGATTTTTTTTTTCTTTTTTAATCATAAAATTAATTATAATTATTGAGGGACCTAAACTTGGAAATTTGCAGCACCATAACTTTAGGTGACGCTAATGCAGTTGCTAGATACAGACTGAAAGAAAAATACATCAAAAAGGAACATCAACTATGTGTTATCAATGCAGATAGGATGATTACCAAGACTATCTCCAGACTTAGAACCCAACACTTTTGTGGAATGACAATAAATACAGATGGCACCAGAACTTACAGATCATGTAAGAACTGCCTGGAGGAGGAACTCACTCCAGAACACATTTTCAACTGCCCGGCCATCATAAGAAGCTTACAGGCCTTTGACGAATTTCCCTTTCAGGGAAATCTCTATAGTAACAAAATTGTGGACACTGCCAAGGCCGTGATTTTGGCACATGGAATGATTTGATTTGACTTCAATTGGACACGACACGACACCAACCAACCAACCAACCAACTTGTATAAATGTGCTTGTTGGAGAAAATAAAATGGGGGATGTTTAGAAAGAATTTTAATGCTTTAAAATGATCTTCAAATGACTATAGCAAATTGTAACTGATATCTGAAAGCCTCAAAACTACGAGTTGATGTAAGTTAGCTTCCACCTTAGCTCCATTTTGATAGGGCACTCTTTCTGTTTTGAAATAGTTTAATAATTACAGTAAATATAATGTAACAAAAACATTCTTTCATTCATCACAGTTTAATATGGCATAGAATAGAGGTGCACAACCTGCGACCCGGGGACCACATGCGGCCCACTAGCCATCAATTTGCGACCCGCGGAAGGACAGATATTTTAGCATGCATTAGTCATCAGTAGGAGAGAAAAAAATGAAAAAGAAAGAAAGAAAAAATATTTTATTTATTGCATTTACAAAACTGGCATTTAGAAAAACTTTTTTTTTTTTTTTTTTTTTTTTTTTGCTGCTGTTGCTTGTGTGGGGTGAGGGGAATTGTTGGTTTATACACACATTTCTGTTTGAGAGCTAAGTTTTCCATTCAATTTCTCAGAAATGTAGATAACCCACAGTATGTTCCTTCATTTTTTATTGGAAAAATCATGGAATAATCTATTGGTAAGTGATCTTTATCTACCTGAGAAGATTAAAAACTGAAAAATGTAACAATCAGTAAGTAAAAGCTTTCCTCCTCCCCCCGTTTTTTTTAAATAATAAAATGTACATTGTGGAGTTAGCAAAAAGGGGTGAAATTCAGTATGGTATGCCTCATCTGTTTGGCATATTTCGTGTTGATGTGAGCGCACTAGTTCACCAAATAGTAGCAAACTGAGTGAACTGATTTCCCTGGCTTTCTGATCGTAACATCATTAGTGTATGTAGGAAGCTTAGCTAAAGAATAGAACCTGATGTGTTTGAATGTGAATCGAAAGTGGTAATAGGGTAATTTTTTACATAAATTCATTTATGATATTTTCATATTGAACTATGTGAAATTTAAAATAAATAATGAAAATGGAATTAAATTTATTGAAGTTAATAGATGTTAATATTATGGGGTTTTCTGTTAGCAGTTTATTAATTGTATGTCAGGAGAGGGGAGTCTAAGTAAGAAGTAATTTACAGGTAAATTCTTTAGGTAGGTACTTGTTGTGATATATAAGTTTGTACATTTTTTAGATTCATGCATAGTGAGGTAGGGGCACCCAGTGATGTTTTCTTTGTTTTTTTATGTATGTGAAGTGCACACACTTGTGTATTAGAAATAGAAATTGCTGCTGTACAAATTTTAAGTGCATTTTTGGGATTCATTCAATTCACAGTGGCTCTCCAGTGTGATTATGCTGTACATGATTATTACGTAACCCTCTAAATTCATTTTATGTGATACTATAACCCAGGGTTGGCAGGTTTTTGACGGTTTAAACCACAGTTTAAACTGTCATGTCAAAAACCTACAATTTTACAGGGGTGCAGAATATGTCCGAACGCCCGAACGAGGTTCGGGGGAAATTTAAACTGACTGGGGAAATTTTGAATATTTTTTAAAGAGAAAATAAAAATGTAAATCAAAAATAACAATTTGCTACTTTGAAGTGCTTATACACTAACAGCGATATTTTTATGTTACACTGTATACTTATTCTCTTAAAGATTTATTACATAGAACAAATGACTTTGTATAGCAAAGTAGATTTTTGCATTATTGAGGGAAATTTATACTGTGTTTGGGGGAAATTTCCGAGGTTTGAACATTTTCTGCACCCCTGCAATTTTACACTTCTTAGTATATTTTAACAATGAAGTAGTCATATTTTGAGAAATAAAATATGTAGTCTTTAAAAAAGTGGTTAGTTTGTAGGATTCCTATGGTTAAAAATAATTTTTAGGAGAGTATTATCTGTTGCCTATGAATGCCAATGATGTCGATTTTAAGTACAAAAAATTGATATTTATTACCTTTACAAAATACAAAAATTTAAATATAGAAATTTGCGTGTTCTAAGGTGAACTACTTATTGCACTTTAAGTTAACAGTACACATCTCTTTTGTGAATTAATGTCTTAAAGGTATGACAATTTGCATTTTTATGCATTGAAATGAAATATTAAATACATCAAAATGCAATTAAATAATACGTTAAAATTTCTCAAACTGTATTTAAATAAATAAATTTTTGTTTACTTTTCAAAAATGCGTTGTTTATAATAATATTTAAAAATTATTTGCTGTATGTTGTCTTTTTAAATATTTAAAATATATTATAATTTTTATAGGGTGCTTTGCTTGTGGCATGGAAAATGGCTTTAGAGTTTACAACTGTGATCCTCTTAAAGAAAAAGAAAAACGAGGTTTATACTTTATTAATTTTAAGAATTTTATCTGTTAATATATTTCATCTGTTCTTTACAGCTTGTCCAGATATATGTTAATTATAAAATATACAGAGTGTCCCAAAATTACAGTGACAAACTTTAAGAGGAAATAGGGCACAGGCACATCGTAAGGATTCAGAATTGCATAGGAACTCATGTCCCCAAAATGTCATCTTTACCCATAACCCTCGCTTTCCCAAGATGGGGTCATTTTGACCCCATTTTGTAGTTGAAATTTAGTTAAGACTGCCTCATTCAAAAAATGCGCTAATTCGCCAGAGGTAGCAAACATAACCAGTGGAATGTTGTGCGACGATTTATTTTAAATGATACAAAAAGGTGCGGTGCTGGTGATTTTTGCCAAACGTGGCAAGCGGCACCTGAAAGCAATTTTTCTGCAGTGACACCTTGATCTTGGGAAAGCGAGGATTAAGAACTTCGTGTTTATGGGTATTTTTTAACAAATGTAAGTGGTACAAAGCTAGAACTACAAGCTTTAAGAGGATGCAGAAATGAGGAATGCATAGCAACCCATGACTCCACTTTAAGGAGTGGATACTACATTCTTCTTTTTTTTTTAACACTCATCCATCGCCTTGTATGATTTTTATTGACTGCTCATATGTAGTCTAGTTTTTTGGTTATTTGTAACTCCGCCTACATTGTTAATATTTTAAAATTTTGTGTGATCCAACATTTCACAAAATCTTATACACAATATTTGTTTTAAATACATTGATTAGAGATAGCATTATTACTATGTATTTCTTTTTATGAATGAAAAAAGAAAGAATTTAATGAAAAAAATGTTTTTTAAAATTTTAAAACCACGCCCACATCTGTTAAAAAATATCCCAAAATACCCAGTTCTTTCTTAAAGGGTTAAGATGACATTTGTTAACATGGCTTTTTATACACTTCTGAATCCTTATGGTTATGATGTGCCCTATCTCCTTAAAATTTGTCGCTGTAATTTTGGGACACCCTGTATTTATTATCTATATGAAATACCTAAAATAGCCCTTCGGCTTTGTACAGAATATTTTTAAGACAACTTTTGTGGTCATCGGTGGTGGTGCTTCTTTTCACTGATTTCTGCTTCTTGTCGCTTCCATTCCTCATCATCATCGTATCGTTCGCTTCACTGATTAGTCGTTGCTAGGTTTATAGGATACTGCTAGGCTCTTGATCATTTATCAAAGTGTTACAGGTTAAGATTTCTAGGGCTTTTTAATGTACAAGCGTGGGGGAAAGGCTTGATTTACTCGCCAGTAGTGAGTAATTTTTCAGATGTTGCGAGTGGATTTTAAGTCAGGTAGTTTCATTGCCAATATTTAATGTAGTGAAACAATCAAGAATTATAAAACAACAGTATAGCTCTGTAAAGCAACCAAAAAATCTTCCTAAGAGCTTGGAAAGCCCTTAAAATAGGCATCTATTTTAGATTTTATTACCTTTTTTTAGGCAGTAACTATTCTGTACTTAAAACTATATATTAAGAAATGCTACTTTGGAAACTCCAAAGAATTCTACTAAATGGTCAATTCACCTTACAGTTCGGTAAATTTTGTTTTTAAGATTATAGGCTATGTATTGTTACATTGTTCAAAAGCAGAAACAGCCTCCTCTGTCCAAATAATTTCAGTATTTCCCTTACGATCACAACCTTTCAAAAAGTTATTATCTAGCTGGTTTAAAAAAAAGAAAAGAAATCTTTGCTTAGTAAGAATTTCTAAAAATCCCCCCCCCCCCACACACACCTGTTAATATACAATTATGAGAATTATGCTGGGCTATTTTTATAGTGTGGTTATTGTATTTATGTTAATGGGGTTTGATATGTGGGTTCAGGAAAATGCAGTGGATAATTTATTAAACTTTAGATGAGAAAAGTTTTCTTGTTCACGATCTTTTAATTTTCATTTTGTTATTCCTATATACAATAGGAATAACAAAATGAATAACCCTCGATATATTATTCCTGTATATGATAGCAATAACCTTCTTTACCATTAATACATTTGAATTTAATAGGATAAATACCAGTGGTATCTTTAAAATTTATGACAACAGTGACAAAATCTAAAATTTGATTTTCAGACCTATGCAAGATAGCCTTTTGTGGTCGTCGTTGGTGCTTCTTACCTGGTCACATTTGCACTAAATACAATTATATTAAAAAAATTTCTGAAAAACTTTCCTTTGCAAATAATATCAAATAACTGTTAAATGGACCTTGAAAGTCCTTAAGAAGTGCTTGAATATCATTCTAATTTTCAATGGCCCTTAAAAGTACTTCAATTTCTAATAAAGTCCTTAAAAGTCCTTGATTTTCTTTTAATTTGGGAAATCCCAAACTTTCAATTAGAAATTGCATCGACATTAATCAACAAACATGGAATTTAGGTTTCTGCTTAAAATTGGGCCACTGAATTAAAAAAAGAAAAAAAAAAAAAATCTGCTTTCTCTACAACAGTGGAATGGAAATGTTCCTTGCATTCTGCTAATATATCTTTTCATACCTGTGTACAAAATCTTGTTCTTTTACAAGTCATTGAATACTTACTGTTGTTTATCAACATGGAATAATGTTATTTTAATCCAATTTTATTTAAAACAGATTCTTGTAAATCCTACTGGAAAATTGCATAAAATGCAATGTTTATTACTCCTGAAAGATTTTTATTCTCACGTAACTGAAATATTAAAAGTTGTGAAAAGATGATCATTGATATCATTAAATGTATTATCTTTAATATGAGTATCATTCATTTAAGATAATTTTTGTAATAATTTTACTGTAAAGTTTTATAAATAAAATTTTCAAGAGATTTTTTTTATCTAAAGTATGGATTTATTTGCATTTCAAACAAATTATGGAAGAACAAATGCAAAAACAAATTGAGATTCTTCTAAAGATATTTTAAGTTTTGGGGGATACTTACAATTTTAGAGGAAAATATGGTTAATAAATTTGTAGTTGAAAGTTCAATGATTTTATTTTTAAACAATAAATGTCTCAGCTAAGATTCAAATCCACAATTTAACTTACTGATGCTCTGCCAATGAGCTATCTCAGACAACTCACGTATGACATATTTCATTTAAGGTAGATTTCATCGTCACATGGATGATTCCACATTCTTTATGAGTAATAATGATTTTCAAATTTAAAAATAAACAATTATACTTTTTAAAAAAGGATAATATTTATAATTTTAACTAGATAAATTTACCTTATACAATCAATATCCTTTTAAAATACTTAGCAAATATATTTTGCGTAGCGCCGTACCCATCTTCATTGTCATTGAAGAACTTAAACAACTCACGTTACCACCTCAGAAGAACAGACTCTTTCACGTGGCACTGAAGATGGGTACGATGCTACCCGAAATATATTTGCTAAGTTTTTTAAAAGGATATTGTATAAGGTAAATTTATCTAGTTAAAATTAAAAATAAACATTAAAGTCATCTTGGCTCTCCGAATCTGTATTTACTCAGCTCAACACAACCGTAACTATCTTTCAACAAACAATGGAACCCTATTCAGTATACCTTCATTCCCCAGCAAGCATTCAAAGCTGAAAAAAAAAAAAAAAAGACAAGTAATGCCATTTGTTTCCTCTAGAACTCTTTACTTGTGATGCTTCCCTAGGAGAAGAGAAGAAAAATCTAGCCTGAGATAACTCGGGATAACAATTTGAAAAAAAAAAAAGAAAAAAAAATGTCCAATCCGAGTTTACTCGTGATAGTAAGGTTAGAGATTAAAATTTTACAGTAGCCAAAAAGCATAAAAGTGAGCAATTATACTAGTCACATGGCATTGCAATAAATTATTATTTCTTTTTTTAACATGATTATAAATTTGGAGTCAAAAAGTTGAATCATTTTATTCAAATCAAAAAATTCTTGCCTAGGAATCAAACCTGGGATCTGTGACTTAACGTGCTGATACTCTACACTTGAGATATGCCAGACATTAAATATAAGTACAGTCATCCCCACTTAATCCAGTAATGGATAATCAGATACCCCACTTATAAGAATATAAAGTTATAGAACCAATTTTCCCCCCATAGAAGTAATGTTCAATTTCCTCATTTAAAGAAATATTTTTTACAATGCCACCCTGTTTAATCACATAAACTCTGAACTTAATTAAAATTCCTCCATTTCTGGACAGATTTTGCCTCTCATTCTGAAAAAAAAAATAAAATAAAAAAATTCCATTCTTTTTAGTTAAGTGTATGTCAATCAATCATAACTGTTTTTTTTTTTTTTTTTTTTTTTTTTTAAATAAGATTTTAAGTATACTTTATTTATTTTGGATTTATTCCAGCATTAATTGCATTTATAATTTACTATGCTATTTTAACTTAGTAAAAGTTTAGTTAAATATTTGAATAAGAAAGAGGTATCGATCCTTTATCCTTTCATGTAAACATAAAATCATTATAGTTATACATGTAATTGTGTTTCTAGTCTTCCCCGCATAATCAAATCATTATAGTTGGAATGGTAAATGTTGGTTTAAGTGGGGCCGACTGTATTGTTAATAATTAAGAATTTTTAAGTTATTACACTAAAAATATGGTCACAGAAAGAATAAATCATAAGAAAGGAGTTGCTAAATAATTTTGCTGCATGTGCTTAACCATTCTGTAATTTTTGCAATAATCTTTGAAAATCTGCGAGTAGGCCTTGAAAAGTACTTGAATTTTTATTCTATTTTAGAGCAGGAACCCTATTAAAGCATACTCAAATTTAATTCAGATTCACTATTTCCCCATTCTTCACCCCTTGTGATCCCATGGGATTGTTATTGTTTTTTATTTAAAGATATTTCACAAAAAATAATTTTTTTCAAATTCTGTGTTTGGAATTTCACTCTTTGAACATGCCACCTTTTATCTTACTTTTTTTTTTTTTTTACAAATTTTATCGGAGCAATTTTTTTTTTTTAATGAACTTAGATATTTCTTTTCAAGATTAAAAATTAAGAATTCTGAATTTGCTCAATAGAATAGAAAGATTAAACGTATCAGGGTTGCTGCAGTACCTGGAAAACTCAGGGAATTTGAAAATCTATTAAAAAATTGGGAAAACTCAGGGAATTTCAAAATTTATTGCAAAAACAGGAAAAATTCAGGGAATTTTGAATTTTTGGAAAAACAGTAGAAATTATTTTCATAATCAAATATTTTTTTTAAATTTTAGTGCTTTATAATGAATCAATTATGTTTTTTTTTTTTTTTTTTTTTCTTCAACTATAGTAAATAAAATTAATAAACCCTAAATATGTTCAATTGGTTTGTAAACGTGTTAGATTCTAATGATGCATGATTGCGTGTCATCTATTTTACTTCTAAAAGAGACAGGGAAAACTCAGGGAATTTTTTCTCCTGATTTGTGTAGCAACCCTGTGTATAATTTAAAAAAAAAAAAGAAAGAAAAAAAAAACCTCACTAACAAGGAAACATTCAAAAGGTGTCATCTTCAAAAAGTATTGAAAAAAATATATGTGATTCTACTCTTCATAAAACACCAGAAAATGAAAAAATTATCGGCTGAAATTAATTACAGCAACCACAAAAAATTATCAAATTAAGCATATTTGGCGATTTCGCACTGCTAGGCGATTGATTTTGAGTACTTGGCGGAAAAGTAAAACACAGTTCTGTTCGTACACGGCAATCTCGGTGCTAGCAAACGTATCGCCTAACAGCGCTAAATCGCCAAATATGCTTAATTTTGATAATTTTTTGTGGTCGCTGTAATTAATTTCAGCCGATAATTATTTTTATTTTCTGGTGTTTTACAAAGAGTTGAATCGCATATATTTTTTTCAGTACTTTTTGAAGATGACACCTTTTGAATGTTTCCTTGTAAGATAAAAAGTGATATGTTCAAAGAGTAGCATAGGGTTGTTTATATCGAGGAATCTCATATGTATTAATTTTTAGAGATATATGTGTATATAATTTTGTTTCTACAACTTTTAAATTAAACTGATTTTATTACAGATTTCTCAGATGGTGGGATTGGTTATGTTGAAATGCTCTTTCGGTGCAATTATTTAGCTCTAGTTGGAGGTGGAAAACAGCCAAGATATCCCCCAAATAAAGGTATAAAAATTACACATGAATTTTGTTATACAGTCGAACCTTGTTAACATGAATCTCAAGGGGAACAAAAAATTGTTCATGTTATCAGTAGTTCATGCTATGAGTAACTAATCTTCATATGACTACACTAATTTCTCTTTTGACGGGGATTGTGGAAACAGTTCATGTTAAAAGTAATTCACGTTAGCAGGGCTGCCAACAACTACACATTTGGTGTAGTAACTACACTTTAGCCTGCTTCTACTACACTCTACACATCGTATACTTAAAGCTACACTTTTCCTTTCCCCACCATCATCTTGTTTACAACGAGCGAACTACGATTTCACACTGTATTTCCAAATCGCTGTTATGAATGAAGTAGCTTGAAAACTCCAGAGGTTGATAGGTTGTTTCATTTCCTCCTCATAAACTGTGACGATAGCGTGACTGTGTACGCATGGTGATTGGATGTTTGGAGAAGTCCTTTTCTATCGCTAGAGCTTGTCTAATCTGTTTACTTTCAATTTTCGGTGTTGTGCGTTTGTTGTTGGCTAGACTTGCTTTTCTGTATTTATTTATTCTTATTTTTTGCTTAAGAGTGTACAAATTTATTTAGTTTTTTATTTAATAGTATTTTTAGTTAAAATGTGCGATGATGATGATAATACAAAGAAGAAAAAAAAATTCCTGATCAAAAATCTCTATCGGAGAATTCTGCTACAATCTGTAGATTGCAAATTCTGTAGATTCTGTGGCCGTGTTTGCATTCTGTAGATTCATCCCATGAGGCATATTGTGCAATATGTAATAGCAATTTTCGCGTAAATCATCGTGGACTTTATGATTGTTCGCGTCATATTGCAACAAGCTGACACAAGCGTTTAAGTAAAATAAAAGCAACGATAAAGCCTTTGCCATCCAGTTTTTATGTGAAAAGTGATGCAGCATCAAGGACTACCAAAACAGAAATGCTCTTTACATCATTTCTAAGTGACATAATGTTCCAATTTCTACAGCAAATCATGCTGGAAATTTATTTAGAGCTATGTTCCCGCATTCAAAAATCGCCAGACAGTGTCCTAGCGGTAGAACAAAGACGGCGGCCCTATTGAAATGCATTGCAAAAATATCCTGTTCTGATATCGTTGGCGATTTGAAACATTTGCCGTTTTCGATGGCAACTGATGAAAGCACTGATCAAAATGCTGTTAAACTGTATCTAATTGTTGTTAGGTATTTCGATAATTTCCAGAAAAAATTTTGTGTGCAATGTTATTTTTAAAAGAATGCAGTGATATTTTGTATGTTTGATTGTTAAAGTCAATAAATTTTAGAAAGTAAGTCTTAATGTAAACAAAAGATTTTATGCTTATTTATTTCAAGCATTTTCTTATTTTTTAGCGGCTACACTTTGTACCTTAAAACTACACTTTTTCTTGTTTGTTAACTACACTTTAGCGCTCCCAGAGGTTGGCAGCCCTGCGTTAGGTGTGTTCTTGTTAATGAGGTTCAACTGTACTTTATTTCAGTTTAAACTTTTTATATTTGTGATGAGTGATTTATATAACCTATTTTTGACTAGTTTATTTTCTCTGACAGTAATTTTTTTTAGACTTCTCGTTTTCGATGGATTTACATGTTTTGAGAGGTTCAGAACACAATTTGACCATCTTTAGAAAATGTCTGTCTGTGTGTGTGTGCGTGTGTGAAACAAAAATTTTGTGGCGACTGTATCTCAGGAACTACTGCTGAGATTTGCATATAAATTTATATGTAGATACTTCTTGACCTATATTAGTGCCTATCAACTTCTGGTGTCAAATGCTCAACAAGTGACACTGCTGTACAGCAATTTTCACATTTTTAAGAAAAGCTGTATCTTAAGAACTACTGCATAAAATTGCATATAAATTTATATGTAGATGCACCTACACATAAGTGAGTGCCTATCAACTTTTGGTGTTGATTGCTCAAGGGTTGGCACTGCTATACAGTGATTTCCACAATTTCAAGGATGACTATATCTCAGGAACTACTGCACAGAATTGCATATAAATTTATATGTAAATATACCTTGACATATATTAATGCCTGTATACTTTTAGTGTCAATCACTCGACAGGTGGCGCTGCTACACAGCGATTTCTGCAATTTCAGGGAAATCTATAACTTAGGCTCTATTGTGTGTAATCAGTCAAAACCTGATCTGTGAGAAGGCCAATGGGAGACATTATGCTGATTCAATTTAGATGCATATCGACCAATAGGTGGCGCTACTATACTGGAAATTTCCCTGAGAACGGGAAGACTACATCTCAACTTATATGGCATATAACTGTATGAAACTTGATATGTGAGATAAGCATTATGAAAACACATTTTTTAAGAGTTAATTATAGAGAATAAAACTGTTTCTGGTTATTTAGTGTTAGTTTTCTCTAAGATGAAAATTGTCTACATTCATCATGATATCATAGTAGATAATTCTAATAAATAATTGTTTTAATAAATTATTTTTACAGGCTGAATTTGTATAAGAAAATATGGAAGAAAATCTTGTAATGGCCACAGCATACTAGTTTTACATTGGATTTTTAATAATAAAAAAAGAAAAAAGTATGCTGTTTTCATATGTGTAATGTATCTTAATTAATGAAAAAATATGGGAATAAAAAATACTATTAACTTGTATTATTTTTACATTTCAAAAGAATTTTTATTTTATGCATTGAGATTTATTCCAGACATATTTCACGATATAAGGTAAGTTTTGTAATGTGTGAAAACATTTGATCTATATTATGTAAAGAATAGCCAAATTCTATACAGAGGGAAGTGGGGTATCCTTGTCACTCAACTAATAAATTGAATTTAAACTTAATAATCATTATATCTGTGTGTTAGAACCTATCTTCATAATGTTTAGCTGTAAGAAACTAAATCAAATATAAAACAGTGTTAACTTTAGAAGTGTGAAATAATGGCTATATTTTCACTCTTCAAGAAAGTGACAATGTCAAAATTGGAAGTTTTTATAGTGGTTTACTTGTGAAAATGCCACACAATTTTCACAAGTTAAAAGGTTTCAGATGTGAAATACTTGTGAAAGTGTAAGGTAAAGTTTGAAACTCTATAATGAGTTCAGTTATTTTAAAAATTCAAAAAGTCTCAGATTCATAACAATATTCACTATCTAGACACTTACCTTGTTTATCTCTTGATGTATTGTGTATTGATGTAATAGGCAAGATTACACTTGCCCCAACCATGGGCAAGTGGAACCACAAAACACAAACTTTTTGCATTATTTTTTTTTTTTCTTCTTCTTTAAATAGCACATTATCATATTATTTTAAAATCGTTATAGTTGATGCTTAACCCGTCTTTAGGCACAATGTGCCTAAAAGGCCCATCTTAAAAAACTTAAAAGTTTTTACAAGGAAAAAGGTATTTTTTATTAAACAAAATAGTCATTTTATATAACAATATGGCTTCATATATTTTGAAAAGTTAAATTTATAAAATAAGAAAGAATTAATTTGAACTAAAAAAATTGAGCAGCTCCCAATAAGCCTATTGTAACTAACAGAGGATTAAAAATTTTCCGAAGTGCAAGTATAATGACAAATGAGCAAAATATAGTCAAAGTTGGACTATGTCAACATGTTCAGTTATTGGACAGTTATTGTTACACTTACCCCTTTTCACCCTAACACAAAGAAACATGTTTCATTAAAATCTTTGTTATATATTCTTATATTTAAAAATACATTAAATGACAGTATTTTAGTAAAGCTGTATAGTAGTATTATTGGCCATGACTTATGCTTTGAAAGGTGACTACTGAATATGTCATGCTGTTGATTGGCTGTACCAAAAAAATAAATAAAAATAAAAACAGATTTCCTGGCCTGGTAATTTATTCATTTTTTAATATTTATTTGATGTAGAAAATTCCATGTTAAAAATGTGTAATTTTGAAGGAATAATGAGAATTTCTGTTATTGGGGTTCTTCTAATAGAAATTATAAAACTGAAACCAAGAATGAATTTTATAAATGTAATTTAGAATTTTTTTCTTGTTTATAATAGATGTGAATTACTGTACATGAATGTACAGTAAGTGTCAAAAAATGATAATTTTTATAATTAAATAAATGTTTCTTTTTTCGGCCATGCTGTATTAATTTTGGTGAAATATTTATCATCTGTATTGTGCTTTTATTTTAGTTATGGTGTGGGACGATTCTCAAGAGAAGCATGTCATTGAGCTCGATTTCACGTCAGATGTGAAGGCTGTAAAATTGAGGAGGGATAGGTAAATAATATGACTTCTTGAAATTGTAATAGATTCCATTCATAAGATCACTGTTTAATGTACTGTATTTATTTCTGTGATTTGAACATTTTCTTTCTATGAAAATCAAAGTAGCATAAAATAGGCAAATTCAAATTTGAAAAATTTTAGATTATTATAAAACATTTACATCTCATAAGAGTAAGCATTTCTAGCACTGTAAAGAAACTTAGCACAAGCATTTCTTGGAAACGTTAGGCATATACTATCTATTTAAATTATATGAGCTTTTTAAATGCACTTATTTAACTCTTTCAGATGTTTTATGCAGCTTCCCTTTATGTGAAATTTAGATGAATTATTATTTTTAAATAAATATCTTTAATTTGATGCCTGGTTGCAGAAACCAGTGTAGCACGTCAGCGAGCACTGCAGATTTAGTACAGTCAAATTAGGAAAAATAAGGGAAAAAATTTATAAAGTTTTGAAACTTTGGGATTATACTTATAAAGGGTCTAATAATTCAAAACAAAAAAGTTCCCCACTCTGAGGGGGGAGCTTCCCCCCCTACCCCCCAAAACCGTGTAATTCATTGAAACAAAGAAAAAAATAGGGAATTAATTTACCGAGTATTAGAATTATGGCATAACATTCCTGAGGAGTCTAATAATGCAAATCAAAAAAGTTCCCCACCGTGGGGTGGGAATTTACCCACCCCCCCCCAAAAAAAAAAAAAAAAAAAAAACCTGTATAATTCGTTTAAATAAGAAAAGAAAAAAAAAATAGAAAATTAATTCATAGAGTATTGAAATTTTGGTACAACATTCCTGAGTAATTTAATAATTGAAAACAAAAAATTTTCCCACCCTGGGGTAAGAGCTTCCTTCTCGTCCTCTCCTCCCCCCCCCCCCCCCCCCCCGTTCAAAAAAAAAATTATATAACATATTGAAAATAAGAAAAATGGTTAAATAGAGTTTTGAAATTTTGGTATAACATATTCTTGAGGTGCTTAATAATGGGATACAAAATTTAAAAAAATTCACCATGCAGTAGGAACTCTCCTCCTTCACCTCCCCCCTCCCCCACCAATAAAAAAATAGTTCAATTTTGCTGAAATTAAGAAAAATACGGAAATGAGTTATATAAGAGTTTTTAGTTTTGGGGAGTGTCTAATAATAGAAAATACAAAATACTCCCGCCCCCCCCCCCCCCCCCCCAAAAAAAAAAAAAAAAAAAAAAAAAAAAAAATCGTATAATTTGTTGAAATTAAAACAAATGGGGAAATAATTTGTAGAATTTTATACTTTGTGGACAAAATTGTTGAGTGGTCTAATAATAATAATAATTCACCCTCTTCTGGAGCAAGAGCTTCTCCCTCTGTCCCTTCGTCCCATAATTGTATAATCCATTGAAAGTAAGACAATAGAAATTATTTATATAATTTTGAAATTTTTTAGATAGTATGCTTGAAAAGGTTTCAATGAAAACAAAATGCCTTCCCCAGGAAGGATGATCCCCCCCCCTCCCCTCCTCAAAAATACTGCAGTTCCTTCAATTAAAAAAAAAAAATAGTTAGAAAGAAGCATACATATTTAAAACTTTGGGACGTTAATCATATGGGGTATCTCAATGGGAAACAGAAAAGTCCCCTCTTTGAGAGGGGCTTCCAACTCCCTTTCCCCCCATAAAATCTACTTCAAAATTTTCCGTAAGTTTGCCCCCACCCCACCCCCCTTTTTTTTTTTTTTTTTTTTTTAATTTAATTAGCACAAAATTATTTGGTTTTCAAAGACAGCTACTATCATAATAATAAATAAATAAATAAAAAATATGTCTTGAAAAATTCTGCACAAAATGTCCTCTTCATTATGCATAAACGAAAAATTATTTTTTCCTTTAAATTTTTAAAAGCTACTAAATTGTAAAAAATAAAATAAATTGAAATGATAATAATGAAATTCAGGTAATAACTAGGTAAAATAAATATAAGAATAATTAAGTAAAATGTAGATAAAATAATTTTAATGTAAGTCAATAATTTATTACTTACAAAATCGTCTGAAAATCGAATAAAAAGTAATCAAGTTCATCATGAAAGTCATCTTCAAACTCCTGTGTCATGTCAATGGGTTCTTTATTGGTGCAGGTTTGCCCGTGACAAATTTTATACATTCCTGTACACAATAAATTTGCTTTTACACATTTGCACTCCTTTCACAACCTTGCATACAGCCACATGAAATCAAATTTAGTATTTTTTCTGAAGCAGGCGCTTGTCTTAGATAAACAGGAGACAAGTACAGTCAGCAACAAAAGTCTCCGAACACTAGCAAAAATTCCTATGGAAAAAAAGTACACTTAATACAGTTTTGTTAAATAAATCCTTGTCGTATCCTGTTCTTAGTCAGTCTAAAAACAGGATTCAACAAGGATTAATTTAACAAAACTGTATTAAGTGTATTTTTTTTTATATAGGAATTTTTGCTAGTGTTCGGAGACTTTTGTTACCGACTGTATGAATTAGATACTTTCCAGCCCCAGGCCTTTGGATCCAAGCGATTCCCCAACCATATCTGTACTTGCAGGTAAACCTGATGAAAATGCAGCATCAGTGGTAGGTGGCAAGCACGATAGGATGACAGCATTGCTTGCCTGTCCTGCTAATTCATTAAAACATTGAATTCTGAGATCGTTCAATTTTTTCATTTCAGAAGTTATAGATGCGTTTTTTATTTTTATTTTATTATTATTATTATTATTTCTTTTTTAACTTTACTGTACATCTCACTAATAAATTTTTCACCAGCTTTTTCAATTGAGTCACGAATCGTTGAACACTTTGGGTACATCATGGAGATGGTGAGATCGATTAAACGATTGAACTACTTGCACTTTCCCTTTTCCAAACATGGTTAAGTGGTGTCGCAACCACTCATTGCGTGAAGAAATATAATAGAATCCACAACATTTTTAATAACAGATGAACTTTGCAAATCCTTGGAACTATAAAATCATGCTTTGACAATTTCCTTTCCTTCTTTCATGAATAGAATGTCCTTATTTTCTGGGGTAAGGGGCATCAGTAAAACAATAAGGTCCACATATTGTCCAACAATAACGACTTGCTTGTTTAAATGATATGCATCAATTTCTTTCCTAACTATCAAAGCATCTACGTCATCTTTTGCTATGCTTGCTTCGATACCAGAAATTTCTGAGCGTTGAGCAAATTCAAAATATTTAAAACCCGTTTTTTATATCTGACCAAGTTGAAAGAAGAGCGTACATTATTCTCATCTGTAAAAAATATATTAAACATATTAAAATCAAGTACTCATTTTTTTTTTCTCCGTTGCCAATTACTCCGAAAAGATTGATCGTATTTATATATATGATATATATCATATATGAGGTCTTAAAAAAGAATTATTTTTTGTAATAGTAAACGTAACGATCTTGTGTAAAAAATGAAAAACTGAAAAGTCACGGTTGGATTTCCTTAGATCGAAAAGAGGAAAACGGGATTTTGAGAAGAAGGGAAACCTATTCTATTTTCCATTGCTAGTCAATTCATGAGTGCTATCCTAAAAATTTTAAAACATTGCAAATTATTTTCTCGGTTTTTCTTAATCTGAAAAAGTTGTACAAATTCGGGAGGAAAAGAGGTATCCTCCGCCCACAGATGAAGAGGGGTGTGGAATTTTCGTTTTTCCATTGCTAGAGCTCAGAACATTATAAATATATATAAAAAAAAATTCTCCGTAATAAATTCCTTTAATCCTTTAGAGTCTCTTATTTTCCATAATCTGAAGGAACTGTATGTTTTGGGGAGAAAGGGGGAGGAGATGCTTATTCAAGGAAGGGGATGTCTTCTTTTTTAATAATAGTCTATTCATGAGTGTTATATCAATGTTTCAAAGTTTCAAATGTTTATAAATTATTTCCTCTGTTTTATTTTTATTTATTTATTTATTTTTTTTTTTTTTTCAAATATGAAAAAGCTGACACTTTTTTTTTTTTTTTTTTTTTTTGGGGGGGGGGGGGGGGGGAGAGGGGAACTCTCAAGAGTATTAATTCAAAATTTTGGAACTTTATAAATATTTATTCCTATAATATAATCATTTTATAGTCCCTCATTAAAAAAAAAAAAAAAAAGGAGTTAAACAATTTTTTTGAGGGGGGGGGGAGGGGGAGCATACCCACAGGGGGGGGGGGGTTCTTGTCCATTACTAGACTTTTCATGAATGTTATCCTAAAATTTCAAGCGTTTATAAATTATTATATCTGTGTTTCCTAATATGAAAGAACTATATGATCTAGAGGGGGAATGGGGGGAAGCTCCCCCCCAGGAAGGGGAAACTTTTTTGTTATGCATTACTAGAGCCCCCAGGAATGTTATTCCAAAGTTTCAAAACTTTATAAATTTTTTCCCTTATTTGGTGTTTTTTGGTCTGATTTGACTGTACTAATTGTTTAATGCTCTGAAGTTCATACAAATATAAGTTGCGTCTGTAGATTATGAATTATTAATACTGCTTGTGATACCAGACTTAGTGCAGGATTCTTGGATTTCAGACAAGTTTTTTTTTTTTTTTTTTGCTGCAGATTAATATAGAAAATTCTGCTCCTGGGATTTGATGAAATATTGCTAAATTAAATTAATAATTAAATTTTATACTGAAGTGATTGTAAACCTTTAATGTGCTCTAATGTATATCATTTTCATTAGGTTTGCGATGGTTTTTCTTAAATAATTAAAACACACTTTAAGCATTCATTCTCTGTGAACTGTAATGCATCCAAATTTTTTATTATGTCTTTATCTAAAGTAATAAGGATAATAATAAACTAAAAGTAACCTGTAGACTATTTTCAGTGCAAATCTCTAACTATGAAAATAAAATTTCTTTTCTTTGAAAAGCTGACATAATTGAAACACACTTTAAAGAAATATCACTTGTGATATAATGGAATATTTTTTGCATTCCTGCATCAAAAAGTTTCAACTGATATACAAATAATTTTGAATAGAAAGCACACTATAATAAATATTGACAACAGTCTTCAATTTTATAGTAATCTGCCGTATTTAAGATTTTAGTAACATTTGGCTTGGAAGTGGCATATTTCAATTTGATAGAAAAAGCTATTAAAAACCTGAAGATTTTGATCAAGAAGCTTTTAAAATATTTTGAAGGAGATTTAATAATAGTTACTGTCAGCTAGAAGGGAAGAACTGTAGACATAATGGAAAGGAAATTTATTATTAAGAAATGAAGTAAGGCAAAACAGAGCACGATTGTCTTTAATTATAAAATAAGAAAGGTGAAAGGAGTTCAAAAATAGATTTAATTGTTTTTGAAAGTTTTTGCATTTTACTTATTATTGAACTACTTATGTTGTAATATGAAATAGTTTTAATAAAAAATACATCAGTAGAATACTTTATTTTTAAAATTATTAATTTTGTTTCAGTGTATTTTTATAATCTCCAAAAAAAATTTATTTCAGAAGAACTGAAACATGCCAGAAAGTTCACGAAATCTTCCTTTTTGTTTAAGGTCGGTTAATATAAAATTAATCATGCATTTACAGTTAAAAAAAAAAAAAAAAGTTATATAATCATTAACCTCTTAACTGCCCCCCTTAACTGTCTTTCCGAAATACAATCTTTTGTATTCTACTGCTACTTGTGAAACTACTGACATGGATTGATAATAAAAAAAAAAAAAAAAAAAAAAAAAAAGCAGAAGGCTTGTTGCATTTACTTTGTATTACTATACAAACTTTCTTTTTCCATTAACATTTCAGTTTCTTCTATTTTGAGCTGTCAACTATTCTTAAAATTCTAATCATACTATTAAACACATTGTATAAATTTCATTGTTGCTTCGTAGTTTCATTATTATTCATCTGCTTTGAAATTTTGCTTTTTTAAATCCATATGACTCCTATTCTGGTCTTGGCAGGCTGGGGGAGTGTTGCCGGCGTGAAACTAGTTTAACCCCACAGGCAAGTCACAACTCTTGCCGCCTGCCTCCTTCCTTCCTTTCTTAAGTTTCTTAAATTATTTTTTCATAAATTTTGATGTAGTTTATGGTTTTATGTTAAGATTTGTTGTGTTAGTTTATTGATTCGTTTGTTTTGCAGGCTATTAATTAATAAATCTGGTTTCTTTAAATATGTGTATTTCATCCCCTGATGGAAAAAAAAAAAAAAAAAAATTTTTTTTCATTTTTCTGAACTCTTCCTGCATAAAGAATTTTTAATCTTATTGGTTATTGGTGTTTCAGTGATCTTGTATCTGTTGCTCGGCTTCTACTATGCTTAATAGATCATCATTATTATATATATATAATAATGATTTATTAAGCGTAGTAGAAGCCAAGCAACAGATATATATACTTATATAGTCTAATGAATTTGCTTTTAATAAATGATTTTAACTTAAGAAGGATTTTAAAAGTACCTTAGTTAGCCAAACAGGTGTTAATATTTAAGTGCCTCCATTAATACATAACTAGTAACCATATTTCAACTTTTTTAAAGTTAATGGATGTACATAAACTTCTTAAGAGGTTGTACTGCAGACTATCAAAAATCTACTTTATTCTTTGGCAAATGATCTGCAGATAATGGGATAATATAATTGCACCTAGTTTATTGAGTTAATTTAAACAACACTAACCAGGGTTGAGTTTTGGACATACAAAAAATAGTTTAAAAGCAATTGTTTTTCTTTTTTGATTAAAGCTATCTGAAACATATTATAAGAATATTTGAAAAAAAAAAAAAAAATCTAAAACAAAATAAAACAAAAGTTATTTATGTCTCCTGACACTTTAAAATGTTTCCTTTAACTGACAGTATTAATGTCAAACGATAAAACTTTAAAAGCAAATTTCATAAATTGCAAAACTTAAATATATCGTAAAAATGCAATTTTAAGAGGCAGAATGTAATTCGGGAAATTTTTATACCCGTGTCCAAAACTTGACTAACCCTGTCACTAATCAAATAAAATTTTGTTTAATCAATTTTCTTTTGTAGAATTGTTGTTGTCTTGGAAACAATGATTAAAGTTTACACCTTCACCCAAAATGCACAGTTACTTCATATATTTGAAACATGCTCAAATCCTAAAGGTACTTACTTGCATTTTAAAGCTTTATTTTGTGACTCTTTTATTTATTATTCTAATCATTACATTTAGTAGAGAATTTATAAAAAATGTATTTACGTTTTTAGAGTTAAAAATATAGATATACTAGAATACCATGCATGATTTTTCTCCCACCTTCCTACCAAAGAATTTTTTTTTTTATTATTATTATTCTGAGATAGAGGGAATAATTAACCATTGGAATTTATAAATTCATTATTCACTAGTTATAAATGTTGACATAAAAGTTGTTATATTCATTGATTGATTGTATCAACCTCATATTTTAATACTGTAACAGAGTTAGTATTAGAGGGTGGGATTGCAACAGGGTTTCCACGGGTCAGGGAGAACAGGGAAAAGTCAGGAAATTTGAAATTACTGAGAAAAGTCAGGGAAATATCAGGGAAATTTGTAAATATTGCTCAAAAACCTGGAAAAACAATGATATAAACCTGGAAAATGCTTTTTGAGCATTCAATTTATATCACAAGTAACGTTACTATGTTGTCTTTTATGTTGCAAGCTATGTTTTGTTTTATACCGTGAGCTATTTTTTATGTCACAAACCAAATTTTGTGACTGGAATTTTCTAAAAATAGACCTGGAAAACCTGGAAAAGTCAGGGAATTTTATTTTTGAAATTAAGTGGGAACCCTGTTGCAAGAATCTCTCAATAAGGGTCTCTCAATAAGGGTTTAATTTCGCTCCAATTTTTTTGTTCAGTTGGGTACAGTATTAATTGCTTTGAAGCTTGTAGCTATCTTTTTTTAACTTTTGTAGAATTTTTTGATAAAAGTAAAAAAAAAAAGTGGAAATAATATGTAATTACTATTTTCAAAATATTTGTTAAAAGGATATATGAAGTGTTTATTTTATCAACAAACAACTATGAAGTGCGAAAATAACTTAGGTTATTCCAGTTACTGCACTTCTGTCAAACACTTTTTGAGTACTCAAAATTCAAATTGAAAATAAATTTTGAAACAGATTAAGTAATAATTTGAGCAATTCCTTCTGCAGTTTTGATGAAAATTTAGATTCTGAATATTGAAACAGTATCTGTCCTTATAGCTACAAAAAGGGAAAGAAAAATAAATAATTTTCTGTTTTTTAACATTTACTTGATTTATTTTTTTAACTTTTTAATTTGCAAATGTAATTCTCTGAAAAGAAATTTGCAAAATGTAAATTATGTGATTTCTTACTTTAAATTTGAAAAGATCCAACTTAAATTTTTTGTTAGAGTGGGGAAAAATCCCACTTAATGTTTTTCTTTGTAGTGCGAATCCTGCTATAAGGAAATTTTTTAAATGCTCATTGCCATTTTCAACTTCTGGCATAAGAATTTTAATCAAGAATAGTAATCTTCTAAAAATATTAGGTATTGAATTGTAGTAGAAAAATGAAAAATAAAACTAAAACCAAGCTCATGCTTATAGTAACTCCTGTTTGGTGAAAACAATTATAAAATTACTTGTCTGTCATTTCCCACCTATTGGTTGATATTTCCAAATTTGCTGCGTTCGACAAATCAAAAACAGTGACCAAATCTTGTGATCTTTCCTTTTTATTTTTTTTAATGGCGGTGGATGAGAAAGAAAACTGCTAAATCACCAGTTGGTAGTGCCTGCATAGAATTACATCTACAGTAAAATATTACTCAAGCGCCTCCTGAGTTTTCAAGGAAATTCAATTATATATTTGGGAAGGGATGAAATAAATGATAAAAATACGCAAAAATATAGAAATTGACATATATTTTCCTGCTAAAATTAAATGGCATAAAAATGATTTTAAAACAAAGCATATATATTCGTTTTAGGTTGCAGTGATTAAAAAAAAAAAAAGAATGAAATGCAGGGAACTGCATTGGTTGACTGCATTCAACTGACTAAAAAATTGGAAAAACTCTTCTTTTCCCCTTCCCATAAATAAATTGTTTTAAAATATTCATCACTATTTTAGGAAGCTTATTTTTATAATGAACCATTTTTCAAATATGCCATATTCACCAAATCAAAAAAAATCTGGTGTGAAACAACCACACGACTTCCATTACCCACTATTACATGTATTATATGCATTTTTGAGAGATAATGTGATCAGAAAACATAAAAATGACCTAAAGAGAAAATCGTTAGAGCCGTTTTTTGAGATACCAACTTTTACAAAAAATCAATTATTGACCGGAAAAAAATAATTACATACAAAAGCATATTTAAAAGTGAGTAAAAATGGCGAGTTTGAAAAAAAATCCGTACAACCGTTTTTAAAGGAACGCCTTTGCGAGGCCTGAACTTGAGCTATTTATACAGGACGCCTATCAATTTTCCTGAACTAACCAACTATATCATTCGAAGGGACATCTAATAGAGTGTTTATATAGCAAGTTTGAAGAAAATCGTTAGAGCCGTTTTTGAGATACGGACTTACGGTCCCACTTCCGGTTTCCGATGTCCCACTTCCGGTTAAACTCAATTATTGACAGGAAAACAATAATTACATACAAAAGCATATTTAAAAGTGAGTTAAAATGGCGAGTTTGAAAAAAATCCGTACAACCGTTTTTAAAGGAACGCCTTTGCGAGGCCTGAAATTGAGCTATTTATACAGGCCGCCTATCAATTTTCCTGAACTAACCAACTATATCATTCGAAAGAACATCTAATAGAGTGTTTATATAGCAAGTTTGAAGAAAATCGTTAGAGCCGTTTTTGAGATACGGACTTACGGTCCCACTTCCGGATTCCGATGTCCCACTTCCGGTTAAACTCAATTACTGACAGGAAAACAATAATTACATACAAAAGCATATTTAAAAGTGAGTTAAAATGGCGAGTTTGAAAAAAATCCGTACAACCGTTTTTAAAGGAACGCCCTTGGGAGGCCTGAAATTGAGCTATTTATACAGGACGCCTATCAATTTTCCTGAACTAACCAACTATACCATTCGAAAGGACATCTAATAGAGTGTTTATATAGCAGGTTTGAAGAAAATCGTTAGAGCCGTTTTTGAGATACGGACTTACAGTCTCACTTCCGGTTTCCGATGTTCCACTTCCGGTTTTTCAATTTTCACCAAAATTTGGAAATTTCATCTGTACACCAGACGTATTTCAATTCTAAAGTTTCGTAGATCTATCGTTATTAGTTTCTGAGCTATAATAGCCAGAAGATTCTCCACATACATACATACATACATACATACATACACACATACATACACACTGACCAATTGCCAAAAACCACTTTTTTGGACTCAGGGGACCTTAAAACGTGTAAATCAGGTGAAAACCCGATATCGAATTTTCAGACCGAATACAATACTTCCATTACCTACGGTAGTAGGGTAATGGAAGTAATAATGACTAAATGTGATAAATAGTCAATAATGAAAAAAAAACAGTGATTTAAAATTTAGCTATGTTCTTTAGCAAAATAATGGAATTCAAATAATGAAATGTAATTTAAATTTAACTATTTTTGAAAATTAATTTCAGCACAAACTCGTCAAAACTGTCTCTAGTTTATTTGTTGAAGGGATAATATCCGAATATCACAAATTTATTGCTTTATTTTTTATATTTTAACCTGCCATAATCCGATCCTGATAACAGAAAAGTGCCATATCCTTTTTTGGTTTTGAATTTATTATTTTTATAATTTATCATATCATAACTAACTGAAAGAAAACTGCTAAATCATTAATTGGTGGTCCCTACATAGAATTTCATCTACAACATAATACCACTTAAGCACCTCCTCAATCTTCAAGAAAAATTGAGATAGATTTGGGAAAGGGGTGGATAAGTGGTAAAAATATGCAAAAATATAGAAATTGGCATGTATTTTCCAACTAAAACTAAATAGCATAAAAATGATTTTAAAAGAAAACATATATAATTTTTTGTTGAAATGATAAAAATAGTATTAAATACAGTAAACAGCATTCAACTAATCACAAAATTTGGAAAGCTCTTCTTTTCTCTCTTCTAATAAATTCTTTTAAAATATTCGCTGCTACTTTCGGAAGAGCTTACTGATTGCATTTTTGAATAATCAGTGGTTGATTTAATATAACACAAATCAATATTTATATTTACAAAGGCAAATGTTGCAAAAGAAATATTGTAAAAAACTGTTGCCTATTCAGATAGTCTACTACTGAGCATAAGGGGATGTTTATATGGTATTTTAGAATAAATGAATTCATGTAATAAGCAGGAAAGGGGGGGGGGCTTAATCGAGAGAAGATGCTTTTGCTGTATTTTATGATGTTCTTTTAAATTATCATTTAGACACTTTTTTAAACATGTTTTTACTTTCCAGAAACTTGGCTTTTATTATTTTATTGCTATTTTAATTCACATTAACAGGTAATCTTACTCATATTCAAACAATATAATATCATTTTTTAAGATATTAAATTGAAATGTTCATATAGTGTTCTCTTATTCACGATGCATTTCCACAAAATCATTGTAAATAACAAATTTTCATGTGGTTTATTCCATTTAATTTTATCATTAACATAATGCAATGGCAAATCTATTTAGTAAATCTTTGAAACCTTTCTGACTGTATGGTAAATTAAAACTTATAAAACTCCTATTAACATTAGCTAACATACAAAAGTTTTAACCAAAAAATTTTAACCTTATGGAAATTCATCCATTAAAAAAAAAAAAAATCACAACCTCCGAAGCTTTGTGACTTTCGAAAAAATTAATGCTCCTAGGTATTAATGAATTATAGTTAATGAAATTTGGTTATAACTTTTTGTGTTTCCATTCAATGTCTTGAATTTAACAATTATTTTTTATAGTTTATTTGTTGCAACTCAGCAGCTATAATTTTAAAAGATCCTGACTCAGTACCCTTTAGACATTTTTTCTTTTCTTTTAAGCACTTCATAGTTATTATTATTTTAATTAAAATAAAACTAAGTACATTAACCCTCCGAACGTCTGATACATGTATTTCTGTAAACTGAGCAGTAGTTTTCCCCCTAATATATGTATAATTCATAAATGCATAATTATAGTTTTTTGGCTTGTCTTTTAAGTATGAAGGTCGTATATAATAGTCATGAGGTTTATATAGAAATCCATAGTCACTTTTTTAATCTGAAACTGAAATAACTATTGTTTTGTAAATTTTTAAAACTGTGCCGTGAAAACACCATTAAAATTTTGTTCTTTTACAAGACGCTCAGTGGGTTAACATGAGTTTTTCAAAATTGAGACTTTTGAATACTACTTTTTTTCCCCCTTAATATATTTCTAAGATGAATGCACTTAACCCTTTGAGTGCTATGGACGCATATATGCGTCTAGCGAAAGTCATTAAGACTATGGACTAGTCAAAGACTATGGACTAGCTTCTAGCCGTCGCCATGGCGTTTTGTACAGTTTCTTTGGTTACTGATTTAAGGAGACGATGATAAACCCTCTTGAATCGTCAGCACCAACCGCGTGGCGTCCGTATGGACCGCATAGGCCGCGAGTATTCAGCACTCAAAGGGTTTCTAAAAAAAAAGTCATCATCTGTTGTTTTTGTTAATTTTATGAAATAAGGATTGTGATAATGTTCTATTCGTAATTTGAAATATCTAATAATAATGAAATAAAAGTCATGTATTAAGCATTTTCTCTTTTTATTTATTTATTTTCTCTCTTTTTTTTTAGTTTAACATTTACAGAGGTGCCAACCTAATCTGGAGTATTATTAGTACCGCCCCTTTTTCCACACCAATTAATTTTTCGAGAAATTCTCTTCAAATGTATTTAGGATGAATTAAGAAGAAACATACTCTAAAAAAAGACTGGTGTGGAAAAAGGGACAATACTAACAATCCTCCGTATTAGATTGGCAGCTCTGCATTTATATATTTTGTGTGTAATATCTGCATAATTTTTAAAATTAGTTTAGCATTTTCAAATAATGTCTTTCAAATAACAATGCATACTTGTGAATTATTATTCTTTGGTACTTAAGTTACTTGAAAAAATAATGAATAGTTCTGTCGTATAACTGAGACATGAATGTATTTTCTGTAGGTTTATGTGTCTTGTGTCCAAACAGCAACAATTCTTTGTTAGCTTTTCCTGGGTGCAAAACAGGTCATGTTCACATAGTGGACTTGGCAAACACAGAAAAAGCACCCTTGGACATTACAGCACATGAAGCCGCTCTTAGCTGTATTGCCTTAAACCTAGTAGGAACTAAAATTGCCACAGCTTCTGAAAAAGTAGGTTTTAAAGTGAACTTCATTTAATCTATTCCTCTGCTGTTATGCATTCAATACCATAACCTCTATTTAATTTTATTCCCAGGAGCAGAAAGTGCATAAAACTGCGACGCACGTTGCAGAACAATTGAGGCTTTTGCAGAACATTTCATCTATCCCCTAACTGGATGATGTTGATACAGCTAACATTCTAAAATTAATAAAACCTAGATATGTTCAACTGACCTGTAAATCTGTCGGCATACTAGAAAATTGCTGGAAACAGTCATTGTTTCAATGTATAGACAAAATTTATAAACATTTTGTAAGTAGTATATCCACATTAATGTGACAATATTAATGCCAAAAGCCATTGAAAAAATTGCAAATTCTGGGTGTATTCCTCAGTTTTAGATTATAAAAATTTTAAATCATGCTTTATTATAAATGTGTAATAAATATTTTACTAATAAGTATTATTTTTATGCTTATTTTGCATTTTACTGTGCCTTGACAAATTTGGACAAAATACCTGCAGAACATCTGCAAATTTTAATGTCTCGTTGCAGAACATCGGATATAATTCTGCTCCTGAGATTTTATTGTATTTTCTATGTAAAAATTGTGATAAATTGTATAACAGTATCAAGACAGAAATTTTTTTTTATTAAATTATCTCGACATATTAATTATTTGTAATTAAAAAAAAAAAAAAAAAAAAAAGAAAAAGCTCGGGGGTGTAGAATATGTTGAAACGTGCTAACAAGGTATGGGAAAAATTTAGTCTGACTGAGGTTACTTCTAATATTTTCTTCGAGAAGAGAACAGAAATATCAATCTGCTGAAAAAACAAATTTTCGAATGCTTACAAAATAAACCAACAGCAGTAAACAGTAAAATAATAAACTGACAACTGTATTCTTACTTACTGTGTGTATTTATTCTTGTAAACACACATTAAATACAGTAAATAGATTTGTAAATCATATAAATTGAGGGAAATTTAGAATGTGTTTGGGGGGGGGGGGAGTTTTAGAGATCTGAACGTTTTCTACACTTCTGTAAACAGTATATACAGTAACCACTGCTTAATAAGTTCACTGGTTAATAAAATCAGTCGCTTAATCTGATCATATTGCCAGGACCAGAATCAAATCAATACAAATCACTTTTAAAGCTACCGCTTAATAAAATCAGTATTGCTGGTTAATAAACTCAAAAATATCTCCTCAGCAGCTAAAAATATCATTTATGCACGCTAAAAAAAATTTTTTAATTGCATTGTGATTTTTTTTTTTTTTTTTTTAAATAAGAAAACAAATTAAAGCACAACCATTCCTTCGCTATCACTCATTGCCGAAAATTTTACACTTGCAGTACAGATTAAACACACCCCATCACTTATCTGCGTAACAATTTCAAGGAACGTATTCTTCAAAACGCTTTAATAAGTTACAAATTTTTGAAATATTTTTTTTTTTTTTTTCTAATTATTAAAAGCCAGTTTCTAGTTCTTATTTTAAAATTACTATAACTCATGAGGTTTAAATGAAAAGATTTAAAATTTATAAGAACAGTGTGAACTTTTGGTAAAGTAATGATTTTCCTCAAACGAAAGTGCATGGGAACTTGGAATGCGTTTAATTTATTTATATTGAAGAAACAATTATCAAAAATTAATTAATATTATTTACTAATACCATTATTCGTCACCTTTTGAAGTTTCTTTCCAAATTCAGGGGAGCAATACCTTTTCCTAAAGTGCAGAAACGTTCGCCGGATATAAAAATCAGCTGCCTAATAAAATCACTTTGGCTCAGAATGAATGTGATTTTAATAAGCGGTGGGAACTGTATATATATATTTTTTAAATGAACATTAAATTTCCATGTAATTTTAGTTTTTAGATGTTTGATGAATGCATAATATGAAATTAATGTCTCTTTGACTGATTGTGGAATTTGCAAAGACTGATTATTTGAAATACTTGGGTAAAGGATTTTCAAGTTGTTTTGTTATACATTCTCATTTTTTGACACTGTATTATACATGCCATTGTTTGTGCATTTTTCATAATCATTGAACTGCAGATATTACCTCCGTTTCTTTTACATGCTATTGCAGCTGAACAGGATAATGCACAAATCATTAATTATTCTCTTTTTTTCTTTTGTTCTGTGTAGCATGTTACATTTGATTCCATACTTTATTTTTATCTATTCTATTATTATTTTTTTTTTTTTAAGAATATAGGTGAATCTAAATAAGCCTAGTATTAGCAGATGCTTTGCCAAAAACACTGATATTGCTTAACGAAGTATTAAAGACAGGTCATGTGATTCAGAGGTGGGGGAGAAAATGAATCTATTGTATGAAATATGATTGCAGAATAATGACAGGCGGTGTTTCATTACAGGTTTGATAAGAGCAGAGCCTGACTATCGCACGGACACCCGGGGCTTGTGCCCTGGGCACAAAATTTTACTAATGGTTAAAATATATAGTCTAAATCTTCCTCTTGTTTATTTATTTATTTTTTTTTCCTAATGCAACTGTTGTTTCACTAACCTGAATAAAATTTTAAAATAAAATCTGTCTTTTGGCTGACTGGTTTTTTTTTTTTTTTTTTTTTTTGTCTTTATAGCTCGAAATAGATACAGATTAATTTTTTGAACAAATACCATTTTTCGGTCTACTTTTTTGCATGCTAAAAATTATGGTATGTTATCTGCGGTATGTGGCATTGTGGTATGTTGCATGCTAAAAATTATGGTTATCAGCTTTTTTTTTTTTTGGGGGGGGGGGGGGAGGAGAGAAGGAAAGAAATTGGTCTTTTCTTAGTGTTGACTCTAGAACAAAAGGGCCGCTGGGGGAACTTGATAAAAGGGCACTTTAATATTCTCAAAAGGGGCACTATAATATTCTCAATAATTCAAAAAGGGCACTATAACATCTTCATAATGTAGCCCCCCCCCCCTCCCCCCCCCCAAAAAAAAAAAAAAAAAAAAAAACTTACTAATTTTTTTTATAGCAGCAATGTATCCAAGGTATAAATAAATAAACAAAATAATGAAATTTTAAAAGAAAAGAAAAATCAGATATAAAAAAAAAGCTTGTACAGATAATATTATATCATAAAATGTACCAAGACAAAATCAGAATTTTATGAGAAACAATGAAAATTTTTTACATTTTTGAATGAAATATATCACTTACAAAATGTAGGAGCATATCGGAGCAGAATAAGTATGAATTTGGAGCATATCAGAGCAAAATAATTATGGATATGGAGCACATTGACCAGAATAATCTGTGGGTGCTTGTTTATTTAAAAACTAAAAATTCTGCAAAAAATTTTAGCTACTTTTTTCCCACTTAGTTAATGCATAAAAATGAACATCACATGCATAATAAATTACACTTTTATATTTTTCAGCAGAAATGAGTGAGGGAAATTTCTTAAACTTGTACCACCATACATATACAAAAAAAAAAAAAAAAAAGGTAAAATGTAGGTATGCATCGAATTTTTAGTTACTATTTGGTATACTGAATATTCATTATTCAGTAATAATCAAACATTTAGTGCATGCCTATTCAAAAGAAACTTGTTTAATTACAAGAAGACAATTGATGTGAAAATAATTTCAATGCTATACTTCAAACAGATACAAAAATTGGATTTTTTTAAACAAAATCTTAAATTTTTGGAGTAATAATAAAGTCAGAATAATGGACAATTTGAATAGTTTAGATATTAGAAAATGTAATGAAACTGAATCTAGAATAAATTAATCATTGTTATTAAGGATGGAAAAGGATTGAAATTGTACAACATTAAATTCAATTTTAGTGCAAACTAACAGCCATGAACTTTACTGAAACGTTTTTTTTTTTTTTAATTATTCTCTCTCTTCTTTCTTTCTTATGATTATTGCTAAATATACCTCAAAAATCGAGAGTTTCTTGTTGAGGGGGGAGAGGTAGAATTACGTTTTTACCGTTAATTAAATAAATATGCTATTTTTCCTGTATTTGACAGAATTCGCGATATTTTTACGACCGATTGCCGAAATTCATAATTATTTCACTTCAAATTTACAAAATCTACGTTTAATAGCAAATAATGGCTAATAATATACTATAATTTTGAAACTAATTGATAAAATTCACTCTTCTTTCAAAGCTGATTCCTAAAATTCGCGATATTTTTGCTGTTAATTATATCTAAAATGGGGTTAATTATTAACGAAATATACAATTATCTGGCTGCTAATCGATGAAATTTGAGCCCATTTTAAAGCTACATCCCCAAATACCAAACTTTGCTGTTAATCGATGAAATACACACGTTTTTCAAAACCTAATCCAGAAATATGTGAAAATTTGCATGAATTAAAAAATACTGGATTATTTCACAGCTAATTGTCAAAAATTACGTTTACTCGGAACAAATTTATTTTTTTCCCCTAATAGGTAAAAAATTGTGCAGTTTTTTCAAATCAGATTTCTGAAATACGTGATTATTATGCGGCCGATTGCCGAAATACGCTATTTACCTACTAATCTATGAAAAATGCGTTCTTCTGAAAGCTGAATGTTAAATACTCAACTATTTTGTCACTAGTCAATGAAATTTGCATTTTTTTTTCAAAGTGGAATCTCGGAAATCGGGAATAGTTTAAGTAGATTTCGCAAATACGAGATCGCTTACCCACTAATAATAAACAAATTTGTTTTATATGCTATCATTTGGCTGCAAACCAATAGTTTTTTTTTTTTTTTTTCCCAGTTGATTTCAGTAAATCGTGATATTTTTGTAGCCGATAACGGAAGCTTGCAATCATTTCGCCGCTAACTAACAAAATTTATGTTTAATCGCTGAAAAAGGCTTTATTTTGATGCTAATCGATGAATTTCTTGCTTTTTTCAAACATGATTTGCATTATATGTATAATTTTATGGCTTTTTATTAGAAATACGGAATTATTTTACAGCTAATTTTTAAAATTACGTAATCGTAAACTAATTGCTAAAATAGATGTTATTTTTCTAAAAATGTGTAATTATTTAGTCATAAATCAGCTTTTTTTTTTTTTTTTTTTTTTTTATTTGATTACTGAAATGTCATTTTTTGCAGCTGATTTATAAAATACGCAATTTTCTTGTGCTATTTTTGTGACGAATCCATTTTAAATCCGACGATTTTTGTGAAAGTCCCGTTTTCAGATATGAAAATTTCTTAGAATCACCCAAGCACTATAAAAACTAAGTTATCGCGTGTTCAGTTACCCCAACAAAAAGCACAGAAAATATTCTTTTTTCTTTCTCCAATGGTAGATACTTGGTACGATAAAGTTCGAAAATTTCCATGATTTTCTCAGAAACTTGTATGTTAAAACACTTAAGAAAGTTTCCTATTACAGAGGACAATTTCTCCCTTAAAGTCTGACTTTATACTGTTTTCTTCAAAACTCGCGTGATTACGGCCTAAGACACTTCAGAAAGTCTCCTACGGAAGATAACTCTTCCTGCCTTAGATTCCTTGCGTTGTCAATCGTAAAGTTCAGTAGCTTTGAACCCATTATTTTTATCGATAAATAATTAAAATAAACAATTATTTAGTTAGAAAATATTATTTTTTAGCGACGTATTAAGCATTAAGATAACTGAAACATTGATATAGTTTAAATGAAAATCAAAATACCACATAATCATAGCATTCGGTTTCTTTCTTCCCCCCTTTCAGCTTGCTTGTGGTTTTAATTAAACACACTCATAGCTAGTGTAAACAAATATTTGTTCCCGTTCTGGGTCAGCAATATTTTGATTACGCAATACCTAGCACTAGAATGTTTTTTTTTTTCCTTTACCATTTATTTATGAGTATTGTACGATGAAGCGTGTGGTTCTTCAGCTAGATTGTAAAAGTTAGTTTTGTTATTTTCAAGAGGCGTTGAAGCGCTTTCCTGGATAAAAAATAAAATTCAAAGGATAATGATTTATGAGGCAGCTGTTGGAAATGCAAAATCAAAAGTTGATAAGGGTTGGATTGCGATTTCTGTCTATATAGATGCGTGCAAGGCAAAAAAATAGAAAAAAGAATAGTAGTTTTTTTTTTTTTTTTTTCAGTGTCTGCCACTATTTAGTTTTATGTATTTAATAAAATATATTTAGCTAGATGGTCAAGACTGAATTTGCGGAGCATAAAAAATAACTCGCGGAGTTTTTTAAATTTTTCGGGAAAACTCCGCAGAAATCGGAGCAGTTGGCAACCCTGTGAAAAATACAAATAAGGGCCGCCGGGCGCTAAAGATGAGTTAGTAACGGCCGCCGGGCGCTAAAAATAAGTTAGTAAGGGCCGCGTGGCGCAAAAATGTGTTAGTAAAGGGCCGCCGGGCGCTGCGCCCTGCTAAATCGGCCTAGAGTCAACACTATTTCTAAGGGGGCACAAAAAATTTAAAGTACACTTGGCACAAAAACTTGTTAGTCGGGCCCTAGATAAGAGGGTCACTTTTCTCACCCTTTCAATGTAGGGTTTTTTTTCCTCTTGATCAATACATATTTTTAGCAGCTTGCCAGGGACAATCTTTAACCCTTTATATCCTAAATTACCTTATTTTTGGAAAAATAGTTTGAAACTTTTTTATTATATTTCTTTATGCATGAGAAACATCTCATATTAAATTTAGAAAACTGTTACAATTTTTTTCATTTTTTTTTTTTTTTATTTAATATTGGGACTTAAAAATCCCATTTTTTTTTTTTTTTTTTTTTTTTTGTGAGACTTTAAAGTCCTGGTGGGATACGAAGGGTTAAAATCTGACTGCTTCTGACTGTCTTATAATTTAAGTTGGTGAAATTAAGGAAATGAAATTTTAAAAACAAGCATTTAAAATAGCTACTTTGTGCAGATTGCATGAAATTGTACAATATTAATTTTGTTTGCTTTAATTAAAAGCTCTGTATCTTTGTAATTTGAGACTAACTTATTCAGTAATTCTTTATTTTAAGGGCACATTAATTCGAATATTTGATACATCATCGGGTAATCTTCTAAACGAACTTAGAAGAGGTGCCAATCAAGCTAATATATATTGGTAAGTTGTTTCTTTTTATATCAAAGAACCTCCAAATTTATCTTTGTTTTACAGAGAAATATATATGATTAGTGCATGTATTGTTTCACTATGTATTGTGTGCAAAGGTAAACATCTGACTTAATGATGAAAATGGGCAAGTCTGTTAGGAAATAGATGGATCTAGTCAGACTTTTGAAAAACTAGAACAGGGGTGATTGTGACTCAAAGGTAAAAACCCTGAAAATTAGAGCCTCAAACAAGACAAAACCCAAAATATCAAATAGTACTCAAACTATTTAGGCCAGAAGCCCTCAATCCTTTTACATTTCATTCGCATATCACCTGGATAACAAATGAACAACCAATGAAAGCAAAAAATTACTTTATAGGAAATATGAAAATACAGATGGGTAAATACAGATAGAGTAAAAACCTGAAATCAGGGGTAAACCCTGAACACAAACACCCCTGCTAGAATGAATTTTCAAAGCAGATAGAAAAACATGCTCTTTGTTGTTGTCAAAAAGGGAATGGGGAGGTAACTGAAAAAATAATCTCCTCCATTTTATTTTCCATCCACATTAAATTATTTTCTATGGATTGACTTTCATTGGCTATTTGCCAAAATTCCATGCAATCTGTAAGTTAATATATTTATTGACTTGTAGAAGACGAGACAACAATGCATGTTTTGACATGTTTAATTCTTATTCCTGGGCCACAAAAAGATAGTAAATTAAAAAAAAAAAAAAGTTTTTAGTTTTGTGAAGCAAACATTTCATAAATTCAATTCAAAAATCAAACTTCTGTTATGTGTTTTTATTTATTTTTCATTTTTCTTAGATAGCATAATTGTTTGAAAAATTACTGATTTGTTTAAACGAAACTAAATATTACAACATTAAATTAATAAAAATAGTGTTTATATAGCGAGATAAGACAATTTTTTTTTATTTCACAAGGGAGTATTCACCTTTCATTTTTGCACTTTTTATCACAAATAAATTTCAAATAGAAATTCAATTTAAAAAATTTACTTGCAATACAAAAGTTATAATGTACTTTATTATGTTATAAACTATATTTATGTAAGCATGCTACCAGCTTTAAAACTTGAAACCCCAAGCATTTTAAAACAAAATACTGCAAATAATAGTATAAATTTAAAATAAAAAAAAGAAACAATGTTAATGGGATATTAAGTGACACAAATGTCTCTATTCAAAAGGGACAAAGTCTGAAAATTCGTTTTTGATCACGCTACCTTGAATAATCATTATTTTAATCTCATGAAAATCAAGATTTTTACCATTTATTTTTCCTATTTTCTATTAGGTTGATTTCTTTAGAATGTGGCCTATTTGCAATCACTTAGTTTATCTGTCTATGGGTAATTCTCTGCAAATAGACCATTTTCACATAAGTGGCACAAGAAAAAAAAATGTCAGAAGTTTCCAATTTTTTGTAACACAATACTAGAAAAGGTACTTAATATGAAAAAAACAGTCGTTACACTCAATATTAAAAATTACTATAATTTTTAGATTTTGAAATTTTTATTAAAGTGAGGGAATGAGGATTATTGTAAAAAAAAAAAAAAAAAAAAAAATGTGTAAAATTAAATTTCAATAGAAGTTTTCTTTAGGAAATACAAATCTTCTTCCTCGTCTATCACAAGGCACTGGAGGTTTGATTTTTTTGACAATATCACAAAATGGGTAATCAAGGATGTCCTCTCTCATAGGCCACTTGAACTTTCCATTGCCAGTGGGTTCCATGGCATTCACTTTGACTGACTTTTCACTGATTTCCAATATTTCTCCAGGATATAGTTTCTTTTCATACTTCACAACTATCCAATCCAAGCATTTATATGACCCTATTGAATGAAATGTAATTAAATTGTATAATAATTCAAATTAAATTGTATAATATTACTTAACAATATTTATAAAGAAATATAACTTACCTTCTGCATTTTTAACTTCTTGACTCTGATTTAATGTTGAAAGCTGTTTAAAGCCTTCACCAAGATGAAAATGTGAACAATTTTTTCCAGGCAAACAGATATTGCAGGTCAAAGACCTGAAATAAAGATATCCTGCATCAGCTGAGTATGTAACTTGGTGAATTTTTTGTGTACCAACATATGTATTTATTTCTTCATTACGTAAGATATTATCTATTGCAGATATTTCTTCTTTGGTCACCTCTTTTATTTTTATGCCGGTACATTTTCTTTTCAGTATAGACATTAATTTTTCTAGATTTTCAATATCACACCCTTCTCCTACAACTCTATCGGCAGTTTGCTTCAGAGTTGCGCCGACACCATCTGGCGCACCTTTCCCATGTCCTGCCTCATGGAAATTCTAGGTACAGGTGGATAAATTTGGTAGAAGAAGTGATAAATGGATAAAAATTAAATGAAAAATTTTCTTGTTCCGATATTGTGAACAGGGTCCATCACTCAATATACGTAAATTTTTAACCTGATCATTTATTGTGACAGCCCATTTTAAAATTGATCTTAAATGAGCCCATACTGAGGTTGCATCATGCCTTAAAGATTTACTTAGAGTGCAAAATGAATGTGGAATTAAAGAATTGTCAATTTTTGAATATATGACACCTGTATGAAGTGTCACCTGTTGTCGATTTCCAGCAAAATGTACTGCCTGAATTTCTTCAGCAAATTTGCAATTGAAATTTTCACTGAAGTCAATATGCAATAGCATACAGTTTTGTGAGAGAGATGATTTCATTGCTTTAATTGCTTCATGTTGATGAGAGATATTTCTGCTGTGTATTAAAAATGTTTTTAATTGAACATTAAAATCATTCACAAGCTCTTTTAATGATATTTCTAAACTAACTTTTTCTGGTTTCCTTGCTGTTTTTCTTTCACTCTTCGCATAATAAATCACATTTTTATAGATCCATTTGCTTAAACATACGTTTTTATTTTCATCAAAGTCATTAAATTTTAGTATGCAGTTTTTGCAGGTATTACATTTTCGTAATAAACAGTCTGATCTGTAGCGATCACAACAAATTTTCTCCATAACGCCTGTCACTGTTGAACAATTAATTAACCTCTCAAATTTAAGTTTAGTAACTACAAATTCCATATTTGCATGTATGATACATTTAACTGTATTTCTATCTCTTGCATTTTCTTTAACAATCCAAAAGGGTTTAAGCCGACAAAATGTAGAATATCCAATAATGTTTCCTGTTTCTGTTTGAAATTTTTTATGTAAATTTCTTAGTGTATCATTCATAAATCTTTTTTGACACTTGACTTTATTTCTTGTGATACATTCTTTCTTTCCTGCACAGCCTAGTGTTTTCATTGCTGTTAAAATAATCAAGAATTTGTTTTTTAATTATTGTAATATGAGACTCTTTTCTTGACCTAGAATACTTCATCAAACCATCTTTTATACAATTTTGATATGTTTTAGAACTTTTATATTTCATAAATGATAAGTGATGCTTAATTAGCTTGTACTTTCTGGTAATTTTTCCTACAATCATTTTTGAAAACATCTGCTTCTTTCTATGTGAGTATCCTAAACTTTTATAGGTTTCTGTTAGTTGGGCATGTAAAGCTTCCCCTAAAATTAATTTTTTCCTGACAGTTGGAGAAACTTTCTTTTCCTAATAACTTCTGCACTTTGTGTCTAGGTGAAAGTTGTATATCTTTCTTATGACCTGCTTTCATTCGATAAAATTTTGATTTATATTTACTTGCAATTTTTTGCTGTTTATGTAACTGAAATTTTAAAGATTCTATTTCTTGTTTCATTCTTGCCCTATTTTTCCTTCTAAGTTTTTTACCACTTTCCAATCTTGATGTACCTTTAGAAGTTGAGAGAATACTTAATTCATTAGTACTTAAGGTCTGCATTTCTAAAGCATTTGATAATTTTTCTTTCTTTTTATCCCTATATTTTGCAGAACTTTTCTTCCATTCTTGTCTTTTTACTTTTAATTCCCGTCTAGTCATTTCTGAAGCTGCTTTTACCTGACCTTTTTGTTTTTTCTTTAAATATTTTAAATGCCCTTTCATTTGCATTTCTTTTTTTTTTGTTGCAGTATCACTGTTTAAGTTTTTCCTCCTCCTTTTGTCATACTCTTTCTTTTTTAACTTCGAATCAACTTTCTTTTTGGTGGCCATATTAACTACAAAAAATAAACCATAATATAAATTTGACCAAACTAATAAATAATTTTGTTATAGCATGTTTCTTACTTAGAACTTAAATAATTTAAGCATTAAATTGTGAAATTAAATAAAATACCCATAAATTAAAATTCATAGTTACTGATATTTTTATCCTTTATCATAAGTTATTTTATTTATATACCGTATATTTCCGTGTATAAGTTGAGAATTTTTGGAAATTTTTCGGAAGCTGAATTATAAGGGTCGGCTTATATACGGATCTACATTTCTAGCAAAAAACGTACTTCAGAAACAATGATTGAATACATATATTTTAAGCTTAAAAAGTATATATAAAGTAAAATAGTGATATTAAACCTTATTTTTAAATAATTATCACATATAAAACTCTTAAATTAGCAATTTTAAATTTATTTCACGAAACGCTCGATGTAGTCACGTTTGTTTACATTTCTTTTTGACCTGCCGGTAACTGAAGTCATCGGCAGAGTGCACGAATGGTGTAAATTCTCTGTCTGATTCAGAAATAGTATAAGAGAAACTTGAAAAAAACAGGACTCCCGATCATATTTTTAATTTATACAATTAAATTTAAATCATCTCTGTTTAAAATGTTTCTAGGCTTACACTAGCAAAAGCGGCAAAGCTTCGTTTTTTTTATAGAAGTATTTTTATTTTGTTGAAGATTGCCTTGAAGCACTGATAAAAATACTGAAAAGTACAAATATACAAAATAATTTAGATACGTCATTAAAAAAAATCGATGCAATCGGACTTTACACGGCTTATTTATGTACACATCCAGTGGCGGCATTGCTTCATCGACGTTAGGGTTAGGTCTCCCAGCCCGGTATTACGGTAACCATCGTTTTCAGCTGCCGGGACTTGCGTTCGCGTCTGTGTTTGCCACCCTTCTGATAGGGTTGCCAGAGTTAAAACTATCGCCGTTGCCGAACACACTGCGAACATTTTACGTTATGGCTAAGCAAGGCAGTGGCGGATTTAAGGGGGGGGCTAGGGGGCTGAAGCCCCCCCCCAAAACACTGACATTCACAATTGAATATTGCAATAGAATAACACTTTGAAAAATCTTAGCCCCCCCCAAAAGTCAAGTTCTGTATCCGCCACTGAAGCAAGGTAAGGAATTCTATTGGATAAGCACGCATTTCGTGCAATTTCATTGGACAGATAATCCTGAAGGTTGTATAGATTGGCAATATTTTCTCCATTTTGGCGATATATTCGAACTTTAAAAAGAGTATTTTTTCAATTTGGCTTATACACGGGTTTGCAATTTTGGACAAATTTCTGCAGGGAAAAATGTACTCTCGGCTTATATACGGATCGGCTTATATTCGGAAATATACAGTATATTTATTTATTGTTAATATACTTTAATTCATTTTGGAATTTAATTAAAATTATTTTAGTAAAGTAAAATACCCTTTACTTTATAAAAATAAACAAAATGTAGCAAAAATAAATTTTTTAATGTTCTTTAAAAGTAATTAAACTAGTCCCTCACAAATGCACCATTCCCTCACATGAGGGAATGACCAGTGAGGAACTGACAAAATTTACATTATTAGCTTCTGAAATTTTTCCTTATAAATTAAAAAACAAAAAAAAAACAATACATATTCTTAAATTATCCCTTTATTTGCAATTAAATTAAACAGTAATACATTTTTAAGAAAAAAAATCAATCTCATAAATTTAAATGAGAGAATGATAATATCATATTAACACTTACCTAATCTGTTTTTTCAATTCCACCTTGCAAGCAACTTGTCCAAGATGGCTGAAATTTATTTTACAGTTTGGTGAAAACATGTGCTCAGTACATGTGCACTGTTTCTACCTGTATAGTAGTGTCATCTAGCTTATAAATAAAAAAAAACAAAAAAAAAAAAAAAAACAATACATATTCTTAAATTATCCCTTTATTTGCAATTAAATTAAACAGTAATACATTTTTAAGAAAAAAAATCAATCTCATAAATTTAAATGAGAGAATGATAATATCATATTAACACTTACCTAATCTGTTTTTTCAATTCCACCTTGCAAGCAACTTGTCCAAGATGGCTGAAATTTATTTTACAGTTTGGTGAAAACATGTGCCCAGTACATGTGCACTGTTTCTACCTGTATAGTAGTGTCATCTAGCTGAAACATCTTAAATTATTTGTGGTGAGGGAATGATTTGAAATATGAGTTGCAAACTTTTTTGCCAAATAAAAATTGCATGTAAAGACAAAAAAAAAAAAAAAAAAAAAAATGTAATACATAAAAATAACACTCTATATGTTTATTTTAAGAAACAATAGCCAAACAAGGAAAATATAAGTATTTAAGTAAGAAATGAATTTTTTAGTACTTATGGTAATGGTTAGGTGGTAATGGTTGCGTGTGAGGGAATGATATTCCATAGGTTTAAATATTTAAAATATATATATTTTTTTAAGCAATGCTTCAATTTTATGAGCTAATATAATAAAACTATGTCTAAACTATATGCTGAATAAATAATTCGTCAATTTTTCTGTTTTAAGAAATAAATATCCTTCATTTTCAGCATTTTGGCCTATTTGCAGAGAATTACCCCTATATATATATATACAGGGTGCATAGGAAAGTCCCTTAAACCTGAAAATACTTGCAAACGGAGAGTGCTACAGCCACGCAAGTGAGGTAACGATATAGTAAAGCGACTATGCCCGACCTAATGCAAATGACAGCAGCGCCTCTAGTGGTGAAATTTGGAAGTTAGCCATTGCAAATCGAAAACGAAAAGAGATAGAGCAAAATTTCCAATTAGAAAGTTTTAGAGCATCAATTAATTAGTACAAAACGATATTTGGTTTACACAGATAAGATAAATTGGCGCCTGTATACCCAAAAAAATATCCAAAATCGATGCACTCCATTTTGTGTAAATATTTGAAAGGAATAGCCAGAGGAAAGAAGAAATATGCACAATTTAATGAATAAATACTATGTACTTACATCAATACATTTTGATAACATCACACACAAAAACAAAATAGGTAAACTAAACTCTAAGTCTCATAGTGATAAAAAGTTAATGTTGAGAATGTTCGAAAAGTTTGCCATTGCTCACAATATATGTTTGTATTCGTGTGAGTAATTCTGCATGCACATTTCTCAGCATGGAAGGTGTTACACTATTGAAAGCATCTGTAATATGCTGATGTAAATCCAGCAGACTTGTATGTGGAGTTGCATAAACCTGATCTTTTTATGTAACCCCACAGGAAGAAATCCATCGGAGTCAGGTCCGGCGATCGTGGAGGCCATTCAGTACTACTACCATACCCAATACTACTACCATACCATCTAAGTGTTGTCCAAAGCAATCTTTTAGAAAGCTTCACACTCCAGCTGGCTGGTGTACAGGAGCACCGTCATGTTGGAACCACATGTCCCGTAATGCGGACAGGGAATATCATCCAAAAAGTTGGGTATGATATCCTGTAATAGTTGGAGGTACCTCTGTCTGTTTAATGTGCCTTCGTAGAACACAGTTCCCAGTAAGCGATCCTTCCAAATACCGCCCCACACATTAATGGACCAGCGCACTTGGTGTTTTGTGGATAGTCCCCACGAGGGATTTTCCAGCACCCAGTAGTGGGCATTATGTCAGTTTAGTACTCCGGTACGCTGAAACAGTGCCTCGTCTGACCAAATAATGTTGGACAAAAAATCTGATTTATCTTCAACATTATTTAATGCCCAGTTGCACCAATCAAATCGACGCTCATTATCCCGTGGCGACAGTTCTTCCTGCAGAGTGACATGATAGGTATGTGCATGTTGACTGTGCAGTATTTGCCATACTCGGGTCCATGTTAAGCCACAAGCCATGATGATTTCTCTTGTACTGCTGTGTGGATGGACTAGTGCATATGCTAAAATACTCTCTGGCGGTATATGCATACCTGCACTCACTGGTCTGCCAGAACGCGGACGACTTTTAGTGCTTCCTGTCTCCATGAGCCGTCGCACTACATTTGCGATGGTAACTGCACTTGGATGTGGCCCACCTGGAAAACGAACAGCATACTCCCGAGCAGCATGTGTTGTGTTTTGTTGACATTCTCCATAAATAAGCACCATCTCGCAATATTGAAAGTTAGTGAAGCTTGACATTCTCACACAGCTCCAAAATTCTAAATCCAAACGTTTATTTTTAAGAAATATATCTTTTGTAGGATCTAATTCATTTAGGATCATTTAAAATTTCATTTGTTTTGTCACTTTCAAAAAAGAACACATATTTTCTACCCGTCGCTAGGCAACAATTGAAATTGCCACAACACAGGAAATAAAATTTTTTAAATGAAAGCGCTCGCACATTAAGAATAAAATTAACGTCTGCCATCAATAATTTTATGCTATGAGATTATGTTGTTTGTATCAAGCGAGCGCCAACACCTTTTAAACTAAAATTTTAAATGCATTGGAAATTAAAATTTTCTGACATTACAGTACAGTACAAAGTCACAAACTGCATTTTCACACTGCTACATTTCCGAAATGTGAATATGTAGAGTAGAAAAGTCGCACATAGATTACGGACATTTTTGGGTATACAGGTGCCAATTTATCTTATCCGTGTGAACCAAATATCGTTTCGTACTAATTAATTGATGCTCTAAAACTTTCTAATTGGAAATTTTGCTCTATCTCTTTTCGTTTTCGATTTGCAATGGCTAACTTCCGAATTTTGCCACTAGGGGCGCTGCTGTCTTTTGCATTAAGTCGGGCATAGTCACTTTACTATACCGTTACCTCACTTGCATGGCTGTAGCACTCTCCATTCGCAAGTATTTTCAGGTTAAAGGGACTTTCCTATGCACCCTGTATATACACTACTGGCCATTAAAATTGCTACACCAAGAAGAAATAATAACAGAATGAAATTCGTTGGACACATACAGTATAGTAGGGAGAACAATTGATTAAAATTTCAGGAAATTTGGAGTAATATGTACTGAGAAAACATTACATAAAGCAGTGACCTCTGTGAGCAATAATAGCACTTATCTGCCTAGGCATTGAATCGAACAGTAATTGGATGACATGTACGGGGAGAGCACTTCATGAAGTTTTAACACGATGCCACAATTCATCGATCGAAGTTACTGGTGAGTGGTGGGGGGCTAGTCGCTTTTCAGCGATTAAACAGTCATTTTCATTGGTGCGAGATCAGGAGAACGCGCTGGCCAGAGCAACAGTCGAACACATTCGGCATCAATGAAGGTCCAGAAAATATGCACAAATTGCGGTCGTGCATTGTCCTGCTTAAATGTTTCGCTTCGGAGGCCGTGAATATAGGGCAGAGAGAAGGGCCTTAACTCGTCAGAAATGTAATGGCTGGTATTCAGAGTGGTGGGAATGAAAACAAGAGTTGATTGGGACGTGTATCCAATGATACCACATACCATCAATCCAGGTGGTGACCCAGTAAGCGGCTACCAAAATTCTGATTACCCTCAAAACTGCATCACTGATATGGGTGCCATTAATGTGTGATCAACGATGAACCTGGACGCAGGAATGGCGTGAAGTCACTTTTCAGACAAATCACAATCCTGGTTACAGCATCAAGGTTGCCTTATCCGTATTTAACGGCATTATGAATAATGCACATTGCCAGCTGGGATTCGACATCATTATACTGTCCATCATTCCCAATGATGATATGGGTTCCCTTTGGATACACATCTAGATTACTTCTTGTTCGTATTCCTGGTACTCTGAACAACGGCCATTAAATTTCTGATGGATTAAGGCCCGCCCCTCTGTCCTGTATTCGAGGCCTCCGTAGCGCAAAATTTAAGCAAGATAATGCACGACCGTAAGTTGTTTGTATTGTCAGTACCTTCTTTGATACAGAATGTGTTCGACTGTTGTTCTGGCCAGCACGTTCTCCTGATCTCGCACCAATGAAAATGACTGTTTAATCGTTGAAAAGCGACCCCCCCCCCCCCCCCCCCACCACCACTCACCAGTAACTTCGATCGATGAATTGTGGCATCGTGTTAAAACTTCATGAAGTGCTCTACCCGTACATGTCATCCAATTGCTGTTCGATTCAATGCCTAGGCAGATAAGTGCTGTTATTGCTCACAGAGGTCGCTGCTTTATGTACTGTTTTCTCAGTACATATTACTCCAAATTTCCTGAAATTTTAATCAATTGTTCTCCCTACTATACTGTATGTGTCCAACGAATTTCATTCTGTTATTATTATTCCTTCTTGGTGTAGCAATTTTAATGGCCAGTAGTATTTATATTGATAACTTTCGAAATAATGAACCAAATCAAACCAAAGTCGGGCAGTGCACTTATCTTATCAATATCATAGATCACTTTGTTAATCAGGTTGTTCTGTCATTTTGTTTCCAACATTTCAAATTGCCGACTTGAAAGTTTCAAATCCACATTGTAAAAAGCGTATTTAAGACTGAATTTGCTTAAATTTTGATGTGTATATAGATCACCCACCAAATTTATTAATGAATTTGCTCCTGGCGGTTCTCTTAAATTATAAGGGCCATTTGAAAATCTGTCATCACAATAACTTTTGAAATACTGAATTAATTCATACCAAAGTTGAGCAGTAGTCTTACATATCAAATATCTCAGAGGAGTTCACTGGGCAGCTTGCTCTGCTATTTCATTTTCAAGTGGCAGCCACTAGAAATTAAATTACTACTTGAAAATTTGTCATCATAGTAATTTTTGAAATACTGAATAAATCTGAATCAGATTTGAGCAGGGGAACATATGTTACAAATATATTGAATGAGTTCAGTAAGTAACTTACTCCGCTGCTTTGTTTACAAGTTGTGGCTACTTTAAAATTTGTTATTGCAATAACTTTTGGAATTCTGAACTGATTTGAACCAGATTTAGGCAGTGGGCTTATGTTATGAATATCTTGGATTACTTTGCTGGGCAACTAACTCTGCCGTTTTGTTTTCAATCAAAAAGTTTCCACTTAAAAATCCACTTAAAAGTTTGTCACTATGATAACTTTTGAAATACTGAATTAATTCAAATCAAAGTCGGACAGTGGACTATTTTATCGAATATCTTGGATAAATTCACTGGTAACTTGCTCTGCCATATTGTTTCCAAGTGGAGACCATTTGAAATCAGGCTACCACTTGCCAATTGCCATCGTGATAACTTTTAATATACTGAATTAGCCGAAAAGTCCATATGTACATAACCCACATCAGTGTCTCCAAATTTATTAATAAAATAAATGAGACATCTTATTTCAAAATAGTGGCCACTTGTTGAGAAAAAGAAATCAACCTACTCTTCTGAGCCAGAAGGATTTGTTTAAATAAATAGGCTGCTATGATACCAAGAAAACCTGGAAAATTTGGGCATTTTGAAAAAAAAAAAAAAAAGACATTAAAAAATAAGGAAAACCCAGAGAATTTCATAATTTATTTAAAAATAGAGAAAATTCGAGGAATTCAGAATTTTTTTTGGAAAAACATAAGAAGACATTTTCATAATAAAGTTTTAATTTTAGTTATTTTACTGTTTTGTAATGAAGAAAAAAAAGTCAATAATATAGTTTCCCCTGACTATAGTAAGTTAATAAAAATAATATACCCTAGATATATTCAATTTGTAAACATGTTAGTTTCTAATGCTACGTTATTACGTATAATCTATTTTAGAAAACAAAGAAAACTCAGGGAATATATTATATACAGTGGAGCACCATTTATACGTTTTTCAAGGGACCGTTCCTAAAAAACGTATAACTGAAAAAAACGTACAACTGAAAATTTGTTTTAACACAATAAAGTGTCATATTAATGATTAAAGTCTAATCAATTTTCATGATTTCCATTACATTTATTCGAATAAGATATATTTTTAATTAAATTTAAAATATTTTTAAAAGGTAGAATAATAATTAAAGATATAGAAATTCAGAAAAAAATTTTAGGATTTCGATTTTAAACTTTAAAGACAAAGCGTTTCGCTCTCTAAAGAAAGATGACATTTTTGCAAACTATTAAAAGGGAAGAAAGAAAAAAACCTTGTTTCTCCAACCGTAATGTCAAATAAACACGATAAGAAATAAGAAAATCTTCCAAGTCGCCCAACGGAAGTGAGTAATAAATTTTAAAGTTTACAAAATGCCTATAAAGTTGTGATTTTTTTTTCATACCCCATCCCTGGAATCAATTAAAAGAGAAATTGGGAGGTCTTCAAGTGGTCACTGGTTAGTTGTATACCTACCATTCAAGCCAGTCGCCAACTGCTTATCTCTGAAAAACCTCTCTAAAGCGCAGTTTCCACTGCAGTTGGTTGGAGGTTGGTTCGAGCGGCGCTATTCAGAATCCTTTGATGTGGTCAAGTGGTTGGACGGGGTTCGACAGGGTTGGTTTTCAGGGAAAAGTCCCTGGCCCTAACCCCCAGCTGAGATAATTGAGGGGCCAGAGGCAGATATCTTTGTCAATTTTGCATGCTTTCCTTTGAAGTAACTACACAGTCTGATAAAAAAGTTTACAACTGATGACAAGACATTTGGCTCTTTGTGTCGGGAGCGTGATTAATGGTTTTTTGAACATCGAAGTTTCAACCCTAGTGGAAACCAGCCTTAAACCCCTCTTCCCCCAGGCTATCGATGCAGGTCACACTTTGTTACCATAGTTCTAAGAAAAGATACGAATAAAACTTAAAAAGCATTCATCTACTTCTTCTTCTTCTTTTTTTTTTTTTTTTAAATCCTGAAATGAAATTCAAACTTGGGATTCTACAAGGAGGAAAAAAAACGTATAAGTGAAATTAAGAATTTACTTGTGTCGTATAAACGAAATATTTTAACATTAGAATTCAATGGAATAATTTGGGACCGAAGTTGAAAAACGTATAAAAGGTGCTCCACTGTATATATATTTCTTTTTTTTTTTTCAGTTTTTTTAGCAACTTCAATAAGATATAATCTTGTTTTTAATAAAAACTAAATAATTTACTAAAAAGTGTTTGACTTTTAAACCATTTGTATCATTGCTGTAATAAAATGGTGGAGGAGGAGGTGTTTTAAATTGTACTGCCTGCAAAATTTTGAAAAATAAGTTACTTCACATTTTGTCTGCCTAGACTGATTTTTATCTAACTGCCATATAATTGAGGCAAAACTGTATGTATAATTCTAATGAGAAATTGACCTGGGCTATGAACTTGAACCTCGAAAATATTGACACGGGAATTTGAAATATAAACATATATTTGAGCAATAGTTATTGAAAATCCTTAATAAGTTAATGTTATGTCACATACAGCTTTTTTTTTTTTTTTTTGGAGGTAGTATTTTAGAGATTTCATGGTAGTGTTTTACAAATGTCTATATTATAATCTCAAATAACTTAAAAATCCAGGTTTTTTTTAAATCTATAAATCCTTGAAGTTTGATTGTAAAATATCCATAAAAATCCACTTCTATACAATTAGTTGTGTATTGTGCAGGGATGATATTTTTCAGCTTTTCAGCTGATTTCAACTTTTTTGTACATTTAAGCTTTTCAGCTTTTTTTTATGTTTCTGATGTGTATTTGCTCTTTTTTCATACATTGAAGATTAAAATAAATATTTATAACTCTAATATAATTGATTTTGTCATCAAAATTCTAGTATTTCATTTCAATGTCTTGCATTTCCGTACAGTTTCAGCTTTTTTGTATTTTTGCTAATCTCATCCCTGATTGTATCACTCATTCTCGAGTAAATTTGTTTGGCTATTTGAGATTTGTTTCTACAACATGTTATGAATTTTCTGTTCTATATCCTGTGATTTCTCTGCTTTTATTTTTGTAGAATAAAATTAAATGATGAAAATTGATTTTTATTTAAAAATACCTTTAAAATTGTCATGCATGTTAAAAAAGTTGCATCTGTCGTCTTAGCCAGTTAAATATTCTAAAAGGACTGTTGTTTAGCCTTTCTCAAATTTTTGATAAATTACTAGAAATGAACATGTATGTAAGCGTACTGCTTATAGACAATCTTTCTGAACTCTAAACATTATAATTATTATTTTATTTTTCAGAATTAGTAGGCTTGATAATTGTATATTTGTCATACAGAAGCTTTCCAGTATTTCTGAAAATGATTTTAAGAGTAAAAAATATTAAATATATTCATGTCCAAGACTTAAAGAACTTGTTTTCCCATTTTATTATTTTGTACATAATTTTTAAACAAGTTATCATATGAACATAAAGTTCAGATGGCATGTTTGTTATCAAATATTTAATCGAATTTTATATAATAAATAATAATTTTGAAACCAGTGTTTCCGCTACGGTAGCATTTTTCGCGAAATGCTAAAAGACTTATCCAAAATGCGAAAATGAAATAACATGTTTTCGCTTTTTTGCTAAAGCATCTTACTAAACACAAATTGAAAAAAAAAAAAAAAAAAAAAAACCTTTCGCAAAAATATTATAACGAATCTTTCATAGAAAAAAAATCGCAACATTGATCAAGAAAAATCCATCGTTTCATGTTTCATTCATATTATAAGGAAAATCAAACGCTGAACTATGCATAAGAATCGCATACAGGAAATCAATTTTTAAATAAACATGAGGTATTTGTAAAGTGGTCTAATATGAAAGAAAGAAAAATTATAAATTTGTAAACCAAAAAGCTTTGAATAGTAGTAATAAAAAAATTTTAGTTCTAAGATGTTCATATTGCTTTAAAAAAGTTTACAATATAAAGTAATAATCTAAAAAGTTTAATATTTTTTATGTCTGCCAATAAATGTGTTAAAATATATGCTTGTACTATATTCGAATTGATCTGGTTACAGTGGTAAGTACAATTATTAATTAATTTTTTGTTTTTCATTTAAAAAAAAAAAAATAATAATAATAATAATAATAAAATACCTTCTGTGTATAACTCTTTAAAGACTTGATTAAAAACTTTTAAGTTTAATTTACAAATGAAAATCAAACATATCGAGGCATTTAGAATAATGTGTAAACTGATATTCATCTTTTTCTACTGTTTCTGGCATTTTAGCATTTTGTGAAAGCTTTTTTTCTGATTTTAGCTTTTTTTCTAAAGAACATTTTTACTCAAACCCTGTTTGAAGCTGATATTAATTTAAATTTTCTTAAAAGAAAACTAATTGAGAAATAGTGTTAAGGATGCATTACAGATAGGTGAAGATGCACATGCATCTAAGGGTTTGATTAAAGCAGGATTTTCTTCTTTTCCCTTATCTGTTTTTTTTTTTTCATCTTTTTTACATATGTGTATAACTTTTTTTTAAAAATGTACGTATGAACATGAAAATTGGATGAGATGTTTATTATTGTAATTACACTGTGCTGCAAAAAAAATTTCCCTGATACCATTCTTGCTGATTCTTATGTAAAACTGAATCTGAATATGACTACCATTTTGCCCAGTCACCCACTGTTATCTCGGGACGTCACCTCCTCTTCTGATTTTTATCACTCTTCGGTAATTTTATGGCCATGAATTTGATTTGGAAAATGGAAAAGAATTATTTTAGCTCTTAAAAATAAAAAATATATAATGTATAATATGTGATAATAATAACTGGTTAATAAAATATAATAAATGTAACTTATAATTTCAGTGGCAAATACAGAAGCTTTCCAGTATTTCTGAAAATGACTTTAAGAGTAAAAAATATTAAATATATTCATGTCCAAAACTTAAAGAACTTGTTTTCCCATTTTATTCTTTCGCACATAATTTTTAAACAAGTTATCATATGAACATAAAATTTGGATGGCATGTTTGTTATCAAATATTTAATCGAATTTTATATAATAAATAATAATTTTGAAACTGATATTAATTTAAATTTTCTCAAAAGTAAACTTTGGACGAAATTATTATTATTTTTTTAATTTTAGAAAAGAAAACTGATTGAGAAATAGTGTTAAGGATGCATTACAGATAGGTGAAGATGCACATGCATCTAAGGGTTTGATTAAAGCTGGATTTTTCTTCTTTTCTTCACTTTTCTGTTTTTTCTTTTTTTCATCTTTTTTTCGTATGTGTATAACTTTTAAAAAAATATATGTATGAACATGAAAATTGGATGAGATGTTTATTATTATAATTACACTGCGCTGCAAAAAAAATTTCCCTGATAACATTCTTGCTGATTCTTATGTAAAATGACCTCCTGAATCTGAATATGACTACCATTTTGCCCAGTCACCCACTGTTATCTTGGGACATGACCCCCTCGCCCAATTTTTATCACTGTTCGGTCATTTTATGGCCATGAATTTGATTTGGAGAAGGAAAAAGAATTAATTTAACACTTAAAAACAAAAAATATATAATGTTTTAGAATTTTCCTACTCTGTAACCCCTCAGAAGTTATTTAACAGATAAAATAATCCCCCCCCCCCTAAAAATCAAATTTATAGCCATAAAATTACCGAAAAGGGATAAAAATAGGGATCATCCTTAAAAAAACGGTGGGTGATAGGCCAAAATGGACATCACATTCGGATACAGAAGGTCACTTTACTTAAGAATTTGCCAAAATGGTGTTTAGGGGTGATTTTCATGCCGAGCAGTGTTATTTATTGACATTTTTATTATTCTGACAATGCTCGAAGTTCATAAATTATTAAAAGATATTTTTTCAAAATGTCTGTAATGGGGAAAACGAGAAAAATGAATACATGCAGAAAAATCCAATTTTAATTTAACATTTGGAGGCATATGTACCTACATTTATATGTAATGCACATTTGACATCTTGTCTCATTTAGTTTTCTTTTCTAAAATTGTTTAAATTTTTTGTATTATCTATAGCTTACTTTGAATACATAAAATTCAATTAATGATTTGTTAATGAACATACCATCCAAATTTTACGTTATATTCATTTGTGTAAAAGTTATGCAGAAAAGGAGAAATTGGTTAAACAGGTTGTTCCTTAACTTTTGGACATGAGTGTAGTGTATCCTATAGAAAAAAAAACTTTTTTGCAAAACATAGTGGAGTTAATTTTTAATGAAACTCAAGAAATCATTTGTCTTAAAAAATGTTAAGGTTTTATGTTATTTAATTCTCTTGGTTTAAATAAATCTTTTATATAAATGTGATTTTCCACCCCATAATTGAAATGTTCATAAAAATGTATTAAGAAATACATTACTAACATTTTTATTAATATATATATATATTTTTTTTAATAAATGAAAATATTTTGTTTTCTGCTAAAGTGATATAGTGTTTTTTTTTTTTTTTTTTTTTTTTCAAATTAGTAATTAATAAGATATTATGTTCATATAATAAACATTTTGTAAGTCTTGTTTACAAGTTTTCTAAATTTTACTTGTATGTAAACTTAATTTTAAAATATTTTTTGTCTTTTATTATGTTTTAGTATTAATTTCAACTTTGATTCATCTCTCATTTGTGTGTCAAGTGATCATGGGACAGTACATATTTTTGCTGTAGAAGATAGTAAACGAAATAAACAATCCAGGTACCTAATTTTTTTTTAAATTCCCTTTTCTTTCTTCACATAGGTTCTGTTTCTTTTATTTATTTAAAAAAAAAAAAAAAAAAAATCTGGAGTGACTCCACTCGACTTTCCGAACATTGAGTCATTAATAGTTTTGTAGATAAAGTATAGAAAGAGGAGTTGTTAAACAAATAAAAGAGTGAAATCCATAATAGAGTGTTTGAGTATTTTTCTCCCTATATTACACGATGTTTTGTTTAAAGCTACTGAACTTTGAGCCCATAGATCATAATGATAAAGAATTTTTTGTTGTTTCCCTGTAAAAACCTATAAATGCTAGATTCACCCAAATGCTTATAGTTAGTACAACAGTGATTTATAATATTCATATAAATTTTCAGCTCAATTGAATGGCGTTTAGAGGCTATCGCACTTTTAAAAATTGGGTCCCATAGGTCATAATGATAAAGAATTTTTCTTTGTGTCCTTGCAAAAAAACTGCAAGTGTTAGATTCACCAAAATCTGTACAGTTGGTGCAACTGTGACCTATAACAGATGTACAAATTTTTTGCTCATATTAATAAGGTGTTTAGACGCTATTACACTTTTAAAAATTTGGCCCCATAGGCCATAATGATAAAGAATTCTTCTTTGTGTCCCTGTTAAAAAACTATAAGTGCTAGATTCCCCAAAATCTATAGGGTTTATACTATGGTGACTTACAATATGTGTACCAACTTTCAGCTTATTCGAACAAAGCGTTTATATGCTAGTGTGTTCACTCACAGACATACACACATACATACATACATCATTGTAAAAATAGTGAAAACGGACTCAGGGGACCTCGAAACGTATAGAAACATCAAAATCTCAAATTCGGATTTTTGACATGATTACAATACTTTCCTCACTATAGTGTTCGGAAAGTAAAAAGCATATAGGAATCAGAATTGGATTGAATGAATGCAAAATTTTGTGTCTTGAAACAGCCCAATTACGCTAATATATGTGCTACAAAAGTCATCAAAACTGAGTCATGTGTAATAGAACCTTGATTATCCAAAGTGATTGGGACCGACCATCTTTCAGATAATCGAGAATGCTTCAGTTTTAAGACTGGGGACAAATATATATGGTTTTTCTTATTATGGTAACAAGTATTTAATATGAATAAAGCAGTAGCAAAATAGAAACAAGATTAAATTAACTGAATTTAAATTTTGAAATCAAGTACCTTTTACATATTTCACAAGGGTTTGAAAAAAAAAAATTGTTTGTCGCAGTTTTGATTGCCTTTGTATTGCAGCTGAATCACAAAGTTTTTTTTTTTTAATACTATTAGTTCACCAGTATTTTGTTACTCTATAGCTGCCTTGCAAAATGTTCAAAAGCTCTAGAATTGCTAATTTGTTCGTTTTCTTTGTTGACATCATTGCTTCACTTTCACACACAATAAAGTCTGCAAATTTTTCATAAAAGGGATGGGTTAGTAAAATGAAAAAGAAGCAGCTTTAAAAATAGATTTTGGTTCGAGTTTTAGTTAAAAGAGTTTTTAATAAATAGAGGTTCTACTGCACATCACTTGTTCAGAAAGAACGGTTAACAGCTTCTAGCAATAAAATGCATAACTTAAAGGTCTGAATTCAACTTACGTACTCAAAAACAAATGACACCTTTTTGTGAAGTATAGGAGTGAGAAATCTCTAGATCATTCAAGAGAAAAATATAGCTGTTTGTTTCAAATTGGAATAAGGATTAAACCCTAAAACTATATTTCTCAGAAATTTCTAAGTTCATTACAGAAGATAATCTTCTCCAAAAATAATAAGACTGCTGCCATTTTTTTTTTATGCATTTACAAGTATTTTCATTACAACAGCAGTACTACTAATAAAGAAAGTATTTTTACACCTTTTAACAGTATGATCTGTGCATCTATATCCATTTTAACCTCCTTCAAGAGAAACAGGATTGACGTGAGCTAGGGGGTTGGTGGCACAACCTGTGTGTCGGGAACCCCATGTCTCTCCCTCTCTTCTTCCCATCGGGCCATATTTTAAAAATCTGTCAGAAAAAACGTAATGATGTTTTCAAATTTTCTCCTTTAAGATGTATTTTTGATTTTCCTTTTACGAATTTGAAGCATTCCATTTTTTTTTTCCAGTGAATCTCTTTATTTCCTTATACAAAAAGTAAAGGAAATATGATAATAATTTAAGAAATGTATTTTGTATAATTTAAAAATGACTATCCGTAGAATGTTGAAGTTGTTTATTTAAAACTTTTGTAACATTTTATTCACTATCAAATTTTCTCTGTGTTTCTAAATTTTCTCTATCTGACGACACACCTTAAAATATTTTTGAGTTTTGTTATGATGTATCTGTGTGTATGTATATGCATGAGTATCTTTTTATGTTAATTAGAAAAAGTACACAATAAAAAAATAAAAAAATTTCTGACTGTTATAACGTTTGTAGTTGTGCATCTTTCTTTTAATCACTATATGGTATATGACCTACCATTTTAACGATATTGAGGATAATTAAAAAACTTTTATCAGTGCATGACCTCCCTCTTATAGATTTCCATGATATTTCAGGAAAAGTTAACTAAAGAAGTTAGAAATTTGTTATTTAGGAATTATATCATGAATGTCTAGTGTCCCACCTCCCTCTTCGATCAATATATGATGACTCCCTTTTTAAATTTGGAAGAAAAAAAATTATGTTTTAACTATTAAAAACGCTATGTTTTAATTATTCAAGTGTTGGGGAAAAGAAATGTTGTGTTATATCATTATTTAGCTAAAAAGTTTAAATTTAATAGCCTCTAAATGTGTAATGTCTTTTTATATGGCAAAATAAAAATATTAAACTTAACTAAAATTAAAAGCTAAAATTAGTATTTCCCTACTAGAAATTTAAGTGACAATGCATAGATTATTCAAGATCTTTTTCTCCTCCTCAGAAATAAGGCTAAGCTAAAAAATTTATTTCAGTGTGTGTGTGTATTAAGGGGGGGGGGAATCTTGGGGGGAAAACAGTTAAAACCATTTAATTTATATAATTTATTGCCTAAAATAAGTTTTGGGCAATAAATAACTTAATTTAGCAACCTCTATTAAAAAGCCATCTCTCTGAAGGGCCAATTTTTCTTGTACTATGAGTAGTCCTCTTAGGGAAGTTTCACTCTATATGTTTGGGAACAACAGATAGGAAGATAAAATATTTCTTAAGACCTCTCCTTCATGCACTATGTATATATTTAATTCTATGGAATGAAAAATAGTATCATACATTAAGGGCCCGCTTCACTTACCGTCACCAGAAACTCACGCCAATGCTATTGTATGGGAAATTTTGTTTACATATAACTCATTAACTAATACATTCATTTAAATTCTGTTTCCACATTCAGAAAATTCACAACTGTTAAATTCATGGATGTTTTTTAAAAACGAATTTTTAATATTTTATTTGGAAACTGTAAAATGAAATATTTTTGACATATTGAAAATTTATATTTTACAGCTTCAAAATAAAACTTTTAAAATTAAAAAAATCCGTTTTAAAAAAAACGTCTGTCAGTATAACAGTTGTGAATTTTCTGAATGTGAAAACAGAATTTAAAAATATGCGTTAGTTAATGAGTTTATCAGTAAATGAAGCGGCTTCTTAAGAGAATGGCCCGGGGATCTGCAAAAGCGCAAGGAGTACTAACAAATAAAAAGGCGCAAGTATTAATTACAGTATTAATAATGTTATTAATAACAATATTGTGGCGTATATTTGCCATTGCTGACACAGAAATGGCTTGACATGGCACCGCATTAAATAATCGCTTAATAAACTCTCCCTGTATAGTGCCCCCCCGTCAGAGAGGTGGTATCCCTCTGTCGAGGGGATTTCTGGCACCTTTACTGAAGAGAAAGTTGCTTTTGCAGGGTTGCCAACTGCTCCGATTTCTGCGGAGTTTCTCCGAAAAAATTTAAAAACTCCGCAATTCCGCAAAGTAATGTTTATGCTCCGCAAATTCAGTCTTGACCACCTAACTAAATATTTTTTATTAAATACATAAAACTGAATAGTGGCAGACACTGAAAAAAAAAAAAAAAAAAAACTATTTTTCTTTTTTCTTTCTTTTTTTTTTTTTTTTTGAAGAACCACACGCTTCACCGTACAATACTCATAAATAAATAGTGAAGAAAAAAAAAGAAAGAAAGAAAACATTCTAGTGCTAGGCATTGCGTAATCGAAATATTGCTGACTCAGAACGGGAACAAGTATTTGTTTACATTAGCTAAGAGAGTGTTTAATTAAAACCACAAGCTGAAAGGGGGGAAGAAAGAAACCGAATGCTATGATTATGCGGTGTTTTGATTTTCATTTAAACTATATCAATGTTTCAGTTATCTTAATGCTTAATAGGTCTTTAAAAAATTGTTTATTTTAATTATTTAACGATAAAAATAATGGATTCAAAGCTACTGAACTTTAAGGCCGATTGACAACGCTTTATTTAAGATTTATTTGAAATAATTATGCATTTATTTTATCATTCACTTAAAGCATTAATGATTTATTATTATACCTTCATTTGTATCTGAGGGGGGGATAAGTAAACAAATTATGACCAATAATCTGCAAAATTCTAAAGTTTACAAAACATATGGTCCCAAGCTATGCAGATTAGAGGGAGTTGACTCAGAGATGAGATCATTTACACATTTATATGAATATCGGAGATTTCGTTTTTAGATTTTTATGTGATAGTATAATAATTATTTTGACATTCATGAAAATTGTTGGAAATTTAATTTTTTCTTCCCCTTCGTGCTTTTTTTTTTTTTTATGTAACTGAATAGTCTACTTTCATATATTGTCTTTATTTATGTATGGAAAATATGCCATTATGCAAAAAACAAATTACTTTTTGGTTTTAAGCTTATATTCAGACTTAATCGCATTTCCCATTCTTATCTCTCTTCACTGTTTTGCTAAATATATTTGATTATCAATAAATATTTCTTTTTTTTTTTTAATATATTTTTAAAATTGCTCCTCAAAGTAGCCAAAATGCTCCTCAAAATTTCTCTGAATACTCCTCAAACTGTTTTTGAAAAGTTGGCAACCCTGCTTTTGGTTTAAATAATTACAAAAATTCCTGTAGTATCTTGTTCTATTTTAAGTACATAAAATTAGAATATTTATTTAGTATTTCATTTTATTTTACTTTTATACTTATGAATTATGCGTAGATAAATAAGAATAACAAAAAATTAATTTAAAAAATCATTATTTCAATTATGTTAATAATTAAGAAACTGTTAATGAATTGTCTGAAGCATTGTGCACTGTAAAAATCTCGTTGGATATTGGCTAAGTACTACTTGCTGTTCTTTCTCTGTTAAAGTAAGTTTTGTGTACAAAATGCATAGAATTGTAACTTGTGCTCTTAACTTGCAGTGACTTGTGCTCTTGTGAAACTAATTTTTAGGTCTTTGTATGAAATAAATGAAATCAATGATAAATCTTGCTTAACTGAAAAATGTCAAATATTGTACTTGGGGCCTTAAAACTATCTAGTTGTGATCTTTTTTTTTTTTGGGGGGGGGGGATATAATAACCTTGTTTTAATGTTAGAAAATAATATTTTATTTACTAAAAAATTATATATATATGTGTGTGTGTGTAGTTTAATGAGCATACAAGGAAGTAATGGGTTGTCTGCTATAGGTATATTTTCTTTTAGCATCACTCTGTAAAATTATTTTATTCTGCAGATCGAAAACAGAAAATTATAGTGCTGACTTTAGAATAAAAGGACAGCTCGGTGGAACTCAAAAAGGGCATTATTTGCATAAATTGCTGTCCTTAATGTGATTGTTGTGCATGATAAAAGTAAATTACTACTTATATGTAGGTTATGTGCATTTGCTCTTGCAGAAATGTTGTAAAACTATTTCTAGAAGGCTGTAGTCAGGAAGAAAAACATCTTTGGACCTTTAAAATGTTAGGAAAGGTCACCTGGTACTACAATGTTTTTAAAAGGGCCATCAGGTGATAAAATGGGTTAAAAAAGGTGCGCCTGGGGGAGCATCCTGCTAAAATTAGCATAAGAGTCAACACTAAATTAAATGTTTAATAAATTTGCATGAATTATTTTAAAGCAGTTGAAGTCTTTCTCAGTTTCTCCTGACGTTTTTGATTTCTTGAAATTTAACTATTCACATTCACTGACATATACACATATATATATACTTCCAAATTTATTTCTTCTTGTCAGTTCAAATTACTAAACATTGCTTTACATAATATTTAAAACAAATGGCTTCATCTTTTACATCATGATAATTGTATGCTTTAACAGGGTTGCTACAGCACCTGGAAAACTCAGGGAATTTGAAAATCTATTAAAAAACAGGGAATTTTCAAAATTTATTGCAAAAATAGGGACAATTCAGGGAATTTTGAAATTTTTTGGAAAAACATTGGAAATTTTTTTCATAATCGAATATTTTTAAAATTTTTAGTGCTTTATAATGAATCAATTATTTCACCCCCCCAACTATAGTAAGTTAATAAAATTAATATACCCTAAATATGTTCAAATGACTTGTAAACGTGTTAGATTCTAATGCTGCATGATTGTGTGCCATCTATTTTACTTCTAAAAGGGACAGGGAAAACTCAGGGAATTTTTTTTTTCCTGATTTGTATAGCAACCCTGTTTAAAGTCCAAACGTCTCCAAGAAATAAAAAAAATAATATTGTAATCCTTTAATTCAAATTTTAGAACCACGTGTCTATTTATTTATTTACATTATTAATTTCTCATGGTGTAGTTAAATTTTACATATTTAATTTATTTATATTGTTTTACCCTGCTGCATTAAAGTTTCATATAGTAATGAATATATTTTAAAAACAGAAATTGTTTTGTGTTATTTAAGCTTTGTTTTATAGATGAATAAATTCTGTTTTCTGCAATGATAACAGTCACTATACTGAATTATTTTTTTTAAATGAATTTCTGTAAATAGACCAATGAATTCGGTTTAATTTATTATTTGAATCAATGAACCAGTCCTAAAATCATGCAAACCATGGATAAAATTTTATTGATAAAATATATAAAACACAGTACTTCACACGTTAAAATCTAAGTCAAAAGACTCAGTTTAAAAGTCTACAATATAAAAGATAAAAAGAACATTACGACGGTTCGTCCAAGCATTGTTGCATGTGGACATCTTCAGGTTTAGTTCTCTTACTGTTAGCGTCTTGATTATATATTTTATCAATTTAATCTATAAACGTTTAAAAACAATTACTCATCCAATAAAATTTTATTTTCTTTATCTCAGTACACTGTTGCGATTGTGATATGAGTTTTCCCATTAAATTAGCTTATTTCTTTATTTTATTCAGTGAAATGCTTGTATGGAAACCATGGTTAAAGTACTTTCTTTATTCCAATACATTGTTTTAGTTATGATGTCATTTTCAGCATTAGTTTTCAGAAACTTGGGTTTTAATTATTACGGAGATAATATAAAATTTGTAGTATTATGTGCAGCATATAAGAATTTACATTTTCTTCTTTGTGTTTTCAGTTTAGCATCTGCCTCATTTTTACCTAAGTATTTTAGTTCCGTATGGAGTTTCTCAAGGTTTCAAGTGCCTGGAGGGTCCCATTGTATATGTGCTTTTGGAACTGAGCCAAATTCTGTCATAGGTGAATAATTTTTTATTGTACTTTATTTATTTATTAATTTGAAAACATTTGTAAATAATTGAAATAAAATGAAAATACCTTTCTTTTTGTTTTGTAATTTTCATATAATAAAAAAAGCTATTTATGAAGAAAAAATATTTTGATAAAAAATATTTTTTCATCATAATAGAAAAAAAAAAAAAAAAATCTATTTAGAAAAATAGATAGTTCAATTTTCATATTTGTTTTCTTTTTAAAAAGCTCAATCCCAAAAAATAATTGATTTGTTTATCAAGTTGCTAATCAATCAGCTTTAATTCATAATTCAGTTGAAACTGATTAGTTTTCCATAATTAAATTCTTCACAATTTTAATTCTGCATGTAATCAAAAAGATATAAGTGTATTACTCAGAGTATACTTTTTCTTAGTTAATTTAATTTAATTTATAATATTTCACTTCATTGAATTTTTTCTACATCCTGTTGTTTTAATATATATCAGAGTACATTAGAGTTGAGATGTTTAAAGTGCAAATATTTGTCTAACTATGTTAAGATTGATTGAAAATAATAATTATCATAATAAAACAAAAATAAAAAATCATGCAGTTCTCATAGATTATAAACACTTTCCAACTGTACTTATCCATTTAACTTTCAAATGTATTTCACCTCTGCTATATGACACCTAACACACATTTTATTTTTAATTATGAAAGATGAAAACGTTTCAAACTTTACTTTTTAAGAAAAAACATGCAATACATTGCTTTTGTGTAGTCCTGTCACAAATTTGTAAGGATTGTGTTCGGGGATACACAAATTTGTGTATCCCCGAACAACAAGGCTACAAAAATAAATTTTCTTTCTAACTATGGAGAAAGGACAGTGATGTTTCTGTATGATGTGTATTGACTTTGTTATGTTGTATGCAGGATAGAGTTATTAAAATGCACTTTAAAAAGTACTTCTACTAGACCATAATGCATCAAAAGTCTTTTGTGAGTTCCTGTTCACAAACTAGCTGCACTATTTGTACCATTCTCAGTACAGAACATGCCATAGAGTATTCTGTAAATATTTATAGAAATTTGAGAGTGGACAGACAGATAAATGAATTGAAGTTGTAATTACTTTTAAACTCTGTTGGAAAGTGTTAAAAATACATAACACAACTAAAATGCATTTCCAGCAATTTTGTATACATAGCTTAATATATCTGAATATTTTTGTGTGGCATTGTAAATCAATCATAAATGCTAACCATACCATATCGTACAGAAAACAAGATTTTTGTGCATATGTTAATTTTATTATGTATTGTGCAGTATAAAGATATTAAATATACTTTTTTGAAATACTTCGTAGAAAATATAATGCATTATATATGTACATATTTGCAAAGAAAAAAAAGGGGGATAAAACTTACAATTTTAGCATTTATATTATATTTTATTACCATGTTTTTATTAACTTCTATTCTTGTTTGTTTGTTTGTCTGGTACAAATCTTGCAATCGAATTTTAACCAACTTCTCTACTAGCTAGACATTTGAAACTTTCACAGTAGCTCACAACCTGATGACAACACAATACTCTGAAGTCCGATTTTCGAATTTTCAAATAGTTTTCTTATAATTAATTAAAATATGAAAATAATAACCTCCTAATACATTATAAATAGCCATTAAAATATTAGCTATAATTTAATTGTTACCAAAAAAAAAAATTAAGAGTTCATTTCCTTTCGGCTTAAAAATAAATACATTTAATGAAACATGAGTGTTAAAAAATTGTAAAAAGTTAAATGATGCATCTCATAAAAATGGACGTCATGATCACTTTAAAGATTTCATACGCATTGATAAAGGGCTAATGTAGAAGAAAATGTAACTATGTAATTCTATAGCTATGATTCAATAGAAAATTTAAAAACATGGTTTATAAAAAGGTTTTTATCTTATAATTATTATGTTTAATAACAAGGTTTTACAGAAAACAAGTTTCAAACAAGAAAAAATATTTAAAAAATAATAATAATAATTTTTATAGAATAGTTTTGTAAAAATGCTTTCTACTTGTGAATTTGAATATTTTGAATGAACTTTTTTATGAATTGGAATTTTGTGAAGGAGAACTAAATGTCCCCAATTATTATCTGGATAAGCTCCAAGTAGGCAGTTTAAAATGATGCAAAAACAAATCAAAGGTAAAAGTTTCTGAATTTTATCTTATCCTAGACTGTGAAAAATGTATTTAAGTTTTTTAATAGGATGACTGGGGACAAAAAGAAAAAAAAAAAAAAAAAAAAGGTGCAATAACTGTTTTTGGTGGGGAATATGCTTTTATCTATATTTATTTTGCATATTATTACTATCTCATATATTACATACTTAAAATTTATTCTTTCTCTGAGGTTGGCTGTATCATTTGTAGAAAAATAGAAATTTAAACATTACAATTACTGTCAAATAACTTAATTGATACCAAACTTAGGCACTAATAAAAAAAATTATTAAAAATAAATTAAATAAAGTTAAATTATGTTGTAATTTAACTTTCAGTACTTGTAGTTAAACAAAAACTCATACTCATACAAACAAGACATTATTTATTTATTTGTGTGTGTGTGTGTGTGTGTGGGGGGGGGGGGGTTGTACTTATAATAAGATGTTTAATGTCATTGGAAAAAGAAAACTTGAAAAAATGTTTTTATGATTACATCAAATAATATTTTAGTAATTGCTGCGATTTTACTCTTTTATTTTATCCACAGCAATCTGTGCCGATGGAAGTTACTACAAGTTTCTTTTCAACTCCAAAGGAGAGTGTACACGAGATATTTATGCACAGTTTTTGGAACTGAGTGATGATTCATCAATCATGGACCTTTATGGTAAAAATAGGGTAGCATAGATTACTTCATTTCGTTACAGAACTTCTTTTTTTTTTTTTTTTGAGATGTTTCCTTTTTTATGACAGAGTTCTACATCACATTTCTTCTCATCTCAAGAATATATGTGCTAATGTGACGATAAATTCTTTTGTTAACATTGTTTTCAATGAAACCCACCATCTGTATCATTTATTTTTCTTCTTACCATATTTGATGTTTCAAAACAAATATATATATATTTTTGTTATTTCAAGAATTTTAAAATAGTGGGGATTTAAAAAAAAAAAAAAAAAAAAAAAAGGAAATAGAAAATAGAAAATATTTATTTATTGTTAATTGAAAAAAATTCTGATATTTTGAATATGTTTTATTCTTTTGTTTTTTGGGTAAATTGTTTCAGGAAGCGTTACTCTGTTATTAAAGCAATTTTTACCACATTAGTGTTATTTAAAAAAAATTTCTAATTACACTGCTCGGCATGAAAATTGCCTCCAATCACCATTTTGGCAAATTCTTACTTAAAATGACCTCCTGAATCTGAATAGGACGTCCATTTTGCCCTACCACCCACCATTTTTTAGCGATGCCCCCCCCCCCTATTTTTATCACTTTTCAGTCATTTTATGACTATAAATTTGATTTTTTAAGGGGGGGGGGAGGATTAACTGTTAAATATCTTCTGAGGGGCTACAGAGTTGGAAAATTCTAAAGCATCAACATTTGAAGCAAGTGGAAAATTTAGGGGGGATTTGCCACTGAAATTATGTATTACATTTCTTATATATTTTTTAATCTATTATTAATGTTATTTATTAAACATTGTATATATATATATTTTTTGTTTTTAAGTGTTAAATTATTTCTTTTTCATTCTCCAAATCAAATTCCCATGGCCATAAAATTACCGAACAGTGATAAAAATTGGGGGGAGGGAGGACCCCCGAGAGGTGACTGGGCAAAATAGTAGTCATATTCAGATTCAGGAGGTCATTTTGCATAAGAATCAGCAAGTATGGTATCAGTGGTGATTTTTTTTTTTTTTTCTTTTGCAGCGCAATGTAATGCATGCTGTACTGTAAAGTTACAATGTATAATTATCATCTATGCACTATGTGTTTAAAAATGTTTCATTTGTTTTGAAACATCCAATATATCTGTACTTGAGTAGAAATAGTCACAAAATTCATCATCTTTTTTTTTTTTTTTTTTTTTTAAGAGAAGGTGGAGATTTTTTTTTTTTTTTTTTTTTTTGTTAATATATATATATATTTATAGCCAAATTATTAATGGTGTTGATATTATTCATGTTTATGAAATGGTTGTAATTTTGAAAAATAAAATGTTGAAAAGTATTGGATGCGCTTATTTTAAAATGAATAATTTTGAATATTCAATTTTTTTTTTTTTCTACTGTTGTACAGGTATAAAATATCTTTATATTTCAATAATTAATGTATTAATAAATAGATGTAATTAATAATAAATGTATATATATATATATATTTATGAACTATAGGGGCAATATGCAAAGTTGTATGAAAATTATTACTGTTTTACTGTATATAGAGAATTAAAAGTGGGATAATTTTAGATTTTGTTTTACACTAGTTTTTATCTTTTAATGTTCCTTCATCTCATGTTCCAACTTATTTAAATGAATCAGATTTCATTACAGTGTGTGCATGTTGAGTGGAGGGGATGGGGGCCTATTTTGGGCAGTTTAACCCTTTAAGAGACAAGGTATGTTAAAATTAATTACTTTGTATTTTACATTCTATTGCTTCTCAATCAAGTGCTGCCGTGAAATCTATCATTTTTATACATATAGCATGTTACAAAGTAATTTTTGCAATGAAAAGGCTCCTTTTATGAGAATATTAATTCAAAATAATGCCTAGTTTCAAAATCCCCATGGTTATTCTAAGTTATTTTAAAGCTCTAATTTTTTTATGTTATGTATTCTTATCTTTTGTATGTAACTAAACACATCTGTGCATTGAATTTTTTCATCATAGCATCAGTTACTATGAAACAATAAATAAATGAAATAAAACTTGAAATGTCTATGAATTTCTGTTGTGCGATTGAATTTAAGAGTTTGTAATAAATGTAATACAGTAGAACCTCTATCCATTGTTTTTCATGGGGTGCGTGAAAAAAAAAAAAAAAAAAAAAAAAACGATGAAAGCAGGGGGAAATGACAAATGCGGGTTAAAGTCAAAACACAGAGAAAACAATGTTTATGAATTAAAATACACAATGTATTCTTCGACCGCATTTCATGAAACCATGGAAGCATCTGCGCAAGTACTAACTCAATGAGTCTAACTCTAAAATAGGGGTGACAGTGATCTGACTCAGAGAAAATGAGCAATAACAGAGCGCGGAATTACTGGATGTTTTCCAAATTTCAAACTGTCGGTCACACTGGCATCCCTCCAACATTTTGGACGCGTCCTCACTGCTAGTTTTAGGATATGTGGCCGCACTGTATACAGTATGCTACTAATAAAAACTAATTTGTTACTTTTCAAACTGTCCAAGAAATAAATCAATGTTGTTGAACATTAAGTAAAATTTTTCTTTAAAAAATCAGTAATTTTATGTTTAGTTTTTCATTCATTTCATAAATTAAACAGGAATTTTTTCCAGATTTACCACATTTTCCTGGTTCTTTTCTGTAATTTCGTGTGCTTACATAAAAGTTCAGGCATTTTCAACGCCATAATTACGTCATCGGCGTGAAAATTATCCTCTGTTTCTTCAACATTATTTTCATTTTTTGAAATCACACATTTCTTCTATGCTTTAGTATACCTCTTGTCGCATTGTCTTAGTTAATGCAAATATTATCACTAAATTTTATACCAAATGCATCCTCTGCTACACATAACCACTCTTCATCTGCATTACCAGCATTTTCTTGCCCTTCTGTTTGGTATTTTTTATCATTTTTTTGCACGTAACCACATTTCATGAAACAATTTTCTGAATTACTGAATTCTTACCATGCTGAAATTGCAAAATGAATAGATGGTCCGTAGACATAGTATCACACTTTTGATCCTCCATGGAAATAGAGAAACAAGTTATTTTAGAATGAAATACGTAATTTCAGTTTGTATGCCATATGGAACCACTTGACCTTCAGGAGAAAATTTTTACGACTATGAATTCGGGAAAATGATTTTTTGAAGCATGATGAAACATGCGGGTTTCATTAACATTATTTAAATGTACTTTGTGCAGGGACCATAGAAATAAAACGATAGATCAGGATTTTACTGTAATTTATTGATTTCAAAATGAATGTCTACTTTTGTGACCAATACACGGATTAATATTCTCATAAGTTTATAAAAGGATTGAATGAAAATAAATTACCAAAGAGCATTTTAAGTAATCAATTATTCCCAAATTTCGGAACCCATGAAAAATTAATTTAAAATTTCGTAAAAAAAAATAATGTTTGAAGAACTGTTGAATGTTATTTTAAAAATATTACTTAGCTTTCTATAACAATCATCTAGATATTTTTTAATTGCATTGATTGTGATAATTTTCATCATCCCTTGTCTCTTTAATCAGCAAACAGTGAAAAGTTGACTTGAAAGTCTGCACCATCTAGCAGCAGCAACAAATCAAAACAAAACAACATCTGTTGACTTCTTCATTGTTTGATGTTGACTGACAGTGATTTGGAGTTGTACTTATCCCATAAAAGCCAATGAAAACACATGTTGCTTTTGAGCAGCCATGACAAATAAAGAGTTAATGACTGATGATTATATTGACTGATTGATAGACATATGCGTTGAATAAAACAAGTCCACCTGTGTGGTGCTGAGGAAATATATTTTAAAGTGTAACACCTTTTGGAAGAAATTCCATTACAATATTTCATATTACACGATACATTTTTCAAAACTTTGTTTTCATAGTTTAAAACCAAAAGTCCTTAGATATATATGTATCGATAAAGAAACAACAAACATTTCAGTTTAATTACTTTAATATTTTTAAACGAGAAGCATTAAAACTTATTAAAAATGTAAAAACCTTACATACTTTCTCGCAGAACACCTTAGTTAACTTGCGGTATAGGGTCCCCCCCTACTTCATCAGAGGCAATATTGTGGCTGTTTGCTCCTTTCTGCTGGCGACTTTGTTTTTGTCTATTCAGTAGTGGCACCAGAAATTCCCCGACGGGGGGACACCACCTCCCCGATAGGGGGGCACTACATAAAGAGAGTTTATTATATAAGTATTTATCAAAAACTGCAATACTGTTAATAATATTATAGTACTGTTAATATTTGTACCATTCCATTTGTTAGTACTCCATGTAGTTTTGGAGATCATCGTGCCACAGACAGACATTTTCTAAAAATATCGTGGTCGAAACGTGTTCCGGACCTTTCAAAACGTGAATATTCATGGAAAACTGGAAGCTGAAAATTTTTACGAATCCAATACTTTCTTCTGTTGGATGCAGAATGGAAAAACTGGAATTCTCCACATTTGTACAAGGAAAGAAAAATGCTACCAAAAGTAGAAAAACTGAAAGTTTTGTATCCCCCCCCCCCCCCGAGAGATTTTAGGAGTATGCCCCGATGTGGGGGTCACAGACTCCCCGGCCCCCTAGCTGGCGCCACCTCTGTGTCTGTTCCAGAAACTTGCTCAGTTACGGTTGATGTCTTTTGCTGGGTCGTTGCCATTACAAGAAAACGGATTCAATAAGATTTCAATTGTTTTGCGATTTGCAGCTTAAATAAGGTTATTGTAATTTGCCAATCTGCGAACTTCATTAAATTTAATATCAATATTTTTGTTTGCATTGGTCTTGGTGGCTACAAATCGCGAAACAATTGAAATATTATTGAATCCGTTTTCTTGTAATGGCAACGACCCAGCACAAGACATCAACCGTAACTGGACAAGTTTCTGGAAAAGACGAAAACAAAGTCGCCAGCAGAAAGGAGCAAGCAGCCACAGTATTGCCTCTGATGAAGGATGGGGTGACCCCTTCCACAAGTTAACTATGGTGTTCTGCGAGAATGTATGTAAGTTTTGATAAATTTCAGTTTAATTTTATACTTTAAGTTGTGTAAGATAGGGTTAAAATGGAATTTCATATGATTTACAAATAGTATCTCATACCATCTTATATGTTGTAGTCATACTTTTCACTTTGATTCTTGTCAGCAATGACTAAGGTCACAAAAATGTCATTTCATTTGCTTGTTTAAAAAGTCACACTCAATTTCATTTTACTGTTTTAAATTGTTCATTTACAAATGGAACAGTTCTTTGTGTTGTTCTAATCAGTAATGATTAATGTCTTTCTTTTTTCCAAAAAAAAAGAAAAAAAAAAGTTATCACTTAATTTTGATGTTATTGAAGCAACATTTACTAAATTTTAACATACTGTACTAAAATAGTATGTAAATAAATAAATTAGGATAATGTTATAGGCTGCTTTGGATTTGTAAATTTATAATCGTCTCATATTTTAGATTTTCTATGCCACGTATTTTAAATATTAATTTTTTACTGTAAACATTAAATGTAAAAGCAAATGAGTATTTTTCTGAAAAATGTTGAAATTTGTTTTTTATCCTATTTGTTTCATCTTTTAGTAATATTTCTAAATGAAAAGAAAAATGTTTAAGTATAATTTGAAAAATGTAGTAATATTTACTGAATGATAGTTGCAAAACTGTTGTCTCAAATAAGTCACTATCACATATATGCAGAGCTCACAACATTCCTATATTTTCACTTGCATTGTATTATTTTGTCATCACTATTTAAGAATGGTCGTTTGTTTTAAAGGAATATTATAGCTGTTGCTGTAACTGTAACGAAATCTTACTTCTGATTTAAATCTAAATTCTGTTTTATGTCTTACAGACCCGTTACAGCATTCTTAATTCTGGCAAAAAAGTTCTCAAAAATCTAATGGTAAATTTCTTTACTACAATAACTCCTTAACCAATAAGATATGGATGGGTCTCACCTGAAAGCTTCTATCGCAATAGGTCCGGGTGTGGAAGGTGGCAGCTATAAAAAATGATATCCATTAATAAATAGTCGACGATCGAAGAGCACTGCTTGCTGGGAATACAGAATTTAATCCTTGGTTAGCATACATGAAAACGAAACACAAACAAAAAGCTATTTACAAGTAGGTAATTAAACTAATTCTTAACATTAGTACTTAATTATTAATTCTTAACAGTTTTTAAAAGTTCTTCTTTAGGACCGGGGCGTCTGTAAAAAAAAACGCTTTTCTCGTAGCCCCATTTCTATTCAAGGTCCTTTTCTGTTCTGATTCTAAAATAAATCTTTCGAATACTTCTCATTTTAAAGCTAAAAATTGGCGCAATCAAAAGAGGTGCACGTCACTCTGTCTGGACAGTCAATTGTTCTGAAAACAGAAGAATGACTGGGGAATCCCCGACAATAGCATTGAAAATTTCATATATATATATATATATATATATATATATATTTTTTTTTTTTAATAGTTGGGACAAAGTAATAAAAAGCAGGTAAAGCTATAGGAATGCAACATATCTTTTCATAGTTTAGTTTGTTACATAAAATTGTACATTGACACTTACAGGACTAATATCAGGGATGAGATTTTTCAGACTTTTGTAGGAATTTCAGACTTTCTCGTTTTTTTTTTTTTTTTTTTTAAATAATTTTCAGGTTTTTTATTTTTCAATATTCTTATTTTTGTTAAGTTTTCTTCCTTTTGACTGTTTTTAAACAACTTATTTTCATATATTCTTCGTTTTTGCTCATAGAAAGTATGATTTTGTGTATTTGTTTCTTCTTTTATTGCAAAAATTAAATTATCTTTGAGTTTTGCACATACTTTCAGACTTTTTGTTTATCTCCTGCTCTCATATCTGTAAATATCCAGCATTACTGTCATTGGAAATTAAATCAACACACCATTGTTTGTGATTACATGGTAGGCAGCTTTGCCTTTATCCTCTCAGCATGAGCATTTAATTTCCAAATAGATCAGATAAAATTATTGCTTGACAGTAATATCATAGTACAGTATAAAGCAGAAAATCTGGAAAATTTCGGCACCGTTAATCATCATCATCATCAACAGCGATATTTTTTTAAAAATATTTTTTTTATAAATATATCTAAATAAAGAACCGAAAATGTATTTTATTTTTTAGTAATCTTCAAAACCGGCATTTGCAAAGTCTGAAAGAGGAGGGAGAAGATTATAATAATAGTAACAATTCTTAAACATTTATCTAATTGAGAACTAAATTCTGTATTCTATTTCAATTATGCTCAAACTTTTAGTGGAAAAACAAAGTTCTTAAAAAAAAAAAAAAAAAAAAAAAATCAAGGAAATGTTTTAAGAATGGTATGTTTTTCTTATTTATTTTCTTTTATTGTAACTTGCACTAATTTTCGTATGCAAGTATTACAATAAAACTGTTTTGTTTTTCAAGTTTAATTTTAATTATTTATTGTTAAAGTTGATAAAAAAAAAAAAATACAGAATATATTTAAAAATCATAATATATTATTTTTTACTTGAATTTGCATATTATTCAAGTACTTAAATAAAAATATTATATTTTTTAGGCTTGACCAAAAATCCGGAATCACCACGGTCATGACAATTCCGGATTTCCGGCTTCGTACTGTACCTCAATAATGTTGAGAAATATACATATGTCTTTTAAGCACTCTGAGGGTGATTAGCAGTCAGGAAATTTCGTTTAAAATCTGAACATTTTAAAGTTAAACTAATATGTATCTGTATTGTGTATAAATCCATTTTGCCAAAAGAAACTGAATCAGTGTAATTTCATTTTTTATATTTTTAAAATGTAATGTTAGCATTTGTACAAAGTAATTAAATAAGTTAAAATATTATTTATATTCATAAATAAATTTTTTAACACATTTATTTTTATTACTGTTAACAAAGTTTAAAAGGAAATAGAAAAAAATTATGTTGAACCAGTTGTATCTATAAGGTCAGTTAGGGGATAATTATGAAGCAATTTTAATAAGTTTCAAGTACTGACAGCTTTCGGAATCCTGTAAAAGCACCATAAAGTTGTTTCCCTTTACTTCAATTTCCATTTATTATAGTTTAATAGAATTGCACTTCAATTAACCGTAAAGGGCTTGTTCATAATTACTTTTGAGAGCAGGCAATCTTGCAGTCAGCCAAAACCCACGTTATTCTATGGAGAAATTTTTTGCACAATGACTCATTACCTAATATGTATTTTTCTTTAATACTTTCAGCATTAGCCGTTTTTCAGTATATCTGTTTAACTGTTCGTGAAATCAATACTATGCATTGTATAAATATGAGAATTTAGTACCATACACTACACTTATTTATTAATCTTATTTTCTCGAGAAAAAGCAACGTGTATTACAAAATTTAGGCCCACCAGACTTGCATGACAGGACAAGAAAAAGATGAGCTTTATGCTTAAAATGTTAATTCTGTTTTCACATTCAGAAAATCCGTAATTGATTTTTCACATCTTTAATATTTTATTTTCTAGCTAAAAAATAAAAATTGTACTTTTTTTTTTAAAGTGAAAACTTCTTTAGGTGCGTTGAGCACTTTTGGGTGAACAAAAATCATGGAACTTGCGTCATCATCACTGAACGCTTTCCAAGAGCTATATGTATACTGTGTATATATGTACATAGATATACCTCTGTGCATTATTAGTATACATTATATATATACAAAGAGTATATCTCTCTACATATATATCCATATATGTAGTGCGCGGCGCGGCATGCCTCATATACATTTATATATATATATATGTATAAAACGTATACTAATGCGAGTAGTATACTGGCTACTGGCATCTGTCTCTTTCTAGTTCTATACTCTATGTATGTATGTACTTTTTCCACAGTATAGTATATACATAGCTCACAAAGTACAAGCATGTGTTTTTATACAGACCGTTATATTCTTCTTTTTGCTTTCAATATAAATTTTCAAATAAATAATAAAAAAAAGAAAATTATTTTAGTCCTATTACAATATTTTTACCTAATATAAGGCTTAGTTCGCTTAATTTGGGTAGCTACAAATAGTGTGCCGAATCCTATAATACAGATCATAAACACTTCTTTACAAACCAAAAATAATTCAAAAATAATAATCTAATAGCTTGACGATACAATTCAGAAGTTACTTAGTTTTCACTTCTATCGGCAGTCCCAAAACACTGCTTTAAGTTTTTTTTTTTTTTTTTTTTTTTTTTTTTAACTCAAAAATAAAGTATTAAAATTAAAAAAAAAAAAATATTAAGAGTGACTTAGTTAGAAATTTTAATTTAATTTAGTTAAATTTGAGTTGAGTTTTAATTTAACGATTGTGAATTTCCTGAATGTGAAAATGTAATTAAAAAAAAATACATTAGGTACTGAGTCATTCTGCAAACAAATTTTTCCCATGGAATAACATAGTTCTTGACTGTTGGTGAGATTAGATATTGTCTGCACTTAATGTACACAATTACCTCAGATATTATGAAGTAATTATGAACACCTATTTTTGTGATTAGATCGTATGCTAAAAAAATCAAGACGATGACATTTTGCTGGTATTTTAAATTCCTTTATTGCCAAGTCTTCACTGATTTAAATAGCAGGAGATTTCTACTTTACCGAAGTATGAGTCATCTTTTAACATAATACTGTACACATACAAAAAAATATCTTATTAAGTAAATTTATCATTCTGTACCATAATTGTAATGATTTAGTTTTTATTGTACCAGGAAAAGGCTTCTATAATGCAACAAAACTCTTTTACCCTTTCAGTGTTGTGCCTGTCTTATTTTGTCATGCATAGTCAAAATAAAAGGCTACCGTAACTAAATTTTGAAATGTATATTGCTTTTTAATTTAAAAAATAAGATTAATAAATACCTGCAGCATATAGAGTGTCACATTTTCATATGTATATTGTGCATAAAATTAATTTTATGAATCTTTAAACAGATATGCTGAAAATATGATAATGCCGAAAGGGTTAAAACAGTTGTTCATAATTATCCACATTAAGTATACTTTTTTTTTTTTTTTTTTTTTTCAGTAAAGCTTTAAAAATAAGTTAGAACAAAATCTTGTTTGAAATCATATCAGAGTAATAATAACTAATTAATTAATTGAAAACAATGACTCATTTCAATTTTGCCTGATGAAAATGAGAAATTTCTTGAAAACTCTTTTTTTTCCATTTTGAATTTATAATAAACCTTTGAAGCACAAAAATGGAAGTTAGTAGGGTTACTGAAATGGCAGGAAAGCCATCAATCCTTTGATTTTAACTTTCATCGGCTTTATGCCACCTTTGACACAAGTACTGATTGCATTTTCAGACTTCTACCGTTATTGAAGATCTATTCAACAGCTGAAGAAAATCATCTGTAGGATTCTTTAAAATTTTTACTAACACCATAAGGAAAAAAAATAACTAGTTATTTTCTATAGTTCAGTATTATTCTACTATTTCATTTATTTTTAAAAACTATTTGTATTCAAAGTTTCTTCATTTTTTCAAATTTTATATGAAATAATTATTCTATTTTTAGTAAAATTCATTGGAAAACTAGTGTTGAATGTTAAAAAATTCTGTAAGAAAGCATCTGCGATACATTCCAAAATTACTCAACAGTTGACCTGGTTTGAAATAATTAACCATAACCCTTCATCAGGCATTTTTTTTTTTTAAAGTAGATAGTTTCTATCATGCTGCACTCATGCCTATTTTTTTTCCACTTGTTGAAGGGTTGTTCCTAATTATTTTGATCTGAAACAGCAGTAGTGTATTTTTGTGGTTTATGGTGTTTACTTACAAATTTTGTTTTTCTTCTTCAGTAATTCTACTCATTTCTATATCATCCAGCATGAAACAATGTTTCCATGATTTATACTTGATCAGAGTTGTTGTTGAGTTTAGATAATTACAGAAATAGTGTGTGTTTTGATTAACAATTCTCCTAGAACATTGTTCTGTGAAAAAGTTTGGAGTTGTTGTTTTTAATCTCAAATTTATACAAAATGGTTGACCCTGCCTTTAATTCTTAAATATTGATCTTAGGCATACATAACAGACTTATATAAAATTGCAAGGTGTCTGCACACATAATAAAAAATAACAAAATGCGTCACAGATATATACAACAAAAAATAGTTGTAATCATAAAATATTAAGCTAAGAATTTAGTATGAATTTTAAACTACTAAATTATTTATAGCTTACCATGAATTTAAGCATTCATAAGAGGAATTGGAGAATTATTAAGTAAGTTTAATCACTGATTATGATGAGTCCAATTCTTAGTATTATGACTGCATCTTATGCATGTTATCTATAGCTGGATTTTTTTATATTTATTTCCTCCATGCTTTGAAAAAACTAAAAGTATGATGCATGCCTTATGCACGTGCATAACATACAGATGTGTGTTACATACATACATACATGTGTGCATAACATACATACGTGCATACAGTTCTTCATAACAATTTCCAAAAATGTGTAAAAAAAATGAAGAATTTTATAAAGTTGATCAAAATTGTCTGGAGATTCAATTTCAGGAATTACAAGATTTTAATTTTAGGTACCTTCATTGATAAAATTTGCTCATGCTCTAATAAGGTCATGTAAAAAAATTTCCCATTATATGATGTAAAGTCCTAGAGATATATTCAAACAAAGTTTTTGATGGATTAGTCTAAGGGTGCACAACCTTTTTGGCTGGAAGGCCACTCTCGCTGTTGAGTGGTCCATGAAGGGCCACAAAAGTTTCTGTAAATGAAAGTTTTACAATAGCAACAGATAAAATATTTTTTCTTTCTTTCTTATTTTTCTTTACAAAAAAAGAGAAAAAAGATATCTCCTGCTGATGATTAATGCTGTCTAAAATGTCAATCCTTCCACGGGCCGCAAATTGATGGCTACTGGGCCGCAGGTTGTGCACCTCTAAATTAGTCACAAAGTAAAATGTAAATGTGTTTGTTTATTTATTGTATTGTTTTCATTTGTAATTTGTGTATGACTTCTGCAATGCAATCTGCCAGCTTGATTTTTTATTACTTCTATTACCCGACTACCATAGGTAATGGAAGTATTGTATTCAGTCCAAAAATTCTATATCAAGATTTCACATGTTTTAATGTCTCCTGAGTCCAAAAAAGTGGTTTTTGGCAATTGGTCAGTGTGTATGTGTGTGGGTGGGTGGGAAATATCCTGGCTATTATATCTCGGAAACTAATAAAGATTGAACTACGAATATAATTGAAACAGGTCTGGTGTACAGATGAATTTCCCAAATTTTGGTGAAAATTGGATAACTAGAAGTGGGACATCCGAAACTGGAAGTCCATATTTCAAAGACGGCTCTAACGATTTTCTTCAAAATTGCTGTATAAAACACTATTAGATATCCTTTCGAATGATATAATTGGTTAGTTCAGGAAAATTGATAGGTGTCCTGTATAAATAGCTGAATTTCAGGTCCTGCAAGTGCGTTCCTTTCAAAACGGCTGTATGAATTTTTTTCAAACTTGCCATATTAACCCTCTTTTAAATATCCTTTTGCAATATGCCAAGCTTTGGTAAAAGTCGGTATCTCAAAAACAGCTCTAACGATTTTCTTGAAAATCGTTACATAAATCCATTTTAGATATAATTTCTCATGCTTTAATTGGTTATCGCAGGAAAATTAATAGTCATCCTGATCAGATAGATCAGTTTTAGATCTTGGAAATTGGTGTTTAAATAAATAAATAACTCTACAATTTTCTTTTCATTTCTTTTTCTTAAAAAAAAAAAAAAAAAAAAATCGCTGTGTAAACTTTGTTTTATGTTTTTACACGCATATTAACTTTCTCTTACCGGAAAAGTTTTAGGTGTCTATTTCATTAGGTCAATTCTATGTCTTCTGATAACATTATCTCCAAAAAGTGCATATAATACGTGTAGTTGGTAATGAAAGTCATGTGGTTGTTTCACACCAGATTTTTCACGAATCAGAGAACCTAGGTTGAGATGTTGGAAAGTGGTCGGTGTCATCTTTTTTGTCTTCTTATATCTTTGTATGGGGCATTTGTAATCTAATGCTGAAATTTTGTATATGAATTTATGTTTGCATTGTGTACTTTTCGCTCACAGGTCTTGTGTTTGAATGATTAGTGTTTTTGATCTTCAGTTCCCATGTGCTGGGTTTAAGCTTCATTTCAGGTATGGATGTTCATAGTCGTTTGGAATCCATTTTAAGTCTTAGATTGCAGCCAAATGAGCCTTAATGTGCAAAAAATTGACTGTAAAGAGACATCCAACTCAACATTAACTTGAAATTTTTTGTATGGGGTGTATAGAAATTAAAGTTTTTTAATTCTTGACATGGAATTTCCTGATTTTTTTTTTACAAAAAATTATACATTTTTGCAATTTATAGTATTTGTCTAAAATCAATATTTAAGGAAGTGCAAGGTCAAGGTCTTTCAAATGCACATTTTAGTTTTCGAAACTGCAGAATAAAAGACTATTCAGAATGAAGTGTCAAATCAAGTTGAGTCAAGTACTTTTATTTTATTTATTATTAAATACTCAATTGAATAAAGGAAGAAGTTAATGACATTCTTTATATATACATTTGTTGAATTTTTAAAATTTTTATATGTGAGTTTGCAAAAAATAGATATGTTGAATTTCTAAGATTATAATATTTTAAGAATCACTTTGTCATTGTAATATATGTGGTATTTAAATGAATCATTGTTAAGAAGAAGCTATTTGTGATTCATTATTGGTTGAAAAATATATTTACAGTAAAGTGTTTTTTTTTCTTTTTTTATAGAAATAAACTGCAATGTCTGTAAATATGATTGTGATTCATTTTTTTTTTTTTTAAATGTATATTAGACTTTTGTGTATAATAAACAATAAAGATCATAAAATATATATTTACATGCAATTAGATTGCCTGTTAAAAAATTGTTCCCATTATTTATTTATTTTTCATAAATTCCAGGTATTAGACGAGAATTTAAAAATAAATTTGGTATATGTGAGATCTTAAAATTACAGTGAACTCTTATTAAAACGGACATTCAAGGGCCAGCAGTTTTTGTCCATATTAACGAGAGTCTATTATAACAGGAGTTCATAAACTGAAGTTCTATATAAACTCTGAAATCACTATTATGTACACATACACAGTATAACACGAATGAAAATTTGTTTCCTCAAACCCTTTTATTCACTAAAAATATAAAAGCATGAAAACCGATACTTACTTTCAAAACTTCTTTTCTTCATACAGTGCAACTTGATAACAAAATCCTTTGCTGTGTCTCCACAATAGAAGTGGAGACAGGTGCAAATTGTTGACCTCAACTGCCACTGTCAATCAATACTGTTTACCTCCCACAGTGTAATAGCAAAGAGTGAAAGAGATTAACCCTTTTATTATTGAACCTTTTCATGTTAATATATATATATATATATATATATATATATATTGAATTTGAAAAGATTTTGGGAACCGACTCTTTTTCGAAGAAAGTAAGCTTTGAGGGGAAAAAATATCCTTCTTAACGAATGAACTGTATGCATAAAGCGATGTTTATTACGTGCAATTCCTATAGGCCTTAGCCGGGGATTCTTTTGTACATAATAACGAGAAATCCATCTTAAACGGGGCCGTCTTAACGAGAGTTCACTGTATTTTCCTGCATCAAATCAAACCAAAAAAAAAAAAAAAAAAGTGCTATAACTTTTGAACTTAAGAATAAACTATAAAATAATTTAAGAATAGACTTATCAAAAATATTCATTTAACTGAATTTATTTGAGGATATCCTCCATATGGTTATGACCATACTCGTGCAGAATTTTCAAGTTAGCTGTTCATTGCTCTTTAAAAAAAAAAAAAATTTTACAATTATTGCAATAAAAATAATCCCCATAAAGTAAGTTTATCCAAAATCTTCTATTATGCCTGTATATTAAAAATAATCCTCAAAATGCACATTTATATCAAAATTTGTTCTATTCTGCCATGCTATATTAATACTAAATTAAAAATAATTATAACAATAATAATATTTTTCAAAGTAGAATGTTAATATTCAATAGGGTTCTGCCAGTATCGTCTATATAAATAAAGAGTGTAGGTTTGTCTGTTTACACTCTGGAATTCAGGCTACTGATCATAGAGCTACAAAGCTTGATGCAAAGGTAGCGTGGATCTTGCAGAGGTGCACCTCATTGAAATATTTTCATTATAAAAATAATAGAGACCTTAGTTGGAAGCTTCTGCGAAACTTTTTGCTGTGGGCCTGCAGTGAAAAGTTTAGGTAGCCAGGTGGGGGGAAAAAAAAAAGGTAGCAAGATTCAGAGAATATTCAATGTATTTTTTTTTCTTTGTTTACAAAGATGTATAAAAAATAGATTTTTTTTTTTTTTTAATTTATTTAAATATAGTGACTACACAGCAAAGCAGGCAAAACTGCTGGTAGATAATATTTTAAAACTAGTTCAATTTTTTATGATAATATATTTTTGCCATAATGTTCATATAATCTAATAAACCTACAGATGAACATTACATCCATTTTGGGATTTTCACATTGCTCCTACCTCAAAACATGTGAAAGCATCAAAAAAGTTTACCATACTTACAGTAAGATAATTACTAACCAGTTGTGATACGCTTATTAAAAGAGTTGTGATTTTCTAAAGTATCTTGAGTATGCACTTTTGATTGATAATTGAAAGAAATTATATAGTATAATTACTACAGAAACTAACTATAAAATCAGTTCTAGCTCTGGCTCTAGATCTAATTCACAAACGCATCTATTGTGTAGACTTTTGAGTATTCCAACTATTTTTTAGATTACTGTTTAAGAACTTAAAATAATTTATAAGAAAACCTTACTTTATAGCTTCGTAGATAGCTGCATAGCAAGAAGAGAGGGAAAAACACCAAACCCCAGTGACAGAAAATTTTGTAGCTGTCTGCGACAGGTTTTTAAAATTTCGCAATCTGTCTGCGAAATTTGCATGTAGTCAGGGGTAAAAATGGCTTAAACTCTAAAACCCTGAAAGAGGGGTAACTTAATAAAAGTGGTGATCTTGTGCAACAGTACACAATACGATTTTACTACAGAATAATATTGTAATTATAAAATAATAAGTTAAATTATAAACAATAAGTTTAACTCATTCAATTAAATATTTCATAGCAATGTTTGACACAACACATTATAAATAATAGAAGTATTAGTTTTAGTTTTGATACAGAAATTTTTATAAGTAAATTTTGAAGTGGAGGAGAAGTTTTGGAGCAGCTTTAAATGAAATTAGCACTTTTCTACATTCCCATAGAATCTCAGTAACAGGTAACAGGAGAAAGGAATACACGCATAATGCTGCCTATCAAGTGAGATCTGGGCTCCTAGGTCACCCTTGTAAAGCACTGTTTTGTGTGTTCCTACCAAGGCACCTATAGGGGGCTCTAGAGTTCCTACCAGAGAGCGTGTAAGACGTCATACATCGGTAGCGCATTGACACGGGAGAAAAATGTCCGTAAATTGCAGACAATTTTTTATGACTGCAGCCAAAAACTGTCTGAAAGTTGTGGGCAATTGTTTTTTTTAGTAGTACAGACAAAGAGTGTCTGAAAGTTACAGACTAATTTTTTTATTAGTGCTGACAAAATCTGTCTGCAAGCCATTTTTCTGTGTCCGCGACTATGTCGCGGTGTTTCTGCCACTGGGCACCAAACCATGCATTTTTTTCTCGAAAGAGGTTTCAAGTATTTTCATGCAAGCTAAAGCTAAGCAAGCCTTTATTTTATAATGACTTGATTACAGTAAAAGCTGATGATTTTAGTGTAAATCAAATTTTTAAATTTTACTTGGTTTTTTTCCAATAACTTATTTTACATCTTGGGGGTAAGAGGCTCCATTTTTGCGTGGAGGTAAAACTGCCCCTCCAAGTTCCTTCCCCAGATCTGGTGCTGCACTATAACATAAAATATTATAACTCCCACAATTTTTTTTTTTCTTTTTACAAAAGAGCTAAACATATAAGAAAATACAACATTACATAAAAAGAAAACAAAAATTTAACCATTTTATACCACAACACAAGTTTATGGTTCTTCCGTGACATCCACTTTTTGTTTGCTCAATAATTTTTCACAAATGGTGTAAATTTAAAATATGAACAATATTTTATGCATTCAATTTGTTTATCCCTTCCTCCAGAGGACAGAAGTCGGGAGTACTTATCTAAAAAACCTCTATTAGCATTGCAAATAAATTTATTTCAAATGTTGAATAGCAAAAATAAGTGACAAAAGTGCTTAATTTTTCCAATATTTGACCACTTTATTTTTATTTGACTACCTTTAAAAAAAAAAACTTTGAAAAGTTTAAAGACAAATATCTTCTTTGCTCCCATGAAATTCAAGTACAATTCTTATAATCAAGATATTCGAATAAACGTCTAAAGGAAAAGTGCAGTATTTTCTCCTATATTCTTGCATATATACAGATCTAGATTCTTATGCGGTATTTCGAAAGATTGAGTGTTAAAAAATTAGTATTTTCCAAAATTGTAACTTAAAACAAAAAAAATGTTCATTAAAGAAACTGTGATTTGTAAATTATAAAAACATTCCTGGCTCAACTAGCCTTTTGTCCTATTTTCAACTCCATATTTCATACTGTAATTGGAGGGGGGAGGGGGAGGCATGTTTTCCATAGACAAAAAAAAAATATTTTCCTCTTTTTTTTTATTTTTTAATACATCAAAATCAAGGTTTTTTTTTTTTTTTTTTTTTTTTTTTTTTCCAAGAAATAGAATGGGCAAAACAAGGTGATCTTGCTGTGATCATGACAAACTCTGAGCATAGATAAAATAAAGGCCACCTCTAAGTGATTATAACACTATTCTAATATAACATAGGGTAATTACAATGTACAATGGATTTTTAAAAAATGATTTTAATAGAAGAGTTAACAGAAGAACTCTTATTATTATTTGTATTTTTTTTTTTTTTTTTTTTTTTTTTTTTTTTACAGGGTTTTGTAGTTGCATACTTTATCCATTACAATGTACACTAGATTCATTCTACTGCATAATTAGGTATTAGTGTTAGGGTTAAGGCTAACTGACTGTACAAGGGTCCTGTATCTGTGAAATGCACATCCATGGGGGTCTTTCTAAGGATTCCTACTCTGTATTTATGGAAGTTTTGGAGAAACTCATGGAAAACTTCAAATGGCTAGGTAGAGAGTGTGACTTGGAATCATATCTGGCTTACATAAATTGGAGGTATTTTTTCAATAATTCTAACCTGATGGCAGATTTTAAAATGCTTTAGTGTTATCTATCTCTATTGTAAATGAAAAATCTTATCCAAAGTAAACTTTTCATATGGCCATTAGAACTGGCTCATTTTAACAACAAAAATTTATAAATTACACTCTAACATTACAAATCTAAAAGTTTTCAAACTTTTTAACAAAAATATATTATTTACCGTCACTCTAAAACAAAATGTTGTTATTAGCAACATTAGTAGTACTTTAGAAGTATGAAATTTATATTATTTGTTTCAATATTAAATTTTGTTTCAAATAAAATATGATATTTACACTGTCCCATTCTTCTACGATTTCATATGTAAAAAATTTTAAAATGTTGAAAAACGATTTACTCAAATCATATGAGCTGGATTAAAAATTAATGTATAGAGATATTCATGCAAATTAATGTTTAATGAATGAGTTTTAGCTTTTAAAAAGGGAAACAAATGTTATCCCCATATCAAATACAGACATTTAACAAAGCATTTAATACATTTAGCAAGTTATGTTGTTGAATGTCTTGCTGCATACATTATAAAAGTAGGTAACACAAAAAACAAATGGGTTTTCTTTTAAATTGATCACCCTGTATCTTCGAATTTATCGATCTTTCTGGTAAATCTTGGAATATGGTGAATAGAAAATTTGAACACCAAGTATTGAAAATTTTCAATATTCAATTACTTTAACATCCCCCATTCCTATACAAACTGTGTAAATAGAGAAGGGGTAGAGAGAAGAATGGGACCAATTTAAATATATATATATATATATATATTATCAAATGTCTACATTATGAAGCATTGAATCTCACAGAGTTTAGTTATTAAAGCCATTTTGAAAATGTTTTGTGTTAGATTTATTTTATTTTATTTTAGATGGCTTCGGACAGGCTTTATTCCCTACCCCTATTGGGGGAGACATTGCAGGTCCGAACTAAAAAGACGAATATCTGAATCTAAAGTTCATTATCTACGACGGAGAAATTTCACAATTTCATTTCAGAAGACTTAGTGGACCCATAAATATATTATAAGTAACTGTTCATACTAAAGCAATAATTAATATATATATATATTATTATCAAGTTCATTTTAATCTTTATATGCATTATATTCACATTAGATACAAAAGATTTTTTTTTGTTTTTTAAATAAAAATTAATAAAACCTTATGTTACATCTCGAAATTCGCCTTAGTACTTGCGAAACTGCTGTCTATCGCAAACCGAATTGCTGTACTGAGATTATTAATTATGTACTCATAAGTATAAAGGATTTAAGTCCAAAAATGTCGATTTTGAGTTAAGTACATAGTCAGACCCAGAAAAAAATTCTCTATCGATTGGTATAAAGGATTTAAATCCCTGTCATTTAGTCTTTGAGAAAATCCATTTATAAAAAAAGATTCAAATCAGAAATTTAGCATTAATCTTTGGTATAAAATATTTAATTCAATTTTTCCCTTTATTAAATGAAGATTGACAATGACTGAATGGTATAAAGGGTATAAATCAACATAATCCCTTTTTCCTAATCGATTCTTCTGATTAGCTTTTTAGTTAGTTTAACTTTATTTTTCGTCTCCTGAAAAATCAAGAATATTGACTTAAATCATTTATACTTATCAGTACAGAATTATAAAACTAAAACTCCTTATCAGTATAAAATGAACACTATTCAATCCTACATTAATTGTGCCATCATTGTTTGTTCCAATAAAAAATTGCTTAATAAAGAACTTAACGTTATCAGAAAAATTACTGCTAAAGCAAGTTTTTGGAAAGATTTAGTCAATAAATTTATACAGTAAAAGAATTAAAAAACTTAATGTTATTGAGAGTTTCCAAAACAGTTACATGCATAGAATGTGTGAATGCAAATAAAAACTAAATTCAGTTTATATTCAACATTTACAGAAAAAAATACTTAACCTTTACACCAAAAAATACAAGATAATGTGTTATCATAGAACAAGTTAAAAAAAAAAAAAAAATACAAGATAGGATTTATATAACAAAATGTAGGAATTAAGTTACTAATCTCCATTATCTCTGTGGATCAGCGTCTCAACAGCATATTTGCTTGAAAAAAGCTTGATTTTGGAATTCAATGATATTTTCAACCTTGACTTTTCAAGCTTGGATACTTGATAAATTAAACATACTACAAACTTAAAAATTCTTTGATGTCAACAATCAAATGCCTGAAGTTAGGCATACAATTCTTAGTTTGTGCTCTCTTTGTTTGCTCAAAAATGGAAAAACCAATTTTCGTGAAAGTAAAAAGAAAAAAAAATAATAATTACTTTAAGCATTTAAAAAATGGATTTTTATACATAATCTTGAAGGTACAGTTGGTAACAAAAGTCTCCGAACACTAGCAAAAATTTAATTATAATTTAATTAAATAAGAAACCTTTAAATGTACCTCATGTTTCGTGCATATTTTCATCTGGGCGCCCAGACCTTTTCAAACGATCATCTGTGCCGGATCTCTTCAAGTTGTGGTCTTTTATGGACCATAAAAGACCACAACTTGAAGAGATCCGGCACAGATGATCGTTTGAAAAGGTCTGGGCGCCCAGATGAAAATATGTACGAAACATAAGGTACATTTAAAGGTTTCTTATTTAATTAAATTATGTGTCAGTACTTCATTTTAATTTTAATTTAATTTATTGTTTAACTAGCAAAAATTCCTATATAAAAAAGTACACTTAATTCTGTTTTGTTAAATAAATCCTTGTCGAATCCTGTTCTTAGTCAGTCTAAAAACAGGATTCGACAAGGATTTATTTAACAAAACTGTATTAAGTGTACTTTTTTTACATAGGAATTTTTGCTAGTGTTCAGAGACTTTTGTTACTGACTGTATATGATGGAAGTAGCATGCTTTATATGTTGTGATTCAGTTTGAATTAGAAAGCTTAAAGTAAGCTGCGTATGCGCCCTGCTGTAATTTTTTACGAGGGCGAAATTACCTTTATGCCACCATGCTTCAAATAGTTTGAAATTTTAAACGCAAAAATTATTTTTATCACAAATTTGAATTTTAATGAAAATTTTTTACATTGTTGAAAATTTTTGTTTTCTTCTCTTTCTTTCTTTACTGACATATTAGCAGAAAATGCAGTTTACTTTATACAGTTCTCATTTTGCATGAGAAAAGTTAAACGAGATTGAGAGAACCTCTGGACAAGATAAGATCCTGCCTCTATATAACCTAAAGACATGCATCAACTTGTTCCAAATGGATTCCAAATGGCATGTTCATGGCCATTTGGAATCTGGGAGTGCTAGTCTTCAAGAAAGTGTTTATAATGACAAGTATTAAATAGAAAAGCTTTTGTTTGGAATAACATTTGCTACACAAGAATTTCACGCTCAATGATTTTTTTAATTGATTATTGAGGTGTAAGTATTAATATTTGAAAGGAAGCAAACTGATAATGCTGTTAAAAATATAAACTTTTATATTTCTATTTAATTTAAGTTTATTTATTTTTGTGTATTGTCTGTTCATTAAAAACGAACAAACAACAACAAAATCTTTGTATATTGCTGTCCAGTTAATATCAGTAAATTCAATCTTGTATGAGAAACTTTTTAAGGGGTCTTAGCCCATATTTATGCGAGTTTCGGAGAAAAGCACAGAAAACTCTTAAGGGCTAGGTCGACGAGCATGACGTGGGATCAAACCCAGCAGCTTTCAGCACAGAATGGTTTAGCCATTGGTTGGGCCAGGGAAGAGGAAGGAGTTGTTACAAATGATAATTAATAGGTTAAAAATTGCTGTCTTAGAGAACTGGATCTCATAATTAATATTACTTTAGCAGACAAGTACATATGGTATAATTTTACAAAAGTCTTAGATTATCAATTTATGAAATTAATAAATATATTTTAAAAATGAAAGTCTATGATATCTAAGTTCATTTAAATACTCTTAATATGTAAATTAAGTTTACATATAATTATATATGTAAACAATTTCAGTTATGGGTTCCCTGTTCTTATATATTTTCAATGTAAGTAATAGCAATGACATTTTTAAAGAAATATTAATAAGAAATCTCATAAATTAAATAAATGAAATAAGAGAATTATGTAAAACTTAGAGTTCATTTCTGGAAAAGTTAAAAAAAAAATGTTCTAAAAAATTCCTTTGAAAACTATCTTGGGGGAAAAAAAAAAAAAAATGGAGAAAGTTTTAGTTTTTTAAGGAAAAACTAATAACAATATAAAATTTAATTTAAGAGTAAAATTTTTATCTTTTGAAAATAAAGACATAATGAAATGTATAAGTAATTTTTGACTTTTATTTATTTATTTTTTTAACTTTCTTCTATACATACAAGAAGAAAGTACTATTCGATTTGTGAAATTTTTCAACCTCCATTTTTTATGTATTTACATGTTTTTGGACTCTCTGAACACAACTTGATCATTTTTATGTGTCAGTGTGTTTCTGTCTCTGTGTATCAAAAATGTTGTATTTGGTCGGGATATCTCCCGTACCACTGGACAAAATGTAACCAAATTTGATAGTTCGATCTTGACTTAAACTGGTGCTGTTTACATTTGGGAATCAATCGCTCAATAAGTGGCACTGTCATCCTTTTTTTTTTTTTTTTTCACTATTCTTAAAACAGCAAAAAAATTTCGAATAAATTTACATAATAAAATTGCTTTTAACTTTTAATATAATATCATGTTAACCAATGAAAAAATTATATGGGGGCTTCCCTCGGGAGTGTAAATTTTTAACATGGATATCTTTCAAGAGGACTTGTCAATACGTTTAAAACAATTGTTTAATCGTATATCTGTAATAATTTAAAACAAATTTATCGTGTTTTTATTTATTTATATATATATTTTTTTTACAACTTTGATATTTACACAAGTTGAATATTATTAAACACCACAATACGTAATATCGATAAACAAACATATAAACATTTTCTCTAATTTTAAACTATTTATTAAATCATTTCAACGTTTTAAATTATTTTAAAATGTATTTTTTATTTCAGTATTTGGTTGCTGAATATTAAAATATCCAGTCAAACCCGAATATTCCTTATCTCCTATTACATACTAACCAAATATTCTGTGCAATTCTAGTATATAAATTAGTTGCATATTATTATGACAACAATTATATTATTTTGCATAAAAGGTATCTTAAAGTAAAAGTTGAAATAAATTCATTATTTCATCGAACAGTTTATACAAATTTTATAAAAACAAAAAAATATTCTTACTTTTTATGTTTTAATTTATTTTATTTGAAACTCTGGATAAAAGTCACTCAGGAACAATGTAATTTGTAAATTACTAAGATTTTTGTTGTTGTTATTTCCTTGTTTTAATATTAAGTAAGGTATAAGTAAAAGAAATTCTTGCTTAAACCTTCTTTAAGCTTTTATGAAAAAATAAAAATTCATTTATTTGCTGTTATTTTCCTGTACAGAAAATGTGTATTAAAATAAAAAATCAAACTTCTTGTATAAGTTTTTCTTTTTGAAATTTTACATATTGTTACTTTTATAACTTCATTTAAACTTCATGACAAAAATAGGAAAATAAACTAAAAAATTAAAACATTCTTCAAAATTGGGCTCGTCGCAAAATTGCAGGTATGAAAAAATAAACCTATGATTTGAAAATGAGTCAGAAGTAAAATAATGAGTGGATGGATATAAGATGTGTACAAATAAAAATTTATTTGTCCTTATTCTAAAATCTATATAATAAGATTTATAATTTTAAACAGACTCGAAAGAGTAAATTTTAGAAATAACATTAAATTAGAATAATGAAAGAAAGTATCGTCCACAAACACCATGGATTATAAAAACAGGCAACGATCGTTTAAAATTGAAATAATTACGCCTGATCCGTAATCAGGCTTCATAAAACATTAAAGTAGGAACAAGCTGCTTGTGGAACTTGTACACAAGTACTTATGTCTAATTTTTCACCTTGCTTCACCTTAATTATTTCGATCCAGAATAACTATTGTGGGCTTTTACCTTTTATGGTGCTTTTTTACAAAATTCGTATTATTTATCAGTAAACACAAGTTTTTCTGGATATTTTTTCCCCTTTGAATGGGCTGAATGTGATATTCTAAATGTAATTAATACACCTCTGCTTTCACCCTGCCTTGTTTCTATATCTTTTGGGTTGTGTTCAGTTATTTTGATTCAAAACAGTTATTGTGACTTGTTGCAATTTTACAGTGATTGCAAAGATTTTATTCATTACATTTTTGAAAAGCATTTTGGTGCATTTTACTGCACTAATATACGATTTTCCCTAGACCTTTCAAACGCAAAAAATCAGTGAAAATATCGATTTTTCATTTTTTCGCTGAAAATGTACTTTGGCATCTCTAGTATAACTGAGGATAAGTTTTAAATTTCAAATGAATTTTAAAGTTTTTAAATTTATTTGATCATTATAAGTGTAGTAAAAATGCTTTTAAATCTTTAAATTGCAGGGCTGTCACAGTCGACTTTTTTACTTCCCATTACCCTACTACCGTAGGTAATGGAAGTATTGTATTCGTTCCAAAAATTCGATATCGAGTTTTCACCTAATTTACACGTTTAAAGGTCCCAGAGTCCAAAAAAGTGGTTTTGGGTAATTGGTCAGTGTGTGTGTGTGTATCGTGTGGAATCTCCTGGCTATCATATCTCCGAAACTAATAAAGACAGAACTGAAAACTTCAGAATTGAGACAGGTCTGGTGTACAGATGAATTTTCCAAATTTTGGTGAAAATTGAAAAACCGAAAGGGGGACATTGGAAACCGGAAGTGGGACCGTAAGTCTGTATCTCAAAAACGGCTCTAACGATTTTCTTCACTATTGCTATATAAACACTTTATTAGATGTCCTTTTGAATGACATAGTTAATTAGTTCAGGAAAACTGATAGGCGCCCCGTATAAATAGCTCAATTTCAGGTCTCACAAATGTGTTCCTTTAAAAACAGCTGTACGGATTTGACGATTTTCTTCAAAATTGTTACAGAAATCCATTTTAGATACCCTTTCTCATGTACTGCGGGATTACTAGAAAAAAATTAACAGTCATCCTGCTTAGGTAGGTCAGTTTTAGATCTCGGAAACTGGTGTTTCAAAAAATAACTATCATTTTTTTTTTTCCCGTATTTTTTACCTCGCCATATGTAAACTTCGTTTTATATGTCTTTACATATGTATAAAGTTTCTATTATCGGAGAAACTTTACGTTCCTACTACTACTTTAGGTCACTTTTATGTCTTCTGATCACATTATCTCCAAAAAATGCATATAATAAGTGTAATAGTGGGTAATGAAAGTCGTGTGGCTGTTTCAGACCAGATTTTTTTTTTTTTTTTTTTAATTATTATTTTCATACCACTATTTCCAAAAAATAAAATTTATATATTTGCGCTGGTAAATCTGTACTTTTCTTGCATAAATTTATTATTAATTTTATATTATGAAAATGGTGGTACGAAAATAATAATAATAATATTTTTTATAAAAAGCTATAACTTGTATAGATATTCAAGAAAAGACTTTATATATTATATATATAATCTCTCTCTCTCTCTATATATATATATATATCAGGGCTGGAAAATAGGGGAAAAAACTCATACCAGTATTTGTTGGGTTTCATCATTGGTTTAATATACAAACCTCATCTCTTCAGGGGAGAAACTTTTCACTGTTGTAAAGGGGAAAGTTTGTTTCATCCAACCTAAATAATACTTGATGAGGATAAGTTTATATTCATAAGAAAGAAACAGTTATAAATGTTCAATATACAATTCCCGCTGCTTATTAAAATCACATTCGTCCAGAGCCAAAGTGATTTTTATAAAGTGGCTGATTTTTGTATCCGGCGAATGTTCCTGCACTCAAGAAAAAAGTATATTACTTACCTGAATTTGGAAAGAAATTTCAAAAGTAACGAATAATGAAATTAGTAAACAATATTAATTTTTGATAGATAATTAATAAATTGTTCCTTCGATATAAATAAATTAAACGTGTTCCAAATTACTATGCACTTTACTTTGAGGAAAATCATTTCTTTGCCAAAAGTTCACGCTTTTTTTTATAAATTTAAAATATTTCCATTTACACCTTTTGATTTATAGTTATTTCAAAATAAGAACTAGAAATTGTCTTTTAATAATTAGAAAATTATATATATATATAATTTGCAAATTGAATCAAATTTGTAACTTATTACCGCATTTTGAAGAATGCGTTCCTTGAAATTGCTAAGGAGATAAGTGATGTGGCGTGTTTAATTTGTAACTGTTCTGCAAGTGTACAATTTTCAACAATGAGCAATAATGGAAGTGATTGTTGTGCTTAAATTTTTTCTTTATTTAAAAAAATAAAAATTAGTATGTTGTGGTAACCACAAGATTTTCTTCTATATTTTCTTATACAAATTCACTCAGTACAGAGCTACAAAAAGAAAAAAAAGCCCCGATACCATTTCTGCTGATTCTTATGTAAAATGACATTTTGAATCCGAATATGATCCCCATTTTGCCCAATCACCCACCGTTTTCTCGGGACGCCGCCGCTCCATCCCCCAATTTTTATCATTGTTCGTTAATTTTATGGACATGACTTTAATTTGGAGGGTGGAAAATAATTATTTTAACACTTTAAAACAACAAAAATATAATTTATAATAAATAATAATAGTAATTGATTAATAAAATATAATAAATGTAACTTATAATTTCAGTGGCAAATCCCCCCTTAAATTTTTTTCTTGCTGCAAATATTCATGTTTTAGAATTTTTCACTTCTCTAGCCCCTCAGAAGATATTTAACAGTTAAAATAATCCTTTTCCTCCCTACAGATCAAATTTATAGCCATAAAATTACCAAAAAGTGATAAAAATAGGGGAGGCATCCCCAAAAAACAGTGGGTGATAGGGCAAAATGGACGTCATATTCGGATTCAGGCGGTCATTTTACATAAGAATTTGCAGGAATGGTGTTGGAGCCGATCTTCATGTAGAACAATTTAATTTATTAAAACTACTATTTATTAAAATTATATACCATGATAAATACAGACGATTTTTACCTCAGAGAAAACTAACACTAAATATCCAAAGAAAGACAGTGTTATTTACAATAATTAATATCTTAAAAAATGCGTTTTCAGAATAGTTATCCCCATTTCAAGTTTCGTACAGTTATATGCCATATAAGTTGAGATGTTATCTTCCTGTTCTCGGAAGTTATTGCAGTATAGCAGTGCCACTTATTGGTCGATATGCATCAAAATTGAATTAGCATAATGTCTCATAGTGGCCTTCTAACATATCAAGTTTTGTTTAATTATATGCAATAGAAGCTGAGATATAGCTTTCCCTTAAATTGTGGAAATCTCTGTATAGTAGTGTCACCTGTTGAGAGATTGACACTAAAAGTCGACAGGAACTAATTTAGGTCAAGGTGCATCTACATAAAAATTTATATGCAATTTTCTGTAGTCAATCCTGAGATACAGTCGCCACAAAATTTTCGTCACACACACAGACATTTTCTAAAAATGATCAAATTGTGTTCTGGACTTCTCAGAACGTGCAAATCCATCACAAACCGGAAGTCTAAAAATTTTTGCGAATCCAATACTTTATTCTATTGAATATAGAAGAAAGAAAGGAAAAAAAAAAATCACAATGTAAATTGAAAATTTTTCAGTGTGCATAAATGATATTTTTGGCTGCTAAGGAGATATTTCTGAGTTTATTAACCGGCGATGCTGAATTTATTAAGCGGCGTCTTTAAAAGTAGTTTCTATTGACTTGATTCCAGTCTGGGCAATTTGATCAGCCGCTATTATTAACCAGTGAATTTATTAAGCGGCGGTTACTATATTAGTTCTTCACATTTCTTGATATAGTAATTAAAAAAAAAAAAAAGCAAGTATCAATTCTACATAGAAACAGTACCCTATTATATTTAAACACACCAGACTTATTCCTACTAGATGAAACACAATATTTAACTTGTTTTAAAATATACTAAAAAACATGTACTCAATAGAAAATTAGATATTATTACACAATATACCAAAGACACTAAACAGATATGCAAAGAAAATTATACAGTAGAACTTGGATAATTCGAAGTTGAAGGGACCAGAAAAAAATTCGAAATATCCAAAAATTCGAATTACATATACTATTTAGAGATAAATTAAAAAATTAAAATTCTACGATCAAAGATTTAACACATAAACTTTATGTCTAAGAATACTGCTACATCCCCCTCCCATTAAATCAATATTTTTTACGAGCTTAATTATTCAACACTTTTTTAAAAATAGTCATATATTTTTTAATTCTTCTTTAAGTACAATCTTTGTGTCATAGCATATGACTTGATACAAAAATAGAACCTTCTTCATTAGCCATGACTTTCAATTAAATAAACCCTCGAAGTTCATGTATATGCACCCTATCTTCTGATGCACTAGTTAGGGGCTTCTCTTGTATTTCCTTATCCTTCTTTTGAAAGACTGTTAAAATATATTAGCTGAGAAAAATCTCGGGAACGAATTTTACAGTAATATTTTAAAGGTAACCGTACAAAAAATTCGAAGTATTCAAAATAGAATTCGAATTATCCACGATTTTTTAACATTATTAGTTCCCCATCATACTATAGGTGAATCGTGAAAATTTTCGACCTCGGTTTTTTGACTTTTCTACACGTTTTCAGGTGTGAGGAATCCGAAAATGACAAAATTTCTATGGTGTCTGTCTGTAGGGTGTCTGTTAGTGTGTTAGTCCGTTAGTTTGTTAGTCTGTGTACACGATATCTCAAGAACAAATTGTCGCAGAGAGGTCAGATCAGTTTTAAAATATTACTTTCGACACTGGCAAGAACCCTATTCATTTGCAACATTCGAATTTAAAAACTTCGTAAGTTATGAGAAATTTACGATTTTCTTAACATGGGAGAATAGGACAAAAATTCACTTAAACGTGCATTAAATGGAAACTTTTTACTGTAAAAATGTCAGACTAGTTTTAAAATATCAGTTTTGATGCCTGAATGAACATCAGTAACTATAAATATGCTACTTTGAAAATTTCGCAAGTTATTGGAAATTCACGAATTTCTTAACATGGCAGTATAGGGCAAAATTTCACATAAACGTCAATTTTGAAAGATATTTTAATCGTAAAGATGTCAGACTATTTTTGAAATATTATTTAGGACACTGGCATGAATATTAATGACTATGAATTATCTAATATAAAGATTTCGTAAGTTATTGGAAATTTACGAATTTCTTAACATGGCAAAATAGAGCAAAATTTCACATAAACGTCAATCTTGAGGGATATTTTCATCGTAAAGATGTCAAACCACTTTCGAAATATTATTTAGGATACTGGCATGAATATCATAGACTATGATTTTTCCAATTTAAAAAATTCGTAAGTTATTTGGAATTTACGATTTACTTAACGTGTCGGAATAACGCAAAATTGAGCATAAACTTCCATTTTGAGGATCCTAAATACATTAGACAACTTCAAAATTACGTTTATGATGTTGGTTTGAACATGATTGAATACAAATATTCTAATAGGAAAATTTCGTAAATTATTCGTAATTTACGATTTTATCAACATAGCGAAATTGTAAATTTTTCATATACAATATATGAATTTTGAGGATTATTGCATTAGAAATAGTAGCATGAAAACTAAACGACAGAATTGACCCCGATAAAATAAATTAATAGATTAGAATAAGATATATATATCGAAGTGAACGGTGGATAGGCTATTAGGCGGGGATTTCATTCTGTCACTGTATCAAGCTTTGGTCAAATTCATTTCTTTTAACATGATTATAATATGTCTCGCACTAGAAATTTCTGAGAACATAAATATGATGGGGAACTGAGCAGAGTCCACCTATGCCAACTAGTTTTAATACAAAATTCAAGGGACCGAGTAAAAAGTTCGAATTATCTAGAATTTCGAATTAAACAAGTTTCACTGTAGTTAGCAAAAACAAATATATACCCTATATATAGCAATAATTAAAACTTTTTTTTTTTTTTTTAACTAAGGGATACGACTTAAACTATCAGTATTCTGGTGTTGTTTTCCTCTTTGATGAACAATCTCATAATTAAATAACTGTAGACAGAGTGCCCATCGTAAAAGTCTGGGATTGGTTCCTGTATTTTTTTTCTAACCATACTAACGGATTATGGTCAGTTTGTATATAAAACTTTTGATGTCCATCCAAATAACACTTTAATTTTTGCATGGCAAAGACAATAGCTGCTCATTCCTTTTTCTGTGGTACTACATTTTTGTTCAGTAGGCGAAAATTTTTTGCTCAGGAACATGATGGGATGTTCTTCTCCATTTTCACTTACTTGAGAAAGTAATGCACCAATCCCAAGATTTGAAGCATCACATTGTATAATGAAAGGTTTTTCAAAATCAAGACTGTATAAAACAGGATTTTCAGATAGTTTTTCCTTTAGTTCTTCAAATGCTTTGTGGCAAGAGCTATTCCAGATAACAATTGATTTTCGAGTTTGACCTTTTAGTAAGTCCGACAGAGGAGCTGCGATTACAGAGAAGTCAGGAATATACCTCCGATAACAGCCAGCTAATCCAAAAAAGCTCTCACTTGAATCTTGGTAGTAAGGGAGTGAAAATCCTTTACGACTTGAACCTTTACTTCACCTGGTGTTCTTATCCTTGACCTACCAAATGTCCCAAATATTTTACATAAGCTTGAGCAAATTAGCATTTAGAAGGTTTGATGTGAAATTTTGCAGCACTCAGCCTCAGGAAAATATCTTCTAAATATTTTATATGATTTTCCCACGTTTTAGAAAAGATGGCAACATCATCTAAATAGGGCACGGCATACTCTTCACAGTCTTTCAATAAATTCGCCATAAGTCGACTAAAATCGTATGGTGCATTTTTCAAACCGAAAGGAAGGCGGAAGGGCCTGAATGTACCAAAAGTAGTTACAAAGGCCGCATCCCTTTGATCATCTTTACTTAACGGCCCTCTTCACTTACCGTCGCCGGAAGCCCGTGTCGCTAAAATTCTTAACGACTTTATAAAAATCATCATTCAAACACATGTCGCTACTTTGGCGACTCATTTCAGATATATCTTTCATATATAAATCTTAATAAACATTTCAGAATATTTATTTTAAATAAGGTAAATATCTTACCTTATCGGTCCAGATTCGTGGGGACTGCCGGCCACTGTAGGTTCCTTTCTATTCATTGGAGTCGATTCATGACATAAATCCAAAATAATAGGAGAACAATTAGGGCTACACACATTTATTACATACAACAGAAACGAACACGAAGAACACACTCTGAAGAGAAAAGAAGAAACAGAACATTAATATCGGCGCGCAGCGCCATCTACAGGTTTAGATTAGACCAATAAACAACACATTGGCCCCCGGATGAACATTAACTTTATGTTCATTTTCCCATTGTAATTATATCTGACATTTCTAAATCCAATATATTTCAAATTGTAAGTTCACACAAATGTCATAGTTTAAATGAAAGTTTTTAAAGTTTGTTTAGTCCCTTTCAAAAATTTCAACTGGATAAATCAACTGGAAAGGACGTCTCAATGTTCCTGTAGAGGTTTTTATCTCACAAGATCTAACCTTTCCATCTCTACCAGGAAACACTTGTGTTATTACCCCCAATTTCCACAAGTGCCGTGGCAATTTGGAATCGTGGATTAACACAATATCATTTGGAGTATATTCACGAATACTGGAGTGTCGACTTGTCATGGCGTTTTTAAGCTGTAGAAGGTATTCCTTCTTCCACCTTGACCAGAACTGGTCCAATATTCTTTCCTTTTGATTAAAACGTTTGATATATGTTGCCGAAGTTCCAGGAAGCTCGTGTGGTTTCATATGCACGATAGGTAAGGTAGTAAGTCGCTGACCTACCAAGAAGTGTGCTGGCGTAATTGGGGAAGGTTCTCCTGAGTCTGCATATGTATATGTAATGGGTCGGGAATTAATTGACCCTTCAATTTCACATATAACTGTATGTAGTTGTGTGTGTGTTAAAGTGGTTTTGCCAACCACCTTTCTTAAGGCAGTTTTTACAGATCGCACTAGTCTCTCATAAAAGCCTCCCCACCATGGCGACATTTCCATGATAAACTTCCATTTTATTTTATTACTACTATAGTAATCTTTAACGTCGGGATGGGTGATTATTTTCCAGATGTGCCTTAACTCAATATCAGCTCGATGAAAAGTTCGTGCGTTGTCGGAGTAAACCGTATGGCAAAGACCCCGCCTTGCTACTATTCTTCTGAAGGCCAATAAAAATGTTTCTGTAGAAAGGTTCTCTACCAATTCTAGGTGCACTGCTCTTGTGATAGCGCATGTGCACAACAAAATATATATTTTGCTATCCGTATTTCGGATGTATAAAGGGCCTGCAAAATCAAGGCCTATCACTGCAAATGGCTTTTGTTCATTGATACGATCTGCAGGTAACGGAGCTGATATCTGGGCTCCAGCTCTAGAATTAAATTTTATGCAAATTCTGCATCTTCTTAATACGCTTTTTACTGCCTGTCTGCCCTTGATTACCCAAAATTCCTCCCGTAATTGTACTAATGTATCATTAATGCCAAAATGGAAAACTTTTTCATGCGCATTTTTTATTAACAAATCAATTAATTTACCCTTTGAAGGCAACAGGATCGGGTGTTTTTCGTTAAAGGAATAATTTGATTTCTGAAGCCTTCCACCGATGCGCATTATTCCTACGGAATCCAAAAATGGTGAGAACTCAATTAAATTTGAATTTTTAGAAATAGGTTCCCCATTTACCAAACAGTTTAATTCATTCGGAAAACTAATTTTTTGTGTATATTTAACCCATATTGTTTGCGCACTACCAATTTCTTCTGCCGATAATGGACCGCTAACTTTCTCGTTTTTAGGATTCGCGTTGTTAAGAAATCTCTTTATCCATGCCGTAATTCTGAGGACTCTTAAAATGTTACTATATTTTTCTAGATCCAATATTGGTTCAACTGTTTCTATACAGATTTTAAACTGAATTATTTTTTCAGGTGTTTTCCTTTTTTCTTCGGTAATATATTGCGTGTCTACCTTTTCCCCAATATCATTACCTTTACCATTTAGCTCAGATAACCATTTTGGACCTTTAAACCAAAAATCATTATTAACTAACGCATTTGCGCTAATACCACGAGTAACTAAATCTGCGGGATTATCCTTTGTATTACAATATGACCAATTTTCGGGTACTGACAATTCCTGAATTTCAACTACTCTATTTTTAACAAAGGGTTTCCATTGTTTCGCCGATCCCTTCACCCAGTGTAAAACAATAGTAGAATCTGTCCAATAAAATTTCTCGATGTTAATTTCCTTAAATATATCACAAATATATTTCGCTACTCTAGCTGCTATCACCGCTCCCATTAACTCCAATCTTGGTAGTGTTAGTTTCTTTAGCGGCGCAACTCTAGCCTTTGACATAATCATACTTACATAACATTTTTTATCATTACTGATAACCCGAAAATATGCAACGCAACCATATGCAAGTGGTGAAGCATCTGAAAAAATGTGTAGTTCTACACGCGAATTTTTCAAATCAACATACGTGAAATAGCATCTATCTATTCGAATTTCTAATAAATCCTTAATTTCGTTACACCACTTTATCCAAATTCCCTTAAGATCATCCGGCAATTCGTGATCCCAATCCATACCTCTTTCCCACATTCTTTGAAGAAAACACTTTATCCTAATTAAAAAGGGAGATATAATCCCAATAGGATCAAAAAATTTTGCAGCTGTATGTAATACATATCTCTTCGTACATACCGATATATCCAAATTTTCAACTATAGATTTCAAAGCTAATCCTAATTTATCACTATCTTTATCCCACACCAATCCAAGAATATTTATTACATTTTCATTATTTACCTCCGAAAAACAATCATTTTTATCCCACATGTTCTTTAATTTCTGTGAATTCGTACTAAACTTTCTTAATTTCATTCCAGCCTTTGCTAAAATATTTACCGCAGTAGAAGTTAATTCATAGGCACCGTTAACGGTGTCTGAGCCATAAAGCAAATCGTCCACAAACAGAGCTGAATTTAACATTTCATAACTATCCGGATAAATTTCCTTATATTCCTTAATGTGTTTCTTAATTGTTGCCGTTAAAAAGAAAGGAGAAGTTGTACAACCAAATGTAGCTCTGGTCATTCGCATTATTTTATAATTCTCGGTATCCTCGTCAAACCATAAAAACTTTAGAAAATTTCTATCGGGTTCCGCGATTTCTATCATTAAAAACGCCTTTTCAATATCTGCGCAAAACGCAATCTTAAACATTCGAAATCTATTAATTACATCCAAAATTGGAGGTGTAAGACATGGCCCTTTTACGAGACAATCATTTAGAGATTTACACCCCGATACTCTACTGGAACAATTAAAAACAATTCGTACCTTTGATGTTTGTTTTTCCCGTCTTACAATTTCTCTATGTGGAGCGAAATACTCTTTTTTTGTACGACCGCAGTCTTCAACGATACCCAATTGTTTTTGTTCTGTGATTATCTGCCTATATTGCTCGAAAATCCATTTATCCGCTTTTAATCTTTTTCTCAAATAATTGAATTGGCGTTTAGCGTTTTCAAAATTATTCTCAAATTTGTCAATACCATGATCATTCCATAATAAATGAGTAACATAATGACCCTGTTTATATTCTAACTGTTTATCAAATTTATTTATTATTTCCTGATCGGAAGCAGAAATCAATTTATCATCATTTATTCCCAAAAAATCCAAAGTCCATAACCTTTGCAAATCATTACCCGTACAATCGGATGATTCATCTTTTTTCATGCATGGATGGTTTTCATGTAAACAAAAAGAGTTACCACATTCAATCTTTAACACGCTGGCGCCAGTAATTAAGTTGTCTGAATCGTTTCCTGAATTATTGTTTCCTGACAATGTCCATCCGAATAATGTATCTACAGCAAACAACGAACGATTAATTTTCTTTTTATTTTTTTGCAGTTTCCAAAATAACCCGCCGCCAATTAGAATGTCTGGAGCCTTCGAATGCAATTGCGGAATTTTATTTCTTTCCCCCTCTCTCGAAACCCAAAGTTTTCGAAATGATGCGTCATCCAGAATCTGTAACTTCGTAAAAGAGATTTGATTTACGACCAATGCCTCTACATAACATTTCTGTTTGTGGTTTTTTAAATGAGACAATTCGAAATTTACGACTGAATATTCGTTGGATTGGGGTTGTTTACACGAAAACGGATATATTATAACAGTTTCTTTTCTAATCACCGGCAATTTCAATTCACGGGCGAGTGATATGTTTATGAAATTTCTTTGGGATGCATTATCGAATAATACGGCACACTTTAGAGAGTTTAAATTAGAACTATTTGTTATTCTTGCGAAGCAAGTTTGTAAATATATTTCATTATTCTCAAGCGGATTTTGTACAGGACACTTATAGGACAATACAGAATTATCATTTTCGCAAACACTGTTCTCAGAATTATTTGTTTGGGTATGTTCGATGTGATTTTTATCTTTCATATGAGCCGTTGGAGTTTCCGATTTTTGCTTATAGCAAATTAATGTATTGTGTTTTCCTGAACATATCTCACATTTGAGACCCGATAAACAGAATTTTGCGGTATGTTTACCTCTTTTGAAACATAAATAACAGATTCCCTGTTTGCGTAAAGACAATTTTTTATCCTCTAAATTTAATTTACACATTTTACTGTCATGATCGTTATTTACATCAACACAAAATATACATTTACTAACAGTTAATTTAAAGGCTGATGCCTTTTGCATTGTGTTAGAATTTTTATATCCCGAACCAGATTTCCGGTAGTAAGCATTATTATTATTATTATTTTCCGATGATTTTGAATCAAATCTGGAATTTGAGTTTTTATATCCGCTATTGTGAGTTTCTACTTCGCGTTTTAAAAATAAAAAGGTTTTTTCCCTAGTCTGAACTTCTAATTTTAAATGTTTTAACAAATCTTGTACATCCCATTCCTCGGATTCTGTTTTCATTTTATTATAGTCTATCATAATACTGGTAGGTATTAATTTTGTAACAATTGGAAATAACAAATTTCCGTAAGATTTTAAATCCACACCTAAATTTTCGAGAGATTTAATATTAATATCAAGGGCGTCGTGCAGTAAGCGTAATTCTTTAATTTGATTTGGAGATTTAACAGGGTTCAAATTTAATAACGCGTCAATTTTATATCTTATTATAATATCTTTTTTTCCGAATCTAGATTTTAATAAATCAATTGCAGTATTGTAATTTTGATCTGAAAGTGCTAAACCCTGAATAGCTGTTAAAGCTTGGGCTTTTAAAAAGCTGCGTAAATACACAAATTTCTGCACATTAGAAATGTTGTTGTTATTATGTATTGTAATTTCATACTGGCTCCAAAATTCAATCCAGTTTTCTGGAGAACCGTCATAAACAGGAATTGATAACTTGGGTAGTCTCACCGAACTAGCATTAATTCTTTCTAAATGCAGATTGGGTGTTTGCTCATTTCTTGGCTGCGATAAGATCGGAGTAACGTTTAAATTTTTAATTTTCTCTATCTTATTGATAATTTGAGCTTTTACATCAATAATTGAATCTCTGTATTCTTGTCTCGTTTCTATTTCCGTTTGTAGCTCGTTGAGATCCGTGATTTTGGCCTCAATTTGATCTTCAACTTCTATAATTTCGTTATTCTTTACTTGCAGTTTTTCTAACTGTGATTCTAATTCAAAAACATTTAACCCTTCGTCGGGTTCATTTAATTTTATATTTATCGTGTTTATCAATTTTGTACACAATCCTTTTAGGGTAGATCTTTTTCTCTTCAATTTTTCAAGTTCGGTAGCCATATTGATTTAATTTACAAATTTGGACTATAGTATAAATAACAGCTATAAATCATATTTAAGGGCCTGGCAGTCCCTGTTCGGGCGCCAATATTTATGTCGCTAAAATTCTTAACGACTTTATAAAAATCATCATTCAAGCACATGTCGCTACTTTGGCGACTCATTTCAGTTATATCGTTTCATATATAAATCTTAATAAACATTTCAGAATATTAAATTTAAATAAGGTAAATATCTTACCTTATCGGTCCAGATTCGTGGGGACTGCCGGCCTCTGTAGGTTCCTTTCTATTCATTGGAGTCGATTCATGACATAAATCCAAAATAATAGGAGAACAATTAGGGCTACACACATTTATTACATACAACAAAAACGAACACGAAGAACACACTCTGAAGAGAAAAGAAGAAACAGAACATTAATATCGGCGCGCAGCGCCATCTACAGGTTTAGATTAGACCAATAAACAACAGCCCGAGCCAATGTTATTCAACGGGGAAATTTTCTTTACAAATAACTTATTAACTAATACATATTTTTAAATTCTGTTTCCACATTCAGAAAATTCCCAATTGTTAAATTGACGGACCTTTTTTAAAAATGTATTTTTTTAATTTTTAGTATTTTATTTTGAAATTGCAAAATGAAAAAAAATCACATATTGAAAATTCGTGTTTTGCAGCTTCAAATTAAAATATAAAAAATTATGAAAACATTTTGTTAAAAAAGGTCCGTCCATTTAACAGCTGGAAATTTTCAGAATGTGAAAACAGAATTTTAAAATATGTATTAGTTAATAAGTTATTTGTAAAGAAAAATTTCCCATAGGATAACATTAGCTTCGGCTTCCGGCGGCGGTGAGTGACCCTTAAGGGTATCTACCAATAGCCTCTGGTCAAGAAGTCTAACACAGATATATACAAGGTCTGTCCCGAAAGTAATGCGTCCATTTTTATTTTAAGAAATTTATTTAACCGATTCGTACAATTACTCAATATTCTTCGAAATACATCCCTCCTGCTTCAACACACTTGTTCCAACGCGATTACCATGCTTTATATATGTGTCCTGGAAGTCTGTCACAGGGATGTCTTTTAGTAACCTCGTCGTAGCCGCTTTGATGTTCTCCAGTGCGCCCAAATACTGTCCTTTGAGGGATTTTTTAATCTTCGGGAACAAAAAGAAGTCGGGCGGGGACAAATCAGGACTATAGGGCGGCTGGGGAGCATTGAGAGTCTGGAAGCATTGTCATGGATGGTGCAACTTCCAGGAATTCTTGATCTCGCGCCTGACGCAGTTGACCCGTTGCTTTAGCCTTTTCAGTACTTCGACGTAGAATTTGGCACTGGCTGGTTGGCCAGGTGGAACAAATTCAAAATGGACCACTCCCTTGGAATCGGAAAAAAAAAAAGAAAAAAAAAAATTCAATGAGCATCGCTTTGACCTGCGATTTGTTCATTCTTGCCTTTTTTGGGAGTGGTCGCGTGCCACTCTGCGCTCTGTCTTTTTGTTTCTGGGTCGTACAAGAAGGTCCAAGATTTGTCACCACTTACCACATTGTTCAAAAAGTTGGATCGTCCTCACAACACTAATAATAAAAATCTGGTGTGAAACAACCACACGACTTCCATTACCCACTATTACACATATATGCATTTTTGAGAGATAATGCGATCAGAAAACATAAAAGTGAACTAAAGAGAAAATCGTTAGAGCCGTTTTTGAGATACGGACTTACGGTCCTACTTCCGGTTTCCGATGTCCCACTTCCGGTTAAACTCAATTATTGACAGGAAAACAATAATTACATACAAAAGCATATTTAAAAGGAGTTAAAATGGCGAGTTTGAAAAAAATCCGTACAACCGTTTTTAAAGGAACGCCTTTGCGAGGCCTGAAATTGAGCTATTTATACAGGACGCCTATCAATTTTCCTGAACTAACCAACTATATCATTCGAAAGGACATCTAATAGAGCGTTTATATAGCGAGTTTGAAGAAAATCGTTAGAGCCGTTTTTGAGATACGGACTTACGGTCCCACTTCCGGTTTCCGATGTCCCACTTCCGGTTTTTCAATTTTCACCAAAATTTGGAAATTTCATCTGTACACCAGACGTATTTCAATTCTAAAGTTTCGTAGCTCTACCTTTATTAGTTTCTGAGAAGATTCTTCACATACATACATACACACACACACACATACATACACACTGACCAATTGCCAAAAACCACTATTTTGGACTCAGGGGACCTTAAAACGTGTAAATCAGGTGAAAACCCGATACCGAATTTTCAGACCGAAAACAATACTTCCATTACCTACGGTAGTAGGGTAATGGAAGTAAAAATGTTTAACAGCAACATCTATATTAATAAAATTAGACTTTTGTCTGTAAATTTGTCAGAATCGAAAAATTTTGCGATATCTTCACGTTTCACACACCATGAAAGCCGAAAATAACTTTAGAAAATTTTGCCTGTGTGTGTGTGTGTGTGTCAGTCATCGTGTCTGTATGTCGCTTTTTTTGTCCGGGCATCGCTTGAGAACGGCTGGACGGAATTCAACGGCGTTTGGCAGAAACTTAGATCTTTACCTAACTTAAAATTATATCTATCAGTTTTTCAGAAATTCTCCCACGTTCCCTCCTGGGAAGTAAAAGACAAAAACACGTTTGTCTGGGTATCACTTGAGAATGGCTCGACAGAATTCAACGGCGCTTCGCCGGAATTTAGGTCTTTACCCAACTTAAAATTATGTCTATCAACTTTTCAGAAATCCCTTCGCGTTCCCCCCCTGGGGGGCAAAAGACAAAAACATGTTTGTCCAGGTATTACTTGAGAACAGCTCGACGGAATCTAACGGTGCTTCGCAGAAATTGAGGTCTTCACTCAACTTAAAATTATATCTATCAACTTTTCATAAATTCCTCCACGGTCCCCCGTGGGGGAGGGGGGGGGCAAAAAACAAAAACAGGTTTGTCCGGGTATCACTTGAGAACGGCTGGACAGAATTCAACGGCGCTTCGCAAGAATTTAGGTCTTTATCCAACTTAAAATTATATCTATCAACTTTTCCGAAATTACTCTCATTTTCCCACTGCGGGAGGCAATAGACAAAAACACTTTTGTAAGCATAACTCGGCTCCTAATTATTTCTCAGTAAAGAAATTGCACATGGGGAGAGTAGACATGAGTACAAATAATACATCTGCATTTAGGAATTTTCGATTTTTAAGGGAAGGGAGGGGAGAAATATTGAAAATTCCTGATTTTTGAGTAGACCTCTACCAAAAATGGAACGAATATATTGAAAAAAGGCTATGCGACTTCCTTAGGATATTACCCAAAACACTTTTTTCGAGAGGGGGGGAGATTACGAGGGGGCAAACTCGAGACATCCCTTTTAGCGCTAAATTTGTCCTGAGAAATCTATGGGATGGGATCTGCGGTCACGAAATTTGGTGCGTGAATTGTTTATATGTATCCGACCCTTATTGTAATGGGATTTTACGAAATTTTCTCCTTCCCCCACTGGTGTCGAGAGGGCTATAAACACGTGTAAAAGCACGTTTTCCCGTTTGAATTCGCGTTAAATTATCTTAGATTGGCGAACTTTGGTGTGTGGATGTTGATTAGGTGTACGCATTACGTACTTTGTCGAGATTTCTCAAAACTTCGAACTTAGCCACTGGGGAAGGGGTAAGAATCGGGTAAGTTGCTGCCGAATGCAGTGGGAACACGGACTCCTCACGCTGCGAGCGAGAAAAATCTCTCCCAAGCACAGCGGGAACTTTAACTCAGGTTAATTAATAATGATATGGGATTTTGACAACTCATTTCAGTATTGTGTCCAGCGAAGCGGGCAAAACCTGCTAGTCGATAATAAAAATGAACAAAATAGTAACCATTTTATTTGAAACCAAAACTGAACCATTTTACTTAAAAATGAGTACTAGATACTTTTTATTTTCTTTCGTTTGTATTATTCAGTAAGTAAAAGAAAAATAATTCTGATTAAAATTAAATCCCATTCATGAAGAATTCCTGTTAATGATGGCCGGATGTACACATTAATTCTTTCAGGAATTACTTACTGAACAACATATTTATTCTTTTTAATTCGATTATAAATAATAACCAATCTTTTTACTTCCATTACCCTACTACCGTAGGTAATGGAAGTATTGTATTCGATCTGAAAATTCGATATCGGGTTTTCACCTGATTTACACGTTTTAAGGTCCCCTGAGTCCAAAAAAGTGGTTTTTGGCAATTGGTCAGTGTGTATGTATATGTGTGTGTGTGTGTGTGTGTATGTATGTATGTGGAGAATCTTCTGGCTATTATAGCTCAGAAACTAATAAAGATAGAGCTACGAAACTTTAGAATTGAAATATGTCTGGTGTACAGATGAAATTTCCAAATTTTGGTGAAAATTGAAAAACCGGAAGTGGGACATCGGAAACCGTAAGTGGGACCGTAAGTCCGTATCTCGAAAACGGCTCTAACGATTTTCTTCAAACTTGCTATATAAACACTCTATTAGATGTTCTTTCGAATGATACAGTTGGTTAGTTCAGGAAAATTGATAGGCGTTCTGTATAAATAGCTCAATTTCAGGCCTCGCAAAGGCGTTCCTTTAAATACGGTTGTACGAATTTTTTTCAAACTCGCCATTTTAACTCACTTTTAAATATGCTTTTGTATGTAATTATTGTTTTCCGGTCAATAATTGATTTTTTGTAAAAAAGTTGGTATCTCAAAAACGGCTCTAACGATTTTCTCTTTAGGTCAGTTTTATGTTTTCTGATCACATTATCTCTCAAAAATGCATATTGAAGGATTCCAATGCATGTTTCCTCATATCAGCTGTTAACCAGCGAACACCTGTCATGACGTCAGATGTGACGTAACTGTATTACGTAATCAACGGCGCATCTTCGCTCCCTGAGAGAGAGAAGTTTATAAGAGTCTGTACGAGAAAGCTTTGCTAAGCGTGCGGCAAGAAATGCCCGCATTATGTTATCCTACTTTTCTATATATTATTAAATGTTGTGATTGTTAAAAGACTCTGCTTTTCACTCTGTGGACCCATTTATACCAACAATGGTTATGGGCCCAGAGACACGCATCTTACTGCGGACTTTTTAAAAATTTAAATTAACATTCGTTAAAACGAAAGTGCGACTTACTGTTAAGCCTAAGGGCTGAAATCGAAAGTATTTTTGATTCTGTTTTTATAACGAAGCTGTTATAGCTGATTAAATATGTCGCAAGTATTAAATATAGAAAAGTTATCCAAAAATAATTTTGACACCTGGAAGCTTCAGATAGAAGCTGTTTTAATCAAGAATGATCACTGGAGTTATGCTAACGGAACGAAAATTAAGCCCGATGAAGGCGCCGAAGGCGAAGAAAAATGGCTCGAAAATGACCGTAAAGCTAGAGCCGATTTAATCCTAGCAATTACCCCAAGTGAGTTGTGTCATATTAAACATTGTACCACCTCAAATGAAGTATGGAATAAATTAAAAGAAGTTTACGAATCGAGAGGATCGGCAAAGAAAGCCACCCTATTGAAGCAGCTCCTCTTTAAGAAAATGACTGACAGTGAAAATATGTCCGATCACCTCAATATTTTCTTCGATATAGTGGACAAGCTAAAAGAAATGGACATTGAAGTAGCCGAAGACCTATTATCAATTTTGCTCTTATACAGTATTCCTGACAGCTATGAAAATTTCAGGTGCGCCATAGAAGCAAGAGATGAATTGCCGCAGCCTGAAGCTCTGAAAATTAAAATGATGGAAGAATACGAGTCAAGAAAAAATAAAAAGAATCAAGAATCATCAAATGCGCATTTTACGACTCACAAGAAAAATCTTCCTGAAAAGAACAAAAGAGAAATCTTAAAGCCTGTACAGAACAAGAACACGTATGGTGAAAGAAATTATGCAATCTTCAAATGCAATTACTGTTCAAAAGTAGGGCATAAAGCCTCAGAATGCAGAAAGAAGATCTCAGACAGAAAATTCACTTCATCGAATAAATATAAAGATAGATCTTTCATGGTTGAAGATAGTACAGAGTTCACGATGGCAGCCAGTAACTCTTTCCAAGAACATTCCGAGTGGTGTCTCGATAGCGGTACGACATCACATATGGCTCATGACAAGAATTTGTTTATAGATTTCGAACCTAGAATTGGATCATTTATAAAATTAGCTGTAGATGAAACAGCGGAGATCACAGGTGTTGGAACAGTCAAATTAAAAGTTCCCGGTAATCACGGTGTAACCAATTTAAAGTTGACAAATGTTTTGTGCGTTCCAAAATTGAAATGCAATTTAATGTCTATATCAAAAGCTGCATCAAACAACTGCCGAGTTGTATTTACCGAAAAATGTGCAAAAATCACAGAGCAGGACGGCTCTCTGATTATAAGTGCTACGAGAAAAGGTGATTTATATTTTTTTCAGCCGCATGTGGATATCGCTGCATCAACTCAGGTAAGCAACTTTCATAAATGGCATTTAAAATTAGGACATTTAAATGAAAAAGATTTAAAATTATTAAAATCTGAAAATATGTTAAGAGATTTAAATTTTAATGAAAAAGATTCTTTAAAAGATTGCAAAGTATGTATTAGGTCTAAACAAACTGTGAAACCATTTTGTAAAGAAAACAAATTTCATAGTGATGAATTATTAGAAGTAGTTTATTCTGATTTATGTGGCCCTATAAATGTTAAATCCCATGGCGGATCACGTTACTTTATTACTTTTTTGGATGATAAATCTCGTTACATTGAAGTAAATTTTCTAAAAACAAAAGATCAAGCTAAGTACGCTTTCCGGAGATATAAAGCAGCAGTCGAAAATCGATTAAGAAAAAAAATTAAAATACTGCATACTGATAATGGATTGGAATATTGTGGCGAAGAATTCAATAAATATATTGAAGAATGCGGTATTAAACGCGAATTTTCATCGCCAATGACCCCTCAGCAAAATTCTAGAATTGAAAGACAAAATCGTACATTATGCGAAATGGCGAGGTGTTTATTAATGCAATCAAACCTTCCAAATACATTCTGGGCCGAAGCAGTAAATTGCGCTGCATATATTAGAAACAGGTGTCCCACTAAAGGAATTAAAGAAAACAAAACACCTTTCGAATTGTTTTTCGGTTATAAACCAACTGTTAACTATTTTAAAATTTTCGGACAGAAATGTTTTGTTCTAAATAAAAAATCAAAAGGGAAGTTTGAAGCTAGGTCACACGAACATATATTCGTTGGCTATTCAAATGAATCACGCGCGTCGTGATGTTCGATTTATAGACGAGTTTCAAACAAATGATTCAGCTACTACTGATCAATTAGAATTAATTTTTCCGTCTGAGAATAAATGCAATGATTGTAATATTAAAAATGAAACTCCTATCACTACTCAAACCGCAGACAGGGGGGAAAACAGCGGATCGATTTCCTATCCCCCTGAATGCAACGGAGAGAGTTTCTCTTTTTGGAAAGGGGGGGAAGGCTCGCTTTCTGAAGGGGGGAACGTAGAAGATGTGAGTGGAGGGGAGGAGAGTGTTGACGATATATGTAAACAAGAGAAAGGGATTAATAAAAACAATCCTATTTTTAAACGTGGTCCCGGAAGACCTAAAAAAAGTAAAAGTTGGAACTTTCAAAAGTCTCATAAGGAGTGTATTACTGATACAAAATATAAAGATGAAACTTCTCAATTGGCTGATAACTCATTTAATGAAATTAATCCCAGCGTGATCGACGCGTTAAATGGAGATTATGCTAAAAATTGGGAAAACGCGATGAAATTAGAATATGATTCTTTAGTTAAGCAAAACGCTTGGGAAATTGTAGATAGACCAAAAGATAAAAAGGTAATTGGGTGTAAATGGGTTTTAAAAACAAAATTCAAACCAGATGGTCAAATTGAAAAATTTAAGGCCAGATTAGTTGCCAAAGGGTGTTCACAGAAACAAGGTATAGATTTTGAGGAAAATTTTTCACCAGTAGCCAGATTAAGTTCTATAAGAACTGCAATCGCGTATGCTATCCAGAATGGTTTCACAGCATACCAGTTAGATTTCATTATGACATATGTTAACGGCAATTTGAATGAAGAAATTTTTATGGAACTTCCTGAATTTTTTGAAAATGATATACATGAAAATAAAGTGTGTTTATTAAAGAAGTCTTTGTATGGGCTTAAGCAGTCAGGAAGACAGTGGTTTAAGAAATTAGATGAGAAACTGAGAAAAATGAAATTTAACCCTTTGAATTCCGACAAATGTGTCTATTACTCAAAATATCCTTTTGATGCTATTATAATCGTCTATGTCGACGATTTAATTTGTCTCACTAAAAGTGAAGAGCACTATTTTGATATAAGAAATAAATTAGCAGAATCTTTCAAAATGAAAGATATGGGCCTTCTGCATTATTGCTTAGGCATTGAATTTAATCAAGATAGGGACAGCATCACTATAACACAAAAGAAATACATTGAAGATTTATTAAATAAATTTAATATGGAAGATTCTAGAGTGGTGAATACACCTTTAGATAACAGTGTAAAATTAACTAAACAAATGTGTCCAAATACAGAAGAAGAGAAATCATATATGTCAAAAATTCCTTATAGACAATTAATTGGTTCTCTTATGTATCTGTCGGTTGCTACTAGACCAGATATCACCCATGCTGTAAATTATTTAAGTCAGTTTAATAACAATCCAGGAAAACCTCACTGGATAGCTGCTAAAAGAATACTAAGGTATCTCAATGGCACTAGAAATTTAGGAATTGTGTATTACAGAGACGATAAACCATTGACAGCATTTGTTGATGCCGATTGGGCATCGGATATAAATGATAGAAAATCATATACAGGATACGTCTTTAAATATGCCGGTGGACCTATTTCTTGGGAATCTAGAAAGCAGCGAACCGTTGCTCTATCCACAACAGAATCTGAATATATGTCTTTGTCCGAATCCGCAAAAGAGACAATTCATGTTAGAAATTTCTTAAAAGAATTGGATCCTGAAATTGTATCAAGTCCTACTGCAATCATGTGCGACAATCAATCTGCACTGAGATTAGTAAAAAATCCTGTTCATCACAATCGATCTAAGCACATTGACATACGTCATCATTTTGTGCGAGAAGTTTACAATAATAAACTAATTGACATTAAATATATTTCATCAGATGAACAACCTGCAGATATTTTAACAAAAAGTTTAAATGCATATAAACATGAAAAATGTTGTGATATTATAGGACTTAATACTCAGGACTGATGAACTTAAAAATATATATATATATTTAAACTGTGTTTTCATTAAGAAATTAACTGCTTATATTTTACGTATTTTATTTTATAATATTAACCATAATTATTTGCTTATAATTCTATTTCTTTACTAACACTTTTCTTATTTTAAGTAACTCTTGCATAAAAATAATTTTCTGTAATTTTTAATATGCTATTATAATGCATAAATATGTTTTATTTTCGAAACATTTATTGAAAAAGGGGGAAATGAAGGATTCCAATGCATGTTTCCTCATATCAGCTGTTAACCAGCGAACACCTGTCATGACGTCAGATGTGACGTAACTGTATTACGTAATCAACGGCGCATCTTCGCTCCCTGAGAGAGAGAAGTTTATAAGAGTCTGTACGAGAAAGCTTTGCTAAGCGTGCGGCAAGAAATGCCCGCATTATGTTATCCTACTTTTCTATATATTATTAAATGTTGTGATTGTTAAAAGACTCTGCTTTTCACTCTGTGGACCCATTTATACCAACACATATAATACATGTAATAGCGGTAATGGAAGTCGTGTGGTTGTTTCACACCAGATTTTTTATTTTATTTCTCGGAACTCAAACAAGGAATATTTATTCTCCCCCCCTTCACAGCAGAACAGGCAGATGCTTTTTTATGTTAGCAAAACTTCTTCTTAAAAGAAAATTTCTTTTAAAAGAGATATTCTTTGCATAATATAATAATTTTCAGTTATTCTAAAGCATTTGCATTAGGAATATCATTTAGGCCTGCAAATTATTTTAGCTGAGTCGAATTTAAAATTATGATTTTCCTCCCAGCAATGCTTAGAAATAGCCGATTTATTGGTTTCTTGCTTGCGGACGTAATTAATATGTTCTTTTAGGCGGAATTTAAGGCTGCGTTTAGTTTGGCCAATGTATGATGAACCACACTGGCTGGAAATACTATAGATTAGTGATGGGATAAACAGTTACTTTTCAGTAACAGGTTACATCGTTCCATATACTACCTTTAATAATAGGTTCTTGTAACATATACTATTTTTATAACATATTACTCTTTAGTTTATATACTGCTAGTGTCTTTCTAATCCTTTCGGGATATACAATATATACATGTGTCCTGCATAGTGCATGCGATTCAAGTTTTTGAGTTCCTCTGCTTTGGAAGAGTAATCTTCACTTTATTTAACATTAGAATTTCTGCAATTTATAAGAAAAAGAAAAGAATGAATGAAAAAAAAAAAAAAAAAAATGCTGATATGAAATAGTGGCAGAGTCAAAGTTTTACACAAACACTTGTTCCGATCGTGTAAGCATGAGATTCTGTTAAATCAATTCATTTAAACACGAAAACAGAATATTTCAAATAATATCAAGTAACACACGTGCACTAGTGCCGTTTTCTATAAAAAAGAATCCTCATATTATAAGCCACATAATTAAGAAATAATTAAATAATAATAACAAATCTTTAAAAAAAACATCTTTAAGCCATCCCAAACGTTAAACTACGGAGTAAATTGTCTTTTTCGATTTTCCGAAGAACTTGAACATTCCAGATTGACAAGGAAATTAATATTTTTCAATCATACTTAGAAAACAGTCACTTTGAATATGTTTTCTAAAATTAGAAACACTTCTTTAAAAATATAAATTTTGCTTACAAAAAACTGATTGAATAAAATGATTTATTTTCTCACACACTTGAAGATGAAAAAATCGGATTTTGTTTTAAATGCTTAGCATTAATGAAGGCGGTGTCGGATTTAAAAGTTATGGGGCCGTAAGCGCACATGTCGTTGCAGGTCCCCCAACTTGTGATACTTTCCTAGAAGAGATACAAACAGAGTACATGATTCCCACTAAAATCTTATTCCCACTTCCTAACTTAAGGGTAGATATAACTATTGCCTTCTTAAACATGATGTCTAGGTATAGTAGAGTGACTATGATAGAGCTTGATTATCGAATGGATGCTTCGGGTACGAGCCCTGCGCACGAAAATTTACACAGCATGATTGATGATTGTTTAATATCTTCTTAATAACATAAACCCAAATTTCCCGGGGATAACGTTAGAAACTAACATTATAATTACAAAAATGCATTGAAATTTTCTATCCTTGGTTTTGAAGAATAAATAAAATAATGGAAAAAGGATAATTTAACAGAAAAAATGACGACATAATTGCAACAATCTATTGAGAAAAAAAATACCTGAGATTTGAAACAAATAAATTATGAATAAAGAGTAATTTAACACGTTGAGTGCCATGTCATCCATCGGTGGCTGACGCTGAACTTTCCGTTTAGGCCGCGTCAACCACCGGGATCTGAAAGTGGGAACTATGATATAAAACCCAACCACCAATGGCTGACAGCGTAAAATATGATATAAAACTAAAAAAAAAATTACATTGTTTTAAGTAATTACTGAAAAAATATTTGAAATTTACTTAACTTTTATTAATTAAAGGATTGTATCATTTGAATTTTATTGAAACGCGGTAAACATGTCGCGTTTCTAAGTAGCGCGCGTGGCCTGAAGGGGATTTCCTTAAGAATTCGCGAGGCGCCCAACGTGTTAAAGAGTAGATGTAATTCTATGTAACGAGTTGACGGTTTTCATTCTCGGCCACCGCTATAAACTGCCTAATTATACTAATTAAAGCACTTAGATGAAAACGTAAAAAATCGTTAAAATGATTATAATAAATAATTTATAGTTATCATTTATATTATTTCTAATGTTATTAAACATTAGAAATAATATAAATGATAATAGATTCAAACCGAAAGAAAGTATGTTATCAAAATTCCTGTTATCAAAATTGGATTCAGGTTCAGAAAAAAAAAAAAAAAAGAAGAAGAAGAAGAAAGAAAGAAATGTGAGGTATTTAGGTAACATCCCTTCGACAAATAAATTAGCGACGACTTTTATGAACTTAATTTTCATAAATAATTCAATTGCATTTCATTACTCGAATTCAAATATTTTGATAAAGAAAAAACACAGTTAAATTTTAAATAATATATATTTTTTTAATTATTGGCTATTTATTACGACCACGGATTAGGATACAGGATGATAAACTAGATAGGGCGGTCAGCGTGGGGAACGGAGCTTTATTTTCCGCATTAATTCAGCCGAACAGAGTAAGCGATCCGATCGCCGCCTGGTGTAGTATCTTTGAAACTCATCGGAAGAAAGAGAAAGCCCGCCCCTTCGGCTTCAGTCATCCAACGAACGAACAGCCAGAAATGTAAAAACGCGCTGATTGGTGTATTTTCGAGATTTGGTCGCCCTCTATCTGTAAGATGAAAATTACTACCTTTCCGTAACATTAGTAATACATCCTTCTCTTTTAATCCGTGATTACGACATTTGGCCACTATTTGACAGATATATAAACAGCAAAGTTTTGTGCCTCAGTAGGAAGCCCTTCAGCAATGTTGCGGGATTTATACATGATGTTGTCGAATTCGACCGACAAATAGAGAGGGATGATAGTACTGGCATCAAAACGATGCAAAATTGCCATAGAGTCACAAACTTTCTTTAGCGGGAGAAACTCACAAAAATAGTTTTGAAGAGTGTGACGACGAGTGGAACAGTTAGAGCCATTAATAAGTAAGAAAGCATTTATTTGATGGAAAGCAAGATTACAAAACATATAATCAAGGCCCGATTACCCAAAAGGCTTGGGAAGCACAAGCTTCTCCTCTAAAATTTAAGAGGGGGCCCCAACATGACTAAAATCATGGCCTTGAATATTTTCACACGAAATTGAGCTTTTTCTAAGAAACTTCACCTAAAGCAAGGTAAAACACTCACTATTTTGGGAAAATTCTATTATTTAACCTCAAAAATCTGAATTTTCTTAATTAATAAGTTATACGATTTTAAAGTTGTGAGTAGAAACCACCCAGATATATGAATGAAAAAAAAACTATTAACATAAACACACATTCATGTTTGGTCTATAGCATTTTTATATTACAATATGTAACAGTAAAACAAGATTTCCCGAAACCATAGGGGCCCCAAAATGATACTGAGCTTCCCCTAGCTTCAAAGCTTAATCAGGCCCTGCGATACAATGCATCACAGTTCAACCTTAGAAAAGAGACGATGAGAATGTTTTTAACAAATAATTCGAAGTTACGGCCGTGAAAGTCATTGCACAGACGACAACGACGGACAGACAATTGCCGGCGTGTTCAAACATAATCAGTATGCGGTCGATGTCTGCTGAAGCGACGACAATTACATGCTGTGAAGTCCTACATTATATCCACCGGCACAGGTATCTGATAAGCAAACGATCATAGGTGAACCCAGAAGAAGAAATCCAAGGGACTGATGTTGAGAGAGCTCAGTGCAGTGTTCAAGTAACAGGCCAGCCACATCCAATTCACTTCCAGAATACTATGTAACATCGAGGTTGTTAAGCACTGCAATCGAAAAAATATGCTGATACACCCTCATGCATGAACCACATGATCTGGCAAACAGTGTCCGGTATTCCTTTCACAATCATGTAGGACGTGCTGTACGGAAACATAGTATTTTGCACCATCGAGGAGTTCGAACACAAGGTAAGTTGCAACAGATGATCTCCGAGAATCCCTGTTCGGAGGTTAATACTGAAACTCTGTATCATTTTTAACAAGACAGTGCTGTGAAGATTTTCGGATGACCATATATGCGTGTTCACCGAGCCTTTTCTCGTAAATCAGGTTTCATCTCTGACTAAGACACTAGCGAAAAATTGTAAATAAATCTACGTGGCATAAAATCTGCAGTGCAGAACTCTACCGGAGGTAATTATCGACTATGGAGTTGGACCTTTTGCACGTGGACGAGCTGCATCTTATCGGCACGCAGAACCTACCACGCGTTTTTGCGTTGGGTACCCAGTTCATCTGCATGTGATCATGTACTTACCTACATGGAATTTGTAAACTGTTGCAATGCTCGGTTATCCGTTTCAAATGCACGAACATTGCGTTCTTACCCTGCATTGCACTTGTTATTTGGAAGGATCCTGCATTCTCAGCCGTCGATCGATGTTCGTGAAGGTGGTATAGTGCAGATGACGACTCCTCTGATATTTGCTCTTATCATCATCTGTCCTAGATCTCTATTGTCCCATGCTCGGCCGTTGTCTATCGGCATATTCATCGTCCATGTAATATGATATGTTGTTTTCGAATGAAGTTTAATCCCCATGAATTCTACAATTTTAACTAATGTTTACTTGCCCCCGGATTTTATTTTCCATTTTCCCCATACGAACATTTCTTTAAGAGAAGGTTTATTCTTCTGGAGTCTTAATCCGTGAATTTCCCATTCGAATTCTGCAACACACTTTAAATTGTGCATAATTCATAGACAAAACATATTTGACTTCTAACTGTTCATGAAATCAAATTATTATTAATATTATTTCACAAAATTCAGTCGCAATTGAAAATCGTCATGCTTTCTGTTTCTGGTATTGTTTAGATGAAACTATCCAGAGATTAAAGCTTGAGTTATTTTTAAGTTATAATTCGTTCTAGGCCAGGCTTGTTTTTAATTATGCTTTTTTATAATTAAATATCGTTAGTGAAGTTCGATTTTTTAATTTTTTAAAAAATAAAAACGTAATTTTTTTAGCTCTTTCGTCCTCAAGGGGGTAAGGGGGGGTGGAATTTTGTAAAATCCCATTACAATAAGTGTCAGATACATATAAACAATTTACGCACCAAATTTCGTCACTGCAGATCCCATAGATTTCCAAAGACAAATTTACCGCTAAAAGAGGAGGAGGGGATCCTTGAAACTGCTACTTCATAACCCCCCCCCCCTCTAAAAAAAATAAATAAATTGAAAATCACAAAAAAAAGTGTGTTTTTGGGAATACCTTTGTAACATCATTAGTAAAGCTCTACTAAAAAATCCGGAATTTCTGAAAATTTCCTCTCTCTTTTTTAAGAATCAAGAATTCCAAAATGGTACATGTTTTATTTATACTCAATTCTGATCTCACCATGTACAATTTTTTCAACGTGAAGCAATTTGGGGTCCGTTATGCTTACAAACGTTTTTTTCTTCCTGCCCTCCAAGGTAAAAGCTGGGGGGGGATTATTTCGATAAATCCCGTTTCTTTAGTTGTCGGATAAAAAATCCAAGCACCAAACTTCGTGACCGCAGCTCTCATAAATTTCCCAGGACAAATTTAGCACTAAAAAGGGTGTACCTTTGTAACACATACCATCCCACCCCCCTCCACCAAAAAAAAAAAAAAAATGGCAGATGACAAAAAATTAAAAACGTGTTTTGGAAATATCCTAAAAAAAGTCGCATGGCTGTTTTTTACATCTTTGTTCCATTTTTCGCAGAGTTTTACTGAAAAATCCCCGATTTGCAAAATTTCCTGCCAAAAACGGATTTCTCCTATCCCTCCTCTTAAAATTCGGAATTTCCTAAATCGCTGATAATAATGTTTTAATTGTACTAATGTGTAGTCTCCCCTTGTGCAATTTCTTCACTGTGAAGTAATTTGGAGCTCAGATATGTTTTCAAGGTGTTTTTGCCTTCTATCCCCCTCTGGGGGGAATTTTGATAAATCCGTTACTTTAGGTGTCTATTATGGTGTATGAACAATCCAAGCACCAAAATTCGTGACCGCAGTTTCCATAGATTATTTAGGATGAATTTAGCGCTAAAAGAGGTGTCTCGAGTTTGCCCCCTCGTAACACCCCCTACCATCAAAAGAAAAAAAAAATTGGAAAGATCCTAAGGAAGTCGCATAGCCTTTTTTTCAATATCTTTGTTCCATTTTTGGTAGAGTTCTACTCCAAATCAGGAATTTCCGATATTTCCCGCCAAAAATTGATTTTTCCCCCTCCCTTCCATTAAAAATCGAAAAATTCTAAATCGCAGATAATGTATTATTTGTACTTATGTCTAGTCTCCCCGTGTGCAATTTCTTTACTGTGAAGTGATTGGGAGCCCAGTTATGCTTACAAATGTATTTTTTTCTTTTGCCCCCCACTGGGGGAAAGGGCAGTAATTTCGGAAAAGTTGATGGATATAATTTTAAGTTGGGTAAAGACCTAAATTCCTACGAAGCACCGTTGAATTCCGTCAAGCTGTTCATGTTCTCAAGTGATACCTGGAAAAACGTGCTTTTGTCTTTTGCCCCCTCCCCAGGGGAGAATGTGGGGAATTTCTGTAAAGATAGTAGCCTATGTCCTATTCCAGACTAATCTATCTCTGTACCAAATTTCACCCAGATCCGTTTAGCCGTTGTGACGTGATTGAGTAACAAACATCCAAACTTCCACATTTATAATATTAGTATAGATTGTTAATATATAATTTCAGATTTCAACGATACCAACAGGAGGTTATGTTGATTTCCTCATATGCAATTTGACGAGAAAAAGACCTCTACATTTGGTACGCTTATCGCCCATTCGTAACTAGACCTGAAAATTGTAAGCATTTACAATTATATTCAAACATAACAAAATCCTTCAGATTAGTAGAAACAATAGGACGATAATTTACTGGGTTGTTTCAAGAATAATCCTCGAATAAAGTGAATTAGTCGGCAAGAAACTGTCTGTTTCTTTACAAATTACTTTTTTCACGCAAGAAAGTCGACATTTTGGTAAGAATATGGATAGAGACCATAGCCTCCTAAACTAGATGCTTGTCGCGTGGCTCGGAAACTTGGCAACAGTTCAAACGGTAGACAGCGCCACCTGGTACAGATTACGCATTTTTTTTTTATTTAACAGCCACCAAAAACTTCTAAAAGTAGGATTTGATAAACATAAAAGGAGAATAGAATCGAGGAAACGTCGAATATATATATCATATATGACTTCTTAAAATTACTGGTGACAGTTGAATAAAAAAGTCCCGCAATCTGTACCAGGTGGCGCTGTCTACTTCTTGAACTGTTGCCAAGTTTTCGAGCCACGCGACAGGCATCTAGTTTAGGAGGCTATGATAGAGACCGACGGATATTTTGGATGAATATAATATGTATAATACCCGCAAAATTTGTAATGAAACGAGAGAAAGTTTAGTTTACTAAGAATATTTTTTATGTTTTAAATATTTATTTAACATTACTTAAAAATTACATCCAAACAGATAGTTTACACTCTTACAACTCTCATCTATGCCATCTAATGCCTCAATGCGGCATTTCTATCCGCAAAGTAGCACTAAATCTGCCTATTTTGGTTTCCTTTATTTGCCTTCATAATTGTACCGCTGTGATATAGTCAGTAGTAAGTGCCGATGACATTATCACCGTTGTTATACGTCAAAAATATTATTCTAGTAAAACTAAAAAACACAAATGCTTTTATGCAAACTTAATGAAACTTTAATAAAACTACTTTTAACATCCTGCTTTACAGGTAAGAGAAATACAACATGCATCACAAAAATCTGTGAATTCTAGCATGTCAAAAATTTACAAAAAAAAAAAAACATTTTGGAGAACGACGTCTCTTCGCAGTCATCATCCAAGTCTCCAGATTCATTCTCAATTTTCAGTTCTTTCTAAAATCTTGATGACATGGAAAAGGGGGGAAACCATTTCTCCACACAACAACCACCAATCAGACAGTCTCTGGTCATGAGGAATAGCCCGGTTTACACCCTGGTCAACAGTTCATTGGTGCTTCAGTGACGCCAGAAAGGTGGGGTACCACCCTCGCTTGGGAAGCGCAAGGCGGCAACATCAAAATCATCCGTGAAATCGCGGCAACTTTGGAACCAGGAGGATGAAAAGCCTCCTGGCATGTCCGGTTTTCTCGAGTCTGCAGACAATCTGGCACCATGGACCTCACGCAGGTAGTCGAGTACAATGGACACAACCTTGACTGTGTCACAGCTCCTCTCCCCATAAGAAGATTTTGCAAGACTATGGAGAGCAAAATCCCGCTCTTGACATAAATATCATAACACAAGTTGGCGACCCAAAGTAGTAGGCGACCGGTAGGACCGATAGCACTCCAGTAGACGACCAATAGCACTTCCAGTAGGCGACCCCCATTTTTCAAATAAGCACCAGAGAGGTCTTTCCCCAGATAAAATTAAAACACATTTCCAATTTTACCCCTTAAAAGTGAGTTAACTTTAAATAAAATGAATAATAGTAATTTAAAAAAAACAATTGAAAACAATCCTCTCTGTTGGAGTTTCCTATCATCCGAATTATGCTTAATTCACTTAATAAACGCAAAAAAAAAAAAAAAAAAAAAAATTCTTTACGTAACATTGTTGACTTCACCTTAAAATTGAAATGCTAAATTAATAATAAATAAAAATTGTATTTCTGAAAGAATTCAAATATTTTTTAAAACTTTCCACACTTTTTTTTTCACAAGGACCACACAAAAATTTTTAAAATATTAAATAAATCATAGTCCACAAAAAATAAATTATAAATATATGAACCACTCAAATAAAAAAAAATTAAATAAATAAAATAAATTTGAAAAGTAAAATGCTAAAAATTAATACGTTTAAGAATTAAAATTTCATACATTCCTACACAATGCTATATACAAAAAAAAAAAAAAAAAAAAAAAAAATTAATAGACATGACATTCAGTTAATCAGTTAGGCAATTATCTACCAGAGAAGAAAAGAGTATGCAACCACACAGTAAGGATAAATAACATACCCAAATAAAAATAAGTAAAAGAAAGAAATCTCAATAAATTTTAAAAGGAAAATTGTGCAATGGAAAAAAGCAAACCTACAATATGCATCATCTTAGCTAACATGGCTCACTCAATATCCGTAACTAACAATGACATGTTAACAACCAAAAAAGAAAACTATTTTTCTTTACAGCTTTTCCCTAACAACTCCTTGCACCGATTTCCTTTCATTTCACACATAACCATTTTATTAAGTTGCAGCTAACACTTCTCTACCTAATACCTTCTAACTAAAAGCACATTTTAGCCAAAATTTATATATATGAAAATTTAAAAAAAAAAAAATTAAAAACATAGAAACGATTAATTTAATTTTTGCATAATATTCCAAACACTTCTACACAGAAAATTGTATAAAATAAAAATAAAAAAAACATTTCACTCTTAACAATTCTGAGAGAGGAAGGAAAAATACATAAATAAACAATACTTGTAAGAAACTTCCCTCCTTCACAGTAGCAAACACCTGTTATTCAGTTTCGCGTCCGCCCGCTGTATTGTTCAGTTTGTCTCTCGGATAATCTTTTGTTACATGTCTAACGGGTAAAGGATTTGAGAATCGGGTCTCTTGGGCTAAGCGCTTATCTTTCCCAAAATGATCGGTCCTTTTAAATTTTGCTTTCGGCTTCTGAAAACCCTTTAAATGTCCCTTCACTTTGTCACAGTTTCGACGCAAATGCTCTGGTGAATGACATGTGAAACATACTTTCGTGACTTTCATTCTCCAATTTCCAAAACGTGGAGCTGGGTTTTTCCGAAAGTTTGAACTGGATTCATTTTTCTTTTTTTCTTTCGCGTTAGAAAATTGGGATTGTATGGGCGAACGAGAGTTGTTTTTATGGAAAGTTTGTACATGAGACTCATTTTGAAGTTTTTCTTTACTAGTGATTTTCGCACTCTTAACTAATGAGCGCCTTCTCTGCGCTTCAATCAACCTAGCGGTTTTATTCCCCATTAAATAATATTCCTGAATCAAATCGATTGGTTTCACGGCTGCTTTAGTCACAATAATACCAAAGTCTCCCTCAATCTTAATCCTAGCCACATGTAAGGAAATACATTCGGAATCTAATGGCTGCCGTATTTTCACCGTCTCTCCCAACCAATCTTGATCATTAACCCATGAACGGTCACAAATATCTATCTCCGAACCTGAGTCTAATAAATAATTACGATAAACCCCGTTTATAACAGCATTTTTAACATATGGCCTGAAAGATGGACTCAAATAATGCGCTGTAATTACATGATTTACAATTGCCTCCGATTTATCGTTCAAAGGACACCGCGGTCTTATATGCCTAGCTTGACCACAGTGATAACAAATTATTTTTCTCGGTTTCTCGAAAATTTTCTCATTCTGAACCAATTCTTTCTTACCTAGTTCTCTTTTTTCCTGCTTATCACTTTTTCCTTTCGCGTCATAACTATTTTTAGAATACCCGAAATTTGTTTTTTCTTTCTTGAAGGAATTTTTCCGTTCGAATTTTTTGTGATCACGTCTGACTGCTTCAAATTTATCACATTTTTCGGTGAGATTCGTAGCATTATTTATCTCTTCCCAATTATCTAAATAATGTTCTCGGATTTCAAACGGAAACCTTTTTTTAATTTGCTCAGTGAGTATCAATTCTTTTAGAGATTCAAAGGCTTTAACGTCTACGGCTTCCAGCCAACTGTCTAAATAACCTTTTAATTCGTACACCAAATCTACCCATAAAGCTGCTGGTTTTTTATTATGTTCTTCGAATTTATTTTTAAACGCCAACGTGCTCAACTTGAAACGCTTAAATAATAGTTTTTTGATGTGCTAGTAATTTTCAAATTTATCCGCAGGCTCCTTTACAATTAATTCCGCTATATCCGTCGGTAATAACGGGATTAATTGGGATACCCAACAATCTTCTTCGACTTTTTCTTTTACCGCTTGGCGCTCAAAAATCATAAGAAATAAAGAAATGTCAATTTTCTTTGGGTCAAATTTAGGCACCAATTCTCTTAATTGAACCCGTTTTCTACCCGGTTCTACTGATGTTACCGTTGACGCTGTGCTATTGACTTCTGCCTCATTTTGAAGCCTCAATTTTTCTAGCTCAAACTGCCTAATGTTGTCTCTTTCCTTCCTTTCTAACTCTTTCTCTCTTTCCTTCCTTTCTAACTCTTTCTAAATCATTTAAAATTCTCACTAAGTAATCCTTTGCTTCTTCCTCATCGTAATCAGAAGCGTTTAAAATTGCCTGAATAATATCTTTATTTCTCGTATCCTCCGATACGTCAGTCTCAAATTCAGTTGCTAGTAATAGCAAAGTACTTTTATTCAATTTTCTTAAATAAGCCATTAAAAAAAAAACCAATCAAGCACTCGAGAGAGAGAAAAAAAGAAAAATAATAATAATAATAATAAAGAAAAAAGAGAAAGGAAAAAAAATAATTGATACTAAATATATATATATTTTTTTTCACAAGAATAATAAAAAATACATAAACAAATTAATGACTACAATAAAACACTTCACAGTTACTGAACTTTAGTTCCTATCACAACCACAACTGGGTGAATTTTGAAATTCAATTGACAAAACGAAGTAAAAACAATTAAACACCCCAAAATAAAATATGACATTAAAAGCAACCAGATTTTAAATGCCTTTTATTTTGCACAGAAAAAAAAAATTATTAATTAACTTTTTTTTTTTTCACTTAACTTGGATTAATATTGAGTTAAGCAATTTCAAAATTTCAAAATAAATAGAAACAAAAATCCCATTTATTTTGATTCCCAAGACTTTCGTTAAAGATTTTTCTTCTTTTAACTACAAAAGAAAACACAGAACCATTGAAAATCTAAAAGAAAAAATCTTTCCTATGACCAGTTAACACCTGTAAGAAAGTTACCCCAAATATAGCTAATCCCCTACAACTAAGACCTCCCTCATACTTAAAAAGAAAAAAGAAAGGGACTCACCACTCGTAGTTCCGAGATATCTGCTATTGGTCTGGTAATCCTCTTGTTACGGAGTCTCTGATCATCAAAGGCTTGGGCCGTGTCTAATTGACTCTAGACACACATCCAGCAGGCTGCCACCACTTTAAATTCTCAGCTGTGATATAGTCAGTACTTTTTTTAACTACACAAAACTTTGAAATACTATTTCATACATACCTATATATTTTCATATACACATATACATACAAAACGTATGGTTTGTCTTGATTTTATTACAAGCTAATTAATTAAAATGGTTAATTAGACATTAAAAGCAAGCTATTTTCACTAAGAGATGAAAAACATTAAAGTTTTTTTTTCTTTTTTATTCTAAAAATCCTTTATTTATTTATTATTCTTTTTCTTTTTTCTGAAATTTTTGAACAAACAACCTCCCCCCCCCCCCCACACACACACACTTACCTTGTTAAGAATTTCAGATTTTGTGCATGTATTATTGACCAATATATATAATTATAATAGAACAGTTTCATATGACGTCATAGTGACGTAGATGGAGGGCTATTAACTCCACGTGAAAATAAATAGACGCCATTTTTAGAACAGTAAGCAAATGGCAGTTGAAAACAGCTCACAGCACCATGGCAACCGCGCATAGCAACCAATGATGGAGGGCACGCTGTCCACGTTGCCATGCTGTTATCAGCTGTTTGCAACTGCCCTATTCCCAATAACATGCAAATCTGATTATTTTATATATATAAACAAACTCCAGTTAAGAGTTGAATTAAAAACACGTGTCATATTGTAATAAATTAATTAAAAACACGTTAAAAATACATTTATTAAAATATAAAAAACTTCCAAAGCTTTTCGCCTACATATAAGAAGGCATCATCAGGGAATTTGGTTTTACACATACTTTAGAGCAGTATACATATAACTACATATAGCAGTTATAAGTACATATAACTGCTCTGAAGTATGTGGAAAACCAAATTCCCTGATGATGCCTTCTTATATGTAGGCGAAAAGCTTTGGAAGTTTTTTATATTTTAATAAATGTATTTTTAACGTGTTTATAAAGTGTTTTTAATTAATTTATTATCTTATATATATATATATATATATATATATATATATATATATATTGTAGATAGTTATCATTAGATGTCAAATAGTTGAATTATTTTCTTTTTTAAATACTTAATACATATAGTATATTATCTGTTTATCTATCTAAATAAAGAAACGAAACATGTAAGTCATTTAAAAAAATTTATTCATTAACAAATCAAATTTCATTTCTGAAATTGATAAAATAACATAATATGTCACAAATAATAAAATTATGTTTATTGTACATTTTTTTCAAATTCACATTTCTTAAGTCAAATATTCATAAAATGAAAATTGTTAAAGGCCTTCAAATACAAAAAAGAAACGACACTGGTCCATAAAAACGGAAATATGCATTTTATACTAAATGAGTAGCTACTTATAATACTCGAAATGAAAATTATTTGTTAAATATCAGTATTAAAGCTCTAAATTAAGTAGGAATAACTTACCTTAGGAGCAGAAAATAAACTTGGATTTTTCTTCCCTAAAGCTTTATTTTTGCGATAGTTGATTGAAAGCCGCTGTTACGTACATAAGCAAATCAATTCTTCACCATTATCACTTTGTGGGCAATTTAAATTAATTAATATCAATTAAAATCTTAAATTTCCCGCATACTTCTCGTGCAAACGATGAGTCTAGTTAAGACTACTATATAACAGGCTGAATCATACGCCGCCATTTGTACGTCAAGTCCGTCATTGCTAAACTTAAGATTACTATATAATAGTCTTATATAGTCTCATATAACAATCTTATATGGTAGTCCGTTACTGCCAAACCTAAGACTATTATGTAATAGTCCTATATAATCTCATAATAGTGATATACTTAGTTTTAGCAATAACGGACTTGACGGACAAATGGCGGCGAATGATTCAGCCTGTTATATAGTAGTCTTAAGTCTAGTATGTTCGGAGCGCCCCCTATCACCCACTTTCTCTTTAGGTCCGTTTTTCAATGCTTACCGCCATTTCCGTTGCCTCTCCTCTAATTATGTAACTTCACGGCACGGAGTAAAAAGACTTACTCCGTGCTATTAATATTACTCCGTGCTTCACGGTAAGTAATAATAACAAAATCCAAACCACGGAGTAAAAAGACAGGAGAAGAAGGTAACGCTGAAATTTTGTGATGTTGTTTTCTAATGTTTACAGATGGCGCCAGCGTGCAATCCTTCCTTCTCTCCAGCTTCCGCAATGTTATTCAATGGGGAAATGTCTCGTTTTAATTATTTTTTTAAAAATAATATCAAGCTGAAAAATTTTCGATTGAAAGCAAATTTCATTAAATAGAGTATTCTAACCAACATGTTTTTTTTTAAGAGCCATTTTATACTAATTTTACTTTGAAAGAAAGCTTTTAAAAAATGACGATTCTTATGAACCGAAGCTAGCTAAAACAGACAATTGGGAGGAAGGAGAATGGATGAAATTTTGTAAAGAAAAAAAATAAACTTACTTTAGGTGCAGAAAACACGAACTCTGACTTTATTTTTCTCCTAGGGCTTTTTTTTGTTTTTCTTATCACTATCATAGCCTGTTTTACAACTAGGAACGAAGTATTTATTTGAAACATCTGAATTATGCAGTTTTAAGAACTTACAAAGAAATTAAATTGCTTAAAATAAAAAATTTAAATGTACTTCAGCAAAATTCTATCGAAAACAACAGTATATCCGCGCCGAAGTAGGGAGGAATGACAAGTGGCGCCCTCAATATTTACCAAAAATTTAGATCACAGTTTCGTAGCTTTCTCCCATTGGACCTTCAACTTCTATTAATATTACTCCGTGATCCAAACGCACGGAGTAATATTAATAGGAGTTGAAGGTCCAATGGGAGAAAGCTACGAAACTGTGATCTAAATTTTTGGTAAATATTGAGGGCGCCACTTGTCATTCCTCCCTACTTCGGCGCGGATATACTGTTGTTTTCAATAGAATTTTGCTGAAATACATTTAAAATTTTTTATTTTAAGCAATTTAATTTCTTTGTAAGTTCTTAAAACTGCATAATTCAGATGTTTCAAATAAATACTTCGTTCCTAGTTGTAAAACAGGCTATGATAGTGATAAGAAAAACAAAAAGAAGCCCTAGGAGAAAAATAAAGTCAGAGTTCGTGTTTTCTGCACCTAAAGTAAGTTTATTTTTTTTTCTTTACAAAATTTCATCCATTCTCCTTCCTCCCAATTGTCTGTTTTAGCTAGCTTCGGTTCATAAGAATCGTCATTTTTTAAAAGCTTTCTTTCAAAGTAAAATTAGTATAAAATGGCTCTTAAAAAAACATGTTGGTTAGAATACTCTATTTAATGAAATTTGCTTTCAATCGAAATTTTTTCAGCTTGATATTATTTTTAAAAAAATAATTAAAACGAGACATTTCTCCATTGAATAACATTGCGGAAGCTGGAGAGAAGGAAGGATTGCACGCTGGCGCCATCTGTAAACATTAGAAAACAACATCACAAAATTTCAGCGTTACCTTCTTCTCCTGTCTTTTTACTCCGTGTCCAAACGTAAACCTCGGAGGAAGGATAAGAATGGAGACGGCGAGAGCCGGTTTTCAATGGAGAAAGAGTGAAGTAACTGTATCAGGTCCCTTTAACTCGTGTCCCTTTAACTGTGCACCCAAAACATTCGCTTAAATTCTATTGCCGTTAGTGTTAAACGTACGAAAAAACGGTATAAATCACGGTTTATCCTTCAAAAATACTGAGACATATTTTTTGTTTAGTGTATCAATCTTTGTTTTTTACTTTCTCTTACCCATAAGCATTGTTTTGGGTCAAAATTTCGAACGCGAGTTTTTGTTATATTTACATGCTCTGAGGTCCCCTGAATACGAAAATCATGTTTTTAGCAAATGGTCTGTGTGTATGTCTGTGTGTGTCTGTCTGTTATCAGCATATATCAAAAATAAATTATGGCAGAAAGTTCAAACTTGGTATTCTAAATTTGTATCATATAAAGATGCTACACTAAACTTTTCGCTAAGATCAAGCAAATGGTTCGTGTACAGGGACACTCAAAAGTATTCAAATGCATTATGGCTATGGGGGAAATTGCAGGTAAGAAGAGTTTAACATCTATAGACTGCACTAAACCAAATGAAACGAATATATATTTTTACTTTCTTCTATATGTAATATAGAGAAAGTATTGGATTCGCGAAAATTTTCGACCTCCGTTTTTTGACGGATCAACACGTTTTGGGATGTCCTGAACACGAATTGATAGTTTTTAAAAAATGTCTGTCTGTGCGTCTGTCTGTCTGTCTGTATCATTTTTTTGTGGACGCTGTATCTCACGAACCAATGAATGAAATTTAACCAAACTTGGTATTTAGTTGCACCCTGACATGAACTGGTGCCCATTAGATTTGGGGATCAATAGCTCAACAGGTGGCGCTGTGATCGCATTTTATGCAAATTTTTAACATGGCAGCATAGGACAAATTCCGTATAAATGGGCATAATGAGAGTTATTTTAAACTTGTGATTGTAAAATTAATATGAATTATTGATAATAGTAGTAGTTAACTAGGAAAAAAAATTTGTGCATGGGGGGGCATCTGTTCCCCCCCTGGGGGGGAAGTACCCCCCCCCCCCGGGGGGTTAAATTTTGAAGATGGGTATCATTCGAAAGATCTCGTCAATACCTTTAAAACGAATGGTTGAACCATAAATCTGTGATAATTTAAAACAAAGTTATCCATTTTTTTTTACTTTTAACAAAAAAAAAAACAGAATTTTTTTTTTTTTTTTTTTTTTTTTTTAACGAAATTTTACCAAACTTGGTATTTAGTTGGTCCCCGACATAAACTGGTGCTGATTATATTTGGGGATCAATAACTCAACAGGTGGCGCTGTGATCGCATTTTATGCAAATTTTTAACATGGCAGCATAGGACAAAATTCCGTATAAATGGGCATAATGAGAGTTATTTTACACTTGTGATTGTAAAATTAATATGAATTATTGATAATAGTAGTACGTAACCAGGAAAACATTTTTGCGCATGGGGGGCATCGCTTCCCCCCCTTGGGGGGGAAGTACCCCCCCCGGGGGGGGTTAAATTTTGAACATGGGTATCATTCGAAAGATCTCGTCAATACCTTTAAAACGAATGGTTGAACTATAAATCTGTGATAATTTAAATCAAAGTTATCGATTTTTTTTTTACTTTTAACCAAAAAAAAAAAGAAAAAAAAATTCGCTTTTTTTTTTTTTTTTTTTTTTTTTTAAATATTGTTAGTGATTGAATATGTATTAATTTTTACAAAAAAAAAAAAAAAAACCTTAGAAAAAAAAATCGTATTTTTTTTTTAATATTGTTACTGATTGAATATGTATAGGAAAATATAGAAGAAAGTCTTGTGTGTGGCCACAACATACTAGTTTGTAATAGAGATAGTCAACAGGGAAAAAAATATTGTGTATGCAGGAGCCTCGCCCCCCCCCCTCTCGAGGGGAGTAAATTTTCATGAGGGGTATCTTTCAAAAGAGCTCGCCAGTACCTTTAAAACGAATGGTTGAACCATTGATCTGCGATAATTTAAAACAAAGTTATCGATTTTTTTTTCTTTTAACAAAAAAAAACTTTTTTTTTTTTTTTTTTTTTTTTTTTTTTTTTTTTAAATATTGAGAATAAAATGGACTTTTTTTTATATATATATTTGGTGTTATACTACTTCTCTAATAAGGAAATCGTCTGCATTACCATAAAAGATAATTTTTTTAAATAATCATTTTAATAAATTATTTTTTAAAAGCAGAATTATTTTTTAATAACCAAATTAAATTCTATATAAATGTAGGTACATTAATGAAACAGCGGGTTGAGGGGGGCGGTAGCTCCCCTCACGCAGAACTAATTATCATATAAAACTCTTCCGAAGCCTAATTTGAATTGTTTAACATAGGTTTACATAACATCGTTATCTTACCTCTTAATCTCCAACCTGTATTTATAGTATTAAATTTCAGGATAAGAGAAAGTCGTGTGAGGGACACACCAGATTATTGTAATTTTTTTTTTTTTTTTTTTTTTTTTTTTTAATGAAATAAAAGCAGAAGCATTTCATCGTTAAATATTCTTTTCCTTTTTCATGCCGTAAAATTACACAACACAGCGGCCTGGAAAAACTTTTTTATTTAAAGTTAAATATCACATTGAAAAAGCTAAAAACTTATAAGAAATATAGTTTTTAAGATTATGTTAAATTGGCGAGAACGTAGGTTACTTTCTATTTGAAACTGTGATAATGATAAAAATAATGATTTTTATTATTTTCTTCTATTCAGAAGAAGAAAGTATTGAATTCGTGAAAGTTTTTGATGCATTTACACGTTTTGTAAAGCCTTGAAAATGATTTGACCATTTTTAAAAATGCAAGTCTGACAGTGTATCGTCTATGTGTTATTAAAATTTGTGGGTACTGTATCTCATTAAGTAATGGGCAAAATTCCACAAAACTTTATATTTAGTTAAATCTTCATATGAATTGGTACTGATTATATTTCGGAGTAAATCGCCCATCGGGTGGCGCTAATATGCATATATCTATGTGTTATCAAAATTTGTGATTGCTGTATCTCATTAAGTAATGGGCGGAATTCCACAAAACTTTATATTTAGTTAAATCTTTATATGAATTGGTACTGATTATATTTCGGAGTAAATCGCCCATCAGGTGGCGCTACTATGCATATTACTCCCATTAAAGATAAAGCTATATTTCATCTTCTGTTGTGTATACTTTCGTAAAATTTTATATTTAATTGGATCTTAATGAGATTTTATCCTGATAACACTTTGTAGTAAATTTCCCAACAGGTGGCGCTGCTATGCTGTGAGGCTTATTAAATTTAAGTGTAAAATTTACAATATTGATTTCAATTATCTCAAAATAATCTTAAATGTTTGGGTTTATTAAATAATGCTTTTGTAATTAAATATATTTACATAGTCATTATGAGTGTATTTTCAGCAAGATAACAAAATTAAAAACTAAATTCTGATCCTCATTATCTGAAATTTAATGAAAAATTAATTTAAAATTGTTATGAACAATTTAATTGTTCTTTCCTTAATAAAGCAAAATCTGCTACAAATGTAAGGCGATATTTTCTTTGTCCTATTTTTGGGATTTGAAATTAATTCTTTAATATACATAATCTCAATATTTTATTTGAAAGATGGGCTATTTATTTAAAGAATATTACTATTTTTAGAAAATCTTATGTAAATGTCAATAAAATGTTCAATAAATAAATGTTTAAAATGTCAATTTTTAAAATATACTTTTTTTTATTATTATTATTAAAAGGTTGGCAAGTATGCAGAAGTTGATAAAACCCTTCTAAAATAGTTTTCTTGATCCCTGTTAGTTATAATGATATGAAAAATTTGTTTTATTTCATATCAATTGTTTTAAACCCTTGCCCTTGAATGAGTTACTTGTGGCAATTTGTTTTCTTATGCAATAAAAACAAACAATTTTGTTTGAATAATAATAATAATAATAATAATAATAATAAAGAATTTACATTGCAAGTTTTTGTAAAAAATTACAAAGGAAACTAGGCGCTTTCAATGCAAAAAATAACAACCCTCCCTCCACCTGAGTGCACCAATATGGCTGAACCGGTTACAGTTGGAGCTTCACTTAAACGAGCTCTCGCCCTCTCCATATCTATCCTTCCTCCGAGACGTAAACATCAAAACAATGGTTAGTTGGTTGGATGTTGGGTTTAACGTTGCACTTATATTACGATATGAACATAGATACAATAAAAATAAGACGAGCGATTGTGTAAGCTGGAGAGCTCGAGAAACTTACAGCCGTTGACAATAGGGTCGTTGCAGTCAAATTTTGGTTACCGAAGAATATACGGCAGTGTCTTATCTGTGAACTCAGCCTATCATCCCCATGCATCGAGCAAAAAATTTTTGATGCCGAAAAAAAAGTTTTGGCATCAGCCATTAGAAGTTATTGAAAAAAAAAAAAATTAAAAATATATCTCCTTTAGTACATAAATTATTTATAATTTTTATTCACTCGGAAAAGACGGCCATAAAAAGGGAAAATGGCCGTCTTTCTACGCACGGACTTCCGTGCTACAAGTGAAGAATCACACTTTTCCCATCAGTGATCAGGCTATACTATAGGTATATTATTACTGAGTTCTGCAGAAACTTTAACCAGAAGTTACTATTACATCGGAAATCGGATTATTATTACCGGAAGTTATTATTACATGTATGAGTCTGATCGACAGATTTTCTTTTTTGAACTAGTAGCTCCCCTCTTTTTTGTGGTTTTTTTTTTCCCCCATCCATAAAAGTTGTTTTTTTAGAATTTTTATTTTGATAGTTTGTGATTTACATACTTTAAGAATAAAAATTGTGAAATATCATATTGCAAAAATTTAAAGTTAAAAAGGATCCAAGCACAACATTTTTTTTATTTTAGAGGTCATTACTCTTGGGTTTTGTATTTTATTACTGCAACAATCTGGCAACTATCTACTATTGAATACCGTCGCTGCAGTTACGCGAAGTGTTCTGATAACTCCGGTATTTTTTTTGCTAAGCTGAAATTTTTCTTATCTTAGCGGATTTATTTTTCATTTTGTGCAACTCTGTGTGAATATTTAGAAAATTATATAAGAGTAAACGATTTCACTATCATTATTTTCCCTTGAATATGGCAAAGAAAGGTGGAAGTAAGGGTAAGTGATAACTTGTCTTCCTTTGTACTTTTATTATTATTTGCACTTGTGTTTTAAGAGTTTGAACACGAGAAATTCATTAAATAACTTATACAAAATAATTTAATCTATTCACATTTTTGTGCGATTTTGTAATTGTTTCGTAGATCAAGTTTCTTTAAAACACTCTTATCCGTCAATGGTTTCCGATAGTGACATCATAGTTATAGTTTTGATTTCTTTGCAATGAAACTTATTTGCTTATTTTGGTATTTAAGAATGTGAATTATAATAGATGCACTTCGCAACCTACTTGAGATCAGTTATTTCCAGTCTTATTTATAGGTATGTTATCTTAAGCAATTAGCAGAGATTAATTATTTGGTTGTCCAAAAGAGTTTAAATACTCATTTTGCGCTAAAACCGTGGTTGCTTCTGCTTATTAGGCTTTACAAAATTAATTTCATGCTAATTAATTTGAAACTGAGATTACCTTGTTGATATTAAAACAATATTATTACAGGTAATGAGAGAGTTCTAGAAAATTCCTTAGAAATGTCAATTTATTAGAATGAGTTTTGAATTGCATTTTAAATATTACGGTGATCTACCATTTAGTATTTAAGCATTTGCTGTAAGATTTTATCTGTAAGTCTTTAAAATGATTATGTTTATTTTCTAAATAGTTTCAATAATAAATTATTTTTGTATATTTTGATTTGTATATACTTATTGCTTTTTTTTCTTCCTTTAAGAAAACTGAATGCTGAAGTTTGTTTCGGAATATTGAAGTTTTGAATATTTTATCTTTGTATAGGTAAATATATATTTTAAATCTGATTGTTTTACAATCTAGTTCTTTCTAGAGTTATTGATTGACTAGTTCTACTAATAGTATAATATATTTGAATATCTGAATAAATAATTGTTTGACTTGATACTTTTGTGTGTATTGTGTATAGGAGATATCTAGGAACATTAAATTATGTATTTTGTTAATTGAATATTGGTGCTCTGTTAATGTATTGTTTGTTTCATAATTTCGATTTCAGAGTATTTCACCTATGGCAATCTTAAAAATGAAAATATACCTTTTTTTGATGTGTTAATTTTTGCAATGTTAAATTACATTGTATTGTAAATGGTTCTAAGCAGTTAGCAAAGAAAAAGTGCATTATTTTGTGAAATTTATTGGTAGATTTTTATTTGAAATAAAAAACTTCCTTGCACAAAAAAAAAAAAAAAAAATTGCATCTGTAGTCTAACCTGTAAAAATAAATAAATGTAGGTATTCTTATTTATTTCAGTAAGTTTATTATTTACCTTCAAGTGTTGTCATGAGGATATCGAGGTAAAAAAAAAAAAAAAGCGTTTGTTGTACTATTATTTTTGTTCTGCCTGTTTTCTCTCTGCAATTTTATTTATTTGAGAAGGCTGATTATAGTTATATATTATTGGTTGCATTAACAAGAAAATTAATAATTTTCCAAAATTTAGTTGCCAGCATTAAAGATTAAAGTTTTAAACTGAATTTTTGTATGTTCTTGATAAAAGAAAAAAAAAAAAAAAAAAAAATCTTTTATGGCTACTAGTATGTAAAAATAATTTATCAAATGTAAAAAAAAAAAAATAGTTCAAATTTTTTTTTCTTAATTACAGTATTATCACATTTGTTTACTGGAAGGATGGTGGAAGGGAACTCCCCTTCTGAAATATCAATTATTAATCATTAAGAAAGCATTACAGTTGTTGAATTAGATTATTTTTTTTAATAAATTAGATAAATTATTAAATTTTGTAAGTCAGTTTGACTTATTCAGGGTTTAAACTGCCATTAGTTTTTTTAGCATTTTGCTAAAAGGTATCATATTTTACTAAAACATGTTGGTCAGAATTTCGCTGAAACTGGATAACTGTATAAAATATCTCTATATACTAACTTGGATTTTTTTTTTTTTTTGTAATATTTGCAGGCAAAAACTACGAAAGGACTGAAATTTTTGGGAATCATTATTTATATAGTAATTTGGATTTATTTTTAACTTTTATGATTGAATTTAAATGCAAAAATATTTAAAAGTATGTCAGAATTCAGAATTTGCTTCATAGAAGCATTTTTAGCACTAGTATTTCACGATTATCTACCACTACACTTTACTTGATTTTTAAATTGCTTTTTCATTTTACACATATGATATGAATACCTCTTTTTCTATTGATAAAATAAAAACATAGTTTCCCTGATTCATATTTAAAGTCACAAATATGGATGCTTGGTTAAAATCATCAATGAACAAAAGGAATAGAAAACTAAACTGACAATAACAAAGCTAAGTAAAAGAAATCAATGGTATCCAAAGAATTAACTTTCGAAAAAGCTAAAATAGTGCTTGCCAACTTTCGCTAAGATGCCAAAGTAATTTTTTTGCCAGGTTAAACCCTGCCCATTGGTGATTAAACTGTTGATCAGTGAATGAGGAAGTTCAAAAAATGAAGAGCTAGTTCAACTATTGCATACATATATTCATATTTACAAGAACAAATGTTACATATAACTGTATTACTGTTCAATAACAAAACTATACACTGTCTGCACCTGCAGGGGTCTGTCCAGAGGTAAATCTGGTTCACAAAATTACTTATCCTCAAAGGACCCTTCACAAAATTCTATATCCTAAAAAAGGACTCTTTCCAAAATTTTTCCATTTAAAAATAGACTTTTGATAAATCTTTTTCATTTCCAAAACTAATCTTCCATGGAACGAACAGGCCACCTGAATAATCAGACATCCTATGCAGTATTTCCCCTTAGAAGCTGATATTAAATTTCTAATTCATAAAAGGTTTCTTTCCACAAAAGAAGGACCCTAGCTAAAAAGTTTAGAAGAATTTTATTTTCACATTGAATTAAGATTTGAAAAATTGTGTAGAATTTTTCACAATTTCACAAAAACAGGACCCTGTCTGAAAAGTCTGGACAGACCCCTGGTCTATATTCTTCTGTCTAATATCAGAGTCTCCTTCTTTTTGGTGTATTTTGTGTTTATACGAGTGCGCTAGTTAGCTGAAGGTAGCAAACTCTAATTCAGTGTCTGTGTCATTGTGCTGTGGCGTGATGGTACAGTGGGATGCATAAATCCTTATTAAAAATCAGCGAAGAAGGAAAACATGTTGTCTCAAAGGTGTATGGTGAGTTTTGATGTTTGTGTGACTCCCAGTAGCAGAAAAAGTGCAGCATGGTCACGAGCGCTGCAGATTAATTTAGTAACAAAAAAAGAAAAGTTGAGTTTTCAAATATTAATAAGTAAATGCAATATGTAGTTCAGTATTCATGGGTTGTGGATAAATTTTGGTTTGATGCAGATAGACACAGAATATTTTGCAACTGGGATGTGATGCTAGTTTGACAGAACAGGATTATTTTTACATATTTTCTTTTACTAATTAAAAATAAAATAACCTTACATTACTTCTAGAATATTGCCTTAGTACTTGTGGGAAGGGGCCCCTCCCATCGTCAGAGGCAGCTCTGTGGCGGCTTGCTTAGTTGCTCTGTGATGACTAGTTCTCTTGCAGTCTTCCAGATTCTGTACCAGTTACGGTTAATTTCTTGCGCTGGGTCGTTGCCATTACAGGTAAGAGGATTGAATAAGATTATACTAAGCAAGCCGCCACAGAGCTGCCTCTGACAATGGGAGGGGCCCCTTCCCGCAAGTACTAAGGCAATAGTGAAGAAGTAATGTAAGGTTATTTTATTTTAAATTAGTGATATTATGGGCGCATTCGAAAGTATTTCCCGGTCACTTCCCGAGTTGGGAAATGACGTCAAGCGGGAAGTTCAGGAAATTAGAACTACCATATAGGAGCCATGTTTGTTTATATATTTGTTTCCCGGGAAGATGAGATGTGTACGCGGAAGTAGTTATATCTCGGTCATTTTTCGTAAGGCGGGTCATTCCATTGTGACTAACGTAACTTTGGAAATATTTCAGCAAGCTATAATATGACCAAAACACTCTAAAATAAACTCTGAAAAATACCAATTGCTTTCCATATTGTGTAAAGTTAGCAAATCTAACTTACCCATGCATAAATAATTTTAAAGGATTAATTATTTCAAAGTATTAATTAGATTTTAATTATGTGACTAACGTAACATTTTGTTACCGCATGAAAGATAGCTTTACTTCAGCCCAAAATTCTTCTGAATTTTAATAATGGAAAAATCTGTAATTAATTGTAGCAATACATGAGAATGTTAAGTATGTTGTAAGAACAGTTTTAGTGTGATAAATTATCAACAATAAACATTTATTGATATTTTTATTATTTTATGAGTGTGACTAACGTAACAATTGGATCTCAAACACAGTCTTGCTTTGAACTTAGTCCTTTCTTATAATTTTTATACAGGAAAATGATATCTCTTCTAGTTTCATATTTTATATGAAAAGGCAGGTTTCCCATTAGTTGGATAGGACCTGATGATAAAAAAAAAAATTTTTCCACCATTTGGACATCATCTCTACTCGGCCATTTAAAGCCTACATCAGTCTCTTGCAAAAACTTTATTTTGCACACTTCTGAGTTATTATCGAACTCTATTACTCTTCCAATATACCAATTGTCATCATAAAATACACTGTAGTAACTTTCCAATTCAATAGAATTTGCTCCACCTGTTACAGAATAATTCAATCTTGTTTCCATCACATTGGTTTTAGTACTGATTGGAATTTCATCATTAGTGTTTAGAAACATATCAACACCAGAAGTGCTTGTTTTTTTCACACAGTGACAAGACTGTATTCCCTTCAATTCTTTTATAGATTCAAATTCTTTTTCAATTTCAACCAATTCTTGCAAGATGTCTTTTTCTTCAACAAAAAGGCATACTATATTTATGTTTTCTGTACTAACTTCTTTAAAAAACTCAAATGCATTTTTAATAATTCTTTTTCCCTGCAGCACCTTTTTCCACACATGCCGCTTCAAAACAGCCCCAATGCCATCATGTGGCCCTTTTCCATGGTACGAAGCACTGAAGTTCCATTCAACATATAATGCATCAGAAAACAGCAATGACATGCTATACCTGTTCTTAAAATGTGCTGCTGCACCATCTGACCAAATGTTTATGCTTGTAATTTTAAAATTCATCGTTTTTTGAATGTCTTCAATTATTTTTTTATTGAAGACTTTAACAATGGCAGAAGTATGCTGATTGCAATCAGATATCACAGCATAAGATTTAGTTTCCAAATCTTCATCTTCTGCTCGTCTGAAATAAACTACCGCAGTGTGGATTGTCACTGATAAATCTTGGTCATTCTTCCAGTGAGCAGCCATTACTTCATTCTGATGTTTTATATGGTAATTTTGGGAGAAGTCGATCTGCATTAACAGCTGACCTGGAAGTAAAGAATCCTTTTGCCTTCTTATCTCTTTTGCTTGGCGACTGATATTAAAGATATGTTTTAAGAGGGTAGTTAATTGTGAAATTAGTTCATCAACAAAGTTTTTAGCTTCTAGAACATTCTCTTCTAATTTTCCTTTGTTCCACTGATTTACACATACTTGATCTTCATTTAAATCCAATTCCTCTTCAATGAATTTTTTAATTTGCATTGAGCAATTTTTTTGAGAACTTTTGTTTCATACAGTCGGCATTATTTTTATTGCAAACAATTAAATCAATTATGTCATTTGTAGTCTTAATATTATTGTTTTTCCATTTGCACATTTTTAGAAGAAAGGCAAAATTTTCGCAATAAGGACAGCAACAAACTTGTTGATCTTTACATCCGACAGTTTCTACTTCTAAGGGCCGAAGCTCACAAAATTTTGACAACCCTATTTCAATATTAGGGTGATCAATTTTGAATAATTGAAAAGCATCTTTTAAGTTGTACATTAATAGCCGTTTCTGCAAAAATGTTCTTTTATTAGTCTCTGGATTTCGAACTGATTTGACATTTTTTTTCCCAGGAAGCTGTCTAGAAACATCTCGATAATAAAATGCTTTCACACACTCTTTAGTATCGTTAGAAAGACCGTAATTCTTTTCAGATTTAGTAGATGGAGTTAAAAGCCCCAAGTCTGAAGCTATTTTCTCAACAACTGCTTGTTTTTTTCCTTGGACTAGACGGCAAAGACTTTTTAATTCTTCTCACTGCTTTTCCTAATGATTGTGGTGTTGAATATGGTTTTGCTGTAGGCTGCTGGATCGAAGAAGATTCCAACTTCTTTTTCTCTCTCATCTTTCTCATTCTCAATTTTGAAGCTTCAGCTTCCTTTTTTTTAAATTTCTTATCACCTTTTCTTTTGAGTCTCAAAACTTTCATTGCATTTCTTGCTTTAGCTCTATCTTCAAGCTTTTTTGCTTCACTCTGCTTAGCTCATTTTTTTTTTTTTTTTCAGCCACACTTAGTCTATCCATTTTGATTTCTGAAAATAAAAAGAACTCTTTATTGTTCCTTAAAATACTTACAAAATTTCAGAAAATTTTAAAAAGATGTTCTGATTTTAAAGAATTAAAAATTGTGTGACTAATGTAACAATAATATTTGTTACGTTAGTCACATCTGCTATGTTACGTTAGTCACAGCTCTAAATCCTAAATAAATACTACTATTATAAAAATTTTAAATGATTCTTATAACTTAACTAAAAGGTTAAGAAAATTAAAAGAATAAAGATTCTGAAAGTATTCTCTGTCATTTAAGAGAAAAAATTAAGATTTTTGTGACTAACGTAACAAAGAACTACTTGTTAAAAATTTACTGAGAAAAAAATACATACCTCTTAAGATATTCAGAATCTATCTTCTATACAGGGAAGTAAGAGTACTAGCTTCCAAAAAATATATACATGGAACAGGACAAATGAGTTTAACTATCTGAAACAGTTGTGAGCATAAATAGGAAATATAGGCTCAAAAATCATTACAATCAAGCATGTTTTCTTACCAAAATACAAACCCAAACAGCCACTTTTAGCAAAATGTGTTGCCAGATTCAGAAACTTGAAATGTTATAGAAAAAAAATGATGTATTACAGTTGCAGTTACAGTGAAAGTATTTTTTGGGTTATTGGGTAACATTTTTCAGCAGCTGAAGGGTCACGCTTGATATTGACGTATGGAATAACAGCCAAGTGCCATGGTAAGAAAAAAATGGCTCCTTACATTAAATATGAACTTTTATTAAAAAAAAAAAAAAAAATACATTAAATTAGAATAGAGGAAAACCTGACTGTAAAGCGGAAGGTTGAAAAGGGGAGGGGGGGGGGGGTTGAACACTGAAACTCAGAGGGAACGAAAGATCGATTGTGCCCCTCTCCCCCCAGAAAATTTGAAAAGTCAGCGCTTATGGTTTTGACCCTGGTTAAATGAAATGAAATTTTATTTAGCTAACATTTTTACTGTTAGCAATACCTTAACTTCCCATTATATTACTATTGGAATAGTTTGTTTTTCAATAAAAAATTATTTAATTTTTTGATAAAGAATTAATTTTAATTTTTTTTGAAAAGAAAGTCTAAGAATTAAAGCTTTTGTTTTATCTGAGGCTATTTTTTTTTTTTTAAATATAGGGCAAGTGCACCAGTGATTGACACTTTTAGAGCAATCTCTGATTTGTTTAATGTTGATGTTTTTAATGTTCTAGTCATCAGAAAATATTTTTAGAAATCTTTAGTACATATGGCATGAAAGACATTCAGAACTACATATATGTTAAAATATATACATTTGATAACAATTATATTTTTTTAATGAATTTTTATTTGACACCCGCTCAATGTTCCAGTAATTGACACTGCCAGTTTTTGATTTTACCAGCAATTAAAATCCTATGCTCCAGTGTTTGACGTGAAATGTTAAAATTCTTCTTTGTAAAATATATGATTTTATTATTTTTCTTATTTGTTAATTATTTCTGGATAGATGCCAATTACTGGAGCACCTACCCTATTACCTGCATTTTTATATATTTCTTGGAGGAGAAAAGGGAAAGAAAAAATATAAAAATAACTTATATACTGTACCACTGTCAGCTAAATGATTCATTAAAATATTGAAAAAAGAAATTAATAAATAAAAGTGTGTAATCTCAAATTAAATTCCAACAGAATTGATTTTTCCTTCAGTAAAGGAGCAGTTAGCTTTTAATGTATTTCCAACTGTCTTTTGTGTATTTAATGCAGCTGATGTGGAATAAGCCATCTGTTACTTGCATCTCTTTGTTTATATAGTATGAAATCTGATGTAAATATTTCTTTTAAATCCTTATTTTAGATTAATTATTTTCCAGAGCTTTCTCAAGATACTGTTCATTTTCCAGAGAGTATTGTTCACAATTCCACAACTGGTTCATTTGTGGATCATCAAAAAATGACAACTGAGTCTAGCAAGCAAAAGGTAAATTCCTTGTTCATTATTTAATGTTTGTTAATGAACTTCTGAATCAATGTTTCTTAACTTTATTTATTTTTGTCTTTGAATTTGTTAGATTGCTCGAATCCATGATATATTTCCTGCTGCCACTAAAGATCAGATTGCAAAGATTCTCCAATATTATGAAGATGATGAGAATAAAGCAATAGATGCACTCACCCGAGGTATTTAAAATTCATAATTTAAAACTCTAAATCAGGGTTGTCAAATGCCTGAGTTTTTTGAGTGGTTTCTTTAGGGTTTTTGGGATTTTTCTAGTTTAAGGCTTTTAAAGGCTTTTGGAAAAAATTTAGTTACATTCAGGGTTGGCAAGGTTTTGGACACTATGGCAAAAACCATGGATTTTACCGTACTGTCCAAAACCTTAGTGTCTTAAACTGTCCTAAACTATTTTTCAGGAATTATATTTTATTAAAATTATGCAAATAATTGAAAAATTTACAAAATTATAATTATTGTTGTTTTGTAAAACATTTTCTAGTATTTTCCATTAAGTTCTAATAATATGTTTAGTGAAATGTGCATATCACAATTATAAATTATAATATACAAAAGCAAAACTTTATTACTGAAGCTTTAATGAAAAAATGTGGATAATTGTACCTGAAACATTGATATTTGTAATATTTACACACTGAAATGTCTTCCTTGGAGTATTTGACAAACATTGGTACATCTCATGACACGAAGGACACTGCCTCTGCCAGATACAGGGTTCATACTCATCAGGGAAAATCTGAAATACTCAAGAAAATTGGATTTTGTTAAAAAAAAAAAAAAAAAAAAAAAATCAGGGAAAACTTGGGGGAAAATAAAAATTTTGATTAAAAATCAGGGAAGATTGATTATAAAACCTGGAAAAACTAATATTTCCTTTCTCTCATAATATATTTTTGTTGTTTAGCTTCATATTGAGATTCAAATGATTAAGTATTGTGAAAATACACAATTGAGCAATGATTTCTATGTGAATTTCTATCATGATCGATAGTAATATGACATATAATGGAAGTAGAAGTATTTTCTCCTTTACTTTCTCCTCCTCTCGAGTTTCTTGTAATATATTGCTAATATTTTCTTAAAAATTGTCTGGAAAACTCTGGGAATTTTTTTCCCATATTTGAGCATGAACCCTGCAGAAGATATAGTCACAGACCAAAAAACTTTTATGCCAGCAACAGTAACTTTTTTTAATATATAGAGATAATAAAGAACCTACAATTGTCTATAACATTTTAGATGTTCCCTGACTTAAAAAAAAAATTAAGAACCAGCACTGTAAGATATTTTTCTTCCAAACTCTGTTATGCCATTCATCAGCATAACGAAAGAAACATTTCAGAATGCTATTTTTTCAAATAAAAGTTTATTTGGGTTATTCTCCAAAAACTGAACATTTTGGAATCGTGAATTTTTAAGAAACAAAAATGCTTTAAAAATCTTAAAAAAAAAAAAAAAAAAGAAAATTACAAGGAAACAAGGAAAAATAAAGGGATCTCATTTTAACTTGTTAATTATTTGGCCATGCTTAATTATATTATATCTTCCAGGAGAGTGACATTTTTCTTATATTTGGCCTGCTACTCAAGCTTAGAGACAGATTTGGATTTAACAGGGCTCAAAGTGTTCCTATTTTTCCTATATATTTCAAAAAATCATGAAAAATGTCCTATAATTTCCTATATTTTATAATTCTTTACATTTTTCCTATATTTCAGAAAAAATTTCCTATATTCTACTACTTCAGTTTAAGTTTTTCTTACTTGTTTTCTTCTTTCCCTGCTAGGCTTCCTATTTAAATTCTCGTATTTTTCCAAAATACCATTCATAGCAAAAATAATTACTTTTTCTTATTGACATTCACTCTGCCTGATATTCACCCACACTATCAATCACTTTTCTTAAATTTAAAAAATATAAATATTCCCATAAAATAATGTGCATAGGCATTCAGTATAGTACTTTCATAATAAGAATCGACTTAACTTCGCAAACAATTCCAGTATGATCCAATGGACTTGAGATTTCAACTTCATGGCTATAACAATTTATCGATTTAAAAAAAACACAAAAAAACCACCTTAACTGTGGTATGGAAGGCCTACATTTTTTTTTTTTTTTTTTTTTTTCGAAAGGCTAATTTAACATAAAATTAGATAAAAAGTAAAGGAATTTTCACCCATGTCTTCAAATGAATAAAATAAAAAGGTAATTTAAAATAAAACTAATATATCCTAATTTAAACATATTGTTACTTAGAGTTTAGCAAATATCACTTGAAAAAAAAAAAAAAAAAAAAAGTACACAATCAAAAGAATTCATAATGCCGTTACTATTTTGATATTTTTCACTTATTCTTTTACTTTTTATTTATTTACTTTTTTTTTCTTTGGAGGGGGGGGGGGGAGCCAAATTCATTAAGTAGGCACTGATAGCAGCCTCAAAACATATTCAACCAGTTACATGTAGTTAAATTGAAGGGTTGTGATTTTTCTTTTTGACTTTTTAAACATTACGATGTAAAAAAAAAGATATCATTATTTAAAAAATATTATGTGAACTGATGCTAAATAACATAAACTGGTATGAAAGTAAGCGATCATAAATTTGGAAATATGTTCTATTCTAAATAATGTGAAAAGTAAACAGTGATAGATCTTTTCATTTATTTTATGTTAAATTAGATGAAATTAAATTAGGGCATTTTATTTACAAGTCGTTTAATCATTCCGAGATTACAAAATAATGTTAGAGGTAATTCGTTTTTAATGAATCTCTTAATCTTCTCTTAATCTAATTATGTTCCTATATTTGTATGAGGAAATTCCTATATTTTCCTATTTGATTGCTTTGACCCCTGATTTAAGAAGGTCTGTCTAGTAATCATTTAATTACATAATAATAGGTATTATTTTTGAAAAAAAAAATGTATAAAATAGGAATGTTGTACAGGTGAGTGACAATGTTACATAACTCAGTTTAAAATTTCAAAATTATAATTTATGCTTCAGACTAAAAATTCACCTCCTCCCTTTTTACTTTCTTTTACCTATAAGGTAGAGAAAGTATTGTTTTAGGGTCAATTTTTCAAATGCGAGTTTTTGTTATCTTTACACGTTTTCAGGTTCCCTGAATACAAAAATAATGTTTTTAGCGGTTGTGTGTGTCTGTCTGTCTGTGTGTATATGTGTTATCAGCATATCTCAAGAACAAACAGTAGCAGAAAGTCCAAACTTGGTATTCTAAATATGTATGATAGGGGATGCTACACTAAACTTTTCGTTGAGATAAAGCAAATGGTTCGTGAACAGGGACACCCAAGAGTATTCAAATACATTACGTCTATGGGGAGAAATTGCAGATAAGTAGAGTTTAACATCTATAGACTGCACTAAACCAAATGAAATGAATATATGTTTTTTATATGCGTAAAAACATGCCTCATGTAGAATATGGCAGGGAAATCATTCACTGTTCATTTACAGGGATACACAAAAGAACTAGATTATAGTGCGACAATAGCTGAGAATTGATGGAAATGTATTTCAGGTTGTACCATGTATCATTACTATAGGATTATATTTAGTTGCACCTTGTGGTCTGTACATAATCTTCAAATGATATACAGGGCTGCAAATGTTTAACCCCTTGGTTACATTTGATGTCTGAGACACGTCATTCACTTTTTTTTGTTTTTTATTTTTGTTTTGCAATTCTAATTACTTGAAGACATATTAATACTACATATGTCACCAATACTTTAGAAATAAATAAATTCTTACGTAAAATGTACTGCTTTTACATACTACTCCAAGCAACCAAAAATTATATCCGTTCCACATGCAAATATTTTCTCAAATAAATCCGTACCCATGGGATTAAGCGATAATTCTTTTTTATTGTTAGTGGAAGTTCTTTACTACAATATTTTACCAATTCCATCAAAGCTGATCAGGAATTGAAATGAATTCCTCATAGCCATATGGTAAATAATGTATGTTTTTAAGCTAAATATTCATCGCTTGTTTTTTGTATATTTACACGTTTTGAGGTTTCCTGATTACCGAAGTCAAGTTTTTTAACGTTTGATCTTTGTCTGTGTCTCTTAGATTAACTTAAAAATGAGTAATTTCAGGCGATCGAAAAGTTGTATTTTCAAGTTAATTTAAGTTTGATCAAGACTGAAAAGTTTCAAGGAATGTTGCGTATGAAAGTTGACTGTGAACTTTTAATTTTAATAACAGATTTAAATTCTATATAAATGTAGGTGAAGTAATGAAACGGAGGGTTGAGCCCCCTCACACAGAACTAATTATCACATAAAACTCTTCTGAAGCCTAATTTGAATTGTTTTAACATAGGTTTACATAATGGTACTCGTTGTCTTACTCTTAATTTCCAACCCGTATTTATGGTATTAAATTTCAGGGTAAGAGAAAGTCGTGTGACACACCAGATTATTTTTTCTCTAAAATTATGGGAAAATTCCTTAAGCCAGGAGAGTGACATGAAAACATTACGAAAAAATATAAAATGATGTACCATGATAAGTGGATTCAAAAAATATTATATTACAAAAATTATGGTCAGCCATTCTTGTAATATTTTGCTCAGATATGATATCGTTAGGTTTCTGGAGATTCACCCATTACCATTTTTCTCTCCATTAATTGTGCAGTGTATGATAAACAAACATGAATCTTTCAACAAATATTTCATCAATGAAACACCACTTTTCATCAGCTAAAAAAAGTAGGTACAAGTACATGAACAACATATTGTGATTCACTCTGCACTTGTGCTTACATTTTTTCACTTGATGAAGAATCATGCTTTTTACTATTTGACACGAAACAATTATTGTGTGTTTTTATAATGTATCAGGGGTCTGTCCAGGTTTCTTTTCCAGGGTCCTATTTTTGTGAAAAATTTTCCTATTTTTGTGAATTTTCCTTATTTTTGTGAAATTTTTTTCTGACATAGTTATTATTTTTGTGTTTGTGAAAATTCATTTCACAAATTCTATCTACATACACATATGTATATGTAAGTTTCATCTAGACAGTTTCAGGAGGGCGCTGTGCCCTGCTTGCCCCTTGACAGAAAAAATGGCACCCTTCTTGCCTTTAATATAAAAAAGTTGCATCCTTACTGATTGAAAATAACCTTCGAACTTAAGATATGCTATAAATATACATAAATGTATAATGTATTGTGCATAACAATAAACAGTCGTTCATATATCAGTAACATGCAAAATTATGTTGTAAAGAAAGTTAAAGTTTAAAACTTTTTCTTTTGTTTGTACTTAAAATCGAAATTTTAAAATAAGTGTCTGGCTTTTAAGTGTTAAATGAGCCCTTAAGAATCCAAAACTGCCCTCATGAATCTAGAAAATGCCTTTTATTTAGCAGTGCCTTGCCCTTTTCTTTCTGTATCTTGTTATCAGCCAATCAATAAAAAAGGAGCAAACATTCAAGCTATGTTTCACCTTCGAATACACATTTTCAGAAAACACAGAAAGCTAATAAATTAAAAAATAACCAAGCTTAAAACCTAATTATTGTTTGTTTAAATGTATTACTAGTTACTAGAAAGATGTGTACATACATTCTCTTTTAAATTAAAAAAAAAAAAAAAAAATCACTTACAGATTTTTTTTTTTTAAATCTTATTTTAGAGAAAACTCAGTTTGAATGTTTGCTTCTCAAATATATACAATTCCTTCACACATCACCTGAATGATAAATGAACAACCAATAAAAACAAAAGATAGCTTTGTAGGAAATATAAAAATACAACATAATTGGATTATATTAAAAACACTGAAATCAGGAGTAGCTCATCTCCTAAACACAGGCACTCCTGACTTATGTAATTTACTTTACCTTGTGATGCAGTGAAAATGTATAGTAATAGAAGAGAATGGTAAAGTTTAATTATTAGAAGAGAAATATCAAAAGAGATAAACAAATTTCACTTACCAATTCATTTGAGATTTCAATTAAACAGCAGCCAAATTCAAATAGACGATTTTATCATAATACAAAAATTTTCTCCTAAACTTTTACATCAAGATAAAAACTAGAGCATATTTAATTATACTGTAAAATTACTAGATTTTCGTTGAAAACTAGTTTAATTTTCAACATAAACAATAACTGTTATTTTTCAATAATTGTGTTTCCCAAATAGAAATAATTAATTTTATTTTTTAGATTACTTCGTATTTTTCTAAAGCAAAATTCACAGTGTTTTTATTTATCTTTTCAAAATCTAACTTTTTAAAAGACAAGTAAAATATGTCATGCAAAATTAATGAATGAATAAAAAAATCTGAAAATTAAAGAAAGGAATGTTCAGTTGGTTGCTATCATTGGTGGGAAGTAAAGTTTCTGCATCAGCTACATTTCGTTTAAAAAATTTTGTAATAGCATCGCAGCCTATAGCATCCGATGATCATATTTTTTTAACATAATAATCCGAATTACGGGAATTTCCTCCCGTAACTGGCCTACCTCGCTTCATATTTATTGAATGGAAGCGATAAAATTACTGACAAATACGAAATAACGAAAATACAAAACCACACATACAGTCGGCTGCAAAATTATTCGAGCACCAGCCAATAATTCCTATATTTAAAAAGTACACTTAAGACTGTTTTGCTAAGTAAATCCTTGTCGAATCATGTTCTTAGACTGATTAAGAACATGACTCGACAAGGATTTATTTAACAAAGCTGTATTAAGTGTACTTTTTTTTGGCAAGGATTATTGCTAGTATGCTAGTGCTCGAATAATTTTGCAGCCGACTGTATCTATAGTCGCGCTACTCCACAAACCCGAAATCCAAACTAAACATAAACAAACACAATGCAGTAAAAAGATGTTGCCAAAATATTTATGTAATTTTCCACAGAAAAATTTCATCCCATCAAGGAGAGGTACGCCACACCCATTATCGTGTCTGACGTCATTCCCTAACTAATCAGCGTGAACTCGGCGAGAAATGAAGGCGTGGTTTTAGTGTCATGTAGTACCGATAGCGACTGGTACGAGAACATGTTTATATATTGCTGAGCAGATATTTTTGCACGCTATTATTTTATAAATGCTTTGTTTTTCCGAAAATTTTTGGAAAAGTTTGTTTATCTCCGATTTGAATTTTGTGAAGGGTCCGTTTTATTATTATGGATTTTTGTGAAGGGTCCGTTTTATTAACATAGAATTTTGTGAAGGGTCCGTTTTATTAACGTGGAATTTTGTGAAGGGTCCGTTTTTTTAGCATGGAATTTTGTGAAGGGTCCGTAAACGGACCCAGTTTTCCCCCTAGACAGACCCCTGTGTATAGTGTTAGCTTAATAACTTTTTATTTACTATTCTTGGTAAATTTTAGTCTTAAATTTTTTGTTTCGCAAAGTTAATAGTGCCATTGATACTTTCATTGAGATTGAATAAAAAACACAATTGTTACTTAATTCATTTTTTTTCCCTTGTGTATTAACAGATGGTGGGGAAGAAGCTTTAAGCAATTTGGCAGATTCTGGCAGTATGAAAAGCAAGGTATATATAAATTTTTATTTTTCAGTCAGTGCAACTGCAAATAATGCTGTAATTAATTTAAATTTGTTAGGAATTATTATGTCTTAAAAAAAAAAAAAAAAGCTTTTTTTCCAACTTAACTACTGTTTGCACCTTGCATTTTTTCATCCTTTTAATGTGGTGTAATTAATCTTTAAACTCTTGTGACACTTAAAAATTTCTTAGTACTCTTGATATTAAATGTTTCTGTATAAAGATGCAGTGAATAATAATAAAAAAAAGCTAACATAGTAATTGTAATCAAAATAAAATAAATATATAATCAATACTTACAGCTAAAGCAATTGTAATAATTAAGGTAAAGACACTATTGCTCGCCACCCCTAAAATTTGCACCAGTGTTCATCACTCTCACACAAGATATGTTAAAATAACCATTAAACTGTTATTTTAACACTGCTTTTGTAAGAGTGACGAACACTGGTACAAATTTAAGGGGTGGCGAGCACTGGTGTCTTTCCCTTATTGCATTTTACATAATCTAACTAATATTGTCAAGTATTTTATTTTCAAATGAAAAGTTCAACAATTTTTTTTTATTGTAGCAAAATAACAAAAATAAGAAGAAGAAGAAGAAAGGTAGAAAAGACTTGGACCTAGTTGGGAGTGCAACTGCTTCTTTTGATGCAGATGATAGCTCTAGTCTTCACAGTAGTGGGAATGTAGATGCTGAAGTTGAGAAAGAATGTGGTACAGAAAGTAGAAATGGTTTGTATTCAGGCTTTTTTTTTTTTTTTTATGTATATCTATATAATTTAAATAAATTTAATAAGTTACCTTATTCTTGCTTCATTACTTGTGAGCTGCTTTCGGTTTGGGGCCCCAAACCTTCCTCAGACGTTGCTCGAGTGGTAAGTGGTTTCGTATCTTGATGTTCTTCCTCACCTGTGATCAGGCGGCGCCACTGGGTGTCTATTCCGATTCTCGATTCATGGTCATTAATCGAATTAAGTTCATTGATGATCTCGACGGTTTCGCGGTAGTATGCATAGATGGAGTCATCGTAAGTAGCTAATTTTTTGACGTCATCAAACTGGATATTTATTCTGTTTTCGTGATAGCTTTTTGATAGCGCGGTTGTATTTCTGTCGCTTTTTAAATCATTTTGGTGCTCTTTAATCCGTGTTCTTATTTTCCTTTTCGTAACCCCCACATAACAGCCTGTTTTTCTGTTGTGTTTAAGAGGGATTTTATAAATTCCGGCGGTCTCCAAAGGGGATATATTGTCCTTATCGTTTCTTATTGTTTGAAAAATGTTCTGATTCGGTTTAATTGGAATATTGACGTTTAATTTTTTGGCGGCATTTTTAATTTTGTTAGATGTACCTTGGTTATACGGAATTGAATATGTAAATTTCTTCGGCGAATTCTGGCGACTAGGTATATGATTTAATTGTTTAATTCGTTTCTTATATAACTTCTCTACAATATTCTTTGGATAGCCGGCCTCAGTGGTTAGCGTTTTTATATAGTTTAATTCTTTTTTCAAATCGGACCTGTCTGTACAAATCAGAATTGCGCGGTTTATGTAGCTTCTAATTGCATTAACTTTATATTGGTATGGGGTTTTACTTCGGTTATTGATTATTTCGCTGCTAGCCGTTGGTTTTCTATAAACTGTGGTTCTTAAACTGTTATTTTTACGTCTAAATAGTTAATGTGGTTTTTAATCTCGCGTTCACAGGTAAATTTAATGTTTTTGTCTAACTTATTTAGTTTGTAAAGGACCTCATTAACATCTTGGTCTTTATGGATTATAGCGAAGACATCATCCACGTATCTTACCCAAAAAAAGATTTTATCGTTTAGAAGTTTCAGTATGTTATTTTCCATATTTCTTAGTTTAAATTCAGCTATTACCCCGGATATGGGTGAGCCCATAGGGACACCCATATTTTGTTTATAAATGTTATTATTAAATTTAAAGAAACTTTCGCGAAGTATTAAGATCACAGGTGAGGAAGAACAAGATACGATGCCTGATCACAGGTGAGGAAGAACATCAAGATACGAAACCACTTACCACTCGAGCAACGTCTGAGGAAGGTTTGGGGCTCCAAACCGAAAGCAGCTCACAAGTAATGAAGCAAGAATAAGGTAACTTATTAAATTTATTTGAATTATGCTTGTTTTAAATAAGCTAAAGTAATACTATATAATTTAGTTTAAAGATTAAGTGGTTCAAAGTATTGGTGCATTGAACCAAAGGTCATTATTTCAATTTCTAGTGTGGTCATTTTTAACTATAAAATTCATCATATAACTTTTTATTCAAGATCTATAATTAATATACCTGATTACATTAAATTTTGTTGAAAAGTCTTTTTTGTGAGTTTCATTTCAAGTCTTAAAAGTTCTAGTTGCTAATAAATCTGTGTTTAAAATTAGGCATGATTTGTTGGTTTCTTTTAACACTTCAGGAATTCTTAATGATTGTGGTGGAGAAGCAAAAGATATGTCTCACGAGAGATTAAACACACCCGAGACTGATGCCTCAAGCTCTGGATCTAAGGAGTGTGCTGTCCTTAAGGGTGGTCTAGAGAATGAACCTGGAACTAACTATTCTATGCCAGAAGTGTCCAGGTGCATTTCTGAAATTCAAAATCCTGTTTGTATATCCCCTGTATCTGATAGCTCTGATAAACAAGAAGATCCAAATTCAAAACGAGATAGATATAAATCAGTTAAAGAAGAAAATCATGGGAAACACACTTCTAGACAAAGGTAGTGTATAGATTGTTTTGTTATTGAAAAAATATGTGCTATGAAAATTTTGGCACTTTTGTTGGTGTCCCTTTATTTTATAAAAGTAGAATGTGCAGTGCAGTATTTTCAAATACTTTGGATTTCCTTTTGTCTGCCAAAGGGCAACAGCTTGATATGGCTTTTTCAGAGTTCCCACGGGTCAGGGAAAACCTGGAAAAGTCAGGGAAATATCAGGGAAAATTGTAAAAATTGCTCGAAAACCTGGAAAAATGATGATATAAACCTGGAAAATGCTTTCTGGGCATTTAATTTATATCATAAGTCACGTTACTATGTTGTCTTTTATGTCACGAGCTATGTTTTGTTTTATATCGTGAGCTATTTTTTATGTCGCGAACCAAATTTTGTGACTGGAATTTTCTAGAAATAGATCTGGAAAAGTCAGGGAATTTTATTTTTGAAATTGAGTGGGAACCCTGTTTTTTTTTTTTTTCCTTCAAGTTGTCAGGAATATTTATCCTGAAGGAATTTTGAACCTCCTCGTACAGATTCTCTACTACATGCAAAGTAATTTAGATCGTGAGAGTTTAAGACCTATGGTCTGTAGAATCTATGATCTATGAGGGACAAATTTTAATTACTTTACAGGGCACTTAGTGTAATGAATTTAACATACTTTTTTCAGATGTACAAAAGCATGTTTTTCACTTAACGCTGTAGAATGAATAATAAGCATTAATGATTCATTTACAGAGTTACACAAAAGGGTTTGGACACATTAGAAGATAAGTGGAAATGGCCAAAAGTAGATTTTTTTAGTAATATTAAGCACCTTTAATGCTTTCCATCATTGTTTAACAAATATTTATATTTACAGTTTGACTTTCTTTCTTTCTGTCTGTCATCTGCTTTAATTCGTAATTATCAAAAGTCATAATTTAACAATTGTGATTTTTTTTTTTTTTTTTTTAAACAGGGACTCTACAGGCCTCATAGTCCTCCTATATTTCCTATTTTTCCTATATTTTCGCTATTTGGCAGATATTCTCCTATATTTTTACACCAGCTCCTATATTTCCTATATTTTTTCTTTTTTTACGTCTACTATTATATGATATCTAGACTGTAAAAATTTTTTCTACAAATAATACTCTGAAGATTTATGAACTAATTTCTTTTCTCTGCTTTCGATGAAACAACTGATAATGGAAAAAAGCAACCAGATATAAAATTTTGGGATGAAGAGCGTAACCAAATTGTTAGTAACTTCCTGCATGCTTTTGAACTGGGTCATGCTACAGCAGATATTTTGAAAAACAAAATATATTTGACACTTATATTTGATAAGTTACCAGTTAATAAATTGTTATCTGCAAGCTATGATGGACCACCTGTTAACCAAAAATGAGTTGAAGAAATTGACAGTGAACTAAATGATAGAGACTTTCTGCCTCTTATCATAGTTCTTGTAACTTGCATATTGTGCATATAATTCCTTCAAGAATGCAATGACTCAAGTAGTTAGTCACTGGGATATTGAAGATTCTTGGGATACTGTGTTTAAATTTCTTCATAAATATTCGGCTTGCAAAGAAGATTTCCGATGTGTCCAAATCGAAGTTGGAACTAAGAAAAAAGAAATTATGAGATTTGTAAATAATAGGTGGATGACACTGATACCAGTCATTACTAGAATTATCAACCAGTGAGAAGCATTAAATGAATATTTCCTGAAATTTATACCAGAAAGTAAGATCAAGAGCCAGTTGCAATCCCATTCATATCGATTCCTGAGAACTGTTCTTACTGATTCTACCACTTTGACACGTTTACATTTTAAAAAATCGGTAGGTGAAAGCTTAGAAATTTTTTTGAAAATTATGCAAGTAGAAGAACCGTTGGTTCATATTCTTTATAATGAACTTTTTAAGCTAATAAAAAATCCTTTCATCAATTTCCAAATTTACAATACATTTTTGCTCTCACAAGACATGTTTTGGCCATATCACACGAGAGATTTTCTCTCAACTTTTTACTAAACACAACATTATATCCAACACACTCAGCCTGACCTTGTTCAAAGACAACACATTTTCAGATGATCAACTTTTTTGAAGCCATTTACAAAAAGCTGACTGTGTTGAGTGTGCTCATCAAAATTGACCAATAGGAGGAATACACATGATTTTTTCCTGGAATACCTTTAAAGAAGGGAATACATTACGCTGTCAGTTCGGGGAACCCTAAGGACAGCTGATCGGTTTCTCATTCGTTCAGCTTCCCCAACTTTGAACGATGCTGAGTAAACATGTTGTGTATAATATTGTGTTCAGTATATATGCTCTCGTGTGATATGCCCATTTACTTACCAACATTACTAACTTTAAAAGCTTGACTTAGTTGGACTTTTAGAGGAATGGAGTAGTTTCATTCTTTTGTATATAATATTAATATAGAATAATAGTGCCTTTCAAAATTGTTTGATAAGTTTATTGACTCTTTGGTTTGTTTACACCCCCCCCCCCCCCCCAAAGAAAAAAAAAATTCTTTGTTTTTTAATAATATTGACCAATTTGTCAACTTAAACCTTAAGTGACAAACTTGTCACTTGTTACCTTAAGGGCCCTCTTCACTCAACGCCGCCGGAAGCCGAAACTAATGTTACTCTATGGGAAATTTTTCTTTACAAATAACTTATTAACTAATACATATTTTTAAATTCTGTTTTCACATTCTGAAAGTTCCCAGCTGTTAAATCGACGCACCTTTTCTAAAAAATTATTTTTTAAATTTTTTATATTTTATTTTGAAGCTGCAAAATACGAATTTTCAATATGTGAAATTTTTTCATTTTGCAATTTCGAAATAAAATATTAAAAATTAAAAAATTACATTTTTAAAAAAGGTCCGTCAATTTAACAGTTGGGAATTTTCTGAATGTGAAAACAGAATTTAAAAATATCAATTAGTTAATAAGTTATTTGTAAAGAAAATTTCCCCATAGAATAACATTGGTTCGGGCTTCCGGTGACGGTGAGTGAAGAGGGCCGTTAAGTGACAGATTTGTCACTTAAGGTAATAGTCTCTGATTTGGAGGCCCTTATCAAAGTGAATGCGCAGGCCCATGCACTGAAATCCTTGATCTAAATCAGGTACCGCAGGTAAGCAAAATTCCAGTTGATCTAATTTTTTCATATATGGGATTAAATGATGGCTATTTTTCTAACCATGCATTTTTTTAAATGTGTTAATAGAATCGGGCATACGTTATTTTATTTTTGAAATTATAGGATGTTTATTAAAAATTGAAGTTATTAGGGCTGTAATTGGGGACACACATTTTAGAATTTCATGGATAATGGTACTCAGTTTTGTTTGTGTACATATGCTCCGAACTACTATGTATCCTATATTTTGTTCGAAATTCCTATATATTTTTTCTTTTAAACTCCTATATTTTTTTCTATTAAACTCCTATATTTTTCCTTTTAGACTCCTATATTTTTTTATTCCTTTGCTATGACCCCTATAAATGATTTATCCTTAATTCCGTATTTTAAGTTATGTAAAATATAAAAATATTTCTTACTGTAAAAATATTAATTAAAAATTTAATGATGTTTATGATTCAGCTTATGTTTTGAAAATTGTATGAAGCTATATTTAAAATTTCATTTGATAAATTACAGGTAAATACATGTTTTACTTTTTTTTTCCCCAATATTTAATAATACTTTTAATAATTCTTCTACAAAGGATAAACATGTAGATTCTTCCAATTAAAAAAAAAAAAAAATCATAATAATTATTATACTTTTACAATTTTAAACGCTTAGTTGGGAACAGAAGAAAGAAGAAAAAGAGAATCAAAATATATTGTGCCCTGGATAATTAAAATAACGCTTATTTAGATAATTCTAATATAAGTATAAAATGGTTTTTAAAAAACACCTGATACATTGACTGCAAGGCTGTAGTTAACTATGATTTATCTTGTAGATTAACAGTCGATGTGTAACTAAAACAGAACTAATAAAAAAGAAGCATGATTAAAGTAAAACAAAGGGTAAGAAAATAAAATTTCTTGTCTGTGAGTTGAAGCAAGAGACAGTCTTTCAAGATGGCAACTGACAATAAAAATATCCCCCATGTAACTGAATTTAAAAGAAATGTGATTCAGAATTAAAGATGCATGTTCTACAAAAGAAATATAAGATTTAATACTTAAATTGGGAAATCTGCAATTTTTAAATAAGAAAACTTCATTTTTACAGTGTTTATAAGTTATTTTAAAGAGTTTTATTTCATTTCCCGTCTTGCTAAAAAATTAGGGCAATATTTCACTAATTACATTGCTCGGCATGAAAATTGCCCCAACACCATTTTGGCAAATTCTTATGTAAAATGACCTCCTGAATCCGAATAAGACGGCCATTTTGCCCTATCACCCACCGTTTTTTAAGAACGCCCCCCCCCCCCCTATTTTTATCACTTTTCGGTAATTTCATGGCTATAAATTTGATTTTTAGTTGGGGGGGGGGAGATTATTTTAACTGTTAAATATCTTCTGAGGGGCTACAGAGTTGAAAAATTCTAAAATATCAACTTTTGTGGCAAGGGAAAATTTAGGGGGGGGGATTTGCCACTGAAATTATGTATTACATTTCTTATATTTTTAATCAATTATTAATTTAGTTATTTATTAAACATTATATATATTTTTTATTTTTAAGTGTTAAATTAATTCTTTTTCATTCTCCAAATCAAATTCCATGGCCATAAAATTACCAAATAGTGATAAAAATTGAGGAAGGGGGTGGTGTCCGAGAAAACGATGGGTGACTGGGCAAAATGGTAGTCATATTCAGATTCAAGAGGTCATTTTTAATACGAATCAGCAAAAATGGTATAGGAGTTGGGGAATAAAAAATTGCAGCGCAGTGTTATAGCTGCTTTAATTTTAGTGTTTGCATGAAAAAAATAAAACTTAATTATCTCCAGTGGTGATCTTGATTGACAGATAATTTATTTTTAAAAGCCACCAGTTTATGTATCTGTTTTGATAAGTGAGGTTTTGCAAATAGCAAAGGAATCAACCTGAAAATTAATTTTAAATATCTAATTGAAAATTCAAAAATTGACTTCAAAATGCCAACGTGAGAGGTCAAAATGGGCCTCAATGCAAAATTTTGTAGTCTGCAGTCAGCAATTTGCCTGTTACAAGGCAACCAATACACACAAACATTTGAGATAAACAAGGCCTCACAGTGTTCCTAAAATTTTACGTTCATTTTATTAAATTGTCACCACTATTATAAAGCAATATTTTATTACCTAATATTTTAGCATTAAAATATTGAAAAATATTCCAGAAACATTTTTCATTAAGGATAGTGGTGACAGTATAATAAAATATGAGTAAAATTTCAGGAACACTGCGAGGGCTGGATATATATATTTATTTATTCTTTTCTTGTTCTACTCTCTTTGTAACTATAAATTGAAATGATATTTTTATTATTCCAAATATGTTTTTTTTTTAACTTTTTTTTTTAAACCTAGGACGAGCAGCTTCCGTCGCTCTAAAACATCTTCACTATCTGAAGATTCTCTTAGTACACACAATATGCAAAACACAGCTGCAGCTACCAAAAGAGGTAATATTTAAATTTAAAAAACTAATTGTTAAAAATTTTAAATTTAAATTTTTCCTTTAATTAGCTATTTTTCCTTAAATTTTTCCTATATTTAGCTGTGTTCAGTTCCTTTCAAAATTTCATCTTCAGTGTCATTTTGAAAAAAGAAACTCTTTCATTACATTTCAGAAAATTTTAGAGTGGAAAGCTGATTTTTTATACCAACTATGTGAAAAATACCAGAGCCAGGAATTGAACCCGGGCCTTCCGCTTTACGTGCGGCTGCACAAACCATTGAGCTACCCTGGCTGATTACCAGCCAGGCATTTCTCTCATAACATTCGTTGGCAAAGTCACTGAGTCTGTAAACACAGCTATATCAAGTGACATTAATATTCATGGCACAACTCCAATAGACCACGAAATTTTATTTTAATTTAGAAACTTATTCATCAACCATGAAAATTCATTTCAGAAAATTTTGGAGTGGAAGGCTGATTTTTTATACCAACTATATGAAAAATACCAGAGCCGGGAATCGAACCCGGGCCTTCCGCTTTCATTCCATTTTAGGAGTCTTCATAAATATTTTTATGTCCCAATTATACAGTGGTTGGTTATCTTCCAAAGGAAATCAAAAAGAAAAATGTTAGCAGGAAATATTTCAATCTGTACTTATCTGTTAAACAGATATGATATGTAGAAGACTAAGAGTAAAGAACATTTCTATAACGCAAATTTAAAATTTTTGTTTTTGGTGATGTTTTCTAAGATAGTTATGCTGAATTAACTGAATTAATGTTCTTTCTGTGAAAATTTTCAGTCATCCTAAAAAAAAAAAAAAAAAAAAAATAGAAAAAAGTTATGCATTTGAAGAGTTTGCTTCAAAAATCACTAGTCACTTTTCTGTCACATTATTTAGACAGTGTATTATTTAGTAAAAATGCAGCATTAACATGTAAGAAAAATTACAGAAATCTTCCCCCTCCCCCCACATAATAATAATAATAATAATGTAATAAAAATTTAGTATTAAAAAAATATATTGTTTTTCAAAAAAAACTTGGAGCCTTCCTTTAGCAACAAATCCATTAAGGTTAATTTATATCAAGTATTCTAAAAAAAAATTACAAATGTTTTTAACCAACTTATTATTTTATTCACAAGCAATAAGTATATGTATGTACACACCTCTTTACAATTTCATAGGGTGCAAGACTACTTGAATCTAAAATTTATCTTGAAAATGAAAATCAGAGGCAAATTTCTCATTCCTTTTTATTTCTTATTAAGTTTAAATCATCATTAAAAAGTGACTGAAATTATTAAAACTTAAAAATTCACTTTTTAATGGTCTTTCTTTTTCTTCTCTAATGCTTTTAATTAGTTAATTCAGAATAGAAATTCAATTACATGGTTCGTACACTTTTAAAAACCCTTGAAAAGTGCTTGAAAAAAAAAAGTTTCATTTTCAAGTGCTTGAAAATTGCTGTAATATGTTAAAAAGTACTTGAATTTCAATTTTTTTTTCCAAAAATATATAACGAATTTTCTTCTATTCTGAAAAAAATAAGTTACTGATTTTTAACATATTTTATTTTATCTTATTATTTTTTTTTTATTAAGTGCTATTAAATGTTATGTAGTTCTATCCGGCATTGAATATGGGGATTTCTATAATATTTTTCTGCTTTTGTTTTATGAGATGCACTATTTATATTCCTATTTATTCCATGGGAAAGCAGTGAACAGGTAGGAAGAGCCCTGAGGGGTTAATAAAGCAAGGTGAATCAGGGGTTGGTGAGTGGAACGAGCAGGAGGCAGAGCCCCTTAGTTATGTTAATAAATAAATACATTTGATACTGAGTTTTTAAGTAGGTAATTCCCACTCCCCCTCCAAAAAAAATGTGTGTGTGTGGACACATCTAAAATCCTGGTTGAAAGTGCTTGAAAATTTCCTGGAAAGTGCTTGAAAAGTCCTTGAATTTTTTTTACTCCTAAGTGTATGAACCATGAATTAGAAACCATCTTGGAAATGAATTTATGAATTAACTAGATGTTGGGTTGTTGGGTATCAATATGTAGTCAAACACACGAAGAAGCTTATCAAAAATTTTGTCAGGGATCCTTCATAGAAAGTCTCAAAGGAATCTGTATAATATTAACATTAATATTTTATATTCTAAAAAAAAAAAAAACCTTCTGGTTGATTCTTATAGTGCTTTTGGTCTTTTATTTTGCAATTTTCTGTGGTCTTTAAATAAATAAATAGACTACCTGATATTTATCCAAATTACTTTTAGGTTAATTTGATTGTAAGCAAAATTTCTGCCTAGCATCAGTGAAAATTTGAAGAAGGCCTCCATAGTATTTTATTGTTAATAATGTTTAATTCATTTTCTCTCTTACTTTCTCTCTCTCTTTTTTTTTTTTTTTTTTTTCTTTCCATTTTCTCCTTCCCCAGAGTATGGGGATTATGAATATTGCTAAAATCAACATTATCCTTTATCAGCCAAAACTTATTTCCAACTTATCATATGTTTTAAAACTATTTTGATGAAAATAAAATATTTAAGGTTTTGAAGGATTACAAATCAACCTAACAGACTGTAAATCTTTAAGATGGGTTTCCACTGTTAGTAATCATTTTTACTCAGAAAAGAACATTTTTCTTTTGTTCCCTTTTTTTTTTTAACTGTTTACTGTGTTGATAGATATTTTTATACAATTTTCTTTTGGTACAAATTCTTCTATAGGTTATGAGAGGTGCAAGAAAGATTTAAATAGGCAATCTATTTCTCTCCAGAGAATATATTCACAAGTAGATAAGGGTCTAGAAGAATCCTCTAAGAAAATAAAAAATTCTTTCAATGAACTTCGAAAGTTGTAAGTTATTTATAGTCTATTTTATTTATAATAACAAGCTTTTATTTTTATATTTAATTTATTAATCTCACCGTATTGACTTTTCAATCTCAATAGATTAGACAAAAGGCAAGAACAGCTCGAACAAGAATTAGCTAAAACTAAGGAAGATGCACGTAAGTTTTGTTTAGTAATGTCACTGTAACTTAAGGAACTTGTTTGAATATGATTTAATTAGTTAACTGCTGCTTTACCCATCTTTTCAGTCTATGTAAAATATTATTTTACCATGTTTTTATTAACTTCTGTTCTTGTTTGTTTGTTTGTCTGTCCGGTACAAATCTTGCAATCTACAGAGGGTGTTCGCACATTTTTTAGACGATTGTGATGGAGTGTACTGAAATAATTTCACTCATACTTTGTGTTTTATATGTTCCGTTTAATAGTCCTTGTTCTTAACTATCATTCTACATCATAATTTCTATGATAATAATGCTTTTTGTAATAAATTGAAGAGGTATTTTTTTCTACTCCTCTTGAACGGCTTTCCAATGTCCACAAAGCGTTGTGGGTCAGTGCTTAGATAATACAGATTTTAAGAGTCGAAAAGTACAAAAATCTAACGGTGATACATCAGGATATTTAGCAGGAATGTCAGTGAAGGGTATAGTTTTAAATCCCGTTTTTTGTTAATTTTTTTTTTTCTAGAAAAGCAATTACGGATTGTGATGTGTGGCTGCTTGCTTTGTCTTGATACAGTTCAACGGATTGATAGCATTGTGGATAAAGATCTGGAATTTCATTATTAAAATATGTTCTTGATAGTATTTAGAGTTGATTTTGACATTTTTGTCAACTTTTTTTACTTTTATCTTGTCTTTGTATGAAAACCAGCGACAATTATAAATCCTTTAGAAAAACTTTTTGATTCTTTGAACCGTGTAGCAAAAAATTTTTTCTCCTCTTTTGTGATAATAAATAGATCTTTTTTTATTGAAATCACTTAAATAGACCCAAGATTCATCTATTGTTGCGACATTTTTTCATTTTTCTTCTGATAAATGCTTTTCATAAAGAGTTCACTAAAAACCCTCTTCAGAAAGAGCGGAAACGTATCCTTCCATCCATTGCTTTTTTAAAAGCACCTTTTTGCATGTAAACAAATTCTAAATATCAGAAGATAAATGAAACTTCCAAAAATATAACTGTTGTGAAAATAAAATTCTCCATGCAGACGATTTTTTCTTACGGCGAAATAAAATCGTCTAAAAAATGTGTGAACAGCCTCTGTATTTTTAACTAACTTCCCTACTAGACATTTGAAACCTTCACAGTAGCTCAGAACCCGGTGACAACACAATACTTCGAAGTCAGATTTTCGAATAGTTTTCTTTTAATTAATTAAAATATGAAAATAATAAGCTCCTAATAGCAATAAAAATAGTCATTAAAGTATTAGCTATAATTTAATTGTTGCCAAAAAAATTTACGAGTTCATTTTCTTTCGACATAAAAATAAATATATTTAATTAAATGTGAGCGTTAAAAATTGTAAAAAGTTAAGTTAAATGATGCATCTGGCAGAAATTGACATCATTATCCCTTTAAAGATTTTCCACATTGATAAAGTGCTAATGTAGTTCATGATGCAAATATATGTTCTGAAAGGATTAATATTTTATTTTTAAAACCAACTTTTTTTTTTTTTAAATTCAAATTTCCCATAACTCTTCAACCAATCACATTAGAACGTCCATCTTTGGAATATCGATAATATAATAAGGATTTTCTCACCAAATTTGGCACCAAATCCATTACCTGCCTATTAGAGCTTTTTAATGCGTTTTAAAGGGAAAATTAAGCTATTTTAACGCGAAAAAGAGCTGGAAATGCAGAAAATTGAAATTTTATCAACTTACTTAATTAAGCCTCTTTGAAAGAATTTATACAAAAATAAATAAAATTATTTCCAATTTCGTAACAATATGCATTGATAAAGTGGTAATGTAGTTAGTTCTATAGCTATGATTCAACAGAAAATTTAAAAACATGGTTTATAAAAAGTTTCTTATAATTTTTTCATTCTAAAAATAAAGAAATCTAAATTTTCAGTAGTAAAGTTTAAAATATTTCAAACGTAATGATAAAATTTTTAAGACTAAAAAAGTACATAAAATATTATTACTTGTTTGTACAAAAAGAAAAATATGCTTTATATGTAAAGTTATTTGACTTTTTTTTTTGCTTGCTTTAGTTTTAAATTAAATACTCTTAAATATAGACTTTCATTTGTGTGTCAATTTGTGAATTATCAAAGGATCTGTAGTGTGTAGTTTTAATTTAATTATTGATAATGTAAGGTTTCATCAATTTTCTCTGTTTTAAAATGTTTTGTTAGTACTTCATTTGTTTCTGAAAATCTTAGAATGGTGTAAAATATTTAAATATTTTCATTTCTTATTTGAAATATCTGAATATGTATATAGTAAATAAATGAAATATAAAAATTGAAAATGATCAAATATATATGTATATAATAATGATGGTATATTAAGCATAGTAGAAGCCAAGCAACAGATACAAGATCACTGAAACACCAATGACCAATAAGATTAAAAAGTTCTTTATAAAAGAGAAGTTCAGAAAAATTAAAAATTAAAAAAAAAAAAAAAAAAAAAAATTCATCAAGGGATGAAATATACATATTTAAAGAAACCAGATTTATTAATTTACAGCCTGCAAAACAAACAAAACAATAAACTAATACAACAAATCTTAACTTAAAAACATAAACTATATCGAAATTTATGAAAAAATAATTTAAGAAACATAAGGTAGGAAGTAAGGAGGGAGGCGGCAAGACTTGTGACTTGCCTGTGGGGTTAAACTAGTTTCACGCCTGCTACTCTCCCCCCAAGACCAGAATCGGAGTCATATGTATTTTAAAAAGCAAAATTTCAAAGCAGATGAATAATAATGAAACTACTAAGCATCAGTGAAATTTATTGAATGATTACATTGTGTTTAATAGTATGATTAGAATTTTAAGAATAGTTGACAACTCAAAAAAGAAGAAACGGAAATTTTAATGGAGAAAGAAAGTTTGTATAGTAATACAAAGTAAATGCAACAAGCTTTCTGATTTTTTTTTTTTTTTTTTTAATTTTAATTTCACAATCCCACCCAACCATCCAGCCTTACAACAACACAATTCTTACAGTTAGTATAAGGTTAAGTACTTTGTATGCTAAAGTAACGCTGAGATTAAACAAATTGTCATATTGAAGAAAATCCATCATTCTTACTAAAGTAGAATGTTTTCTCTTAAAAGAGGCCTTTATCGTATAATTATTTATAACAAAGAGGCTTACATTTGTTAGCAGTAAGTTTCAGATTGACAAATCAACCCCCAAGAATAATTTTTGATTGAACAATCTTTTTTCAAAATACTTTTATTTGTCATAAACTTCTATCAAAATTCTTATTTTTTAGTTTATTAAGGTAATTGATAAATACTAAGATATTAATATGTAAGTAAACACCATGAAATGTAAAAAATTACATTATATTTCAGAATATATGCCAATTCATGTATAAGACGAGATCACTTTTTTTTTTTTTTTTTTCATTTTCAAAATTTTCTGTAAATTCAAAACCTGTGTATAAGATGACTCTTGATGTTTAACTTCAGATAAAGATCCAAATATTCTCGGTGTATACAGTACTGGGCTCCTTAACTGCCCAGTGGATAACAGAAACATGATTGCTATTTTACTTGAAGCTGTGCTTTGATATTATAAGAAATGCTGCATTAGTAGCTGTATGGATGTGTGAGGACAATATTGTTTACAAAGAGGAGATAAAATCCATTGCAAAAAAACATTAAATGTGATGTAGATGATGAACATTCAGGCATCCCAATGACTTAAGGACCCGCTTCACTCACCGCTGCCGAAAGCCGAAGCTAATGTTATTCTATGGGGAATTTTTCTTTACAAATAACTTATTAAATAATCCATATTTTTAAATTCTGTTTTCACATTCTGAAAATTCCCAGCTGTTAAATGGATGCACCTTTTCTAAAAAAATATTTTTTAAATTTTTTATATTTTGTTTTGAAGCTGCAAAATACGAAATTTCAATATGTGAATTTTTTTCATTTTGCAATTTCAAAATAAAATATTAAAAATTAAAAAAATACATTTTTGAAAAAGATCCGTCCATTTAACAGTTGGGAATTTTCTGAATGTGGAAACAGAATTTAAAAATATGTATTAGTTAATAAGTTATATATAAAGGAAATTTCCCCATATAATAACATTGGCTCGGGCTTCCGGCCAGCGGTGAGTGAAGAGGGCCGTTAATATTAACTCAAAGATCTATTTGGAAACTCCGACACAGACTTTTAAAGATTTATATTATTATTTTTTCCTTTTTGTATAAAGGTTGCATTCAAAACTCTCAAAAAGTAAGTTAAAAATGCTTTTACTTTACCATTGTTATTATTATATAGCAATTATTTACTAAATCCTAGTACTATTTCCGATGTCTGTGTTCGTACTTTTCCACGTTAACCACACACAAATTTCACTAACATTTTTTTCATTTTGGTGAAGACTCAACAAAACTGCAATAACATTTATTTTTTTTTTAAAGTAAAGCAATTCACTTTTTTAAAATTAATTATTCATTTCATATAAAATTATTTTTTTTTACAATCTTGATAAATATGAGCTAAAAAATTAATAAAATTTGGATAGTAATTTATTGTTTGTACTTGGCTAATGCAAAAAAACCTGTGTTTTTTTTTATGACATATGTAAATAAGGTAACCCCTGTGCTTTAGCTTTAGAAAGAGTTCCAAAAATTCTCAACTTATACATGGAAATATATGGTAAATCCAAATAATAGCACGACCCGTCAGTCAGCTGAAAGAAAATGTAGCTTGTAATTGCCAAAAAGTTGCAATTTACAATGTTTGCTTACAAAGTTTATTACCTTTCAACAACAATTTTTCAGTGCATTTAACTGCAATCAAAATAGTGTAATTAATTGTAGAGTATGACATATACATCTGTATACTGCAAAAAGTGTAAGTCTTTTGAATTTTTGTACTTAGTTTTTAAAATTTCCATCTATTGATCTTTTAATTGTAAAAACAATCTTCACTTGGAAATTCTCAAGTTATCTTGTGCAACATCAAACCTTAATATATGGTATTTCAATGACATCTCTAATCTATGCAACTGACAATTGATAAATTTTTCATTGCAAAAAAGTTTAAAACTACATTTACATTATAAATGTTTCAACTTAAAAATGCAATTTTATATTATGTCTTCTCGTGTGCTTCAATTTCATAAATTTGCTCATGTATTAGAAGCTTTGAAACATAATTCAAAATAATGTCTTATCTTAAAAATAAAAGCTGCTTTAGCTTGGAGTTAGCAATTTTAATTTAAAAATTTAAGGGTACTGTTGTATAAGTTTGCCAGTTGTGGGCATTTGGTTAATACAAAGTCACCATTTTAAGTTAGTATTTTACTATTGGAATTTATCAAGTAACAATGATAAGTGTTAATATTTGAAGAGGATAAAGTGAAATTAATTAGAAATATCATTGATATTACTTTGTTCTATTTATATGAAATATTTTTTGTTTTTAGTAAATCTTCTGAAAAGTCGACAAGACTTGGCCTTAGATCTGAAAAGACGTGTAGACAGAACTCCATCACTAAGTGAAGCTGAATGGACTGAATTACGCTCAGATGTTAAGGTAAATAAACATGTGCATTTGCACTTCATTATAAATTAAAATAGCAAGCAATCTGGAATTAGCAGGGAAATTAACCCTCGCTTTCCCAAGATCAAGGCGTTACTGCAGAAAAATTGCTTTCAGGTGCTGCTTGGCACGTTTGGCGAAAATCACCAGCACCGCACCTTTTTGTATCGTTTAGAAGTTGCAACATTCCACTGGTTACATTTGCTATCTCTGGCGAATTAGTGCTCTTTTTGAATAAGGCAGGCTTAACTAAATTTTAACTACAAAATGGGGTTAAAATGACCCCATCAAAGCAAGGGTTAAATATTGTAAATTAAGGTTCCTTGGACTTGAAAATTTTTGTATTTTCCTCCCCAATTGATTTCTTATAGCATTTGAGCTGATATTTCCTATGTAATATTCAACACTGAGTACAACTAACTGCTGGATTGTAATTGCATTAATCTACACTTAGTTTTACACATAATTGCTAATTTAAATAGGCGAGAAACTCATGTGAAACAAAAAGTTTAATGCTAAGAAACCTAGTAGCAAAATTTTCTGTATATGTGCAGCAAAACAAAATTTGTTTACAATTGTATCGCAAGAAGTACTAAAATTTATAAAATGTGTAAAATTTGCATCTACAAAGAAAACAAATTAAGAATATGCAACAAGTACAATAATCTGGAGATTTAATGTAAATTATATTAGTATTTTTAAGCCTGCAATTTCTTTTTGTGGTGTTAAATTAATCTGCAAAGCTTTAAACAATCTGAAGCACTTACTGTGCTACACTCTTTCTGCTACTGGGCTCAGAAACTTATGTAAGTCATAAATTGTGCAAAACTGGAAGAGATATTACTGCATTTCTTTATATCTTGTTTACAAATGCTAATAAAAAGGTAATATGCAGCACCATTTGTGTTATTGGTACCACATTTAATAAGAAGCATATAAGGGTTTCTTGAATTTTTTTTTTCTCTCTGTTGATCGTACTGAATAAAGCAAGTCCTTGATCTATGTATTTCAATAATGAAATATTTATTCCCTAAATAATATCTAAGATTGCAAATAATATTTAAGTAATTCAAAGTTAGTCTGTGTTAATGATTAAAATTTGTAATAAACTTTTAAAGATTTCGCAATGTTTAAATTTACCTAATTTTGTATACAGGCCAATAGCTTCAGAATTAAAAAAAAAAAAAAAAAAAAAAAAAAAAAATGTGCTGATAGTATCTGTTTGATATTTTTGAAAATTAAACAGAAAAACACTGAATTTAATAATTTATTATTGAATATTTGATGTATTTACTTTCTTTAGTATTTGTAAGTTGTTTTAACTTTGTTTTTCAATCTCATTTTCTTGCTAGCAATTTGTCACTGAACGAAAATATGATGATGAATTGGGAAAAACTATTTGGTACCAATGGTCAATGGATTCCATTACTGAGGTAATTGTCCTTTGTTTTTTTATTTATGAATTACAGTTAAAATTTATATTAATAATATGGACTGTACAAGTAGTTTTTATTTTATGAATTCTATCTCAAAAATATTTGGGGCCAAAAAAAGACCCTTCAAAAATCAAAATCGGAAAATAGACTCTGCACAAAAACCAAACAATTAAAAAATACACGGTGGTTATAATTAAACTTCCCCTATAAATAGCATTCTACAGCGCAAACAGGTGAACGGAATGTAACGAAATTTGGTATATAGACTATACACAAGATGTGCTGACGGAATTTCGAAAGAAAGAAAAAAAAAGATAGTTCCAAAATGGCCTCCTTTTCTGGAAAAACATTAAATTTAATACAATAAACGGCCAAAATGGAATACTGAAAAAATATTAACAATCCAGAACAAGAATTATGAGTAATAAAATGTAAAACTGGGAAAAGCTGTCAGTTTTAGGGAAAAAAATGTCGAGATTTCCATGCTTGCGAAAAAGATGAAGCTTTATGCAAAACAGGTTGGGGTTATAAAACGTTTGCAGATGCTTTATGTCGATGTTTTCGGCTGTAATGTTGACGGTATCTTTAGTTGAACATGCGTTATTGGTGAAGCTGTTTTACAAAAACAAGGGGAATGCTTCTGCTGCAGTTCGTGAATTTCGTCGTATAAAGGACCTAAGCCATGGACCAATGTCTATTAAAGGTATCAATCCAGGCCATGATTGAGAGATTTGAAGGGACGGGAAATTAGGAGTTCAACCTGGAAGAGGTCATAAACCTGTCACACTGGTACTTGTTGATGCTGTCAAATCAAGACAGCTATTGCTGCACAGCTGTAGACATCAGAGTTTGGGGTGTGCAGTTTTGTCGACAGACAGGCAATTCTTACAGCACTGTTCGAAAGTGCTCAGAAACATAATGCACTATTTCCTATACAAGATCCACCATACCCAAGAGCTGCTTGGTAGGGACAGGCCACAACATCTCTCATTCACAGTCAGTTTTCTCAACAGAATGACTGTACTGTTGATCTGCCATGGCCTTGAAATGTCCTGTGGATCGACATGGCTTATTTCTACCTCAATGGGACAGTCAACACACAGAATTGCCGCATTTGGGCTAAGAAAAATCCGCGGATGCAAACTGAAATTCCCCTACATTCTCCAAAGGTGACTATCTGGTGTGGATTTACGGCAACATTCATTCTTGGGCCATTCTTTGCATGTGGTCCTGTCACATGTTCCGTTACGGGTCGTCCGTACTATGACATGCTGCAGACATTTGTTGTACCGCAGCTAAAAAGGTGCAATAAAAAGGATTTAAATTTTTATATTTTGTCAATTTCACCCAAATTTGAACTTTTCATTTGCATTTTATTTCCTGTTCTGTGTATGTTAACAAAATCGACAAAGAAAAAATTGAGGTATTTTTACCCATCAAAGTAATTTTTGAATTGTCATGGTCAGGGAATCATGGAAATCTGTCGAAATGAGTCGGAAAAAAATAGGAAAATATTTTTCTGAATTTCTGTAGCCACTCTGGTGTAGGTATCTTCTAAAAGTACTCGTCAGTACCTTTAAAATGAATGGTTAACTTAACGATCTGGGATAATTTGAAATAAAGTTATAAATTTTTACTTTCTGAACATACATATGTAAGGAAAGTATTGTAATCATTGAAAAAATTCGACTTTGAGGTTTTGGTGCATTTATGTTTTGAAGTCTTGTGAGTTAATTTTAGCTGTTTTTATGATAATCTATGTGTCTATGTGAGTGAACACGATAGCGTCAAAATGATCTAAAGTTGGTGTGTATGTTATAGGTCACCGTAGCACAAATGTTTTGGTGAATCTTGTATTTTTTTTTTGTACAGGGACAAGAAAATTTCTTTATCATTATGGACTCAAATTATTTAAAGTGTGATAGTGTCTTAATGCTTTATTAATTCGATTGAGCTGAAAATTTATATACATGTTCAATCACCATTGCAAGAACTGTATAGATTTTGATGAATCTAGCGCTTACAGATTTTTACAGAGTCTCAACAAAAAATTCATTATGACCTATTGGCTCAAATTATTTAAAGTGTAATAACGTCAAATTAAACAACATGATATCTGTACTGATAAATATAAAGGATTTAAGTCCATATTCTTGATTTTTCAGGAGACTTAAAAATAAAGTTAAACTAACTAAAAACTAATCAGAAGAATCGATTAGGAAAAAGGGATTATGTTGATTTATACCCTTTATACCATTCAGTGATTGTCAACCTTCATTTAATAAAGGGAAAAAATTGAATTAAATATTTTATACCAAAGATTAATGCTGAATTTCTGACTTGAATCTTTTTTTACCAATGGATTTTATCAGACTTTATGACATGGATTTAAATCCTTTATACCAGTTATACTATTGTCTAGTATATTCAGGTTCGTTTCGCACAAAAGCCGGATCGAAGAAAGCTAAAAATATACAGTAGAAGTCTTTACTTCGAAATAATCAGGATACATCATTTTTAGTACTGTGATTTATTAATGCAGCAATATAATATTCAGTTTGCAGTTACTAATAACTTTACATTTCACTCCTATATTCGTAAGCAAAAATAAATATTCTATCCCCATCAACTAGACAGAGAGGGAGGAGGACCTAAAAAAAAATACGTCTTCTTAGGACTTGAACAACAGCGAAAAGAAAGCACTAAATCTGCTAGCCACAGATAGCTTAAAATCGCAACCCCGGAGATTGGCATTGTTGAAATGCAGCCAAAAGAATGCCAAACTGTTTCTTTGTTCTTCTAAGATATTCATACTAAATTTTGAATATAAAAAGTTCGTTACAAATATTAAATCGATTTGACATTGAGAAGCCATGCCAAATGACCTTCAACTCTCAATGAACAAAGAAGGCGACGCCCAGACTATCGAACATCATTATAAATCTATTTTTAGAATTATAATGACCCTCTTGAAATAATAATGGTTTTTTTAACATAAACATTCAAGGATAATAAATATGAAATCAAATGCTTGTTTTATTTTATTAATAGCTGTATATAGTATAAATATGTTGATAACGGCTTTTTAAATTACCCTCTGAAAATAAATAATTACGGCTAAATTGATTTAATGTGAACACTAGCGTGATAAATATAAATTGAAATGACAGTTATTATTTTATTAATAGCTACTTGTGTTATAAGTAGGTTGATACGAATTTTAAATTACCCTCTCCAAAATAAATAATTATAGCTAAATTGATTTAATCCATTCGGGGAAAATGTATACACATACTATTTTTGACAAACCCCAATATAAAAATTGCTTTATTTTATTCCTAGATCAATGTGTTTTTAACGATAGAAGAACAAAGAAATGAAAATTTTGATTTAAAAATAAAACGGGAAATTCTCTATAATTAATTACTTGAATTAGATAAATTTAAAAAGATTTATTTTATATAATCTATATTAATCCCTCCTTTTTGTTATATATTAAATTTGGATAAATAAATAAGCTTTTAAAGGACATATGTGTGAGAACACTCACACATATATCTCCCCTTCGACTAGCAAAAAAAAAATAAGTCCTTCTCGCCTCCTGTATAGAAATGCATATACAAACAATAATATTCAAAAGCACTTACCAAAGACGCACACTTAAAAAAATGATATTACATCATAAGTAAAAATTATATGAATGCTTAATATTGAACAAACAAAATATATATGAAATATAAACACTAATTCAAAAATACAAAATACACATATTTCAAAAATATCAGTATAACCAAAAACTTTAAGAGAAACACCTTGTCATGACAGGCGCAAAAATGTGGCTTCTATAAGTAATTTCAAATGCAGTTCAAAATAGTTTTTTTATATGCCACCAAAAATTTCAGCTGAAATGTTTTTTTGTGAAAGAGTCTCTTTTTGATGAACATAGCAAATAATGCTACATCAACATTTACTAACGTTAGATTTTTACATTCCAAAATATTAAATTTTCACACTAATATGTATAGTGAAATAGAGAAAAAAAATATATAAATTACACATATGCATACACATTGTTGTAATACTAAAGGTTCCAACATATTATTGTAATATTTATTTGTCTAACACATTGGTTACACATATTGGTCAACGTTAAACAAAACTATGTACAAAAAAAATGAATAAAAGTAAAGAACAGAAAAGTTTTCGTGTATACCACACAGGAAAGATTTTAAAAAGGACGCCATTGGCAGTCACAAAAAAAAATAATCTTCCCTTAATCCTTACAAAAATGTAAGTGTAATGATGTTAACTTAAGGCTAACATCCTAGCGGGACAGGGCGTGTTGAAAGACCTGTACTGTTAGGCACAGGCCTCCGTCCCCCAGCAGAATCCACAGACCCCTGTAGGGACACTTCACGAAACCGATTAATTAAGTGTCATAAATGTTGAAAAATTAATGTCAACAATAATATAGATTCTCATCACATATCCAATGTTGCTCTCCCGGGAGAAAATTTTGAACGAGACAACATATATCTAGGATAGGGTAATAAATAAGTAAAAGAAAACAAATTGACAAAATTTTGAGTGATGAGAGGGAGTGCCAAAATAATAAAAAAATTTAGATTGGATATTGAACAAACCAAACACATGTTGTACACCAAAAATCAATTGGAAACTTATAAAATTTAGCTGTATGTATATTGTTAGCACTATTATCATTAATAATTAATTTCCTATGAACTTAGTCTGTATTCCAATGAAATATCTCTATTAAATATATTTCAATTATCTTATTTTTGTTTAACCTTCACCCAATAAAAATAGACATAGTAAACATTAAATACAAAAAAATAACACCTTGATTACTAATTTAGAAAATTCAAAATATGATCTACAAGCATTTATGTTATCATTAGAATCATTTTTTTTTTTTTTTTTTTTATGCATCTTATTTATAAATATTATATATATTCAACAACACTGCAATGCAAGAAATAGTCTTTACATCAAAAGAAAAATATAAAAAAACAGTGGACCAGCCATCTAAAAATAAAAATAATAAAATAAATAAAGACGAGTTCCTGCACAGCAAACAAATACACTCCCTTGGCCATTGGAAAATGCATTTGTGAATCAAAATATTCAAACTTTTTTTGTGAAAAAAATTAATTGCGATTTCTTAAGTTATAAGGATGTGTAGAATTATTGCCAATATTAGGTGTTACATTGGAGTTGGGTTCAGTAAACAAATAATTACGTCGAGGCGGAGCAATAAGGAGTCTATCAATATGGACTCTGAAAGCTTTATTATCAGGTGCATGTAATCTCTTAATGGAAAAGGAAACTGGCGAGTGTTTTTGTACAACAATAAATGGCCCAGAATACTTGGGTTTAAATTTATCTATTGATTTCAAGTATACAACATCATGAACAGCAACAGGCCTCAGTTTTGCACGCTTTTGAAAATTTTGATATCTTTTGTCTTGATTTTCTTTAATGTTAGAATATGCTTTGCTATAGATGTTATCTAAGTCGTGTAATAATTTATATATGTCTACATTTTTATCCAAAAATGGCTGATTTATAAATTGGTCAAATGTATCAAATATTAAAGACAGTTCCCTACCAAAATGCAGTAGGTTAGGTGAAAACAATGTGGATGAATGTGTTGAACCATTGTAAAGTGATTTATGTATAGCTAGTGAATTTTCAAAAGAATGCCCCTCAGAAATTAAAGTGTTAATTGAGTACTTTATAGATTTATTTATCCTCTCAGAAATAGAGTTGCTTTGAGGATGAGCAACAGATGAATGTAAGATTTTTATGCCAAGTTTATCATTAAAAATATTATAAATAGTTGATGTAAACTGTTTGCCTAAATCTGATAATATTACTGATGGTCTACCAAATGTTGTAATGTAATTAAATAAACATTTAACTATTTTTGATGAAGAAGTGTCTTTTAATTGAAATAATTCAATGTGTCGCGAAAAATGGTCAATCACAGTTAAAACTGAATGTCCATCTATAAAAGGACCAACCAAGTCGACACTAATAGTATGCCCTGGATGTGTTGGAGTATAGGTGGGTTGTAGAGGAGCTGGTGGTGTGTTATGATGTTTATTTTGTAAACATAAAGTACACGAAGCAACAAAATTTAAAGTGTCTGTGTACATACCTTTCCAATAATATCTATTTGATAAAAATTCGTATGTTTTTGTTAACCCAAAGTGAGAAAGGTGTGAAATGGTTAAAACTTTAGATTTTAAAGAATGTGGTACAACAATGAGATATGAAGAAGTATTATTATGCAAATTTTGTTTCTTGTACATTAAAACTTTAGAATCTGGATGGATAAAAAAATTATCATTATTTTTTGAAAAACCTTTTCTCAAAATTTGCCTGTAAATAATTGACAATTTTGGATCATTCTTTTGCTCATATATAAATGTATTATTTGAAATTTCCAAAAGGGGATCTTTATTTTGAATATTACCAGAAACTAGAAAATTGTTGAATTGATTTTGTAGTACTGACTGAGTAGAAGTGGAAATTTGATTAATTGAATGTGTGTCATCTTGTACGATAGGAAGAGGTTGAGAACTGAATATTAATTCTGGATTTGTTTTTAAATTTTGTTGATTATTTGAGAAGTCTGATCTTGATAAATAATCCGCTAAAACATTTGTAGTGCCAGGAATATGTTCAAATTCAAATGAGTATTCTGATAACTCTAACAGCCATTTAGTAGTTAAATCAGCAGGACTATTTGTTTTTCTATATGTTTTTAAAGGAGCACTGTCCGACAAAATGATAAACTTTCTATTGTATAAGTAATATTTGAAAGCAATTACAGATTTATAAATGGCCATTAATTCAAGTTTGATAGCCGGATATCTTTTTTCAGACGGTTTAAGTGATTTAGAGAAAAAGGCGACAGGTAATAATTGATTGTCATATTTCTGCATCAAAACTCCTGCAATAGAAATATTTGATGCATCAGTGTTGAGAAAGAAAGTCTTGTTCCAATCCGGTAATCTTACCATAGGTGAATTTAAAAATATATCTTGAAATTTCTTAAAAATATCCTGATGATGTTTATTCCAAACAAATTTTGTTTTCGGTTTAGTCAATTTAATAAGTGGTTGAATTAATTTAGAAAAATTATGAATAAGAGACTTATAAAAGGTTACAACTCCTATAAAGCGTTTTAATTGTCTTTTTGTTGTAGGTGTAGGGAAAGAGTTTATTTTAATGATATTTGACTCAATTGGAGAAATTGAATTATTCTCTATGTGAAATCCCAAATAATTTACAGCACTCTTATGAAATGTACATTTACTAGGAGCTAAGGTTAAATTATATTTAATTAAAATCTTAAGAATTCTTTCAAGTTTGACACATGTCTCTTCAAAACTATTTGCACCAAATATTAAATCATCCTGATACGCGTAAATTCCATCTATATTAATTTCATCAATTAAAGAATCCATGAGTGCTTGATACTGAGAAGCCGCGTTTTTAAGACCAAAACATAGTCTTTTAAATTTGAAACTGCCAAACATTGATGTGAAAGTAATTTTATCTTGTAAATGTTCCGGTAAATCAATTTGATGATACGCCTGTTGGAAATCAAGACAAGTGAAAAATTTATACGCAGATAAATCAGCTATTATATTTTGAATTTTAGGTAACGGATAAGAAGAACCTTGAATAATAGAATTTAACATTCTTAAATCTAACGCGAGGCGAAATTTCTGTTTACCAGATCCATCTTGTTTTTTCTTTACCAGTAAAATTGGGCAAGCCCATTCTGAGCAGTTTCGCTCAATAATCCCAGCCTCTACCAATTGGTTAATTTGATCTCTAGCTTCCTGTTGTAAAGCCTGAGGAATGGGAAAGGGCAAAGTCTTAATTGGATAGTCACTTAAAAATTTTAAATCTGGTACTACCTTGTCAGTATGTCCAAGGGTTTTCATATTTTTAGAAAATGCTGCGAAATTACTTAATAAAATTTGTTTTAATTTTGTTGCATGAGACCCATTGAGATGTTTAACATCAAAGTCCGTGGGTGTTAAATCTTGTTTTCTCATTTTTAATACATCACTAGAAGGTTGAATATAATTAATAAATTGTGAATCCTCTGAAATTTCAACATTATCATTTTGTCTTGAACCATAGTCTATAATTTGTTCGATTTCTTTAATTGTACCAATATTTGAATGTTTGTTTACATGCATATTTCTATTAGTGTTATTCTTAACATATAATTGAAATTTTACTCTATCATATTTACTATTACAATTTTGTTTCTGAGAATGCTCAATATTAACTATTGAATCCAAAAAAATTAATTTGAAAGAACTCTTTTTACTCTGAAATAAATAATCACCCGAAGAAACTTTGGGACAATAAACCGTAATAGAAGATTCTTCTTTGGGTTGTAAAATAAGTTTTTGTCCCGTTTTTACTGAAAGTTTCTTACATTGAGTATGCATATTAAGATTTTCTTCATGGTCGCTATATGTGTTTGTTATGGGAATACTTATGTCTTTTATTTTTAACAAGGACCTCTGCATATCTAATATTACATGATATTGTTGAATAAAATCGTAACCCAAAATAACCCTAAATGCTGAACCTTCAGGTATGTCCACTATGAAGAATTTTTGTGAAAAAAATTGATTTTGAATTTTGAAAGTGGTTTGTATACAAGATGAAAACTGTACATTCGAGTTCACGGTTTTGATTGTCACATGGGAAGATAAATGCTTATATTTCAAACTATGTTTTAATTTATTAAATGTACTTTCAGCTAACAGACTAACAGAACTACCAGTGTCAAGAAGTGTGTTTATCTTTTGTTTATCTAGCAAAATTTTAATAAGAGGTAACTTTGGAGAATTTACATGGACATTAAAAATGTTCTCTCTTTTATCGTTATTTGTTTGAGTACATTTAGAATCAGAAATTTTCAAGATTTGTTGTGTCTGAGACGCAGTAGAATTGACCAATCTGTCACTAGATAATTTGGGTAGATTAACGTTATTATCAATGTCCAGAGAAAAATTTTGTGCTGATGCTCTATTCAATTCCTGAGATGTACTTGCATCAGCTAAACTACATCTCTGCGCTCGTTTAAATTACTTGGATTTTTACTATAATTATTTCTGTCATAATTTTTACCCCTAGTCTGATTTCTTTGCCATCTAAAGCACCTAGTAGCAACATGTCCTCTTTTACTGCACAACTGGCAAATAGGAGAAGAATGATATCTGTTCTTATTTTGATTACCCCTGAAATTTTGTTTACCCCTGAAATTTTGATTTCTACTTTTATAATTATATCTTAATTCACTTTGTCTATTATAGTTTCTTTGCCTATCTTGCACTGGGGATTCGTGTGTATGATTAACCTCATCCGATTTCTGAGCGAATGACAGATTATTCATTCTATCTGTCAGTTCGACTAACTTTTCAGATAGTGTATTAATAACTGGGTTATTTAAGCTTAATTGTAATAATGTTTCATTAGCGTTAATGTCCTGTAATTTCTGTGCTCGGTTGACCGCCTGTTGGTACTCAGAGATTCCCTCTTCTTGAATCTTAACTCTAATGTTTGAGGGAATGGTTGAAATGAATTTAGTAAATTTAATGGAATTTAAAGCATTAGCATCATTAATCTGCGAATATACTACATCGGCTAAAATATTTAGCCTGTGGGAAAAATTTCTAATTGATTCTTGTGGTAAGAGTATTAAATTGTTAAATTCCACAAGAGCCTGAGTACTGCTCATTGGAGCAAAAAATTTCTGGAATTCATCCTTGATAAATTTTAAATCTGTCGATTTGTATAATAAGGGAGATTGAGTCATGAATTTTAACGCAGGGCCAGTTAATTTACCTTTTAAAATTGCCACTGCCTCTTCTGAATTTAATCTATTTAATTTTGCATATGACTCAATCTGATCGAAAAAAAATTCAAGTAAGGATGAGTCCCCTTCAAAATTTAAAATGTTAATATTAATGTTCTTTTTAGTGGCCATCTTAATTATTTATGTTGGGTCAAATAAAAACTAATATATCTCAGAAATACTCGAGTAAAAAAAATATATAATATATTAAATTAAATGAGCACAAAAATTACGCTTTTTTTTTATGCTTACGGCAACTGCATCAGATAAAATACCTCATTAAAAATGTCAAAAATTATACATATATATCTTAAAATATTCGAAAAAAAATAAATAAATCATAAGGAATTGTAGAAATTTGCAGCAGTAATTGTAATAAATCACTTAAAAAAATAAATTATAATATGCTCATAACAGTATTAATCATCATGAAAGAAAAATAAAATCCCAACAAAATACTGTGACACCCATTAAAAATATATATTTCAAAATTGTCCGAGCAAAAAAAAATAAATTGCGTTAAGATCTATGAGCCTAAAATACTATGCATTTTTTTCTTATGTTACTCACAGAAAATGCAAATGATAAAATACCTAACCAAAATATTATGTAAACATATTTATATATTTCAAAATGTTCTAAAATTAAAGTAAATCACTTTAAGCTTTATAAGTATAGAAAAATACCAATTATTATGAAAAACAAAAACATATATTTATATCAAATGAAATACTTTATTATGCAAAATTAAATATTTCCGCTACTTGAAAATTGTATTCATAAACACTTAAAATCAAAAATAAAATAAAAATGAAAATAAGGTAAAGCAAAATCTCAAAAGTAGGAAATATTTATATCCAATATTTTTGATAAACAAAAATGTATATTATATATTTTATTTAATGAAACAAAAAACTTCCATTCAAATATCTAAAACACAAGATAAATTTAGACTTACCAATTCTTGGACATAACTTGGTTAAAAAAATATTCTGTAAACAAAAAAAAATTATCGTTTACTTTATTAATATTTTTCAATTAATTTTATTACTTTGTTCCAAAAATGGTATCTTTTTTTTCATTTTCTTTCCTCTCTCTTCCAATTTGCTTGAATATATAAAAAAAATTCTTTGCAATCAACTTTGCACAACACCGAATTTTCGACCGTGAATTGGAAAACAACTATTTTTGATCAAAAACTGATCATGAACTTTAAACAAAAACACATGATTCGGAAACCCGAAGTTGTCTATTCTGTAGAGGTGCAGGTGTCGAACGGAAAAAAAAATTTTTCTGGGCAAACTGTGAAGAAAAACCCTTGACCAGTCCAATTTCAGGCCCCACTCTCGGCCGCTTAGTTGAGCACAGATGACCAGCGAAATATTCAGGCCCCACTCTCGGCCACTTATTTGCATCAAAAGAAATCCATCAACACAATGACACTCCAAGAAATCCTTTTACTTTTCCTTTTTTTTTTTCTTTTCTTGAAGCCATAAGCACGAAAAAAAAATTTCTGAGTAGTGATATTATCGGGCTACGCTTACAGTCACCGATTCAAGCAAGCATTTGATCGTAACCACAAACAAGTTGAATGCGCGTAAAAAGGAGATTCATCCACCAAAATTTAGAGTCAATATTTTCCCTGTCCATGACTCTTAACAAGGTCCTTTTGGGCATGCAAATCTTAATAAAATGTTCGATGCATTCCCTTCCTTCCACTCGAAAGAAAAACCAGAATTTCATTTATAGAAAATCCATTATGCTGCCGTCGGGTTCCTCCTCCCCCTCCATTTTTGAAGATCGGGGAAGCTGGACACGCACCAATTAATATATACTATTGTCTAGTATATTCAGGTTCGTTTCGCACAAAAGCCGGATCGAAGAAAGCTAAAAATATACAGTAGAAGTCTTTACTTCGAAATAATCAGGATACATCATTTTTAGTACTGTGATTTATTAATGCAGCAATATAATATTCAGTTTGCAGTTACTAATAACTTTACATTTCACTCCTATATTCGTAAGCAAAAATAAATATTCTATCCCCATCAACTAGACAGAGAGGGAGGAGGACCTAAAAAAAAATACGTCTTCTTAGGACTTGAACAACAGCGAAAAGAAAGCACTAAATCTGCTAGCCACAGATAGCTTAAAATCGCAACCCCGGAGATTGGCATTGTTGAAATGCAGCCAAAAGAATGCCAAACTGTTTCTTTGTTCTTCTAAGATATTCATACTAAATTTTGAATATAAAAAGTTCGTTACAAATATTAAATCGATTTGACATTGAGAAGCCATGCCAAATGACCTTCAACTCTCAATGAACAAAGAAGGCGACGCCCAGACTATCGAACATCATTATAAATCTATTTTTAGAATTATAATGACCCTCTTGAAATAATAATGGTTTTTTTAACATAAACATTCAAGGATAATAAATATGAAATCAAATGCTTGTTTTATTTTATTAATAGCTGTATATAGTATAAATATGTTGATAACGGCTTTTTAAATTACCCTCTGAAAATAAATAATTACGGCTAAATTGATTTAATGTGAACACTAGCGTGATAAATATAAATTGAAATGACAGTTATTATTTTATTAATAGCTACTTGTGTTATAAGTAGGTTGATACGAATTTTAAATTACCCTCTCCAAAATAAATAATTATAGCTAAATTGATTTAATCCATTCGGGGAAAATGTATACACATACTATTTTTGACAAACCCCAATATAAAAATTGCTTTATTTTATTCCTAGATCAATGTGTTTTTAACGATAGAAGAACAAAGAAATGAAAATTTTGATTTAAAAATAAAACGGGAAATTCTCTATAATTAATTACTTGAATTAGATAAATTTAAAAAGATTTATTTTATATAATCTATATTAATCCCTCCTTTTTGTTATATATTAAATTTGGATAAATAAATAAGCTTTTAAAGGACATATGTGTGAGAACACTCACACACCAGTTGATAGAGAATTTTTTGTACTTAACTTAAAATCGACATTTTTGGACTTATATTATATTTGGACTTTATATTTTGGACTTCCTTTATTACTTATCAGTATAGATATATGGGTATAAGTACTCATACACCTTATTATAATTTTCTTTTCTTTTCTTTTCTTTTTTTTTTTTTTAATTTATGACTTTTCTTAATTTATTTTAACAATATTATTTTAAGATTTTTTTTCATAAAAAAAAAAAAAAAAAAAAACATTGTATAGAACATAAAATTGACTTTCTTTGTATATTTAGTGTAATAATTTTCTTTTATGAAAATTGTCTGCCTTAATCATTGAAAATAAACTTATTATTCGATAATTAATAAATTATTCGTACTGAGTGAATTTGTATAGGAAATTATAGAAGAAAGTTTTGTGATAGTCACAATCAGGGTTGTAGTGATTTAAATCAATTGATTTTTTTTGAAAAAATCACTGATTTAAATCATTCATTTTAAATATCAAAGTTATTGGCTTTAATGGAATGTAATTTATAATCTAACTTTAAAAAAATAAGATATATAATTATTTCTTATGTAAATTTAAAAATACAATTCGTAAAATATAACAAAATATTTCATTAGACGAGCTAATATTTCTCATTTTTTGACTTTAGATTCATCTCTACAAAGCAACATTAATAAACACATAAATAAGTTATATCTTAACTTTCTTAATTATTTATAAATTTTATTATATATTTTAATAACTTATTATATTTTAACCCATTAATGCCTGAAATAATTTTGAAATATATATTTTGATGAATATTTCAATTTTAAGCTAATATGGACAACTGAGAATGAAATATTTTAAATTTAAAAAACTCTTCTAATAGTTTTAAATTAACAACCTATTCTCATTTGAGGACATTTAGTGTTCTAGCGAAAAATCTTCCAGATAAAAAAAACTTTGAGATAACAGATTAATTTTCTATTATATGCTGACAAAGACCTCGAAAGTAAAGTATTATAATATATATTATTCAACTTGATTTAAGTTAATATATCCGCGCAAAAAGCAAATATATATGTGATGAATGAAAAATCATAAAATAATAATCTGAATTACGAAATAGTAATTAATAGTAGACACATAAAACTCTCTGGGATCATTCGGAGTGATGCTATAAACTGTCACTAAAAAGCAGAAGTCATTCCAACAAAACCCCAAAAATATACATGCCATTTTATTAGCTGTCCTCAAATGAGGACGCTGGGCATTAATAGGTTAATATTATTTATACAAGTACAGCCTTATGACTGGTGTATGAATTGTAAATATTTAATTAGTGTATAATTCATTGATTAATATTATATACATATTCTAGTTTGCCTTTGCCCACCTAGCGGTTGATATTTCAAAAAGAAAATATTCCCTTGTTTATTTAACTCTCATACCAGTTTATGTCATTTAGCATTGGCTCATATGATATTTAAAAATTAATAGCATAGTTTACATTGTACTGTTTAAAAAGCCCCGAAGGCTCCAAAATGTTTTTAAAAAATAACATTTTAATTTAACTACATATAATCAGTTAAATACAATTCGAGGCTGCTGTCACTGCTTGTTTTAATGAATTGTACCCACTAAATGTAAAAAAAAGATAAAAAAAAAAAAAAAAGTAAGTGAAAGTATTAAAATGGTAATGAAAATATGAATTTTGTTAATGGGTAAAGGGTGAAAAAATTTTCTTGATTCAAATGATATTTGTTAAACCTAAGTAAAAAATTTTTAGGATATCTTTTTTTTTTTTTTTTTTTTTTTAATCTTCCCCAATTCCTTATTATTTTTTTTTTTTTTAAATTTTGATTAGAAACTATGAGTAAAGTTTTCTTTCTCTTAATACATTGCTTCAGTTATATGTCATATTTCCTATTAAATTACCCTTTTCCAAAATTATTTTATGTGTTCAATACCGTGAGTAAAATTTTGCTTTATTTCAATACATTATTGTAGCTACAAAGTCAAAGTCTGAAGTTGAGTGACTCATCCTACCGCATTTATGATTGTTATAAAATTACTTCTTATTATGAAGATACTATGTTGAATAAAAATGTTGGTAATAAATGCCTACATGGATTTTTTCTATAGAAATAGAATATTATTTATATTTTTATAATTTAAGTAAAATGATTGATAGTGTGGATATTGTGCATATATATACACACACATACATACAGTAAAAAACAAATTTTGTACAATAATGTATGAATACATAATAAAAATCATTAAAATCAAATAAATCTTGATTTAAATTAAAAAAAAAAAAAATCAGATTTAAATAAAAAAAAAAATAGATTTTTTTGCAAAAAAAAAAAAAAAAAAAAAAAAATCAACAACCCTGGTCACAATATATTATTCCCCCCCACCCCTCAAATCCAAGAAATATTGTTTGTAAGTTTTTGTGCAAGTTTAATTTTATATATATAAATTTTACGTTTGTTTACTAAATACAATTTTTTTTTTCCTTTCAGAATATTGAAGGATTTGGTGAAGGTAAGTAATTTCATTTAATATTTTTATTTATTTTTAAACTCCCTCTCCCCACTATCCCCCCCTTTTTTTTTAATGTGAAGATTAAAACTGATATTTGTTGTAGTGCAGCAATTTTAATAATATTTTATTATGCTATTAGTATTGGCTAATTTTTAGGTGATTTTAATAATACAGTTATTATTTAAAAGCTAAGGAGAAACATTGAGCATTTAAATTTAACATCAAGTTTTCATAATGGAACATTTTGAGCAAAATCAGTAATTTGGCTGTTTATTGCAACCAGGGTTGGAAAAAAAGCCAGCTCAGTATGTTTTTTTTTGGCCTCAGAGTATTATAATCTTTATCAAAGTTTTTTTTTTTCTCAAGGGGGGGGGGGGGGGTGGATTATTTTTTTTTTATAATGAAGTAATCCCGCTATATTATATAGTACAGTGAACTCTCGTTAAAACGGACAATCAAGGGTCAGCAGTTTTTGTCCATATTAACGAGAGTCTATTATAACAAGAGTTTATAAACTGAAGTTCTATATGAACTCTAAAATCACTATTATGTACACATACACAGTATAACAAGAATAAAAATTTGTTTTCTCATACTCTTTTAATCACTAAAAATATAAAAGCATGAAAACCGATACTTTCTTTCAAAACTTCTTTTCTTCATACAGTGCAACTTGATAACAAAATCCTCTGCTATGTATCCACAATAGAAGTGGAGACAGGTGCAAATTGTTGACCTCAACTGTCACTGTCAATCAATACTATTTACCTCCCACAGTGTAATAGCACAGAGTGAAAGAGATTAACCTTTTTATTATTGAACCTTTTCATGTTAATATATATATATATATATATATATATAATAAAGATGATCTATTAAGCGTAGTAGAAGCCAAGCAACAGATGCAAGACCACTGAAACACCAATGACCAATAAGATTTTTAAAAATTTTATCAGTGGATGAAATACACTAATGTAAAGAGACCAGATCCACTAATCAACAGCCTGCAAAACAAACAAATCAATAAAGTAACACAACAAATCCCAACTCAGAACCATAAACTTATCAAAATTAATGAAAAAAATAACCTAAGAAACACAAGATAGGGAGGAAGGAGGCAGGCGGCAAGATATATATATATTGAATTTGAAAAGATTTTGGGAACTGACTCTTTTTTGAAGAAAGTAAGCTTTGAGGGGGAAAAAATGTCCATCTTAACGGATGAATTGTACGTATAAAGCGATGTTTATTACATGCAATTCCTATAGGCCTTAGCCGGGGATTCTGTTTTTGTACGTAATAACGAGAAATCCATCTTAAATGAGGCCGTCTTAACGAGAGTTCACTGTATTTTATTTTAGTGACATGAAGTATATTATTAATGAGGTAATTAAAAAAATTATACATTAATTAGTTATTAGTTTATCTTTCTAATAATTTTATAAAAAATGTCTTAACCATTTTTTGATGTTTCTAGTTCATCATGTAAAGAACTTATACAGCCAGCGATCCCATTCTGCCCTTGGTAATGCTGCTGTTGCACAGAGTAATCCTGAACCTAGTCCTTCATCTTCACTAGCTAACGAAGAAATCAATTCCACCGCTGATAAAAATGGTATTTTTCATTTTCTCTTCCTTTATCCCACCCCTCTTTTTTTTTTTTCTAAACTCGAGAATAGTTGATTTGTTGTTCTTTTATATTTTAGAATTTTCAGAATGCATTTTTTAAATGTAAGTTTTTTTTTCTATTTAGATGTGGCAAATATTCTAGATGCAGTCGAAGATGACTCATCTACAGTCAAAAAAGTAAGTTATACATTTTGTTTTTCTGCCATTGTATCTCGCATTGTTATTTTTTGTCACATAGACAAAACTGATCTGTTATTAGGATTTTTTAAATCTCAACATAAAAATTGTAAGATGAGATAGAATAAGCAATATTAATCCTATTCACACAAAATCGCATGTTCAGAAATATGCAGGTGGTTCTGTGTCTCATATCTCAAGGTATCCTCATTTAATCTTAAAATGTATTTCTTTGATTACAAATCTTTCCATTAGCAGTGAGTTGACATGTATGTATTTCTATATAAATCAACAGTTGTTAATAGTTAAGCCGTCATATCTGTATTAAATGATACCAATTAAAAAATATAATAGTTCCATTGCCAACGGTAGCCGAGTAATGGAAGTTAAAAAAAAAAAAAAAAAGTGCGAAAAATAGTTAAATCAGATGCATTGAGGAGGCTGGGGATTGACTTTTGGGGTATTAGAATCATTGGATAGGGCTTGTGGCATTCAGCTACTATGGTGAAATCTTGCATTAAAGTTTGTAAGGTAAAAGTTTATTATTAGTTAAATTATTATTATTAGTTTAGTAGTATTAGTTTAAAAGGCTTTTTTTTTTCTTCTTCAGAGCAGAATGCTTTAAAAATATCCGTTTTAAACACGAAATATATTTAAATTTTTTTTTTTTCTTTTTAAGAATGAAAATTACGTGTCCCCTGAGACCCGCCACAATAAATTTTTCACATCCTGCTTCTGATTTTTCTCAGAATTTACTATAGTGCGTAAACGGCATTGCTGATCATGTGTTTACTTATGAGAACAAACTTATTGCAAATTGTATACTTGGTATCCAGTATAAACTAATAGTATATTAAAGTTTAAGAATATTTTATTTAAAAAATGGGTATTGCTAAGAAGCAGCAATATAAGCAGGTATTTCGCAACACATATATGGTAGAATTTACTTTAGAAACCAAAAATGAATTCACATGATGCTTACTGTACTATTTTTCCCTCAGGTGTTAAATGTTTAAAATTAAGTTTAATGGCACATCTTGGAATTAATGACTAATTCTTTAATTTTTATATTCCTCATAATTATGGCTAGAAAAAAATTATTTCTACTATGCATATCAGGGGCCAATCCAGGATTTCAAAATTAATACCTATTTTTGTGAAAAATCCTAACTATATTATATTTTTGTGTAAAATTACAGCACACGCTTTTTCTGTGTGGGGGGGGGGGGGAGGGGGTGTTCAAACTAAGTAAAATAATAAAAATAGCGCTTAACAGTTGGTGTGAGGCTTATAGCAGAACAGGAATCAAAACTCAGTAAACAGTTCAGTGGAGAGAATGTAAGTAGGAGTTGTTTTTATTTGTGTTATTATCACTGCACTACACATGAATTGTACAAGGGAGGATAGACACATCACCATACAGTCATCAAAGCGTCAAACCACCTGACGAATCAGCAAACAGTACACTATGGCCACAACTCCAAAGCGTGTCTGTACAGATACATGCGGGGATCATTTTGTTTACTATGCTACACCATTTCTCGCCCGTAGAAAACACTTGTGTGTAGATTAAAACCAACATTGTGTATGATTCTTGCTTTGTGAATCACATCAACAGAAATGCAGAAATAAGTTACTCTTCTTTGAAAATGTGCTCATTTAAGATGCCAGATTTTGCTGGGATGACGAAGATTTTTATGAAGGTACCGATTTTAGCTGAATGATTTTTGTGAAGGTACCTCTTTTGCCAGATTGATTTTTGTGAAAGTACCTTTTTTGCCAGGTTGATTTTTGTGAAGGTACCCATAAAAGGTAGTAAACTCGACCTGTTTTAACCCCTGCATACCATATATAAAGAATCTTCTTCATTTCAACAAAATCTTGTTTTTTGTATCCAATCTTCTTGATCCTTCCAGTGAGAAGTCGGCAGGTATGTAAATGTGTGACATTTAACATTAGCGGTTTCATTCCAGCTTTTAAGTGTTCTAATAAATATATAAAAAGAAATGGGGTAAATTTCCATAAACAAGTTATATTCAAGTAATTTATGAAATGTATAATTTTTGTAATCAGTTACTTTGTTGTTATTATGAAATAATTACTGTCTTCATATTTAATGGAATACTTTTTAAAATTTTTAATATTTTATATTGAGTAAGTGATATGGAATTCTCAAAATTCTTTTATATGTAGTTAGCAGCCGCGGAAGTTTTAATATATAACTAGTATGTTGTGACCACGGCAAGACTTTCATCCGTATATAATCCTAAACAAATTTACGCAAAATAAATAATTTATTAAGATTATTTTTCATGATGAATGCAGACGATTTTAATCTCAAAGAAGTATAATAATAATAATTGCCAAAAGAAAGACAGTTTTATGCAGACATGAGTATACTAGAGTATAGTAAAAAAGAAAGAAAGGAAAAGAGGTATCTAGAGTTTTTCATTCTCTTTTAGTGCATAAATTTTATTTACTAAATTACCTGTGTGTATTCCCATGTATATTCACTCGGGGAAATACACATCCATAAGAGAGTAAAATGTCAGTCTTTTCCTGAGTAAAAAAGGTATCACTTTTCCTCCCTCAATGATCAATCTATGTCTTATTACTATATCTATGATTAAAACAAACATTTTTTTAAAATTATTATATTAAATATACCTTATTTAAAATCCTTAAAAAGTTTGAGCTAATATATTTCGGCGTCCCAATTGGGGCCATCTTCAAAACTTGAAATGACAAACTACATCTGGGTGCTATGTTTACTTTTCTTCTCTTCTTCTTCATTCTTTTCTTCACTTCGCTTCGTTTGCTGAAACAGGTGCTGCTATTCTGGTGGAATTATACTATGTTCGATGTCGTTAACATAATTGTTAGATGTTAAGATTTCAAGGGCTTCTCTTTTAAGGGCATAATGGTGTGAATTATAAGGGGCTATTTTTTGATAATTAATGAAATTAGTGTTAATAGATTTAATATTGTTAGTCCTTGAAAATGCAATAAAATCAATTTTCAGTTTCACGATAAAAATAATGCTATCTACATTGGAATGACAAAACATAAAATTAAAGACCGTATCTCTGAACACCTTGCCAACCTCAAATATAATAAACACTCTACTGCATTTTCAAGGACTAACAATATTAAACCTATTAACACTAATTCCATTAATTATGAAAAAAATAGCCCCTTATAATTCACACCATTATGCCCTTTAAAAGAGAAGCCCTTGAAATCTTAACATCTAACAATTCTGTTAACGACATCGAACATAGTATAATTCCACCAGAATGGCAGCATCTGTTTCAGCAAGCGAAGTGAAGAAAAGAATGAAGAAGAGAAGAAAAGTAAACATACTGCCCAGCTGTAGTTTGTCATTTCGTGCTCTGAAAGTGGGCCCCGATTGGGACGCCGAAATATATTAGCTCAAACTTTTTAAGGATTTTAAATAAGGTATATTTAATATGATAATTTTTGAAATCAATTCTTTTTAATTTATTAAATAAACATTTTTTATTTCTATGAGACAGTTGTATTTTTAAATTTATTACAAATATATTATATTTATCATGTGAATTTATTTTGTCTCACAAATTTGTAAGTATTTTTAAAAATCTAGAATGGGTGAACAGACCTGTGAAAGAAGGTACGAGCCAACTTATAAAATCTTAAAATCTGGTCCTGCGAACAATTGACCCAATTTTCCACCTCTGCTTTTAATATATTCTTGTAAATGAATTCTTTTAATTTTGCATTTCAATTTATTGTGAGAATGTTAGTGTTTTTCTCTTGCACTCGTTCAGAATCTCGTGTTTTTATCTTTTCAGGAAACAGTGGCTCCAGCTCCAAGGACTCAGCCATCAGAAAATCGTGGTGGTAGAGTATTTTCTAATAGTAAATATATTAATAATGCTCATAGAGGGAATAGAGGTAATTATCGTGGAAATCGAGGAAATTACAATTACTCTCGGCCTAATAACAGAAACAATATGAGTTACAGAAACTATCACCACGAATACTCTAATGATTATAGAAGTCATTATAATCAAGATAGAGATGGTAGAGCTCATGATAATTCTATGTATTCAAATGATAGAAATATCAATAGTCATCGAAGTAACAGAGGCGACAGGAGAGGAGGACTGAATAATCCTTATCGAAATGATAATCGCTACAGAGGAAATAATTATAGAGGTCAACATCATCGACAAAATAACGAACACATTGCTAAAAATGAACCTGTGTTAAATGAAAGTTCTACTGCGGAGACAAATAAAGTGAATGTGGAGAATGGTTTGTGAAGAACTAACATATCTTTTGTTATATTTGATTTGTTTAACATCTTCGGAATATTTTCCTACCTTATAAATTGGGATATATTGTAATCTTTTATTTTAAAAATTGTCATTTTTACGAATGCATCCTAATTACCACACCCTTTCCATACATCGAAGGGGTTTTTGTTTGCAGTTCAAATAAGCTGCCCTTTTTTATTTTTCTGTTAATTGTTAAATTTAAAGTGATGACTAAATTTCTAGTCTTTGTTGTATGTTTGATATTTTGGTGTCATTTAAAAAAAAAAATAATGAATGAAAATAATAGATTTAAAGTTCACTTTAAATTGTAGTATGTGAACGCCAGTATTTTTGAGAATTTTTAATATGAGAATTAAAGTTCTTTTTGTAAATCTCAGAATTAAAATAAGTGTTATTTATACTTTTGTCTCCTTTATTTCCAAGTATATTAATGGAGTCGTGCGAATATTATCAAGGTAGATGTCTATCCTTTTTCACTAATTCCAGAATAAAGTTTTCCTTGGTGTCATTGGATGTGCTGAATAAAATTTAATACAGTAAAAACTGTGCATGTCAATCAAAACATTCATATTTTTATTATTTCCAGCCTTGCGATAACACACTTTTTTTTTTAAGGATACTTTTGTAATTTTTAAAGGCACAGTAAACAATAGTTTGAATTGGTCTCTCTCTCTCTCTCTCTCTTTGTTTTACAATTACTATAACCAGATGTTTACAAGTTTTATAATTTTGTTTATTGAATTTAACTTTGTTTTGACCATGGAATTTTATATGTTCCTTCGAAGTCAAAGTGCCAAAGGCCAGTGTGGCTTTTATTTGGAACTTGAGTAATAAAGTTTCAATGTGTGCCTTATTAATATGCTAATCATTATGCACAACTTTGAAGTTCCTTTAGTTATCTTTTGCTTTTTATTATTATTATTATTATTATTTCTCTTGAACTAGAAACAAAACAGTGAGCTGCAAATTGTTTTGCAAAATACTGTAGCTACATGTTATTTTAATTGTTTTTAATTATTTGTTCTTAAACCTTCATTTCTTTTGCTCCATTTTGGTGTTTAAAAAAAAAAAAAAAATACTACATTGATGTCTAAGAGAAATTCTAAATTTTCTGTTTATCATTTTGCCACTTCACTTTTTAAAGTATGAATTTAATTTGACTGGTCTTTCTATTATCTTGCGAATTGATTTCTTTCTTTTTCTTTTTTTTTTTTTTTTTAATTAATATCAATGCATACAAATTCTGTAATCACGAATCATCCAGTATAGTCTTGTACTAGGTAAACTCATCTGTAGTATCAATTTTTTAAAAAACTAAATAGGTCAGAAGTACCTTTTGAAGAAAAATATATAACCATAAATTTAATGTCTGAGAAATATTTGTTTTGTTGTGCTCTGTATTTGTTAACTTATTAGCATTACGAGTATGTGTATATGTACACGGGAGGGTTCTTTAATTCTAAATTAAATGGTAACAGCATGTAATGATGCATTGCTTTTGTTTGATCTGTTAATTATACTAAATGTTTACGAAATTAATTTTATCTCTGTTTTGTATCTTATATTTGAGAAACTTTCAAAATGAAACACAGGTTTTTAAACGTATCTGTCATACCTATGTATTTGTATGTACCTATATCATTTAATGCAGAGTATTAAAGAACCATCTGTACAATATACCAGTAGAGTTTCTAAGATTTAGTTGTTTTTTTTTTCAGTCAGTTCTGTATCAGTTGTGTATTAAGGCCAGCTGTGTAATTTGTGGCCAGTTATGTATTTATTATAGTATGTATACACAACATTCTAAGCTGTATTTGTTTATTTTTTTACTGCATTTTTATTTTATTTCTTTTCTTTTTAGTAATCAGTAATAATAAATAAAAAAAAAACACCTTTAGTAATTGGTATGGTGTATCTACATTAGTAACTGCCATGTGTTATAAATTACTTTAGCTCTTTCAGATTGATTGCATAAAAATATTGGATTCTATGCTTCAAAATGGCCAGTGTCTCATTTCTGTTTACTTTTTTAGACTTCTATGATTTGGATTTTTTTTTTTTTGTGTGTGTGTAATACTTAGAAGACAGCTCACTATAAAACATAATTTGTTTTTCTTATCTCCTTCATTTCTTTATTAGTATAGTTTTGCAAAACACATAGCCAGTTTAATATGACTTTATTCATAAAAAAAAAACAATATATCTCGTTCACTTTAAATAGGAGCTGGGAGGCCAAAGAAAAGCATTTTTAATCAAAAATTGTTTTGGAATTCTTTTTTCTTTAAAGTTTTATTGAGATGATCTGGTTGTGTCCTGTCTTTGAAGTACTACTACATGTTAACAGCCTGTAAATTTTGAGAAATATGCTCTTAAAATTTCCCCTGCAGTTTATGTACTATTAAATTTTGTAGCTATTAACAGCAGTGAAACAGCTCAGTTAGCAATGTATTTGCCTACCAACTGGCCAGTCTTAGTTTGACCCTACCTTCAGTAACTTTTTTTAAAAACTGCTTTAAAAATTATAAAAATTTTAAATAAAATAACCTATCAATATTGTAAATCACATCATAAATTATTTTATTATATTTATTAATCTATTATTCAGGCATGAGAATTTTCCGCGGATCTGCGATTTTCCGCTTTTTTGTGATTTCTGTTAATTCTGCAATTTTTTTTTTTTTTTTAAATCAAATTCTTTTAACGATCAGTGTTCAAACGCTCCACGAAAGAATTTAGATTCTCAATCTTTCTCCATCCAAAATATAAATGTCAATATTCATTTTAAACGTGCTTTATCAGATTCTATAACATATAAAAGAACAGAATTATTCAATATTTCTTGCTCATGTAATTTTTTTTGTCCCCCCTTTTTTTTTCATCTCTAACCATCGCCGATCAAACATTCTGTGAGAAGCCTTTTATTTTTGAATATTTATTCATCCACAACAAAAATGTCAATATTAATCTTAAATTTACTTTATGATATTCTGGAACCCATAAAAAAGTAGAATTGTGTTTAATATTTCTCACTCATAAACTACTTTTTACTACCCCCCCCCCCCTCCTTTCCCATTTTCCACCACCAGTCAATGATTAAATGTAGATTGCTCTCTAATGTTTTTTTTTTTTTTTTTTAAACATGTTTTATTGTGTTGATGTGCGTTATTCTTTTAGTTTAATTTGTCACTTTTAAAATATTTTGTATAGTTTTTTCCCTGTAAGCATTATTTTTCATTTGAAGTAAATTTTATGAACATATTTGTATAGTTTTCCCTGTGCGCGTTATTTTTCATTTGAAATTAATTTTATGAACACGCGTGTTTCCTCTCTTTTTAATTTTCTGCACTCTCATGCCTGATTATTATAGCAAATAAAATAATTTACAGTATTAAGTTACCAAAAGTAGGATCAAACTCAGGCTGACCAGTTAGTAGTTGACAAGTACGCTGCCAACACGGTGGTTTCGCTGCTGTTCATAGCCATGAAATTTAATTGTACATAAAAAGAGGGTGAATCTTTGAGGTCATTTTTCTCGAAATCTACTGGCTAGCATCATACTACTTAAAGGACAGGTGCAGTCTCATTGTCAGTCGTGAAATTCGTAAGCTTGAAAAAAGGTCTTTTTATTATTATTATTATTTATTTATTTAAAATTAAAAGCAAATTGCTGCCAGTTGTTAGTTTGAAATTATTAATATTTCTATATTGTTTTTTTTATTGGGATATCTTGTGAGATTTTGAATAATCTTTAATTAAAAATAAGTGGTACCATAAATACAGTGTGTGTTTGGGAGGAGAGGTAGAATTTTGGGAATAAAATGCAATAGAAGCCTGTTTGTTCCAATTTGTAAATTTTCTAAGAATGGGCTCTTCCCAGCGTCGTCTGCTCAATCACGTGATAGAGGAAAACGAATTATCGAATTCTGAGAATCGAATTCAATTAAATATTGTTCTTAAGAACAAAAATTTTAATATTTAATATAAAATAAAATAAAAGTAATATTGTGCATTTGTAAACAGTAGAATAATTGTATTTGTAAATTTAATAATTTTTAAAAAACATTTTATGTGTTTATTTATTTTTACCTGTAAGAATAGATTTTTATATATTGTAGTGTAACTGTAACATTAACTGATCTAGCAATAAATAATAGCTTCTTGTAGAATGTTTATGGATTGTAATTTGAAATTTTAAAATGTTTTCATTTAATTTAATTGCATAAAGGTGTTACAACAAGATAATTAACTTAGTTACTGGTCTAAATGGATTTACACAGTACGATATTGCACTGTCACTGATTTAAGTACCAAAAATCAGAGTGTTAAACAGACGTCAGGTGGGAAGAGCCCATTAAATATGCTTACATCAAGTTTTCTTCTGTATGAATTTTTGCTCTTTACAAAAATATGTTTTTATGTTTTCAAGAACACTTCTGAAAAATTCTAATCTAAATTTAAATAATTAATTTAGCCCTTTTTACTTTATACAATCAGTTATGTTGTTCCTATCGACTAGATTTTGTTTTGTATAACTTTTCAGTGTATTATATCTGTTTAAGAAAATGAGGATATTTTTAAAATTTCATGTTTTCATGTGATGTGTTAAAAGTTGCTGCTTGTAAATGTTCTGCATGGGTTTTCTCCTTTAAAAGGAGGGGGGGGGGGGTCAGTTCTAGAATTGTTCATTAATAAAAAAAAAATTATATACATAAATAATTTCAAATCCTTGGGTATTAAATTTACTTCAGATGCAAATATTCATGTCAAAATTGTTGCCTTTAGCTCAACATTTTCTGTACCTCCTGAGTACACTAAGAATGTTGAATTATTTATTTAGTTAGTTACTATTGATAAATGCACAATCCTATTGAATTTCTTAGCTTAAATTAGACAAACCTTAATATTCGATTTCAAAGAATTGTCAAATTGTTTTATACAAACATAGAAAGAATAAAGGAGATTATACATTCAGATTCTTAATTGAAACCATACTTAAGAAGTATTTAAGGTTACACTTATCTAAGAAAATATCATGCTTTTAGGGGTATTCAATATATATATATTTTTTTTTAATTAAATACCAGGTTTTTTTTGTTTGGAGCTAAAGGTGTAATTTCAACATGAACTATTCTATATTAAAACAAATTAAAGTCAAAGAATGTGGAATGAAAATTTCTTTTACTACACAGTGCTTTTTTTTTTTTTTTTTTTTTAATATTAAATGCCTTTTTACCTATGCAATATTTAATTCGTCATGTGTATCTTGTTTTGTTTCTGGTTCTCAAATCTCAGTTTTTGTAATGTTGTCTGTGGAAATGGGCAGGATTCCCATTGTATTTAGTGTATATTGTGCCTTCAAATCAAAGAGCTCTCCTGTATGTTGCTTCAGTAGTATTTCTAGAGTAGGTGATAAACAATTTCACATTTTTGTAGAGGAGAACTTCAGTCTGTAGGCAGTTGCAGCTCATTTTGTTATTTAAATAAATATTGATCAATGATTTGCATTGGAAAAAATATTGCATTTTTTTTTTTTCTTTTTCAGCATTTTTTTTTTTTTTTTTTTGTATTAACCAGCTGTTTGGATTTAACTTAATTCACCTTGCTTGTCGAAAAACTAATTTATATGCATATTGTAAAAATAATTTCTATAATTATCAAAACCATTCAGCTCATATCACATCATATAAAAGAAATAAATTTATTATAATTTAAACTATTTGTAACATATTTTCAACTGGTACTTTATATCAGTACTATAAATTTTCTAAACGTTCAGTAGTTCATAATTTAAGTTAAGAGTGAAGGTTATTGTAAATTTATTTCTTTTATACTACAAAGGCATTTGTTTTATACTCTGAGGACATTTTAAATGCATTTGAATTTTTTGGCAATAGAATAAGACATACATTGCTCCGATAATAGACAATAAAATTTTAGACTTCAATAATTTAATCATTAAAAGGTTTTTTTTTTTCCCTTTTTGCTGCTTTTCTCTACCTAATGTCATGAAGATCATTGGTGAATTTTCAAATCCCTTTACATTAACTTGAATCCAGTTTTTATCAAAATGTAAAAAATCCTGCTCTTTAGCTGTGCAATATAGGCTAAAACTGTGTGTTTAGCCCCCCCTTTCTTTGTAACTGCCTTTCTGTGTGGGACCATTGTTTTTGTGCTACTCTGGTATGTTTTTTTGTGCACGTCTGGTCTTCTCTTTTTTTTTTCTTTCTTTACCCCTCCTTTTTTTTTTTTTTTTTTTTAACTTTTGTATTCAAAGTTTACTGCTCTGGATAAAATTCTTTGCTTGTATGTGTAACAAACAATACAGTAACTGTGTATATATAACTGTATATACATATATATAATCTATATATATAGTACATGTGCTTGTTAATAAAAAATTTTTTGCATTTCTTAAATGTGTCATCCTTTTTATGTGCACTCAAATTTCAAAATAAGAAAAAATTAAGTCAGGAATATGCTTTAATTTTTTTCTTCCAAGATCTATACAGCTTCTCCCCCCCTTTCCCCCCCATAGTTCATATTTTTAAGTAAAGTTTGATTTTTGTGAAAATATTTAATCCTTTTGTTGCAGGTTCGTGATACATAATATAGTATTTTTACAGTTACTCCCCCCCACCCTTTTTTTTTATTACTGATCAATAAAATTTGTGTTCTTATCAAAACTGAAGAAATGGTTTCTAGTTGCTGAAATTCAAGATAAATCATATTTCGGCTGATTGACAAAAAATTATATTAATTGCAGCTACACAAATAGTTGAGGTAGGCAATTATTTCAACACCAGCTGATAAAATTATGTACTTTTTATCAAATCTGTGTAATACAGCATTAATTGCTCTTTAAGATCTTTTATTATTGTGCTTATATGTGTAGGTGCAAAAATGTATGCAGGTGATTGCTAAAATAAGCAATTTCCTCATCAATATTTTTCGAAGAACTTTCTTAGAATCACCATTCTAGGTTTAGAATCACATCATAATAAAAAAAAACGGCAGCAGTCATTGGGGACTGCCAATAGAAGTGAAAACTAAGTAACTTGTGAATTGTATCGTCGAGCTATTAGATTATTATTTTTGAATTATTTTTGGTTTGTAAAGAAGTGTTAATGACCCATTTAAACTTTAATCATTTAAACTTTAAATTTATATTGAAAGCAAAAAGAAGAATATAACAGTCTGTATAAAAACATGGGCTTGTACTTTGTGAACTATGTATATGCTGTGGAAAAAGTACATACATACATAGAGTATAGAACTAGAAAGAGACAGATGACAGTAGCCAGTATACTACTCGTATTAGTATACATTTTATATATATGTATATAAGGCATGCCGTGCTGTGTGCTACATATATGGATGTATATGTAGAGAGATATACTCTTTGTATATATATAATGTATACTAATAACGCACGGAGTACATATATACACAGTATACATATAGCTCATGAAAAGCGTTCGGTGACGATGACACATGTTCCATGATTTTTGTTCCCGCAAAAAGTGCTCAACGTGCCTAAAGAAGTTTTCACTCCAGAAAGAACATAATCATTGGAGTAGTCAGCAATCCTCACACACAGTAGCACAGCTTTCACCAGCGATTCAGTTATTCTCCTAACTTGCTTTTCAGCTTACACACAACTAGTTGTTCAGGTTGCTGCTGCTGCTTTTCCCTCTGCTCATTTTCAAATTCACTCTTTCTTGATCGGAGCACGAAGCCAGCTCACTTGCAGCTTGGTTGAAAATCTGCAACTAATAAACATGATGTCGCTATCACAGCATGACCAAAGTAGGGGCAGAGGAAAAAGAGAAAACTATTAAGCAAAGGGACGTGGCAGGAGAAAAGAAACAAGTTAACTTATTCATTTACATAAATATTTGACTAAAGACTGTTTGAAAACTTAAATTCTTAGTGTGAAAACAAACAAAATGATACAAAATTAGGCAAAAAAAAAAAAAAAAAAAACTTTTTTAGAATAGATCTGTACGTGGATATTTTCTATGAATTTTTATCAAGATTAAAAGAAAGAAGATAATAAATCTGAAAAATGTAAACGAATTTGTAAAACCATACAATATTTAAAGAGAAATAAATAACCAGTAATTGGCTATTAACCTTTATCGGCTGACATAACATAGAATTGAATTCTATGTTATGTTAGCCAATAAAGCACAAAAATTTGACTTAATGAAACATATAAAAAATTAAATGAATTCATCAATGAACTAGATACCATAGTATACGAAAATGGCCCAACTGAATCATTACTTAAAGATATTAATAAATTATGTAAAATATACCCCATCAACCTGACATTACCATTATATTCTAGAGTTCCAAATTTAAACGTAAAAATTAAAATGCATGAAAATAATAAGCCTTTTAAAACCTATTGTCAATAGAACCAATTCTCCTGTTTAGTACTATAAAAAGAAACTAAACACTTTACTTAAACCTTTAATTAAAAATTCTCCTTTCACCACAAAATCTAGCATACACTTATTGGATGATCTAAATGATGTTAAACTTGAACATACCTCTAAATTTATAGTCTTGATGTTGTTTCACTATATCCAAACATTCCCCTCATCGAGGCTAAAGAAATAATCATAAACTTATGTCAAAATAATCAAACTCTTGTTAATGAAGTTCCATTTATAAACGATGCATTAGAAATAATCGTCAGATCTAATTTTTTTTAATGTTAATGGGAAAATATTTAAACAAAAAGGTGCTCTGATGGGGTCATGTCTTGCTCCAACCCTAGGTGAAATTATCATGCGATATATTGAATCAACAGTCATAGAAAAGCAATATTGAAACCACACTTTTATTGTAGATGTTCTGAGGACATATGATGAGAATGACATATTCCTATCTGGAATTACACGGAGGAAAAAAACCTACATGAATTCATTAGTCAACTTAATTACTTTCTACTATAAATTTAATACTTGAAAAAGAACAAAATAATACAGGTTGATTCAAAATTAGTGTGACCAATTTTAAAAGCATGTAACTATTTATGGTAAATTTTAATCGCTTTACCACCAGTTTTATTTTAAAAGTGAGACGTTTAAATTACCTATCTAGATATTTTTATGAGTGGGAGTAAATTATGGTTCCGAAATTAGATCCTCAAACAAAATTTTAAAGCTTTTGAAGGATGATTGCTCAAATTCTGTTATAAATAAAGCATTTAAAAATCAGAAAAGATAATTTTCTAATGGATTACTATCTAAACTTCGAAAAGAAATAAAATTTGGCTGAAAATCAAAAGCTCCAGGGGAAAATGTGAACGAAAGGAAGTTCTTGGTGAAAAAGAAAAAAAGAAGCTGAAAAGACTTATTGCTGTAGAAAATCCTCTGCCTCAAAGAACTTTAACAAAGAAACTAGAGGTATTGCAATCGACAATTTGTCGTCAGATAAAGAAAATTGGCTATAAAAAAAAGTGAATAAACCAGTCTGTCATCAAATGTCTGCAAAGACCGTAGAAAAACTAAGAAAACGTTCTTGGCCTCTGTATTTAATGTTACGCAAAGGTAGATACAAAACATGGATAGCATCGGATGAAGAACTGCTTTATCAGTAATCCGCAACTGGCAAAACGAAGATACATTATATTTCACCCGAAAAGCATTGCAAAGACGCAACTGTTTTGCAAAAGGCAAGTTGGCCGTCAGGTGTTATGGTATGGATGGGAATGTCCTCCCAAGGCTTAACAAAACCATTTTTTGTAAAACCAAAGGCTAAAATTGATGCTAAGCTCCTTGCGATTAATTTTTATGGGGATACTTAAAAAAACAAGTAAGTAGACGTAAAATAAGAACACTTCAAGGGCTTCAAAAAGCAATCAAAGAGGAAGTTTGAAAAATACCCCTAAAAACGGTCGAAAAAGCTCTTTTTGCTTGGCCTAAATATTTACGTAAAATATACTATGCTAAAGTAGAGGTGCCAATTATTACGATTTGTCCGTAATTATTACGGATTTACGGCAATAATTACGGCATTACGGACAACATATAAAAATTACGGATTATATGCTTTTTAAAAAGTCACGGATATCGTTCGTTAAAAAAAATAAACTCCACTAAAAATCGGCGATCAAACGCACAACGGAAGCATTCCAATTCACAATCTTTTTTCATCCACAACGTAAATGTCAATATTCATTTTAAACTTGCTTTATAAGATTCTAGAAGCTATAATGAAATAGAATTACACAATATTTCTTGCTGATGTAATTTTTTTTTACCCTCCCCACCCCCTCTTTTCTTATCTCCAACCAGCCATCGTTGATTAAAAGCTCTGCAAAAGCCTTTAGTTTCCCAGTTTTTCTCCATCAGCAACATAAATGTCAATATTCATTTTAAACATGCTTTATTAGATTCTAGAACCTATAAAGAAGTAGAATTGTTTCATTTCTCATTTATCTAATTATTTATATTTTGACTGCCCCTCGCCGTTTCCCAGCTAGTGATCAGGGAAAAACCAAAAAAGTGGTAGAAGTGCTCAATATTTCTCACATATGTAATTATTTTTAGGCTTTATTACTGATGTTGATGAATCTGTTAGTTTTTCCTCAATAAATTTAAAATGCATACTATACTATACTATCAAACAAAAGATATGTTAGGTTTTATGCAAGATACATAAAACAAAATAATAATAATAATAATAATACTGAAGAAAGAGAGATCCAAATGTTTTCCCCCCCTTCAAAGCAGGTTTAAAAAAAAAAAAAAAAAAACGTTATTTTGTAAGAAGATAAAGAAATACATATTTATTTACTTTTGTTTTAAAAAAAATTCTAATTTTTTAATTAATATATTATATATTTGCTTACAAAAGCAGTGCAATTCATTATTATATGTGGGCTTTTGCATAAAAAATATTCCGTGAAACGGTTCACTTCTCCACGTTGCATAAGTATATAACTCTGATTACTGATAGTTCTTATTGAAAATTGGCACCTCTACTAAAGGAAACTACATTGAAAATTTCATGTAAATAACTTAATTCAATAAAAATCTCTGATGCTCTGAAATTGGTCACACTAATTTTGAATCAACCTGTATGCTTCCATACTTTGATATCTTAGTACATTGAAATATCAAAAATTCTTTAATTTGGACTGAAACTTAATATAAACCTTCCTATCCCCTTTATATAATACCTGCTAATTATAATACTCCCCTACAATATAAAAGAAATGCCATCATTCCATTAATTAAACGTGCTTACTCACACAATACTTTCCAATTTCTTATTCACAAGGATTAAAACACATTAAACGTACTATGTTGGAAAGCAATTATGATTTATCAGTTTTTAATAAAACATAAGTTAAAATTATGTTAAATGAAACTAAAACTAGAATTAAAACAGATAGCCATAAATACATTGGTTCCATAGACTTTCAAAACAATTTATTCCAATTAAATATATTTAAAAAATTTCAACTGTAACATAACAAAACACAAAATTTACAAAATCTATTAAAAATTAAACATCATATTAGCCCTCCCCAAAAAGGCATCTATGAAATACCCATGAAAATAGAGAATGGCATTATGACGATTTTCTGACACCGCAATAACGAGGTCCATAGCTGTACGGGCCGTGTAGAAGTACACAAAAAACTGTAGAGAGCAATTTTCCTTTTCAGAAGAAGTAATCAGGCAGAATTAGATTAACTTGCATTTATTGAAAAAAATCACAAAAAGAATCCTCTTCAAGCATGAAGTACATCTTTTTTTGAAGCAGAGATGAATATATCAATCTCCCACGGAAATTGAGACGGGGGGAGAGGAGGACACAACAGAAAAACGGCTTACTCTATCGACGTCAAAATCGTAAAGCTTGACTAAATCTCTCAGCTTCCTAGAAGTTAAATTGCAACCCCAAAGATTGGCATCGTTGAAATGCAGCCAAAAGAATGCCAAACTGTTTCTCTGTTCTTCTAACATATTCATACTAAATTTTTGAATATAAAAGTCGTTACAAATATTAAATCGATTTGACATTGAGAAGCCATGCCAAATGACCTTCAACTCCACCGTACACAAGAGAAGGCGACGCTTAGACTATAAAACAACATTATAAATCTATTTTTAGAATTATAATGACCCTCTTGAAATAATAATAGGTTTTTAACGTAAACATACAAGGGTAATAAACATGAAATCAAATGATTATTTTATTTTATTAATAGCTGTATATGCTAGGAACAGATTGATAACGACTTTTTAAATTACCCTCAGAAAATAAATAATTATGGCTAAATTGATTTAATCCATTCGGGGAAAATGTATAAACATACTATTTTTCAAAAACCCCAATATAAAAATTGCTTTATTTTATTCCTAGATCAATGTGTTTGTAATGATAGAAGAACAAAGAAATGAAAATTTTGATTTAAAAATAAAACGGGAAATTCTCTATAATTAATTACTTGAATTAGATAAATTTAAAAAGATTTATTTTATATAATCTATATTAATCCCTCCTTTTTGTTATATATTAAATTTGGATAAATAAATAAGCTTTTAAAGGACATATGTGTGAGAACACTCACACATATATCTCCCCTTCGACTAGGGAAAAAAAAAAAAAAAAAGTAAGTCCTCCTCGCCTCCTGTATAGAAATGCATATACAAAGAATAATATTCAAAAGCACTTACCAAAGACGCACACTTAAAAAATGATATTACATCATAAGTAAAAATTATATGAATGCTTAATATTGAACAAACAAAATATATATGAAATATAAACACTAATTCAAAAATACAAAATACACAAATTTTTCAAAAATATCAGTGTAACCAAAAACTTTAAGAGAAACATTTTGTCATGACACATGCAAAAATGTGGCTTCTATAAATAAGTTCAAACTGCAGTTTTATATTGTTCATAGTCTTTTTTCATATGCCACAAAAATTTCAGCTGAAATGTTTTTCTATGAAAGAGTCTCTTTTTGATGAACTTAGCAAATAATGCCACAGTAACAGTTACCAACGTTAGATTTTTTACATTCAAAATACTAAATTTTCACACTAATATGTATAGTGAAATAGAGAAAAAATATATATATATTACACATATGCATATATATTGTTGTAATACTAAAGGTTCCAGCATATTATTGTAATATTTATTTGTCTAACACCTTGGTTACACATATTGGTCAACGTTAAACAAAATTATGTACAAAAAAAATAATTAAAAGTAAAGAAACAGAAAAGTTTTTGTGTATACCACACAGGAAAGATTTTAAAAAGGACGCCATTGGCAGTAAAAAAAAAATAATCTTCCCTTAATCCTTACAAAAAAGTAAGTGTAATGATGTTAACTTAAGGCTAACATCCTAGCGGGACAGGGCGTGTTGAAAGACCTGCACTGTTAGGCACAGGCCTCCGTCCCCCAGCAGAGTCCACAGACCCCTGTAGGGACACCTCACGAAACCGATTAATTGTCATAAATGTTGAAAAATTAATGTCAACAAAAATATAGATTCTCATCACATATCCAATGTTGCTCTCCCGGGAGAAAATTTTGAACGAGACAACATATATCTAGGATAGGGTAATAAATAAGTAAAAGAAAACAAATTGACAAAATTTTGAGTGATGAGAGGGAGTGCCAAAATACTAAAAAATTTAGATTGGATATTGAACAAACCAAACACATGTTGTACACCAAAAATCAATTGGAAACTTATAAAATTTAGCTGTATGTATACTGTTAGCACTATTATCATTAATAATTAATTTCCTATGAACTTAATCTGTATTCCAATGAAATATCTCTATTAAATATATTTCAAGTATCTTACTTTTGTTTAACCTTCACCCAATAAAAATAGATATAGTAAACATTAAATAAAAAATAACACCTTGATTACTAATTTAGAAATTCAAAATATGATCTACAAGCATTTATGTTATCATTAGAATCTTTTTTTTTTTTTTTTTTTTTAAGTATATCTTATTTATAAATATTATATATATTCAACAACACTGCAATGCAAGAAATAGTCTTTACATCAAAAGAAAAATATAAAAAAACATTGGACCAGCCATCTAAAAATAAAAAAAATAAAATAAATAAAGACGAGTTCCTGCACAGCAAACAAATACACTCCATTGGCCATTGGAAAATGCATTTGTGAAGCAAAATATATTCAAACTTTTTTTTTGTGAGAAAAATTAATTGCGATTTCTTAAGTTATAAGAATGTGTAGAATTATTGCCAATATTATGTGTTACATTGGAGTTGGGTTCAGTAAACAAATAATTACGTCGAGGAGGAGCAATAAGGAGCCTATCAATATGGACTCTGAAAGCTTTATTATCAGGTGCATGTAATCTCTTAATGGAAAAGGAAACTGGCGAATGTTTTTGTACAACAATAAATGGCCCAGAATACTTGGGTTTAAATTTATCTATTGATTTCAAGTATACAACATCATGAACAGCAACAGGCCTCAGTTTTGCACGTTTTTGAAAATTTTGATATCTTTTGTCTTGATTTTCTTTAATGTTAGAATATGCTTTGTATAGATGTTATCTAAGTCGTGTAATAATTTATATATGTCTACATTTTTATCCAAAAATGGCTGATTTATAAATTGGTCAAATGTATCAAATATTAAAGACAGTTCCCTACCAAAATGAAGTAGGTTAGGTGAAAACAATGTGGATGAATGTGTTGAACCATTGTAAAGTGATTTATGTATAGCTAGTGAATTTTCAAAAGAATACCCCTCAGAAATTAAAGTGTTAATTGAGTACTTTATAGATTTATTTACCCTCTCAGAAATAGAGTTACTTTGAGGGTGAGCAACAGATGAATGTAAAATTTTTATGCCAAGTTTATCATTAAAAATATTATAAATAGTTGATGTAAACTGTTTGCCTAAATCTGATAATATTACTGATGGTCTACCAAATGTTGTAATGTAATTAAATAAACATTTAACTATTTTTGATGAAGAAGTGTCTTTTAATTGAAATAATTCAATGTGTCGCGAAAAATGGTCAATCACAGTCAAAACTGAATGTCCATCTATAAAAGGACCAACCAAGTCGACACTAATAGTATGCCCTGGATGTGTTGGAGTATAGGTGGGTTGTAGAGGAGCTGGTGGTGTGTTATGATGTTTATTTTGTAAACATAAAGTACACGAAGCAACAAAATTTAAAGTGTCTGTGAACATACCTTTCCAATAATATCTATTTGATAAAAATTCGTATGTTTTTGTCAACCCAAAGTGAGAAAGGTGTGAAATGGTTAAAACTTTAGATTTTAAAGAATGTGGTACAACACTGGACTGTTTGCCTAAATCTGATAATATTACTGATGGTCTACCAAATGTTGTAATGTAATTAAATAAACATTTAACTATTTTTGATGAAGAAGTGTCTTTTAATTGAAATAATTCAATGTGTCGCGAAAAATGGTCAATCACAGTCAAAACTGAATGTCCATCTATAAAAGGACCAACCAAGTCGACACTAATAGTATGTCCTGGATGTGTTGGAGTATAGGTGGGTTGTAGAGGAGCTGGTGGTGTGTTATGATGTTTATTTTGTAAACATAAAGTACACAAAGCAACAAAATTTAAAGTGTCTGTGTACATACCTTTCCAATAATATCTATTTGATAAAAATTCGTATGTTTTTGTCAACCCAAAGTGAGAAAGGTGTGAAATGGTTAAAACTTTAGATTTTAAAGAATGTGGTACAACAATGAGATATGAAAAAGTATTATTATGCAAATTTTGTTTCTTGTACATTAAAACTTTAGAATCTGGATGAATAAAAAAATTATCATTATTTTTTGAAAAACCTTTTCTCAAAATTTGCCTGTAAATAATTGACAATTTTGGATCATTCTTTTGCTCAGATATAAATGTATTATTTGAAATTTCCAAAAGGGGATCTTTATTTTGAGTATTACCAGAAACTAGAAAATTGTTGAATTGATTTTGTTGTACAGACTGAGTAGAAGTGGAAATTTGATTAATTGAATGTGTGTCATCTTGTACGATAGGAAGAGGTTGAGAACTGAATATTAGTTCTGGATTTGTTTTTAAATTTTGTTGATTATTTGAGAAGTCTGATCTTGATAAATAATCCGCTAAAACATTTGTAGTGCCAGGAATATGTTCAAATTCAAATGAGTATTCTGACAACTCTAACAGCCATTTAGTAGTTAAATCAGCAGGACTATTTGTTTTTCTATATGTTTTTAAAGGAGCACTATCAGACAAAATGATAAACTTTCTATTGTATAAGTAATATTTGAAAGCAATTACAGATTTATAAATGGCCATTAATTCAAGTTTGATAGCCGGATATCTTTTTCAGACAGTTTAAGTGATTTAGAGAAAGAGGCGACAGGTAATAATTGATTGTCATATTTCTGCATCAAAACTCCTGCAATAGAAATATTTGATGCATCAGTGTTGAGAAAGAAAGTCTTGTTCCAATCCGGTAATCTTACCATAGGTGAATTTAAAAAAATATCTTGAAATTTCTTAAAAATATCCTGATGATGTTTATTCCAAACAAATTTTGTTTTTGGTTTAGTCAATTCAATAAGTGGTTGAATTAATTTAGAAAAATTATGAATAAGAGACTTATAAAAGGTTACAACTCCTATAAAGCGTTTTAATTGTCTTTTTGTTGTAGGTGTAGGGAAAGAGTTTATTTTAATGATATTTGACTCAATTGGAGAAATTGAATTATTCTCTATGTGAAATTCCAAATAATTTACAGCACTCTTATGAAATGTACATTTACTAGGAGCTAAGGTTAAATTATATTTAATTAAAATCTTAAGAATTCTTTCAAGTTTAACACATGTCTCTTCAAAACTATTTGCACCAAATATTAAATCATCCTGATACGCGTAAATTCCATCTATATTAATTTCATCAATTAAAGAATCCATAAGGGCTTGGTACTGAGAAGCCGCGTTTTTAAGACCAAAACATAGTCTTTTAAATTTGAAACTGCCAAACATTGATGTGAAAGTAATTTTATCTTGTAAATGTTCAGGTAAATCAATTTGATGATACGCTTGTTGGAAATCAAGACAAGTGAAAAATTTATACGCAGATAAATCAGCTATTATATTTTGAATTTTAGGTAACGGATAAGAAGAACCTTGAATAATAGAATTTAACATTCTTAAATCTAAAGTGAGGCGAAATTTCTGTTTACCAGATCCATCTTGTTTTTTCTTTACCAATAAAATTGGGCAAGCCCATTCTGAGCAGTTTCGCTCAATAATCCCAGCGTCTACCAATTGGTTAATTTGATCTCTAGCTTCCTGTTGTAAAGCCTGAGGAATGGGAAAGGGCAAAGTCTTAATTGGATAGTCACTTAAAAATTTTAAATCTGGTACTACCTTGTCAGTATGTCCAAGGGTTTTCATATTTTTAGAAAATGCTGCGAAATTACTTAATAAAATTTGTTTTAACTTTGTTGCATGAGCCCCATTGAGATGTTTAACATCAAAGTCCATGGGTGTTAAATCTTGTTTTCTCATTTTTAATACATCACTAGAAGGTTGAATATAATTAATAAATTGTGAATCCTCTGAAATTTCAACATTATCATTTTGTTTTGAACCATAGTCTATAATTTGTTCGATTTCTTTAATTGTACCAATATTTGAATGTTTGTTTACATGCATACTTCTATTAGTGTTATTCTTAACATATAACTGAAATTTTACTCTATCACATTTACTATTGCAATTTTGTTTCTGGGAATGATCAATATTAACTATTGAATCCAAAAAAATTAATTTGGAAGAACTCTTTTTACTCTGAAATAAATAATCACCCGAAGAAACTTTGGGACAATAAACCGTAATAGAAGATTCCTCTTTGGGTTGTAAAATAAGTTTTTGCCCCGTTTTTACTGAAAGTTTCTTACATTGAGTATGCATATTAAGATTTTCTTCATGGTCGCTATATGTGTTTGTTATGGGAATACTCAGGTCTTTTATTTTTAACAAAGACCTCTGCATATCTAATATTACATGATATTGTTGAATAAAATCATAACCCAAAATAACCCTAAATGCTGAACCTTCAGGGATATCTACAATGAAGAATTTTTGTGAAAAAAATTGATTTTGAATTTTGAAAGTGGTTTGTATACAAGATGAAAACTGTACATTCGAGTTCACGGTTTTGATTGTCACATGGGAAGATAAATGTTTATATTTCAAACTATGTTTTAATTTATTAAATGTACTTTCAGCTAACAGACTAACAGAACTACCAGTGTCAAGAAGTGTGTTTACCTTTTGTTTATCTAGCAAAATTTTAATAAGAGGTAACTTTGGAGAATTTACATGGACATTAAAAATGTTCTCCCTTTTATCGTTATTTGTTTGAGTACATTTAGAATCAGAAATTTTCAAGATTTGTTGTGTCTGAGACGCAGTAGAATTCACCAATCTCACACTAGGTAATTTGGGTAGATTACAGTTATTATCAATTTCCAGAGAAAAATTTTGTGCTGATGCTCTATTCAATTCCTGAGATGTACTTGCATCAGCTAAACTACATCTCTGCGCTCGTTTAAATTACTTGGATTTTTACTATAATTATTTCTGTCCTAATTTTTACCCCTAGTCTGATTTCTTTGCCATCTAAAGCACCTAGTAGCAACATGTCCTTTTTTATTGCACAATTGGCAAATAGGAGAAGAATGATATCTGTTCTTATTTTGATTACCCCTGAAATTTTGTTTACCCCTGAAATTTTGATTTCTACTTTTATAATTATGTCTTAATTCACTTTGCCTATTATTGTCTCTTTGCCTATCTTGCACTGGGGATTCGTGTGTATGATTAACCTCATCAGATTTACTAGCGAATGACAGATTATTCATTCTATCTGTCAGTTCGACTAACTTTTCAGACAGTGTATTTATGACTGGGTACAAAAATTGTAATAATGTTTCATTAGCATTAATATCTTGTAACTTCTGTGCTCTGTTGACCGCCTCTTGATACTCAGAGATTCCCTCTTCTTGAATCATAACTCTGATATTTGAGGGAATGGTTGAAATAAATTTAGTAAACTTAATGGAATTTAAAGCATTAGCATCATTAATCTGAGAATATACTACATCGGCTAAAATATTTAGCCTGTGGGAAAAATTTCTAATAGTTTCTTGTGGTAAGAGTATTAAATTGTTAAATTCCACAAGAGCCTGAGTACTGCTCATTGGAGCAAAAAAATTTTTGAATTCATCCTTGATAAATTTTAAATCTGTAGATTTATATAATAAAGGAGATTGAGTCATGAACTTTAATGCAGGGCCGGTTAATTTTCCTTTTAAAATTGCCACTGCCTCTTCTGAATTTAATCTATTTAATTTTGCATATGACTCAATCTGATCAAAAAAGAATTCAAGTAAGGATGAGTCCCCGTCAAAATTTAAAATGTGAATATTAATGTTCTTTTTAGTGGCCATCTTAATTATTTACGTTGGGTCAAATAAATACTAATATATCTCAGAAATACTCGAGTAAAAAATATATTGTATTAAAATTAAATGAGCACAAAAATTACGCATCTTTTCTTTTGATGCTTACGGCAACTGCATATGATAAAATACTTCATTAATAATATCAAAAAGTAAAAATATTCGAAAAAATAAAATAAATCATAAGGAATTGTAGAAATTTGCAGCAGTAATTGTAATAAATCACTTAAAAAAAATAAATCACAATATGCAAATAAAAGTATTAATCATCATGAAAGAAAAAAAAATAAAATCCCAATGAAATACTGTGAAACCCATTAAAAATATATATTTCAAAATTGTCCGAGCAAAAAAAAATAAATTGCGTTAAGATCTATGAGCACAAAATATTATGCATTTTTCCTTCTGTTACTCACAGAAAATGCAAATGATAAAATACCTAACCAAAATATTATGTAAACATATTACCCAAAAAAAATTATATATATCAAAATGTTCCAAAAATTAAAATAAATCACTTTAAGCTTTATAAGCATAGAAAAATACCAATTATCATGAAAAACAACAATATATATATATATATATACTTATATCAAATGAAATACTTTATTAAAAATTACGAAAAATACATATATTTCAAAAGAATAAGGAAGATTTTTTTTTTTTTGCTTAAAATTTCAATAAAATGTCAAAATAGAATTCTTAAATCAATTATGTTCCAAATATAAATCTATATATCATATTAAAAAATTCTCTTCCCTGCTTCTCTTATAATTATCATTATTATTATTATTATTTCTTAAAAAGAAATCTTAATCTTATACCAAATAACAAGAATCCTTGGTGAGAAAGAAAGAAGAAAAAAAAAATTTCACTAACAACTGAAAATTATATATTGTATAACCAACAGTATATATTTATATGAAATATCTAAAATATAAGATAAACTTAACTTACCAATTCTTGGACATAACTTGGTTAAAAAAAAATATTCTGTAAACAAAAAAAATTATCATTTAATTTTATTAATATTTTTCAATTAATTTTATTATATTTCCTCAATTGAATGTTCTGTAAAGTTATAAGATGTTTATTTATGCACCTTCTTCATTCTATTCCTCTTTATAGTATGAGTTTGTTTCCCCTAAAACGAGTTTCGTAATAGTTATATTTCACAGTACCATTACCTACATATATCAGTTATAAATGAACACAAAATTATTCACTTGAGGAGAAAAAAAAAATATCTTGATTATGTGCACGAAATTATTGTTCCGGACGTCAAAATCTTACAAAACATTCTGCGGTGCTGGTCTCGGACCAGCGAACTAAAAAAATTCTCCGTAGAACACAGAAAATAACGTATAATGTCGTCGAATATATCCCTTTTTTTTAAAAAAATGTGAAGCGACATCTGACATCATTCCTCATGAACAAAATCCGCACGATACGCACACCCATAAAGAAACACAGCATTGATCACTGTACACACACTCTGGCTGGCACACATCCGGAAACACATATATGATGAAGAGGAGCGGCACACTCGTAACACTTTAACTCTCAGATTACTACTTTTCTTCACAATTAAACATCTGCAAGTCAATGTTTTTCTTTTCCTTTCCTTGCATGGCTCGTAAAAATTTTTCTGGCAATTAAAGTCTAAAAAAATGTTCGACGTCTTCCTTTCCTTCCTCTCCCCCGCATCACCAAAGTCCGGAGAGAACCTGAAGGCACCATAAATATATGACGATGATTTTCCGTCACCGCAATAACGAGGTCCATAGCTGTACGGGCCGTGTAGAAGTACACAAAAAAACTGTAGAGAGCAATTTTCCTTTTCAGAAGAAGTAATCAGGCAGAATAAGATTAACTTGCATTTATTGAAAAAAATCACAAAAAGAATCCTCTTCAAGCATGAAGTACATCTTTTTTTGAAGCACAGATGAATATATCAATCTCCCACGGAAATTGAGACGGGGGGAGAGGAGGACACAACAGAAAAACGGCTTACTCTATCGACGTCAAAATCGTAAAGCTTGACTAAATCTCTCAGCTTCCTAGAAGTTAAATTGCAACCCCAAAGATTGGCATCGTTGAAATGCAGCCAAAAGAATGCCAAACTGTTTCTCTGTTCTTCTAACATATTCATACTAAATTTTTGAATATAAAAGTCGTTACAAATATTAAATCGATTTGACATTGAGAAGCCATGCCAAATGACCTTCAACTCCACCGTACACAAGAGAAGGCGACGCTTAGACTATAAAACAACATTATAAATCTATTTTTAGAATTATAATGACCCTCTTGAAATAATAATAGGTTTTTAACGTAAACATACAAGGGTAATAAACATGAAATCAAATGATTATTTTATTTTATTAATAGCTGTATATGCTAGGAACAGATTGATAACGACTTTTTAAATTACCCTCAGAAAATAAATAATTATGGCTAAATTGATTTAATCCATTCGGGGAAAATGTATAAACATACTATTTTTCAAAAACCCCAATATAAAAATTGCTTTATTTTATTCCTAGATCAATGTGTTTGTAACGATAGAAGAACAAAGAAATGAAAATTTTGATTTAAAAATAAAACGGGAAATTCTCTATAATTAATTACTTGAATTAGATAAATTTAAAAAGATTTATTTTATATAATCTATATTAATCCCTCCTTTTTGTTATATATTAAATTTGGATAAATAAATAAGCTTTTAAAGGACATATGTGTGAGAACACTCACACAGGCATTGTCTATTATATAGGAGAAACTAAAAGAAATCTTACAAAATGCATTTACGAACATCAATATTCATTGCGCTTTCTGTACGGTAATACAGCCCTTAAGGATTATGTTTTGAGAACTGAAAAGCAAGACCGTTATGGAATCAAGCAAAAATAATAGCAACTCCCCCAGCCTTATTAAACTTGAAATTCAAGAGAAATTGCAAATAATTCAATATTTGCCAATAAGATCAAGATGCTAGAGTTTCAAGAACCAGACCTGATGAAATCCATGAGCCAGTTTCACTTGGATGAAATGTTGTCATAAAGATTTTTATATTTTAACTTTTAAATTAAGTTTTTCAAGCTATGTATTTTAACGTGTAACATATTGTGTTATATTTTATAAATTCAATTTTTACACGTGTGAACAATCGCTCATTTTAATAGAATAGATAATTCTGGGGATTATTTAATTAAGGGCTATCTTTTAATTAAGAATTATCAATTTACGTTAGGATTTAGTGCTGTACTAATTATTATGAACACCAAGATGGAATGTGATAAAGATTAACTAATTTATGCTAAATAAAAAAAAAAAAGAGGGTGGATTGAGGCATTTTGAGACAAAAGGAAATATTTCAGGACACAAAAATAAATAGTTCATAGTAATTAAAATATAAACACTGCCCTTATAAAACAATTAACTTTAAAAATAATTATAAGCAAAACAAAAGTTCTAAAGTTAAAAGCTTAAACTAATGACTTCTCTAAATTAGATTAGGAAATTTAAAGTACCACAAGACTAATTTACATATTATAAACTGTTTTTAAAGATTGTGTGGTCAAAGCCTAAAACTTGACCAGCATTCGACTTGCAAAATTAATTTCAACATGAACCCACAGCTTGTGACCTGCAATTCGTAATATTGGGTGTATGCATTTATTTTAAAGGATTTTTTGGTGGAAAAAAAGCTTTTATTTTAATAAAATGATACAAAATAATTCATTCAAAGTATTGTCCATTGCTAGCTATGACTTTTTCCCATCTTTCTGACAATTTATGGATTTGGGCAAAAAAAAATCACTTTTTGAGTCTAAGAACGAATCAAGCCAATTTTTGATACCTTTGACTGAAGTGAAGCGTATTCCAGAAAGGGCATTCTGCATGGATCAAAACAAGTGGTAATCGGATGGCGCAAGATCTGGACTATATGACAGGTGGTACAAAACTTCTCATCTGATATTTTGCAAGTAAATTTTAACGGGTTGTACAACATGTGGTCGGGCATTGTTATGATGGAAAATCAATTTGTCGTGCCCAGTCTCCCATTCTGGCCTTTTTTTCTTTATTGCTTGATTCAAACGCATCGTTTTTAGTAAAGAGGTCCATCACTTGTTTCACCACTTCTGAGCAGCTCTAGTAGACCACTCCCTTCTGATCTCAGCAAATACACAGCATTACCTTGGCAGCATGAATATTTGGCTTTGCAGTAGATTTAGCTGGTTGGCCGTGTTTGACATATGATTTTCTGCTCTTAGTATTATCGAAATAGATCTACTTTTTGTCACCAGTAATAATGCGATACATAAAAGACTTTTTCTTAATGGTGATTAAGCAGCATCTCGGACATGCAAAATGGTCTTTCGACATCTCTCGGCTTTAACTCAAATGATACCTAATTTCCTTGCTTTTGAATTCAACCCAATGCCTTCAACCACCTGGAAATTGTTGTTTGGACAACATTTAATGATTCTGCAAGTTTTTCTTGCATTTGACATGGATCTTCATCGAGTATTGCTTCCAATTCTTAATCTTCAAACTTCTTTGGTTGTCGGAGACGTTCCTTGTCTTCCGTGTCAAAATCCCCACTTTTAAAGCGACGAAACCAGTACTCGCAGGTCAAAATCAATGGTGTATGATCACCATTAAGTTTCCAATAGCAACCGATGACTTTCAGCAGCACTTTTCTTCGAATTAAAGAAGTACAGTAAAACTCCCCGGAAATGTTCTTTTGTTGGCACGTATTTCGACATATTTGCAGATCAAAAACAATATGTTGTTTACATTTTGGCACATGGATACATACTACAAGCTGAAGCCAGGTAACGTAGTTACAGTATGGTCAGATTCTTATAGTATTAATAGCGTCATTTCTTATAAATCCTTTAAAATTAATGCATACACCCAATATAGCAGCATTAAATTTGTTGTCATACACTGAATTAAAATTCTACTGCACAAAATACAGATTTTTTCAGAAAATTAAATGTTACATAAAAAAAAAGTAATAAAAAATTACAAGTAGATATGTCTAATTATAAATGAAACTTCAATATACAAAATTTAAATGTATAAAACTTACATTTAAAAAAAGCCACTGTTCAAATATTTTGACAATTATTTAAAAAATCTGGTGTGTCCCTCATACCTCTTACCTTGCATTTCAGTACTATAAAGATGGATTGCAAATTAATAAGGTAAAATGATAGAGTTCAATCCAGTTTAAAAATAATCTAAAATAGGAAAACAAATTTTTTTGGGATGTATATTCTAAATGAGAGAAGCTATTGCTTCCCTGAACTCTCATTTAGTTATGGTGCCTACATTTATTAAAAAATAAAATTCAAGGCTGTTATTTGTTTGCCTTGAAACTTGCCAATCTTGATCAACTTTTCAAATGGAAACTTTGTACCAAATTTGAATTTCTTGCACTTATTTATCTTTAAGTTATGCTGGTGATATACACACAGATTAGCCACTAAATGTAAATAAATACATAAATGTAAACGAAGATTACAAATCTAAACAAAGAGCATAAATATAAATAAAGATCTAAATGTAAAAAAAGACTATAAATGTAAACAATGGCTACAAACATAAAGAATACAAATGTAAATAAGGACCTATATATAAACAAAGACTAAAAATATAAACAAAAAACTAAACGTAAACAGACCTAAATGTAAAAATACACCCTAAATGTAAACAAAAGCTATAAATGAAAACAGACTATAAATGTAAACAAAGACCCCAAATATAAGCAAAGAACCTGAGTATAAACAATGAGTACAAATGTAAACAGAGACATTAAATGTAAATAAAGAAATAAATGTAAACAAAGACTCTAAAGGTAAATAAGAACCTGAATGTAACTAAACATAGACCTAAATGTGAACAAAGACCTTAAATGTAGACAAAGTCATTAGTATAAACGTGGACTATCAATGTAAACAAAAAGCCTAAATGTAAATAAAGACCCAAATGTAAACGAAGACTATAACATACTTGCCAACCAATTTTAATAAAAAAAGGGAAGATTTTTGTTGAAAAACCAGAAAATTTCATAAAAAAAAGGAAGATTTTTTTTTTCTTTGACGTATTAAACAATACAGTTTTACAATTTTAATATTTTGAAGGAATCTATAAAAATGTTTTACTATAGATTGATTATACTCAGGGGTAGCACCAACTAGGGAGCCGGGGGGGGGGGTGTTAGTCTGTGACACCCCCCCCCCCCCCAATCGAGGCATACTCCCAAAATCTCTCGGGGGAACAAATACAAAATTTTCAGTTTTTCTACTTTTAGCAGAATTTTTCTTTCCTTTTAGAAATTTGGAGCATTCAAGTTTTTCCATTCTATATTCAGTAGAAGAAAGTATTGGATTCGTAAAAATTTTCAGCTTCCAGTATTCCATGAATATACACGTTTTGAGAGGTCCAGAACACGTTTTGACCACGATATTTTTAGAAAATGTCTGTCTGTGACACAATGATCTCCAAAACCATGAGGAGTACTAACAAATGGAATGGTACAAATATTAACAGAAATATTATTAACAGTATTGAAGTTTTTGATAAATACTCATATAATAAACTCTCTTTATGTAGTGCCCCCTGTCGGGGAATTTCTGGTGCCACTACTGATTATACTAAATATATAAAAGTTTTAAATGAAGTTATACTTCTTCAACATATAAATATCTACAAAACAGAATCTGTAAGAAATTTATTTAACAGTAGACAAAAAAAAAAAAAAAAAAAAAAAAAAACTTAGTTAAGTTAAAGTATATAATAAAAAAGTAAATAAAATAAGAAAGAGAATTGATACCTAATAGTGTAGAAAGAAATGCACTCACTAAGCAGCTCTCAAATTTTTTCTATTAAACATTTTTAGTTTCCATTAGTTGTTTCAACAGGGTTCACATTCAGATATGGAAAACAAAATTCCCTGGGCAATTTTCAAAAAAAAAAAAATATTAGTGACTATTACAAGAAATATTCCTCTAGAGAGAAGAAAATACATCTACTTCCACTGTATGATGTCATGTTACTGCCGATCATGATAGAAATTCAGGTAGAAATCATTGTTTACATGCATATTTTCACGATCGTTAATCATTTGAATTTTGATATTGAGCTAAACAAAAAAAGTCATTTGAGAGAAAGGAAATATTTGTTTTTCCAGGTTTTAAAATTGATTTTCTCTGACTTTTGATGGAAATTTTTATTTTCCCTGACTCATTTTTTTTTTTTTTTTTTTTTTTTTTTTAAACAAAATCCTACTACCTTGAGCATTGCAGGTTTTCCCTGATAAGTATGAACCCTGTTAAAGCTCCTCCCCACCCCCTCAAAAAAAAAAAAAAAAAAAAAAAAAAAAGTCATACATGTGGTTTTTAAAAATTGGAAGTTAGCTGAAAATTTTTCGCTAACATTGTTGGTTGGTTGATTAGTTAAATATTGATAATGTCACTTTCAATAAATTGGCGACATAAATATTTATATGTTTAATTTTTTAACTACATTAAGCAATTTCAGAATTTTTTCCTTAACATATAATAATAATAATAATAAAACTGCAATAACTTTTATATCCACATAAAACCTTAATAAAATTCCATGCCAACAGAAAAACAAATTTTTTAAACAAATATAGAACATGATTTTTGTGTATGTACATTAATCATACATATAAAAAAAAGTGGCAGTAGCCAGGGCCTAATTACCCAAAAGGCTCAGGAAGCACAAGCTTCCCCTCTAAAATTTAAGAGGGGACCCCAAAATGACTAAAAACAGGTTCTTGGATTCTCTGTTTCATATTTTCACCCTCAGATTGAATTTTTTCTGAGAAAGGTCACCTAAAGCAAGGTAAAATACTCACTATTTCGGAAAAAATCTGTTATTTAGCCTCAAAAATCTGAATGTTCTTAATCAATAAGTTATACAATTTTAATGTTGTGTGTAGATACCACCTAGGTATATGAATGAAAAAAAAAAAAAAATCCGAAATAAAAGGAGGGGCCCAGAAATGATACTGGGCTTCCCCTAGCTTCAAAGCTTAATCGGGCCCTGGCAGTAGCTAATTATCAGTTTCAAACGTGCATAAAACCAACTGAGCATTAATTTTCTTAAATTCATTTGGGAAAAATTTTCCTACCTGAAAAAATTATTCTTCCTTTTTTTTTTGCATGTTTACACATTTGGTATAAATATGACAAACAAATATTTAATTTAATTGAGGAAAACTATACAGATTCATTAAATTCAGCAATAAAGGTCTAAAAATAATTACATACATCAGAAATATTGAGCACTTCCATTTCTTTATTGTTTCTAGAATTGATCATTGATCACAATCCGGGAAAAGAGGGGGGGGGGGAATACAAAAATAATTACAGAGTAAGAAATATTAAACTCTTTCAACTCTACTTCTAGAATCTAATGAAAGAAGTTTAAAATTAATATTTATTATCATTTATGTTGCAGATAGATAAAGATTAGGAAACAAAAGACTTCTGCAGAACATTTGATTGCTGATCAGTAGTTGGAGATAAATAAAGGGGGGGGGGGACAAAAAATAATTACATCTGATAGAAATATTTCACAATTCTATTTCTTTACATGTTCTAGAATCTCATAAAGCAAGTTTGAAATGAATACTGACATTCATGTTATGGATGGAGAAAGATTGGGAATCGGGAGTTTTCGTAGAACATTTGGGGTTTCTTTTTAAAACGAACGATATTCGCGACTTTTAAAAACGGAAGATTTCAACATCTGCCCGGAAGACCGGAAGATACGCTAAAAAACCGGAAGTCTTCCGGGAAAACCGGGAAAGTTGGCAAGTATGCTATAAATATAAATAAAGACCCTGAGTTTAAACAAATGTAAATATAAACAAACACTACAAATATAAAAAAGAGCCTAAATGTAAACAAGATTACAAATCTAAACAAAGACCCTAAATGTAACCAGACAACAAGTATAAACAAAGAGCCTAAATGCAAATAGACCTCAATGTAAACAAAAACTATAAATGCAAACATAGACCCTAAATGTAAACTAAAATGTAAATAAGGACCTAAATGTAAACAGACTATAAATGTAAACAAAGACATAAATTTAAACAGACTCCAAATATAAAAATAGACCTTAAATGTAAACAGACTAGATGTATACAAAGATCTAAATGTAAACAAAGACCCACAACATAAAAAAAAAAAATTATAAATGTAAAGAAAATGAAAATGTAAACAAAGAGCCTAAATGTAGACAAAGATCCTAAATCTAAACAGATTATAATTTTAAGTGATTTAAACAAAATATTGAGCTTAGGGACATTTTTGTGACAGTAACTTCAATATATAGTGTAGAGTGCTCTCAACGTGTAATGGTGAACGTGCACTTTGGATCCTAAGAACTGAGATTTAGTGCACATTCTGATGCATATTTAACAAAATAAGTAAAGTTTAATTATTGCAATGCAATTATGTTCATTTTGACTACATTTTTATGGCAGTTAATTTTTTTCAATTTCAATATGGTCGCAGGAAGTGGCATTACTCCGAGAAAAAAAAAATCCAAAATTAAAGCTCTCCTCCAGCATACACAACATTCTCACAGGAAAGTCGCAGATATTGTTGGGTTTTTCTAAATCTGATGTAAATAAAATAAAAGTGAATTTTAACAAAAACCTGCCCTTTTCACCGAAAGAAAATAGGGAAAAGTGGTAGAAAATGTACAATGTGCCCAGAAGTGACAGAAATATTGAAGACATTTGCTTATGAAACAGGATAAAAAGTGCTTTTACACTGAGTCAGAGTGTTCAGGAGTAAGGTATGGCCATTTTGAAGAGAACTGTACAGCAAATATTGGGTGCAGAAGGCCTGACAGGACACAGTACAGTTCACAAGCCTAAACTCACAGAGGATATGGAAAAGAAATGACTCGCCTGGGCTCCATACCATCGCCACATGACTGTGGAAGATTGGAGTAAGGTAATATATGATATTTATTAATAGTTTTAATGATTTCTAAGTCGTGTTTTGCAATTAAACCATAATTTATTTCGAATTCAAGTATGTTTAACAGATGAGTCAACTTTTGAAATTTTAGTCGATAAAAGCAGTTTCATGTGGCAGCTTCCTAGAGATCAGTCCCACCATGAAGGCATAATAGAAAGGGTTAAACGTGTGCTGAAGGTCATGGTTTGGTCTATTATATATAGCAAGTGTGTAGGAAGTTTACACATTGTTGAAGGAACCATGAAAAAGGACCAATATAAGGAATTTCTACGAACTCTTCTTTCATAGCTGGAAGAATGATTCCTGGGAAGTGAGCATAATGTTTTCAAGCAAGATTCTGGCCCTTTCCGTCAAGCCAAAAGTGTTACCGAATTTTTACAGGCCAAGAACATCAAAATATTACTTTGGCCTGGCAATTCACCCGATATGAGTCCCGTAGAAAACTTATGTGTTATTACAGACAGAAAGGGCAATTGCCAAGGAAGTGATTATGAGACAACTGATTGAAAAACTTACAAATGTCTGAGCTCGTAATCCTTTAATTAAAAACAGCGCAAAATTCTGCATAAAAAGCATATCGTGACGCATTGAAACACTAATATCAGCCAAAGGAAATGTCACCAAATATTAATGCCTTACATAATGTTACATTTTTTTCCCGTTTATATATTTTTATTATATAGCTATTAAGTATGTATATTAGCATTAAATAAAATAATAAATACCAATTGTAGCATATAACTTATTTTTATTTAGAAAAAAACCCCACAATAACTTGATTTTTATGAGTGTCCACATTAATTTTGTAAGTGTAAATAAAGACCTAAATATAAACAAATCCCTAAATGTAAATAAGGAACTAAATTAAAACATAGACCTAAATGTAAACACTATAAATGTAAACAAAGACCCTTAATATAAGCAAGGACCCTAAATGTAAATAAAGATCTAAATATAAAAAAATCTGGTGTGTAACAGCCACATGACTTCCATTACCCAGTACTACACACATTATAAACATTTTATATACATTTTTTATTTAAATAAGTAACAAAATTGCTCTATCCGTCAAATAAGTTATTTAAAATAATAATTAGAAAAATAATAATGGGCGGACCTGAAATTGAGCTATTTATACAGGACGCCTATCAAATTTCCTGAACTAACCAACTATATCATTCGAAAGGACATCTAATAGAGTGTTTATATAGCAAGTTTGAAGAAAATCGTTAGAGCCGTTTTTGAGATACGGACTTTCGGTCCCACTTCCGGTTTCGATGTCCCACTTCCGGTTAAACTCAATTATTGACAGAAAAACAATAATTACATACAAAAGCATATTTAAAAGTGAGTTAAAATGGCGAGTTTGAAAAAAATCCGTACAACCGTTTTTAAAGGAACGCCTTTGCGAGGCCTGAAAATGAGCTATTTATACAGGACGCCTATCAATTTTTCTGAACTAACCAACTATATCATTCGAAAGGACATCTAATAGAGTGTTTATATTGCAAGTTTGAAGAAAATCGTTTGAGCCGTTTTTGAGATACGGACTTATGGTCCCACTTCCGGTTTTTCAATTTTAACCAAAATTTGGAAATTTCATCTGTACACCAGACGTATTTCAATTCTAAAGTTTCGTAGCTCTATCTTTATTAGTTTCTGAGCTATAATAGCCAGAAGATTCTCCACATACATACATACATACACACACACATACATACACACTGACCAATTGCCAAAAACCACTTTTTTGGACTCAGGGGACCTTAAAACGTGTAAATCAGGTGAAAACCCGATATCGAATTTTCAGACCGAATACAATACTTCCATTACCTACGGTAGTAGGGTAATGGAAGTAAAAAGATTATCAATGTAAAAAACCACCCTAAGTTTAAACAAAGACTATAAATGTAAATGAAGACAACAACAACAAAAAAAAAAAACAAGGACTATAAATATAAACATATACATGCATGTAAATAAAGACCTAAACATAAACAAAGGTTATAAATGTAAACGAAGAACCTAAATGTAAATGAATACATAAAAGTTAATAAAGACCTAAATATAAACAAAGATTACAAATATAAACAGCCTAAATCTAAATAGAGACTGTAAATGTAAGCAAAGAGCCTAAATATGAGAAGAAATAAATGTAAACAAAGACTGCAAATATAAACAAAGCCTAAATATAAGTAGACATAAGTGTAAACAAAGACAAATATAAACAAACAAGGAATACAAATGTAAATAAGGTTCTAAATATAAACAAAGACATTAAATGTAAACAATAACTCCAAATATAAACAAAGATGTAAATGTAAAGAAAGACATTAAATGTAAACAGACTATAAATATAAAAAATGAACTAAATGTAAACAAAGTCTATAAATATAAATGAATAACCTCAATGTAAAAAAAAATATAAATGTAAATAAAGATCTAAATGTAAATGAAGACCTAATACAAACAGACTATAAATTTAAACAAAGACTATGAATATACACAAAGACTTCAAACATAAATAAAACTATTAAATGTAAACAAACATCATAAATGTAAATAATAACCTAAATGTAAACAAAGACCCTAAATATAAACAAAAACAATAAATGTAAACAAAGATCCTAAATGTAAATAAAGACCCAAGTGTAAATGAAGACTATAAATGTAAAGAAAGATCCTAAATGTAAATAAAGACCTTGAGTTTAAACAAAGAATGTAAATGTAAAGAAACACTACAAATGTAACTAGTATGTTGTGGCCACCACAAGACTTTCTTCCATATTTTCCTATATACATATTCAATCAGTAACAATATTAAAAAAAAAAAAAAAAAGATTTTTTTTCAGTTTATTTTCGTTAAAAATAAAAAAAAATCGATTACTTTGTTTTAAATTATCACGTATTTATAGTTCAAGCATTTCTTTTAAAGGTATTGACGAGACCTTTCAGAAGATACCCATCTTGAAAATTTCCCATAGAGCACAGAATGTTTCAGTTATGCTGCAAAAAGCTTACAATCTTTCAAAAATGTAACACATTTAAGTATGCTCTCTGATACCTTTCTGAAGCATTCGACCTTTTTCATTTTCGATCTGTTAAGTGATTGTAACGTTTCTTTTACGTATCTGATTTTTTGTTACGATCGCGGACATTTCTACGTTTTTGAAACTAATCGGAAAGCAATCTGAACGTTTTTAAACGTTTCTGAAATGTTTATAATGTTTCAATGTTATATGGTTGTTACGTTTTTGGAACATTATGTGCTGTTAGGGTTACCCCCCCCCGGCGGGTACTTCCCCCCAGGTGGGGAAGCGATGCCCCCACATGCACAGAAATTTTTTCCTAGTTAACTATTACTATTATCAATAACTCATATTAATTTTACAATCACAAGTTAAAAATAACTCCCATTATGTACATTTATACGAAATTTTGTCCTATACTGCTATGTTAAAAATTTAGAAAAAATGCGATCACAGCGCCACCTGTTGAGCTATTGATCTCCAAATGTAATCAGCTCCATTCCATGTCAGGGTCCAACTATATACCAAGTTTGGTTTAATTTCATTCATTGGTTCCTGAGATACGGTGAAAAATACGAAATTTTGCGATCACAGCACCACCTGCTGAGCGATTGATCCCTAAATCTAATCAGCACTATGCCCCGTCAGGTTCCAACTATATACCAAGTTTGGTTGAATTTCATTCATTGGTTTGTGAGATACGGTGAAAAATACGAAATTTTGTCCTATACTGCCATGTTAAAAGTTTACATAAAATGCGATCACAGCGCCACCTGCTGGGCGATTGATTCCCAAATCTAATCAGCACAATGCTCCGCCAGGGTCCAACCACATAACAAGTTTGGTTGAATTTCATTCATTGGTTCGTGAGATACGGTGAAAACAAGAAACCACAGACACACAGACAGACATTTTTTGAAAACTATCAATTCGTGTTCAGGACATCCCAAAACGTGTAGATCCGTCAAAAAACGGAGGTCGAAAATTTTCGCGAATCGAATACTTTCTCTATATTACATATAGAAGAAAGTAAAAATGAGCCTAAATGTAAACAAAGACTGAATGTAAATGAATACATATATGTGAATATAGATCTAAATGTAAGCAAAGATTACAAATATTAACAAATACCCTAAATGTAAATAGAGACAGTAAATGTAAACAAAGACTCTAGATGTAAACAATGTCTGAAATGGGAAGAAAAATTTATAAGTGTAAATAAAGATCTAATGGTAAAGACCCTAAATGTAACAGACTCTAACTGCAAACAAAGACTTAAATATAATCAAAAACCTAAGTGCAATCAAAGACCCAAAATGAAAGTAAGAACCCAAATGTAAACATAGACCTAAATATAAACACAGACCTAAACGTAAACAAAGACCCTGAATGTAAATGAATACATAAATGTTAATAAAGAACTAAATGTAAACAAAGATTACAAATATAAACAAAATTTTAAATGTAAATGCAGCCTGTAAATGTGAACAAAGACCCTCAATGTTAACAAAACTGCAAATATAAACAAAGATCCTAAGTATAAATAAAGACCTAAATGCTAACAAAGACTATAAATGTAAACAAAAAATTCCAAATACAAACGAATGAAATATAAACAACGATCTAAATGTAAAAAAAACCCCCTAAATCTAAACAGATTTTAAATGTAAACAAAGACCAAAATGGAAACAAAGGCCCTGCTTGTAAATAGAACTAAATATAAACAGATTATAATTGTAAACAAAGGCCTAATTGTAAACAAAGACCTAAATGTAAACAAAGACAACAAATGTAAACCAAGACCCTAAATGTAAACAAAAACCTAAGAGTAAAAAAAGACTAAAATTATAGACAGACTACAAATATAAACAAAGACATTAAATGAAAAAAAACGTAACTCCAAACAGAGTATAAATGTAAACGAAGGCTCTAAATTCAAACAAAGACCTTAATGTAAGCAAAAACCCTAGCTGTAAACAAAGATCTAAATGTAAGCAGATGTAAAATGTAAACAAAGACTGTAAATGTAAAAAAAAAAAAAACATAAATGCAAACAAATGCTATAAATGTAAACAAAGACCTTAAATATAAAAAAAAGCTATAAATCTGAACAAAGACCCTAAACATAAACGTAGGCTGTAAATGTAAACAAAGAACCGAAATGTAAACAAACACTAAAAATATAAACAACGAGCCTAAATATAAATAAAGACCTTAATGTAAAGAAAGATTGCAAACCTAAACAAAGACCAAACTGTAAACCAAGACTTTAAATGTACATAAAACCCATAAATGAAAAGGAATACGCAAATGTTAATAAAAACCTAAATGTAAACAAAGATTATACATATAAATACTGTAAATGTAAACAATGTTCTAAATGTAAACAACGACTAAGTGTAAACAAAGACCTAAAATTAAAGAAACACCCAAAATGTAAACAAAGACTATAAATATAAACAAAGACCCTAAATGTAAGAAGACCTAAATGAAAAAACACTATAAATGTAAACAAAGACCTTAAGTGTAAAGAAAGACAATAAATAGATACAAAGGCTATAAATGTAAACAAAGGCCCTATATGCAAATAGAACTAAATATAAAGAAAGATTATAAATGTAAATAAAGGCCCAAAATGTATAAATAAACTATAAATCTAAAAAAAAAACCCTAAATATAAACGTAGACTGTAAATGTAAGCAAAGAACCTAAATTTAATCAATTTAACAATAATTTAAGCAAAGATCTGAATGTAAATAAAGAACCAAATGTAAAGAAAGACTATGGGGTTTTTAGCTTCCCCCCCTCTTTTTCTACATTATAAAGTGCAGTGGTTCCCCCCCGCCACCCACCCCACCACCGCCGAGACACATACTAGGCGAGACGTATTAATCCTGGACGTTATATTTAACGCCCCAACCCTACCCACCCGCTCCTCGATGTCTTTTTCTAGTGAATTTTGTCCTTTTATTAATTCCGGTGTAAGCTACTTTTTTTTAACACACTTGACATTGTGAGTTCTTTTGGTTTTCATCCCATGCCATTTCTATGGGGGTTTTAGCTTTCCCCCCCCCCTCTTTTTCTACATTCTAAAGTGTATAATGTAAAGAAAGCCCCTAAATATAATTATAGACCTAAACATAAACAAAGACCCTGAGTGTAAACATAGAATATAAATGTAAACAAACACTTCAAATATAAACAAAAAGACTAAATGTAAAGAAACACCTAAATGTAGTGTTGCAAAGGCTGGAAAAAACCCGTTTCTTCCCCGGAAATAAACCGGGTTTTTTGGGAAGGAAATTTTGAAAATTCCCGGGAAATTTGAAAATTTCTGAGAATTTTGAAATAATTTGATGCATGGACATATTTTATTATTATTATTATTATTATTATTAGTTTTAATGATTTCCTATTTAGCATTTTTTACTGTAACTGTGAAAAGCAACTCAACTCTTCTTTCTTTTGCAGATACAAAGTCAATTATTATTATTATTTCCTAAATATACATTAAAATAGAAAGACTATTTCTAATAAATTTCAGAATTAAGTATATCTTCAATGTTAATAAAATGGTGCATTCATAAGGTAAATAATTTAAGCATACTCAAATAATACGTAACAATAAAATATAAATATTTATTTTAAAAATATAAAGGAAAATACTTTATGAATGCAGAAATGAATATTCATCATTGTATATTTTTATTTTTGTTAAATGCTGTAATTGTTGTTTGTCTTAAATTTTTAATTTTTTTTTCTCACGTTAAAAATTTAATTACAGATTAAAGAAAGTTGGCTGTTCTTGTTTGTGAAACATTCAAAATGAATATTTATTGAAAAACCTTGGGGGGGGGGAAGCACTCAAAATCATTGCATTTAAAATGATAATTTTAGTTAAGTAATCTTTTAAAGACCTTTCTAATCAAGTAATATTACTTAAAGTACGTTTTTAATTTAATTTAGAATTTTTAAGTTTTATATTTTTAAGTTTAAAACAGAACATACATAACTAAAATTTATTTGTTTTGGTGGAAATAATGTTAAAAAAAGATCAAATTAAAAAAAAAAAATTGTCAATTTGTTTCTCTTTTGGAAATATATTAAAAAGTATTATGTCATGGTTGCAATGAACAGAAGCAGTATTGCTTGAAAATAAAATTACTCCTGCACTTAAAACTAGTTTATGCAATATTCATTGACATTTTAAGTATCATGTACATAAGTATGTTCAATGCGTTAGCCCTAACTTCTATTTTGAAAGTGACTGGTTTTATTTACTTTTAAAATTCCCAATATTTCCCAAAGTTCCGGGTTTATTCCCCAAATTTCCCGAGTTTATTCCAATCTTTCAAAAACTGTGGGTTTTTTGCAACACTACCTAAATGTAAAGTAAGATTACAAATAGAAACAAAGAACCGAAACCGAAACAAACGCTAAAAATATAAACGAACACCTAAATGTATACAAAGACCAAACTGTAAAAAACCCCCTAAATGTAAAGGAATACATAAATGTTTATAAAAACCTAATTGTATACAGAGAATACAAAAATAAACAAAGAACAACTGTAAATAGACTGTAAATGCAATTATGTACTAAATGTAATTGAAGAATTTAAGTGTAAACAAAGACCGAAAAGTAAACAAACACCATAAATGTAAACAAAGACTATAAATATAAACAGAGACCCTAAATGTAAGAAGACCTAAATGTAAAAAAACTATAAATGTAAACAGTCCTTAAGAGTAAACAAAGACTATAAATAGAAACAAAGACCTTAATATAAACGTAAACTATAAATGTAGACAAAGAACCGAATCGCAAGCAAAGATTGCAAATCTAAACAGTCCCTAAATGTAAACAAAGGATACACATATAAACAAAGAGCCTAAATGTAAACAAGACATTAAATGTAAACAAAGACCTGAATGTAAATCAAGACACAAAATGTAAACAAAGACGCCGAACGTAAATGAATATATAAATGTTAAAAAGGATCTAAATGTAAAGAAATAATACAAACATAAAAAAGACCCTAAATGTAAATAGTGGCTGTAAGTGTAAACAAATACCCTAAATGGTAACAAAAATTCCAAATAGAAACAAAGAATTAAATGTAAACAAAGATCTAAACGTAAAGAAAGACCCTAAACCTAAACAGATTTAAATGGAAACAGGCCTAGATGGAAACAAAGTCTACAAATGTCGACAAATTTAAACAAAGAATCTGTTAAGAAAGACTACAAATGTCTAGAAATGTAAACAAAGACTCTAAATGTAAACAAAATTTCTATGTGTAAACAAAGACTAGAAATGAAAACAAAGACTCTAATTGTAAACAAAGGTTACAAACGTAAACAAAATCTAAATGTATACAAAGACTACATATGTAAAAAAAGACTCTAATTGTAAACAAAGACACTAAATGTAAACAAAAACTACAAATGTAAACAAAGAATCTAAATATAAACAAAGACTACAAATGCAAACAAAGACTCTAAATGTAAAGAAAGTTTCTATAGGTGAACAAAAGACTATAAATATAAACAGACTAAACTTAAACAAAGATTACAAATGTAAACATACTATAAATGTAAACAAAGATGACAAATGTAAACAAAGTCTCTAAATGTAAACAAAGACTCTGAAATGTAAACAGACTGTATATGGAAACAAAGTTTCTATATGTATAAAAAGACTAGGAATAAAAATAAAGACTCTAAATGTAAACAAAGACTTTAATATGTACAAAAACTACAAATCTAAAAAAAGACCACATATGAAACAAAGACAGCAAATGTAAACAAAGACTCTAAATATAAACAAAGACTACAAATGTAAACAAAGACTGCAAATGTAAAGAAAGTCTACGAATGTAAACAAAGACTCTAAATGTAAACAAAAACTACGAATGAAAACAAAGACTCTGAAAGTAAACAAGGACTCTAAATGCAAACAGACTACAAATGTAAACAAAGATTCTGAATGTAAACAAAGACAATTAATGTAAACAAAAACTACAAATGTAAGCAAAGACTACAAATGTAAACAAAGACTACAAATGTAAACAAAGACTGCAAATGTAAACAAAAACACTAAATGTAAATAAAAATTCTAAATGTTAACAAAGACTACAAATGTAAACAAAGACTCTAAATGTAAACAAAGACTACAAATGCAAAAAAAGACACTAAATGCAAACAGAGACTCCAAATGTAAACAAAGATTCCGAACGCAAACAGATACTGCAAATGTAAGACAGGTGGCACGCTTGCGCGCCCCATCATCGACTATCCCAGATACAAGGGGTATTCATGCAGTCCAACTGCACATGTAAACAAAGTCTACAAATGTAAACAAAATCTACAAATTTAAACAAAGTCTACAAATGTAAACAAAAAACTCTAAATGTTAACAAGGACTACAAACGTAAACAAAGTCTCTAAATGTAAACAAAGACGCTAAATGTTAACAAAAAATACAAATGTAAACAAAGACTACAATTGTAAACAAAGTATCTAAATGTTAACAAAGACTACAAATGTCTACAAGTATAAACAAAGTCTACAAATGTAAACGTAGACTGCAAATGTAAGCAAAAACTCAAAATGTAAATAAAGACTAAAAATGTAAACAAAGACTCTAAACGCAAACAAAGACTCTAAATGTTAACAGACTCTAAACATAAACAAAGACTACAATTGTAAACAAAGACTTTAAATGTAAACAAAGACTACAAATGTAAACAAAGGTTCTAAATGTAAAAAAGACTCTAAATGCAAACGTAGACTCCAAATGTAAACAAAGATTCCAAATGCAAACAGACTCCAAATGCAAACAAAGACTCCAAATGTAGACAAAGTCTACAAATGTAAACAAAGACTCTAAATGTAAACAAAGACTCTAAATGTAAGCAAAGAATACAAATGTAAACAAAGACTTTAAATGTAAAAAAAAACTCTAAATGTAAACAAAGACTACAAATGTAAACAGTCTCTAAATTTAAACAATGACTACAAATGTAAATAAAGATTACAAATATTGATGAAAAGATTGACTCTTGATGTAAAAAAAGACTACAAATGTGAACAGACTACAAATGTAGACAAAGACTCTTCATGTTAACAAAGATTACAAATGTAAAGAAAGATTCCAAATGTAAACAAAGACTCTAAATGTAAACAAAGACTGCAAATGTAAACAAAGTCTCTAAATGTAAACAGAGAATACAAATGTAAATAGACTAACAAGGGAAGTGTGAATTAGTAAAATCGCTATTGAAACCAAACCAACCTTAAATTAAAGAGCATGGTCGAAAACATTGGGTACCATACAAATTTGCCGCAACAACTCCCATGGGTGTGAGATATGCCTTCTATTAGTTTTAGTTATTTCTATAAAAGCCAACAAAACACGCAGCGTAGTGTGAACAGATGGGGCAGTACTAGCGTGCTTGACTTCGGATACGGAGGTCGTGGGATCGAGTCCCCGCAAGGGCGTTTTGTGATTTTTTCGATTTTTTTTCTATACGCTTTTAATTAAATTAAATTATTAATTTAAGAGAAAATATTTATTACATTAAGAAGTTTTCTTTGTTTCTTTGTTTCTTTCTTTCTTTCTTTTTTTTTTTTGAGTATTCCAATTAATAAAGTATTGAGAATGAATATTTTTTTATTATTTATAAAAAGGAAAACCATGTTTAAAGCTACGAATATAGTTTCTAATTTAAACCAATTATGATTAAAAGTAGAAAAATCATGAAACCATAAGTATTTTTCACAATTAGAACAAGAAATATAAAATGATTGATCACAATTATTTGAATTTCAATTTTGTTCACCGTCAATTATTGTTCATCACGAAAATTTTGGCAAATATTTGGCAAATATTTGGCTTCTCGTCGAGATTACTTGATTTGTAAAATTCATATTTACCCAGATTTTGAATTTTTTTAGATGTAAATTAATTATAAATTAGTAAAAATCATTTTGAGAAAATTTGTCATTGTCTTCAATATTACTGTCAGTTCTTCCGACACTACTAAATTTGACAGTTGTTTAATGAAATATTTGAAATAAAATTTAAATGCGACGTCGAATAGTTAATTAACAGCTGTTCATCATTCAGGATTTTTTATCCAAAAATTTGCGTGAATAAATAATACAGTTGAGAGCAACCTAAATATAATATAAAAGTATTTTCCGTTAAATTATTAATTTCTTTAAATTTAATAAATAAATAAATAAATTGGTTGAAAATTAAAAAAAAATAATAAATTGTCCCCTCTAAAAAAAAATAAAAAAATAAAATAAAATAAAAAAAGAAAAAAAAAACTTGTTTTAATATAAATAATATTTTCTCTTAAAATAATGATTTAATTTAATTAAAAATGTTAAAAATAAATATTTCAGTTGAAATAAAAGAATAAAATATAAAACGCCCTTGCAGGGACTTGATCCCACTACCCTACGCTCCATGTTTTGTTGGCTTTTATAGAAATAACTAAAACTAATAGAGGGCATATCTCACCCCCATGGGAGTTGTTGCAGCAAATTTGTACGGTACCCAATGTTTTCGACCATGCTCTTTAATTTAAGGTTGGTTTGGTTTCAATAGCGATTTTACTAATTCACACTTCCCTTGTAAATGTAAACAAAGACTCTAAATGTAAATAAAGACGCAGTAGGCTAGTACGCAGATTCCGGCCAGCCGGTAGCCAAGGGTGTATATACGCTGCCGGCTGTTTATGTATGAGGATACGCTGCCGGCTGATCTAAAAACTGGCCAGCCTGCAGCCCATACTTGAGATCATGATTTTGGTGGATTTATATATTTATATATTTCTTTTTAATAACGCAAATGCAAATGATATTTTTAAAGTAAAATTTGCTGGAATAAATATTTTTAAAGTTAAAATTCTCCCTCAAACATTTATTCGCACTTAAAGTTTTCTAAAGCACAAAATAAAATAATTATTCCCCCCCATACATATTTCTGGTTGAAAGCAACTAACACACTTGCTATATATTTTAATTTCAAAATTGATTTCTCTTTTCTTAGATTTCTTTTCTGAAAGCTTCAAAGCAGTTCCGAATCTTGAACTAAGGGGGGAAAATTCTGAAAAGTTTCCAGTACTTAGGGGTCACGTTTCTATTTCATATACGCCGTTCTTAGAACGTTAACAACCGTTCTCCTAGACTTCTGGATGATCTGCCGGCTGATTTAAAAATGAGAAGGCCGATAGTTCAGGACAGGGATAAGCTGATTGACCAGGTTCGAACCCAGATCGTATTCGTCGTCCAAGCGTTATTATTTTTTCTGCGGTTTTCTCCGAAACTCGCATAAATATGAGCTAAGACAGCTTAGAATGACCCCTCGGATGGCATTCCATCAAGGCCTAGGACTACTGTGCCATCAATCAACATTTACATTTACATCATTACACCGAAGCTTGTAGACAAGAAATTTTCGGCTGGAATGCAGGTCACACTCGTAATTGTTAGTTGTTCAGAATTTTCAGTTGTTTCCTTCTAAACTCATGTAAATACTATACTCTGTTTCCTTAAAATAGTCAGGTCAAGTTCATAAATCTCTCTTATTATCAGAGAGAAGCATCAGGGATTGTCCAGTCAGGGATTGTCCAGGGATTGTCAACAAAATTTCTATATGTAAACAAAGAATAGAAATGAAAACAGACTCTAAATGTAATCAAAGATTAAAAATGTAAACAGAATCTAAATGTAAACATAGACGACAAATATAATCAGTCTCTAAATGTAAACAAAGACTACATATGTAAACAAAAACTCTGAATGTAAACAAATACACTAAACGTAAACAAAAACTGCAAATGTAAACAAAGACTAATGTAAACGTAGACTGCAAATGTAAACAAAAACTCTAAACGTAAACAAAGACTACAAATGTAAGAAAAGATTCTAAATGTAAACAAACACTCTAAACGTAAACAAAGACGTCAAATGTAAACAAAGACTCTAAATGCAAACGTAGACTCCAAATGTATAGAAAGATTCCACACGCAAACAGACTCCAAATGTAAAGAAAGTCTACAAATGTAAAGAAAGTCTACAAATGTAAAGAAAGACTCTAAGTGCAAACAAAGTCAAGAAATTTAAACAAAATTTAAATGTTAACAAAGACTACAAATGTAAACAGAATCTAAGTGTAAAGAGTCTACAAATGTAAAAGAAGACTCTAAGTTTACAGAAAGAGTAATAATGTAAAGAGACTCTAAATGTAAACAAAGACTGCAAATGTAAACAAATTTTCTAAATGTAAACAAACACTCTAAAAGTTAACAAAGACACTAAATGTAAACAAAGACTCTAAATGCAAACAAAGACTACAAATGCAAACAAAGTCTATTAATGTAAACAAGGATTACTAATGTAAAAAAGTCTCTAAATGTAAACATTGACTCTAAATGTTAACAAAAACTCTAATTGTTAACAAAGACTACAAATGTAAATAAAAATTTCAAATGTAAACAAAGATTCTAAATGTTAACTAAGTCTACAAATGTCGACAAATGTAAGCAAAGTCTTTAAATGTAAACTAAGATTACATATGTAAACAAAGAATCTAAATGTAAACAGAATCTAAGTGTAGTCTATAAATGTAAACAAAGTCTCTAAATGGGAGAAGAGACTAAATGTTAACAGATTAAAAAAGTAAACAAAGACTCTAAATGTAAACAAATGCTCTAATTTAAAACAAAGACTATAAATGTAAACATAGATTACAAATTTAAACAAAAACTATCTCTAAACAAAGACTCTAAATGTAAAGAAAGACTAAAAATGTAAAGTAAGACTACAAATGTAAACAAAAACTCTAAATGTAAACAAAGTTTCTATATGTAAATAAAGACTAGATATGTATAAAAAGACTTTGAATGTAAACAAAGACTCGAAAAGTGTATAAAAACTGCAAATCTAAAAAAAGACTACACATGTAAACAAAGACTAAATGAAAACAGACTCCAAATGTAAACAAAGATTCCAAACGCAAACAGATACACGAAATATAAACAAAGACTACAAATGCAAACAAAATGTACAAATGTAAACAAAAACTACAAATGTAAACAAAGTGTACAAATGTAAAAAAACTCTAAATATAATCAAAGACTAGAAATGTAAACAAAGACTCTAAATGTTAACAACGACTAGTTTCATAACAGAACAGCAGGGACCTGCCAAAGTTAAACCATTTGGCCAGGAGAGCCCTTTTATGCAGACTTTTGCCAGATTTCGATACCCAAAATTTTTGCGATTTTCACAGAATTTTTTTCAAAAGCCGATTCCAAAGCAACTAATAGAGCTTTGCGATCGCAATCACTTCCAGAATCTGCCCCACGAAGTCTACTTTCATGATAAAGCACGAGGGACCTGCCAAAGTTAAACCATTTGGCCAGGAGAGCCCTTTTATGAAGGCATGTGCTCGATTTCGTCGCGAAATTTTTTTGGCGAATTTTACGCCCTCTCATTTTTAAAAGTCGATTCCACAGCAACTAATAGAGCTTTGCGATCGCAATCACTTCCAGAATGTGCAAAAGATATTCTAGTTTCATAACAGAACAGCAGGGACCTGCCAAAGTTAAACCATTTGGCCAGGAGAGCCCTTTTATGCAGACTTTTGCCAGATTTCGATACCCAAAATTTTTGCGATTTTCACAGAATTTATTTCAAAAGCCGATTCCAAAGCAACTAATAGAGCTTTGCGATCGCAATCACTTCCAGAATCTGCCCCACGAAGTCTACTTTCATGATAAAGCACGAGGGACCTGCCAAAGTTAAACCATTTGGCCAGGAGAGCCCTTTTATGAAGGCATGTGCTCGATTTCGTCGCGAAATTTTTTTGGCGAATTTTACGCCCTCTCATTTTTAAAAGTCGATTCCACAGCAACTAATAGAGCTTTGCGATCGCAATCACTTCCAGAAAGTGCAAAAGATATTCTAGTTTCATAACAGAACAGCAGGGACCTGCCAAAGTTAAACCATTTGGCCAGGAGAGCCCTTTATGCAGACTTTTGCCAGATTTCGATACCCAAAATTTTTGCGATTTTTCACAGAATTTTTTTCAAAAGCCGATTCCAAAGCAACTAATAGAGCTTTGCGATCGCAATCACTTCCAGAATCTGCCCCACGAAGTCTACTTTCATGATAAAGCACGAGGGACCTGCCACAGTTAAACCATTTGGCCAGGAGAGCCCTTTTATGAAGGCATGTGCTCGATTTCGTCGCGAAATTTTTTTGGCGAATTTTACGCCCTCTCATTTTTAAAAGTCGATTCCACAGCAACTAATAGAGCTTTGCGATCGCAATCACTTCCAGAATGTGCAAAAGATATTCTAGTTTCATAACAGAACAGCAGGGACCTGCCAAAGTTAAACCATTTGGCCAGGAGAGCCCTTTTATGCAGACTTTTGCCAGATTTCGATACCCAAAATTTTTGCGATTTTCACAGAATTTTTTTCAAAAGCCGATTCCAAAGCAACTAATAGAGCTTTGCGATCGCAATCACTTCCAGAATCTGCCCCACGAAGTCTACTTTCATGATAAAGCACGAGGGACCTGCCAAAGTTAAACCATTTGGCCAGGAGAGCCCTTTTATGAAGGCATGTGCTCGATTTCGTCGCGAAATTTTTTTGGCGAATTTTACGCCCTCTCATTTTTAAAAGTCGATTCCACAGCAACTAATAGAGCTTTGCGATCGCAATCACTTCCAGAATGTGCAAAAGATATTCTAGTTTCATAACAGAACAGCAGGGACCTGCCAAAGTTAAACCATTTGGCCAGGAGAGCCCTTTTATGCAGACTTTTGCCAGATTTCGATACCCAAAATTTTTGCGATTTTCACAGAATTTTTTTCAAAAGCCGATTCCAAAGCAACTAATAGAGCTTTGCGATCGCAATCACTTCCAGAATCTGCCCCACGAAGTCTACTTTCATGATAAAGCACGAGGGACCTGCCAAAGTTAAACCATTTGGCCAGGAGAGCCCTTTTATGAAGGCATGTGCTCGATTTCGTCGCGAAATTTTTTTGGCGAATTTTACGCCCTCTCATTTTTAAAAGTCGATTCCACAGCAACTAATAGAGCTTTGCGATCGCAATCACTTCCAGAATGTGCAAAAGATATTCTAGTTTCATAACAGAACAGCAGGGACCTGCCAAAGTTAAACCATTTGGCCAGGAGAGACCTTTTATGCAGACTTTTGCCAGATTTCGATACCCAAAATTTTTGCGATTTTCACAGAATTTTTTTCAAAAGCCGATTCCAAAGCAACTAATAGAGCTTTGCGATCGTAATCACTTCCAGAATCTGCCCCACGAAGTCTACTTTCATGATAAAGCACGAGGGACCTGCCAAAGTTAAACCATTTGGCCAGGAGAGCCCTTTTATGAAGGCATGTGCTCGATTTCGTCGCGAAATTTTTTTGGCGAATTTTACGCCCTCTCATTTTTAAAAGTCGATTCCACAGCAACTAATAGAGCTTTGCGATCGCAATCACTTCCAGAATGTGCAAAAGATATTCTAGTTTCATAACAGAACAGCAGGGACCTGCCAAAGTTAAACCATTTGGCCAGGAGAGCCCTTTTATGCAGACTTTTGCCAGATTTCGATACCCAAAATTTTTGCGATTTTCACAGAATTTTTTTCAAAAGCCGATTCCAAAGCAACTAATAGAGCTTTGCGATCGCAATTACTTCCAGAATCTGCCCCACGAAGTCTACTTTCATGATAAAGCACGAGGGACCTGCCAAAGTTAAACCATTTGGCCAGGAGAGCCCTTTTATGAAGGCATGTGCTCGATTTCGTCGCGAAATTTTTTTGGCGAATTTTACGCCCTCTCATTTTTAAAAGTCGATTCCACAGCAACTAATAGAGCTTTGCGATCGCAATCACTTCCAGAATGTGCAAAAGATATTCTAGTTTCATAACAGAACAGCAGGGACCTGCCAAAGATAAACCATTTGGCCAGGAGAGCCCTTTTATGCAGACTTTTGCCAGATTTCGATACCCAAAATTTTTGCGATTTTCACAGAATTTTTTTCAAAAGCCGATTCCAAAGCAACTAATAGAGCTTTGCGATCGCAATCACTTCCAGAATCTGCCCCACGAAGTCTACTTTCATGATAAAGCACGAGGGACCTGCCAAAGTTAAACCATTTGGCCAGGAGAGCCCTTTTATGAAGGCATGTGCTCGATTTCGTCGCGAAATTTTTTTGGCGAATTTTACGCCCTCTCATTTTTAAAAGTCGATTCCACAGCAACTAATAGAGCTTTGCGATCGCAATCACTTCCAGAATGTGCAAAAGATATTCTAGTTTCATAACAGAACAGCAGGGACCTGCCAAAGTTAAACCATTTGGCCAGGAGAGCCCTTTTATGCAGACATTTGCCAGATTTCGATACCCAAAATTTTTGCGATTTTCACAGAATTTTTTTAAAAGCCGATTCCAAAGCAACTAATAGAGCTTTGCGATCGCAATCACTTCCAGAATCTGCCCCACGAAGTCTACTTTCATGATAAAGCACGAGGGACCTGCCAAAGTTAAACCATTTGGCCAGGAGAGCCCTTTTATGAAGGCATGTGCTCGATTTCGTCGCGAAATTTTTTTGGCGAATTTTACGCCCTCTCATTTTTAAAAGTCGATTCCACAGCAACTAATAGAGCTTTGCGATCGCAATCACTTCCAGAATGTGCAAAAGATATTCTAGTTTCATAACAGAACAGCAGGGACCTGCTAAAGTTAAACCATTTGGCCAGGAGAGCCCTTTTATGCAGACTTTTGCGAGGTTTCGATACCCAAAATTTTTGCGATTTTCACAGAATTTTTTTCAAAAGCCGATTCCAAAGCAACTAATAGAGCTTTGCGATCGCAATCACTTCCAGAATCTGCCCCACGAAGTCTACTTTCATGATAAAGCACGAGGGACCTGCCAAAGTTAAACCATTTGGCCAGGAGAGCCCTTTTATGAAGGCATGTGCTCGATTTCGTCGCGAAATTTTTTTGGCGAATTTTACGCCCTCTCATTTTTAAAAGTCGATTCCACAGCAACTAATAGAGCTTTGCGATCGCAATCACTTCCAGAATGTGCAAAAGATATTCTAGTTTCATAACAGAACAGCAGGGACCTGCCAAAGTTAAACCATTTGGCCAGGAGAGCCCTTTTATGCAGACATTTGCCAGATTTCGATACCCAAAATTTTTGCGATTTTCACAGAATTTTTTTCAAAAGCCGATTCCAAAGCAACTAATAGAGCTTTGTGATCGCAATCACTTCCAGAATCTGCCCCACGAAGTCTACTTTCATGATAAAGCACGAGGGACCTGCCAAAGTTAAACCATTTGGCCAGGAGAGCCCTTTTATGAAGGCATGTGCTCGATTTCGTCGCGAAATTTTTTTGGCGAATTTTACGCCCTCTCATTTTTAAAAGTCGATTCCACAGCAACTAATAGAGCTTTGCGATCGCAATCACTTCCAGAATGTGCAAAAGATATTCTAGTTTCATAACAGAACAGCAGGGACCTGCTAAAGTTAAACCATTTGGCCAGGAGAGCCCTTTTATGCAGACTTTTGCGAGGTTTCGATACCCAAAATTTTTGCGATTTTCACAGAATTTTTTTCAAATGCCGATTCCAAAGCAACTAATAGAGCTTTGCGATCGCAATCACTTCCAGAATCTGCCCCACGAAGTCTACTTTCATGATAAAGCACGAGGGACCTGCCAAAGTTAAACCATTTGGCCAGGAGAGCCCTTTTATGAAGGCATGTGCTCGATTTCGTCGCGAAATTTTTTTGGCGAATTTTACGCCCTCTCATTTTTAAAAGTCGATTCCACAGCAACTAATAAAGCTTTGCGATCGCAATCACTTCCAGAATGTGCAAAAGATATTCTAGTTTCATAACAGAACAGCAGGGACCTGCCAAAGTTAAACCATTTGGCCAGGAGAGCCCTTTCATGCAGACTTTTGCCAGATTTCGATACCCAAAATTTTTGCGATTTTCACAGAATTTTTTTCAAAAGCCGATTCCAAAGCAACTAATAGAGCTTTGCGATCGCAATCACTTCCAGAATCTGCCCCACGAAGTCTACTTTCATGATAAAGCACGAGGGACCTGCCAAAGTTAAACCATTTGGCCAGGAGAGCCCTTTTATGAAGGAATGTGCTCGATTTCGTCGCGAAATTTTTTTGGCGAATTTTACGCCCTCTCATTTTTAAAAGTCGATTCCACAGCAACTAATAGAGCTTTGCGATCGCAATCACTTCCAGAATGTGCAAAAGATATTCTAGTTTCATAACAGAACAGCAGGGACCTGCTAAAGTTAAACCATTTGGCCAGGAGAGCCCTTTTATGCAGACTTTTGCGAGGTTTCGATACCCAAAATTTTTGCGATTTTCACAGAATTTTTTTCAAAAGCCGATTCCAAAGCAACTAATAGAGCTTTGCGATCGCAATCACTTCCAGAATCTGCCCCACGAAGTCTACTTTCATGATAAAGCACGAGGGACCTGCCAAAGTTAAACCATTTGGCCAGGAGAGCCCTTTTATGAAGGCATGTGCTCGATTTCGTCGCGAAATTTTTTTGGCGAATTTTACGCCCTCTCATTTTTAAAAGTCGATTCCACAGCAACTAATAGAGCTTTGCGATCGCAATCACTTCCAGAATGTGCAAAAGATATTCTAGTTTCATAACAGAACAGCAGGGACCTGCTAAAGTTAAACCATTTGGCCAGGAGAGCCCTTTTATGCAGACTTTTGCGAGGTTTCGATACCCAAAATTTTTGCGATTTTCACAGAATTTTTTTCAAATGCCGATTCCAAAGCAACTAATAGAGCTTTGCGATCGCAATCACTTCCAGAATCTGCCCCACGAAGTCTACTTTCATGATAAAGCACGAGGGACCTGCCAAAGTTAAACCATTTGGCCAGGAGAGCCCTTTTATGAAGGCATGTGCTCGATTTCGTCGCGAAATTTTTTTGGCGAATTTTACGCCCTCTCATTTTTAAAAGTCGATTCCACAGCAACTAATAGAGCTTTGCGATCGCAATCACTTCCAGAATGTGCAAAAGATATTCTAGTTTCATAACAGAACAGCAGGGACCTGCCAAAGTTAAACCATTTGGCCAGGAGAGCCCTTTTATGCAGACTTTTGCGAGGTTTCGATACCCAAAATTTTTGCGATTTTCACAGAATTTTTTTCAAATGCCGATTCCAAAGCAACTAATAGAGCTTTGCGATCGCAATCACTTCCAGAATGTGCAAAAGATATTCTAGTTTCATAACAGAACAGCAGGGACCTGCTAAAGTTAAACCATTTGGCCAGGAGAGCCCTTTTATGCAGACTTTTGCGAGGTTTCGATACCCAAAATTTTTGCGATTTTCACAGAATTTTTTTCAAATGCCGATTCCAAAGCAACTAATAGAGCTTTGCGATCGCAATCACTTCCAGAATCTGCCCCACGAAGTCTACTTTCATGATAAAGCACGAGGGACCTGCCAAAGTTAAACCATTTGGCCAGGAGAGCCCTTTAATGAAGGCATGTGCTCGATTTCGTCGCGAAATTTTTTTGGCGAATTTTACGCCCTCTCATTTTTAAAAGTCGATTCCACAGCAACTAATAAAGCTTTGCGATCGCAATCACTTCCAGAATGTGCAAAAGATATTCTAGTTTCATAACAGAACAGCAGGGACCTGCCAAAGTTAAACCATTTGGCCAGGAGAGCCCTTTCATGCAGACTTTTGCCAGATTTCGATACCCAAAATTTTTGCGATTTTCACAGAATTTTTTTCAAAAGCCGATTCCAAAGCAACTAATAGAGCTTTGCGATCGCAATCACTTCCAGAATCTGCCCCACGAAGTCTACTTTCATGATAAAGCACGAGGGACCTGCCAAAGTTAAACCATTTGGCCAGGAGAGCCCTTTTATGAAGGAATGTGCTCGATTTCGTCGCGAAATTTTTTTGGCGAATTTTACGCCCTCTCATTTTTAAAAGTCGATTCCACAGCAACTAATAGAGCTTTGCGATCGCAATCACTTCCAGAATGTGCAAAAGATATTCTAGTTTCATAACAGAACAGCAGGGACCTGCTAAAGTTAAACCATTTGGCCAGGAGAGCCCTTTTATGCAGACTTTTGCGAGGTTTCGATACCCAAAATTTTTGCGATTTTCACAGAATTTTTTTCAAAAGCCGATTCCAAAGCAACTAATAGAGCTTTGCGATCGCAATCACTTCCAGAATCTGCCCCACGAAGTCTACTTTCATGATAAAGCACGAGGGACCTGCCAAAGTTAAACCATTTGGCCAGGAGAGCCCTTTTATGAAGGCATGTGCTCGATTTCGTCGCGAAATTTTTTTGGCGAATTTTACGCCCTCTCATTTTTAAAAGTCGATTCCACAGCAACTAATAGAGCTTTGCGATCGCAATCACTTCCAGAATGTGCAAAAGATATTCTAGTTTCATAACAGAACAGCAGGGACCTGCTAAAGTTAAACCATTTGGCCAGGAGAGCCCTTTTATGCAGACTTTTGCGAGGTTTCGATACCCAAAATTTTTGCGATTTTCACAGAATTTTTTTCAAATGCCGATTCCAAAGCAACTAATAGAGCTTTGCGATCGCAATCACTTCCAGAATCTGCCCCACGAAGTCTACTTTCATGATAAAGCACGAGGGACCTGCCAAAGTTAAACCATTTGGCCAGGAGAGCCCTTTTATGAAGGCATGTGCTCGATTTCGTCGCGAAATTTTTTTGGCGAATTTTACGCCCTCTCATTTTTAAAAGTCGATTCCACAGCAACTAATAGAGCTTTGCGATCGCAATCACTTCCAGAATGTGCAAAAGATATTCTAGTTTCATAACAGAACAGCAGGGACCTGCCAAAGTTAAACCATTTGGCCAGGAGAGCCCTTTCATGCAGACTTTTGCCAGATTTCGATACCCAAAATTTTTGCGATTTTCACAGAATTTTTTTCAAAAGCCGATTCCAAAGCAACTAATAGAGCTTTGCGATCGCAATCACTTCCAGAATCTGCCCCACGAAGTCTACTTTCATGATAAAGCACGAGGGACCTGCCAAAGTTAAACCATTTGGCCAGGAGAGCCCTTTTATGAAGGAATGTGCTCGATTTCGTCGCGAAATTTTTTTGGCGAATTTTACGCCCTCTCATTTTTAAAAGTCGATTCCACAGCAACTAATAGAGCTTTGCGATCGCAATCACTTCCAGAATGTGCAAAAGATATTCTAGTTTCATAACAGAACAGCAGGGACCTGCTAAAGTTAAACCATTTGGCCAGGAGAGCCCTTTTATGCAGATTTTTGCGAGGTTTCGATACCCAAAATTTTTGCGATTTTCACAGAATTTTTTTCAAAAGCCGATTCCAAAGCAACTAATAGAGCTTTGCGATCGCAATCACTTCCAGAATCTGCCCCACGAAGTCTACTTTCATGATAAAGCACGAGGGACCTGCCAAAGTTAAACCATTTGGCCAGGAGAGCCCTTTTATGAAGGCATGTGCTCGATTTCGTCGCGAAATTTTTTTGGCGAATTTTACGCCCTCTCATTTTTAAAAGTCGATTCCACAGCAACTAATAGAGCTTTGCGATCGCAATCACTTCCAGAATGTGCAAAAGATATTCTAGTTTCATAACAGAACAGCAGGGACCTGCCAAAGTTAAACTATTTGGCCAGGAGAGCCCTTTTATGCAGACATTTGCCAGATTTCGATACCCAAAATTTTTGCGATTTTCACAGAATTTTTTTCAAAAGCCGATTCCAAAGCAACTAATAGAGCTTTGCGATCGCAATCACTTCCAGAATCTGCCCCACGAAGTCTACTTTCATGATAAAGCACGAGGGACCTGCCAAAGTTAAACCATTTGGCCAGGAGAGCCCTTTTATGAAGGCATGTGCTCGATTTCGTCGCGAAATTTTTTTGAAGAATTTTACGCCCTCTCATTTTTAAAAGTCGATTCCACAGCAACTAATAGAGCTTTGCGAACGCAATCACTTCCAGAATGTGCAAAAGATATTCTAGTTTCATAACAGAACAGCAGGGACCTGCCAAAGTTAAACCATTTGGCCAGGAGAGACCTTTTATGCAGACTTTTGCCAGATTTCGATACCCAAAATTTTTGCGATTTTCACAGAATTTTTTTCAAAAGCCGATTCCAAAGCAACTAATAGAGCTTTGCGATCGCAATCACTTCCAGAATCTGCCCCACGAAGTCTACTTTCATGATAAAGCACGAGGGACCTGCCAAAGTTAAACCATTTGGCCAGGAGAGCCCTTTTATGAAGGCATGTGCTCGATTTCGTCGCGAAATTTTTTTGAAGAATTTTACGCCCTCTCATTTTTAAAAGTCGATTCCACAGCAACTAATAGAGCTTTGCGAACGCAATCACTTCCAGAATGTGCAAAAGATATTCTAGTTTCATAACAGAACAGCAGGGACCTGCCAAAGTTAAACCATTTGGCCAGGAGAGACCTTTTATGCAGACTTTTGCCAGATTTCGATACCCAAAATTTTTGCGATTTTCACAGAATTTTTTTCAAAAGCCGATTCCAAAGCAACTAATAGAGCTTTGCGATCGCAATCACTTCCAGAATCTGCCCCACGAAGTCTACTTTCATGATAAAGCACGAGGGACCTGCCAAAGTTAAACCATTTGGCCAGGAGAGCCCTTTTATGAAGGCATGTGCTCGATTTCGTCGCGAAATTTTTTTGGCGAATTTTACGCCCTCTCATTTTTAAAAGTCGATTCCACAGCAACTAATAGAGCTTTGCGATCGCAATCACTTCCAGAATGTGCAAAAGATATTCTAGTTTCATAACAGAACAGCAGGGACCTGCTAAAGTTAAACCATTTGGCCAGGAGAGCCCTTTTATGCAGACTTTTGCGAGGTTTCGATACCCAAAATTTTTGCGATTTTCACAGAATTTTTTTCAAATGCCGATTCCAAAGCAACTAATAGAGCTTTGCGATCGCAATCACTTCCAGAATCTGCCCCACGAAGTCTACTTTCATGATAAAGCACGAGGGACCTGCCAAAGTTAAACCATTTGGCCAGGAGAGCCCTTTTATGAAGGCATGTGCTCGATTTCGTCGCGAAATTTTTTTGGCGAATTTTACGCCCTCTCATTTTTAAAAGTCGATTCCACAGCAACTAATAGAGCTTTGCGATCGCAATCACTTCCAGAATGTGCAAAAGATATTCTAGTTTCATAACAGAACAGCAGGGACCTGCCAAAGTTAAACCATTTGGCCAGGAGAGCCCTTTCATGCAGACTTTTGCCAGATTTCGATACCCAAAATTTTTGCGATTTTCACAGAATTTTTTTCAAAAGCCGATTCCAAAGCAACTAATAGAGCTTTGCGATCGCAATCACTTCCAGAATCTGCCCCACGAAGTCTACTTTCATGATAAAGCACGAGGGACCTGCCAAAGTTAAACCATTTGGCCAGGAGAGCCCTTTTATGAAGGAATGTGCTCGATTTCGTCGCGAAATTTTTTTGGCGAATTTTACGCCCTCTCATTTTTAAAAGTCGATTCCACAGCAACTAATAGAGCTTTGCGATCGCAATCACTTCCAGAATGTGCAAAAGATATTCTAGTTTCATAACAGAACAGCAGGGACCTGCTAAAGTTAAACCATTTGGCCAGGAGAGCCCTTTTATGCAGATTTTTGCGAGGTTTCGATACCCAAAATTTTTGCGATTTTCACAGAATTTTTTTCAAAAGCCGATTCCAAAGCAACTAATAGAGCTTTGCGATCGCAATCACTTCCAGAATCTGCCCCACGAAGTCTACTTTCATGATAAAGCACGAGGGACCTGCCAAAGTTAAACCATTTGGCCAGGAGAGCCCTTTTATGAAGGCATGTGCTCGATTTCGTCGCGAAATTTTTTTGGCGAATTTTACGCCCTCTCATTTTTAAAAGTCGATTCCACAGCAACTAATAGAGCTTTGCGATCGCAATCACTTCCAGAATGTGCAAAAGATATTCTAGTTTCATAACAGAACAGCAGGGACCTGCCAAAGTTAAACTATTTGGCCAGGAGAGCCCTTTTATGCAGACATTTGCCAGATTTCGATACCCAAAATTTTTGCGATTTTCACAGAATTTTTTTCAAAAGCCGATTCCAAAGCAACTAATAGAGCTTTGCGATCGCAATCACTTCCAGAATCTGCCCCACGAAGTCTACTTTCATGATAAAGCACGAGGGACCTGCCAAAGTTAAACCATTTGGCCAGGAGAGCCCTTTTATGAAGGCATGTGCTCGATTTCGTCGCGAAATTTTTTTGAAGAATTTTACGCCCTCTCATTTTTAAAAGTCGATTCCACAGCAACTAATAGAGCTTTGCGAACGCAATCACTTCCAGAATGTGCAAAAGATATTCTAGTTTCATAACAGAACAGCAGGGACCTGCCAAAGTTAAACCATTTGGCCAGGAGAGACCTTTTATGCAGACTTTTGCCAGATTTCGATACCCAAAATTTTTGCGATTTTCACAGAATTTTTTTCAAAAGCCGATTCCAAAGCAACTAATAGAGCTTTGCGATCGCAATCACTTCCAGAATCTGCCCCACGAAGTCTACTTTCATGATAAAGCACGAGGGACCTGCCAAAGTTAAACCATTTGGCCAGGAGAGCCCTTTTATGAAGGCATGTGCTCGATTTCGTCGCGAAATTTTTTTGAAGAATTTTACGCCCTCTCATTTTTAAAAGTCGATTCCACAGCAACTAATAGAGCTTTGCGAACGCAATCACTTCCAGAATGTGCAAAAGATATTCTAGTTTCATAACAGAACAGCAGGGACCTGCCAAAGTTAAACCATTTGGCCAGGAGAGACCTTTTATGCAGACTTTTGCCAGATTTCGATACCCAAAATTTTTGCGATTTTCACAGAATTTTTTTCAAAAGCCGATTCCAAAGCAACTAATAGAGCTTTGCGATCGCAATCACTTCCAGAATCTGCCCCACGAAGTCTACTTTCATGATAAAGCACGAGGGACCTGCCAAAGTTAAACCATTTGGCCAGGAGAGCCCTTTTATGAAGGCATGTGCTCGATTTCGTCGCGAAATTTTTTTGGCGAATTTTACGCCCTCTCATTTTTAAAAGTCGATTCCACAGCAACTAATAGAGCTTTGCGATCGCAATCACTTCCAAAATGTGCAAAAGATATTCTAGTTTCATAACAGAACAGCAGGGACCTGCTAAAGTTAAACCATTTGGCCAGGAGAGCCCTTTTATGCAGACTTTTGCGAGGTTTCGATACCCAAAATTTTTGCGATTTTCACAGAATTTTTTTCAAAAGCCGATTCCAAAGCAACTAATAGAGCTTTGCGATCGCAATCACTTCCAGAATCTGCCCCACGAAGTCTACTTTCATGATAAAGCACGAGGGACCTGCCAAAGTTAAACCATTTGGCCAGGAGAGCACTTTTATGAAGGCATGTGCTCGATTTCGTCGCGAAATTTTTTTGGCGAATTTTACGCCCTCTCATTTTTAAAAGTCGATTCCACAGCAACTAATAGAGCTTTGCGATCGCAATCACTTCCAGAATGTGCAAAAGATATTCTAGTTTCATAACAGAACAGCAGGGACCTGCTAAAGTTAAACCATTTGGCCAGGAGAGCCCTTTTATGCAGACTTTTGCGAGGTTTCGATACCCAAAATTTTTGCGATTTTCACAGAATTTTTTTCAAAAGCCGATTCCAAAGCAACTAATAGAGCTTTGCGATCGCAATCACTTCCAGAATCTGCCCCACGAAGTCTACTTTCATGATAAAGCACGAGGGACCTGCCAAAGTTAAACCATTTGGCCAGGAGAGCCCTTTTATGAAGGCATGTGCTCGATTTCGTCGCGAAATTTTTTTGGCGAATTTTACGCCCTCTCATTTTTAAAAGTCGATTCCACAGCAACTAATAGAGCTTTGCGATCGCAATCACTTCCAGAATGTGCAAAAGATATTCTAGTTTCATAACAGAACAGCAGGGACCTGCCAAAGTTAAACCATTTGGCCAGGAGAGCCCTTTTATGCAGACTTTTGCCAGATTTCGATACCCAAAATTTTTGCGATTTTCACAGAATTTTTTTCAAAAGCCGATTCCAAAGCAACTAATAGAGCTTTGCGATCGCAATCACTTCCAGAATCTGCCCCACGAAGTCTACTTTCATGATAAAGCACGAGGGACCTGCCAAAGTTAAACCATTTGGCCAGGAGAGCCCTTTTATGAAGGCATGTGCTCGATTTCGTCGCGAAATTTTTTTGGCGAATTTTACCCCCTCTCATTTTTAAAAGTCGATTCCACAGCAACTAATAGAGCTTTGCGATCGCAATCACTTCCAGAATGTGCAAAAGATATTCTAGTTTCATAACAGAACAGCAGGGACCTGCTAAAGTTAAACCATTTGGCCAGGAGAGCCCTTTTATGCAGACTTTTGCGAGGTTTCGATACCCAAAATTTTTGCGATTTTCACAGAATTTTTTTCAAAAGCCGATTCCAAAGCAACTAATAGAGCTTTGCGATCGCAATCACTTCCAGAATCTGCCCCACGAAGTCTACTTTCATGATAAAGCACGAGGGACCTGCCAAAGTTAAACCATTTGGCCAGGAGAGCCCTTTTATGAAGGCATGTGCTCGATTTCGTCGCGAAATTTTTTTGGCGAATTTTACGCCCTCTCATTTTTAAAAGTCGATTCCACAGCAACTAATAGAGCTTTGCGATCGCAATCACTTCCAGAATGTGCAAAAGATATTCTAGTTTCATAACAGAACAGCAGGGACCTGCCAAAGTTAAACCGTTTGGCCAGGAGAGCCCTTTTATGCAGACTTTTGCCAGATTTCGATACCCAAAATTTTTGCGATTTTCACAGAATTTTTTTCAAAAGCCGATTCCAAAGCAACTAATAGAGCTTTGCGATCGCAATCATTTCCAGAATCTGCCCCACGAAGTCTACTTTCATGATAAAGCACGAGGGACCTGCCAAAGTTAAACCATTTGGCCAGGAGAGCCCTTTTATGAAGGCATGTGCTCGATTTCGTCGCGAAATTTTTTTGGCGAATTTTACCCCCTCTCATTTTTAAAAGTCGATTCCACAGCAACTAATAGAGCTTTGCGATCGCAATCACTTCCAGAATGTGCAAAAGATATTCTAGTTTCATAACAGAACAGCAGGGACCTGCCAAAGTTAAACCGTTTGGCCAGGAGAGCCCTTTTATGCAGACTTTTGCCAGATTTCGATACCCAAAATTTTTGCGATTTTCACAGAATTTTTTTCAAAAGCCGATTCCAAAGCAACTAATAGAGCTTTGCGATCGCAATCACTTCCAGAATCTGCCCCACGAAGTCTACTTTCATGATAAAGCACGAGGGACCTGCCAAAGTTAAACCATTTGGCCAGGAGAGCCCTTTTATGAAGGCATGTGCTCGATTTCGTCGCGAAATTTTTTTGGCGAATTTTACGCCCTCTCATTTTTAAAAGTCGATTCCACAGCAACTAATAGAGCTTTGCGATCGCAATCACTTCCAAAATGTGCAAAAGATATTCTAGTTTCATAACAGAACAGCAGGGACCTGCTAAAATTAAACCATTTGGCCAGGAGAGCCCTTTTATGCAGACTTTTGCGAGGTTTCGATACCCAAAATTTTTGCGATTTTCACAGAATTTTTTTCAAAAGCCGATTCCAAAGCAACTAATAGAGCTTTGCGATCGCAATCACTTCCAGAATCTGCCCCACGAAGTCTACTTTCATGATAAAGCACGAGGGACCTGCCAAAGTTAAACCATTTGGCCAGGAGAGCCCTTTTATGAAGGCATGTGCTCGATTTCGTCGCGAAATTTTTTTGGCGAATTTTACGCCCTCTCATTTTTAAAAGTCGATTCCACAGCAACTAATAGAGCTTTGCGATCGCAATCACTTCCAGAATGTGCAAAAGATATTCTAGTTTCATAACAGAACAGCAGGGACCTGCTAAAGTTAAACCATTTGGCCAGGAGAGCCCTTTTATGCAGACTTTTGCGAGGTTTCGATACCCAAAATTTTTGCGATTTTCACAGAATTTTTTTCAAAAGCCGATTCCAAAGCAACTAATAGAGCTTTGCGATCGCAATCACTTCCAGAATCTGCCCCACGAAGTCTACTTTCATGATAAAGCACGAGGGACCTGCCAAAGTTAAACCATTTGGCCAGGAGAGCCCTTTTATGAAGGCATGTGCTCGATTTCGTCGCGAAATTTTTTTGGCGAATTTTACGCCCTCTCATTTTTAAAAGTCGATTCCACAGCAACTAATAGAGCTTTGCGATCGCAATCACTTCCAGAATGTGCAAAAGATATTCTAGTTTCATAACAGAACAGCAGGGACCTGCCAAAGTTAAACCGTTTGGCCAGGAGAGCCCTTTTATGCAGACTTTTGCCAGATTTCGATACCCAAAATTTTTGCGATTTTCACAGAATTTTTTTCAAAAGCCGATTCCAAAGCAACTAATAGAGCTTTGCGATCGCAATCATTTCCAGAATCTGCCCCACGAAGTCTACTTTCATGATAAAGCACGAGGGACCTGCCAAAGTTAAACCATTTGGCCAGGAGAGCCCTTTTATGAAGGCATGTGCTCGATTTCGTCGCGAAATTTTTTTGGCGAATTTTACCCCCTCTCATTTTTAAAAGTCGATTCCACAGCAACTAATAGAGCTTTGCGATCGCAATCACTTCCAGAATGTGCAAAAGATATTCTAGTTTCATAACAGAACAGCAGGGACCTGCTAAAGTTAAACCATTTGGCCAGGAGAGCCCTTTTATGTAGACTTTTGCGAGGTTTCGATACCCAAAATTTTTGCGATTTTCACAGAATTTTTTTCAAAAGCCGATTCCAAAGCAACTAATAGAGCTTTGCGATCGCAATCACTTCCAGAATCTGCCCCACGAAGTCTACTTTCATGATAAAGCACGAGGGACCTGCCAAAGTTAAACCATTTGGCCAGGAGAGCCCTTTTATGAAGGCATGTGCTCGATTTCGTCGCGAAATTTTTTTGAAGAATGTTACGCCCTCTCATTTTTAAAAGTCGATTCCACAGCAACTAATAGAGCTTTGCGAACGCAATCACTTCCAGAATGTGCAAAAGATATTCTAGTTTCATAACAGAACAGCAGGGACCTGCTAAAGTTAAACCATTTGGCCAGGAGAGCCCTTTTATGCAGACTTTTGCGAGGTTTCGATACCCAAAATTTTTGCGATTTTCACAGAATTTTTTTCAAAAGCCGATTCCAAAGCAACTAATAGAGCTTTGCGATCGCAATCACTTCCAGAATCTGCCCCACGAAGTCTACTTTCATGATAAAGCACGAGGGACCTGCCAAAGTTAAACCATTTGGCCAGGAGAGCCCTTTTATGAAGGCATGTGCTCGATTTCGTCGCGAAATTTTTTTGGCGAATTTTACGCCCTCTCATTTTTAAAAGTCGATTCCACAGCAACTAATAGAGCTTTGCGATCGCAATCACTTCCAGAATGTGCAAAAGATATTCTAGTTTCATAACAGAACAGCAGGGACCTGCTAAAGTTAAACCATTTGGCCAGGAGAGCCCTTTTATGCAGACTTTTGCGAGGTTTCGATACCCAAAATTTTTGCGATTTTCACAGAATTTTTTTCAAAAGCCGATTCCAAAGCAACTAATAGAGCTTTGCGATCGCAATCACTTCCAGAATCTGCCCCACGAAGTCTACTTTCATGATAAAGCACGAGGGACCTGCCAAAGTTAAACCATTTGGCCAGGAGAGCCCTTTTATGAAGGCATGTGCTCGATTTCGTCGCGAAATTTTTTTGGCGAATTTTACGCCCTCTCATTTTTAAAAGTCGATTCCACAGCAACTAATAGAGCTTTGCGATCGCAATCACTTCCAGAATGTGCAAAAGATATTCTAGTTTCATAACAGAACAGCAGGGACCTGCTAAAGTTAAACCATTTGGTCAGGAGAGCCCTTTTATGCAGACTTTTGCGATGTTTCGATACCCAAAATTTTTGCGATTTTCACAGAATTTTTTTCAAATGCCGATTCCAAAGCAACTAATAGAGCTTTGCGATCGCAATCACTTCCAGAATCTGCCCCACGAAGTCTACTTTCATGGTAAAGCACGAGGGACCTGCCAAAGTTAAACCATTTGGCCAGGAGAGCCCTTTTATGAAGGCATATGCTCGATGTCGTCGCGAAATTTTTTTGGCGAATTTTACGCCCTCTCATTTTTAAAAGTCGATTCCACAGCAACTAATAGAGCTTTGCGATCGCAATCACTTCCAGAATGTGCAAAAGATATTCTAGTTTCATAACAGAACAGCAGGGACCTGCCAAAGTTAAACCATTTGGCCAGGAGAGCCCTTTCATGCAGACTTTTGCCAGATTTCGATACCCAAAATTTTTGCGATTTTCACAGAATTTTTTTCAAAAGCCGATTCCAAAGCAACTAATAGAGCTTTGCGATCGCAATCACTTCCAGAATCTGCCCCACGAAGTCTACTTTCATGATAAAGCACGAGGGACCTGCCAAAGTTAAACCATTTGGCCAGGAGAGCCCTTTTATGAAGGAATGTGCTCGATTTCGTCGCGAAATTTTTTTGGCGAATTTTACGCCCTCTCATTTTTAAAAGTCGATTCCACAGCAACTAATAGAGCTTTGCGATCGCAATCACTTCCAGAATGTGCAAAAGATATTCTAGTTTCATAACAGAACAGCAGGGACCTGCTAAAGTTAAACCATTTGGCCAGGAGAGCCCTTTTATGCAGACTTTTGCGAGGTTTCGATACCCAAAATTTTTGCGATTTTCACAGAATTTTTTTCAAAAGCCGATTCCAAAGCAACTAATAGAGCTTTGCGATCGCAATCACTTCCAGAATCTGCCCCACGAAGTCTACTTTCATGATAAAGCACGAGGGACCTGCCAAAGTTAAACCATTTGGCCAGGAGAGCCCTTTTATGAAGGCATGTGCTCGATTTCGTCGCGAAATTTTTTTGGCGAATTTTACGCCCTCTCATTTTTAAAAGTCGATTCCACAGCAACTAATAGAGCTTTGCGATCGCAATCACTTCCAGAATGTGCAAAAGATATTCTAGTTTCATAACAGAACAGCAGGGACCTGCCAAAGTTAAACCATTTGGCCAGGAGAGCCCTTTTATGCAGACATTTGCCAGATTTCGATACCCAAAATTTTTGCGATTTTCACAGAATTTTTTTCAAAAGCCGATTCCAAAGCAACTAATAGAGCTTTGCGATCGCAATCACTTCCAGAATCTGCCCCACGAAGTCTACTTTCATGATAAAGCACGAGGGACCTGCCAAAGTTAAACCATTTGGCCAGGAGAGCCCTTTTATGAAGGCATGTGCTCGATTTCCTCGCGAAATTTTTTTGGCGAATTTTACGCCCTCTCATTTTTAAAAGTCGATTCCACAGCAACTAATAGAGCTTTGCGATCGCAATCACTTCCAGAATGTGCAAAAGATATTCTAGTTTCATAACAGAACAGCAGGGACCTGCTAAAGTTAAACCATTTGGCCAGGAGAGCCCTTTTATGCAGACTTTTGCGAGGTTTCGATACCCAAAATTTTTGCGATTTTCACAGAATTTTTTTCAAAAGCCGATTCCAAAGCAACTAATAGAGCTTTGCGATCGCAATCACTTCCAGAATCTGCCCCACGAAGTCTACTTTCATGATAAAGCACGAGGGACCTGCCAAAGTTAAACCATTTGGCCAGGAGAGCCCTTTTATGAAGGCATGTGCTCGATTTCGTCGCGAAATTTTTTTGAAGAATTTTACGCCCTCTCATTTTTAAAAGTCGATTCCACAGCAACTAATAGAGCTTTGCGAACGCAATCACTTCCAGAATGTGCAAAAGATATTCTAGTTTCATAACAGAACAGCAGGGACCTGCCAAAGTTAAACCATTTGGCTAGGAGAGACCTTTTATGCAGACTTTTGCCAGATTTCGATACCCAAAATTTTTGCGATTTTCACAGAATTTTTTTCAAAAGCCGATTCCAAAGCAACTAATAGAGCTTTGCGATCGCAATCACTTCCAGAATCTGCCCCACGAAGTCTACTTTCATGATAAAGCACGAGGGACCTGCCAAAGTTAAACCATTTGGCCAGGAGAGCCCTTTTATGAAGGCATGTGCTCGATTTCGTCGCGAAATTTTTTTGGCGAATTTTACGCCCTCTCATTTTTAAAAGTCGATTCCACAGCAACTAATAGAGCTTTGCGATCGCAATCACTTCCAAAATGTGCAAAAGATATTCTAGTTTCATAACAAAACAGCAGGGACCTGCTAAAGTTAAACCATTTGGCCAGGAGAGCCCTTTTATGCAGACTTTTGCGAGGTTTCGATACCCAAAATTTTTGCGATTTTCACAGAATTTTTTTCAAAAGCCGATTCCAAAGCAACTAATAGAGCTTTGCGATCGCAATCACTTCCAGAATCTGCCCCACGAAGTCTACTTTCATGATAAAGCACGAGGGACCTGCCAAAGTTAAACCATTTGGCCAGGAGAGCCCTTTTATGAAGGCATGTGCTCGATTTCGTCGCGAAATTTTTTTGGCGAATTTTACGCCCTCTCATTTTTAAAAGTCGATTCCACAGCAACTAATAGAGCTTTGCGATCGCAATCACTTCCAGAATGTGCAAAAGATATTCTAGTTTCATAACAGAACAGCAGGGACCTGCCAAAGTTAAACCATTTGGCCAGGAGAGCCCTTTTATGCAGACTTTTGCCAGATTTCGATACCCAAAATTTTTGCGATTTTCACAGAATTTTTTTCAAAAGCCGATTCCAAAGCAACTAATAGAGCTTTGCGATCGCAATCACTTCCAGAATCTGCCCCACGAAGTCTACTTTCATGATAAAGCACGAGGGACCTGCCAAAGTTAAACCATTTGGCCAGGAGAGCCCTTTTATGAAGGCATGTGCTCGATTTCGTCGCGAAATTTTTTTGGCGAATTTTACCCCCTCTCATTTTTAAAAGTCGATTCCACAGCAACTAATAGAGCTTTGCGATCGCAATCACTTCCAAAATGTGCAAAAGATATTCTAGTTTCATAACAGAACAGCAGGGACCTGCTAAAGTTAAACCATTTGGCCAGGAGAGCCCTTTTATGCAGACTTTTGCGAGGTTTCGATACCCAAAATTTTTGCGATTTTCACAGAATTTTTTTCAAAAGCCGATTCCAAAGCAACTAATAGAGCTTTGCGATCGCAATCACTTCCAGAATCTGCCCCACGAAGTCTACTTTCATGATAAAGCACGAGGGACCTGCCAAAGTTAAACCATTTGGCCAGGAGAGCCCTTTTATGAAGGCATGTGCTCGATTTCGTCGCGAAATTTTTTTGGCGAATTTTACGCCCTCTCATTTTTAAAAGTCGATTCCACAGCAACTAATAGAGCTTTGCGATCGCAATCACTTCCAGAATGTGCAAAAGATATTCTAGTTTCATAACAGAACAGCAGGGACCTGCCAAAGTTAAACCATTTGGCCAGGAGAGCCCTTTTATGCAGACTTTTGCCAGATTTCGATACCCAAAATTTTTGCGATTTTCACAGAATTTTTTTCAAAAGCCGATTCCAAAGCAACTAATAGAGCTTTGCGATCGCAATCACTTCCAGAATCTGCCCCACGAAGTCTACTTTCATGATAAAGCACGAGGGACCTGCCAAAGTTAAACCATTTGGCCAGGAGAGCCCTTTTATGAAGGCATGTGCTCGATTTCGTCGCGAAATTTTTTTGGCGAATTTTACCCCCTCTCATTTTTAAAAGTCGATTCCACAGCAACTAATAGAGCTTTGCGATCGCAATCACTTCCAGAATGTGCAAAAGATATTCTAGTTTCATAACAGAACAGCAGGGACCTGCTAAAGTTAAACCATTTGGCCAGGAGAGCCCTTTTATGCAGACTTTTGCGAGGTTTCGATACCCAAAAATTTTGCGATTTTCACAGAATTTTTTTCAAAAGCCGATTCCAAAGCAACTAATAGAGCTTTGCGATCGCAATCACTTCCAGAATCTGCCCCACGAAGTCTACTTTCATGATAAAGCACGAGGGACCTGCCAAAGTTAAACCATTTGGCCAGGAGAGCCCTTTTATGAAGGCATGTGCTCGATTTCGTCGCGAAATTTTTTTGGCGAATTTTACGCCCTCTCATTTTTAAAAGTCGATTCCACAGCAACTAATAGAGCTTTGCGATCGCAATCACTTCCAGAATGTGCAAAAGATATTCTAGTTTCATAACAGAACAGCAGGGACCTGCCAAAGTTAAACCGTTTGGCCAGGAGAGCCCTTTTATGCAGACTTTTGCGATGTTTCGATACCCAAAATTTTTGCGATTTTCACAGAATTTTTTTCAAATGCCGATTCCAAAGCAACTAATAGAGCTTTGCGATCGCAATCACTTCCAGAATCTGCCCCACGAAGTCTACTTTCATGATAAAGCACGAGGGACCTGCCAAAGTTAAACCATTTGGCCAGGAGAGCCCTTTTATGAAGGCATGTGCTCGATGTCGTCGCGAAATTTTTTTGGCGAATTTTACGCCCTCTCATTTTTAAAAGTCGATTCCACAGCAACTAATAGAGCTTTGCGATCGCAATCACTTCCAGAATGTGCAAAAGGTATTCTAGTTTCATAACAGAACAGCAGGGACCTGCCAAAGTTAAACCATTTGGCCAGGAGAGCCCTTTCATGCAGACTTTTGCCAGATTTCGATACCCAAAATTTTTGCGATTTTCACAGAATTTTTTTCAAAAGCCGATTCCAAAGCAACTAATAGAGCTTTGCGATCGCAATCACTTCCAGAATCTGCCCCACGAAGTCTACTTTCATGATAAAGCACGAGGGACCTGCCAAAGTTAAACCATTTGGCCAGGAGAGCCCTTTTATGAAGGAATGTGCTCGATTTCGTCGCGAAATTTTTTTGGCGAATTTTACGCCCTCTCATTTTTAAAAGTCGATTCCACAGCAACTAATAGAGCTTTGCGATCGCAATCACTTCCAGAATGTGCAAAAGATATTCTAGTTTCATAACAGAACAGCAGGGACCTGCTAAAGTTAAACCATTTGGCCAGGAGAGCCCTTTTATGCAGACTTTTGCGAGGTTTCGATACCCAAAATTTTTGCGATTTTCACAGAATTTTTTTCAAAAGCCGATTCCAAAGCAACTAATAGAGCTTTGCGATCGCAATCACTTCCAGAATCTGCCCCACGAAGTCTACTTTCATGATAAAGCACGAGGGACCTGCCAAAGTTAAACCATTTGGCCAGGAGAGCCCTTTTATGAAGGCATGTGCTCGATTTCGTCGCGAAATTTTTTTGGCGAATTTTACGCCCTCTCATTTTTAAAAGTCGATTCCACAGCAACTAATAGAGCTTTGCGATCGCAATCACTTCCAGAATGTGCAAAAGATATTCTAGTTTCATAACAGAACAGCAGGGACCTGCCAAAGTTAAACCATTTGGCCAGGAGAGCCCTTTTATGCAGACATTTGCCAGATTTCGATACCCAAAATTTTTGCGATTTTCACAGAATTTTTTTCAAAAGCCGATTCCAAAGCAACTAATAGAGCTTTGCGATCGCAATCACTTCCAGAATCTGCCCCACGAAGTCTACTTTCATGATAAAGCACGAGGGACCTGCCAAAGTTAAACCATTTGGCCAGGAGAGCCCTTTTATGAAGGCATGTGCTCGATTTCGTCGCGAAATTTTTTTGGCGAATTTTACGCCCTCTCATTTTTAAAAGTCGATTCCACAGCAACTAATAGAGCTTTGCGATCGCAATCACTTCCAGAATGTGCAAAAGATATTCTAGTTTCATAACAGAACAGCAGGGACCTGCTAAAGTTAAACCATTTGGCCAGGAGAGCCCTTTTATGCAGACTTTTGCGAGGTTTCGATACCCAAAATTTTTGCGATTTTCACAGAATTTTTTTCAAAAGCCGATTCCAAAGCAACTAATAGAGCTTTGCGATCGCAATCACTTCCAGAATCTGCCCCACGAAGTCTACTTTCATGATAAAGCACGAGGGACCTGCCAAAGTTAAACCATTTGGCCAGGAGAGCCCTTTTATGAAGGCATGTGCTCGATTTCGTCGCGAAATTTTTTTGAAGAATTTTACGCCCTCTCATTTTTAAAAGTCGATTCCACAGCAACTAATAGAGCTTTGCGAACGCAATCACTTCCAGAATGTGCAAAAGATATTCTAGTTTCATAACAGAACAGCAGGGACCTGCCAAAGTTAAACCATTTGGCCAGGAGAGACCTTTTATGCAGACTTTTGCCAGATTTCGATACCCAAAATTTTTGCGATTTTCACAGAATTTTTTTCAAAAGCCGATTCCAAAGCAACTAATAGAGCTTTGCGATCGCAATCACTTCCAGAATCTGCCCCACGAAGTCTACTTTCATGATAAAGCACGAGGGACCTGCCAAAGTTAAACCATTTGGCCAGGAGAGCCCTTTTATGAAGGCATGTGCTCGATTTCGTCGCGAAATTTTTTTGGCGAATTTTACGCCCTCTCATTTTTAAAAGTCGATTCCACAGCAACTAATAGAGCTTTGCGATCGCAATCACTTCCAAAATGTGCAAAAGATATTCTAGTTTCATAACAGAACAGCAGGGACCTGCTAAAGTTAAACCATTTGGCCAGGAGAGCCCTTTTATGCAGACTTTTGCGAGGTTTCGATACCCAAAATTTTTGCGATTTTCACAGAATTTTTTTCAAAAGCCGATTCCAAAGCAACTAATAGAGCTTTGCGATCGCAATCACTTCCAGAATCTGCCCCACGAAGTCTACTTTCATGATAAAGCACGAGGGACCTGCCAAAGTTAAACCATTTGGCCAGGAGAGCCCTTTTATGAAGGCATGTGCTCGATTTCGTCGCGAAATTTTTTTGGCGAATTTTACGCCCTCTCATTTTTAAAAGTCGATTCCACAGCAACTAATAGAGCTTTGCGATCGCAATCACTTCCAGAATGTGCAAAAGATATTCTAGTTTCATAACAGAACAGCAGGGACCTGCTAAAGTTAAACCATTTGGCCAGGAGAGCCCTTTTATGCAGACTTTTGCGAGGTTTCGATACCCAAAATTTTTGCGATTTTCACAGAATTTTTTTCAAAAGCCGATTCCAAAGCAACTAATAGAGCTTTGCGATCGCAATCACTTCCAGAATCTGCCCCACGAAGTCTACTTTCATGATAAAGCACGAGGGACCTGCCAAAGTTAAACCATTTGGCCAGGAGAGCCCTTTTATGAAGGCATGTGCTCGATTTCGTCGCGAAATTTTTTTGGCGAATTTTACAACCTCTCATTTTTAAAAGTCGATTCCACAGCAACTAATAGAGCTTTGCGATCGCAATCACTTCCAGAATGTGCAAAAGATATTCTAGTTTCATAACAGAACAGCAGGGACCTGCCAAAGTTAAACCATTTGGCCAGGAGAGCCCTTTTATGCAGACTTTTGCCAGATTTCGATACCCAAAATTTTTGCGATTTTCACAGAATTTTTTTCAAAAGCCGATTCCAAAGCAACTAATAGAGCTTTGCGATCGCAATCACTTCCAGAATCTGCCCCACGAAGTCTACTTTCATGATAAAGCACGAGGGACCTGCCAAAGTTAAACCATTTGGCCAGGAGAGCCCTTTTATGAAGGCATGTGCTCGATTTCGTCGCGAAATTTTTTTCGCGAATTTTACCCCCTCTCATTTTTAAAAGTCGATTCCACAGCAACTAATAGAGCTTTGCGATCGCAATCACTTCCAAAATGTGCAAAAGATATTCTAGTTTCATAACAGAACAGCAGGGACCTGCTAAAGTTAAACCATTTGGCCAGGAGAGCCCTTTTATGCAGACTTTTGCGAGGTTTCGATACCCAAAATTTTTGCGATTTTCACAGAATTTTTTTCAAAAGCCGATTCCAAAGCAACTAATAGAGCTTTGCGATCGCAATCACTTCCAGAATCTGCCCCACGAAGTCTACTTTCATGATAAAGCACGAGGGACCTGCCAAAGTTAAACCATTTGGCCAGGAGAGCCCTTTTATGAAGGCATGTGCTCGATTTCGTCGCGAAATTTTTTTGGCGAATTTTACGCCCTCTCATTTTTAAAAGTCGATTCCACAGCAACTAATAGAGCTTTGCGATCGCAATCACTTCCAGAATGTGCAAAAGATATTCTAGTTTCATAACAGAACAGCAGGGACCTGCTAAAGTTAAACCATTTGGCCAGGAGAGCCCTTTTATGCAGACTTTTGCGAGGTTTCGATACCCAAAATTTTTGCGATTTTCACAGAATTTTTTTCAAAAGCCGATTCCAAAGCAACTAATAGAGCTTTGCGATCGCAATCACTTCCAGAATCTGCCCCACGAAGTCTACTTTCATGATAAAGCACGAGGAACCTGCCAAAGTTAAACCATTTGGCCAGGAGAGCCCTTTTATGAAGGCATGTGCTCGATTTCGTCGCGAAATTTTTTTGGCGAATTTTACGCCCTCTCATTTTTAAAAGTCGATTCCACAGCAACTAATAGAGCTTTGCGATCGCAATCACTTCCAGAATGTGCAAAAGATATTCTAGTTTCATAACAGAACAGCAGGGACCTGCCAAAGTTAAACCATTTGGCCAGGAGAGCCCTTTTATGCAGACTTTTGCCAGATTTCGATACCCAAAATTTTTGCGATTTTCACAGAATTTTTTTCAAAAGCCGATTCCAAAGCAACTAATAGAGCTTTGCGATCGCAATCACTTCCAGAATCTGCCCCACGAAGTCTACTTTCATGATAAAGCACGAGGGACCTGCCAAAGTTAAACCATTTGGCCAGGAGAGCCCTTTTATGAAGGCATGTGCTCGATTTCGTCGCGAAATTTTTTTGGCGAATTTTACCCCCTCTCATTTTTAAAAGTCGATTCCACAGCAACTAATAGAGCTTTGCGATCGCAATCACTTCCAGAATGTGCAAAAGATATTCTAGTTTCATAACAGAACAGCAGGGACCTGCTAAAGTTAAACCATTTGGCCAGGAGAGCCCTTTTATGCAGACTTTTGCGAGGTTTCGATACCCAAAATTTTTGCGATTTTCACAGAATTTTTTTCAAAAGCCGATTCCAAAGCAACTAATAGAGCTTTGCGATCGCAATCACTTCCAGAATCTGCCCCACGAAGTCTACTTTCATGATAAAGCACGAGGGACCTGCCAAAGTTAAACCATTTGGCCAGGAGAGCCCTTTTATGAAGGCATGTGCTCGATTTCGTCGCGAAATTTTTTTGGCGAATTTTACGCCCTCTCATTTTTAAAAGTCGATTCCACAGCAACTAATAGAGCTTTGCGATCGCAATCACTTCCAGAATGTGCAAAAGATATTCTAGTTTCATAACAGAACAGCAGGGACCTGCTAAAGTTAAACCATTTGGCCAGGAGAGCCCTTTTATGCAGACTTTTGCGAGGTTTCGATACCCAAAATTTTTGCGATTTTCACAGAATTTTTTTCAAAAGCCGATTCCAAAGCAACTAATAGGGCTTTGCGATCGCAATCACTTCCAGAATCTGCCCCACGAAGTCTACTTTCATGATAAAGCACGAGGGACCTGCCAAAGTTAAACCATTTGGCCAGGAGAGCCCTTTTATGAAGGCATGTGCTCGATTTCGTCGCGAAATTTTTTTGGCGAATTTTACGCCCTCTCATTTTTAAAAGTCGATTCCACAGCAACTAAGAGAGCTTTGCGATCGCAATCACTTCCAGAATGTGCAAAAGATATTCTAGTTTCATAACAGAACAGCAGGGACCTGCCAAAGTTAAACCATTTGGCCAGGAGAGCCCTTTTATGCAGACTTTTGCCAGATTTCGATACCCAAAATTTTTGCGATTTTCACAGAATTTTTTTCAAAAGCCGATTCCAAAGCAACTAATAGAGCTTTGCGATCGCAATCACTTCCAGAATCTGCCCCACGAAGTCTACTTTCATGATAAAGCACGAGGGACCTGCCAAAGTTAAACCATTTGGCCAGGAGAGCCCTTTTATGAAGGCATGTGCTCGATTTCGTCGCGAAATTTTTTTGGCGAATTTTACCCCCTCTCATTTTTAAAAGTCGATTCCACAGCAACTAATAGAGCTTTGCGATCGCAATCACTTCCAGAATGTGCAAAAGATATTTTAGTTTCATAACAGAACAGCAGGGACCTGCTAAAGTTAAACCATTTGGCCAGGAGAGCCCTTTTATGCAGACTTTTGCGAGGTTTCGATACCCAAAATTTTTGCGATTTTCACAGAATTTTTTTCAAAAGCCGATTCCAAAGCAACTAATAGAGCTTTGCGATCGCAATCACTTCCAGAATCTGCCCCACGAAGTCTACTTTCATGATAAAGCACGAGGGACCTGCCAAAGTTAAACCATTTGGCCAGGAGAGCCCTTTTATGAAGGCATGTGCTCGATTTCGTCGCGAAATTTTTTTGAAGAATGTTACGCCCTCTCATTTTTAAAAGTCGATTCCACAGCAACTAATAGAGCTTTGCGAACGCAATCACTTCCAGAATGTGCAAAAGATATTCTAGTTTCATAACAGAACAGCAGGGACCTGCTAAAGTTAAACCATTTGGCCAGGAGAGCCCTTTTATGCAGACTTTTGCGAGGTTTCGATACCCAAAATTTTTGCGATTTTCACAGAATTTTTTTCAAAAGCCGATTCCAAAGCAACTAATAGAGCTTTGCGATCGCAATCACTTCCAGAATCTGCCCCACGAAGTCTACTTTCATGATAAAGCACGAGGGACCTGCCAAAGTTAAACCATTTGGCCAGGAGAGCCCTTTTATGAAGGCATGTGCTCGATTTCGTCGCGAAATTTTTTTGGCGAATTTTACGCCCTCTCATTTTTAAAAGTCGATTCCACAGCAACTAATAGAGCTTTGCGATCGCAATCACTTCCAGAATGTGCAAAAGATATTCTAGTTTCATAACAGAACAGCAGGGACCTGCTAAAGTTAAACCATTTGGCCAGGAGAGCCCTTTTATGCAGACTTTTGCGAGGTTTCGATACCCAAAATTTTTGCGATTTTCACAGAATTTTTTTCAAAAGCCGATTCCAAAGCAACTAATAGAGCTTTGCGATCGCAATCACTTCCAGAATCTGCCCCACGAAGTCTACTTTCATGATAAAGCACGAGGGACCTGCCAAAGTTAAACCATTTGGCCAGGAGAGCCCTTTTATGAAGGCATGTGCTCGATTTCGTCGCGAAATTTTTTTGGCGAATTTTACGCCCTCTCATTTTTAAAAGTCGATTCCACAGCAACTAATAGAGCTTTGCGATCGCAATCACTTCCAGAATGTGCAAAAGATATTCTAGTTTCATAACAGAACAGCAGGGACCTGCCAAAGTTAAACCATTTGGTCAGGAGAGCCCTTTTATGCAGACTTTTGCCAGATTTCGATACCCAAAATTTTTGCGATTTTCACAGAATTTTTTTCAAAAGCCGATTCCAAAGCAACTAATAGAGCTTTGCGATCGCAATCACTTCCAGAATCTGCCCCACGAAGTCTACTTTCATGATAAAGCACGAGGGACCTGCCAAAGTTAAACCATTTGGCCAGGAGAGCCCTTTTATGAAGGCATGTGCTCGATTTCGTCGCGAAATTTTTTTGGCGAATTTTACGCCCTCTCATTTTTAAAAGTCGATTCCACAGCAACTAATAGAGCTTTGCGATCGCAATCACTTCCAGAATGTGCAAAAGATATTCTAGTTTCATAACAGAACAGCAGGGACCTGCTAAAGTTAAACCATTTGGCCAGGAGAGCCCTTTTATGCAGACTTTTGCGAGGTTTCGATACCCAAAATTTTTGCGATTTTCACAGAATTTTTTTTCAAAAGCCGATTCCAAAGCAACTAATAGAGCTTTGCGATCGCAATCACTTCCAGAATCTGCCCCACGAAGTCTACTTTCATGATAAAGCACGAGGGACCTGCCAAAGTTAAACCATTTGGCCAGGAGAGCCCTTTTATGAAGGCATGTGCTCGATTTCGTCGCGAAATTTTTTTGGCGAATTTTACGCCCTCTCATTTTTAAAAGTCGATTCCACAGCAACTAATAGAGCTTTGCGATCGCAATCACTTCCAGAATGTGCAAAAGATATTCTAGTTTCATAACAGAACAGCAGGGACCTGCTAAAGTTAAACCATTTGGCCAGGAGAGCCCTTTTATGCAGACTTTTGCGAGGTTTCGATACCCAAAATTTTTGCGATTTTCACAGAATTTTTTTCAAAAGCCGATTCCAAAGCAACTAATAGAGCTTTGCGATCGCAATCACTTCCAGAATCTGCCCCACGAAGTCTACTTTCATGATAAAGAACGAGGGACCTGCCAAAGTTAAACCATTTGGCCAGGAGAGCCCTTTTACGAAGGCATGTGCTCGATTTCGTCGCGAAATTTTTTTGGCGAATTTTACGCCCTCTCATTTTTAAAAGTCGATTCCACAGCAACTAATAGAGCTTTGCGATCGCAATCACTTCCAGAATGTGCAAAAGATATTCTAGTTTCATAACAGAACAGCAGGGACCTGCCAAAGTTAAACCATTTGGCCAGGAGAGCCCTTTTATGCAGACTTTTGCCAGATTTCGATACCCAAAATTTTTGCGATTTTCACAGAATTTTTTTCAAAAGCCGATTCCAAAGCAACTAATAGAGCTTTGCGATCGCAATCACTTCCAGAATCTGCCCCACGAAGTCTACTTTCATGATAAAGCACGAGGGACCTGCCAAAGTTAAACCATTTGGCCAGGAGAGCCCTTTTATGAAGGCATGTGCTCGATTTCGTCGCGAAATTTTTTTGGCGAATTTTACCCCCTCTCATTTTTAAAAGTCGATTCCACAGCAACTAATAGAGCTTTGCGATCGCAATCACTTCCAGAATGTGCAAAAGATATTCTAGTTTCATAACAGAACAGCAGGGACCTGCTAAAGTTAAACCATTTGGCCAGGAGAGCCCTTTTATGCAGACTTTTGCGAGGTTTCGATACCCAAAATTTTTGCGATTTTCACAGAATTTTTTTCAAAAGCCGATTCCAAAGCAACTAATAGAGCTTTGCGATCGCAATCACTTCCAGAATCTGCCCCACGAAGTCTACTTTCATGATAAAGCACGAGGGACCTGCCAAAGTTAAACCATTTGGCCAGGAGAGCCCTTTTATGAAGGCATGTGCTCGATTTCGTCGCGAAATTTTTTTGAAGAATTTTACGCCCTCTCATTTTTAAAAGTCGATTCCACAGCAACTAATAGAGCTTTGCGAACGCAATCACTTCCAGAATGTGCAAAAGATATTCTAGTTTCATAACAGAACAGCAGGGACCTGCCAAAGTTAAACCATTTGGCCAGGAGAGACCTTTTATGCAGACTTTTGCCAGATTTCGATACCCAAAATTTTTGCGATTTTCACAGAATTTTTTTCAAAAGCCGATTCCAAAGCAACTAATAGAGCTTTGCGATCGCAATCACTTCCAGAATCTGCCCCACGAAGTCTACTTTCATGATAAAGCACGAGGGACCTGCCAAAGTTAAACCATTTGGCCAGGAGAGCCCTTTTATGAAGGCATGTGCTCGATTTCGTCGCGAAATTTTTTTGGCGAATTTTACGCCCTCTCATTTTTAAAAGTCGATTCCACAGCAACTAATAGAGCTTTGCGATCGCAATCACTTCCAAAATGTGCAAAAGATATTCTAGTTTCATAACAGAACAGCAGGGACCTGCTAAAGTTAAACCATTTGGCCAGGAGAGCCCTTTTATGCAGACTTTTGCGAGGTTTCGATACCCAAAATTTTTGCGATTTTCACAGAATTTTTTTCAAAAGCCGATTCCAAAGCAACTAATAGAGCTTTGCGATCGCAATCACTTCCAGAATCTGCCCCACGAAGTCTACTTTCATGATAAAGCACGAGGGACCTGCCAAAGTTAAACCATTTGGCCAGGAGAGCCCTTTTATGAAGGCATGTGCTCGATTTCGTCGCGAAATTTTTTTGGCGAATTTTACGCCCTCTCATTTTTAAAAGTCGATTCCACAGCAACTAATAGAGCTTTGCGATCGCAATCACTTCCAGAATGTGCAAAAGATATTCTAGTTTCATAACAGAACAGCAGGGACCTGCTAAAGTTAAACCATTTGGCCAGGAGAGCCCTTTTATGCAGACTTTTGCGAGGTTTCGATACCCAAAATTTTTGCGATTTTCACAGAATTTTTTTCAAAAGCCGATTCCAAAGCAACTAATAGAGCTTTGCGATCGCAATCACTTCCAGAATCTGCCCCACGAAGTCTACTTTCATGATAAAGCACGAGGGACCTGCCAAAGTTAAACCATTTGGCCAGGAGAGCCCTTTTATGAAGGCATGTGCTCGATTTCGTCGCGAAATTTTTTTGGCGAATTTTACGCCCTCTCATTTTTAAAAGTCGATTCCACAGCAACTAATAGAGCTTTGCGATCGCAATCACTTCCAGAATGTGCAAAAGATATTCTAGTTTCATAACAGAACAGCAGGGACCTGCTAAAGTTAAACCATTTGGCCAGGAGAGCCCTTTTATGCAGACTTTTGCGAGGTTTCGATACCCAAAATTTTTGCGATTTTCACAGAATTTTTTTCAAAAGCCGATTCCAAAGCAACTAATAGAGCTTTGCGATCGCAATCACTTCCAGAATCTGCCCCACGAAGTCTACTTTCATGATAAAGCACGAGGGACCTGCCAAAGTTAAACCATTTGGCCAGGAGAGCCCTTTTATGAAGGCATGTGCTCGATTTCGTCGCGAAATTTTTTTGGCGAATTTTACGCCCTCTCATTTTAAAAGTCGATTCCACAGCAACTAATAGAGCTTTGCGATCGCAATCACTTCCAGAATGTGCAAAAGATATTCTAGTTTCATAACAGAACAGCAGGGACCTGCCAAAGTTAAACCATTTGGCCAGGAGAGCCCTTTTATGCAGACTTTTGCCAGATTTCGATACCCAAAATTTTTGCGATTTTCACAGAATTTTTTTCAAAAGCCGATTCCAAAGCAACTAATAGAGCTTTGCGATCGCAATCACTTCCAGAATCTGCCCCACGAAGTCTACTTTCATGATAAAGCACGAGGGACCTGCCAAAGTTAAACCATTTGGCCAGGAGAGCCCTTTTATGAAGGCATGTGCTCGATTTCGTCGCGAAATTTTTTTGGCCAATTTTACCCCCTCTCATTTTTAAAAGTCGATTCCACAGCAACTAATAGAGCTTTGCGATCGCAATCACTTCCAGAATGTGCAAAAGATATTCTAGTTTCATAACAGAACAGCAGGGACCTGCTAAAGTTAAACCATTTGGCCAGGAGAGCCCTTTTATGCAGACTTTTGCGAGGTTTCGATACCCAAAATTTTTGCGATTTTCACAGAATTTTTTTCAAAAGCCGATTCCAAAGCAACTAATAGAGCTTTGCGATCGCAATCACTTCCAGAATCTGCCCCACGAAGTCTACTTTGATGATAAAGCACGAGGGACCTGCCAAAGTTAAACCATTTGGCCAGGAGAGCCCTTTTATGAAGGCATGTGCTCGATTTCGTCGCGAAATTTTTTTGAAGAATTTTACGCCCTCTCATTTTTAAAAGTCGATTCCACAGCAACTAATAGAGCTTTGCGAACGCAATCACTTCCAGAATGTGCAAAAGATATTCTAGTTTCATAACAGAACAGCAGGGACCTGCCAAAGTTAAACCATTTGGCCAGGAGAGACCTTTTATGCAGACTTTTGCCAGATTTCGATACCCAAAATTTTTGCGATTTTCACAGAATTTTTTTCAAAAGCCGATTCCAAAGCAACTAATAGAGCTTTGCGATCGCAATCACTTCCAGAATCTGCCCCACGAAGTCTACTTTCATGATAAAGCACGAAGGACCTGCCAAAGTTAAACCATTTGGCCAGGAGAGCCCTTTTATGAAGGCATGTGCTCGATTGCGTCGCGAAATTTTTTTGGCGAATTTTACGCCCTCTCATTTTTAAAAGTCGATTCCACAGCAACTAATAGAGCTTTGCGATCGCAATCACTTCCAAAATGTGCAAAAGATATTCTAGTTTCATAACAGAACAGCAGGGACCTGCTAAAGTTAAACCATTTGGCCAGGAGAGCCCTTTTATGCAGACTTTTGCGAGGTTTCGATACCCAAAATTTTTGCGATTTTCACAGAATTTTTTTCAAAAGCCGATTCCAAAGCAACTAATAGAGCTTTGCGATCGCAATCACTTCCAGAATCTGCCCCACGAAGTCTACTTTCATGATAAAGCACGAGGGACCTGCCAAAGTTAAACCATTTGGCCAGGAGAGCCCTTTTATGCAGACTTTTGCGAGGTTTCGATACCCAAAATTTTTGCGATTTTCACAGAATTTTTTTCAAAAGCCGATTCCAAAGCAACTAATAGAGCTTTGCGATCGCAATCACTTCCAGAATCTGCCCCACGAAGTCTACTTTCATGATAAAGCACGAGGGACCTGCCAAAGTTAAACCATTTTTGCCAGGAGAGCCCTTTTATGAAGGCATGTGCTCGATTTCGTCGCGAAATTTTTTTGGCGAATTTTACGCCCTCTCATTTTTAAAAGTCGATTCCACAGCAACTAATAGAGCTTTGCGATCGCAATCACTTCCAGAATGTGCAAAAGATATTCTAGTTTCATAACAGAACAGCAGGGACCTGCTAAAGTTAAACCATTTGGCCAGGAGAGCCCTTTTATGCAGACTTTTGCGAGGTTTCGATACCCAAAATTTTTGCGATTTTCACAGAATTTTTTTCAAAAGCCGATTCCAAAGCAACTAATAGAGCTTTGCGATCGCAATCACTTCCAGAATCTGCCCCACGAAGTCTACTTTCATGATAAAGCACGAGGGACCTGCCAAAGTTAAACCATTTGGCCAGGAGAGCCCTTTTATGAAGGCATGTGCTCGATTTCGTCGCGAAATTTTTTTGGCGAATTTTACGCCCTCTCATTTTTAAAAGTCGATTCCACAGCAACTAATAGAGCTTTGCGATCGCAATCACTTCCAGAATGTGCAAAAGATATTCTAGTTTCATAACAGAACAGCAGGGACCTGCCAAAGTTAAACCATTTGGCCAGGAGAGCCCTTTTATGCAGACTTTTGCCAGATTTCGATACCCAAAAATTTTGCGATTTTCACAGAATTTTTTTCAAAAGCCGATTCCAAAGCAACTAATAGAGCTTTGCGATCGCAATCACTTCCAGAATCTGCCCCACGAAGTCTACTTTCATGATAAAGCACGAGGGACCTGCCAAAGTTAAACCATTTGGCCAGGAGAGCCCTTTTATGAAGGCATGTGCTCGATTTCGTCGCGAAATTTTTTTGGCGAATTTTACGCCCTCTCATTTTTAAAAGTCGATTCCACAGCAACTAATAGAGCTTTGCGATCGCAATCACTTCCAGAATGTGCAAAAGATATTCTAGTTTCATAACAGAACAGCAGGGACCTGCTAAAGTTAAACCATTTGGCCAGGAGAGCCCTTTTATGCAGACTTTTGCGAGGTTTCGATACCCAAAATTTTTGCGATTTTCACAGAATTTTTTTCAAAAGCCGATTCCAAAGCAACTAATAGAGCTTTGCGATCGCAATCACTTCCAGAATCTGCCCCACGAAGTCTACTTTCATGATAAAGCACGAGGGACCTGCCAAAGTTAAACCATTTGGCCAGGAGAGCCCTTTTATGAAGGCATGTGCTCGATTTCGTCGCGAAATTTTTTTGGCGAATTTTACGCCCTATTATTTTTAAAAGTCGATTCCACAGCAACTAATAGAGCTTTGCGATCGCAATCACTTCCAGAATGTGCAAAAGATATTCTAGTTTCATAACAGAACAGCAGGGACCTGCTAAAGTTAAACCATTTGGCCAGGAGAGCCCTTTTATGCAGACTTTTGCGAGATTTCGATACCCAAAATTTTTGCGATTTTCACAGAATTTTTTTCAAAAGCCGATTCCAAAGCAACTAATAGAGCTTTGCGATCGCAATCACTTCCAGAATCTGCCCCACGAAGTCTACTTTCATGATAAAGCACGAGGGACCTGCCAAAGTTAAACCATTTGGCCAGGAGAGCCCTTTTATGAAGGCATGTGCTCGATTTCGTCGCGAAATTTTTTTGGCGAATTTTACGCCCTCTCATTTTTAAAAGTCGATTCCACAGCAACTAATAGAGCTTTGCGATCGCAATCACTTCCAGAATGTGCAAAAGATATTCTAGTTTCATAACAGAACAGCAGGGACCTGCCAAAGTTAAACCATTTGGCCAGGAGAGCCCTTTTATGCAGACTTTTGCCAGATTTCGATACCCAAAATTTTTGCGATTTTCACAGAATTTTTTTCAAAAGCCGATTCCAAAGCAACTAATAGAGCTTTGCGATCGCAATCACTTCCTGAATCTGCCCCACGAAGTCTACTTTCATGATAAAGCACGAGGGACCTGCCAAAGTTAAACCATTTGGCCAGGAGAGCCCTTTTATGAAGGCATGTGCTCGATTTCGTCGCGAAATTTTTTTGGCGAATTTTACCCCCTCTCATTTTTAAAAGTCGATTCCACAGCAACTAATAGAGCTTTGCGATCGCAATCACTTCCAGAATGTGCAAAAGATATTCTAGTTTCATAACAGAACAGCAGGGACCTGCTAAAGTTAAACCATTTGGCCAGGAGAGCCCTTTTATGCAGACTTTTGCGAGGTTTCGATACCCAAAATTTTTGCGATTTTCACAGAATTTTTTTCAAAAGCCGATTCCAAAGCAACTAATAGAGCTTTGCGATCGCAATCACTTCCAGAATCTGCCCCACGAAGTCTACTTTCATGATAAAGCACGAGGGACCTGCCAAAGTTAAACCATTTGGCCAGGAGAGCCCTTTTATGAAGGCATGTGCTCGATTTCGTCGCGAAATTTTTTTGGCGAATTTTACGCCCTCTCATTTTTAAAAGTCGATTCCACAGCAACTAATAGAGCTTTGCGATCGCAATCACTTCCAGAATGTGCAAAAGATATTCTAGTTTCATAACAGAACAGCAGGGACCTGCCAAAAATAAACCATTTGGCCAGGAGAGCCCTTTTATGCAGACATTTGCCAGATTTCGATACCCAAAATTTTTGCGATTTTCACAGAATTTTTTTCAAAAGCCGATTCCAAAGCAACTAATAGAGCTTTGCGATCGCAATCACTTCCAGAATCTGCCCCACGAAGTCTACTTTCATGATAAAGCACGAGGGACCTGCCAAAGTTAAACCATTTGGCCAGGAGAGCCCTTTTATGAAGGCATGTGCTCGATTTCGTCGCGAAATTTTTTTGGCGAATTTTACGCCCTCTCATTTTTAAAAGTCGATTCCACAGCAACTAATAGAGCTTTGCGATCGCAATCACTTCCAGAATGTGCAAAAGATATTCTAGTTTCATAACAGAACAGCAGGGACCTGCTAAAGTTAAACCATTTGGCCAGGAGAGCCCTTTTATGCAGACTTTTGCGAGGTTTCGATACCCAAAATTTTTGCGATTTTCACAGAATTTTTTTCAAAAGCCGATTCCAAAGCAACTAATAGAGCTTTGCGATCGCAATCACTTCCAGAATCTGCCCCACGAAGTCTACTTTCATGATAAAGCACGAGGGACCTGCCAAAGTTAAACCATTTGGCCAGGAGAGCCCTTTTATGAAGGCATGTGCTCGATTTCGTCGCGAAATTTTTTTGGCGAATTTTACGCCCTCTCATTTTTAAAAGTCGATTCCACAGCAACTAATAGAGCTTTGCGATCGCAATCACTTCCAGAATGTGCAAAAGATATTCTAGTTTCATAACAGAACAGCAGGGACCTGCCAAAGTTAAACCATTTGGCCAGGAGAGCCCTTTTATGCAGACTTTTGCCAGATTTCGATACCCAAAATTTTTGCGATTTTCACAGAATTTTTTTCAAAAGCCGATTCCAAAGCAAAACTAATAGAGCTTTGCGATCGCAATCACTTCCAGAATCTGCCCCACGAAGTCTACTTTCATGATAAAGCACGAGGGACCTGCCAAAGTTAAACCATTTGGCCAGGAGAGCCCTTTTATGAAGGCATGTGCTCGATTTCGTCGCGAAATTTTTTTGGCGAATTTTACGCCCTCTCATTTTTAAAAGTCGATTCCACAGCAACTAATAGAGCTTTGCGATCGCAATCACTTCCAAAATGTGCAAAAGATATTCTAGTTTCATAACAGAACAGCAGGGACCTGCTTAAGTTAAACCATTTGGCCAGGAGAGCCCTTTTATGCAGACTTTTGCGAGGTTTCGATACCCAAAATTTTTGCGATTTTCACAGAATTTTTTTCAAAAGCCGATTCCAAAGCAACTAATAGAGCTTTGCGATCGCAATCACTTCCAGAATCTGCCCCACGAAGTCTACTTTCATGATAAAGCACGAGGGACCTGCCAAAGTTAAACCATTTGGCCAGGAGAGCCCTTTTATGAAGGCATGTGCTCGATTTCGTCGCGAAATTTTTTTGGCGAATTTTACGCCCTCTCATTTTTAAAAGTCGATTCCACAGCAACTAATAGAGCTTTGCGATCGCAATCACTTCCAGAATGTGCAAAAGTTATTCTAGTTTCATAACAGAACAGCAGGGACCTGCCAAAGTTAAACCATTTGGCCAGGAGAGCCCTTTTATGCAGACTTTTGCCAGGTTTCGATACCCAAAATTTTTGCGATTTTCACAGAATTTTTTTCAAAAGCCGATTCCAAAGCAACTAATAGAGCTTTGCGATCGCAATCACTTCCAGAATCTGCCCCACGAAGTCTACTTTCATGATAAAGCACGAGGGACCTGCCAAAGTTAAACCATTTGGCAAGGAGAGCCCTTTTATGAAGGCATGTGCTCGATTTCGTCGCGAAATTTTTTTGGCGAATTTTACGCCCTCTCATTTTTAAAAGTCGATTCCACAGCAACTAATAGAGCTTTGCGATCGCAATCACTTCCAGAATGTGCAAAAGATATTCTAGTTTCATAACAGAACAGCAGGGACCTGCCAAAGTTAAACCATTTGGCCAGGAGAGCCCTTTTATGCAGACTTTTGCCAGATTTCGATACCCAAAATTTTTGCGATTTTCACAGAATTTTTTTCAAAAGCCGATTCCAAAGCAACTAATAGAGCTTTGCAATCGCAATCACTTCCAGAATCTGCCCCACGAATTCTACTTTCATGATAAAGCACGAGGGACCTGCCAAAGTTAAACCATTTGGCCAGGAGAGCCCTTTTATGAAGGCATGTGCTCGATTTCGTCGCGAAATTTTTTTGGCGAATTTTACGCCCTCTCATTTTTAAAAGTCGATTCCACAGCAACTAATAGAGCTTTGCGATCGCAATCACTTCCAGAATGTGGAAAAGATATTCTAGTTTCATAACAGAACAGCAGGGACCTGCCAAAGTTAAACCATTTGGCCAGGAGAGCCCTTTTATGCAGACTTTTGCCAGATTTCGATACCCAAAATTTTTGCGATTTTCACAGAATTTTTTTCAAAAGCCGATTCTTAAGCAACTAATAGAGCTTTGCGATCGCAATCACTTCCAGAATCTGCCCCACGAAGTCTACTTTCATGATAAAGCACGAGGGACCTGCCAAAGTTAAACCATTTGGCCAGGAGAGCCCTTTTATGAAGGCATGTGCTCGATTTCGTCGCGAAATTTTTTTGGCGAATTTTACGCCCTCTCATTTTTAAAAGTCGATTCCACAGCAACTAATAGAGCTTTGCGATCGCAATCACTTCCAGAATGTGCAAAAGATATTCTAGTTTCATAACAGAACAGCAGGGACCTGCCAAAGTTAAACCATTTGGCCAGGAGAGCCCTTTTATGCAGACTTTTGCCAGATTTCGATACCCAAAATTTTTGCGATTTTCACAGAATTTTTTTCAAAAGCCGATTCCAAAGCAACTAATAGAGCTTTGCGATCGCAATCACTTCCAGAATCTGCCCCACGAAGTCTACTTTCATGATAAAGCACGAGGGACCTGCCAAAGTTAAACCATTTGGCCAGGAGAGCCCTTTTATGAAGGCATGTGCTCGATTTCGTCGCGAAATTTTTTTGGCGAATTTTACGCCCTCTCATTTTTAAAAGTCGATTCCACAGCAACTAATAGAGCTTTGCGATCGCAATCACTTCCAGAATGTGCAAAAGATATTCTAGTTTCATAACAGAACAGCAGGGACCTGCCAAAGTTAAACCATTTGGCCAGGAGAGCCCTTTTATGCAGACTTTTGCCAGATTTCGATACCCAAAATTTTTGCGATTTTCACAGAATTTTTTTCAAAAGCCGATTCCAAAGCATCTAATAGAGCTTTGCGATCGCAATCACTTCCAGAATCTGCCCCACGAAGTCTACTTTCATGATAAAGCACGAGGGACCTGCCAAAGTTAAACCATTTGGCCAGGAGAGCCCTTTTATGAAGGCATGTGCTCGATTTCGTCGCGAAATTTTTTTGGCGAATTTTACGCCCTCTCATTTTTAAAAGTCGATTCCACAGCAACTAATAGAGCTTTGCGATCGCAATCACTTCCAGAATGTGCAAAAGATATTCTAGTTTCATAACAGAACAGCAGGGACCTGCCAAAGTTAAACCATTTGGCCAGGAGAGCCCTTTTATGCAGACTTTTGCCAGATTTCGATACCCAAAATTTTTGCGATTTTCACAGAATTTTTTTCAAAAGCCGATTCCAAAGCAACTAATAGAGCTTTGCGATCGCAATCACTTCCAGAATCTGCCCCACGAAGTCTACTTTCATGATAAAGCACGAGGGACCTGCCAAAGTTAAACCATTTGGCCAGGAGAGCCCTTTTATGAAGGCATGTGCTCGATTTCGTCGCGAAATTTTTTTGGCGAATTTTACGCCCTCTCATTTTTAAAAGTCGATTCCACAGCAACTAATAGAGCTTTGCGATCGCAATCACTTCCAGAATGTGCAAAAGATATTCTAGTTTCATAACAGAACAGCAGGGACCTGCCAAAGTTAAACCATTTGGCCAGGAGAGCCCTTTTATGCAGACTTTTGCCAGATTTCGATACCCAAAATTTTTGCGATTTTCACAGAATTTTTTTTAAAAGCCGATTCCAAAGCAACTAATAGAGCTTTGCGATCGCAATCACTTCCAGAATCTGCCCCACGAAGTCTACTTTCATGATAAAGCACGAGGGACCTGCCAAAGTTAAACCATTTGGCCAGGAGAGCCCTTTTATGAAGGCATGTGCTCGATTTCGTCGCGAAATTTTTTTGGCGAATTTTACGCCCTCTCATTTTTAAAAGTCGATTCCACAGCAACTAATAGAGCTTTGCGATCGCAATCACTTCCAAAATGTGCAAAAGATATTCTAGTTTCATAACAGAACAGCAGGGACCTGCTTAAGTTAAACCATTTGGCCAGGAGAGCCCTTTTATGCAGACTTTTGCGAGGTTTCGATACCCAAAATTTTTGGGATTTTCACAGAATTTTTTTCAAAAGCCGATTCCAAAGCAACTAATAGAGCTTTGCGATCGCAATCACTTCCAGAATCTGCCCCACGAAGTCTACTTTCATGATAAAGCACGAGGGACCTGCCAAAGTTAAACCATTTGGCCAGGAGAGCCCTTTTATGAAGGCATGTGCTCGATTTCGTCGCGAAATTTTTTTGGCGAATTTTACGCCCTCTCATTTTTAAAAGTCGATTCCACAGCAACTAATAGAGCTTTGCGATCGCAATCACTTCCAGAATGTGCAAAAGTTATTCTAGTTTCATAACAGAACAGCAGGGACCTGCCAAAGTTAAACCATTTGGCCAGGAGAGCCCTTTTATGCAGACTTTTGCCAGATTTCGATACCCAAAATTTTTGCGATTTTCACAGAATTTTTTTCAAAAGCCGATTCCAAAGCAACTAATAGAGCTTTGCGATCGCAATCACTTCCAGAATCTGCCCCACGAAGTCTACTTTCATGATAAAGCACGAGGGACCTGCCAAAGTTAAACCATTTGGCCAGGAGAGCCCTTTTATGAAGGCATGTGCTCGATTTCGTCGCGAAATTTTTTTGGCGAATTTTACGCCCTCTCATTTTTAAAAGTCGATTCCACAGCAACTAATAGAGCTTTGCGATCGCAATCACTTCCAGAATGTGCAAAAGATATTCTAGTTTCATAACAGAACAGCAGGGACCTGCCAAAGTTAAACCATTTGGCCAGGAGAGCCCTTTTATGCAGACTTTTGCCAGATTTCGATACCCAAAATTTTTGCGATTTTCACAGAATTTTTTTCAAAAGCCGATTCCAAAGCAACTAATAGAGCTTTGCGATCGCAATCACTTCCAGAATCTGCCCCACGAAGTCTACTTTCATGATAAAGCACGAGGGACCTGCCAAAGTTAAACCATTTGGCCAGGAGAGCCCTTTTATGAAGGCATGTGCTCGATTTCGTCGCGAAATTTTTTTGGCGAATTTTACGCCCTCTCATTTTTAAAAGTCGATTCCACAGCAACTAATAGAGCTTTGCGATCGCAATCACTTCCAGAATGTGCAAAAGATATTCTAGTTTCATAACAGAACAGCAGGGACCTGCCAAAGTTAAACCATTTGGCCAGGAGAGCACTTTTATGCAGACTTTTGCCAGGTTTCGATACCCAAAATTTTTGCGATTTTCACAGAATTTTTTTCAAAAGCCGATTCCAAAGCAACTAATAGAGCTTTGCGATCGCAATCACTTCCAGAATCTGCCCCACGAAGTCTACTTTCATGATAAAGCACGAGGGACCTGCCAAAGTTAAACCATTTGGCCAGGAGAGCCCTTTTATGAAGGCATGTGCTCGATTTCGTCGCGAAATTTTTTTGGCGAATTTTACGCCCTCTCATTTTTAAAAGTCGATTCCACAGCAACTAATAGAGCTTTGCGATCGCAATCACTTCCAGAATGTGCAAAAGATATTCTAGTTTCATAACAGAACAGCAGGGACCTGCCAAAGTTAAACCATTTGGCCAGGAGAGCCCTTTTATGCAGACTTTTGCCAGGTTTCGATACCCAAAATTTTTGCGATTTTCACAGAATTTTTTTCAAAAGCCGATTCCAAAGCAACTAATAGAGCTTTGCGATCGCAATCACTTCCAGAATCTGCCCCACGAAGTCTACTTTCATGATAAAGCACGAGGGACCTGCCAAAGTTAAACCATTTGGCCAGGAGAGCCCTTTTATGAAGGCATGTGCTCGATTTCGTCGCGAAATTTTTTTGGCGAATTTTACGCCCTCTCATTTTTAAAAGTCGATTCCACAGCAACTAATAGAGCTTTGCGATCGCAATCACTTCCAGAATGTGCAAAAGATATTCTAGTTTCATAACAGAACAGCAGGGACCTGCCAAAGTTAAACCATTTGGCCAGGAGAGCCCTTTTATGCAGACTTTTGCCAGATTTCGATACCCAAAATTTTTGCGATTTTCACAGAATTTTTTTCAAAAGCCGATTCCAAAGCAACTAATAGAGCTTTGCGATCGCAATCACTTCCAGAATCTGCCCCACGAAGTCTACTTTCATGATAAAGCACGAGGGACCTGCCAAAGTTAAACCATTTGGCCAGGAGAGCCCTTTTATGAAGGCATGTGCTCGATTTCGTCGCGAAATTTTTTTGGCGAATTTTACGCCCTCTCATTTTTAAAAGTCGATTCCACAGCAACTAATAGAGCTTTGCGATCGCAATCACTTCCAGAATGTGCAAAAGTTATTCTAGTTTCATAACAGAACAGCAGGGACCTGCCAAAGTTAAACCATTTGGCCAGGAGAGCCCTTTTATGCAGACTTTTGCCAGGTTTCGATACCCAAAATTTTTGCGATTTTCACAGAATTTTTTTCAAAAGCCGATTCCAAAGCAACTAATAGAGCTTTGCGATCGCAATCACTTCCAGAATCTGCCCCACGAAGTCTACTTTCATGATAAAGCACGAGGGACCTGCCAAAGTTAAACCATTTGGCCAGGAGAGCCCTTTTATGAAGGCATGTGCTCGATTTCGTCGCGAAATTTTTTTGGCGAATTTTACGCCCTCTCATTTTTAAAAGTCGATTCCACAGCAACTAATAGAGCTTTGCGATCGCAATCACTTCCAGAATGTGCAAAAGATATTCTAGTTTCATAACAGAACAGCAGGGACCTGCCAAAGTTAAACCATTTGGCCAGGAGAGCCCTTTTATGCAGACTTTTGCCAGATTTCGATACCCAAAATTTTTGCGATTTTCACAGAATTTTTTTCAAAAGCCGATTCCAAAGCAACTAATAGAGCTTTGCGATCGCAATCACTTCCAGAATCTGCCCCACGAAGTCTACTTTCATGATAAAGCACGAGGGACCTGCCAAAGTTAAACCATTTGGCCAGGAGAGCCCTTTTATGAAGGCATGTGCTCGATTTCGTCGCGAAATTTTTTTGGCGAATTTTACGCCCTCTCATTTTTAAAAGTCGATTCCACAGCAACTAATAGAGCTTTGCGATCGCAATCACTTCCAGAATGTGCAAAAGATATTCTAGTTTCATAACAGAACAGCAGGGACCTGCCAAAGTTAAACCATTTGGCCAGGAGAGCACTTTTATGCAGACTTTTGCCAGGTTTCGATACCCAAAATTTTTGCGATTTTCACAGAATTTTTTTCAAAAGCCGATTCCAAAGCAACTAATAGAGCTTTGCGATCGCAATCACTTCCAGAATCTGCCCCACGAAGTCTACTTTCATGATAAAGCACGAGGGACCTGCCAAAGTTAAACCATTTGGCCAGGAGAGCCCTTTTATGAAGGCATGTGCTCGATTTCGTCGCGAAATTTTTTTGGCGAATTTTACGCCCTCTCATTTTTAAAAGTCGATTCCACAGCAACTAATAGAGCTTTGCGATCGCAATCACTTCCAGAATGTGCAAAAGATATTCTAGTTTCATAACAGAACAGCAGGGACCTGCCAAAGTTAAACCATTTGGCCAGGAGAGCCCTTTTATGCAGACTTTTGCCAGGTTTCGATACCCAAAATTTTTGCGATTTTCACAGAATTTTTTTCAAAAGCCGATTCCAAAGCAACTAATAGAGCTTTGCGATCGCAATCACTTCCAGAATCTGCCCCACGAAGTCTACTTTCATGATAAAGCACGAGGGACCTGCCAAAGTTAAACCATTTGGCTAGGAGAGCCCTTTTATGAAGGCATGTGCTCGATTTCGTCGCGAAATTTTTTTGGCGAATTTTACGCCCTCTCATTTTTAAAAGTCGATTCCACAGCAACTAATAGAGCTTTGCGATCGCAATCACTTCCAGAATGTGCAAAAGATATTCTAGTTTCATAACAGAACAGCAGGGACCTGCCAAAGTTAAACCATTTGGCCAGGAGAGCCCTTTTATGCAGACTTTTGCCAGATTTCGATACCCAAAATTTTTGCGATTTTCACAGAATTTTTTTCAAAAGCCGATTCCAAAGCAACTAATAGAGCTTTGCGATCGCAATCACTTCCAGAATCTGCCCCACGAAGTCTACTTTCATGATAAAGCACGAGGGACCTGCCAAAGTTAAACCATTTGGCCAGGAGAGCCCTTTTATGAAGGCATGTGCTCGATTTCGTCGCGAAATTTTTTTGGCGAATTTTACGCCCTCTCATTTTTAAAAGTCGATTCCACAGCAACTAATAGAGCTTTGCGATCGCAATCACTTCCAGAATGTGCAAAAGATATTCTAGTTTCATAACAGAACAGCAGGGACCTGCCAAAGTTAAACCATTTGGCCAGGAGAGCCCTTTTATGCAGACTTTTGCCAGGTTTCGATACCCAAAATTTTTGCGATTTTCACAGAATTTTTTTCAAAAGCCGATTCCAAAGCAACTAATAGAGCTTTGCGATCGCAATCACTTCCAGAATCTGCCCCACGAAGTCTACTTTCATGATAAAGCACGAGGGACCTGCCAAAGTTAAACCATTTGGCCAGGAGAGCCCTTTTATGAAGGCATGTGCTCGATTTCGTCGCGAAATTTTTTTGGCGAATTTTACGCCCTCTCATTTTTAAAAGTCGATTCCACAGCAACTAATAGAGCTTTGCGATCGCAATCACTTCCAGAATGTGCAAAAGATATTCTAGTTTCATAACAGAACAGCAGGGACCTGCCAAAGTTAAACCATTTGGCCAGGAGAGCCCTTTTATGCAGACTTTTGCCAGATTTCGATACCCAAAATTTTTGCGATTTTCACAGAATTTTTTTCAAAAGCCGATTCCAAAGCAACTAATAGAGCTTTGCGATCGCAATCACTTCCAGAATCTGCCCCACGAAGTCTACTTTCATGATAAAGCACGAGGGACCTGCCAAAGTTAAACCATTTGGCCAGGAGAGCCCTTTTATGAAGGCATGTGCTCGATTTCGTCGCGAAATTTTTTTGGCGAATTTTACGCCCTCTCATTTTTAAAAGTCGATTCCACAGCAACTAATAGAGCTTTGTGATCGCAATCACTTCCAAAATGTGCAAAAGATATTCTAGTTTCATAACAGAACAGCAGGGACCTGCTTAAGTTAAACCATTTTGCCAGGAGAGCCCTTTTATGCAGACTTTTGCGAGGTTTCGATACCCAAAATTTTTGCGATTTTCACAGAATTTTTTTCAAAAGCCGATTCCAAAGCAACTAATAGAGCTTTGCGATCGCAATCACTTCCAGAATCTGCCCCACGAAGTCTACTTTCATGATAAAGCACGAGGGACCTGCCAAAGTTAAACCATTTGGCCAGGAGAGCCCTTTTATGAAGGCATGTGCTCGATTTCGTCGCGAAATTTTTTTGGCGAATTTTACGCCCTCTCATTTTTAAAAGTCGATTCCACAGCAACTAATAGAGCTTTGCGATCGCAATCACTTCCAGAATGTGCAAAAGTTATTCTAGTTTCATAACAGAACAGCAGGGACCTGCCAAAGTTAAACCATTTGGCCAGGAGAGCCCTTTTATGCAGACTTTTGCCAGATTTCGATACCCAAAATTTTTGCGATTTTCACAGAATTTTTTTCAAAAGCCGATTCCAAAGCAACTAATAGAGCTTTGCGATCGCAATCACTTCCAGAATCTGCCCCACGAAGTCTACTTTCATGATAAAGCACGAGGGACCTGCCAAAGTTAAACCATTTGGCCAGGAGAGCCCTTTTATGAAGGCATGTGCTCGATTTCGTCGCGAAATTTTTTTGGCGAATTTTACGCCCTCTCATTTTTAAAAGTCGATTCCACAGCAACTAATAGAGCTTTGCGATCGCAATCACTTCCAGAATGTGCAAAAGATATTCTAGTTTCATAACAGAACAGCAGGGACCTGCTTAAGTTAAACCATTTGGCCAGGAGAGCCCTTTTATGCAGACTTTTGCGAGGTTTCGATACCCAAAATTTTTGCGATTTTCACAGAATTTTTTTCAAAAGCCGATTCCAAAGCAACTAATAGAGCTTTGCGATCGCAATCACTTCCAGAATCTGCCCCACGAAGTCTACTTTCATGATAAAGCACGAGGGACCTGCCAAAGTTAAACCATTTGGCCAGGAGAGCCCTTTTATGAAGGCATGTGCTCGATTTCGTCGCGAAATTTTTTTGGCGAATTTTACGCCCTCTCATTTTTAAAAGTCGATTCCACAGCAACTAATAGAGCTTTGCGATCGCAATCACTTCCAGAATGTGCAAAAGTTATTCTAGTTTCATAACAGAACAGCAGGGACCTGCCAAAGTTAAACCATTTGGCCAGGAGAGCCCTTTTATGCAGACTTTTGCCAGATTTCGATACCCAAAATTTTTGCGATTTTCACAGAATTTTTTTCAAAAGCCGATTCCAAAGCAACTAATAGAGCTTTGCGATCGCAATCACTTCCAGAATCTGCCCCACGAAGTCTACTTTCATGATAAAGCACGAGGGACCTGCCAAAGTTAAACCATTTGGCAAGGAGAGCCCTTTTATGAAGGCATGTGCTCGATTTCGTCGCGAAATTTTTTTGGCGAATTTTACGCCCTCTCATTTTTAAAAGTCGATTCCACAGCAACTAATAGAGCTTTGCGATCGCAATCACTTCTAGAATGTGCAAAAGATATTCTAGTTTCATAACAGAACAGCAGGGACCTGCCAAAGTTAAACCATTTGGCCAGGAGAGCCCTTTTATGCAGACTTTTGCCAGATTTCGATACCCAAAATTTTTGCGATTTTCACAGAATTTTTTTCAAAAGCCGATTCCAAAGCAACTAATAGAGCTTTGCGATCGCAATCACTTCCAGAATCTGCCCCACGAAGTCTACTTTCATGATAAAGCACGAGGGACCTGCCAAAGTTAAACCATTTGGCCAGGAGAGCCCTTTTATGAAGGCATGTGCTCGATTTCGTCGCGAAATTTTTTTGGCGAATTTTACGCCCTCTCATTTTTAAAAGTCGATTCCACAGCAACTAATAGAGCTTTGCGATCGCAATCACTTCCAGAATGTGCAAAAGATATTCTAGTTTCATAACAGAACAGCAGGGACCTGCTAAAGTTAAACCATTTGGCCAGGAGAGCCCTTTTATGCAGACTTTTGCGAGGTTTCGATACCCAAAATTTTTGCGATTTTCACAGAATTTTTTTCAAAAGCCGATTCCAAAGCAACTAATAGAGCTTTGCGATCGCAATCACTTCCAGAATCTGCCCCACGAAGTCTACTTTCATGATAAAGCACGAGGGACCTGCCAAAGTTAAACCATTTGGCCAGGAGAGCCCTTTTATGAAGGCATGTGCTCGATTTCGTCGCGAAATTTTTTTGGCGAATTTTACGCCCTCTCATTTTTAAAAGTCGATTCCACAGCAACTAATAGAGCTTTGCGATCGCAATCACTTCCAGAATGTGCAAAAGATATTCTAGTTTCATAACAGAACAGCAGGGACCTGCCAAAGTTAAACCATTTGGCCAGGAGAGCCCTTTTATGCAGACTTTTGCCAGATTTCGATACCCAAAATTTTTGCGATTTTCACAGAATTTTTTTCAAAAGCCGATTCCAAAGCAACTAATAGAGCTTTGCGATCGCAATCACTTCCAGAATCTGCCCCACGAAGTCTACTTTCATGATAAAGCACGAGGGACCTGCCAAAGTTAAACCATTTGGCCAGGAGAGCCCTTTTATGAAGGCATGTGCTCGATTTCGTCGCGAAATTTTTTTGGCGAATTTTACGCCCTCTCATTTTTAAAAGTCGATTCCACAGCAACTAATAGAGCTTTGTGATCGCAATCACTTCCAAAATGTGCAAAAGATATTCTAGTTTCATAACAGAACAGCAGGGACCTGCTTAAGTTAAACCATTTTGCCAGGAGAGCCCTTTTATGCAGACTTTTGCGAGGTTTCGATACCCAAAATTTTTGCGATTTTCACAGAATTTTTTTCAAAAGCCGATTCCAAAGCAACTAATAGAGCTTTGCGATCGCAATCACTTCCAGAATCTGCCCCACGAAGTCTACTTTCATGATAAAGCACGAGGGACCTGCCAAAGTTAAACCATTTGGCCAGGAGAGCCCTTTTATGAAGGCATGTGCTCGATTTCGTCGCGAAATTTTTTTGGCGAATTTTACGCCCTCTCATTTTTAAAAGTCGATTCCACAGCAACTAATAGAGCTTTGCGATCGCAATCACTTCCAGAATGTGCAAAAGTTATTCTAGTTTCATAACAGAACAGCAGGGACCTGCCAAAGTTAAACCATTTGGCCAGGAGAGCCCTTTTATGCAGACTTTTGCCAGATTTCGATACCCAAAATTTTTGCGATTTTCACAGAATTTTTTTCAAAAGCCGATTCCAAAGCAACTAATAGAGCTTTGCGATCGCAATCACTTCCAGAATCTGCCCCACGAAGTCTACTTTCATGATAAAGCACGAGGGACCTGCCAAAGTTAAACCATTTGGCCAGGAGAGCCCTTTTATGAAGGCATGTGCTCGATTTCGTCGCGAAATTTTTTTGGCGAATTTTACGCCCTCTCATTTTTAAAAGTCGATTCCACAGCAACTAATAGAGCTTTGCGATCGCAATCACTTCCAGAATGTGCAAAAGATATTCTAGTTTCATAACAGAACAGCAGGGACCTGCTTAAGTTAAACCATTTGGCCAGGAGAGCCCTTTTATGCAGACTTTTGCGAGGTTTCGATACCCAAAATTTTTGCGATTTTCACAGAATTTTTTTCAAAAGCCGATTCCAAAGCAACTAATAGAGCTTTGCGATCGCAATCACTTCCAGAATCTGCCCCACGAAGTCTACTTTCATGATAAAGCACGAGGGACCTGCCAAAGTTAAACCATTTGGCCAGGAGAGCCCTTTTATGAAGGCATGTGCTCGATTTCGTCGCGAAATTTTTTTGGCGAATTTTACGCCCTCTCATTTTTAAAAGTCGATTCCACAGCAACTAATAGAGCTTTGCGATCGCAATCACTTCCAGAATGTGCAAAAGTTATTCTAGTTTCATAACAGAACAGCAGGGACCTGCCAAAGTTAAACCATTTGGCCAGGAGAGCCCTTTTATGCAGACTTTTGCCAGATTTCGATACCCAAAATTTTTGCGATTTTCACAGAATTTTTTTCAAAAGCCGATTCCAAAGCAACTAATAGAGCTTTGCGATCGCAATCACTTCCAGAATCTGCCCCACGAAGTCTACTTTCATGATAAAGCACGAGGGACCTGCCAAAGTTAAACCATTTGGCAAGGAGAGCCCTTTTATGAAGGCATGTGCTCGATTTCGTCGCGAAATTTTTTTGGCGAATTTTACGCCCTCTCATTTTTAAAAGTCGATTCCACAGCAACTAATAGAGCTTTGCGATCGCAATCACTTCTAGAATGTGCAAAAGATATTCTAGTTTCATAACAGAACAGCAGGGACCTGCCAAAGTTAAACCATTTGGCCAGGAGAGCCCTTTTATGCAGACTTTTGCCAGATTTCGATACCCAAAATTTTTGCGATTTTCACAGAATTTTTTTCAAAAGCCGATTCCAAAGCAACTAATAGAGCTTTGCGATCGCAATCACTTCCAGAATCTGCCCCACGAAGTCTACTTTCATGATAAAGCACGAGGGACCTGCCAAAGTTAAACCATTTGGCCAGGAGAGCCCTTTTATGAAGGCATGTGCTCGATTTCGTCGCGAAATTTTTTTGGCGAATTTTACGCCCTCTCATTTTTAAAAGTCGATTCCACAGCAACTAATAGAGCTTTGCGATCGCAATCACTTCCAGAATGTGCAAAAGATATTCTAGTTTCATAACAGAACAGCAGGGACCTGCCAAAGTTAAACCATTTGGCCAGGAGAGCCCTTTTATGCAGACTTTTGCCAGATTTCGATACCCAAAATTTTTGCGATTTTCACAGAATTTTTTTCAAAAGCCGATTCCAAAGCAACTAATAGAGCTTTGCGATCGCAATCACTTCCAGAATCTGCCCCACGAAGTCTACTTTCATGATAAAGCACGAGGGACCTGCCAAAGTTAAACCATTTGGCCAGGAGAGCCCTTTTATGAAGGCATGTGCTCGATTTCGTCGCGAAATTTTTTTGGCGAATTTTACGCCCTCTCATTTTTAAAAGTCGATTCCACAGCAACTAATAGAGCTTTGCGATCGCAATCACTTCCAGAATGTGCAAAAGATATTCTAGTTTCATAACAGAACAGCAGGGACCTGCCAAAGTTAAACCATTTGGCCAGGAGAGCCCTTTTATGCAGACTTTTGCCAGATTTCGATACCCAAAATTTTTGCGATTTTCACAGAATTTTTTTCAAAAGCCGATTCCAAAGCAACTAATAGAGCTTTGCGATCGCAATCACTTCCAGAATCTGCCCCACGAAGTCTACTTTCATGATAAAGCACGAGGGACCTGCCAAAGTTAAACCATTTGGCCAGGAGAGCCCTTTTATGAAGGCATGTGCTCGATTTCGTCGCGAAATTTTTTTGGCGAATTTTACGCCCTCTCATTTTTAAAAGTCGATTCCACAGCAACTAATAGAGCTTTGCGATCGCAATCACTTCCAGAATGTGCAAAAGATATTCTAGTTTCATAACAGAACAGCAGGGACCTGCCAAAGTTAAACCATTTGGCCAGGAGAGCCCTTTTATGCAGACTTTTGCCAGGTTTCGATACCCAAAATTTTTGCGATTTTCACAGAATTTTTTTCAAAAGCCGATTCCAAAGCAACTAATAGAGCTTTGCGATCGCAATCACTTCCAGAATCTGCCCCACGAAGTCTACTTTCATGATAAAGCACGAGGGACCTGCCAAAGTTAAACCATTTGGCCAGGAGAGCCCTTTTATGAAGGCATGTGCTCGATTTCGTCGCGAAATTTTTTTGGCGAATTTTACGCCCTCTCATTTTTAAAAGTCGATTCCACAGCAACTAATAGAGCTTTGCGATCGCAATCACTTCCAGAATGTGCAAAAGATATTCTAGTTTCATAACAGAACAGCAGGGACCTGCCAAAGTTAAACCATTTGGCCAGGAGAGCACTTTTATGCAGACTTTTGCCAGGTTTCGATACCCAAAATTTTTGCGATTTTCACAGAATTTTTTTCAAAAGCCGATTCCAAAGCAACTAATAGAGCTTTGCGATCGCAATCACTTCCAGAATCTGCCCCACGAAGTCTACTTTCATGATAAAGCACGAGGGACCTGCCAAAGTTAAACCATTTGGCCAGGAGAGCCCTTTTATGAAGGCATGTGCTCGATTTCGTCGCGAAATTTTTTTGGCGAATTTTACGCCCTCTCATTTTTAAAAGTCGATTCCACAGCAACTAATAGAGCTTTGCGATCGCAATCACTTCCAGAATGTGCAAAAGATATTCTAGTTTCATAACAGAACAGCAGGGACCTGCCAAAGTTAAACCATTTGGCCAGGAGAGCCCTTTTATGCAGACTTTTGCCAGGTTTCGATACCCAAAATTTTTGCGATTTTCACAGAATTTTTTTCAAAAGCCGATTCCAAAGCAACTAATAGAGCTTTGCGATCGCAATCACTTCCAGAATCTGCCCCACGAAGTCTACTTTCATGATAAAGCACGAGGGACCTGCCAAAGTTAAACCATTTGGCCAGGAGAGCCCTTTTATGAAGGCATGTGCTCGATTTCGTCGCGAAATTTTTTTGGCGAATTTTACGCCCTCTCATTTTTAAAAGTCGATTCCACAGCAACTAATAGAGCTTTGCGATCGCAATCACTTCCAGAATGTGCAAAAGATATTCTAGTTTCATAACAGAACAGCAGGGACCTGCCAAAGTTAAACCATTTGGCCAGGAGAGCCCTTTTATGCAGACTTTTGCCAGATTTCGATACCCAAAATTTTTGCGATTTTCACAGAATTTTTTTCAAAAGCCGATTCCAAAGCAACTAATAGAGCTTTGCGATCGCAATCACTTCCAGAATCTGCCCCACGAAGTCTACTTTCATGATAAAGCACGAGGGACCTGCCAAAGTTAAACCATTTGGCCAGGAGAGCCCTTTTATGAAGGCATGTGCTCGATTTCGTCGCGAAATTTTTTTGGCGAATTTTACGCCCTCTCATTTTTAAAAGTCGATTCCACAGCAACTAATAGAGCTTTGCGATCGCAATCACTTCCAGAATGTGCAAAAGATATTCTAGTTTCATAACAGAACAGCAGGGACCTGCCAAAGTTAAACCATTTGGCCAGGAGAGCCCTTTTATGCAGACTTTTGCCAGGTTTCGATACCCAAAATTTTTGCGATTTTCACAGAATTTTTTTCAAAAGCCGATTCCAAAGCAACTAATAGAGCTTTGCGATCGCAATCACTTCCAGAATCTGCCCCACGAAGTCTACTTTCATGATAAAGCACGAGGGACCTGCCAAAGTTAAACCATTTGGCCAGGAGAGCCCTTTTATGAAGGCATGTGCTCGATTTCGTCGCGAAATTTTTTTGGCGAATTTTACGCCCTCTCATTTTTAAAAGTCGATTCCACAGCAACTAATAGAGCTTTGCGATCGCAATCACTTCCAGAATGTGCAAAAGATATTCTAGTTTCATAACAGAACAGCAGGGACCTGCCAAAGTTAAACCATTTGGCCAGGAGAGCCCTTTTATGCAGACTTTTGCCAGATTTCGATACCCAAAATTTTTGCGATTTTCACAGAATTTTTTTCAAAAGCCGATTCCAAAGCAACTAATAGAGCTTTGCGATCGCAATCACTTCCAGAATCTGCCCCACGAAGTCTACTTTCATGATAAAGCACGAGGGACCTGCCAAAGTTAAACCATTTGGCCAGGAGAGCCCTTTTATGAAGGCATGTGCTCGATTTCGTCGCGAAATTTTTTTGGCGAATTTTACGCCCTCTCATTTTTAAAAGTCGATTCCACAGCAACTAATAGAGCTTTGCGATCGCAATCACTTCCAGAATGTGCAAAAGATATTCTAGTTTCATAACAGAACAGCAGGGACCTGCTTAAGTTAAACCATTTGGCCAGGAGAGCCCTTTTATGCAGACTTTTGCGAGGTTTCGATACCCAAAATTTTTGCGATTTTCACAGAATTTTTTTCAAAAGCCGATTCCAAAGCAACTAATAGAGCTTTGCGATCGCAATCACTTCCAGAATCTGCCCCACGAAGTCTACTTTCATGATAAAGCACGAGGGACCTGCCAAAGTTAAACCATTTGGCCAGGAGAGCCCTTTTATGAAGGCATGTGCTCGATTTCGTCGCGAAATTTTTTTGGCGAATTTTACGCCCTCTCATTTTTAAAAGTCGATTCCACAGCAACTAATAGAGCTTTGCGATCGCAATCACTTCCAGAATGTGCAAAAGTTATTCTAGTTTCATAACAGAACAGCAGGGACCTGCCAAAGTTAAACCATTTGGCCAGGAGAGCCCTTTTATGCAGACTTTTGCCAGATTTCGATACCCAAAATTTTTGCGATTTTCACAGAATTTTTTTCAAAAGCCGATTCCAAAGCAACTAATAGAGCTTTGCGATCGCAATCACTTCCAGAATCTGCCCCACGAAGTCTACTTTCATGATAAAGCACGAGGGACCTGCCAAAGTTAAACCATTTGGCAAGGAGAGCCCTTTTATGAAGGCATGTGCTCGATTTCGTCGCGAAATTTTTTTGGCGAATTTTACGCCCTCTCATTTTTAAAAGTCGATTCCACAGCAACTAATAGAGCTTTGCGATCGCAATCACTTCTAGAATGTGCAAAAGATATTCTAGTTTCATAACAGAACAGCAGGGACCTGCCAAAGTTAAACCATTTGGCCAGGAGAGCCCTTTTATGCAGACTTTTGCCAGATTTCGATACCCAAAATTTTTGCGATTTTCACAGAATTTTTTTCAAAAGCCGATTCCAAAGCAACTAATAGAGCTTTGCGATCGCAATCACTTCCAGAATCTGCCCCACGAAGTCTACTTTCATGATAAAGCACGAGGGACCTGCCAAAGTTAAACCATTTGGCCAGGAGAGCCCTTTTATGAAGGCATGTGCTCGATTTCGTCGCGAAATTTTTTTGGCGAATTTTACGCCCTCTCATTTTTAAAAGTCGATTCCACAGCAACTAATAGAGCTTTGCGATCGCAATCACTTCCAGAATGTGCAAAAGATATTCTAGTTTCATAACAGAACAGCAGGGACCTGCTAAAGTTAAACCATTTGGCCAGGAGAGCCCTTTTATGCAGACTTTTGCGAGGTTTCGATACCCAAAATTTTTGCGATTTTCACAGAATTTTTTTCAAAAGCCGATTCCAAAGCAACTAATAGAGCTTTGCGATCGCAATCACTTCCAGAATCTGCCCCACGAAGTCTACTTTCATGATAAAGCACGAGGGACCTGCCAAAGTTAAACCATTTGGCCAGGAGAGCCCTTTTATGAAGGCATGTGCTCGATTTCGTCGCGAAATTTTTTTGGCGAATTTTACGCCCTCTCATTTTTAAAAGTCGATTCCACAGCAACTAATAGAGCTTTGCGATCGCAATCACTTCCAGAATGTGCAAAAGATATTCTAGTTTCATAACAGAACAGCAGGGACCTGCCAAAGTTAAACCATTTGGCCAGGAGAGCCCTTTTATGCAGACTTTTGCCAGATTTCGATACCCAAAATTTTTGCGATTTTCACAGAATTTTTTTCAAAAGCCGATTCCAAAGCAACTAATAGAGCTTTGCGATCGCAATCACTTCCAGAATCTGCCCCACGAAGTCTACTTTCATGATAAAGCACGAGGGACCTGCCAAAGTTAAACCATTTGGCCAGGAGAGCCCTTTTATGAAGGCATGTGCTCGATTTCGTCGCGAAATTTTTTTGGCGAATTTTACGCCCTCTCATTTTTAAAAGTCGATTCCACAGCAACTAATAGAGCTTTGTGATCGCAATCACTTCCAAAATGTGCAAAAGATATTCTAGTTTCATAACAGAACAGCAGGGACCTGCTTAAGTTAAACCATTTTGCCAGGAGAGCCCTTTTATGCAGACTTTTGCGAGGTTTCGATACCCAAAATTTTTGCGATTTTCACAGAATTTTTTTCAAAAGCCGATTCCAAAGCAACTAATAGAGCTTTGCGATCGCAATCACTTCCAGAATCTGCCCCACGAAGTCTACTTTCATGATAAAGCACGAGGGACCTGCCAAAGTTAAACCATTTGGCCAGGAGAGCCCTTTTATGAAGGCATGTGCTCGATTTCGTCGCGAAATTTTTTTGGCGAATTTTACGCCCTCTCATTTTTAAAAGTCGATTCCACAGCAACTAATAGAGCTTTGCGATCGCAATCACTTCCAGAATGTGCAAAAGTTATTCTAGTTTCATAACAGAACAGCAGGGACCTGCCAAAGTTAAACCATTTGGCCAGGAGAGCCCTTTTATGCAGACTTTTGCCAGATTTCGATACCCAAAATTTTTGCGATTTTCACAGAATTTTTTTCAAAAGCCGATTCCAAAGCAACTAATAGAGCTTTGCGATCGCAATCACTTCCAGAATCTGCCCCACGAAGTCTACTTTCATGATAAAGCACGAGGGACCTGCCAAAGTTAAACCATTTGGCCAGGAGAGCCCTTTTATGAAGGCATGTGCTCGATTTCGTCGCGAAATTTTTTTGGCGAATTTTACGCCCTCTCATTTTTAAAAGTCGATTCCACAGCAACTAATAGAGCTTTGCGATCGCAATCACTTCCAGAATGTGCAAAAGATATTCTAGTTTCATAACAGAACAGCAGGGACCTGCTTAAGTTAAACCATTTGGCCAGGAGAGCCCTTTTATGCAGACTTTTGCGAGGTTTCGATACCCAAAATTTTTGCGATTTTCACAGAATTTTTTTCAAAAGCCGATTCCAAAGCAACTAATAGAGCTTTGCGATCGCAATCACTTCCAGAATCTGCCCCACGAAGTCTACTTTCATGATAAAGCACGAGGGACCTGCCAAAGTTAAACCATTTGGCCAGGAGAGCCCTTTTATGAAGGCATGTGCTCGATTTCGTCGCGAAATTTTTTTGGCGAATTTTACGCCCTCTCATTTTTAAAAGTCGATTCCACAGCAACTAATAGAGCTTTGCGATCGCAATCACTTCCAGAATGTGCAAAAGTTATTCTAGTTTCATAACAGAACAGCAGGGACCTGCCAAAGTTAAACCATTTGGCCAGGAGAGCCCTTTTATGCAGACTTTTGCCAGATTTCGATACCCAAAATTTTTGCGATTTTCACAGAATTTTTTTCAAAAGCCGATTCCAAAGCAACTAATAGAGCTTTGCGATCGCAATCACTTCCAGAATCTGCCCCACGAAGTCTACTTTCATGATAAAGCACGAGGGACCTGCCAAAGTTAAACCATTTGGCAAGGAGAGCCCTTTTATGAAGGCATGTGCTCGATTTCGTCGCGAAATTTTTTTGGCGAATTTTACGCCCTCTCATTTTTAAAAGTCGATTCCACAGCAACTAATAGAGCTTTGCGATCGCAATCACTTCTAGAATGTGCAAAAGATATTCTAGTTTCATAACAGAACAGCAGGGACCTGCCAAAGTTAAACCATTTGGCCAGGAGAGCCCTTTTATGCAGACTTTTGCCAGATTTCGATACCCAAAATTTTTGCGATTTTCACAGAATTTTTTTCAAAAGCCGATTCCAAAGCAACTAATAGAGCTTTGCGATCGCAATCACTTCCAGAATCTGCCCCACGAAGTCTACTTTCATGATAAAGCACGAGGGACCTGCCAAAGTTAAACCATTTGGCCAGGAGAGCCCTTTTATGAAGGCATGTGCTCGATTTCGTCGCGAAATTTTTTTGGCGAATTTTACGCCCTCTCATTTTTAAAAGTCGATTCCACAGCAACTAATAGAGCTTTGCGATCGCAATCACTTCCAGAATGTGCAAAAGATATTCTAGTTTCATAACAGAACAGCAGGGACCTGCCAAAGTTAAACCATTTGGCCAGGAGAGCCCTTTTATGCAGACTTTTGCCAGATTTCGATACCCAAAATTTTTGCGATTTTCACAGAATTTTTTTCAAAAGCCGATTCCAAAGCAACTAATAGAGCTTTGCGATCGCAATCACTTCCAGAATCTGCCCCACGAAGTCTACTTTCATGATAAAGCACGAGGGACCTGCCAAAGTTAAACCATTTGGCCAGGAGAGCCCTTTTATGAAGGCATGTGCTCGATTTCGTCGCGAAATTTTTTTGGCGAATTTTACGCCCTCTCATTTTTAAAAGTCGATTCCACAGCAACTAATAGAGCTTTGCGATCGCAATCACTTCCAGAATGTGCAAAAGATATTCTAGTTTCATAACAGAACAGCAGGGACCTGCCAAAGTTAAACCATTTGGCCAGGAGAGCCCTTTTATGCAGACTTTTGCCAGATTTCGATACCCAAAATTTTTGCGATTTTCACAGAATTTTTTTCAAAAGCCGATTCCAAAGCAACTAATAGAGCTTTGCGATCGCAATCACTTCCAGAATCTGCCCCACGAAGTCTACTTTCATGATAAAGCACGAGGGACCTGCCAAAGTTAAACCATTTGGCCAGGAGAGCCCTTTTATGAAGGCATGTGCTCGATTTCGTCGCGAAATTTTTTTGGCGAATTTTACGCCCTCTCATTTTTAAAAGTCGATTCCACAGCAACTAATAGAGCTTTGCGATCGCAATCACTTCCAGAATGTGCAAAAGATATTCTAGTTTCATAACAGAACAGCAGGGACCTGCCAAAGTTAAACCATTTGGCCAGGAGAGCCCTTTTATGCAGACTTTTGCCAGGTTTCGATACCCAAAATTTTTGCGATTTTCACAGAATTTTTTTCAAAAGCCGATTCCAAAGCAACTAATAGAGCTTTGCGATCGCAATCACTTCCAGAATCTGCCCCACGAAGTCTACTTTCATGATAAAGCACGAGGGACCTGCCAAAGTTAAACCATTTGGCCAGGAGAGCCCTTTTATGAAGGCATGTGCTCGATTTCGTCGCGAAATTTTTTTGGCGAATTTTACGCCCTCTCATTTTTAAAAGTCGATTCCACAGCAACTAATAGAGCTTTGCGATCGCAATCACTTCCAGAATGTGCAAAAGATATTCTAGTTTCATAACAGAACAGCAGGGACCTGCCAAAGTTAAACCATTTGGCCAGGAGAGCCCTTTTATGCAGACTTTTGCCAGATTTCGATACCCAAAATTTTTGCGATTTTCACAGAATTTTTTTCAAAAGCCGATTCCAAAGCAACTAATAGAGCTTTGCGATCGCAATCACTTCCAGAATCTGCCCCACGAAGTCTACTTTCATGATAAAGCACGAGGGACCTGCCAAAGTTAAACCATTTGGCCAGGAGAGCCCTTTTATGAAGGCATGTGCTCGATTTCGTCGCGAAATTTTTTTGGCGAATTTTACGCCCTCTCATTTTTAAAAGTCGATTCCACAGCAACTAATAGAGCTTTGCGATCGCAATCACTTCCAAAATGTGCAAAAGATATTCTAGTTTCATAACAGAACAGCAGGGACCTGCCTAAGTTAAACCATTTGGCCAGGAGAGCCCTTTTATGCAGACTTTTGCGAGGTTTCGATACCCAAAATTTTTGCGATTTTCACAGAATTTTTTTCAAAAGCCGATTCCAAAGCAACTAATAGAGCTTTGCGATCGCAATCACTTCCAGAATCTGCCCCACGAAGTCTACTTTCATGATAAAGCACGAGGGACCTGCCAAAGTTAAACCATTTGGCCAGGAGAGCCCTTTTATGAAGGCATGTGCTCGATTTCGTCGCGAAATTTTTTTGGCGAATTTTACGCCCTCTCATTTTTAAAAGTCGATTCCACAGCAACTAATAGAGCTTTGCGATCGCAATCACTTCCAGAATGTGCAAAAGTTATTCTAGTTTCATAACAGAACAGCAGGGACCTGCCAAAGTTAAACCATTTGGCCAGGAGAGCCCTTTTATGCAGACTTTTGCCAGATTTCGATACCCAAAATTTTTGCGATTTTCACAGAATTTTTTTCAAAAGCCGATTCCAAAGCAACTAATAGAGCTTTGCGATCGCAATCACTTCCAGAATCTGCCCCACGAAGTCTACTTTCATGATAAAGCACGAGGGACCTGCCAAAGTTAAACCATTTGGCCAGGAGAGCCCTTTTATGAAGGCATGTGCTCGATTTCGTCGCGAAATTTTTTTGGCGAATTTTACGCCCTCTCATTTTTAAAAGTCGATTCCACAGCAACTAATAGAGCTTTGCGATCGCAATCACTTCCAGAATGTGCAAAAGTTATTCTAGTTTCATAACAGAACAGCAGGGACCTGCCAAAGTTAAACCATTTGGCCAGGAGAGCCCTTTTATGCAGACTTTTGCCAGATTTCGATACCCAAAATTTTTGCGATTTTCACAGAATTTTTTTCAAAAGCCGATTCGAAAGCAACTAATAGAGCTTTGCGATCGCAATCACTTCCAGAATCTGCCCCACGAAGTCTACTTTCATGATAAAGCACGAGGGACCTGCCAAAGTTAAACCATTTGGCCAGGAGAGCCCTTTTATGAAGGCATGTGCTCGATTTCGTCGCGAAATTTTTTTGGCGAATTTTACGCCCTCTCATTTTTAAAAGTCGATTCCACAGCAACTAATAGAGCTTTGCGATCGCAATCACTTCCAGAATGTGCAAAAGATATTCTAGTTTCATAACAGAACAGCAGGGACCTGCTTAAGTTAAACCATTTGGCCAGGAGAGCCCTTTTATGCAGACTTTTGCGAGGTTTCGATACCCAAAATTTTTGCGATTTTCACAGAATTTTTTTCAAAAGCCGATTCCAAAGCAACTAATAGAGCTTTGCGATCGCAATCACTTCCAGAATCTGCCCCACGAAGTCTACTTTCATGATAAAGCACGAGGGACCTGCCAAAGTTAAACCATTTGGCCAGGAGAGCCCTTTTATGAAGGCATGTGCTCGATTTCGTCGCGAAATTTTTTTGGCGAATTTTACGCCCTCTCATTTTTAAAAGTCGATTCCACAGCAACTAATAGAGCTTTGCGATCGCAATCACTTCCAGAATGTGCAAAAGTTATTCTAGTTTCATAACAGAACAGCAGGGACCTGCCAAAGTTAAACCATTTGGCCAGGAGAGCCCTTTTATGCAGACTTTTGCCAGATTTCGATACCCAAAATTTTTGCGATTTTCACAGAATTTTTTTCAAAAGCCGATTCCAAAGCAACTAATAGAGCTTTGCGATCGCAATCACTTCCAGAATCTGCCCCACGAAGTCTACTTTCATGATAAAGCACGAGGGACCTGCCAAAGTTAAACCATTTGGCAAGGAGAGCCCTTTTATGAAGGCATGTGCTCGATTTCGTCGCGAAATTTTTTTGGCGAATTTTACGCCCTCTCATTTTTAAAAGTCGATTCCACAGCAACTAATAGAGCTTTGCGATCGCAATCACTTCCAGAATGTGCAAAAGATATTCTAGTTTCATAACAGAACAGCAGGGACCTGCCAAAGTTAAACCATTTGGCCAGGAGAGCCCTTTTATGCAGACTTTTGCCAGATTTCGATACCCAAAATTTTTGCGATTTTCACAGAATTTTTTTCAAAAGCCGATTCCAAAGCAACTAATAGAGCTTTGCGATCGCAATCACTTCCAGAATCTGCCCCACGAAGTCTACTTTCATGATAAAGCACGAGGGACCTGCCAAAGTTAAACCATTTGGCCAGGAGAGCCCTTTTATGAAGGCATGTGCTCGATTTCGTCGCGAAATTTTTTTGGCGAATTTTACGCCCTCTCATTTTTAAAAGTCGATTCCACAGCAACTAATAGAGCTTTGCGATCGCAATCACTTCCAGAATGTGCAAAAGATATTCTAGTTTCATAACAGAACAGCAGGGACCTGCCAAAGTTAAACCATTTGGCCAGGAGAGCCCTTTTATGCAGACTTTTGCCAGATTTCGATACCCAAAATTTTTGCGATTTTCACAGAATTTTTTTCAAAAGCCGATTCCAAAGCAACTAATAGAGCTTTGCGATCGCAATCACTTCCAGAATCTGCCCCACGAAGTCTACTTTCATGATAAAGCACGAGGGACCTGCCAAAGTTAAACCATTTGGCCAGGAGAGCCCTTTTATGAAGGCATGTGCTCGATTTCGTCGCGAAATTTTTTTGGCGAATTTTACGCCCTCTCATTTTTAAAAGTCGATTCCACAGCAACTAATAGAGCTTTGCGATCGCAATCACTTCCAGAATGTGCAAAAGATATTCTAGTTTCATAACAGAACAGCAGGGACCTGCCAAAGTTAAACCATTTGGCCAGGAGAGCCCTTTTATGCAGACTTTTGCCAGATTTCGATACCCAAAATTTTTGCGATTTTCACAGAATTTTTTTCAAAAGCCGATTCCAAAGCAACTAATAGAGCTTTGCGATCGCAATCACTTCCAGAATCTGCCCCACGAAGTCTACTTTCATGATAAAGCACGAGGGACCTGCCAAAGTTAAACCATTTGGCCAGGAGAGCCCTTTTATGAAGGCATGTGCTCGATTTCGTCGCGAAATTTTTTTGGCGAATTTTACGCCCTCTCATTTTTAAAAGTCGATTCCACATTAACTAATAGAGCTTTGCGATCGCAATCACTTCCAGAATGTGCAAAAGATATTCTAGTTTCATAACAGAACAGCAGGGACCTGCCAAAGTTAAACCATTTGGCCAGGAGAGCCCTTTTATGCAGACTTTTGCCAGGTTTCGATACCCAAAATTTTTGCGATTTTCACAGAATTTTTTTCAAAAGCCGATTCCAAAGCAACTAATAGAGCTTTGCGATCGCAATCACTTCCAGAATCTGCCCCACGAAGTCTACTTTCATGATAAAGCACGAGGGACCTGCCAAAGTTAAACCATTTGGCCAGGAGAGCCCTTTTATGAAGGCATATGCTCGATTTCGTCGCGAAATTTTTTTGGCGAATTTTACGCCCTCTCATTTTTAAAAGTCGATTCCACAGCAACTAATAGAGCTTTGCGATCGCAATCACTTCCAGAATGTGCAAAAGATATTCTAGTTTCATAACAGAACAGCAGGGACCTGCCAAAGTTAAACCATTTGGCCAGGAGAGCCCTTTTATGCAGACTTTTGCCAGATTTCGATACCCAAAATTTTTGCGATTTTCACAGAATTTTTTTCAAAAGCCGATTCCAAAGCAACTAATAGAGCTTTGCGATCGCAATCACTTCCAGAATCTGCCCCACGAAGTCTACTTTCATGATAAAGCACGAGGGACCTGCCAAAGTTAAACCATTTGGCCAGGAGAGCCCTTTTATGAAGGCATGTGCTCGATTTCGTCGCGAAATTTTTTTGGCGAATTTTACGCCCTCTCATTTTTAAAAGTCGATTCCACAGCAACTAATAGAGCTTTGCGATCGCAATCACTTCCAAAATGTGCAAAAGATATTCTAGTTTCATAACAGAACAGCAGGGACCTGCCTAAGTTAAACCATTTGGCCAGGAGAGCCCTTTTATGCAGACTTTTGCGAGGTTTCGATACCCAAAATTTTTGCGATTTTCACAGAATTTTTTTCAAAAGCCGATTCCAAAGCAACTAATAGAGCTTTGCGATCGCAATCACTTCCAGAATCTGCCCCACGAAGTCTACTTTCATGATAAAGCACGAGGGACCTGCCAAAGTTAAACCATTTGGCCAGGAGAGCCCTTTTATGAAGGCATGTGCTCGATTTCGTCGCGAAATTTTTTTGGCGAATTTTACGCCCTCTCATTTTTAAAAGTCGATTCCACAGCAACTAATAGAGCTTTGCGATCGCAATCACTTCCAGAATGTGCAAAAGTTATTCTAGTTTCATAACAGAACAGCAGGGACCTGCCAAAGTTAAACCATTTGGCCAGGAGAGCCCTTTTATGCAGACTTTTGCCAGATTTCGATACCCAAAATTTTTGCGATTTTCACAGAATTTTTTTCAAAAGCCGATTCCAAAGCAACTAATAGAGCTTTGCGATCGCAATCACTTCCAGAATCTGCCCCACGAAGTCTACTTTCATGATAAAGCACGAGGGACCTGCCAAAGTTAAACCATTTGGCAAGGAGAGCCCTTTTATGAAGGCATGTGCTCGATTTCGTCGCGAAATTTTTTTGGCGAATTTTACGCCCTCTCATTTTTAAAAGTCGATTCCACAGCAACTAATAGAGCTTTGCGATCGCAATCACTTCCAGAATGTGCAAAAGATATTCTAGTTTCATAACAGAACAGCAGGGACCTGCCAAAGTTAAACCATTTGGCCAGGAGAGCCCTTTTATGCAGACTTTTGCCAGATTTCGATACCCAAAATTTTTGCGATTTTCACAGAATTTTTTTCAAAAGCCGATTCCAAAGCAACTAATAGAGCTTTGCGATCGCAATCACTTCCAGAATCTGCCCCACGAAGTCTACTTTCATGATAAAGAACGAGGGACCTGCCAAAGTTAAACCATTTGGCCAGGAGAGCCCTTTTATGAAGGCATGTGCTCGATTTCGTCGCGAAATTTTTTTGGCGAATTTTACGCCCTCTCATTTTTAAAAGTCGATTCCACAGCAACTAATAGAGCTTTGCGATCGCAATCACTTCCAGAATGTGCAAAAGATATTCTAGTTTCATAACAGAACAGCAGGGACCTGCCAAAGTTAAACCATTTGGCCAGGAGAGCCCTTTTATGCAGACTTTTGCCAGATTTCGATACCCAAAATTTTTGCGATTTTCACAGAATTTTTTTCAAAAGCCGATTCCAAAGCAACTAATAGAGCTTTGCGATCGCAATCACTTCCAGAATCTGCCCCACGAAGTCTACTTTCATGATAAAGCACGAGGGACCTGCCAAAGTTAAACCATTTGGCCAGGACAGCCCTTTTATGAAGGCATGTGCTCGATTTCGTCGCGAAATTTTTTTGGCGAATTTTACGCCCTCTCATTTTTAAAAGTCGATTCCACAGCAACTAATAGAGCTTTGCGATCGCAATCACTTCCAGAATGTGCAAAAGATATTCTAGTTTCATAACAGAACAGCAGGGACCTGCCAAAGTTAAACCATTTGGCCAGGAGAGCCCTTTTATGCAGACTTTTGCCAGGTTTCGATACCCAAAATTTTTGCGATTTTCACAGAATTTTTTTCAAAAGCCGATTCTAAAGCAACTAATAGAGCTTTGCGATCGCAATCACTTCCAGAATCTGCCCCACGAAGTCTACTTTCATGATAAAGCACGAGGGACCTGCCAAAGTTAAGCCATTTGGCCAGGAGAGCCCTTTTATGAAGGCATGTGCTCGATTTCGTCGCGAAATTTTTTTGGCGAATTTTACGCCCTCTCATTTTTAAAAGTCGATTCCACAGCAACTAATAGAGCTTTGCGATCGCAATCACTTCCAGAATGTGCAAAAGATATTCTAGTTTCATAACAGAACAGCAGGGACCTGCCAAAGTTAAACCATTTGGCCAGGAGAGCCCTTTTATGCAGACTTTTGCCAGATTTCGATACCCAAAATTTTTGCGATTTTCACAGAATTTTTTTCAAAACCCGATTCCAAAGCAACTAATAGAGCTTTGCGATCGCAATCACTTCCAGAATCTGCCCCACGAAGTCTACTTTCATGATAAAGCACGAGGGACCTGCCAAAGTTAAACCATTTGGCCAGGAGAGCCCTTTTAAGAAGGCATGTGCTCGATTTCGTCGCGAAATTTTTTTAGCGAATTTTACGCCCTCTCATTTTTAAAAGTCGATTCCACAGCAACTAATAGAGCTTTGCGATCGCAATCACTTCCAGAATGTGCAAAAGATATTCTAGTTTCATAACAGAACAGCAGGGACCTGCCAAAGTTAAACCATTTGGCCAGGAGAGCCCTTTTATGCAGACTTTTGCCAGATTTCGATACCCAAAATTTTTGCGATTTTCACAGAATTTTTTTCAAAAGCCGATTCCAAAGCAACTAATAGAGCTTTGCGATCGCAATCACTTCCAGAATCTGCCCCACGAAGTCTACTTTCATGATAAAGCACGAGGGACCTGCCAAAGTTAAACCATTTGGCCAGGAGAGCCCTTTTATGAAGGCATGTGCTCGATTTCGTCGCGAAATTTTTTTGGCGAATTTTATGCCCTCTCATTTTTAAAAGTCGATTCCACAGCAACTAATAGAGCTTTGCGATCGCAATCACTTCCAGAATGTGCAAAAGATATTCTAGTTTCATAACAGAACAGCAGGGACCTGCCAAAGTTAAACCATTTGGCCAGGAGAGCCCTTTTATGCAGACTTTTGCCAGATTTCGATACCCAAAATTTTTGCGATTTTCACAGAATTTTTTTCAAAAGCCGATTCCAAAGCAACTAATAGAGCTTTGCGATCGCAATCACTTCCAGAATCTGCCCCACGAAGTCTACTTTCATGATAAAGCACGAGGGACCTGCCAAAGTTAAACCATTTGGCCAGGAGAGCCCTTTTATGAAGGCATGTGCTCGATTTCGTCGCGAAATTTTTTTGGCGAATTTTACGCCCTCTCATTTTTAAAAGTCGATTCCACAGCAACTAATAGAGCTTTGCGATCGCAATCACTTCCAGAATGTGCAAAAGATATTCTAGTTTCATAACAGAACAGCAGGGACCTGCCAAAGTTAAACCATTTGGCCAGGAGAGCCCTTTTATGCAGACTTTTGCCAGATTTCGATACCCAAAATTTTTGCGATTTTCACAGAATTTTTTTCAAAAGCCGATTCCAAAGCAACTAATAGAGCTTTGCGATCGCAATCACTTCCAGAATCTGCCCCACGAAGTCTACTTTCATGATAAAGCACGAGGGACCTGCCAAAGTTAAACCATTTGGCCAGGAGAGCCCTTTTATGAAGGCATGTGCTCGATTTCGTCGCGAAATTTTTTTGGCGAATTTTGCGCCCTCTCATTTTTAAAAGTCGATTCCACAGCAACTAATAGAGCTTTGCGATCGCAATCACTTCCAGAATGTGCAAAAGATATTCTAGTTTCATAACAGAACAGCAGGGACCTGCCAAAGTTAAACCATTTGGCCAGGAGAGCCCTTTTATGCAGACTTTTGCCAGATTTCGATACCCAAAATTTTTGCGATTTTCACAGAATTTTTTTCAAAAGCCGATTCCAAAGCAACTAATAGAGCTTTGCGATCGCAATCACTTCAGAATCTGCCCCACGAAGTCTACTTTCATGATAAAGCACGAGGGACCTGCCAAAGTTAAACCATTTGGCCAGGAGAGCCCTTTTATGAAGGCATGTGCTCGATTTCGTCGCGAAATTTTTTTGGCGAATTTTACGCCCTCTCATTTTTAAAAGTCGATTCCACAGCAACTAATAGAGCTTTGCGATCGCAATCACTTCCAGAATGTGCAAAAGATATTCTAGTTTCATAACAGAACAGCAGGGACCTGCCAAAGTTAAACCATTTGGCCAGGAGAGCCCTTTTATGCAGACTTTTGCCAGATTTCGATACCCGAAATTTTTGCGATTTTCACAGAATTTTTTTCAAAAGCCGATTCCAAAGCAACTAATAGAGCTTTGCGATCGCAATCACTTCCAGAATCTGCCCCACGAAGTCTACTTTCATGATAAAGCACGAGGGACCTGCCAAAGTTAAACCATTTGGCCAGGAGAGCCCTTTTATGAAGGCATGTGCTCGATTTCGTCGCGAAATTTTTTTGGCGAATTTTACGCCCTCTCATTTTTAAAAGTCGATTCCACAGCAACTAATAGAGCTTTGCGATCGCAATCACTTCCAGAATGTGCAAAAGATATTCTAGTTTCATAACAGAACAGCAGGGACCTGCTAAAGTTAAACCATTTGGCCAGGAGAGCCCTTTTATGCAGACTTTTGCGAGGTTTCGATACCCAAAATTTTTGCGATTTTCACAGAATTTTTTTCAAAAGCCGATTCCAAAGCAACTAATAGAGCTTTGCGATCGCAATCACTTCCAGAATCTGCCCCACGAAGTCTACTTTCATGATAAAGCACGAGGGACCTGCCAAAGTTAAACCATTTGGCCAGGAGAGCCCTTTTATGAAGGCATGTGCTCGATTTCGTCGCGAAATTTTTTTGGCGAATTTTACGCCCTCTCATTTTTAAAAGTCGATTCCACAGCAACTAATAGAGCTTTGCGATCGCAATCACTTCCAGAATGTGCAAAAGATATTCTAGTTTCATTACAGAACAGCAGGGACCTGCCAAAAGTAAACCATTTGGCCAGGAGAGCCCTTTTATGCAGACTTTTGCCAGATTTCGATACCCAAAATTTTTGCGATTTTCACAGAATTTTTTTCAAAAGCCGATTCCAAAGCAACTAATAGAGCTTTGCGATCGCAATCACTTCCAGAATCTGCCCCACGAAGTCTACTTTCATGATAAAGCACGAGGGACCTGCCAAAGTTAAACCATTTGGCCAGGAGAGCCCTTTTATGAAGGCATGTGCTCGATTTCGTCGCGAAATTTTTTTGGCGAATTTTACGCCCTCTCATTTTTAAAAGTCGATTCCACAGCAACTAATAGAGCTTTGCGATCGCAATCACTTCCAAAATGTGCAAAAGATATTCTAGTTTCATAACAGAACAGCAGGGACCTGCTTAAGTTAAACCATTTGGCCAGGAGAGCCCTTTTATGCAGACTTTTGCGAGGTTTCGATACCCAAAATTTTTGCGATTTTCACAGAATTTTTTTCAAAAGCCGATTCCAAAGCAACTAATAGAGCTTTGCGATCGCAATCACTTCCAGAATCTGCCCCACGAAGTCTACTTTCATGATAAAGCACGAGGGACCTGCCAAAGTTAAACCATTTGGCCAGGAGAGCCCTTTTATGAAGGCATGTGCTCGATTTCGTCGCGAAATTTTTTTGGCGAATTTTACGCCCTCTCATTTTTAAAAGTCGATTCCACAGCAACTAATAGAGCTTTGCGATCGCAATCACTTCTAGAATGTGCAAAAGTTATTCTAGTTTCATAACAGAACAGCAGGGACCTGCCAAAGTTAAACCATTTGGCCAGGAGAGCCCTTTTATGCAGACTTTTGCCAGATTTCGATACCCAAAATTTTTGCGATTTTCACAGAATTTTTTTCAAAAGCCGATTCCAAAGCAACTAATAGAGCTTTGCGATCGCAATTACTTCCAGAATCTGCCCCACGAAGTCTACTTTCATGATAAAGCACGAGGGACCTGCCAAAGTTAAACCATTTGGCAAGGAGAGCCCTTTTATGAAGGCATGTGCTCGATTTCGTCGCGAAATTTTTTTGGCGAATTTTACGCCCTCTCATTTTTAAAAGTCGATTCCACAGCAACTAATAGAGCTTTGCGATCGCAATCACTTCCAGAATGTGCAAAAGATATTCTAGTTTCATAACAGAACAGCAGGGACCTGCCAAAGTTAAACCATTTGGCCAGGAGAGCCCTTTTATGCAGACTTTTGCCAGATTTCGATACCCAAAATTTTTGCGATTTTCACAGAATTTTTTTCAAAAGCCGATTCCAAAGCAACTAATAGAGCTTTGCGATCGCAATCACTTCCAGAATCTGCCCCACGAATTCTACTTTCATGATAAAGCACGAGGGACCTGCCAAAGTTAAACCATTTGGCCAGGAGAGCCCTTTTATGAAGGCATGTGCTCGATTTCGTCGCGAAATTTTTTTGGCGAATTTTACGCCCTCTCATTTTTAAAAGTCGATTCCACAGCAACTAATAGAGCTTTGCGATCGCAATCACTTCCAGAATGTGCAAAAGATATTCTAGTTTCATAACAGAACAGCAGGGACCTGCCAAAGTTAAACCATTTGGCCAGGAGAGCCCTTTTATGCAGACTTTTGCCAGATTTCGATACCCAAAATTTTTGCGATTTTCACAGAATTTTTTTCAAAAGCCGATTCTTAAGCAACTTATAGAGCTTTGCGATCGCAATCACTTCCAGAATCTGCCCCACGAAGTCTACTTTCATGATAAAGCACGAGGGACCTGCCAAAGTTAAACCATTTGGCCAGGAGAGCCCTTTTATGAAGGCATGTGCTCGATTTCGTCGCGAAATTTTTTTGGCGAATTTTACGCCCTCTCATTTTTAAAAGTCGATTCCACAGCAACTAATAGAGCTTTGCGATCGCAATCACTTCCAGAATGTGCAAAAGATATTCTAGTTTCATAACAGAACAGCAGGGACCTGCCAAAGTTAAACCATTTGGCCAGGAGAGCCCTTTTATGCAGACTTTTGCCAGATTTCGATACCCAAAATTTTTGCGATTTTCACAGAATTTTTTTCAAAAGCCGATTCCAAAGCAACTAATAGAGCTTTGCGATCGCAATCACTTCCAGAATCTGCCCCACGAAGTCTACTTTCATGATAAAGCACGAGGGACCTGCCAAAGTTAAACCATTTGGCCAGGAGAGCCCTTTTATGAAGGCATGTGCTCGATTTCGTCGCGAAATTTTTTTGGCGAATTTTACGCCCTCTCATTTTTAAAAGTCGATTCCACAGCAACTAATAGAGCTTTGCGATCGCAATCACTTCCAGAATGTGCAAAAGATATTCTAGTTTCATAACAGAACAGCAGGGACCTGCCAAAGTTAAACCATTTGGCCAGGAGAGCCCTTTTATGCAGACTTTTGCCAGATTTCGATACCCAAAATTTTTGCGATTTTCACAGAATTTTTTTCAAAAGCCGATTCCAAAGCAACTAATAGAGCTTTGCGATCGCAATCACTTCCAGAATCTGCCCCACGAAGTCTACTTTCATGATAAAGCACGAGGGACCTGCCAAAGTTAAACCATTTGGCCAGGAGAGCCCTTTTATGAAGGCATGTGCTCGATTTCGTCGCGAAATTTTTTTGGCGAATTTTACGCCCTCTCATTTTTAAAAGTCGATTCCACAGCAACTAATAGAGCTTTGCGATCGCAATCACTTCCAGAATGTGCAAAAGATATTCTAGTTTCATAACAGAACAGCAGGGACCTGCCAAAGTTAAACCATTTGGCCAGGAGAGCCCTTTTATGCAGACTTTTGCCAGATTTCGATACCCAAAATTTTTGCGATTTTCACAGAATTTTTTTCAAAAGCCGATTCCAAAGCAACTAATAGAGCTTTGCGATCGCAATCACTTCCAGAATCTGCCCCACGAAGTCTACTTTCATGATAAAGCACGAGGGACCTGCCAAAGTTAAACCATTTGGCCAGGAGAGCCCTTTTATGAAGGCATGTGCTCGATTTCGTCGCGAAATTTTTTTGGCGAATTTTACGCCCTCTCATTTTTAAAAGTCGATTCCACAGCAACTAATAGAGCTTTGCGATCGCAATCACTTCCAGAATGTGCAAAAGATATTCTAGTTTCATAACAGAACAGCAGGGACCTGCCAAAGTTAAACCATTTGGCCAGGAGAGCCCTTTTATGCAGACTTTTGCCAGGTTTCGATACCCAAAATTTTTGCGATTTTCACAGAATTTTTTTCAAAAGCCGATTCCAAAGCAACTAATAGAGCTTTGCGATCGCAATCACTTCCAGAATCTGCCCCACGAAGTCTACTTTCATGATAAAGCACGAGGGACCTGCCAAAGTTAAACCATTTGGCCAGGAGAGCCCTTTTATGAAGGCATGTGCTCGATTTCGTCGCGAAATTTTTTTGGCGAATTTTACGCCCTCTCATTTTTAAAAGTCGATTCCACAGCAACTAATAGAGCTTTGCGATCGCAATCACTTCCAGAATGTGCAAAAGATATTCTAGTTTCATAACAGAACAGCAGGGACCTGCCAAAGTTAAACCATTTGGCCAGGAGAGCCCTTTTATGCAGACTTTTGCCAGATTTCGATACCCAAAATTTTTGCGATTTTCACAGAATTTTTTTCAAAAGCCGATTCCAAAGCAACTAATAGAGCTTTGCGATCGCAATCACTTCCAGAATCTGCCCCACGAAGTCTACTTTCATGATAAAGCCCGAGGGACCTGCCAAAGTTAAACCATTTGGCCAGGAGAGCCTTTTTATGAAGGCATGTGCTCGATTTCGTCGCGAAATTTTTTTGGCGAATTTTACGCCCTCTCATTTTTAAAAGTCGATTCCACAGCAACTAATAGAGCTTTGCGATCGCAATCACTTCCAGAATCTGCCCCACGAAGTCTACTTTCATGATAAAGCACGAGGGACCTGCCAAAGTTAAACCATTTGGCCAGGAGAGCCCTTTTATGAAGGCATGTGCTCGATTTCGTCGCGAAATTTTTTTGGCGAATTTTACGCCCTCTCATTTTTAAAAGTCGATTCCACAGCAACTAATAGAGCTTTGCGATCGCAACCACTTCCAGAATGTGCAAAAGATATTCTAGTTTCATAACAGAACAGCAGGGACCTGCCAAAGTTAAACCATTTGGCCAGGAGAGCCCTTTTATGCAGACTTTTGCCAGGTTTCGATACCCAAAATTTTTGCGATTTTCACAGAATTTTTTTCAAAAGCCGATTCCAAAGCAACTAATAGAGCTTTGCGATCGCAATCACTTCCAGAATCTGCCCCACGAAGTCTACTTTCATGATAAAGCACGAGGGACCTGCCAAAGTTAAACCATTTGGCCAGGAGAGCCCTTTTATGAAGGCATGTGCTCGATTTCGTCGCGAAATTTTTTTGGCGAATTTTACGCCCTCTCATTTTTAAAAGTCGATTCCACAGCAACTAATAGAGCTTTGCGATCGCAATCACTTCCAGAATGTGCAAAAGATATTCTAGTTTCATAACAGAACAGCAGGGACCTGCCAAAGTTAAACCATTTGGCCAGGAGAGCCCTTTTATGCAGACTTTTGCCAGATTTCGATACCCAAAATTTTTGCGATTTTCACAGAATTTTTTTCAAAAGCCGATTCTAAAGCAACTAATAGAGCTTTGCGATCGCAATCACTTCCAGAATCTGCCCCACGAAGTCTACTTTCATGATAAAGCACGAGGGACCTGCCAAAGTTAAACCATTTGGCCAGGAGAGCCCTTTTATGAAGGCATGTGCTCGATTTCGTCGCGAAATTTTTTTGGCGAATTTTACGCCCTCTCATTTTTAAAAGTCGATTCCACAGCAACTAATAGAGCTTTGCGATCGCAATCACTTCCAGAATGTGCAAAAGATATTCTAGTTTCATAACAGAACAGCAGGGACCTGCCAAAGTTAAACCATTTGGCCAGGAGAGCCCTTTTATGCAGACTTTTGCCAGATTTCGATACCCAAAATTTTTGCGATTTTCACAGAATTTTTTTCAAAACCCGATTCCAAAGCAACTAATAGAGCTTTGCGATCGCAATCACTTCCAGAATCTGCCCCACGAAGTCTACTTTCATGATAAAGCACGAGGGACCTGCCAAAGTTAAACCATTTGGCCAGGAGAGCCCTTTTATGAAGGCATGTGCTCGATTTCGTCGCGAAATTTTTTTGGCGAATTTTACGCCCTCTCATTTTTAAAAGTCGATTCCACAGCAACTAATAGAGCTTTGCGATCGCAATCACTTCCAGAATGTGCAAAAGATATTCTAGTTTCATAACAGAACAGCAGGGACCTGCCAAAGTTAAACCATTTGGCCAGGAGAGCCCTTTTATGCAGACTTTTGCCAGATTTCGATACCCAAAATTTTTGCGATTTTCACAGAATTTTTTTCAAAAGCCGATTCCAAAGCAACTAATAGAGCTTTGCGATCGCAATCACTTCCAGAATCTGCCCCACGAAGTCTACTTTCATGATAAAGCACGAGGGACCTGCCAAAGTTAAACCATTTGGCCAGGAGAGCCCTTTTATGAAGGCATGTGCTCGATTTCGTCGCGAAATTTTTTTGGCGAATTTTATGCCCTCTCATTTTTAAAAGTCGATTCCACAGCAACTAATAGAGCTTTGCGATCGCAATCACTTCCAGAATGTGCAAAAGATATTCTAGTTTCATAACAGAACAGCAGGGACCTGCCAAAGTTAAACCATTTGGCCAGGAGAGCCCTTTTATGCAGACTTTTGCCAGATTTCGATACCCAAAATTTTTGCGATTTTCACAGAATTTTTTTCAAAAGCCGATTCCAAAGCAACTAATAGAGCTTTGCGATCGCAATCACTTCCAGAATCTGCCCCACGAAGTCTACTTTCATGATAAAGCACGAGGGACCTGCCAAAGTTAAACCATTTGGCCAGGAGAGCCCTTTTATGAAGGCATGTGCTCGATTTCGTCGCGAAATTTTTTTGGCGAATTTTACGCCCTCTCATTTTTAAAAGTCGATTCCACAGCAACTAATAGAGCTTTGCGATCGCAATCACTTCCAGAATGTGCAAAAGATATTCTAGTTTCATAACAGAACAGCAGGGACCTGCCAAAGTTAAACCATTTGGCCAGGAGAGCCCTTTTATGCAGACTTTTGCCAGATTTCGATACCCAAAATTTTTGCGATTTTCACAGAATTTTTTTCAAAAGCCGATTCCAAAGCAACTAATAGAGCTTTGCGATCGCAATCACTTCCAGAATCTGCCCCACGAAGTCTACTTTCATGATAAAGCACGAGGGACCTGCCAAAGTTAAACCATTTGGCCAGGAGAGCCCTTTTATGAAGGCATGTGCTCGATTTCGTCGCGAAATTTTTTTGGCGAATTTTACGCCCTCTCATTTTTAAAAGTCGATTCCACAGCAACTAATAGAGCTTTGCGATCGCAATCACTTCCAGAATGTGCAAAAGATATTCTAGTTTCATAACAGAACAGCAGGGACCTGCCAAAGTTAAACCATTTGGCCAGGAGAGCCCTTTTATGCAGACTTTTGCCAGATTTCGATACCCAAAATTTTTGCGATTTTCACAGAATTTTTTTCAAAAGCCGATTCCAAAGCAACTAATAGAGCTTTGCGATCGCAATCACTTCAGAATCTGCCCCACGAAGTCTACTTTCATGATAAAGCACGAGGGACCTGCCAAAGTTAAACCATTTGGCCAGGAGAGCCCTTTTATGAAGGCATGTGCTCGATTTCGTCGCGAAATTTTTTTGGCGAATTTTACGCCCTCTCATTTTTAAAAGTCGATTCCACAGCAACTAATAGAGCTTTGCGATCGCAATCACTTCCAGAATGTGCAAAAGATATTCTAGTTTCATAACAGAACAGCAGGGACCTGCCAAAGTTAAACCATTTGGCCAGGAGAGCCCTTTTATGCAGACTTTTGCCAGATTTCGATACCCGAAATTTTTGCGATTTTCACAGAATTTTTTTCAAAAGCCGATTCCAAAGCAACTAATAGAGCTTTGCGATCGCATTCACTTCCAGAATCTGCCCCACGAAGTCTACTTTCATGATAAAGCACGAGGGACCTGCCAAAGTTAAACCATTTGGCCAGGAGAGCCCTTTTATGAAGGCATGTGCTCGATTTCGTCGCGAAATTTTTTTGGCGAATTTTACGACCTCTCATTTTTAAAAGTCGATTCCACAGCAACTAATAGAGCTTTGCGATCGCAATCACTTCCAGAATGTGCAAAAGATATTCTAGTTTCATAACAGAACAGCAGGGACCTGCCAAAGTTAAACCATTTGGCCAGGAGAGCCCTTTTATGCAGACTTTTGCCAGATTTCGATACCCAAAATTTTTGCGATTTTCACAGAATTTTTTTCAAAAGCCGATTCCAAAGCAACTAATAGAGCTTTGCGATCGCAATCACTTCCAGAATCTGCCCCACGAAGTCTACTTTCATGATAAAGCACGAGGGACCTGCCAAAGTTAATCCATTTGGCCAGGAGCGCCCTTTTATGAAGGCATGTGCTCGATTTCGTCGCGAAATTTTTTTGGCGAATTTTACGCCCTCTCCTTTTTAAAAGTCGATTCCACAGCAACTAATAGAGCTTTGCGATCGCAATCACTTCCAGAATGTGCAAAAGATATTCTAGTTTCATAACAGAACAGCAGGGACCTGCCAAAGTTAAACCATTTGGCCAGGAGAGCCCTTTTATGCAGACTTTTGCCAGATTTCGATACCCAAAATTTTTGCGATTTTCACAGAATTTTTTTCAAAAGCCGATTCCAAAGCAACTAATAGAGCTTTGCGATCGCAATCACTTCCAGAATCTGCCCCACGAAGTCTACTTTCATGATAAAGCACGAGGGACCTGCCAAAGTTAAACCATTTGGCCAGGAGAGCCCTTTTATGAAGGCATGTGCTCGATTTCGTCGCGAAATTTTTTTGGCGAATTTTACGCCCTCTCATTTTTAAAAGTCGATTCCACAGCAACTAATAGAGCTTTGCGATCGCAATCACTTCCAGAATGTGCAAAAGATATTCTAGTTTCATAACAGAACAGCAGGGACCTGCCAAAGTTAAACCATTTGGCCAGGAGAGCCCTTTTATGCAGACTTTTGCCAGATTTCGATACCCAAAATTTTTGCGATTTTCACAGAATTTTTTTCAAAAGCCGATTCCAAAGCAAGTAATAGAGCTTTGCGATCGCAATCACTTCCAGAATCTGCCCCACGAAGTCTACTTTCATGATAAAGCACGAGGGACCTGCCAAAGTTAAACCATTTGGCCAGGAGAGCCCTTTTATGAAGGCATGTGCTCGATTTCGTCGCGAAATTTTTTTGGCGAATTTTACGCCCTCTCATTTTTAAAAGTCGATTCCACAGCAACTAATAGAGCTTTGCGATCGCAATCACTTCCAGAATGTGCAAAAGATATTCTAGTTTCATAACAGAACAGCAGGGACCTGCCAAAGTTAAACCATTTGGCTAGGAGAGCCCTTTTATGCAGACTTTTGCCAGATTTCGATACCCAAAATTTTTGCGATTTTCACAGAATTTTTTTCAAAACCCGATTCCAAAGCAACTAATAGAGCTTTGCGATCGCAATCACTTCCAGAATCTTCCCCACGAAGTCTACTTTCATGATAAAGCACGAGGGACCTGCCAAAGTTAAACCATTTGGCCAGGAGAGCCCTTTTATGAAGGCATGTGCTCGATTTCGTCGCGAAATTTTTTTGGCGAATTTTACGCCCTCTCATTTTTAAAAGTCGATTCCACAGCAACTAATAGAGCTTTGCGATCGCAATCACTTCCAGAATGTGCAAAAGATATTCTAGTTTCATAACAGAACAACAGGGACCTGCCAAAGTTAAACCATTTGGCCAGGAGAGCCCTTTTATGCAGACTTTTGCCAGATTTCGATACCCAAAATTTTTGCGATTTTCACAGAATTTTTTTCAAAAGCCGATTCCAAAGCAACTAATAGAGCTTTGCGATCGCAATCACTTCCAGAATCTGCCCCACGAAGTCTACTTTCATGATAAAGCACGAGGGACCTGCCAAAGTTAAACCATTTGGCCAGGAGAGCCCTTTTATGAAGGCATGTGCTCGATTTCGTCGCGAAATTTTTTTGGCGAATTTTATGCCCTCTCATTTTTAAAAGTCGATTCCACAGCAACTAATAGAGCTTTGCGATCGCAATCACTTCCAGAATGTGCAAAAGATATTCTAGTTTCATAACAGAACAGCAGGGACCTGCCAAAGTTAAACCATTTGGCCAGGAGAGCCCTTTTATGCAGACTTTTGCCAGATTTCGATACCCAAAATTTTTGCGATTTTCACAGAATTTTTTTCAAAAGCCGATTCCAAAGCAACTAATAGAGCTTTGCGATCGCAATCACTTCCAGAATCTGCCCCACGAAGTCTACTTTCATGATAAAGCACGAGGGACCTGCCAAAGTTAAACCATTTGGCCAGGAGAGCCCTTTTATGAAGGCATGTGCTCGATTTCGTCGCGAAATTTTTTTGGCGAATTTTACGCCCTCTCATTTTTAAAAGTCGATTCCACAGCAACTAATAGAGCTTTGCGATCGCAATCACTTCCAGAATGTGCAAAAGATATTCTAGTTTCATAACAGAACAGCAGGGACCTGCCAAAGTTAAACCATTTGGCCAGGAGAGCCCTTTTATGCAGACTTTTGCCAGATTTCGATACCCGAAATTTTTGCGATTTTCACAGAATTTTTTTCAAAAGCCGATTCCAAAGCAACTAATAGAGCTTTGCGATCGCAATCACTTCCAGAATCTGCCCCACGAAGTCTACTTTCATGATAAAGCACGAGGGACCTGCCAAAGTTAAACCATTTGGCCAGGAGAGCCCTTTTATGAAGGCATGTGCTCGATTTCGTCGCGAAATTTTTTTGGCGAATTTTACGCCCTCTCATTTTTAAAAGTCGATTCCACAGCAACTAATAGAGCTTTGCGATCGCAATCACTTCCAGAATGTGCAAAAGATATTCTAGTTTCATAACAGAACAGCAGGGACCTGCCAAAGTTAAACCATTTGGCCAGGAGAGCCCTTTTATGCAGACTTTTGCCAGATTTCGATACCCAAAATTTTTGCGATTTTCACAGAATTTTTTTCAAAAGCCGATTCCAAAGCAACTAATAGAGCTTTGCGATCGCAATCACTTCCAGAATCTGCCCCACGAAGTCTACTTTCATGATAAAGCACGAGGGACCTGCCAAAGTTAAACCATTTGGCCAGGAGAGCCCTTTTATGAAGGCATGTGCTCGATTTCGTCGCGAAATTTTTTTGGCGAATTTTACGCCCTCTCTTTTAAAAGTCGATTCCACAGCAACTAATAGAGCTTTGCGATCGCAATCACTTCCAGAATGTGCAAAAGATATTCTAGTTTCATAACAGAACAGCAGGGACCTGCCAAAGTTAAACCATTTGGCCAGGAGAGCCCTTTTATGCAGACTTTTGCCAGATTTCGATACCCAAAATTTTTGCGATTTTCACAGAATTTTTTTCAAAAGCCGATTCCAAAGCAACTAATAGAGCTTTGCGATCGCAATCACTTCCAGAATCTGCCCCACGAAGTCTACTTTCATGATAAAGCACGAGGGACCTGCCAAAGTTAAACCATTTGGCCAGGAGAGCCCTTTTATGAAGGCATGTGCTCGATTTCGTCGCGAAATTTTTTTGGCGAATTTTACGCCCTCTCATTTTTAAAAGTCGATTCCACAGCAACTAATAGAGCTTTGCGATCGCAATCACTTCCAGAATGTGCAAAAGATATTCTAGTTTCATAACAGAACAGCAGGGACCTGCCAAAGTTAAACCATTTGGCCAGGAGAGCCCTTTTATGCAGACTTTTGCCAGATTTCGATACCCGAAATTTTTGCGATTTTCACAGAATTTTTTTCAAAAGCCGATTCCAAAGCAACTAATAGAGCTTTGCGATCGCAATCACTTCCAGAATCTGCCCCACGAAGTCTACTTTCATGATAAAGCACGAGGGACCTGCCAAAGTTAAACCATTTGGCCAGGAGAGCCCTTTTATGAAGGCATGTGCTCGATTTCGTCGCGAAATTTTTTTGGCGAATTTTACGCCCTCTCATTTTTAAAAGTCGATTCCACAGCAACTAATAGAGCTTTGCGATCGCAATCACTTCCAGAATGTGCAAAAGATATTCTAGTTTCATAACAGAACAGCAGGGACCTGCCAAAGTTAAACCATTTGGCCAGGAGAGCCCTTTTATGCAGACTTTTGCCAGATTTCGATACCCAAAATTTTTGCGATTTTCACAGAATTTTTTTCAAAAGCCGATTCCAAAGCAACTAATAGAGCTTTGCGATCGCAATCACTTCCAGAATCTGCCCCACGAAGTCTACTTTCATGATAAAGCACGAGGGACCTGCCAAAGTTAAACCATTTGGCCAGGAGAGCCCTTTTATGAAGGCATGTGCTCGATTTCGTCGCGAAATTTTTTTGGCGAATTTTACGCCCTCTCTTTTAAAAGTCGATTCCACAGCAACTAATAGAGCTTTGCGATCGCAATCACTTCCAGAATGTGCAAAAGATATTCTAGTTTCATAACAGAACAGCAGGGACCTGCCAAAGTTAAACCATTTGGCCAGGAGAGCCCTTTTATGCAGACTTTTGCCAGATTTCGATACCCAAAATTTTTGCGATTTTCACAGAATTTTTTTCAAAAGCCGATTCCAAAGCAACTAATAGAGCTTTGCGATCGCAATCACTTCCAGAATCTGCCCCACGAAGTCTACTTTCATGATAAAGCACGAGGGACCTGCCAAAGTTAAACCATTTGGCCAGGAGAGCCCTTTTATGAAGGCATGTGCTCGATTTCGTCGCGAAATTTTTTTGGCGAATTTTACGCCCTCTCATTTTTAAAAGTCGATTCCACAGCAACTAATAGAGCTTTGCGATCGCAATCACTTCCAAAATGTGCAAAAGATATTCTAGTTTCATAACAGAACAGCAGGGACCTGCTTAAGTTAAACCATTTGGCCAGGAGAGCCCTTTTATGCAGACTTTTGCGAGGTTTCGATACCCAAAATTTTTGCGATTTTCACAGAATTTTTTTCAAAAGCCGATTCCAAAGCAACTAATAGAGCTTTGCGATCGCAATCACTTCCAGAATCTGCCCCACGAAGTCTACTTTCATGATAAAGCACGAGGGACCTGCCAAAGTTAAACCATTTGGCCAGGAGAGCCCTTTTATGAAGGCATGTGCTCGATTTCGTCGCGAAATTTTTTTGGCGAATTTTACGCCCTCTCATTTTTAAAAGTCGATTCCACAGCAACTAATAGAGCTTTGCGATCGCAATCACTTCCAGAATGTGCAAAAGATATTCTAGTTTCATAACAGAACAGCAGGGACCTGCCAAAGTTAAACCATTTGGCCAGGAGAGCCCTTTTATGCAGACTTTTGCCAGATTTCGATACCCAAAATTTTTGCGATTTTCACAGAATTTTTTTCAAAAGCCGATTCCAAAGCAACTAATAGAGCTTTGCGATCGCAATCACTTCCAGAATCTGCCCCACGAAGTCTACTTTCATGATAAAGCACGAGGGACCTGCCAAAGTTAAACCATTTGGCCAGGAGAGCCCTTTTATGAAGGCATGTGCTCGATTTCGTCGCGAAATTTTTTTGGCGAATTTTACGCCCTCTCTTTTAAAAGTCGATTCCACAGCAACTAATAGAGCTTTGCGATCGCAATCACTTCCAGAATGTGCAAAAGATATTCTAGTTTCATAACAGAACAGCAGGGACCTGCCAAAGTTAAACCATTTGGCCAGGAGAGCCCTTTTATGCAGACTTTTGCCAGATTTCGATACCCAAAATTTTTGCGATTTTCACAGAATTTTTTTCAAAAGCCGATTCCAAAGCAACTAATAGAGCTTTGCGATCGCAATCACTTCCAGAATCTGCCCCACGAAGTCTACTTTCATGATAAAGCACGAGGGACCTGCCAAAGTTAAAACATTTGGCCAGGAGAGCCCTTTTATGAAGGCATGTGCTCGATTTCGTCGCGAAATTTTTTTGGCGAATTTTACGCCCTCTCATTTTTAAAAGTCGATTCCACAGCAACTAATAGAGCTTTGCGATCGCAATCACTTCCAAAATGTGCAAAAGATATTCTAGTTTCATAACAGAACAGCAGGGACCTGCTTAAGTTAAACCATTTGGCCAGGAGAGCCCTTTTATGCAGACTTTTGCGAGGTTTCGATACCCAAAATTTTTGCGATTTTCACAGAATTTTTTTCAAAAGCCGATTCCAAAGCAACTAATAGAGCTTTGCGATCGCAATCACTTCCAGAATCTGCCCCACGAAGTCTACTTTCATGATAAAGCACGAGGGACCTGCCAAAGTTAAACCATTTGGCCAGGAGAGCCCTTTTATGAAGGCATGTGCTCGATTTCGTCGCGAAATTTTTTTGGCGAATTTTACGCCCTCTCATTTTTAAAAGTCGATTCCACAGCAACTAATAGAGCTTTGCGATCGCAATCACTTCCAGAATGTGCAAAAGATATTCTAGTTTCATAACAGAACAGCAGGGACCTGCCAAAATTAAACCATTTGGCCAGGAGAGCCCTTTTATGCAGACTTTTGCCAGATTTCGATACCCAAAATTTTTGCGATTTTCACAGAATTTTTTTCAAAAGCCGATTCCAAAGCAACTAATAGAGCTTTGCGATCGCAATCACTTCCAGAATCTGCCCCACGAAGTCTACTTTCATGATAAAGCACGAGGGACCTGCCAAAGTTAAACCATTTGGCCAGGAGAGCCCTTTTATGAAGGCATGTGCTCGATTTCGTCGCGAAATTTTTTTGGCGAATTTTACGCCCTCTCATTTTTAAAAGTCGATTCCACAGCAACTAATAGAGCTTTGCGATCGCAATCACTTCCAGAATGTGCAAAAGATATTCTAGTTTCATAACAGAACAGCAGGGACCTGCCAAAGTTAAACCATTTGGCCAGGAGAGCCCTTTTATGCAGACTTTTGCCAGATTTCGATACCCAAAATTTTTGCGATTTTCACAGAATTTTTTTCAAAAGCCGATTCCAAAGCAACTAATAGAGCTTTGCGATCGCAATCACTTCCAGAATCTGCCCCACGAAGTCTACTTTCATGATAAAGCACGAGGGACCTGCCAAAGTTAAACCATTTGGCCAGGAGAGCCCTTTTATGAAGGCATGTGCTCGATTTCGTCGCGAAATTTTTTTGGCGAATTTTACGCCCTCTCATTTTTAAAAGTCGATTCCACAGCAACTAATAGAGCTTTGCGATCGCAATCACTTCCAGAATGTGCAAAAGATATTCTAGTTTCATAACAGAACAGCAGGGACCTGCCAAAGTTAAACCATTTGGCCAGGAGAGCCCTTTTATGCAGACTTTTGCCAGGTTTCGATACCCAAAATTTTTGCGATTTTCACAGAATTTTTTTCAAAAGCCGATTCCAAAGCAACTAATAGAGCTTTGCGATCGCAATCACTTCCAGAATCTGCCCCACGAAGTCTACTTTCATGATAAAGCACGAGGGACCTGCCAAAGTTAAACCATTTGGCCAGGAGAGCCCTTTTATGAAGGCATGTGCTCGATTTCGTCGCGAAATTTTTTTGGCGAATTTTACGCCCTCTCATTTTTAAAAGTCGATTCCACAGCAACTAATAGAGCTTTGCGATCGCAATCACTTCCAGAATGTGCAAAAGATATTCTAGTTTCATAACAGAACAGCAGGGACCTGCCAAAGTTAAACCATTTGGCCAGGAGAGCCCTTTTATGCAGACTTTTGCCAGATTTCGATACCCAAAATTTTTGCGATTTTCACAGAATTTTTTTCAAAAGCCGATTCTAAAGCAACTAATAGAGCTTTGCGATCGCAATCACTTCCAGAATCTGCCCCACGAAGTCTACTTTCATGATAAAGCACGAGGGACCTGCCAAAGTTAAACCATTTGGCCAGGAGAGCCCTTTTATGAAGGCATGTGCTCGATTTCGTCGCGAAATTTTTTTGGCGAATTTTACGCCCTCTCATTTTTAAAAGTCGATTCCACAGCAACTAATAGAGCTTTGCGATCGCAATCACTTCCAGAATGTGCAAAAGATATTCTAGTTTCATAACAGAACAGCAGGGACCTGCCAAAGTTAAACCATTTGGCCAGGAGAGCCCTTTTATGCAGACTTTTGCCAGGTTTCGATACCCAAAATTTTTGCGATTTTCACAGAATTTTTTTCAAAAGCCGATTCCAAAGCAACTAATAGAGCTTTGCGATCGCAATCACTTCCAGAATCTGCCCCACGAAGTCTACTTTCATGATAAAGCACGAGGGACCTGCCAAAGTTAAACCATTTGGCCAGGAGAGCCCTTTTATGAAGGCATGTGCTCGATTTCGTCGCGAAATTTTTTTGGCGAATTTTACGCCCTCTCATTTTTAAAAGTCGATTCCACAGCAACTAATAGAGCTTTGCGATCGCAATCACTTCCAGAATGTGCAAAAGATATTCTAGTTTCATAACAGAACAGCAGGGACCTGCCAAAATTAAACCATTTGGCCAGGAGAGCCCTTTTATGCAGACTTTTGCCAGATTTCGATACCCAAAATTTTTGCGATTTTCACAGAATTTTTTTCAAAAGCCGATTCCAAAGCAACTAATAGAGCTTTGCGATCGCAATCACTTCCAGAATCTGCCCCACGAAGTCTACTTTCATGATAAAGCACGAGGGACCTGCCAAAGTTAAACCATTTGGCCAGGAGAGCCCTTTTATGAAGGCATGTGCTCGATTTCGTCGCGAAATTTTTTTGGCGAATTTTACGCCCTCTCATTTTTAAAAGTCGATTCCACAGCAACTAATAGAGCTTTGCGATCGCAATCACTTCCAGAATGTGCAAAAGATATTCTAGTTTCATAACAGAACAGCAGGGACCTGCCAAAGTTAAACCATTTGGCCAGGAGAGCCCTTTTATGCAGACTTTTGCCAGATTTCGATACCCAAAATTTTTGCGATTTTCACAGAATTTTTTTCAAAAGCCGATTCCAAAGCAACTAATAGAGCTTTGCGATCGCAATCACTTCCAGAATCTGCCCCACGAAGTCTACTTTCATGATAAAGCACGAGGGACCTGCCAAAGTTAAACCATTTGGCCAGGAGAGCCCTTTTATGAAGGCATGTGCTCGATTTCGTCGCGAAATTTTTTTGGCGAATTTTACGCCCTCTCATTTTTAAAAGTCGATTCCACAGCAACTAATAGAGCTTTGCGATCGCAATCACTTCCAGAATGTGCAAAAGATATTCTAGTTTCATAACAGAACAGCAGGGACCTGCCAAAGTTAAACCATTTGGCCAGGAGAGCCCTTTTATGCAGACTTTTGCCAGGTTTCGATACCCAAAATTTTTGCGATTTTCACAGAATTTTTTTCAAAAGCCGATTCCAAAGCAACTAATAGAGCTTTGCGATCGCAATCACTTCCAGAATCTGCCCCACGAAGTCTACTTTCATGATAAAGCACGAGGGACCTGCCAAAGTTAAACCATTTGGCCAGGAGAGCCCTTTTATGAAGGCATGTGCTCGATTTCGTCGCGAAATTTTTTTGGCGAATTTTACGCCCTCTCATTTTTAAAAGTCGATTCCACAGCAACTAATAGAGCTTTGCGATCGCAATCACTTCCAGAATGTGCAAAAGATATTCTAGTTTCATAACAGAACAGCAGGGACCTGCCAAAGTTAAACCATTTGGCCAGGAGAGCCCTTTTATGCAGACTTTTGCCAGATTTCGATACCCAAAATTTTTGCGATTTTCACAGAATTTTTTTCAAAAGCCGATTCTAAAGCAACTAATAGAGCTTTGCGATCGCAATCACTTCCAGAATCTGCCCCACGAAGTCTACTTTCATGATAAAGCACGAGGGACCTGCCAAAGTTAAACCATTTGGCCAGGAGAGCCCTTTTATGAAGGCATGTGCTCGATTTCGTCGCGAAATTTTTTTGGCGAATTTTACGCCCTCTCATTTTTAAAAGTCGATTCCACAGCAACTAATAGAGCTTTGCGATCGCAATCACTTCCAGAATGTGCAAAAGATATTCTAGTTTCATAACAGAACAGCAGGGACCTGCCAAAGTTAAACCATTTGGCCAGGAGAGCCCTTTTATGCAGACTTTTGCCAGATTTCGATACCCAAAATTTTTGCGATTTTCACAGAATTTTTTTCAAAACCCGATTCCAAAGCAACTAATAGAGCTTTGCGATCGCAATCACTTCCAGAATCTGCCCCACGAAGTCTACTTTCATGATAAAGCACGAGGGACCTGCCAAAGTTAAACCATTTGGCCAGGAGAGCCCTTTTATGAAGGCATGTGCTCGATTTCGTCGCGAAATTTTTTTGGCGAATTTTACGCCCTCTCATTTTTAAAAGTCGATTCCACAGCAACTAATAGAGCTTTGCGATCGCAATCACTTCCAGAATGTGCAAAAGATATTCTAGTTTCATAACAGAACAGCAGGGACCTGCCAAAGTTAAACCATTTGGCCAGGAGAGCCCTTTTATGCAGACTTTTGCCAGATTTCGATACCCAAAATGTTTGCGATTTTCACAGAATTTTTTTCAAAAGCCGATTCCAAAGCAACTAATAGAGCTTTGCGATCGCAATCACTTCCAGAATCTGAGCCACGAAGTCTACTTTCATGATAAAGCACGAGGGACCTGCCAAAGTTAAACCATTTGGCCAGGAGAGCCCTTTTATGAAGGCATGTGCTCGATTTCGTCGCGAAATTTTTTTGGCGAATTTTATGCCCTCTCATTTTTAAAAGTCGATTCCAAAGCAACTAATAGAGCTTTGCGATCGCAATCACTTCCAGAATGTGCAAAAGATATTCTAGTTTCATAACAGAACAGCAGGGACCTGCCAAAGTTAAACCATTTGGCCAGGAGAGCCCTTTTATGCAGACTTTTGCCAGATTTCGATACCCAAAATTTTTGCGATTTTCACAGAATTTTTTTCAAAAGCCGATTCCAAAGCAACTAATAGAGCTTTGCGATCGCAATCACTTCCAGAATCTGCCCCACGAAGTCTACTTTCATGATAAAGCACGAGGGACCTGCCAAAGTTAAACCATTTGGCCAGGAAAGCCCTTTTATGAAGGCATGTGCTCGATTTCGTCGCGAAATTTTTTTGGCGAATTTTACGCCCTCTCATTTTTAAAAGTCGATTCCACAGCAACTAATAGAGCTTTGCGATCGCAATCACTTCCAGAATGTGCAAAAGATATTCTAGTTTCATAACAGAACAGCAGGGACCTGCCAAAGTTAAACCATTTGGCCAGGAGAGCCCTTTTATGCAGACTTTTGCCAGATTTCGATACCCAAAATTTTTGCGATTTTCACAGAATTTTTTTCAAAAGCCGATTCCAAAGCAACTAATAGAGCCTTGCGATCGCAATCACTTCCAGAATCTGCCCCACGAAGTCTACTTTCATGATAAAGCACGAGGGACCTGCCAAATTTAAACCATTTGGCCAGGAGAGCCCTTTTATGAAGGCATGTGCTCGATTTCGTCGCGAAATTTTTTTGGCGAATTTTACGCCCTCTCATTTTTAAAAGTCGATTCCACAGCAACTAATAGAGCTTTGCGATCGCGATCACTTCCAGAATGTGCAAAAGATATTCTAGTTTCATAACAGAACAGCAGGGACCTGCCAAAGTTAAACCATTTGGCCAGGAGAGCCCTTTTATGCAGACTTTTGCCAGATTTCGATACCCAAAATTTTTGCGATTTTCACAGAATTTTTTTCAAAAGCCGATTCCAAAGCAACTAATAGAGCTTTGCGATCGCAATCACTTCAGAATCTGCCCCACGAAGTCTACTTTCATGATAAAGCACGAGGGACCTGCCAAAGTTAAACCATTTGGCCAGGAGAGCCCTTTTATGAAGGCATGTGCTCGATTTCGTCGCGAAATTTTTTTGGCGAATTTTACGCCCTCTCATTTTTAAAAGTCGATTCCACAGCAACTAATAGAGCTTTGCGATCGCAATCACTTCCAGAATGTGCAAAAGATATTCTAGTTTCATAACAGAACAGCAGGGACCTGCCAAAGTTAAACCATTTTGCCAGGAGAGCCCTTTTATGCAGACTTTTGCCAGATTTCGATACCCGAAATTTTTGCGATTTTCACAGAATTTTTTTCAAAAGCCGATTCCAAAGCAACTAATAGAGCTTTGCGATCGCATTCACTTCCAGAATCTGCCCCACGAAGTCTACTTTCATGATAAAGCACGAGGGACCTGCCAAAGTTAAACCATTTGGCCAGGAGAGCCCTTTTATGAAGGCATGTGCTCGATTTCGTCGCGAAATTTTTTTGGCGAATTTTACGCCCTCTCATTTTTAAAAGTCGATTCCACAGCAACTAATAGAGCTTTGCGATCGCAATCACTTCCAGAATGTGCAAAAGATATTCTAGTTTCATAACAGAACAGCAGGGACCTGCCAAAGTTAAACCATTTGGCCAGGAGAGCCCTTTTATGCAGACTTTTGCCAGATTTCGATACCCAAAATTTTTGCGATTTTCACAGAATTTTTTTCAAAAGCCGATTCCAAAGCAACTAATAGAGCTTTGCGATCGCAATCACTTCCAGAATCTGCCCCACGAAGTCTACTTTCATGATAAAGCACGAGGGACCTGCCAAAGTTAATCCATTTGGCCAGGAGCGCCCTTTTATGAAGGCATGTGCTCGATTTCGTCGCGAAATTTTTTTGGCGAATTTTACGCCCTCTCCTTTTTAAAAGTCGATTCCACAGCAACTAATAGAGCTTTGCGATCGCAATCACTTCCAGAATGTGCAAAAGATATTCTAGTTTCATAACAGAACAGCAGGGACCTGCCAAAGTTAAACCATTTGGACAGGAGAGCCCTTTTATGCAGACTTTTGCCAGATTTCGATACCCAAAATTTTTGCGATTTTCACAGAATTTTTTTCAAAAGCCGATTCCAAAGCAACTAATAGAGCTTTGCGATCGCAATCACTTCCAGAATCTGCCCCACGAAGTCTACTTTCATGATAAAGCACGAGGGACCTGCCAAAGTTAAACCATTTGGCCAGGAGAGCCCTTTTATGAAGGCATGTGCTCGATTTCGTCGCGAAATTTTTTTGGCGAATTTTACGCCCTCTCATTTTTAAAAGTCGATTCCACAGCAACTAATAGAGCTTTGCGATCGCAATCACTTCCAGAATGTGCAAAAGATATTCTAGTTTCATAACAGAACAGCAGGGACCTGCCAAAGTTAAACCATTTGGCCAGGAGAGCCCTTTTATGCAGACTTTTGCCAGATTTCGATACCCGAAATTTTTGCGATTTTCACAGAATTTTTTTCAAAAGCCGATTCCAAAGCAACTAATAGAGCTTTGCGATCGCAATCACTTCCAGAATCTGCCCCACGAAGTCTACTTTCATGATAAAGCACGAGGGACCTGCCAAAGTTAAACCATTTGGCCAGGAGAGCCCTTTTATGAAGGCATGTGCTCGATTTCGTCGCGAAATTTTTTTGGCGAATTTTACGCCCTCTCATTTTTAAAAGTCGATTCCACAGCAACTAATAGAGCTTTGCGATCGCAATCACTTCCAGAATGTGCAAAAGATATTCTAGTTTCATAACAGAACAGCAGGGACCTGCCAAAGTTAAACCATTTGGCCAGGAGAGCCCTTTTATGCAGACTTTTGCCAGATTTCGATACCCAAAATTTTTGCGATTTTCACAGAATTTTTTTCAAAAGCCGATTCCAAAGCAACTAATAGAGCTTTGCGATCGCAATCACTTCCAGAATCTGCCCCACGAAGTCTACTTTCATGATAAAGCACGAGGGACCTGCCAAAGTTAAACCATTTGGCCAGGAGAGCCCTTTTATGAAGGCATGTGCTCGATTTCGTCGCGAAATTTTTTTGGCGAATTTTACGCCCTCTCTTTTAAAAGTCGATTCCACAGCAACTAATAGAGCTTTGCGATCGCAATCACTTCCAGAATGTGCAAAAGATATTCTAGTTTCATAACAGAACAGCAGGGACCTGCCAAAGTTAAACCATTTGGCCAGGAGAGCCCTTTTATGCAGACTTTTGCCAGATTTCGATACCCAAAATTTTTGCGATTTTCACAGAATTTTTTTCAAAAGCCGATTCCAAAGCAACTAATAGAGCTTTGCGATCGCAATCACTTCCAGAATCTGCCCCACGAAGTCTACTTTCATGATAAAGCACGAGGGACCTGCCAAAGTTAAGCCATTTGGCCAGGAGAGCCCTTTTATGAAGGCATGTGCTCGATTTCGTCGCGAAATTTTTTTGGCGAATTTTACGCCCTCTCATTTTTAAAAGTCGATTCCACAGCAACTAATAGAGCTTTGCGATCGCAATCACTTCCAAAATGTGCAAAAGATATTCTAGTTTCATAACAGAACAGCAGGGACCTGCTTAAGTTAAACCATTTGGCCAGGAGAGCCCTTTTATGCAGACTTTTGCGAGGTTTCGATACCCAAAATTTTTGCGATTTTCACAGAATTTTTTTCAAAAGCCGATTCCAAAGCAACTAATAGAGCTTTGCGATCGCAATCACTTCCAGAATCTGCCCCACGAAGTCTACTTTCATGATAAAGCACGAGGGACCTGCCAAAGTTAAACCATTTGGCCAGGAGAGCCCTTTTATGAAGGCATGTGCTCGATTTCGTCGCGAAATTTTTTTGGCGAATTTTACGCCCTCTCATTTTTAAAAGTCGATTCCACAGCAACTAATAGAGCTTTGCGATCGCAATCACTTCCAGAATGTGCAAAAGATATTCTAGTTTCATAACAGAACAGCAGGGACCTGCCAAAGTTAAACCATTTGGCCAGGAGAGCCCTTTTATGCAGACTTTTGCCAGATTTCGATACCCAAAATTTTTGCGATTTTCACAGAATTTTTTTCAAAAGCCGATTCCAAAGCAACTAATAGAGCTTTGCGATCGCAATCACTTCCAGAATCTGCCCCACGAAGTCTACTTTCATGATAAAGCACGAGGGACCTGCCAAAGTTAAACCATTTGGCCAGGAGAGCCCTTTTATGAAGGCATGTGCTCGATTTCGTCGCGAAATTTTTTTGGCGAATTTTACGCCCTCTCTTTTAAAAGTCGATTCCACAGCAACTAATAGAGCTTTGCGATCGCAATCACTTCCAGAATGTGCAAAAGATATTCTAGTTTCATAACAGAACAGCAGGGACCTGCCAAAGTTAAACCATTTGGCCAGGAGAGCCCTTTTATGCAGACTTTTGCCAGATTTCGATACCCAAAATTTTTGCGATTTTCACAGAATTTTTTTCAAAAGCCGATTCCAAAGCAACTAATAGAGCTTTGCGATCGCAATCACTTCCAGAATCTGCCCCACGAAGTCTACTTTCATGATAAAGCACGAGGGACCTGCCAAAGTTAAAACATTTGGCCAGGAGAGCCCTTTTATGAAGGCATGTGCTCGATTTCGTCGCGAAATTTTTTTGGCGAATTTTACGCCCTCTCATTTTTAAAAGTCGATTCCACAGCAACTAATAGAGCTTTGCGATCGCAATCACTTCCAAAATGTGCAAAAGATATTCTAGTTTCATAACAGAACAGCAGGGACCTGCTTAAGTTAAACCATTTGGCCAGGAGAGCCCTTTTATGCAGACTTTTGCGAGGTTTCGATACCCAAAATTTTTGCGATTTTCACAGAATTTTTTTCAAAAGCCGATTCCAAAGCAACTAATAGAGCTTTGCGATCGCAATCACTTCCAGAATCTGCCCCACGAAGTCTACTTTCATGATAAAGCACGAGGGACCTGCCAAAGTTAAACCATTTGGCCAGGAGAGCCCTTTTATGAAGGCATGTGCTCGATTTCGTCGCGAAATTTTTTTGGCGAATTTTACGCCCTCTCATTTTTAAAAGTCGATTCCACAGCAACTAATAGAGCTTTGCGATCGCAATCACTTCCAGAATGTGCAAAAGTTATTCTAGTTTCATAACAGAACAGCAGGGACCTGCCAAAGTTAAACCATTTGGCCAGGAGAGCCCTTTTATGCAGACTTTTGCCAGATTTCGATACCCAAAATTTTTGCGATTTTCACAGAATTTTTTTCAAAAGCCGATTCCAAAGCAACTAATAGAGCTTTGCGATCGCAATCACTTCCAGAATCTGCCCCACGAAGTCTACTTTCATGATAAAGCACGAGGGACCTGCCAAAGTTAAACCATTTGGCAAGGAGAGCCCTTTTATGAAGGCATGTGCTCGATTTCGTCGCGAAATTTTTTTGGCGAATTTTACGCCCTCTCATTTTTAAAAGTCGATTCCACAGCAACTAATAGAGCTTTGCGATCGCAATCACTTCCAGAATGTGCAAAAGATATTCTAGTTTCATAACAGAACAGCAGGGACCTGCCAAAGTTAAACCATTTGGCCAGGAGAGCCCTTTTATGCAGACTTTTGCCAGATTTCGATACCCAAAATTTTTGCGATTTTCACAGAATTTTTTTCAAAAGCCGATTCCAAAGCAACTAATAGAGCTTTGCGATCGCAATCACTTCCAGAATCTGCCCCACGAAGTCTACTTTCATGATAAAGCACGAGGGACCTGCCAAAGTTAAACCATTTGGCCAGGAGAGCCCTTTTATGAAGGCATGTGCTCGATTTCGTCGCGAAATTTTTTTGGCGAATTTTACGCCCTCTCATTTTTAAAAGTCGATTCCACAGCAACTAATAGAGCTTTGCGATCGCAATCACTTCCAGAATGTGCAAAAGATATTCTAGTTTCATAACAGAACAGCAGGGACCTGCCAAAGTTAAACCATTTGGCCAGGAGAGCCCTTTTATGCAGACTTTTGCCAGGTTTCGATACCCAAAATTTTTGCGATTTTCACAGAATTTTTTTCAAAAGCCGATTCCAAAGCAACTAATAGAGCTTTGCGATCGCAATCACTTCCAGAATCTGCCCCACGAAGTCTACTTTCATGATAAAGCACGAGGGACCTGCCAAAGTTAAACCATTTGGCCAGGAGAGCCCTTTTATGAAGGCATGTGCTCGATTTCGTCGCGAAATTTTTTTGGCGAATTTTACGCCCTCTCATTTTTAAAAGTCGATTCCACAGCAACTAATAGAGCTTTGCGATCGCAATCACTTCCAGAATGTGCAAAAGATATTCTAGTTTCATAACAGAACAGCAGGGACCTGCCAAAGTTAAACCATTTGGCCAGGAGAGCCCTTTTATGCAGACTTTTGCCAGATTTCGATACCCAAAATTTTTGCGATTTTCACAGAATTTTTTTCAAAACCCGATTCCAAAGCAACTAATAGAGCTTTGCGATCGCAATCACTTCCAGAATCTGCCCCACGAAGTCTACTTTCATGATAAAGCACGAGGGACCTGCCAAAGTTAAACCATTTGGCCAGGAGAGCCCTTTTATGAAGGCATGTGCTCGATTTCGTCGCGAAATTTTTTTGGCGAATTTTACGCCCTCTCATTTTTAAAAGTCGATTCCACAGCAACTAATAGAGCTTTGCGATCGCAATCACTTCCAGAATGTGCAAAAGATATTCTAGTTTCATAACAGAACAGCAGGGACCTGCCAAAGTTAAACCATTTGGCCAGGAGAGCCCTTTTATGCAGACTTTTGCCAGATTTCGATACCCAAAATTTTTGCGATTTTCACAGAATTTTTTTCAAAAGCCGATTCCAAAGCAACTAATAGAGCTTTGCGATCGCAATCACTTCCAGAATCTGCCCCACGAAGTCTACTTTCATGATAAAGCACGAGGGACCTGCCAAAGTTAAACCATTTGGCCAGGAGAGCCCTTTTATGAAGGCATGTGCTCGATTTCGTCGCGAAATTTTTTTGGCGAATTTTATGCCCTCTCATTTTTAAAAGTCGATTCCACAGCAACTAATAGAGCTTTGCGATCGCAATCACTTCCAGAATGTGCAAAAGATATTCTAGTTTCATAACAGAACAGCAGGGACCTGCCAAAGTTAAACCATTTGGCCAGGAGAGCCCTTTTATGCAGACTTTTGCCAGATTTCGATACCCAAAATTTTTGCGATTTTCACAGAATTTTTTTCAAAAGCCGATTCCAAAGCAACTAATAGAGCTTTGCGATCGCAATCACTTCCAGAATCTGCCCCACGAAGTCTACTTTCATGATAAAGCACGAGGGACCTGCCAAAGTTAAACCATTTGGCCAGGAGAGCCCTTTTATGAAGGCATGTGCTCGATTTCGTCGCGAAATTTTTTTGGCGAATTTTACGCCCTCTCATTTTTAAAAGTCGATTCCACAGCAACTAATAGAGCTTTGCGATCGCAATCACTTCCAGAATGTGCAAAAGATATTCTAGTTTCATAACAGAACAGCAGGGACCTGCCAAAATTAAACCATTTGGCCAGGAGAGCCCTTTTATGCAGACTTTTGCCAGATTTCGATACCCAAAATTTTTGCGATTTTCACAGAATTTTTTTCAAAAGCCGATTCCAAAGCAACTAATAGAGCTTTGCGATCGCAATCACTTCCAGAATCTGCCCCACGAAGTCTACTTTCATGATAAAGCACGAGGGACCTGCCAAAGTTAAACCATTTGGCCAGGAGAGCCCTTTTATGAAGGCATGTGCTCGATTTCGTCGCGAAATTTTTTTGGCGAATTTTACGCCCTCTCATTTTTAAAAGTCGATTCCACAGCAACTAATAGAGCTTTGCGATCGCAATCACTTCCAGAATGTGCAAAAGATATTCTAGTTTCATAACAAAACAGCAGGGACCTGCCAAAGTTAAACCATTTGGCCAGGAGAGCCCTTTTATGCAGACTTTTGCCAGATTTCGATACCCAAAATTTTTGCGATTTTCACAGAATTTTTTTCAAAAGCCGATTCCAAAGCAACTATTAGAGCTTTGCGATCGCAATCACTTCCAGAATGTGCAAAAGATATTCTAGTTTCATAACAGAACAGCAGGGACCTGCCAAAGTTAAACCATTTGGCCAGGAGAGCCCTTTTATGCAGACTTTTGCCAGATTTCGATACCCAAAATTTTTGCGATTTTCACAGAATTTTTTTCAAAAGCCGATTCCACAGCAACTAATAGAGCTTTGCGATCGCAATCACTTCCAGAATGTGCAAAAGATATTCTAGTTTCATAACAGAACAGCAGGGACCTGCCAAAGTTAAACCATTTGGCCAGGAGAGCCCTTTTATGCAGACTTTTGCCAGATTTCGATACCCAAAATTTTTGCGATTTTCACAGAATTTTTTTCAAAAGCCGATTCCAAAGCAACTAATAGAGCTTTGCGATCGCAATCACTTCCAGAATCTGCCCCACGAAGTCTACTTTCATGATAAAGCACGAGGGACCTGCCAAAGTTAAACCATTTGGCAAGGAGAGCCCTTTTATGAAGGCATGTGCTCGATTTCGTCGCGAAATTTTTTTGGCGAATTTTACGCCCTCTCATTTTTAAAAGTCGATTCCACAGCAACTAATAGAGCTTTGCGATCGCAATCACTTCCAGAATGTGCAAAAGATATTCTAGTTTCATAACAGAACAGCAGGGACCTGCCAAAATTAAACCATTTGGCCAGGAGAGCCCTTTTATGCAGACTTTTGCCAGATTTCGATACCCAAAATTTTTGCGATTTTCACAGAATTTTTTTCAAAAGCCGATTCCAAAGCAACTAATAGAGCTTTGCGATCGCAATCACTTCCAGAATCTGCCCCACGAAGTCTACTTTCATGATAAAGCACGAGGGACCTGCCAAAGTTAAACCATTTGGCCAGGAGAGCCCTTTTATGAAGGCATGTGCTCGATTTCGTCGCGAAATTTTTTTGGCGAATTTTACGCCCTCTCATTTTTAAAAGTCGATTCCACAGCAACTAATAGAGCTTTGCGATCGCAATCACTTCCAGAATGTGCAAAAGATATTCTAGTTTCATAACAGAACAGCAGGGACCTGCCAAAGTTAAACCATTTGGCCAGGAGAGCCCTTTTATGCAGACTTTTGCCAGATTTCGATACCCAAAATTTTTGCGATTTTCACAGAATTTTTTTCAAAAGCCGATTCCAAAGCAACTAATAGAGCTTTGCGATCGCAATCACTTCCAGAATCTGCCCCACGAAGTCTACTTTCATGATAAAGCACGAGGGACCTGCCAAAGTTAAACCATTTGGCCAGGAGAGCCCTTTTATGAAGGCATGTGCTCGATTTCGTCGCGAAATTTTTTTGGCGAATTTTACGCCCTCTCATTTTTAAAAGTCGATTTCACAGCAACTAATAGAGCTTTGCGATCGCAATCACTTCCAGAATGTGCAAAAGATATTCTAGTTTCATAACAGAACAGCAGGGACCTGCCAAAGTTAAACCATTTGGCCAGGAGAGCCCTTTTATGCAGACTTTTGCCAGGTTTCGATACCCAAAATTTTTGCGATTTTCACAGAATTTTTTTCAAAAGCCGATTCCAAAGCAACTAATAGAGCTTTGCGATCGCAATCACTTCCAGAATCTGCCCCACGAAGTCTACTTTCATGATAAAGCACGAGGGACCTGCCAAAGTTAAACCATTTGGCCAGGAGAGCCCTTTTATGAAGGCATGTGCTCGATTTCGTCGCGAAATTTTTTTGGCGAATTTTACGCCCTCTCATTTTTAAAAGTCGATTCCACAGCAACTAATAGAGCTTTGCGATCGCAATCACTTCCAGAATGTGCAAAAGATATTCTAGTTTCATAACAGAACAGCAGGGACCTGCCAAAGTTAAACCATTTGGCCAGGAGAGCCCTTTTATGCAGACTTTTGCCAGATTTCGATACCCAAAATTTTTGCGATTTTCACAGAATTTTTTTCAAAACCCGATTCCAAAGCAACTAATAGAGCTTTGCGATCGCAATCACTTCCAGAATCTGCCCCACGAAGTCTACTTTCATGATAAAGCACGAGGGACCTGCCAAAGTTAAACCATTTGGCCAGGAGAGCCCTTTTATGAAGGCATGTGCTCGATTTCGTCGCGAAATTTTTTTGGCGAATTTTACGCCCTCTCATTTTTAAAAGTCGATTCCACAGCAACTAATAGAGCTTTGCGATCGCAATCACTTCCAGAATGTGCAAAAGATATTCTAGTTTCATAACAGAACAGCAGGGACCTGCCAAAGTTAAACCATTTGGCCAGGAGAGCCCTTTTATGCAGACTTTTGCCAGATTTCGATACCCAAAATTTTTGCGATTTTCACAGAATTTTTTTCAAAAGCCGATTCCAAAGCAACTAATAGAGCTTTGCGATCGCAATCACTTCCAGAATCTGCCCCACGAAGTCTACTTTCATGATAAAGCACGAGGGACCTGCCAAAGTTAAACCATTTGGCCAGGAGAGCCCTTTTATGAAGGCATGTGCTCGATTTCGTCGCGAAATTTTTTTGGCGAATTTTATGCCCTCTCATTTTTAAAAGTCGATTCCACAGCAACTAATAGAGCTTTGCGATCGCAATCACTTCCAGAATGTGCAAAAGATATTCTAGTTTCATAACAGAACAGCAGGGACCTGCCAAAGTTAAACCATTTGGCCAGGAGAGCCCTTTTATGCAGACTTTTGCCAGATTTCGATACCCAAAATTTTTGCGATTTTCACAGAATTTTTTTCAAAAGCCGATTCCAAAGCAACTAATAGAGCTTTGCGATCGCAATCACTTCCAGAATCTGCCCCACGAAGTCTACTTTCATGATAAAGCACGAGGGACCTGCCAAAGTTAAACCATTTGGCCAGGAGAGCCCTTTTATGAAGGCATGTGCTCGATTTCGTCGCGAAATTTTTTTGGCGAATTTTACGCCCTCTCATTTTTAAAAGTCGATTCCACAGCAACTAATAGAGCTTTGCGATCGCAATCACTTCCAGAATGTGCAAAAGATATTCTAGTTTCATAACAGAACAGCAGGGACCTGCCAAAGTTAAACCATTTGGCCAGGAGAGCCCTTTTATGCAGACTTTTGCCAGATTTCGATACCCAAAATTTTTGCGATTTTCACAGAATTTTTTTCAAAAGACGATTCCAAAGCAACTAATAGAGCTTTGCGATCGCAATCACTTCCAGAATCTGCCCCACGAAGTCTACTTTCATGATAAAGCACGAGGGACCTGCCAAAGTTAAACCATTTGGCCAGGAGAGCCCTTTTATGAAGGCATGTGCTCGATTTCGTCGCGAAATTTTTTTGGCGAATTTTACGCCCTCTCATTTTTAAAAGTCGATTCCACAGCAACTAATAGAGCTTTGCGATCGCAATCACTTCCAGAATGTGCAAAAGATATTCTAGTTTCATAACAGAACAGCAGGGACCTGCCAAAGTTAAACCATTTGGCCAGGAGAGCCCTTTTATGCAGACTTTTGCCAGATTTCGATACCCAAAATTTTTGCGATTTTCACAGAATTTTTTTCAAAAGCCGATTCCAAAGCAACTAATAGAGCTTTGCGATCGCAATCACTTCCAGAATCTGCCCCACGAAGTCTACTTTCATGATAAAGCACGAGGGACCTGCCAAAGTTAAACCATTTGGCCAGGAGAGCCCTTTTATGAAGGCATGTGCTCGATTTCGTCGCGAAATTTTTTTGGCGAATTTTACGCCCTCTCATTTTTAAAAGTCGATTCCACAGCAACTAATAGAGCTTTGCGATCGCAATCACTTCCAGAATGTGCAAAAGATATTCTAGTTTCATAACAGAACAGCAGGGACCTGCCAAAGTTAAACCATTTGGCTAGGAGAGCCCTTTTATGCAGACTTTTGCCAGATTTCGATACCCAAAATTTTTGCGATTTTCACAGAATTTTTTTCAAAACCCGATTCCAAAGCAACTAATAGAGCTTTGCGATCGCAATCACTTCCAGAATCTGCCCCACGAAGTCTACTTTCATGATAAAGCACGAGGGACCTGCCAAAGTTAAACCATTTGGCCAGGAGAGCCCTTTTATGAAGGCATGTGCTCGATTTCGTCGCGAAATTTTTTTGGCGAATTTTACGCCCTCTCATTTTTAAAAGTCGATTCCACAGCAACTAATAGAGCTTTGCGATCGCAATCACTTCCAGAATGTGCAAAAGATATTCTAGTTTCATAACAGAACAGCAGGGACCTGCCAAAGTTAAACCATTTGGCTAGGAGAGCCCTTTTATGCAGACTTTTGCCAGATTTCGATACCCAAAATTTTTGCGATTTTCACAGAATTTTTTTCAAAAGCCGATTCCAAAGCAACTAATAGAGCTTTGCGATCGCAATCACTTCCAGAATCTGCCCCACGAAGTCTACTTTCATGATAAAGCACGAGGGACCTGCCAAAGTTAAACCATTTGGCCAGGAGAGCCCTTTTATGAAGGCATGTGCTCGATTTCGTCGCGAAATTTTTTTGGCGAATTTTATGCCCTCTCATTTTTAAAAGTCGATTCCACAGCAACTAATAGAGCTTTGCGATCGCAATCACTTCCAGAATGTGCAAAAGATATTCTAGTTTCATAACAGAACAGCAGGGACCTGCCAAAGTTAAACCATTTGGCCAGGAGAGCCCTTTTATGCAGACTTTTGCCAGATTTCGATACCCAAAATTTTTGCGATTTTCACAGAATTTTTTTCAAAAGCCGATTCCAAAGCAACTAATAGAGCTTTGCGATCGCAATCACTTCCAGAATCTGCCCCACGAAGTCTACTTTCATGATAAAGCACGAGGGACCTGCCAAAGTTAAACCATTTGGCCAGGAGAGCCCTTTTATGAAGGCATGTGCTCGATTTCGTCGCGAAATTTTTTTGGCGAATTTTACGCCCTCTCATTTTTAAAAGTCGATTCCACAGCAACTAATAGAGCTTTGCGATCGCAATCACTTCCAGAATGTGCAAAAGATATTCTAGTTTCATAACAGAACAGCAGGGACCTGCCAAAGTTAAACCATTTGGCCAGGAGAGCCCTTTTATGCAGACTTTTGCCAGATTTCGATACCCAAAATTTTTGCGATTTTCACAGAATTTTTTTCAAAAGCCGATTCCAAAGCAACTAATAGAGCTTTGCGATCGCAATCACTTCCAGAATCTGCCCCACGAAGTCTACTTTCATGATAAAGCACGAGGGACCTGCCAAAGTTAAACCATTTGCCCAGGAGAGCCCTTTTATGAAGGCATGTGCTCGATTTCGTCGCGAAATTTTTTTGGCGAATTTTACGCCCTCTCATTTTTAAAAGTCGATTCCACAGCAACTAATAGAGCTTTGCGATCGCAATCACTTCCAGAATATGCAAAAGATATTCTAGTTTCATAACAGAACAGCAGGGACCTGCCAAAGTTAAACCATTTGGCCAGGAGAGCCCTTTTATGCAGACTTTTGCCAGATTTCGATACCCAAAATTTTTGCGATTTTCACAGAATTTTTTTCAAAAGCCGATTCCAAAGCAACTAATAGAGCTTTGCGATCGCAATCACTTCCAGAATCTGCCCCACGAAGTCTACTTTCATGATAAAGCACGAGGGACCTGCCAAAGTTAAACCATTTGGCCAGGAGAGCCCTTTTATGAAGGCATGTGCTCGATTTCGTCGCGAAATTTTTTTGGCGAATTTTACGCACTCTCATTTTTAAAAGTCGATTCCACAGCAACTAATAGAGCTTTGCGATCGCAATCACTTCCAGAATGTGCAAAAGATATTCTAGTTTCATAACAGAACAGCAGGGACCTGCCAAAGTTAAACCATTTGGCCAGGAGAGCCCTTTTATGCAGACTTTTGCCAGATTTCGATACCCAAAATTTTTGCGATTTTCACAGAATTTTTTTCAAAAGCCGATTCCAAAGCAACTAATAGAGCTTTGCGATCGCAATCACTTCCAGAATCTGCCCCACGAAGTCTACTTTCATGATAAAGCACGAGGGACCTGCCAAAGTTAAACCATTTGGCCAGGAGAGCCCTTTTATGAAGGCATGTGCTCGATTTCGTCGCGAAATTTTTTTGGCGAATTTTATGCCCTCTCATTTTTAAAAGTCGATTCCACAGCAACTAATAGAGCTTTGCGATCGCAATCACTTCCAGAATGTGCAAAAGATATTCTAGTTTCATAACAGAACAGCAGGGACCTGCCAAAGTTAAACCATTTGGCCAGGAGAGCCCTTTTATGCAGACTTTTGCCAGATTTCGATACCCACAATTTTTGCGATTTTCACAGAATTTTTTTCAAAAGCCGATTCCAAAGCAACTAATAGAGCTTTGCGATCGCAATCACTTCCAGAATCTGCCCCACGAAGTCTACTTTCATGATAAAGCACGAGGGACCTGCCAAAGTTAAACCATTTGGCCAGGAGAGCCCTTTTATGAAGGCATGTGCTCGATTTCGTCGCGAAATTTTTTTGGCGAATTTTACGCCCTCTCATTTTTAAAAGTCGATTCCACAGCAACTAATAGAGCTTTGCGATCGCAATCACTTCCAGAATGTGCAAAAGATATTCTAGTTTCATAACAGAACAGCAGGGACCTGCCAAAGTTAAACCATTTGGCCAGGAGAGCCCTTTTATGCAGAATTTTGCCAGATTTCGATACCCAAAATTTTTGCGATTTTCACAGAATTTTTTTCAAAAGCCGATTCCAAAGCAACTAATAGAGCTTTGCGATCGCAATCACTTCCAGAATCTGCCCCACGAAGTCTACTTTCATGATAAAGCACGAGGGACCTGCCAAAGTTAAACCATTTGGCCAGGAGAGCCCTTTTATGAAGGCATGTGCTCGATTTCGTCGCGAAATTTTTTTGGCGAATTTTACGCCCTCTCATTTTTAAAAGTCGATTCCACAGCAACTAATAGAGCTTTGCGATCGCAATCACTTCCAGAATGTGCAAAAGATATTCTAGTTTCATAACAGAACAGCAGGGACCTGCCAAAGTTAAACCATTTGGCCAGGAGAGCCCTTTTATGCAGACTTTTGCCAGATTTCGATACCCAAAATTTTTGCGATTTTCACAGAATTTTTTTCAAAACCCGATTCCAAAGCAACTAATAGAGCTTTGCGATCGCAATCACTTCCAGAATCTGCCCCACGAAGTCTACTTTCATGATAAAGCACGAGGGACCTGCCAAAGTTAAACCATTTGGCCAGGAGAGCCCTTTTATGAAGGCATGTGCTCGATTTCGTCGCGAAATTTTTTTGGCGAATTTTACGCCCTCTCATTTTTAAAAGTCGATTCCACAGCAACTAATAGAGCTTTGCGATCGCAATCACTTCCAGAATCTGCCCCACGAAGTCTACTTTCATGATAAAGCACGAGGGACCTGCCAAAGTTAAACCATTTGGCCAGGAGAGCCCTTTTATGAAGGCATGTGCTCGATTTCGTCGCGAAATTTTTTTGGCGAATTTTACGCCCTCTCATTTTTAAAAGTCGATTCCACAGCAACTAATAGAGCTTTGCGATCGCAATCACTTCCAGAATGTGCAAAAGATATTCTAGTTTCATAACAGAACAGCAGGGACCTGCCAAAGTTAAACCATTTGGCCAGGAGAGCCCTTTTATGCAGACTTTTGCCAGATTTCGATACCCAAAATTTTTGCGATTTTCACAGAATTTTTTTCAAAAGCCGATTCCAAAGCAACTAATAGAGCTTTGCGATCGCAATCACTTCCAGAATCTGCCCCACGAAGTCTACTTTCATGATAAAGCACGAGGGACCTGCCAAAGTTAAACCATTTGGCCAGGAGAGCCCTTTTATGAAGGCATGTGCTCGATTTCGTTGCGAAATTTTTTTGGCGAATTTTATGCCCTCATTTTTAAAAGTCGATTCCACAGCAACTAATAGAGCTTTGCGATCGCAATCACTTCCAGAATGTGCAAAAGATATTCTAGTTTCATAACAGAACAGCAGGGACCTGCCAAAGTTAAACCATTTGGACAGGAGAGCCCTTTTATGCAGACTTTTGCCAGATTTCGATACCCAAAATTTTTGCGATTTTCACAGAATTTTTTTCAAAAGCCGATTCCAAAGCAACTAATAGAGCTTTGCGATCGCAATCACTTCCAGAATCTGCCCCATGAAGTCTACTTTCATGATAAAGCACGAGGGACCTGCCAAAGTTAAACCATTTGGCCAGGAGAGCCCTTTTATGAAGGCATGTGCTCGATTTCGTCGCGAAATTTTTTTGGCGAATTTTACGCCCTCTCATTTTTAAAAGTCGATTCCACAGCAACTAATAGAGCTTTGCGATCGCAATCACTTCCAGAATGTGCAAAAGATATTCTAGTTTCATAACAGAACAGCAGGGACCTGCCAAAGTTAAACCATTTGGCCAGGAGAGCCCTTTTATGCAGACTTTTGCCAGATTTCGATACCCAAAATTTTTGCGATTTTCACAGAATTTTTTTCAAAAGCCGATTCCAAGGCAACTAATAGAGCTTTGCGATCGCAATCACTTCCAGAATCTGCCCCACGAAGTCTACTTTCATGATAAAGCACGAGGGACCTGCCAAAGTTAAACCATTTGGCCAGGAGAGCCCTTTTATGAAGGCATGTGCTCGATTTCGTCGCGAAATTTTTTTGGCGAATTTTACGCCCTCTCATTTTTAAAAGTCGATTCCACAGCAACTAATAGAGCTTTGCGATCGCAATCACTTCCAGAATGTGCAAAAGATATTCTAGTTTCATAACAGAACAGCAGGGACCTGCCAAAGTTAAACCATTTGGCCAGGAAAGCCCTTTTATGCAGACTTTTGCCAGATTTCGATACCCAAAATTTTTGCGATTTTCATAGAATTTTTTCAAAAGCCGATTCCAAAGCAACTAATAGAGCTTTGCGATCGCAATCACTTCCAGAATCTGCCCCACGAAGTCTACTTTCATGATAAAGCACGAGGGACCTGCCAAAGTTAAACCATTTGGCCAGGAGAGCCCTTTTATGAAGGCATGTGCTCGATTTCGTCGCGAATTTTTTTTGGCGAATTTTACGCCCTCTCATTTTTAAAAGTCGATTCCACAGCAACTAATAGAGCTTTGCGATCGCAATCACTTCCAGAATGTGCAAAAGATATTCTAGTTTCATAACAGAACAGCAGGGACCTGCCAAAGTTAAACCATTTGGCCAGGAGAGCCCTTTTATGCAGACTTTTGCCAGATTTCGATACCCAAAATTTTTGCGATTTTCACAGAATTTTTTTCAAAAGCCGATTCCAAAGCAACTAATAGAGCTTTGCGATCGCAATCACTTCCAGAATCTGCCCCACGAAGTCTACTTTCATGATAAAGCACGAGGGACCTGCCAAAGTTAAACCATTTGGCCAGGAGAGCCCTTTTATGAAGGCATGTGCTCGATTTCGTCGCGAAATTTTTTTGGCGAATTTTACGCCCTCTCATTTTTAAAAGTCGATTCCACAGCAACTAATAGAGCTTTGCGATCGCAATCACTTCCAGAATGTGCAAAATATATTCTAGTTTCATAACAGAACAGCAGGGACCTGCCAAAGTTAAACCATTTGGCCAGGAGAGCCCTTTTATGCAGACTTTTGCCAGATTTCGATACCCAAAATTTTTGCGATTTTCACAGAATTTTTTTCAAAAGCCGATTCCAAAGCAACTAATAGAGCTTTGCGATCGCAATCACTTCCAGAATCTGCCCCATGAAGTCTACTTTCATGATAAAGCACGAGGGACCTGCCAAAGTTAAACCATTTGGCTAGGAGAGCCCTTTTATGAAGGCATGTGCTCGATTTCGTCGCGAAATTTTTTTGGCGAATTTTACGCCCTCTCATTTTTAAAAGTCGATTCCACAGCAACTAATAGAGCTTTGCGATCGCAATCACTTCCAGAATGTGCAAAAGATATTCTAGTTTCATAACAGAACAGCAGGGACCTGCCAAAGTTAAACCATTTGGCCAGGAGAGCCCTTTTATGCAGACTTTTGCCAGATTTCGATACCCAAAATTTTTGCGATTTTCACAGAATTTTTTTCTAAAGCCGATTCCAAAGCAACTAATAGAGCTTTGCGATCGCAATCACTTCCAGAATCTGCCCCACGAAGTCTACTTTCATGATAAAGCACGAGGGACCTGCCAAAGTTAAACCATTTGGCCAGGAGAGCCCTTTTATGAAGGCATGTGCTCGATTTCGTCGCGAAATTTTTTTGGCGAATTTTACGCCCTCTCATTTTTAAAAGTCGATTCCACAGCAACTAATAGAGCTTTGCGATCGCAATCACTTCCAGAATGTGCAAAAGATATTCTAGTTTCATAACAGAACAGCAGGGACCTGCCAAAGTTAAACCATTTGGCCAGGAGAGCCCTTTTATGCAGACTTTTGCCAGATTTCGATACCCAAAATTTTTGCGATTTTCACAGAATTTTTTTCAAAAGCCGATTCCAAAGCAACTAATAGAGCTTTGCGATCGCAATCACTTCCACAATCTGCCCCACGAAGTCTACTTTCATGATAAAGCACGAGGGACCTGCCAAAGTTAAACCATTTGGCCAGGAGAGCCCTTTTATGAAGGCATGTGCTCGATTTCGTCGCGAAATTTTTTTGGCGAATTTTACGCCCTCTCATTTTTAAAAGTCGATTCCACAGCAACTAATAGAGCTTTGCGATCGCAATCACTTCCAGAATGTGCAAAAGATATTCTAGTTTCATAACAGAACAGCAGGGACCTGCCAAAGTTAAACCATTTGGCCAGGAGAGCCCTTTTATGCAGACTTTTGCCAGATTTCGATACCCAAAATTTTTGCGATTTTCACAGAATTTTTTTCAAAAGCCGATTCCAAAGCAACTAATAGAGCTTTGCGATCGCAATCACTTCCAGAATCTGCCCCACGAAGTCTACTTTCATGATAAAGCACGAGGGACCTGCCGAAGTTAAACCATTTGGCCAGGAGAGCCCTTTTATGAAGGCATGTGCTCGATTTCGTCGCGAATTTTTTTTGGCGAATTTTACGCCCTCTCATTTTTAAAAGTCGATTCCACAGCAACTAATAGAGCTTTGCGATCGCAATCACTTCCAGAATGTGCAAAAGATATTCTAGTTTCATAACAGAACAGCAGGGACCTGCCAAAGTTAAACCATTTGGACAGGAGAGCCCTTTTATGCAGACTTTTGCCAGATTTCGATACCCAAAATTTTTGCGATTTTCATAGAATTTTTTTCAAAAGCCGATTCCAAAGCAACTAATAGAGCTTTGCGATCGCAATCACTTCCAGAATCTGCCCCACGAAGTCTACTTTCATGATAAAGCACGAGGGACCTGCCAAAGTTAAACCATTTGGCCAGGAGAGCCCTTTTATGAAGGCATGTGCTCGATTTCGTCGCGAAATTTTTTTGGCGAATTTTACGCCCTCTCATTTTTAAAAGTCGATTCCACAGCAACTAATAGAGCTTTGCGATCGCAATCACTTCCAGAATGTGCAAAAGATATTCTAGTTTCATAACAGAACAGCAGGGACCTGCCAAAGTTAAACCATTTGGCCAGGAGAGCCCTTTTATGCAGACTTTTGCCAGATTTCGATACCCAAAATTTTTGCGATTTTCACAGAATTTTTTTCAAAAGCCGATTCCAAAGCAACTAATAGAGCTTTGCGATCGCAATCACTTCCAGAATCTGCCCCACGAAGTCTACTTTCATGATAAAGCACGAGGGACCTGCCAAAGTTAAACCATTTGGCCAGGAGAGCCCTTTTATGAAGGCATGTGCTCGATTTCGTCGCGAAATTTTTTTGGCGAATTTTATGCCCTCTCATTTTTAAAAGTCGATTCCACAGCAACTAATAGAGCTTTGCGATCGCAATCACTTCCAGAATGTGCAAAAGATATTCTAGTTTCATAACAGAACAGCAGGGACCTGCCAAAGTTAAACCATTTGGCCAGGAGAGCCCTTTTATGCAGACTTTTGCCAGATTTCGATACCCAAAATTTTTGCGATTTTCACAGAATTTTTTTCAAAAGCCGATTCCAAAGCAACTAATAGAGCTTTGCGATCGCAATCACTTCCAGAATCTGCCCCACGAAGTCTACTTTCATGATAAAGCACGAGGGACCTGCCAAAGTTAAACCATTTGGCCAGGAGAGCCCTTTTATGAAGGCATGTGCTCGATTTCGTCGCGAAATTTTTTTGGCGAATTTTACGCCCTCTCATTTTTAAAAGTCGATTCCACAGCAACTAATAGAGCTTTGCGATCGCAATCACTTCCAGAATGTGCAAAAGATATTCTAGTTTCATAACAGAACAGCAGGGACCTGCCAAAGTTAAACCATTTGGCCAGGAGAGCCCTTTTATGCAGACTTTTGCCAGATTTCGATACCCGAAATTTTTGCGATTTTCACAGAATTTTTTTCAAAAGCCGATTCCAAAGCAACTAATAGAGCTTTGCGATCGCAATCACTTCCAGAATCTGCCCCACGAAGTCTACTTTCATGATAAAGCACGAGGGACCTGCCAAAGTTAAACCATTTGGCCAGGAGAGCCCTTTTATGAAGGCATGTGCTCGATTTCGTCGCGAAATTTTTTTGGCGAATTTTATGCCCTCTCATTTTTAAAAGTCGATTCCACAGCAACTAATAGAGCTTTGCGATCGCAATCACTTCCAGAATGTGCAAAAGATATTCTAGTTTCATAACAGAACAGCAGGGACCTGCCAAAGTTAAACCATTTGGCCAGGAGAGCCCTTTTATGCAGACTTTTGCCAGATTTCGATACCCAAAATTTTTGCGATTTTCACAGAATTTTTTTCAAAAGCCGATTCCAAAGCAACTAATAGAGCTTTGCGATCGCAATCACTTCCAGAATCTGCCCCACGAAGTCTACTTTCATGATAAAGCACGAGGGACCTGCCAAAGTTAAACCATTTGGCCAGGAGAGCCCTTTTATGAAGGCATGTGCTCGATTTCGTCGCGAAATTTTTTTGGCGAATTTTACGCCCTCTCATTTTTAAAAGTCGATTCCACAGCAACTAATAGAGCTTTGCGATCGCAATCACTTCCAGAATGTGCAAAAGATATTCTAGTTTCATAACAGAACAGCAGGGACATGCCAAAGTTGAACCATTTGGCCAGGAGAGCCCTTTTATGCAGACTTTTGCCAGATTTCGATACCCGAAATTTTTGCGATTTTCACAGAATTTTTTTCAAAAGCCGATTCCAAAGCAACTAATAGAGCTTTGCGATCGCAATCACTTCCAGAATCTGCCCCACGAAGTCTACTTTCATGATAAAGCACGAGGGACCTGCCAAAGTTAAACCATTTGGCCAGGAGAGCCCTTTTATGAAGGCATGTGCTCGATTTCGTCGCGAAATTTTTTTGGCGAATTTTACGCCCTCTCATTTTTAAAAGTCGATTCCACAGCAACTAATAGAGCTTTGCGATCGCAATCACTTCCAGAATGTGCAAAAGATATTCTAGTTTCATAACAGAACAGCAGGGACCTGCCAAAGTTAAACCATTTGGCCAGGAGAGCCCTTTTATGCAGACTTTTGCCAGATTTCGATACCCAAAATTTTTGCGATTTTCACAGAATTTTTTTCAAAAGCCGATTCCAAAGCAACTAATAGAGCTTTGCGATCGCAATCACTTCCAGAATCTGCCCCACGAAGTCTACTTTCATGATAAAGCACGAGGGACCTGCCAAAGTTAAACCATTTGGCCAGGAGAGCCCTTTTATGAAGGCATGTGCTCGATTTCGTCGCGAAATTTTTTTGGCGAATTTTATGCCCTCTCTTTTAAAAGTCGATTCCACAGCAACTAATAGAGCTTTGCGATCGCAATCACTTCCAGAATGTGCAAAAGATATTCTAGTTTCATAACAGAACAGCAGGGACCTGCCAAAGTTAAACCATTTGGCCAGGAGAGCCCTTTTATGCAGACTTTTGCCAGATTTCGATACCCAAAATTTTTGCGATTTTCACAGAATTTTTTTCAAAAGCCGATTCCAAAGCAACTAATAGAGCTTTGCGATCGCAATCACTTCCAGAATCTGCCCCACGAAGTCTACTTTCATGATAAAGCACGAGGGACCTGCCAAAGTTAAACCATTTGGCCAGGAGAGCCCTTTTATGAAGGCATGTGCTCAATTTCGTCGCGAAATTTTTTTGGCGAATTTTACGCCCTCTCATTTTTAAAAGTCGATTCCACAGCAACTAATAGAGCTTTGCGATCGCAATCACTTCCAGAATGTGCAAAAGATATTCTAGTTTCATAACAGAACAGCAGGGACCTGCCAAAGTTAAACCATTTGGCCAGGAGAGCCCTTTTATGCAGACTTTTGCCAGATTTCGATACCCAAAATTTTTGCGATTTTCACAGAATTTTTTTCAAAAGCCGATTCCAAAGCAACTAATAGAGCTTTGCGATCGCAATCACTTCCAGAATCTGCCCCACGAAGTCTACTTTCATGATAAAGCACGAGGGACCTGCCAAAGTTAAACCATTTGCCCAGGAGAGCCCTTTTATGAAGGCATGTGCTCGATTTCGTCGCGAAATTTTTTTGGCGAATTTTACGCCCTCTCATTTTTAAAAGTCGATTCCACAGCAACTAATAGAGCTTTGCGATCGCAATCACTTCCAGAATATGCAAAAGATATTCTAGTTTCATAACAGAACAGCAGGGACCTGCCAAAGTTAAACCATTTGGCCAGGAGAGCCCTTTTATGCAGACTTTTGCCAGATTTCGATACCCAAAATTTTTGCGATTTTCACAGAATTTTTTTCAAAAGCCGATTCCAAAGCAACTAATAGAGCTTTGCGATCGCAATCACTTCCAGAATCTGCCCCACGAAGTCTACTTTCATGATAAAGCACGAGGGACCTGCCAAAGTTAAACCATTTGGCCAGGAGAGCCCTTTTATGAAGGCATGTGCTCGATTTCGTCGCGAAATTTTTTTGGCGAATTTTACGCACTCTCATTTTTAAAAGTCGATTCCACAGCAACTAATAGAGCTTTGCGAACGCAATCACTTCCAGAATGTGCAAAAGATATTCTAGTTTCATAACAGAACAGCAGGGACCTGCCAAAGTTAAACCATTTGGCCAGGAGAGCCCTTTTATGCAGACTTTTGCCAGATTTCGATACCCAAAATTTTTGCGATTTTCACAGAATTTTTTTCAAAAGCCGATTCCAAAGCAACTAATAGAGCTTTGCGATCGCAATCACTTCCAGAATCTGCCCCACGAAGTCTACTTTCATGATAAAGCACGAGGGACCTGCCAAAGTTAAACCATTTGGCCAGGAGAGCCCTTTTATGAAGGCATGTGCTCGTTTTTTTCGCGAAATTTTTTTGGCGAATTTTATGCCCTCTCATTTTTAAAAGTCGATTCCACAGCAACTAATAGAGCTTTGCGATCGCAATCACTTCCAGAATGTGCAAAAGATATTCTAGTTTCATAACAGAACAGCAGGGACCTGCCAAAGTTAAACCATTTGGCCAGGAGAGCCCTTTTATGCAGACTTTTGCCAGATTTCGATACCCAAAATTTTTGCGATTTTCACAGAATTTTTTTCAAAAGCCGATTCCAAAGCAACTAATAGAGCTTTGCGATCGCAATCACTTCCAGAATCTGCCCCACGAAGTCTACTTTCATGATAAAGCACGAGGGACCTGCCAAAGTTAAACCATTTGGCCAGGAGAGCCCTTTTATGAAGGCATGTGCTCGATTTCGTCGAGAAATTTTTTTGGCGAATTTTACGCCCTCTCATTTTTAAAAGTCGATTCCACAGCAACTAATAGAGCTTTGCGATCGCAATCACTTCCAGAATGTGCAAAAGATATTCTTGTTTCATAACAGAACAGCAGGGACCTGCCAAAGTTAAACCATTTGGCCAGGAGAGCCCGTTTATGAAGGCATGTGCTCGATTTCGTCGCGAAATTTTTTTGGCGAATTTTACGCCCTCTCATTTTTAAAAGTCGATTCCACAGCAACTAATAGAGCTTTGCGATCGCAATCACTTCCAGAATGTGCAAAAGATATTCTAGTTTCATAACAGAACAGCAGGGACCTGCCAAAGTTAAACCATTTGGCCAGGAGAGCCCTTTTATGCAGACTTTTGCCAGGTTTCGATACCCAAAATTTTTGCGATTTTCACAGAATTTTTTTCAAAAGCAGATTCCAAAGCAACTAATAGAGCTTTGCGATCGCAATCACTTCCAGAATGTGCAAAAGATATTCTAGTTTCATAACAGAACAGCAGGGACCTGCCAAAGTTAAACCATTTGGCCAGGAGAGCCCTTTTATGCAGACTTTTGCCAGATTTCGATACCCAAAATTTTTGCGATTTTCACAGAATTTTTTTCAAAAGCCGATTCCAAAGCAACTAATAGAGCTTTGCGATCGCAATCACTTCCAGAATCTGCCCCACGAAGTCTACTTTCATGATAAAGCACGAGGGACCTGCCAAAGTTAAACCATTTGGCCAGGAGAGCCCTTTTATGAAGGCATGTGCTCGATTTCGTCGCGAAATTTTTTTGGCGAATTTTACGCACTCTCATTTTTAAAAGTCGATTCCACAGCAACTAATAGAGCTTTGCGAACGCAATCACTTCCAGAATGTGCAAAAGATATTCTAGTTTCATAACAGAACAGCAGGGACCTGCCAAAGTTAAACCATTTGGCCAGGAGAGCCCTTTTATGCAGACTTTTGCCAGATTTCGATACCCAAAATTTTTGCGATTTTCACAGAATTTTTTTCAAAAGCCGATTCCAAAGCAACTAATAGAGCTTTGCGATCGCAATCACTTCCAGAATCTGCCCCACGAAGTCTACTTTCATGATAAAGCACGAGGGACCTGCCAAAGTTAAACCATTTGGCCAGGAGAGCCCGTTTATGAAGGCATGTGCTCGATTTCGTCGCGAAATTTTTTTGGCGAATTTTACGCCCTCTCATTTTTAAAAGTCGATTCCACAGCAACTAATAGAGCTTTGCGATCGCAATCACTTCCAGAATGTGCAAAAGATATTCTAGTTTCATAACAGAACAGCAGGGACCTGCCAAAGTTAAACCATTTGGCCAGGAGAGCCCTTTTATGCAGACTTTTGCCAGGTTTCGATACCCAAAATTTTTGCGATTTTCACAGAATTTTTTTCAAAAGCCGATTCCAAAGCAACTAATAGAGCTTTGCGATCGCAATCACTTCCAGAATCTGCCCCACGAAGTCTACTTTCATGATAAAGCACGAGGGACCTGCCAAAGTTAAACCATTTGGCCAGGAGAGCCCGTTTATGAAGGCATGTGCTCGATTTCGTCGCGAAATTTTTTTGGCGAATTTTACGCCCTCTCATTTTTAAAAGTCGATTCCACAGCAACTAATAGAGCTTTGCGATCGCAATCACTTCCAGAATGTGCAAAAGATATTCTAGTTTCATAACAGAACAGCAGGGACCTGCCAAAGTTAAACCATTTGGCCAGGAGAGCCCTTTTATGCAGACTTTTGCCAGATTTCGATACCCAAAATTTTTGCGATTTTCACAGAATTTTTTTCAAAAGCCGATTCCAAAGCAACTAATAGAGCTTTGCGATCGCAATCACTTCCAGAATCTGCCCCACGAAGTCTACTTTCATGATAAAGCACGAGGGACCTGCCAAAGTTAAACCATTTGGCCAGGAGAGCCCTTTTATGAAGGCATGTGCTCGATTTCGTCGCGAAATTTTTTTGGCGAATTTTACGCCCTCTCATTTTTAAAAGTCGATTCCACAGAAACTAATAGAGCTTTGCGATCGCAATCACTTCCAGAATGTGCAAAAGATATTCTAGTTTCATAACAGAACAGCAGGGACCTGCCAAAGTTAAACCATTTGGCCAGGAGAGCCCTTTTATGCAGACTTTTGCCAGATTTCGATACCCAAAATTTTTGCGATTTTCACAGAATTTTTTTCAAAAGCCGATTCCAAAGCAACTAATAGAGCTTTGCGATCGCAATCACTTCCAGAATCTGCCCCACGAAGTCTACTTTCATGATAAAGCACGAGGGACCTGCCAAAGTTAAACCATTTGGCCAGGAGAGCCCTTTTATGAAGGCATGTGCTCGATTTCGTCGCGAAATTTTTTTGGCGAATTTTACGCCCTCTCATTTTTAAAAGTCGATTCCACAGCAACTAATAGAGCTTTGCGATCGCAATCACTTCCAGAATGTGCAAAAGATATTCTAGTTTCATAACAGAACAGCAGGGACCTGCCAAAGTTAAACCATTTGGCCAGGAGAGCCCTTTTATGCAGACTTTTGCCAGATTTCGATACCCAAAATTTTTGCGATTTTCACAGAATTTTTTTCAAAAGCCGATTCCAAAGCAACTAATAGAGCTTTGCGATCGCAATCACTTCCAGAATCTGCCCCACGAAGTCTACTTTCATGATAAAGCACGAGGGACCTGCCAAAGTTAAACCATTTGGCCAGGAGAGCCCTTTTATGAAGGCATGTGCTCGATTTCGTCGCGAAATTTTTTTGGCGAATTTTACGCCCTCTCATTTTTAAAAGTCGATTCCACAGCAACTAATAGAGCTTTGCGATCGCAATCACTTCCAGAATGTGCAAAAGATATTCTAGTTTCATAACAGAACAGCAGGGACCTGCCAAAGTTAAACCATTTGGCCAGGAGAGCCCTTTTATGCAGACTTTTGCCAGGTTTCGATACCCAAAATTTTTGCGATTTTCACAGAATTTTTTTCAAAAGCCGATTCCAAAGCAACTAATAGAGCTTTGCGATCGCAATCACTTCCAGAATCTGCCCCACGAAGTCTACTTTCATGATAAAGCACGAGGGACCTGCCAAAGTTAAACCATTTGGCCAGGAGAGCCCTTTTATGAAGGCATGTGCTCGATTTCGTCGCGAAATTTTTTTGGCGAATTTTACGCCCTCTCATTTTTAAAAGTCGATTCCACAGAAACTAATAGAGCTTTGCGATCGCAATCACTTCCAGAATGTGCAAAAGATATTCTAGTTTCATAACAGAACAGCAGGGACCTGCCAAAGTTAAACCATTTGGCCAGGAGAGCCCTTTTATGCAGACTTTTGCCAGATTTCGATACCCAAAATTTTTGCGATTTTCACAGAATTTTTTTCAAAAGCCGATTCTAAAGCAACTAATAGAGCTTTGCGATCGCAATCACTTCCAGAATCTGCCCCACGAAGTCTACTTTCATGATAAAGCACGAGGGACCTGCCAAAGTTAAACCATTTGGCCAGGAGAGCCCTTTTATGAAGGCATGTGCTCGATTTCGTCGCGAAATTTTTTTGGCGAATTTTACGCCCTCTCATTTTTAAAAGTCGATTCCACAGCAACTAATAGAGCTTTGCGATCGCAATCACTTCCAGAATGTGCAAAAGATATTCTAGTTTCATAACAGAACAGCAGGGACCTGCCAAAGTTAAACCATTTGGCCAGGAGAGCCCTTTTATGCAGACTTTTGCCAGATTTCGATACCCAAAATTTTTGCGATTTTCACAGAATTTTTTTCAAAAGCCGATTCCAAAGCAACTAATAGAGCTTTGCGATCGCAATCACTTCCAGAATCTGCCCCACGAAGTCTACTTTCATGATAAAGCACGAGGGACCTGCCAAAGTTAAACCATTTGGCCAGGAGAGCCCTTTTATGAAGGCATGTGCTCGATTTCGTCGCGAAATTTTTTTGGCGAATTTTACGCCCTCTCATTTTTAAAAGTCGATTCCACAGCAACTAATAGAGCTTTGCGATCGCAATCACTTCCAGAATGTGCAAAAGATATTCTAGTTTCATAACAGAACAGCAGGGACCTGCCAAAGTTAAACCATTTGGCCAGGAGAGCCCTTTTATGCAGACTTTTTCCAGATTTCGATACCCAAAATTTTTGCGATTTTCACAGAATTTTTTTCAAAAGCCGATTCCAAAGCAACTAATAGAGCTTTGCGATCGCAATCACTTCCAGAATCTGCCCCACGAAGTCTACTTTCATGATAAAGCACGAGGGACCTGCCAAAGTTAAACCATTTGGCCAGGAGAGCCCTTTTATGAAGGCATGTGCTCGATTTCGTCGCGAAATTTTTTTGGCGAATTTTACGCCCTCTCATTTTTAAAAGTCGATTCCACAGCAACTAATAGAGCTTTGCGATCGCAATCACTTCCAGAATGTGCAAAAGATATTCTAGTTTCATAACAGAACAGCAGGGACCTGCCAAAGTTAAACCATTTGGCCAGGAGAGCCCTTTTATGCAGACTTTTGCCAGATTTCGATACCCAAAATTTTGGCGATTTTCACAGAATTTTTTTCAAAAGCCGATTCTAAAGCAACTAATAGAGCTTTGCGATCGCAATCACTTCCAGAATCTGCCCCACGAAGTCTACTTTCATGATAAAGCACGAGGGACCTGCCAAAGTTAAACCATTTGGCCAGGAGAGCCCTTTTATGAAGGCATGTGATCGATTTCGTCGCGAAATTTTTTTGGCGAATTTTACGCCCTCTCATTTTTAAAAGTCGATTCCACAGCAACTAATAGAGCTTTGCGATCGCAATCACTTCCAGAATCTGCCTTACGAAGTCTACTTTCATGATAAAGCACGAGGGACCTGCCAAAGTTAAACCATTTGGCCAGGAGAGCCCTTTTATGAAGGCATGTGCTCGATTTCGTCGCGAAATTTTTTTGGCGAATTTTACGCCCTCTCATTTTTAAAAGTCGATTCCACAGCAACTAATAGAGCTTTGCGATCGCAATCACTTCCAGAATGTGCAAAAGATATTCTAGTTTCATAACAGAACAGCAGGGACCTGCCAAAGTTAAACCATTTGGCCAGGAGAGCCCTTTTATGCAGACTTTTGCCAGATTTCGATACCCAAAATTTTTGCGATTTTCACAGAATTTTTTTCAAAAGCCGATTCCAAAGCAACTAATAGAGCTTTGCGATCGCAATCACTTCCAGAATCTGCCCCACGAAGTCTACTTTCATGATAAAGCACGAGGGACCTGCCAAAGTTAAACCATTTGGCCAGGAGAGCCCTTTTATGAAGGCATGTGCTCGATTTCGTCGCGAAATTTTTTTGGCGAATTTTACGCCCTCTCATTTTTAAAAGTCGATTCCACAGAAACTAATAGAGCTTTGCGATCGCAATCACTTCCAGAATGTGCAAAAGATATTCTAGTTTCATAACAGAACAGCAGGGACCTGCCAAAGTTAAACCATTTGGCCAGGAGAGCCCTTTTATGCAGACTTTTGCCAGATTTCGATACCCAAAATTTTTGCGATTTTCACAGAATTTTTTTCAAAAGCCGATTCCAAAGCAACTAATAGAGCTTTGCGATCGCAATCACTTCCACAATCTGCCCCACGAAGTCTACTTTCATGATAAAGCACGAGGGACCTGCCAAAGTTAAACCATTTGGCCAGGAGAGCCCTTTTATGAAGGCATGTGCTCGATTTCGTCGCGAAATTTTTTTGGCGAATTTTACGCCCTCTCATTTTTAAAAGTCGATTCCACAGCAACTAATAGAGCTTTGCGATCGCAATCACTTCCAGAATGTGCAAAAGATATTCTAGTTTCATAACAGAACAGCAGGGACCTGCCAAAGTTAAACCATTTGGCCAGGAGAGCCCTTTTATGCAGACTTTTGCCAGATTTCGATACCCAAAATTTTTGCGATTTTCACAGAATTTTTTTCAAAAGCCGATTCCAAAGCAACTAATAGAGCTTTGCGATCGCAATCACTTCCAGAATCTGCCCCACGAAGTCTACTTTCATGATAAAGCACGAGGGACCTGCCAAAGTTAAACCATTTGGCCAGGAGAGCCCTTTTATGAAGGCATGTGCTCGATTTCGTCGCGAAATTTTTTTGGCGAATTTTACGCCCTCTCATTTTTAAAAGTCGATTCCACAGCAACTAATAGAGCTTTGCGATCGCAATCACTTCCAGAATGTGCAAAAGATATTCTAGTTTCATAACAGAACAGCAGGGACCTGCCAAAGTTAAACCATTTGGCCAGGAGAGCCCTTTTATGCAGACTTTTGCCAGATTTCGATACCCAAAATTTTTGCGATTTTCACAGAATTTTTTTCAAAAGCCGATTCCAAAGCAACTAATAGAGCTTTGCGATCGCAATCACTTCCAGAATCTGCCCCACGAAGTCTACTTTCATGATAAAGCACGAGGGACCTGCCAAAGTTAAACCATTTGGCCAGGAGAGCCCTTTTATGAAGGCATGTGCTCGATTTCGTCGCGAAATTTTTTTGGCGAATTTTACGCCCTCTCATTTTTAAAAGTCGATTCCACAGCAACTAATAGAGCTTTGCGATCGCAATCACTTCCAGAATGTGCAAAAGATATTCTAGTTTCATAACAGAACAGCAGGGACCTGCCAAAGTTAAACCATTTGGCCAGGAGAGCCCTTTTATGCAGACTTTTGCCAGGTTTCGATACCCAAAATTTTTGCGATTTTCACAGAATTTTTTTCAAAAGCCGATTCCAAAGCAACTAATAGAGCTTTGCGATCGCAATCACTTCCAGAATCTGCCCCACGAAGTCTACTTTCATGATAAAGCACGAGGGACCTGCCAAAGTTAAACCATTTGGCCAGGAGAGCCCGTTTATGAAGGCATGTGCTCGATTTCGTCGCGAAATTTTTTTGGCGAATTTTACGCCCTCTCATTTTTAAAAGTCGATTCCACAGCAACTAATAGAGCTTTGCGATCGCAATCACTTCCAGAATGTGCAAAAGATATTCTAGTTTCATAACAGAACAGCAGGGACCTGCCAAAGTTAAACCATTTGGCCAGGAGAGCCCTTTTATGCAGACTTTTGCCAGGTTTCGATACCCAAAATTTTTGCGATTTTCACAGAATTTTTTTCAAAAGCCGATTCCAAAGCAACTAATAGAGCTTTGCGATCGCAATCACTTCCAGAATCTGCCCCACGAAGTCTACTTTCATGATAAAGCACGAGGGACCTGCCAAAGTTAAACCATTTGGCCAGGAGAGCCCGTTTATGGAGGCATGTGCTCGATTTCGTCGCGAAATTTTTTTGGCGAATTTTACGCCCTCTCATTTTTAAAAGTCGATTCCACAGCAACTAATAGAGCTTTGCGATCGCAATCACTTCCAGAATGTGCAAAAGATATTCTAGTTTCATAACAGAACAGCAGGGACCTGCCAAAGTTAAACCATTTGGCCAGGAGAGCCCTTTTATGCAGACTTTTGCCAGATTTCGATACCCAAAATTTTTGCGATTTTCACAGAATTTTTTTCAAAAGCCGATTCCAAAGCAACTAATAGAGCTTTGCGATCGCAATCACTTCCAGAATCTGCCCCACGAAGTCTACTTTAATGATAAAGCACGAGGGACCTGCCAAAGTTAAACCATTTGGCCAGGAGAGCCCTTTTATGAAGGCATGTGCTCGATTTCGTCGCGAAATTTTTTTGGCGAATTTTACGCCCTCTCATTTTTAAAAGTCGATTCCACAGAAACTAATAGAGCTTTGCGATCGCAATCACTTCCAGAATGTGCAAAAGATATTCTAGTTTCATAACAGAACAGCAGGGACCTGCCAAAGTTAAACCATTTGGCCAGGAGAGCCCTTTTATGCAGACTTTTGCCAGATTTCGATACCCAAAATTTTTGCGATTTTCACAGAATTTTTTTCAAAAGCCGATTCTAAAGCAACTAATAGAGCTTTGCGATCGCAATCACTTCCAGAATCTGCCCCACGAAGTCTACTTTCATGATAAAGCACGAGGGACCTGCCAAAGTTAAACCATTTGGCCAGGAGAGCCCTTTTATGAAGGCATGTGCTCGATTTCGTCGCGAAATTTTTTTGGCGAATTTTACGCCCTCTCATTTTTAAAAGTCGATTCCACAGCAACTAATAGAGCTTTGCGATCGCAATCACTTCCAGAATGTGCAAAAGATATTCTAGTTTCATAACAGAACAGCAGGGACCTGCCAAAGTTAAACCATTTGGCCAGGAGAGCCCTTTTATGCAGACTTTTGCCAGATTTCGATACCCAAAATTTTTGCGATTTTCACAGAATTTTTTTCAAAAGCCGATTCCAAAGCAACTAATAGAGCTTTGCGATCGCAATCACTTCCAGAATCTGCCCCACGAAGTCTACTTTCATGATAAAGCACGAGGGACCTGCCAAAGTTAAACCATTTGGCCAGGAGAGCCCTTTAATGAAGGCATGTGCTCGATTTCGTCGCGAAATTTTTTTGGCGAATTTTACGCCCTCTCATTTTTAAAAGTCGATTCCACAGCAACTAATAGAGCTTTGCGATCGCAATCACTTCCAGAATGTGCAAAAGATATTCTAGTTTCATAACAGAACAGCAGGGACCTGCCAAAGTTAAACCATTTGGCCAGGAGAGCCCTTTTATGCAGACTTTTTCCAGATTTCGATACCCAAAATTTTTGCGATTTTCACAGAATTTTTTTCAAAAGCCGATTCCAAAGCAACTAATAGAGCTTTGCGATCGCAATCACTTCCAGAATCTGCCCCACGAAGTCTACTTTCATGATAAAGCACGAGGGACCTGCCAAAGTTAAACCATTTGGCCAGGAGAGCCCTTTTATGAAGGCATGTGCTCGATTTCGTCGCGAAATTTTTTTGGCGAATTTTACGCCCTCTCATTTTTAAAAGTCGATTCCACAGCAACTAATAGAGCTTTGCGATCGCAATCACTTCCAGAATGTGCAAAAGATATTCTAGTTTCATAACAGAACAGCAGGGACCTGCCAAAGTTAAACCATTTGGCCAGGAGAGCCCTTTTATGCAGACTTTTGCCAGATTTCGATACCCAAAATTTTTGCGATTTTCACAGAATTTTTTTCAAAAGCCGATTCTAAAGCAACTAATAGAGCTTTGCGATCGCAATCACTTCCAGAATCTGCCCCACGAAGTCTACTTTCATGATAAAGCACGAGGGACCTGCCAAAGTTAAACCATTTGGCCAGGAGAGCCCTTTTATGAAGGCATGTGCTCGATTTCGTCGCGAAATTTTTTTGGCGAATTTTACGCCCTCTCATTTTTAAAAGTCGATTCCACAGCAACTAATAGAGCTTTGCGATCGCAATCACTTCCAGAATGTGCAAAAGATATTCTAGTTTCATAACAGAACAGCAGGGACCTGCCAAAGTTAAACCATTTGGCCAGGAGAGCCCTTTTATGCAGACTTTTGCCAGATTTCGATACCCAAAATTTTTGCGATTTTCACAGAATTTTTTTCAAAAGCCGATTCTAAAGCAACTAATAGAGCTTTGCGATCGCAATCACTTCCAGAATCTGCCCCACGAAGTCTACTTTCATGATAAAGCACGAGGGACCTGCCAAAGTTAAACCATTTGGCCAGGAGAGCCCTTTTATGAAGGCATGTGCTCGATTTCGTCGCGAAATTTTTTTGGCGAATTTTACGCCCTCTCATTTTTAAAAGTCGATTCCACAGCAACTAATAGAGCTTTGCGATCGCAATCACTTCCAGAATGTGCAAAAGATATTCTAGTTTCATAACAGAACAGCAGGGACCTGCCAAAGTTAAACCATTTGGCCAGGAGAGCCCTTTTATGCAGACTTTTGCCAGATTTCGATACCCAAAATTTTTGCGATTTTCACAGAATTTTTTTCAAAAGCCGATTCCAAAGCAACTAATAGAGCTTTGCGATCGCAATCACTTCCAGAATCTGCCCCACGAAGTCTACTTTCATGATAAAGCACGAGGGACCTGCCAAAGTTAAACCATTTGGCCAGGAGAGCCCTTTTATGAAGGCATGTGCTCGATTTCGTCGCGAAATTTTTTTGGCGAATTTTACGCCCTCTCATTTTTAAAAGTCGATTCCACAGCAACTCATAGAGCTTTGCGATCGCAATCACTTCCAGAATGTGCAAAAGATATTCTAGTTTCATAACAGAACAGCAGGGACCTGCCAAAGTTAAACCATTTGGCCAGGAGAGCCCTTTTATGCAGACTTTTGCCAGATTTCGATACCCAAAATTTTGGCGATTTTCACAGAATTTTTTTCAAAAGCCGATTCTAAAGCAACTAATAGAGCTTTGCGATCGCAATCACTTCCAGAATCTGCCCCACGAAGTCTACTTTCATGATAAAGCACGAGGGACCTGCCAAAGTTAAACCATTTGGCCAGGAGAGCCCTTTTATGAAGGCATGTGCTCGATTTCGTCGCGAAATTTTTTTGGCGAATTTTACGCCCTCTCATTTTTAAAAGTCGATTCCACAGCAACTAATAGAGCTTTGCGATCGCAATCACTTCCAGAATCTGCCCCACGAAGTCTACTTTCATGATAAAGCACGAGGGACCTGCCAAAGTTAAACCATTTGGCCAGGAGAGCCCTTTTCTGAAGGCATGTGCTCGATTTCGTCGCGAAATTTTTTTGGCGAATTTTACGCCCTCTCATTTTTAAAAGTCGATTCCACAGCAACTAATAGAGCTTTGCGATCGCAATCACTTCCAGAATGTGCAAAAGATATTCTAGTTTCATAACAGAACAGCAGGGACCTGCCAAAGTTAAACCATTTGGCCAGGAGAGCCCTTTTATGCAGACTTTTGCCAGATTTCGATACCCAAAATTTTTGCGATTTTCACAGAATTTTTTTCAAAAGCCGATTCCAAAGCAACTAATAGAGCTTTGCGATCGCAATCACTTCCAGAATCTGCCCCACGAAGTCTACTTTCATGATAAAGCACGAGGGACCTGCCAAAGTTAAACCATTTGGCCAGGAGAGCCCTTTTATGAAGGCATGTGCTCGATTTCGTCGCGAAATTTTTTTGGCGAATTTTACGCCCTCTCATTTTTAAAAGTCGATTCCACAGAAACTAATAGAGCTTTGCGATCGCAATCACTTCCAGAATGTGCAAAAGATATTCTAGTTTCATAACAGAACAGCAGGGACCTGCCAAAGTTAAACCATTTGGCCAGGAGAGCCCTTTTATGCAGACTTTTGCCAGATTTCGATACCCAAAATTTTTGCGATTTTCACAGAATTTTTTTCAAAAGCCGATTCCAAAGCAACTAATAGAGCTTTGCGATCGCAATCACTTCCACAATCTGCCCCACGAAGTCTACTTTCATGATAAAGCACGAGGGACCTGCCAAAGTTAAACCATTTGGCCAGGAGAGCCCTTTTATGAAGGCATGTGCTCGATTTCGTCGCGAAATTTTTTTGGCGAATTTTACGCCCTCTCATTTTTAAAAGTTGATTCCACAGCAACTAATAGAGCTTTGCGATCGCAATCACTTCCAGAATGTGCAAAAGATATTCTAGTTTCATAACAGAACAGCAGGGACCTGCCAAAGTTAAACCATTTGGCCAGGAGAGCCCTTTTATGCAGACTTTTGCCAGATTTCGATACCCAAAATTTTTGCGATTTTCACAGAATTTTTTTCAAAAGCCGATTCCAAAGCAACTAATAGAGCTTTGCGATCGCAATCACTTCCAGAATCTGCCCCACGAAGTCTACTTTCATGATAAAGCACGAGGGACCTGCCAAAGTTAAACCATTTGGCCAGGAGAGCCCTTTTATGAAGGCATGTGCTCGATTTCGTCGCGAAATTTTTTTGGCGAATTTTACGCCCTCTCATTTTTAAAAGTCGATTCCACAGCAACTAATAGAGCTTTGCGATCGCAATCACTTCCAGAATGTGCAAAAGATATTCTAGTTTCATAACAGAACAGCAGGGACCTGCCAAAGTTAAACCATTTGGCCAGGAGAGCCCTTTTATGCAGACTTTTGCCAGATTTCGATACCCAAAATTTTTGCGATTTTCACAGAATTTTTTTCAAAAGCCGATTCCAAAGCAACTAATAGAGCTTTGCGATCGCAATCACTTCCAGAATCTGCCCCACGAAGTCTACTTTCATGATAAAGCACGAGGGACCTGCCAAAGTTAAACCATTTGGCCAGGAGAGCCCTTTTATGAAGGCATGTGCTCGATTTCGTCGCGAAATTTTTTTGGCGAATTTTACGCCCTCTCATTTTTAAAAGTCGATTCCACAGCAACTAATAGAGCTTTGCGATCGCAATCACTTCCAGAATGTGCAAAAGATATTCTAGTTTCATAACAGAACAGCAGGGACCTGCCAAAGTTAAACCATTTGGCCAGGAGAGCCCTTTTATGCAGACTTTTGCCAGGTTTCGATACCCAAAATTTTTGCGATTTTCACAGAATTTTTTTCAAAAGCCGATTCCAAAGCAACTAATAGAGCTTTGCGATCGCAATCACTTCCAGAATCTGCCCCACGAAGTCTACTTTCATGATAAAGCACGAGGGACCTGCCAAAGTTAAACCATTTGGCCAGGAGAGCCCGTTTATGAAGGCATGTGCTCGATTTCGTCGCGAAATTTTTTTGGCGAATTTTACGCCCTCTCATTTTTAAAAGTCGATTCCACAGCAACTAATAGAGCTTTGCGATCGCAATCACTTCCAGAATGTGCAAAAGATATTCTAGTTTCATAACAGAACAGCAGGGACCTGCCAAAGTTAAACCATTTGGCCAGGAGAGCCCTTTTATGCAGACTTTTGCCAGGTTTCGATACCCAAAATTTTTGCGATTTTCACAGAATTTTTTTCAAAAGCCGATTCCAAAGCAACTAATAGAGCTTTGCGATCGCAATCACTTCCAGAATCTGCCCCACGAAGTCTACTTTCATGATAAAGCACGAGGGACCTGCCAAAGTTAAACCATTTGGCCAGGAGAGCCCGTTTATGGAGGCATGTGCTCGATTTCGTCGCGAAATTTTTTTGGCGAATTTTACGCCCTCTCATTTTTAAAAGTCGATTCCACAGCAACTAATAGAGCTTTGCGATCGCAATCACTTCCAGAATGTGCAAAAGATATTCTAGTTTCATAACAGAACAGCAGGGACCTGCCAAAGTTAAACCATTTGGCCAGGAGAGCCCTTTTATGCAGACTTTTGCCAGATTTCGATACCCAAAATTTTTGCGATTTTCACAGAATTTTTTTCAAAAGCAGATTCCAAAGCAACTAATAGAGCTTTGCGATCGCAATCACTTCCAGAATCTGCCCCACGAAGTCTACTTTAATGATAAAGCACGAGGGACCTGCCAAAGTTAAACCATTTGGCCAGGAGAGCCCTTTTATGAAGGCATGTGCTCGATTTCGTCGCGAAATTTTTTTGGCGAATTTTACGCCCTCTCATTTTTAAAAGTCGATTCCACAGAAACTAATAGAGCTTTGCGATCGCAATCACTTCCAGAATGTGCAAAAGATATTCTAGTTTCATAACAGAACAGCAGGGACCTGCCAAAGTTAAACCATTTGGCCAGGAGAGCCCTTTTATGCAGACTTTTGCCAGATTTCGATACCCAAAATTTTTGCGATTTTCACAGAATTTTTTTCAAAAGCCGATTCTAAAGCAACTAATAGAGCTTTGCGATCGCAATCACTTCCAGAATCTGCCCCACGAAGTCTACTTTCATGATAAAGCACGAGGGACCTGCCAAAGTTAAACCATTTGGCCAGGAGAGCCCTTTTATGAAGGCATGTGCTCGATTTCGTCGCGAAATTTTTTTGGCGAATTTTACGCCCTCTCATTTTTAAAAGTCGATTCCACAGCAACTAATAGAGCTTTGCGATCGCAATCACTTCCAGAATGTGCAAAAGATATTCTAGTTTCATAACAGAACAGCAGGGACCTGCCAAAGTTAAACCATTTGGCCAGGAGAGCCCTTTTATGCAGACTTTTGCCAGATTTCGATACCCAAAATTTTTGCGATTTTCACAGAATTTTTTTCAAAAGCCGATTCTAAAGCAACTAATAGAGCTTTGCGATCGCAATCACTTCCAGAATCTGCCCCACGAAGTCTACTTTCATGATAAAGCACGAGGGACCTGCCAAAGTTAAACCATTTGGCCAGGAGAGCCCTTTTATGAAGGCATGTGCTCGATTTCGTCGCGAAATTTTTTTGGCGAATTTTACGCCCTCTCATTTTTAAAAGTCGATTCCACAGCAACTAATAGAGCTTTGCGATCGCAATCACTTCCAGAATGTGCAAAAGATATTTTAGTTTCATAACAGAACAGCAGGGACCTGCCAAAGTTAAACCATTTGGCCAGGAGAGCCCTTTTATGCAGACTTTTGCCAGATTTCGATACCCAAAATTTTTGCGATTTTCACAGAATTTTTTTCAAAAGCCGATTCCAAAGCAACTAATAGAGCTTTGCGATCGCAATCACTTCCAGAATCTGCCCCACGAAGTCTACTTTCATGATAAAGCACGAGGGACCTGCCAAAGTTAAACCATTTGGCCAGGAGAGCCCTTTTATGAAGGCATGTGCTCGATTTCGTCGCGAAATTTTTTTGGCGAATTTTACGCCCTCTCATTTTTAAAAGTCGATTCCACAGCAACTAATAGAGCTTTGCGATCGCAATCACTTCCAGAATGTGCAAAAGATATTCTAGTTTCATAACAGAACAGCAGGGACCTGCCAAAGTTAAACCATTTGGCCAGGAGAGCCCTTTTATGCAGACTTTTTCCAGATTTCGATACCCAAAATTTTTGCGATTTTCACAGAATTTTTTTCAAAAGCCGATTCCAAAGCAACTAATAGAGCTTTGCGATCGCAATCACTTCCAGAATCTGCCCCACGAAGTCTACTTTCATGATAAAGCACGAGGGACCTGCCAAAGTTAAACCATTTGGCCAGGAGAGCCCGTTTATGAAGGCATGTGCTCGATTTCGTCGCGAAATTTTTTTGGCGAATTTTACGCCCTCTCATTTTTAAAAGTCGATTCCACAGCAACTAATAGAGCTTTGCGATCGCAATCACGTCCAGAATGTGCAAAAGATATTCTAGTTTCATAACAGAACAGCAGGGACCTGCCAAAGTTAAACCATTTGGCCAGGAGAGCCCTTTTATGCAGACTTTTGCCAGATTTCGATACCCAAAATTTTTGCGATTTTCACAGAATTTTTTTCAAAAGCCGATTCCAAAGCAACTAATAGAGCTTTGCGATCGCAATCACTTCCAGAATCTGCCCCACGAAGTCTACTTTCATGATAAAGCACGAGGGACCTGCCAAAGTTAAACCATTTGGCCAGGAGAGCCCTTTTATGAAGGCATGTGCTCGATTTCGTCGCGAAATTTTTTTGGCGAATTTTACGCCCTCTCATTTTTAAAAGTCGATTCCACAGAAACTAATAGAGCTTTGCGATCGCAATCACTTCCAGAATGTGCAAAAGATATTCTAGTTTCATAACAGAACAGCAGGGACCTGCCAAAGTTAAACCATTTGGCCAGGAGAGCCCTTTTATGCAGACTTTTGCCAGATTTCGATACCCAAAATTTTTGCGATTTTCACAGAATTTTTTTCAAAAGCCGATTCTAAAGCAACTAATAGAGCTTTGCGATCGCAATCACTTCCAGAATCTGCCCCACGAAGTCTACTTTCATGATAAAGCACGAGGGACCTGCCAAAGTTAAACCATTTGGCCAGGAGAGCCCTTTTATGAAGGCATGTGCTCGATTTCGTCGCGAAATTTTTTTGGCGAATTTTACGCCCTCTCATTTTTAAAAGTCGATTCCACAGCAACTAATAGAGCTTTGCGATCGCAATCACTTCCAGAATGTGCAAAAGATATTCTAGTTTCATAACAGAACAGCAGGGACCTGCCAAAGTTAAACCATTTGGCCAGGAGAGCCCTTTTATGCAGACTTTTGCCAGATTTCGATACCCAAAATTTTTGCGATTTTCACAGAATTTTTTTCAAAAGCCGATTCCAAAGCAACTAATAGAGCTTTGCGATCGCAATCACTTCCAGAATCTGCCCCACGAAGTCTACTTTCATGATAAAGCACGAGGGACCTGCCAAAGTTAAACCATTTGGCCAGGAGAGCCCTTTTATGAAGGCATGTGCTCGATTTCGTCGCGAAATTTTTTTGGCGAATTTTACGCCCTCTCATTTTTAAAAGTCGATTCCACAGCAACTAATAGAGCTTTGCGATCGCAATCACTTCCAGAATGTGCAAAAGATATTCTAGTTTCATAACAGAACAGCAGGGACCTGCCAAAGTTAAACCATTTGGCCAGGAGAGCCCTTTTATGCAGACTTTTGCCAGATTTCGATACCCAAAATTTTTGCGATTTTCACAGAATTCTTTTCAAAAGCTGATTCCAAAGCAACTAATAGAGCTTTGCGATCGCAATCACTTCCAGAATCTGCCCCACGAAGTCTACTTTCATGATAAAGCACGAGGGACCTGCCAAAGTTAAACCATTTGGCCAGGAGAGCCCTTTTATGAAGGCATGTGCTCGATTTCGTCGCGAAATTTTTTTGGCGAATTTTACGCCCTCTCATTTTTAAAAGTCGATTCCAAAGCAACTAATAGAGCTTTGCGATCGCAATCACTTCCAGAATGTGGAAAAGATATTCTAGTTTCATAACAGAACAGCAGAGACCTGCCAAAGTTAAACCATTTGGCCAGGAGAGCCCTTTTATGCAGACTTTTGCCAGATTTCGATACCCAAAATTTTTGCGATTTTCACAGAATTTTTTTCAAAAGCCGATTCCAAAGCAACTAATAGAGCTTTGCGATCGCAATCACTTCCAGAATCTGCCCCACGAAGTCTACTTTCATGATAAAGCACGAGGGACCTGCCAAAGTTAAACCATTTGGCCAGGAGAGCCCTTTTATGAAGGCATGTGCTCGATTTCGTCGCGAAATTTTTTTGGCGAATTTTACGCCCTCTCATTTTTAAAAGTCGATTCCACAGCAACTAATAGAGCTTTGCGATCGCAATCACTTCCAGAATGTGCAAAAGATATTCTAGTTTCATAACAGAACAGCAGGGACCTGCCAAAGTTAAACCATTTGGCCAGGAGAGCCCTTTTATGAAGGCATGTGCTCGATTTCGTCGCGAAATTTTTTTGGCGAATTTTACGCCCTCTCATTTTTAAAAGTCGATTCCACAGCAACTAATAGAGCTTTGCGATCGCAATCACTTCCAGAATGTGCAAAAGATATTTTAGTTTCATAACAGAACAGCAGGGACCTGCCAAAGTTAAACCATTTGGCCAGGAGAGCCCTTTTATGCAGACTTTTGCCAGATTTCGATACCCAAAATTTTTGCGATTTTCACAGAATTTTTTTCAAAAGCCGATTCCAAAGCAACTAATAGAGCTTTGCGATCGCAATCACTTCCAGAATCTGCCCCACGAAGTCTACTTTCATGATAAAGCACGAGGGACCTGCCAAAGTTAAACCATTTGGCCAGGAGAGCCCTTTTATGAAGGCATGTGCTCGATTTCGTCGCGAAATTTTTTTGGCGAATTTTACGCCCTCTCATTTTTAAAAGTCGATTCCACAGCAACTAATAGAGCTTTGCGATCGCAATCACTTCCAGAATGTGCAAAAGATATTCTAGTTTCATAACAGAACAGCAGGGACCTGCCAAAGTTAAACCATTTGGCCAGGAGAGCCCTTTTATGCAGACTTTTTCCAGATTTCGATACCCAAAATTTTTGCGATTTTCACAGAATTTTTTTCAAAAGCCGATTCCAAAGCAACTAATAGAGCTTTGCGATCGCAATCACTTCCAGAATCTGCCCCACGAAGTCTACTTTCATGATAAAGCACGAGGGACCTGCCAAAGTTAAACCATTTGGCCAGGAGAGCCCGTTTATGAAGGCATGTGCTCGATTTCGTCGCGAAATTTTTTTGGCGAATTTTACGCCCTCTCATTTTTAAAAGTCGATTCCACAGCAACTAATAGAGCTTTGCGATCGCAATCACTTCCAGAATGTGCAAAAGATATTCTAGTTTCATAACAGAACAGCAGGGACCTGCCAAAGTTAAACCCTTTGGCCAGGAGAGCCCTTTTATGCAGACTTTTGCCAGATTTCGATACCCAAAATTTTTGCGATTTTCACAGAATTTTTTTCAAAAGCCGATTCCAAAGCAACTAATAGAGCTTTGCGATCGCAATCACTTCCAGAATCTGCCCCACGAAGTCTACTTTCATGATAAAGCACGAGGGACCTGCCAAAGTTAAACCATTTGGCCAGGAGAGCCCTTTTATGAAGGCATGTGCTCGATTTCGTCGCGAAATTTTTTTGGCGAATTTTACGCCCTCTCATTTTTAAAAGTCGATTCCACAGCAACTAATAGAGCTTTGCGATCGCAATCACTTCCAGAATGTGCAAAAGATATTCTAGTTTCATAACAGAACAGCAGGGACCTGCCAAAGTTAAACCATTTGGCCAGGAGAGCCCTTTTATGCAGACTTTTTCCAGATTTCGATACCCAAAATTTTTGCGATTTTCACAGAATTTTTTTCAAAAGCCGATTCCAAAGCAACTAATAGAGCTTTGCGATCGCAATCACTTCCAGAATCTGCCCCACGAAGTCTACTTTCATGATAAAGCACGAGGGACCTGCCAAAGTTAACCATTTGGCCAGGAGAGCCCGTTTATGAAGGCATGTGCTCGATTTCGTCGCGAAATTTTTTTGGCGAATTTTACGCCCTCTCATTTTTAAAAGTCGATTCCACAGCAACTAATAGAGCTTTGCGATCGCAATCACGTCCAGAATGTGCAAAAGATATTCTAGTTTCATAACAGAACAGCAGGGACCTGCCAAAGTTAAACCATTTGGCCAGGAGAGCCCTTTTATGCAGACTTTTGCCAGATTTCGATACCCAAAATTTTTGCGATTTTCACAGAATTTTTTTCAAAAGCCGATTCCAAAGCAACTAATAGAGCTTTGCGATCGCAATCACTTCCAGAATCTGCCCCACGAAGTCTACTTTCATGGTAAAGCACGAGGGACCTGCCAAAGTTAAACCATTTGGCCAGGAGAGCCCTTTTATGAAGGCATGTGCTCGATTTCGTCGCGAAATTTTTTTGGCGAATTTTACGCCCTCTCATTTTTAAAAGTCGATTCCACAGAAACTAATAGAGCTTTGCGATCGCAATCACTTCCAGAATGTGCAAAAGATATTCTAGTTTCATAACAGAACAGCAGGGACCTGCCAAAGTTAAACCATTTGGCCAGGAGAGCCCTTTTATGCAGACTTTTGCCAGATTTCGATACCCAAAATTTTTGCGATTTTCACAGAATTTTTTTCAAAAGCCGATTCTAAAGCAACTAATAGAGCTTTGCGATCGCAATCACTTCCAGAATCTGCCCCACGAAGTCTACTTTCATGATAAAGCACGAGGGACCTGCCAAAGTTAAACCATTTGGCCAGGAGAGCCCTTTTATGAAGGCATGTGCTCGATTTCGTCGCGAAATTTTTTTGGCGAATTTTACGCCCTCTCATTTTTAAAAGTCGATTCCACAGCAACTAATAGAGCTTTGCGATCGCAATCACTTCCAGAATGTGCAAAAGATATTCTAGTTTCATAACAGAACAGCAGGGACCTGCCAAAGTTAAACCATTTGGCCAGGAGAGCCCTTTTATGCAGACTTTTGCCAGATTTCGATACCCAAAATTTTTGCGATTTTCACAGAATTTTTTTCAAAAGCCGATTCCAAAGCAACTAATAGAGCTTTGCGATCGCAATCACTTCCAGAATCTGCCCCACGAAGTCTACTTTCATGATAAAGCACGAGGGACCTGCCAAAGTTAAACCATTTGGCCAGGAGAGCCCTTTTATGAAGGCATGTGCTCGATTTCGTCGCGAAATTTTTTTGGCGAATTTTACGCCCTCTCATTTTTAAAAGTCGATTCCACAGCAACTAATAGAGCTTTGCGATCGCAATCACTTCCAGAATGTGCAAAAGATATTCTAGTTTCATAACAGAACAGCAGGGACCTGCCAAAGTTAAACCATTTGGCCAGGAGAGCCCTTTTATGCAGACTTTTGCCAGATTTCGATACCCAAAATTTTTGCGATTTTCACAGAATTTTTTTCAAAAGCCGATTCTAAAGCAACTAATAGAGCTTTGCGATCGCAATCACTTCCAGAATCTGCCCCACGAAGTCTACTTTCATGATAAAGCACGAGGGACCTGCCAAAGTTAAACCATTTGGCCAGGAGAGCCCTTTTATGAAGGCATGTGCTCGATTTCGTCGCGAAATTTTTTTGGCGAATTTTACGCCCTCTCATTTTTAAAAGTCGATTCCACAGCAACTAATAGAGCTTTGCGATCGCAATCACTTCCAGAATGTGCAAAAGATATTCTAGTTTCATAACAGAACAGCAGGGACCTGCCAAAGTTAAACCATTTGGCCAGGAGAGCCCTTTTATGCAGACTTTTGCCAGATTTCGATACCCAAAATTTTTGCGATTTTCACAGAATTTTTTTCAAAAGCCGATTCCAAAGCAACTAATAGAGCTTTGCGATCGCAATCACTTCCAGAATCTGCCCCACGAAGTCTACTTTCATGATAAAGCACGAGGGACCTGCCAAAGTTAAACCATTTGGCCAGGAGAGCCCTTTTATGAAGGCATGTGCTCGATTTCGTCGCGAAATTTTTTTGGCGAATTTTACGCCCTCTCATTTTTAAAAGTCGATTCCACAGCAACTAATAGAGCTTTGCGATCGCAATCACTTCCAGAATGTGCAAAAGATATTCTAGTTTCATAACAGAACAGCAGGGACCTGCCAAAGTTAAACCATTTGGCCAGGAGAGCCCTTTTATGCAGACTTTTGCCAGATTTCGATACCCAAAATTTTTGCGATTTTCACAGAATTTTTTTCAAAAGCTGATTCCAAAGCAACTAATAGAGCTTTGCGATCGCAATCACTTCCAGAATCTGCCCCACGAAGTCTACTTTCATGATAAAGCACGAGGGACCTGCCAAAGTTAAACCATTTGGCCAGGAGAGCCCTTTTATGAAGGCATGTGCTCGATTTCGTCGCGAAATTTTTTTGGCGAATTTTACGCCCTCTCATTTTTAAAAGTCGATTCCAAAGCAACTAATAGAGCTTTGCGATCGCAATCACTTCCAGAATGTGGAAAAGATATTCTAGTTTCATAACAGAACAGCAGAGACCTGCCAAAGTTAAACCATTTGGCCAGGAGAGCCCTTTTATGCAGACTTTTGCCAGATTTCGATACCCAAAATTTTTGCGATTTTCACAGAATTTTTTTCAAAAGCCGATTCCAAAGCAACTAATAGAGCTTTGCGATCGCAATCACTTCCAGAATCTGCCCCACGAAGTCTACTTTCATGATAAAGCACGAGGGACCTGCCAAAGTTAAACCATTTGGCCAGGAGAGCCCTTTTATGAAGGCATGTGCTCGATTTCGTCGCGAAATTTTTTTGGCGAATTTTACGCCCTCTCATTTTTAAAAGTCGATTCCACAGCAACTAATAGAGCTTTGCGATCGCAATCACTTCCAGAATGTGCAAAAGATATTCTAGTTTCATAACAGAACAGCAGGGACCTGCCAAAGTTAAACCATTTGGCCAGGAGAGCCCTTTTATGCAGACTTTTGCCAGATTTCGATACCCAAAATTTTTGCGATTTTCACAGAATTTTTTTCAAAAGCCGATTCCAAAGCAACTAATAGAGCTTTGCGATCGCAATCACTTCCAGAATCTGCCCCACGAAGTCTACTTTCATGATAAAGCACGAGGGACCTGCCAAAGTTAAACCATTTGGCCAGGAGAGCCCTTTTATGAAGGCATGTGCTCGATTTCGTCGCAAAATTTTTTTGGCGAATTTTACGCCCTCTCATTTTTAAAAGTCGATTCCACAGCAACTAATAGAGCTTTGCGATCGCAATCACTTCCAGAATGTGCAAAAGATATTCTAGTTTCATAACAGAACAGCAGGGACCTGCCAAAGTTAAACCATTTGGCCAGGAGAGCCCTTTTATGCAGACTTTTGCCAGATTTCGATACCCAAAATTTTTGCGATTTTCACAGAATTTTTTTCAAAAGCCGATTCCAAAGCAACTAATAGAGCTTTGCGATCGCAATCACTTCCAGAATCTGCCCCACGAAGTCTACTTTCATGATAAAGCACGAGGGACCTGCCAAAGTTAAACCATTTGGCCAGGAGAGCCCTTTTATGAAGGCATGTGCTCGATTTCGTCGCGAAATTTTTTTGGCGAATTTTACGCCCTCTCATTTTTAAAAGTCGATTCCACAGCAACTAATAGAGCTTTGCGATCGCAATCACTTCCAGAATGTGCAAAAGATATTCTAGTTTCATAACAGAACAGCAGGGACCTGCCAAAGTTAAACCATTTGGCCAGGAGAGCCCTTTTATGCAGACTTTTGCCAGGTTTCGATACCCAAAATTTTTGCGATTTTCACAGAATTTTTTTCAAAAGCCGATTCCAAAGCAACTAATAGAGCTTTGCGATCGCAATCACTTCCAGAATCTGCCCCACGAAGTCTACTTTCATGATAGAGCACGAGGGACCTGCCAAAGTTAAATCATTTGGCCAGGAGAGCCCGTTTATGAAGGCATGTGCTCGATTTCATCGCGAAATTTTTTTGGCGAATTTTACGCCCTCTCATTTTTAAAAGTCGATTCCACAGCAACTAATAGAGCTTTGCGATCGCAATCACTTCCAGAATGTGCAAAAGATATTCTAGTTTCATAACAGAACAGCAGGGACCTGCCAAAGTTAAACCATATGGCCAGGAGAGCCCTTTTATGCAGACTTTTTCCAGATTTCGATACCCAAAATTTTTGCGATTTTCACAGAATTTTTTTCAAAAGCCGATTCCAAAGCAACTAATAGAGCTTTGCGATCGCAATCACTTCCAGAATCTGCCCCACGAAGTCTACTTTCATGATAAAGCACGAGGGACCTGCCAAAGTTAAACCATTTGGCCAGGAGAGCCCTTTTATGAAGGCATGTGCTCGATTTCGTCGCGAAATTTTTTTGGCGAATTTTACGCCCTCTCATTTTTAAAAGTCGATTCCACAGCAACTAATAGAGCTTTGCGATCGCAATCACTTCCAGAATGTGCAAAAGATATTCTAGTTTCATAACAGAACAGCAGGGACCTGCGAAAGTTAAACCATTTGGCCAGGAGAGCCCTTTTATGCAGACTTTTGCCAGATTTCGATACCCAAAATTTTTGCGATTTTCACAGAATTTTTTTCAAAAGCCGATTCCAAAGCAACTAATAGAGCTTTGCGATCGCAATCACTTCCAGAATCTGCCCCACGAAGTCTACTTTCATGATAAAGCACGAGGGACCTGCCAAAGTTAAACCATTTGGCCAGGAGAGCCCTTTTATGAAGGCATGTGCTCGATTTCGTCGCGAAATTTTTTTGGCGAATTTTACGCCCTCTCATTTTTAAAAGTCGATTCCGCAGCAACTAATAGAGCTTTGCGATCGCAATCACTTCCAGAATGTGCAAAAGATATTCTAGTTTCATAACAGAACAGCAGGGACCTGCCAAAGTTAAACCATTTGGCCAGGAGAGCCCTTTTATGCAGACTTTTGCCAGGTTTCGATACCCAAAATTTTTGCGATTTTCACAGAATTTTTTTCAAAAGCCGATTCCAAAGCAACTAATAGAGCTTTGCGATCGCAATCACTTCCAGAATCTGCCCCACGAAGTCTACTTTCATGATAAAGCACGAGGGACCTGCCAAAGTTAATCCATTTGACCAGGAGAGCCCGTTTATGAAGGCATGTGCTCGATTTCGTCGCGAAATTTTTTTGGCGAATTTTACGCCCTCTCATTTTTAAAAGTCGATTCCACAGCAACTAATAGAGCTTTGCGATCGCAATCACTTCCAGAATGTGCAAAAGATATTCTAGTTTCATAACAGAACAGCAGGGACCTGCCAAAGTTAAACCATTTGGCCAGGAGAGCCCTTTTATGCAGACTTTTGCCAGATTTCGATACCCAAAATTTTTGCGATTTTCACAGAATTTTTTTCAAAAGCCGATTCCAAAGCAACTAATAGAGCTTTGCGATCGCAATCACTTCCAGAATCTGCCCCACGAAGTCTACTTTCATGATAAAGCACGAGGGACCTGCCAAAGTTAAACCATTTGGCCAGGAGAGCCCTTTTATGAAGGCATGTGCTCGATTTCGTCGCGAAATTTTTTTGGCGAATTTTACGCCCTCTCATTTTTAAAAGTGGATTCCACAGCAACTAATAGAGCTTTGCGATCGCAATCACTTCCAGAATGTGCAAAAGATATTCTAGTTTCATAACAGAACAGCAGGGACCTGCCAAAGTTAAACCATTTGGCCAGGAGAGCCCTTTTATGCAGACTTTTTCCAGATTTCGATACCCAAAATTTTTGCGATTTTTACAGAATTTTTTTCAAAAGCCGATTCCAAAGCAACTAATAGAGCTTTGCGATCGCAATCACTTCCAGAATCTGCCCCACGAAGTCTACTTTCATGATAAAGCACGAGGGAACTGCCAAAGTTAAACCATTTGGACAGGAGAGCCCTTTTATGAAGGCATGTGCTCGATTTCGTCGCGAAATTTTTTTGGCGAATTTTACGCCCTCTCATTTTTAAAAGTCGATTCCACAGCAACTAATAGAGCTTTGCGATCGCAATCACTTCCAGAATGTGCAAAAGATATTCTAGTTTCATAACAGAACAGCAGGGACCTGCCAAAGTTAAACCATTTGGCCAGGAGAGCCCTTTTATGAAGACTTTTGCCAGATTTCGATACCCAAAATTTTTGCGATTTTCACAGAATTTTTTTCAAAAGCCGATTCCAAAGCAACTAATAGAGCTTTGCGATCGCAATCACTTCCAGAATCTGCCCCACGAAGTCTACTTTCATGATAAAGCACGAGGGACCTGCCAAAGTTAAACCATTTGGCCAGGAGAGCCCTTTTATGAAGGCATGTGCTCGATTTCCTCGCGAAATTTTTTTGGCGAATTTTACGCCCTCTCATTTTTAAAAGTCGATTCCAAAGCAACTAATAGAGCTTTGCGATCGCAATCACTTCCAGAATGTGCAAAAGATATTCTAGTTTCATAACAGAACAGCAGAGACCTGCCAAAGTTAAACCATTTGGCCAGGAGAGCCCTTTTATGCAGACTTTTGCCAGATTTCGATACCCAAAATTTTTGCGATTTTCACAGAATTTTTTTCAAAAGCCGATTCCAAAGCAACTAATAGAGCTTTGCGATCGCAATCACTTCCAGAATCTGCCCCACGAAGTCTACTTTCATGATAAAGCACGAGGGACCTGCCAAAGTTAAACCATTTGGCCAGGAGAGCCCTTTTATGAAGGCATGTGCTCGATTTCGTCGCGAAATTTTTTTGGCGAATTTTACGCCCTCTCATTTTTAAAAGTCGATTCCACAGCAACTAATAGAGCTTTGCGATCGCAATCACTTCCAGAATGTGCAAAAGATATTCTAGTTTCATAACAGAACAGCAGGGACCTGCCAAAGTTAAACCATTTGGCCAGGAGAGCCCTTTTATGCAGACGTTTGCCAGATTTCGATACCCAAAATTTTTGCGATTTTCACAGAATTTTTTTCAAAAGCCGATTCCAAAGCAACTAATAGAGCTTTGCGATCGCAATCACTTCCAGAATCTGCCCCACGAAGTCTACTTTCATGATAAAGCACGAGGGACCTGCCAAAGTTAAACCATTTGGCCAGGAGAGCCCTTTTATGAAGGCATGTGCTCGATTTCGTCACGAAATTTTTTTGGCGAATTTTACGCCCTCTCATTTTTAAAAGTCGATTCCACTGCAACTAATAGAGCTTTGCGATCGCAATCACTTCCAGAATGTGCAAAAGATATTCTAGTTTCATAACAGAACAGCAGGGACCTGCCAAAGTTAAACCATTTGGCCAGGAGAGCCCTTTTATGCAGACTTTTGCCAGATTTCGATACCCAAAATTTTTGCGATTTTCACAGAATTTTTTTCAAAAGCCGATTCCAAAGCAACAAATAGAGCTTTGCGATCGCAATCACTTCCAGAATCTGCCCCACGAAGTCTACTTTCATGATAAAGCACGAGGGACCTGCCAAAGTTAAACCATTTGGCCAGGAGAGCCCTTTTATGAAGGCATGTGCTCGATTTCGTCGCGAAATTTTTTTGGCGAATTTTACGCCCTCTCATTTTTAAAAGTCGATTCCACAGCAACTAATAGAGCTTTGCGATCGCAATCACTTCCAGAATGTGCAAAAGATATTCTAGTTTCATAACAGAACAGCAGGGACCTGCCAAAGTTAAACCATTTGGCCAGGAGAGCCCTTTTATGCAGACTTTTGCCAGGTTTCGATACCCAAAATTTTTGCGATTTTCACAGAATTTTTTTCAAAAGCCGATTCCAAAGCAACTAATAGAGCTTTGCGATCGCAATCACTTCCAGAATCTGCCCCACGAAGTCTACTTTCATGATAAAGCACGAGGGACCTGCCAAAGTTAAACCATTTGGCCAGGAGAGCCCTTTTATGAAGGCATGTGCTCGATTTCGTCGCGAAATTTTTTTGGCGAATTTTACGCCCTCTCATTTTTAAAAGTCGATTCCACAGCAACTAATAGAGCTTTGCGATCGCAATCACTTCCAGAATGTGCAAAAGATATTCTAGTTTCATAACAGAACAGCAGGGACCTGCCAAAGTTAAACCATTTGGCCAGGAGAGCCCTTTTATGCAGAATTTTGCCAGATTTCGATACCCAAAATTTTTGCGATTTTCACAGAATTTTTTTCAAAAGCCGATTCCAAAGCAACTAATAGAGCTTTGCGATCGCAATCACTTCCAGAATCTGCCCCACGAAGTCTACTTTCATGATAAAGCACGAGGGACCTGCCAAAGTTAAACCATTTGGCCAGGAGAGCCCTTTTATGAAGGCATGTGCTCGATTTCGTCGCGAAATTTTTTTGGCGAATTTTACGCCCTCTCATTTTTAAAAGTCGATTCCACAGCAACTAATAGAGCTTTGCGATCGCAATCACTTCCAGAATGTGCAAAAGATATTCTAGTTTCATAACAGAACAGCAGGGACCTGCCAAAGTTAAACCATTTGGCCAGGAGAGCCCTTTTATGGAGACTTTTTCCAGATTTCGATACCCAAAATTTTTGCGATTTTCACAGAATTTTTTTCAAAAGCCGATTCCAAAGCAACTAATAGAGCTTTGCGATCGCAATCACTTCCAGAATCTGCCCCACGAAGTCTACTTTCATGATAAAGCACGAGGGACCTGCCAAAGTTAAACCATTTGGCCAGGAGAGCCCTTTTATGAAGGCATGTGCTCGATTTCGTCGCGAAATTTTTTTGGCGAATTTTACGCCCTCTCATTTTTAAAAGTCGATTCCACAGCAACTAATAGAGCTTTGCGATCGCAATCACTTCCAGAATGTGCAAAAGATATTCTAGTTTCATAACAGAACAGCAGGGACCTGCCAAAGTTAAACCATTTGGCCAGGAGAGCCCTTTTATGCAGACTTTTGCCAGATTTCGATACCCAAAATTTTTGCGATTTTCACAGAATTTTTTTCAAAAGCCGATTCCAAAGCAACTAATAGAGCTTTGCGATCGCAATCACTTCCAGAATCTGCCCCACGAAGTCTACTTTCATGATAAAGCACGAGGGACCTGCCAAAGTTAAACCATTTGGCCAGGAGAGCCCTTTTATGAAGGCATGTGCTCGATTTCGTCGCGAAATTTTTTTGGCGAATTTTACGCCCTCTCATTTTTAAAAGTGGATTCCACAGCAACTAATAGAGCTTTGCGATCGCAATCACTTCCAGAATGTGCAAAAGATATTCTAGTTTCATAACAGAACAGCAGGGACCTGCCAAAGTTAAACCATTTGGCCAGGAGAGCCCTTTTATGCAGACTTTTTCCAGATTTCGATACCCAAAATTTTTGCGATTTTTACAGAATTTTTTTCAAAAGCCGATTCCAAAGCAACTAATAGAGCTTTGCGATCGCAATCACTTCCAGAATCTGCCCCACGAAGTCTACTTTCATGATAAAGCACGAGGGAACTGCCAAAGTTAAACCATTTGGACAGGAGAGCCCTTTTATGAAGGCATGTGCTCGATTTCGTCGCGAAATTTTTTTGGCGAATTTTACGCCCTCTCATTTTTAAAAGTCGATTCCACAGCAACTAATAGAGCTTTGCGATCGCAATCACTTCCAGAATGTGCAAAAGATATTCTAGTTTCATAACAGAACAGCAGGGACCTGCCAAAGTTAAACCATTTGGCCAGGAGAGCCCTTTTATGCAGACTTTTGCCAGATTTCGATACCCAAAATTTTTGCGATTTTCACAGAATTTTTTTCAAAAGCCGATTCCAAAGCAACTAATAGAGCTTTGCGATCGCAATCACTTCCAGAATCTGCCCCACGAAGTCTACTTTCATGATAAAGCACGAGGGACCTGCCAAAGTTAAACCATTTGGCCAGGAGAGCCCTTTTATGAAGGCATGTGCTCGATTTCGTCGCGAAATTTTTTTGGCGAATTTTACGCCCTCTCATTTTTAAAAGTCGATTCCAAAGCAACTAATAGAGCTTTGCGATCGCAATCACTTCCAGAATGTGCAAAAGATATTCTAGTTTCATAACAGAACAGCAGAGACCTGCCAAAGTTAAACCATTTGGCCAGGAGAGCCCTTTTATGCAGACTTTTGCCAGATTTCGATACCCAAAATTTTTGCGATTTTCACAGAATTTTTTTCAAAAGCCGATTCCAAAGCAACTAATAGAGCTTTGCGATCGCAATCACTTCCAGAATCTGCCCCACGAAGTCTACTTTCATGATAAAGCACGAGGGACCTGCCAAAGTTAAACCATTTGGCCAGGAGAGCCCTTTTATGAAGGCATGTGCTCGATTTCGTCGCGAAATTTTTTTGGCGAATTTTACGCCCTCTCATTTTTAAAAGTCGATTCCACAGCAACTAATAGAGCTTTGCGATCGCAATCACTTCCAGAATGTGCAAAAGATATTCTAGTTTCATAACAGAACAGCAGGGACCTGCCAAAGTTAAACCATTTGGCCAGGAGAGCCCTTTTATGCAGACTTTTGCCAGATTTCGATACCCAAAATTTTTGCGATTTTCACAGAATTTTTTTCAAAAGCCGATTCCAAAGCAACTAATAGAGCTTTGCGATCGCAATCACTTCCAGAATCTGCCCCAGGAAGTCTACTTTCATGATAAAGCACGAGGGACCTGCCAAAGTTAAACCATTTGGCCAGGAGAGCCCTTTTATGAAGGCATGTGCTCGATTTCGTCACGAAATTTTTTTGGCGAATTTTACGCCCTCTCATTTTTAAAAGTCGATTCCACTGCAACTAATAGAGCTTTGCGATCGCAATCACTTCCAGAATGTGCAAAAGATATTCTAGTTTCATAACAGAACAGCAGGGACCTGCCAAAGTTAAACCATTTGGCCAGGAGAGCCCTTTTATGCAGACTTTTGCCAGATTTCGATACCCAAAATTTTTGCGATTTTCACAGAATTTTTTTCAAAAGCCGATTCCAAAGCAACTAATAGAGCTTTGCGATCGCAATCACTTCCAGAATCTGCCCCACGAAGTCTACTTTCATGATAAAGCACGAGGGACCTGCCAAAGTTAAACCATTTGGCCAGGAGAGCCCTTTTATGAAGGCATGTGCTCGATTTCGTCGCGAAATTTTTTTGGCGAATTTTACGCCCTCTCATTTTTAAAAGTCGATTCCACAGCAACTAATAGAGCTTTGCGATCGCAATCACTTCCAGAATGTGCAAAAGATATTCTAGTTTCATAACAGAGCAGCAGGGACCTGCCAAAGTTAAACCATTTGGCCAGGAGAGCCCTTTTATGCAGACTTTTGCCAGGTTTCGATACCCAAAATTTTTGCGATTTTCACAGAATTTTTTTCAAAAGCCGATTCCAAAGCAACTAATAGAGCTTTGCGATCGCAATCACTTCCAGAATCTGCCCCACGAAGTCTACTTTCATGATAAAGCACGAGGGACCTGCCAAAGTTAAACCATTTGGCCAGGAGAGCCCTTTTATGAAGGCATGTGCTCGATTTCGTCGCGAAATTTTTTTGGCGAATTTTACGCCCTCTCATTTTTAAAAGTCGATTCCACAGCAACTAATAGAGCTTTGCGATCGCAATCACTTCCAGAATGTGCAAAAGATATTCTAGTTTCATAACAGAACAGCAGGGACCTGCCAAAGTTAAACCATTTGGCCAGGAGAGCCCTTTTATGCAGACTTTTGCCAGATTTCGATACCCAAAATTTTTGCGATTTTCACAGAATTTTTTTCAAAAGCCGATTCCAAAGCAACTAATAGAGCTTTGCGATCGCAATCACTTCCAGAATCTGCCCCACGAAGTCTACTTTCATGATAAAGCACGAGGGACCTGCCAAAGTTAAACCATTTGGCCAGGAGAGCCCTTTTATGAAGGCATGTGCTCGATTTCGTCGCGAAATTTTTTTGGCGAATTTTACGCCCTCTCATTTTTAAAAGTCGATTCCACAGCAACTAATAGAGCTTTGCGATCGCAATCACTTCCAGAATGTGCAAAAGATATTCTAGTTTCATAACAGAACAGCAGGGACCTGCCAAAGTTAAACCATTTGGCCAGGAGAGCCCTTTTATGCAGACTTTTTCCAGATTTCGATACCCAAAATTTTTGCGATTTTCACAGAATTTTTTTCAAAAGCCGATTCCAAAGCAACTAATAGAGCTTTGCGATCGCAATCACTTCCAGAATCTGCCCCACGAAGTCTACTTTCATGATAAAGCACGAGGGACCTGCCAAAGTTAAACCATTTGGCCAGGAGAGCCCTTTTATGAAGGCATGTGCTCGATTTCGTCGCGAAATTTTTTTGGCGAATTTTACGCCCTCTCATTTTTAAAAGTCGATTCCACAGCAACTAATAGAGCTTTGCGATCGCAATCACTTCCAGAATGTGCAAAAGATATTCTAGTTTCATAACAGAACAGCAGGGACCTGCCAAAGTTAAACCATTTGGCCAGGAGAGCCCTTTTATGCAGACTTTTGCCAGATTTCGATACCCAAAATTTTTGCGATTTTCACAGAATTTTTTTCAAAAGCCGATTCCAAAGCAACTAATAGAGCTTTGCGATCGCAATCACTTCCAGAATCTGCCCCACGAAGTCTACTTTCATGATAAAGCACGAGGGACCTGCCAAAGTTAAACCATTTGGCCAGGAGAGCCCTTTTATGAAGGCATGTGCTCGATTTCGTCGCGAAATTTTTTTGGCGAATTTTACGCCCTCTCATTTTTAAATGTCGATTCCAAAGCAACTAATAGAGCTTTGCGATCGCAATCACTTCCAGAATGTGCAAAAGATATTCTAGTTTCATAACAGAACAGCAGAGACCTGCCAAAGTTAAACCATTTGGCCAGGAGAGCCCTTTTATGCAGACTTTTGCCAGATTTCGATACCCAAAATTTTTGCGATTTTCACAGAATTTTTTTCAAAAGCCGATTCCAAAGCAACTAATAGAGCTTTGCGATCGCAATCACTTCCAGAATCTGCCCCACGAAGTCTACTTTCATGATAAAGCACGAGGGACCTGCCAAAGTTAAACCATTTGGCCAGGAGAGCCCTTTTATGAAGGCATGTGCTCGATTTCATCGCGAAATTTTTTTGGCGAATTTTACGCCCTCTCATTTTTAAAAGTCGATTCCACAGCAACTAATAGAGCTTTGCGATCGCAATCACTTCCAGAATGTGCAAAAGATATTCTAGTTTCATAACAGAACAGCAGGGACCTGCCAAAGTTAAACCATTTGGCCAGGAGAGCCCTTTTATGCAGACTTTTGCCAGATTTCGATACCCAAAATTTTTGCGATTTTCACAGAATTTTTTTCAAAAGCCGATTCCAAAGCAACTAATAGAGCTTTGCGATCGCAATCACTTCCAGAATCTGCCCCACGAAGTCTACTTTCATGATAAAGCACGAGGGACCTGACAAAGTTAAACCATTTGGCCAGGAGAGCCCTTTTATGAAGGCATGTGCTCGATTTCGTCGCGAAATTTTTTTGGCGAATTTTACGCCCTCTCATTTTTAAAAGTCGATTCCACAGCAACTAATAGAGCTTTGCGATCGCAATCACTTCCAGAATGTGCAAAAGATATTCTAGTTTCATAACAGAACAGCAGGGACCTGCCAAAGTTAAACCATTTGGCCAGGAGAGCCCTTTTATGCAGACTTTTGCCAGATTTCGATACCCAAAATTTTTGCGATTTTCACAGAATTTTTTTCAAAAGCCGATTCCAAAGCAACTAATAGAGCTTTGCGATCGCAATCACTTCCAGAATCTGCCCCACGAAGTCTACTTTCATGATAAAGCACGAGGGACCTGCCAAAGTTAAACCATTTGGCCAGGAGAGCCCTTTTATGAAGGCATGTGCTCGATTTCGTCGCGAAATTTTTTTGGCGAATTTTACGCCCTCTCATTTTTAAAAGTCGATTCCACAGCAACTAATAGAGCTTTGCGATCGCAATCACTTCCAGAATGTGCAAAAGATATTCTAGTTTCATAACAGAACAGCAGGGACCTGCCAAAGTTAAACCATTTGGCCAGGAGAGCCCTTTTATGCAGACTTTTGCCAGGTTTCGATACCCAAAATTTTTGCGATTTTCACAGAATTTTTTTCAAAAGCCGATTCCAAAGCAACTAATAGAGCTTTGCGATCGCAATCACTTCCAGAATCTGCCCCACGAAGTCTACTTTCATGATAAAGCACGAGGGACCTGCCAAAGTTAAACCATTTGGCCAGGAGAGCCCGTTTATGAAGGCATGTGCTCGATTTCATCGCGAAATTTTTTTGGCGAATTTTACGCCCTCTCATTTTTAAAAGTCGATTCCACAGCAACTAATAGAGCTTTGCGATCGCAATCACTTCCAGAATGTGCAAAAGATATTCTAGTTTCATAACAGAACAGCAGGGACCTGCCAAAGTTAAACCATTTGGCCAGGAGAGCCCTTTTATGCAGACTTTTTCCAGATTTCGATACCCAAAATTTTTGCGATTTTCACAGAATTTTTTTCAAAAGCCGATTCCAAAGCAACTAATAGAGCTTTGCGATCGCAATCACTTCCAGAATCTGCCCCACGAAGTCTACTTTCATGATAAAGCACGAGGGACCTGCCAAAGTTAAACCATTTGGCCAGGAGAGCCCTTTTATGAAGGCATGTGCTCGATTTCGTCGCGAAATTTTTTTGGCGAATTTTACGCCCTCTCATTTTTAAAAGTCGATTCCACAGCAACTAATAGAGCTTTGCGATCGCTATCACTTCCAGAATGTGCAAAAGATTTTCTAGTTTCATAACAGAACAGCAGGGACCTGCCAAAGTTAAACCATTTGGCCAGGAGAGCCCTTTTATGCAGACTTTTGCCAGATTTCGATACCCAAAATTTTTGCGATTTTCACAGAATTTTTTTCAAAAGCCGATTCTAAAGCAACTAATAGAGCTTTGCGATCGCAATCACTTCCAGAATCTGCCCCACGAAGTCTACTTTCATGATAAAGCACGAGGGACCTGCCAAAGTTAAACCATTTGGCCAGGAGAGCCCTTTTATGAAGGCATGTGCTCGATTTCGTCGCGAAATTTTTTTGGCGAATTTTACGCCCTCTCATTTTTAAAAGTCGATTCCACAGCAACTAATAGAGCTTTGCGATCGCAATCACTTCCAGAATGTGCAAAAGATATTCTAGTTTCATAACAGAACAGCAGGGACCTGCCAAAGTTAAACCATTTGGCCAGGAGAGCCCTTTTATGCAGACTTTTGCCAGATTTCGATACCCAAAATTTTTGCGATTTTCACAGAATTTTTTTCAAAAGCCGATTCCAAAGCAACTAATAGAGCTTTGCGATCGCAATCACTTCCAGAATCTGCCCCACGAAGTCTACTTTCATGATAAAGCACGAGGGACCTGCCAAAGTTAAACCATTTGGCCAGGAGAGCCCTTTTATGAAGGCATGTGCTCGATTTCGTCGCGAAATTTTTTTGGCGAATTTAACGCCCTCTCATTTTTAAAAGTCGATTCCACAGCAACTAATAGAGCTTTGCGATCGCAATCACTTCCAGAATGTGCAAAAGATATTCTAGTTTCATAACAGAACAGCAGGGACCTGCCAAAGTTAAACCATTTGGCCAGGAGAGCCTTTTTATGCAGACTTTTGCCAGATTTCGATACCCAAAATTTTTGCGATTTTCACAGAATTTTTTTCAAAAGCCGATTCCAAAGCAACTAATAGAGCTTTGCGATCGCAATCACTTCCAGAATCTGCCCCACGAAGTCTACTTTCATGATAAAGCACGAGGGACCTGCCAAAGTTAAACCATTTGGCCAGGAGAGCCCTTTTATGAAGGCATGTGCTCGATTTCGTCGCGAAATTTTTTTGGCGAATTTTACGCCCTCTCATTTTTAAAAGTCGATTCCACAGACACTAATAGAGCTTTGCGATCGCAATCACTTCCAGAATGTGCAAAAGATATTCTAGTTTCATAACAGAACAGCAGGGACCTGCCAAAGTTAAACCATTTGGCCAGGAGAGCCCTTTTATGCAGACTTTTGCCAGATTTCGATACCCAAAATTTTTGCGATTTTCAGAGAATTTTTTTCAAAAGCCGATTCCAAAGCAACTAATAGAGCTTTGCGATCGCAATCACTTCCAGAATCTGCCCCACGAAGTCTTCTTTCATGATAAAGCACGAGGGACCTGCCAAAGTTAAACCATTTGGCCAGGAGAGCCCTTTTATGAAGGCATGTGCTCGATTTCGTCGCGAAATTTTTTTGGCGAATTTTACGCCCTCTCATTTTTAAAAGTCGATTCCACAGCAACTAATAGAGCTTTGCGATCGCAATCACTTCCAGAATGTGCAAAAGATATTCTAGTTTCATAACAGAACAGCAGGGACCTGCCAAAGTTAAACCATTTGGCCAGGAGAGCCCTTTTATGCAGACTTTTGCCAGATTTCGATACCCAAAATTTTTGCGATTTTCACAGAATTTTTTTCAAAAGCCGATTCCAAAGCAACTAATAGAGCTTTGCGATCGCAATCACTTCCAGAATCTGCCCCACGAAGTCTACTTTCATGATAAAGCACGAGGGACCTTCCAAAGTTAAACCATTTGGCCAGGAGAGCCCTTTTATGAAGGCATGTATTCGATTTCGTCACGAAATTTTTTTGGCGAATTTTACGCCCTCTCATTTTTAAAAGTCGATTCCACAGCAACTAATAGAGCTTTGCGATCGCAATCACTTCCAGAATGTGCAAAAGATATTCTAGTTTCATAACAGAACAGCAGGGACCTGCCAAAGTTAAACCATTTGGCCAGGAGAGCCCTTTTATGCAGACTTTTGCCAGATTTCGATACCCAAAATTTTTGCGATTTTCACAGAATTTTTTTCAAAAGCCGATTCCAAAGCAACTAATAGAGCTTTGCGATCGCAATCACTTCCAGAATCTGCCCCACGAAGTCTACTTTCATGATAAAGCACGAGGGACCTGCCAAAGTTAAACCATTTGGCCAGGAGAGCCCTTTTATGAAGGCATGTGCTCGATTTCGTCGCGAAATTTTTTTGGCGAATTTTACGCCCTCTCATTTTTAAAAGTCGATTCCACAGCAACTAATAGAGCTTTGCGATCGCAATCACTTCCAGAATGTGCAAAAGATATTCTAGTTTCATAACAGAACAGCAGGGACCTGCCAAAGTTAAACCATTTGGCCAGGAGAGCCCTTTTATGCAGACTTTTGCCAGATTTCGATACCCAAAATTTTTGCGATTTTCACAGAATTTTTTTCAAAAGCCGATTCCAAAGCAACTAATAGAGCTTTGCGATCGCAATCACTTCCAGAATCTGCCCCACGAAGTCTACTTTCATGATAAAGCACGAGGGACCTTCCAAAGTTAAACCATTTGGCCAGGAGAGCCCTTTTATGAAGGCATGTGCTCGATTTCGTCGCGAAATTTTTTTGGCGAATTTTACGCCCTCTCATTTTTAAAAGTCGATTCCACAGCAACTAATAGAGCTTTGCGATCGCAATCACTTCCAGAATGTGCAAAAGATATTCTAGTTTCATAACAGAACAGCAGGGACCTGCCAAAGTTAAACCATTTGGCCAGGAGAGCCCTTTTATGCAGACTTTTGCCAGATTTCGATACCCAAAATTTTTGCGATTTTCACAGAATTTTTTTCAAAAGCCGATTCCAAAGCAACTAATAGAGCTTTGCGATCGCAATCACTTCCAGAATCTGCCCCACGAAGTCTACTTTCATGATAAAGCACGAGGGACCTGCCAAAGTTAAACCATTTGGCCAGGAGAGCCCTTTTATGAAGGCATGTGCTCGATTTCGTCGCGAAATTTTTTTGGCGAATTTTACGCCCTCTCATTTTTAAAAGTCGATTCCACAGCAACTAATAGAGCTTTGCGATCGCAATCACTTCCAGAATGTGCAAAAGATATTCTAGTTTCATAACAGAACAGCAGGGACCTGCCAAAGTTAAACCATTTGGCCAGGAGAGCCCTTTTATGCAGACTTTTGCCAGATTTCGATACCCAAAATTTTTGCGATTTTCACAGAATTTTTTTCAAAAGCCGATTCCAAAGCAACTAATAGAGCTTTGCGATCGCAATCACTTCCAGAATCTGCCCCACGAAGTCTACTTTCATGATAAAGCACGAGGGACCTGCCAAAGTTAAACCATTTGGCCAGGAGAGCCCTTTTATGAAGGCATGTGCTCGATTTCGTCGCGAAATTTTTTTGGCGAATTTTACGCCCTCTCATTTTTAAAAGTCGATTCCACAGCAACTAATAGAGCTTTGCGATCGCAATCACTTCCAGAATGTGCAAAAGATATTCTAGTTTCATAACAGAACAGCAGGGACCTGCCAAAGTTAAACCATTTGGCCAGGAGAGCCCTTTTATGCAGACTTTTGCCAGATTTCGATACCCAAAATTTTTGCGATTTTCACAGAATTTTTTTCAAAAGCCGATTCCAAAGCAACTAATAGAGCTTTGCGATCGCAATCACTTCCAGAATCTGCCCCACGAAGTCTACTTTCATGATAAAGCACGAGGGACCTTCCAAAGTTAAACCATTTGGCCAGGAGAGCCCTTTTATGAAGGCATGTGCTCGATTTCGTCGCGAAATTTTTTTGGCGAATTTTACGCCCTCTCATTTTTAAAAGTCGATTCCACAGCAACTAATAGAGCTTTGCGATCGCAATCACTTCCAGAATGTGCAAAAGATATTCTAGTTTCATAACAGAACAGCAGGGACCTGCCAAAGTTAAACCATTTGGCCAGGAGAGCCCTTTTATGCAGACTTTTGCCAGATTTCGATACCCAAAATTTTTGCGATTTTCACAGAATTTTTTTCAAAAGCCGATTCCAAAGCAACTAATAGAGCTTTGCGATCGCAATCACTTCCAGAATCTGCCCCACGAAGTCTACTTTCATGATAAAGCACGAGGGACCTGCCAAAGTTAAACCATTTCGCCAGGAGAGCCCTTTTATGAAGGTATGTGCTCGATTTCGTCGCGAAATTTTTTTGGCGAATTTTACGCCCTCTCATTTTTAAAAGTCGATTCCACAGCAACTAATAGAGCTTTGCGATCGCAATCACTTCCAGAATGTGCAAAAGATATTCTAGTTTCATAACAGAACAGCAGGGACCTGCCAAAGTTAAACCATTTGGCCAGGAGAGCCCTTTTATGCAGACTTTTGCCAGATTTCGATACCCAAAATTTTTGCGATTTTCACAGAATTTTTTTCAAAAGCCGATTCCAAAGCAACTAATAGAGCTTTGCGATCGCAATCACTTCCAGAATCTGCCCCACGAAGTCTACTTTCATGATAAAGCACGAGGGACCTGCCAAAGTTAAACCATTTGGCCAGGAGAGCCCGTTTATGAAGGCATGTGCTCGATTTCATCGCGAAATTTTTTTGGCGAATTTTACGCCCTCTCATTTTTAAAAGTCGATTCCACAGCAACTAATAGAGCTTTGCGATCGCAATCACTTCCAGAATGTGCAAAAGATATTCTAGTTTCATAACAGAACAGCAGGGACCTGCCAAAGTTAAACCATTTGGCCAGGAGAGCCCTTTTATGCAGACTTTTTCCAGATTTCGATACCCAAAATTTTTGCGATTTTCACAGAATTTTTTTCAAAAGCCGATTCAAAAGCAACTAATAGAGCTTTGCGATCGCAATCACTTCCAGAATCTGCCCCACGAAGTCTACTTTCATGATAAAGCACGAGGGACCTGCCAAAGTTAAACCATTTGGCCAGGAGAGCCCTTTTATGAAGGCATGTGCTCGATTTCGTCGCGAAATTTTTTTGGCGAATTTTACGCCCTCTCATTTTTAAAAGTCGATTCCACAGCAACTAATAGAGCTTTGCGATCGCAATCACTTCCAGAATGTGCAAAAGATATTCTAGTTTCATAACAGAACAGCAGGGACCTGCCAAAGTTAAACCATTTGGCCAGGAGAGCCCTTTTATGCAGACTTTTGCCAGATTTCGATACCCAAAATTTTTGCGATTTTCACAGAATTTTTTTCAAAAGCCGATTCCAAAGCAACTAATAGAGCTTTGCGATCGCAATCACTTCCAGAATCTGCCCCACGAAGTCTACTTTCATGATAAAGCACGAGGGACCTGCCAAAGTTAAACCATTTGGCCAGGAGAGCCCTTTTATGAAGGCATGTGCTCGATTTCGTCGCGAAATTTTTTTGGCGAATTTTACGCCCTCTCATTTTTTAAAGTCGATTCCACAGCAACTAATAGAGCTTTGCGATCGCAATCACTTCCAGAATGTGCAAAAGATATTCTAGTTTCATAACAGAACAGCAGGGACCTGCCAAAGTTAAACCATTTGGCCAGGAGAGCCTTTTTATGCAGACTTTTGCCAGATTTCGATACCCAAAATTTTTGCGATTTTCACAGAATTTTTTTCAAAAGCCGATTCCAAAGCAACTAATAGAGCTTTGCGATCGCAATCACTTCCAGAATCTGCCCCACGAAGTCTACTTTCATGATAAAGCACGAGGGACCTGCCAAAGTTAAACCATTTGGCCAGGAGAGCCCTTTTATGAAGGCATGTGCTCGATTTCGTCGCGAAATTTTTTTGGCGAATTTTACGCCCTCTCATTTTTAAAAGTCGATTCCACAGACACTAATAGAGCTTTGCGATCGCAATCACTTCCAGAATGTGCAAAAGATATTCTAGTTTCATAACAGAACAGCAGGGACCTGCCAAAGTTAAACCATTTGGCCAGGAGAGCCCTTTTATGCAGACTTTTGCCAGATTTCGATACCCAAAATTTTTGCGATTTTCACAGAATTTTTTTCAAAAGCCGATTCCAAAGCAACTAATAGAGCTTTGCGATCGCAATCACTTCCAGAATCTGCCCCACGAAGTCTACTTTCATGATAAAGCACGAGGGACCTGCCAAAGTTAAACCATTTGGCCAGGAGAGCCCTTTTATGAAGGCATGTGCTCGATTTCGTCGCGAAATTTTTTTGGCGAATTTTACGCCCTCTCATTTTTAAAAGTCGATTCCACAGCAACTAATAGAGCTTTGCGATCGCAATCACTTCCAGAATGTGCAAAAGATATTCTAGTTTCATAACAGAACAGCAGGGACCTGCCAAAGTTAAACCATTTGGCCAGGAGAGCCCTTTTATGCAGACTTTTGCCAGATTTCGATACCCAAAATTTTTGCGATTTTCACAGAATTTTTTTCAAAAGCCGATTCCAAAGCAACTAATAGAGCTTTGCGATCGCAATCACTTCCAGAATCTGCCCCACGAAGTCTACTTTCATGATAAAGCACGAGGGACCTTCCAAAGTTAAACCATTTGGCCAGGAGAGCCCTTTTATGAAGGCATGTGCTCGATTTCGTCGCGAAATTTTTTTGGCGAATTTTACGCCCTCTCATTTTTAAAAGTCGATTCCACAGCAACTAATAGAGCTTTGCGATCGCAATCACTTCCAGAATGTGCAAAAGATATTCTAGTTTCATAACAGAACAGCAGGGACCTGCCAAATTTAAACCATTTGGCCAGTAGAGCCCTTTTATGCAGACTTTTGCCAGATTTCGATACCCAAAATTTTTGCGATTTTCACAGAATTTTTTTCAAAAGCCGATTCCAAAGCAACTAATAGAGCTTTGCGATCGCAATCACTTCCAGAATCTGCCCCACGAAGTCTACTTTCATGATAAAGCACGAGGGACCTTCCAAAGTTAAACCATTTGGCCAGGAGAGCCCTTTTATGAAGGCATGTGCTCGATTTCGTCACGAAATTTTTTTGGCGAATTTTACGCCCTCTCATTTTTAAAAGTCGATTCCACAGCAACTAATAGAGCTTTGCGATCGCAATCACTTCCAGAATGTGCAAAAGATATTCTAGTTTCATAACAGAACAGCAGGGACCTGCCAAAGTTAAACCATTTGGCCAGGAGAGCCCTTTTATGCAGACTTTTGCCAGATTTCGATACCCAAAATTTTTGCGATTTTCACAGAATTTTTTTCAAAAGCCGATTCCAAAGCAACTAATAGAGCTTTGCGATCGCAATCACTTCCAGAATCTGCCCCACGAAGTCTACTTTCATGATAAAGCACGAGGGACCTGCCAAAGTTAAACCATTTGGCCAGGAGAGCCCTTTTATGAAGGCATGTGCTCGATTTCGTCGCGAAATTTTTTTGGCGAATTTTACGCCCTCTCATTTTTAAAAGTCGATTCCACAGCAACTAATAGAGCTTTGCGATCGCAATCACTTCCAGAATGTGCAAAAGATATTCTAGTTTCATAACAGAACAGCAGGGACCTGCCAAAGTTAAACCATTTGGCCAGGAGAGCCCTTTTATGCAGACTTTTGCCAGATTTCGATACCCAAAATTTTTGCGATTTTCACAGAATTTTTTTCAAAAGCCGATTCCAAAGCAACTAATAGAGCTTTGCGATCGCAATCACTTCCAGAATCTGCCCCACGAAGTCTACTTTCATGATAAAGCACGAGGGACCTTCCAAAGTTAAACCATTTGGCCAGGAGAGCCCTTTTATGAAGGCATGTGCTCGATTTCGTCGCGAAATTTTTTTGGCGAATTTTACGCCCTCTCATTTTTAAAAGTCGATTCCACAGCAACTAATAGAGCTTTGCGATCGCAATCACTTCCAGAATGTGCAAAAGATATTCTAGTTTCATAACAGAACAGCAGGGACCTGCCAAAGTTAAACCATTTGGCCAGTAGAGCCCTTTTATGCAGACTTTTGCCAGATTTCGATACCCAAAATTTTTGCGATTTTCACAGAATTTTTTTCAAAAGCCGATTCCAAAGCAACTAATAGAGCTTTGCGATCGCAATCACTTCCAGAATCTGCCCCACGAAGTCTACTTTCATGATAAAGCACGAGGGACCTGCCAAAGTTAAACCATTTGGCCAGGAGAGCCCTTTTATGAAGGCATGTGCTCGATTTCGTCGCGAAATTTTTTTGGCGAATTTTACGCCCTCTCATTTTTAAAAGTCGATTCCACAGCAACTAATAGAGCTTTGCGATCGCAATCACTTCCAGAATGTGCAAAAGATATTCTAGTTTCATAACAGAACAGCAGGGACCTGCCAAAGTTAAACCATTTGGCCAGGAGAGCCCTTTTATGCAGACTTTTGCCAGATTTCGATACCCAAAATTTTTGCGATTTTCACAGAATTTTTTTCAAAAGCCGATTCCAAAGCAACTAATAGAGCTTTGCGATCGCAATCACTTCCAGAATCTGCCCCACGAAGTCTACTTTCATGATAAAGCACGAGGGACCTGCCAAAGTTAAACCATTTGGCCAGGAGAGCCCTTTTATGAAGGCATGTGCTCGATTTCGTCGCGAAATTTTTTTGGCGAATTTTACGCCCTCTCATTTTTAAAAGTCGATTCCACAGCAACTAATAGAGCTTTGCGATCGCAATCACTTCCAGAATGTGCAAAAGATATTCTAGTTTCATAACAGAACAGCAGGGACCTGCCAAAGTTAAACCATTTGGCCAGGAGAGCCCTTTTATGCAGACTTTTGCCAGATTTCGATACCCAAAATTTTTGCGATTTTCACAGAATTTTTTTCAAAAGCCGATTCCAAAGCAACTAATAGAGCTTTGCGATCGCAATCACTTCCAGAATCTGCCCCACGAAGTCTACTTTCATGATAAAGCACGAGGGACCTGCCAAAGTTAAACCATTTGGCCAGGAGAGCCCTTTTATGAAGGCATGTGCTCGATTTCGTCGCGAAATTTTTTTGGCGAATTTTACGCCCTCTCATTTTTAAAAGTCGATTCCACAGCAACTAATAGAGCTTTGCGATCGCAATCACTTCCAGAATGTGCAAAAGATATTCTAGTTTCATAACAGAACAGCAGGGACCTGCCAAAGTTAAACCATTTGGCCAGGAGAGCCCTTTTATGCAGACTTTTGCCAGATTTCGATACCCAAAATTTTTGCGATTTTCACAGAATTTTTTTCAAAAGCCGATTCCAAAGCAACTAATAGAGCTTTGCGATCGCAATCACTTCCAGAATCTGCCCCACGAAGTCTACTTTCATGATAAAGCACGAGGGACCTGCCAAAGTTAAACCATTTGGCCAGGAGAGCCCGTTTATGAAGGCATGTGCTCGATTTCATCGCGAAATTTTTTTGGCGAATTTTACGCCCTCTCATTTTTAAAAGTCGATTCCACAGCAACTAATAGAGCTTTGCGATCGCAATCACTTCCAGAATTTGCAAAAGATATTCTAGTTTCATAACAGAACAGCAGGGACCTGCCAAAGTTAAACCATTTGGCCAGGAGAGCCCTTTTATGCAGACTTTTGCCAGATTTCGATACCCAAAATTTTTGCGATTTTCACAGAATTTTTTTCAAAAGCCGATTCCAAAGCAACTAATAGAGCTTTGCGATCGCAATCACTTCCAGAATCTGCCCCACGAAGTCTACTTTCATGATAAAGCACGAGGGACCTGCCAAAGTTAAACCATTTGGCCAGGAGAGCCCTTTTATGAAGGCATGTGCTCGATTTCGTCGCGAAATTTTTTTGGCGAATTTTACGCCCTCTCATTTTTAAAAGTCGATTCCACAGCAACTAATAGAGCTTTGCGATCGCAATCACTTCCAGAATGTGCAAAAGATATTCTAGTTTCATAACAGAACAGCAGGGACCTGCCAAAGTTAAACCATTTGGCCAGGAGAGCCCTTTTATGCAGACTTTTGCCAGATTTCGATACCCAAAATTTTTGCGATTTTCACAGAATTTTTTTCAAAAGCCGATTCCAAAGCAACTAATAGAGCTTTGCGATCGCAATCACTTCCAGAATCTGCCCCACGAAGTCTACTTTCATGATAAAGCACGAGGGACCTTCCAAAGTTAAACCATTTGGCCAGGAGAGCCCTTTTATGAAGGCATGTGCTCGATTTCGTCGCGAAATTTTTTTGGCGAATTTTACGCCCTCTCATTTTTAAAAGTCGATTCCACAGCAACTAATAGAGCTTTGCGATCGCAATCACTTCCAGAATGTGCAAAAGATATTCTAGTTTCATAACAGAACAGCAGGGACCTGCCAAAGTTAAACCATTTGGCCAGTAGAGCCCTTTTATGCAGACTTTTGCCAGATTTCGATACCCAAAATTTTTGCGATTTTCACAGAATGTTTTTCAAAAGCCGATTCCAAAGCAACTAATAGAGCTTTGCGATCGCAATCACTTCCAGAATCTGCCCCACGAAGTCTACTTTCATGATAAAGCACGAGGGACCTGCCAAAGTTAAACCATTTGGCCAGGAGAGCCCTTTTATGAAGGCATGTGCTCGATTTCGTCGCGAAATTTTTTTGGCGAATTTTACGCCCTCTCATTTTTAAAAGTCGATTCCACAGCAACTAATAGAGCTTTGCGATCGCAATCACTTCCAGAATGTGCAAAAGATATTCTAGTTTCATAACAGAACAGCAGGGACCTGCCAAAGTTAAACCATTTGGCCAGGAGAGCCCTTTTATGCAGACTTTTGAAAGATTTCGATACCCAAAATTTTTGCGATTTTCACAGAATTTTTTTCAAAAGCCGATTCCAAAGCAACTAATAGAGCTTTGCGATCGCAATCACTTCCAGAATCTGCCCCACGAAGTCTACTTTCATGATAAAGCACGAGGGACCTGCCAAAGTTAAACCATTTGGCCAGGAGAGCCCTTTTATGAAGGCATGTGCTCGATTTCGTCGCGAAATTTTTTTGGCGAATTTTACGCCCTCTCATTTTTAAAAGTCGATTCCACAGCAACTAATAGAGCTTTGCGATCGCAATCACTTCCAGAATGTGCAAAAGATATTCTAGTTTCATAACAGAACAGCAGGGACCTGCCAAAGTTAAACCATTTGGCCAGGAGAGCCCTTTTATGCAGACTTTTGCCAGATTTCGATACCCAAAATTTTTGCGATTTTCACAGAATTTTTTTCAAAAGCCGATTCCAAAGCAACTAATAGAGCTTTGCGATCGCAATCACTTCCAGAATCTGCCCCACGAAGTCTACTTTCATGATAAAGCACGAGGGACCTGCCAAAGTTAAACCATTTGGCCAGGAGAGCCCTTTTATGAAGGCATGTGCTCGATTTCGTCGCGAAATTTTTTTGGCGAATTTTACGCCCTCTCATTTTTAAAAGTCGATTCCACAGCAACTAATAGAGCTTTGCGATCGCAATCACTTCCAGAATGTGCAAAAGATATTCTAGTTTCATAACAGAACAGCAGGGACCTGCCAAAGTTAAACCATTTGGCCAGGAGAGCCCTTTCATGCAGACTTTTGCCAGATTTCGATACCCAAAATTTTTGCGATTTTCACAGAATTTTTTTCAAAAGCCGATTCCAAAGCAACTAATAGAGCTTTGCGATCGCAATCACTTCCAGAATCTGCCCCACGAAGTCTACTTTCATGATAAAGCACGAGGGACCTGCCAAAGTTAAACCATTTGGCCAGGAGAGCCCGTTTATGAAGGCATGTGCTCGATTTCATCGCGAAATTTTTTTGGCGAATTTTACGCCCTCTCATTTTTAAAAGTCGATTCCACAGCAACTAATAGAGCTTTGCGATCGCAATCACTTCCAGAATGTGCAAAAGATATTCTAGTTTCATAACAGAACAGCAGGGACCTGCCAAAGTTAAACCATTTGGCCAGGAGAGCCCTTTTATGCAGACTTTTGCCAGATTTCGATACCCAAAATTTTTGCGATTTTCACAGAATTTTTTTCAAAAGCCGATTCCAAAGCAACTAATAGAGCTTTGCGATCGCAATCACTTCCAGAATCTGCCCCACGAAGTCTACTTTCATGATAAAGCACGAGGGACCTGCCAAAGTTAAACCATTTGGCCAGGAGAGCCCTTTTATGAAGGCATGTGCTCGATTTCGTCGCGAAATTTTTTTGGCGAATTTTACGCCCTCTCATTTTTAAAAGTCGATTCCACAGCAACTAATAGAGCTTTGCGATCGCAATCACTTCCAGAATGTGCAAAAGATATTCTAGTTTCATAACAGAACAGCAGGGACCTGCCAAAGTTAAACCATTTGGCCAGGAGAGCCCTTTTATGCAGACTTTTGCCAGATTTCGATACCCAAAATTTTTGCGATTTTCACAGAATTTTTTTCAAAAGCCGATTCCAAAGCAACTAATAGAGCTTTGCGATCGCAATCACTTCCAGAATCTGCCCCACGAAGTCTACTTTCATGATAAAGCACGAGGGACCTGCCAAAGTTAAACCATTTGGCCAGGAGAGCCCTTTTATAAAGGCATGTGCTCGATTTCGTCGCGAAATTTTTTTGGCGAATTTTACGCCCTCTCATTTTTAAAAGTCGATTCCACAGCAACTAATAGAGCTTTGCGATCGCAATCACTTCCAGAATGTGCAAAAGATATTCTAGTTTCATAACAGAACAGCAGGGACCTGCCAAAGTTAAACCATTTGGCCAGGAGAGCCCTTTTATGCAGACTTTTGCCAGATTTCGATACCCAAAATTTTTGCGATTTTCACAGAATTTTTTTCAAAAGCCGATTCCAAAGCAACTAATAGAGCTTTGCGATCGCAATCACTTCCAGAATCTGCCCCACGAAGTCTACTTTCATGATAAAGCACGAGGGACCTGCCAAAGTTAAACCATTTGGCCAGGAGAGCCCTTTTATGAAGGCATGTGCTCGATTTCGTCGCGAAATTTTTTTGGCGAATTTTACGCCCTCTCATTTTTAAAAGTCGATTCCACAGCAACTAATAGAGCTTTGCGATCGCAATCACTTCCAGAATGTGCAAAAGATATTCTAGTTTCATAACAGAACAGCAGGGACCTGCCAAAGTTAAACCATTTGGCCAGGAGAGCCCTTTTATGCAGACTTTTGCCAGATTTCGATACCCAAAATTTTTGCGATTTTCACAGAATTTTTTTCAAAAGCCGATTCCAAAGCAACTAATAGAGCTTTGCGATCGCAATCACTTCCAGAATCTGCCCCACGAAGTCTACTTTCATGATAAAGCACGAGGGACGTGCCAAAGTTAAACCATTTGGCCAGGAGAGCCCTTTTATGAAGGCATGTGCTCGATTTCGTCGCGAAATATTTTTGGCGAATTTTACGCCCTCTCATTTTTAAAAGTCGATTCCACAGCAACTAATAGAGCTTTGCGATCGCAATCACTTCCAGAATGTGCAAAAGATATTCTAGTTTCATAACAGAACAGCAGGGACCTGCCAAAGTTAAACCATTTGGCCAGGAGAGCCCTTTTATGCAGACTTTTGCCAGATTTCGATACCCAAAATTTTTGCGATTTTCACAGAATTTTTTTCAAAAGCCGATTCCAAAGCAACTAATAGAGCTTTGCGATCGCAATCACTTCCAGAATCTGCCCCACGAAGTCTACTTTCATGATAAAGCACGAGGGACCTGCCAAAGTTAAACCATTTGGCCAGGAGAGCCCTTTTATGAAGGCATGTGCTCGATTTCATCGCGAAATTTTTTTGGCGAATTTTACGCCCTCTCATTTTTAAAAGTCGATTCCACAGCAACTAATAGAGCTTTGCGATCGCAATCACTTCCAGAATGTGCAAAAGATATTCTAGTTTCATAACAGAACAGCAGGGACCTGCCAAAGTTAAACCATTTGGCCAGGAGAGCCCTTTTATGCAGACTTTTGCCAGGTTTCGATACCCAAAATTTTTGCGATTTTCACAGAATTTTTTTCAAAAGCCGATTCCAAAGCAACTAATAGAGCTTTGCGATCGCAATCACTTCCAGAATCTGCCCCACGAAGTCTACTTTCATGATAAAGCACGAGGGACCTGCCAAAGTTAAACCATTTGGCCAGGAGAGCCCGTTTATGAAGGCATGTGCTCGATTTCATCGCGAAATTTTTTTGGCGAATTTTACGCCCTCTCATTTTTAAAAGTCGATTCCACAGCAACTAATAGAGCTTTGCGATCGCAATCACTTCCAGAATGTGCAAAAGATATTCTAGTTTTATAACAGAACAGCAGGGACCTGCCAAAGTTAAACCATTTGGCCAGGAGAGCCCTTTTATGCAGACTTTTTCCAGATTTCGATACCCAAAATTTTTGCGATTTTCACAGAATTTTTTTCAAAAGCCGATTCTAAAGCAACTAATAGAGCTTTGCGATCGCAATCACTTCCAGAATCTGCCCCACGAAGTCTACTTTCATGATAAAGCACGAGGGACCTGCCAAAGTTAAACCATTTGGCCAGGAGAGCCCTTTTATGAAGGCATGTGCTCGATTTCGTCGCGAAATTTTTTTGGCGAATTTTACGCCCTCTCATTTTTAAAAGTCGATTCCACAGCAACTAATAGAGCTTTGCGATCGCAATCACTTCCAGAATGTGCAAAAGATATTCTAGTTTCATAACAGAACAGCAGGGACCTGCCAAAGTTAAACCATTTGGCCAGGAGAGCCCTTTTATGCAGACTTTTGCCAGATTTCGATACCCAAAATTTTTGCGATTTTCACAGAATTTTTTTCAAAAGCCGATTCCAAAGCAACTAATAGAGCTTTAAGATCGCAATCACTTCCAGAATCTGCCCCACGAAGTCTACTTTCATGATAAAGCACGAGGGACCTACCAAAGTTAAACCATTTGGCCAGGAGAGCCCTTTTATGAAGGCATGTGCTCGATTTCGTCGCGAAATTTTTTTGGCGAATTTTACGCCCTCTCATTTTTAAAAGTCGATTCCACAGCAACTAATAGAGCTTTGCGATCGCAATCACTTCCAGAATGTGCAAAAGATATTCTAGTTTCATAACAGAACAGCAGGGACCTGCCAAAGTTAAACGATTTGGCCAGGAGAGCCCTTTTATGCAGACTTTTGCCAGATTTCGATACCCAAAATTTTTGCGATTTTCACAGAATTTTTTTCAAAAGCCGATTCCAAAGCAACTAATAGAGCTTTGCGATCGCAATCACTTCCAGAATCTGCCCCACGAAGTCTACTTTCATGATAAAGCACGAGGGACCTGCCAAAGTTAAACCATTTGGCCAGGAGAGCCCTTTTATGAAGGCATGTGCTCGATTTCGTCGCGAAATTTTTTTGGCGAATTTTACGCCCTCTCATTTTTAAAAGTCGATTCCACAGCAACTAATAGAGCTTTGCGATCGCAATCACTTCCAGAATGTGCAAAAGATATTCTAGTTTCATAACAGAACAGCAGGGACCTGCCAAAGTTAAACCATTTGGCCAGGAGAGCCCTTTTATGCAGACTTTTGCCAGATTTCGATACCCAAAATTTTTGCGATTTTCACAGAATTTTTTTCAAAAGCCGATTCCAAAGCAACTAATAGAGCTTTGCGATCGCAATCACTTCCAGAATCTGCCCCACGAAGTCTACTTTCATGATAAAGCACGAGGGACCTGCCAAAGTTAAACCATTTGGCCAGGAGAGCCCGTTTATGAAGGCATGTGCTCGATTTCATCGCGAAATTTTTTTGGCGAATTTTACGCCCTCTCATTTTTAAAAGTCGATTCCACAGCAACTAATAGAGCTTTGCGATCGCAATCACTTCCAGAATTTGCAAAAGATATTCTAGTTTCATAACAGAACAGCAGGGACCTGCCAAAGTTAAACCATTTGGCCAGGAGAGCCCTTTTATGCAGACTTTTGCCAGATTTCGATACCCAAAATTTTTGCGATTTTCACAGAATTTTTTTCAAAAGCCGATTCCAAAGCAACTAATAGAGCTTTGCGATCGCAATCACTTCCAGAATCTGCCCCACGAAGTCTACTTTCATGATAAAGCACGAGGGACCTGCCAAAGTTAAACCATTTGGCCAGGAGAGCCCTTTTATGAAGGCATGTGCTCGATTTCGTCGCGAAATTTTTTTGGCGAATTTTACGCCCTCTCATTTTTAAAAGTCGATTCCACAGCAACTAATAGAGCTTTGCGATCGCAATCACTTCCAGAATGTGCAAAAGATATTCTAGTTTCATAACAGAACAGCAGGGACCTGCCAAAGTTAAACCATTTGGCCAGGAGAGCCCTTTTATGCAGACTTTTGCCAGATTTCGATACCCAAAATTTTTGCGATTTTCACAGAATTTTTTTCAAAAGCCGATTCCAAAGCAACTAATAGAGCTTTGCGATCGCAATCACTTCCAGAATCTGCCCCACGAAGTCTACTTTCATGATAAAGCACGAGGGACCTTCCAAAGTTAAACCATTTGGCCAGGAGAGCCCTTTTATGAAGGCATGTGCTCGATTTCGTCGCGAAATTTTTTTGGCGAATTTTACGCCCTCTCATTTTTAAAAGTCGATTCCACAGCAACTAATAGAGCTTTGCGATCGCAATCACTTCCAGAATGTGCAAAAGATATTCTAGTTTCATAACAGAACAGCAGGGACCTGCCAAAGTTAAACCATTTGGCCAGTAGAGCCCTTTTATGCAGACTTTTGCCAGATTTCGATACCCAAAATTTTTGCGATTTTCACAGAATGTTTTTCAAAAGCCGATTCCAAAGCAACTAATAGAGCTTTGCGATCGCAATCACTTCCAGAATCTGCCCCACGAAGTCTACTTTCATGATAAAGCACGAGGGACCTGCCAAAGTTAAACCATTTGGCCAGGAGAGCCCTTTTATGAAGGCATGTGCTCGATTTCGTCGCGAAATTTTTTTGGCGAATTTTACGCCCTCTCATTTTTAAAAGTCGATTCCACAGCAACTAATAGAGCTTTGCGATCGCAATCACTTCCAGAATGTGCAAAAGATATTCTAGTTTCATAACAGAACAGCAGGGACCTGCCAAAGTTAAACCATTTGGCCAGGAGAGCCCTTTTATGCAGACTTTTGAAAGATTTCGATACCCAAAATTTTTGCGATTTTCACAGAATTTTTTTCAAAAGCCGATTCCAAAGCAACTAATAGAGCTTTGCGATCGCAATCACTTCCAGAATCTGCCCCACGAAGTCTACTTTCATGATAAAGCACGAGGGACCTGCCAAAGTTAAACCATTTGGCCAGGAGAGCCCTTTTATGAAGGCATGTGCTCGATTTCGTCGCGAAATTTTTTTGGCGAATTTTACGCCCTCTCATTTTTAAAAGTCGATTCCACAGCAACTAATAGAGCTTTGCGATCGCAATCACTTCCAGAATGTGCAAAAGATATTCTAGTTTCATAACAGAACAGCAGGGACCTGCCAAAGTTAAACCATTTGGCCAGGAGAGCCCTTTTATGCAGACTTTTGCCAGATTTCGATACCCAAAATTTTTGCGATTTTCACAGAATTTTTTTCAAAAGCCGATTCCAAAGCAACTAATAGAGCTTTGCGATCGCAATCACTTCCAGAATCTGCCCCACGAAGTCTACTTTCATGATAAAGCACGAGGGACCTGCCAAAGTTAAACCATTTGGCCAGGAGAGCCCTTTTATGAAGGCATGTGCTCGATTTCGTCGCGAAATTTTTTTGGCGAATTTTACGCCCTCTCATTTTTAAAAGTCGATTCCACAGCAACTAATAGAGCTTTGCGATCGCAATCACTTCCAGAATGTGCAAAAGATATTCTAGTTTCATAACAGAACAGCAGGGACCTGCCAAAGTTAAACCATTTGGCCAGGAGAGCCCTTTCATGCAGACTTTTGCCAGATTTCGATACCCAAAATTTTTGCGATTTTCACAGAATTTTTTTCAAAAGCCGATTCCAAAGCAACTAATAGAGCTTTGCGATCGCAATCACTTCCAGAATCTGCCCCACGAAGTCTACTTTCATGATAAAGCACGAGGGACCTGCCAAAGTTAAACCATTTGGCCAGGAGAGCCCGTTTATGAAGGCATGTGCTCGATTTCATCGCGAAATTTTTTTGGCGAATTTTACGCCCTCTCATTTTTAAAAGTCGATTCCACAGCAACTAATAGAGCTTTGCGATCGCAATCACTTCCAGAATGTGCAAAAGATATTCTAGTTTCATAACAGAACAGCAGGGACCTGCCAAAGTTAAACCATTTGGCCAGGAGAGCCCTTTTATGCAGACTTTTGCCAGATTTCGATACCCAAAATTTTTGCGATTTTCACAGAATTTTTTTCAAAAGCCGATTCCAAAGCAACTAATAGAGCTTTGCGATCGCAATCACTTCCAGAATCTGCCCCACGAAGTCTACTTTCATGATAAAGCACGAGGGACCTGCCAAAGTTAAACCATTTGGCCAGGAGAGCCCTTTTATGAAGGCATGTGCTCGATTTCGTCGCGAAATTTTTTTGGCGAATTTTACGCCCTCTCATTTTTAAAAGTCGATTCCACAGCAACTAATAGAGCTTTGCGATCGCAATCACTTCCAGAATGTGCAAAAGATATTCTAGTTTCATAACAGAACAGCAGGGACCTGCCAAAGTTAAACCATTTGGCCAGGAGAGCCCTTTTATGCAGACTTTTGCCAGATTTCGATACCCAAAATTTTTGCGATTTTCACAGAATTTTTTTCAAAAGCCGATTCCAAAGCAACTAATAGAGCTTTGCGATCGCAATCACTTCCAGAATCTGCCCCACGAAGTCTACTTTCATGATAAAGCACGAGGGACCTGCCAAAGTTAAACCATTTGGCCAGGAGAGCCCTTTTATAAAGGCATGTGCTCGATTTCGTCGCGAAATTTTTTTGGCGAATTTTACGCCCTCTCATTTTTAAAAGTCGATTCCACAGCAACTAATAGAGCTTTGCGATCGCAATCACTTCCAGAATGTGCAAAAGATATTCTAGTTTCATAACAGAACAGCAGGGACCTGCCAAAGTTAAACCATTTGGCCAGGAGAGCCCTTTTATGCAGACTTTTGCCAGATTTCGATACCCAAAATTTTTGCGATTTTCACAGAATTTTTTTCAAAAGCCGATTCCAAAGCAACTAATAGAGCTTTGCGATCGCAATCACTTCCAGAATCTGCCCCACGAAGTCTACTTTCATGATAAAGCACGAGGGACCTGCCAAAGTTAAACCATTTGGCCAGGAGAGCCCTTTTATGAAGGCATGTGCTCGATTTCGTCGCGAAATTTTTTTGGCGAATTTTACGCCCTCTCATTTTTAAAAGTCGATTCCACAGCAACTAATAGAGCTTTGCGATCGCAATCACTTCCAGAATGTGCAAAAGATATTCTAGTTTCATAACAGAACAGCAGGGACCTGCCAAAGTTAAACCATTTGGCCAGGAGAGCCCTTTTATGCAGACTTTTGCCAGATTTCGATACCCAAAATTTTTGCGATTTTCACAGAATTTTTTTCAAAAGCCGATTCCAAAGCAACTAATAGAGCTTTGCGATCGCAATCACTTCCAGAATCTGCCCCACGAAGTCTACTTTCATGATAAAGCACGAGGGACGTGCCAAAGTTAAACCATTTGGCCAGGAGAGCCCTTTTATGAAGGCATGTGCTCGATTTCGTCGCGAAATATTTTTGGCGAATTTTACGCCCTCTCATTTTTAAAAGTCGATTCCACAGCAACTAATAGAGCTTTGCGATCGCAATCACTTCCAGAATGTGCAAAAGATATTCTAGTTTCATAACAGAACAGCAGGGACCTGCCAAAGTTAAACCATTTGGCCAGGAGAGCCCTTTTATGCAGACTTTTGCCAGATTTCGATACCCAAAATTTTTGCGATTTTCACAGAATTTTTTTCAAAAGCCGATTCCAAAGCAACTAATAGAGCTTTGCGATCGCAATCACTTCCAGAATCTGCCCCACGAAGTCTACTTTCATGATAAAGCACGAGGGACCTGCCAAAGTTAAACCATTTGGCCAGGAGAGCCCTTTTATGAAGGCATGTGCTCGATTTCATCGCGAAATTTTTTTGGCGAATTTTACGCCCTCTCATTTTTAAAAGTCGATTCCACAGCAACTAATAGAGCTTTGCGATCGCAATCACTTCCAGAATGTGCAAAAGATATTCTAGTTTCATAACAGAACAGCAGGGACCTGCCAAAGTTAAACCATTTGGCCAGGAGAGCCCTTTTATGCAGACTTTTGCCAGGTTTCGATACCCAAAATTTTTGCGATTTTCACAGAATTTTTTTCAAAAGCCGATTCCAAAGCAACTAATAGAGCTTTGCGATCGCAATCACTTCCAGAATCTGCCCCACGAAGTCTACTTTCATGATAAAGCACGAGGGACCTGCCAAAGTTAAACCATTTGGCCAGGAGAGCCCGTTTATGAAGGCATGTGCTCGATTTCATCGCGAAATTTTTTTGGCGAATTTTACGCCCTCTCATTTTTAAAAGTCGATTCCACAGCAACTAATAGAGCTTTGCGATCGCAATCACTTCCAGAATGTGCAAAAGATATTCTAGTTTTATAACAGAACAGCAGGGACCTGCCAAAGTTAAACCATTTGGCCAGGAGAGCCCTTTTATGCAGACTTTTTCCAGATTTCGATACCCAAAATTTTTGCGATTTTCACAGAATTTTTTTCAAAAGCCGATTCTAAAGCAACTAATAGAGCTTTGCGATCGCAATCACTTCCAGAATCTGCCCCACGAAGTCTACTTTCATGATAAAGCACGAGGGACCTGCCAAAGTTAAACCATTTGGCCAGGAGAGCCCTTTTATGAAGGCATGTGCTCGATTTCGTCGCGAAATTTTTTTGGCGAATTTTACGCCCTCTCATTTTTAAAAGTCGATTCCACAGCAACTAATAGAGCTTTGCGATCGCAATCACTTCCAGAATGTGCAAAAGATATTCTAGTTTCATAACAGAACAGCAGGGACCTGCCAAAGTTAAACCATTTGGCCAGGAGAGCCCTTTTATGCAGACTTTTGCCAGATTTCGATACCCAAAATTTTTGCGATTTTCACAGAATTTTTTTCAAAAGCCGATTCCAAAGCAACTAATAGAGCTTTAAGATCGCAATCACTTCCAGAATCTGCCCCACGAAGTCTACTTTCATGATAAAGCACGAGGGACCTACCAAAGTTAAACCATTTGGCCAGGAGAGCCCTTTTATGAAGGCATGTGCTCGATTTCGTCGCGAAATTTTTTTGGCGAATTTTACGCCCTCTCATTTTTAAAAGTCGATTCCACAGCAACTAATAGAGCTTTGCGATCGCAATCACTTCCAGAATGTGCAAAAGATATTCTAGTTTCATAACAGAACAGCAGGGACCTGCCAAAGTTAAACGATTTGGCCAGGAGAGCCCTTTTATGCAGACTTTTGCCAGATTTCGATACCCAAAATTTTTGCGATTTTCACAGAATTTTTTTCAAAAGCCGATTCCAAAGCAACTAATAGAGCTTTGCGATCGCAATCACTTCCAGAATCTGCCTCACGAAGTCTACTTTCATGATAAAGCACGAGGGACCTGCCAAAGTTAAACCATTTGGCCAAGAGAGCTCTTTTATGAAGGCATGTGCTCGATTTCGTCGCGAAATTTTTTTGGCGAATTTTACGCCCTCTCATTTTTAAAAGTCGATTCCACAGCAACTTATAGAGCTTTGCGATCGCAATCACTTCCAGAATGTGCAAAAGATATTCTAGTTTCATAACAGAACAGCAGGGACCTGCCAAAGTTAAACCATTTGGCCAGGAGAGCCCTTTTATGCAGACTTTTGCCAGGTTTCGATACCCAAAATTTTTGCGATTTTCACAGAATTTTTTTCAAAAGCCGATTCCAAAGCAACTAATAGAGCTTTGCGATCGCAATCACTTCCAGAATCTGCCCCACGAAGTCTACTTTCATGATAAAGCACGAGGGACCTGCCAAAGTTAAACCATTTGGCCAGGAGAGCCCTTTTATGAAGGCATGTGCTCGATTTCGTCGCGAAATTTTTTTGGCGAATTTTACGCCCTCTCATTTTTAAAAGTCGATTCCACAGCAACTAATAGAGCTTTGCGATCGCAATCACTTCCAGAATGTGCAAAATATATTCTAGTTTCATAACAGAACAGCAGGGACCTGCCAAAGTTAAACCATTTGGCCAGGAGAGCCCTTTTATGCAGACTTTTGCCAGATTTCGATACCCAAAATTTTTGCGATTTTCACAGAATTTTTTTCAAAAGCCGATTCCAAAGCAACTAATAGAGCTTTGCGATCGCAATCACTTCCAGAATCTGCCCCACGAAGTCTACTTTCATGATAAAGCACGAGGGACCTGCCAAAGTTAAACCATTTGGCCAGGAGAGCCCTTTTATGAAGGCATGTGCTCGATTTCGTCGCGAAATTTTTTTGGCGAATTTTACGCCCTCTCATTTTTAAAAGTCGATTCCACAGCAACTAATAGAGCTTTGCGATCGCAATCACTTCCAGAAAGTGCAAAAGATATTCTAGTTTCATAACAGAACAGCAGGGACCTGCCAAAGTTAAACCATTTGGCCAGGAGAGCCCTTTTATGCAGACTTTTGCCAGATTTCGATACCGAAAATTTTTGCGATTTTCACAGAATTTTTTTCAAAAGCCGATTCCAAAGCAACTAATAGAGCTTTGCGATCCAATCACTTCCAGAATCTGCCCCACGAAGTCTACTTTCATGATAAAGCACGAGGGACCTGCCAAAGTTAAACCATTTGGCCAGGAGAGCCCTTTTATGAAGGCATGTGCTCGATTTCGTCGCGAAATTTTTTTGGCGAATTTTACGCCCTCTCATTTTTAAAAGTCGATTCACAGCAACTAATAGAGCTTTGCGATCGCATTCACTTCCAGAATGTGCAAAAGATATTCTAGTTTCATAACAGAACAGCAGGGACCTGCCAAAGTTAAACCATTTGGCCAGGAGAGCCCTTTTATGCAGACTTTTGCCAGATTTCGATACCCAAAATTTTTGCGATTTTCACAGAATTTTTTTCAAAAGCCGATTCCAAAGCAACTAATAGAGCTTTGCGATCGCAATCACTTCCAGAATCTGCCCCACGAAGTCTACTTTCATGATAAAGCACGAGGGACCTGCCAAAGTTAAACCATTTGGCCAGGAGAGCCCTTTTATGAAGGCATGTGCTCGATTTCGTCGCGAAATTTTTTTGGCGAATTTTACGCCCTCTCATTTTTAAAAGTCGATTCCACAGCAACTAATAGAGCTTTGCGATCGCAATCACTTCCAGAATGTGCAAAAGATATTCTAGTTTCATAACAGAACAGCAGGGACCTGCCAAAGTTAAACCATTTGGCCAGGAGAGCCCTTTTATGCAGACTTTTGCCAGATTTCGATACCCAAAATTTTTGCGATTTTCACAGAATTTTTTTCAAAAGCCGATTCCAAAGCAACTAATAGAGCTTTGCGATCGCAATCACTTCCAGAATCTGCCCCACGAAGTCTACTTTCATGATAAAGCACGAGGGACCTGCCAAAGTTAAACCATTTGGCCAGGAGAGCCCTTTTATGAAGGCATGTGCTCGATTTCGTCGCGAAATTTTTTTGGCGAATTTTACGCCCTCTCATTTTTAAAAGTCGATTCCACAGCAACTAATAGAGCTTTGCGATCGCAATCACTTCCAGAATGTGCAAAAGATATTCTAGTTTCATAACAGAACAGCAGGGACCTGCCAAAGTTAAACCATTTGGAGAGGAGAGCCCTTTTATGCAGACTTTTGCCAGATTTCGATACCCAAAATTTTTGCGATTTTCACAGAATTTTTTTCAAAAGCCGATTCCAAAGCAACTAATAGAGCTTTGCGATCGCAATCACTTCCAGAATCTGCCCCACGAAGTCTACTTTCATGATAAAGCACGAGGGACCTGCCAAAGTTAAACCATTTGGCCAGGAGAGCCCTTTTATGAAGGCATGTGCTCGATTTCGTCGCGAAATTTTTTTGGCGAATTTTACGCCCTCTCATTTTTAAAAGTCGATTCCACAGCAACTAATAGAGCTTTGCGATCGCAATCACTTCCAGAAAGTGCAAAAGATATTCTAGTTTCATAACAGAACAGCAGGGACCTGCCAAAGTTAAACCATTTGGCCAGGAGAGCCCTTTTATGCAGACTTTTGCCAGATTTCGATACCCAAAATTTTTGCGATTTTCACAGAATTTTTTTCAAAAGCCGATTCCAAAGCAACTAATAGAGCTTTGCGATCCAATCACTTCCAGAATCTGCCCCACGAAGTCTACTTTCATGATAAAGCACGAGGGACCTGCCAAAGTTAAACCATTTGGCCAGGAGAGCCCTTTTATGAAGGCATGTGCTCGATTTCGTCGCGAAATTTTTTTGGCGAATTTTACGCCCTCTCATTTTTAAAAGTCGATTCACAGCAACTAATAGAGCTTTGCGATCGCATTCACTTCCAGAATGTGCAAAAGATATTCTAGTTTCATAACAGAACAGCAGGGACCTGCCAAAGTTAAACCATTTGGCCAGGAGAGCCCTTTTATGCAGACTTTTGCCAGATTTCGATACCCAAAATTTTTGCGATTTTCACAGAATTTTTTTCAAAAGCCGATTCCAAAGCAACTAATAGAGCTTTGCGATCGCAATCACTTCCAGAATCTGCCCCACGAAGTCTACTTTCATGATAAAGCACGAGGGACCTGCCAAAGTTAAACCATTTGGCCAGGAGAGCCCTTTTATGAAGGCATGTGCTCGATTTCGTCGCGAAATTTTTTTGGCGAATTTTACGCCCTCTCATTTTTAAAAGTCGATTCCACAGCAACTAATAGAGCTTTGCGATCGCAATCACTTCCAGAAAGTGCAAAAGATATTCTAGTTTCATAACAGAACAGCAGGGACCTGCCAAAGTTAAACCATTTGGCCAGGAGAGCCCTTTTATGCAGACTTTTGCCAGATTTCGATACCCAAAATTTTTGCGATTTTCACAGAATTTTTTTCAAAAGCCGATTCCAAAGCAACTAATAGAGCTTTGCGATCCAATCACTTCCAGAATCTGCCCCACGAAGTCTACTTTCATGATAAAGCACGAGGGACCTGCCAAAGTTAAACCATTTGGCCAGGAGAGCCCTTTTATGAAGGCATGTGCTCGATTTCGTCGCGAAATTTTTTTGGCGAATTTTACGCCCTCTCATTTTTAAAAGTCGATTCACAGCAACTAATAGAGCTTTGCGATCGCATTCACTTCCAGAATGTGCAAAAGATATTCTAGTTTCATAACAGAACAGCAGGGACCTGCCAAAGTTAAACCATTTGGCCAGGAGAGCCCTTTTATGCAGACTTTTGCCAGATTTCGATACCCAAAATTTTTGCGATTTTCACAGAATTTTTTTCAAAAGCCGATTCCAAAGCAACTAATAGAGCTTTGCGATCGCAATCACTTCCAGAATCTGCCCCACGAAGTCTACTTTCATGATAAAGCACGAGGGACCTGCCAAAGTTAAACCATTTGGCCAGGAGAGCCCTTTTATGAAGGCATGTGCTCGATTTCGTCGCGAAATTTTTTTGGCGAATTTTACGCCCTCTCATTTTTAAAAGTCGATTCCACAGCAACTAATAGAGCTTTGCGATCGCAATCACTTCCAGAATGTGCAAAAGATATTCTAGTTTCATAACAGAACAGCAGGGACCTGCCAAAGTTAAACCATTTGGCCAGGAGAGCCCTTTTATGCAGACTTTTGCCAGATTTCGATACCCAAAATTTTTGCGATTTTCACAGAATTTTTTTCAAAAGCCGATTCCAAAGCAACTAATAGAGCTTTGCGATCGCAATCACTTCCAGAATCTGCCCCACGAAGTCTACTTTCATGATAAAGCACGAGGGACCTGCCAAAGTTAAACCATTTGGCCAGGAGAGCCCTTTTATGAAGGCATGTGCTCGATTTCGTCGCGAAATTTTTTTGGCGAATTTTACGCCCTCTCATTTTTAAAAGTCGATTCCACAGCAACTAATAGAGCTTTGCGATCGCAATCACTTCCAGAATGTGCAAAAGATATTCTAGTTTCATAACAGAACAGCAGGGACCTGCCAAAGTTAAACCATTTGGAGAGGAGAGCCCTTTTATGCAGACTTTTGCCAGATTTCGATACCCAAAATTTTTGCGATTTTCACAGAATTTTTTTCAAAAGCCGATTCCAAAGCAACTAATAGAGCTTTGCGATCGCAATCACTTCCAGAATCTGCCCCACGAAGTCTACTTTCATGATAAAGCACGAGGGACCTGCCAAAGTTAAACCATTTGGCCAGGAGAGCCCTTTTATGAAGGCATGTGCTCGATTTCGTCGCGAAATTTTTTTGGCGAATTTTACGCCCTCTCATTTTTAAAAGTCGATTCCACAGCAACTAATAGAGCTTTGCGATCGCAATCACTTCCAGAATGTGCAAAAGATATTCTAGTTTCATAACAGAACAGCAGGGACCTGCCAAAGTTAAACCATTTGGCCAGGAGAGCCCTTTTATGCAGACTTTTGCCAGATTTCGATACCCAAAATTTTTGCGATTTTCACAGAATTTTTTTCAAAAGCCGATTCCAAAGCAACTAATAGAGCTTTGCGATCGCAATCACTTCCAGAATCTGCCCCACGAAGTCTACTTTCATGATAAAGCACGAGGGACCTGCCAAAGTTAAACCATTTGGCCAGGAGAGCCCTTTTATGAAGGCATGTGCTCGATTTCGTCGCGAAATTTTTTTGGCGAATTTTACGCCCTCTCATTTTTAAAAGTCGATTCCACAGCAACTAATAGAGCTTTGCGATCGCAATCACTTCCAGAATGTGCAAAAGATATTCTAGTTTCATAACAGAACAGCAGGGACCTGCCAAAGTTAAACCATTTGGCCAGGAGAGCCCTTTTATGCAGACTTTTGCCAGATTTCGATACCCAAAATTTTTGCGATTTTCACAGAATTTTTTTCAAAAGCCGATTCCAAAGCAACTAATAGAGCTTTGCGATCGCAATCACTTCCAGAATCTGCCCCACGAAGTCTACTTTCATGATAAAGCACGAGGGACCTGCCAAAGTTAAACCATTTGGCCAGGAGAGCCCTTTTATGAAGGCATGTGCTCGATTTCGTCGCGAAATTTTTTTGGCGAATTTTACGCCCTCTCATTTTTAAAAGTCGATTCCACAGCAACTAATAGAGCTTTGCGATCGCAATCACTTCCAGAATGTGCAAAAGATATTCTAGTTTCATAACAGAACAGCAGGGACCTGCCAAAGTTAAACCATTTGGCCAGGAGAGCCCTTTTATGCAGACTTTTGCCAGATTTCGATACCCAAAATTTTTGCGATTTTCACAGAATTTTTTTCAAAAGCCGATTCCAAAGCAACTAATAGAGCTTTGCGATCGCAATCACTTCCAGAATCTGCCCCACGAAGTCTACTTTCATGATAAAGCACGAGGGACCTGCCAAAGTTAAACCATTTGGCCAGGAGAGCCCTTTTATGAAGGCATGTGCTCGATTTCGTCGCGAAATTTTTTTGGCGAATTTTACGCCCTCTCATTTTTAAAAGTCGATTCCACAGCAACTAATAGAGCTTTGCGATCGCAATCACTTCCAGAATGTGCAAAAGATATTCTAGTTTCATAACAGAACAGCAGGGACCTGCCAAAGTTAAACCATTTGGCCAGGAGAGCCCTTTTATGCAGACTTTTTCCAGATTTCGATACCCAAAATTTTTGCGATTTTCACAGAATTTTTTTCAAAAGCCGATTCCAAAGCAACTAATAGAGCTTTGCGATCGCAATCACTTCCAGAATCTGCCCCACGAAGTCTACTTTCATGATAAAGCACGAGGGACCTGCCAAAGTTAAACCATTTGGCCAGGAGAGCCCTTTTATGAAGGCATGTGCTCGATTTCGTCGCGAAATTTTTTTGGCGAATTTTACGCCCTCTCATTTTTAAAAGTCGATTCCACAGCAACTAATAGAGCTTTGCGATCGCAATCACTTCCAGAATGTGCAAAAGATATTCTAGTTTCATAACAGAACAGCAGGGACCTGCCAAAGTTAAACCATTTGGCCAGGAGAGCCCTTTTATGCAGACTTTTGCCAGATTTCGATACCCAAAATTTTTGCGATTTTCACAGAATTTTTTTCAAAAGCCGATTCTAAAGCAACTAATAGAGCTTTGCGATCGCAATCACTTCCAGAATCTGCCCCACGAAGTCTACTTTCATGATAAAGCACGAGGGACCTGCCAAAGTTAAACCATTTGGCCAGGAGAGCTCTTTTATGAAGGCATGTGCTCGATTTCGTCGCGAAATTTTTTTGGCGAATTTTACGCACTCTCATTTTTAAAAGTCGATTCCACAGCAACTAATAGAGCTTTGCGATCGCAATCACTTCCAGAATGTGCAAAAGATATTCTAGTTTCATAACAGAACAGCAGGGACCTGCCAAAGTTAAACCATTTGGCCAGGAGAGCCCTTTTATGCAGACTTTTGCCAGATTTCGATACCCAAAATTTTTGCGATTTTCACAGAATTTTTTTCAAAAGCCGATTCCAAAGCAACTAATAGAGCTTTGCGATCGCAATCACTTCCAGAATCTGCCCCACGAAGTCTACTTTCATGATAAAGCACGAGGGACCTGCCAAAGTTAAACCATTTGGCCAGGAGAGCCCTTTTATGAAGGCATGTGCTCGATTTCGTCGCGAAATTTTTTGGCGAATTTTACGCCCTCTCATTTTTAAAAGTCGATTCCACAGCAACTAATAGAGCTTTGCGATCGCAATCACTTCCAGAATGTGCAAAAGATATTCTAGTTTCATAACAGAACAGCAGGGACCTGCCAAAGTTAAACCATTTGGCCAGGAGAGCCCTTTTATGCAGACTTTTGCCAGATTTCGATACCCAAAATTTTTGCGATTTTCACAGAATTTTTTTCAAAAGCCGATTCCAAAGCAACTAATAGAGCTTTGCGATCGCAATCACTTCCAGAATCTGCCCCACGAAGTCTACTTTCATGATAAAGCACGAGGGACCTGCCAAAGTTAAACCATTTGGCCAGGAGAGCCCTTTTATGAAGGCATGTGCTCGATTTCGTCGCGAAATTTTTTTGGCGAATTTTACGCCCTCTCATTTTTAAAAGTCGATTCCACAGCAACTAATAGAGCTTTGCGATCGCAATCACTTCCAGAATGTGCAAAAGATATTCTAGTTTCATAACAGAACAGCAGGGACCTGCCAAAGTTAAACCATTTGGCCAGGAGAGCCCTTTTATGCAGACTTTTGCCAGATTTCGATACCCAAAATTTTTGCGATTTTCACAGAATTTTTTTCAAAAGCCGATTCCAAAGCAACTAATAGAGCTTTGCGATCGCAATCACTTCCAGAATCTGCCCCACGAAGTCTACTTTCATGATAAAGCACGAGGGACCTGCCAAAGTTAAACCATTTGGCCAGGAGAGCCCTTTTATGAAGGCATGTGCTCGATTTCGTCGCGAAATTTTTTTGGCGAATTTTACGCCCTCTCATTTTTAAAAGTCGATTCCACAGCAACTAATAGAGCTTTGCGATCGCAATCACTTCCAGAATGTGCAAAAGATATTCTAGTTTCATAACAGAACAGCAGGGACCTGCCAAAGTTAAACCATTTGGCCAGGACAGCCCTTTTATGCAGACTTTTGCCAGATTTCGATACCCAAAATTTTTGCGATTTTCACAGAATTTTTTTCAAAAGCCGATTCTAAAGCAACTAATAGAGCTTTGCGATCGCAATCACTTCCAGAATCTGCCCCACGAAGTCTACTTTCATGATAAAGCACGAGGGACCTGCCAAAGTTAAACCATTTGGCCAGGAGAGCCCTTTTATGAAGGCATGTGCTCGATTTCGTCGCGAAATTTTTTTGGCGAATTTTACGCCCTCTCATTTTTAAAAGTCGATTCCACAGCAACTAATAGAGCTGTGCGATCGCAATCACTTCCAGAATGTGCAAAAGATATTCTAGTTTCATAACAGAACAGCAGGGACCTGCCAAAGTTAAACCATTTGGCCAGGAGAGCCCTTTTATGCAGACTTTTGCCAGATTTCGATACCCAAAATTTTTGCGATTTTCACAGAATTTTTTTCAAAAGCCGATTCCAAAGCAACTAATAGAGCTTTGCGATCGCAATCACTTCCAGAATCTGCCCCACGAAGTCTACTTTCATGATAAAGCACGAGGGACCTACCAAAGTTAAACCATTTGGCCAGGAGAGCCCTTTTATGAAGGCATGTGCTCGATTTCGTCGCGAAATTTTTTTGGCGAATTTTACGCCCTCTCATTTTTAAAAGTCGATTCCACAGCAACTAATAGAGCTTTGCGATCGCAATCACTTCCAGAATGTGCAAAAGATATTCTAGTTTCATAACAGAACAGCAGGGACCTGCCAAAGTTAAACCATTTGGCCAGGAGAGCCCTTTTATGCAGACTTTTGCCAGATTTCGATACCCAAAATTTTTGCGATTTTCACAGAATTTTTTTCAAAAGCCGATTCCAAAGCAACTAATAGAGCTTTGCGATCGCAATCACTTCCAGAATCTGCCTCACGAAGTCTACTTTCATGATAAAGCACGAGGGACCTGCCAAAGTTAAACCATTTGGCCAAGAGAGCTCTTTTATGAAGGCATGTGCTCGATTTCGTCGCGAAATTTTTTTGGCGAATTTTACGCCCTCTCATTTTTAAAAGTCGATTCCACAGCAACTAATAGAGCTTTGCGATCGCAATCACTTCCAGAATGTGCAAAAGATATTCTAGTTTCATAACAGAACAGCAGGGACCTGCCAAAGTTAAACCATTTGGCCAGGAGAGCCCTTTTATGCAGACTTTTGCCAGGTTTCGATACCCAAAATTTTTGCGATTTTCACAGAATTTTTTTCAAAAGCCGATTCCAAAGCAACTAATAGAGCTTTGTGATCGCAATCACTTCCAGAATCTGCCCCACGAAGTCTACTTTCATGATAAAGCACGAGGGACCTGCCAAAGTTAAACCATTTGGCCAGGAGAGCCCTTTTATGAAGGCATGTGCTCGATTTCGTCGCGAAATTTTTTTGGCGAATTTTACGCCCTCTCATTTTTAAAAGTCGATTCCACAGAAACTAATAGAGCTTTGCGATCGCAATCACTTCCAGAATGTGCAAAATATATTCTAGTTTCATAACAGAACAGCAGGGACCTGCCAAAGTTAAACCATTTGGCCAGGAGAGCCCTTTTATGCAGACTTTTGCCAGATTTCGTTACCCAAAATTTTTGCGATTTTCACAGAATTTTTTTCAAAAGCCGATTCCAAAGCAACTAATAGAGCTTTGCGATCGCAATCACTTCCAGAATCTGCCCCACGAAGTCTACTTTCATGATAAAGCACGAGGGACCTGCCAAAGTTAAACCATTTGGCCAGGAGAGCCCTTTTATGAAGGCATGTGCTCGATTTCGTCGCGAAATTTTTTTGGCGAATTTTACGCCCTCTCATTTTTAAAAGTCGATTCCACAGCAACTAATAGAGCTTTGCGATCGCAATCACTTCCAGAATGTGCAAAAGATATTCTAGTTTCATAACAGAACAGCAGGGACCTGCCAAAGTTAAACCATTTGGCCAGGAGAGCCCTTTTATGCAGACTTTTGCCAGATTTCGATACCCAAAATTTTTGCGATTTTCACAGAATTTTTTTCAAAAGCCGATTCCAAAGCAACTAATAGAGCTTTGCGATCGCAATCACTTCCAGAATCTGCCCCACGAAGTCTACTTTCATGATAAAGCACGAGGGACCTGCCAAAGTTAAACCATTTGGCCAGGAGAGCCCTTTAATGAAGGCATGTGCTCGATTTCATCGCGAAATTTTTTTGGCGAATTTTACGCCCTCTCATTTTTAAAAGTCGATTCCACAGCAACTAATAGAGCTTTGCGATCGCAATCACTTCCAGAATGTGCAAAAGATATTCTAGTTTCATAACAGAACAGCAGGGACCTGCCAAAGTTAAACCATTTGGCCAGGAGAGCCCTTTTATGCAGACTTTTGCCAGGTTTCGATACCCAAAATTTTTGCGATTTTCACAGAATTTTTTTCAAAAGCCGATTCCAAAGCAACTAATAGAGCTTTGCGATCGCAATCACTTCCAGAATCTGCCCCACGAAGTCTACTTTCATGATAAAGCACGAGGGACCTGCCAAAGTTAAACCATTTGGCCAGGAGAGCCCGTTTATGAAGGCATGTGCTCGATTTCATCGCGAAATTTTTTTGGCGAATTTTACGCCCTCTCATTTTTAAAAGTCGATTCCACAGCAACTAATAGAGCTTTGCGATCGCAATCACTTCCAGAATGTGCAAAAGATATTCTAGTTTCATAACAGAACAGCAGGGACCTGCCAAAGTTAAACCATTTGGCCAGGAGAGCCCTTTTATGCAGACTTTTTCCAGATTTCGATACCCAAAATTTTTGCGATTTTCACAGAATTTTTTTCAAAAGCCGATTCCAAAGCAACTAATAGAGCTTTGCGATCGCAATCACTTCCAGAATCTGCCCCACGAAGTCTACTTTCATGATAAAGCACGAGGGACCTGCCAAAGTTAAACCATTTGGCCAGGAGAGCCCTTTTATGAAGGCATGTGCTCGATTTCGTCGCGAAATTTTTTTGGCGAATTTTACGCCCTCTCATTTTTAAAAGTCGATTCCAAGGCAACTAATAGAGCTTTGCGATCGCAATCACTTCCAGAATGTGCAAAAGATATTCTAGTTTCATAACAGAACAGCAGGGACCTGCCAAAGTTAAACCATTTGGCCAGGAGAGCCCTTTTATGCAGACTTTTGCCAGATTTCGATACCCAAAATTTTTGCGATTTTCACAGAATTTTTTTCAAAAGCCGATTCCAAAGCAACTAATAGAGCTTTGCGATCGCAATCACTTCCAGAATCTGCCTCACGAAGTCTACTTTCATGATAAAGCACGAGGGACCTGCCAAAGTTAAACCATTTGGCCAAGAGAGCTCTTTTATGAAGGCATGTGCTCGATTTCGTCGCGAAATTTTTTTGGCGAATTTTACGCCCTCTCATTTTTAAAAGTCGATTCCACAGCAACTAATAGAGCTTTGCGATCGCAATCACTTCCAGAATGTGCAAAAGATATTCTAGTTTCATAACAGAACAGCAGGGACCTGCCAAAGTTAAACCATTTGGCCAGGAGAGCCCTTTTATGCAGACTTTTGCCAGGTTTCGATACCCAAAATTTTTGCGATTTTCACAGAATTTTTTTCAAAAGCCGATTCCAAAGCAACTAATAGAGCTTTGTGATCGCAATCACTTCCAGAATCTGCCCCACGAAGTCTACTTTCATGATAAAGCACGAGGGACCTGCCAAAGTTAAACCATTTGGCCAGGAGAGCCCTTTTATGAAGGCATGTGCTCGATTTCGTCGCGAAATTTTTTTGGCGAATTTTACGCCCTCTCATTTTTAAAAGTCGATTCCACAGAAACTAATAGAGCTTTGCGATCGCAATCACTTCCAGAATGTGCAAAATATATTCTAGTTTCATAACAGAACAGCAGGGACCTGCCAAAGTTAAACCATTTGGCCAGGAGAGCCCTTTTATGCAGACTTTTGCCAGATTTCGATACCCAAAATTTTTGCGATTTTCACAGAATTTTTTTCAAAAGCCGATTCCAAAGCAACTAATAGAGCTTTGCGATCGCAATCACTTCCAGAATCTGCCCCACGAAGTCTACTTTCATGATAAAGCACGAGGGACCAGCCAAAGTTAAACCATTTGGCCAGGAGAGCCCTTTTATGAAGGCATGTGCTCGATTTCGTCGCGAAATTTTTTTGGCGAATTTTACGCCCTCTCATTTTTAAAAGTCGATTCCACAGCAACTAATAGAGCTTTGCGATCGCAATCACTTCCAGAATGTGCAAAAGATATTCTAGTTTCATAACAGAACAGCAGGGACCTGCCAAAGTTAAACCATTTGGCCAGGAGAGCCCTTTTATGCAGACTTTTGCCAGATTTCGATACGCAAAATTTTTGCGATTTTCACAGAATTTTTTTCAAAAGCCGATTCCAAAGCAACTAATAGAGCTTTGCGATCGCAATCACTTCCAGAATCTGCCCCACGAAGTCTACTTTCATGATAAAGCACGAGGGACCTGCCAAAGTTAAACCATTTGGCCAGGAGAGCCCTTTTATGAAGGCATGTGCTCGATTTCGTCGCGAAATTTTTTTGGCGAATTTTACGCCCTCTCATTTTTAAAAGTCGATTCCACAGCAACTAATAGAGCTTTGCGATCGCAATCACTTCCAGAATGTGCAAAAGATATTCTAGTTTCATAACAGAACAGCAGGGACCTGCCAAAGTTAAACCATTTGGCCAGGAGAGCCCTTTTATGCAGACTTTTGCCAGATTTCGATACCCAAAATTTTTGCGATTTTCACAGAATTTTTTTCAAAAGCCGATTCCAAAGCAACTAATAGAGCTTTGCGATCGCAATCACTTCCAGAATCTGCCCCACGAAGTCTACTTTCATGATAAAGCACGAGGGACCTGCCAAAGTTAAACCATTTGGCCAGGAGAGCCCTTTTATGAAGGCATGTGCTCGATTTCATCGCGAAATTTTTTTGGCGAATTTTACGCCCTCTCATTTTTAAAAGTCGATTCCACAGCAACTAATAGAGCTTTGCGATCGCAATCACTTCCAGAATGTGCAAAAGATATTCTAGTTTCATAACAGAACAGCAGGGACCTGCCAAAGTTAAACCATTTGGCCAGGAGAGCCCTTTTATGCAGACTTTTGCCAGGTTTCGATACCCAAAATTTTTGCGATTTTCACAGAATTTTTTTCAAAAGCCGATTCCAAAGCAACTAATAGAGCTTTGCGATCGCAATCACTTCCAGAATCTGCCCCACGAAGTCTACTTTCATGATAAAGCACGAGGGACCTGCCAAAGTTAAACCATTTGGCCAGGAGAGCCCGTTTATGAAGGCATGTGCTCGATTTCATCGCGAAATTTTTTTGGCGAATTTTACGCCCTCTCATTTTTAAAAGTCGATTCCACAGCAACTAATAGAGCTTTGCGATCGCAATCACTTCCAGAATGTGCAAAAGATATTCTAGTTTCATAACAGAACAGCAGGGACCTGCCAAAGTTAAACCATTTGGCCAGGAGAGCCCTTTTATGCAGACTTTTTCCAGATTTCGATACCCAAAATTTTTGCGATTTTCACAGAATTTTTTTCAAAAGCCGATTCCAAAGCAACTAATAGAGCTTTGCGATCGCAATCACTTCCAGAATCTGCCCCACGAAGTCTACTTTCATGATAAAGCACGAGGGACCTGCCAAAGTTAAACCATTTGGCCAGGAGAGCCCTTTTATGAAGGCATGTGCTCGATTTCGTCGCGAAATTTTTTTGGCGAATTTTACGCCCTCTCATTTTTAAAAGTCGATTCCACAGCAACTAATAGAGCTTTGCGATCGCAATCACTTCCAGAATGTGCAAAAGATATTCTAGTTTCATAACAGAACAGCAGGGACCTGCCAAAGTTAAACCATTTGGCCAGGAGAGCCCTTTTATGCAGACTTTTGCCAGATTTCGATACCCAAAATTTTTGCGATTTTCACAGAATTTTTTTCAAAAGCCGATTCTAAAGCAACTAATAGAGCTTTGCGATCGCAATCACTTCCAGAATCTGCCCCACGAAGTCTACTTTCATGATAAAGCACGAGAGACCTGCCAAAGTTAAACCATTTGGCCAGGAGAGCCCTTTTATGAAGGCATGTGCTCGATTTCGTCGCGAAATTTTTTTGGCGAATTTTACGCCCTCTCATTTTTAAAAGTCGATTCCACAGCAACTAATAGAGCTTTGCGATCGCAATCACTTCCAGAATGTGCAAAAGATATTCTAGTTTCATAACAGAACAGCAGGGACCTGCCAAAGTTAAACCATTTGGCCAGGAGAGCCCTTTTATGCAGACTTTTGCCAGATTTCGATACCCAAAATTTTTGCGATTTTCACAGAATTTTTTTCAAAAGCCGATTCCAAAGCAACTAATAGAGCTTTGCGATCGCAATCACTTCCAGAATCTGCCCCACGAAGTCTACTTTCATGATAAAGCACGAGGGACCTACCAAAGTTAAACCATTTGGCCAGGAGAGCCCTTTTATGAAGGCATGTGCTCGATTTCGTCGCGAAATTTTTTTGGCGAATTTTACGCCCTCTCATTTTTAAAAGTCGATTCCACAGCAACTAATAGAGCTTTGCGATCGCAATCACTTCCAGAATGTGCAAAAGATATTCTAGTTTCATAACAGAACAGCAGGGACCTGCCAAAGTTAAACCATTTGGCCAGGAGAGCCCTTTTATGCAGACTTTTGCCAGATTTCGATACCCAAAATTTTTGCGATTTTCACAGAATTTTTTTCAAAAGCCGATTCCAAAGCAACTAATAGAGCTTTGCGATCGCAATCACTTCCAGAATCTGCCTCACGAAGTCTACTTTCATGATAAAGCACGAGGGACCTGCCAAAGTTAAACCATTTGGCCAAGAGAGCTCTTTTATGAAGGCATGTGCTCGATTTCGTCGCGAAATTTTTTTGGCGAATTTTACGCCCTCTCATTTTTAAAAGTCGATTCCACAGCAACTTATAGAGCTTTGCGATCGCAATCACTTCCAGAATGTGCAAAAGATATTCTAGTTTCATAACAGAACAGCAGGGACCTGCCAAAGTTAAACCATTTGGCCAGGAGAGCCCTTTTATGCAGACTTTTGCCAGGTTTCGACACCCAAAATTTTTGCGATTTTCACAGAATTTTTTTCAAAAGCCGATTCCAAAGCAACTAATAGAGCTTTGCGATCGCAATCACTTCCAGAATCTGCCCCACGAAGTCTACTTTCATGATAAAGCACGAGGGACCTGCCAAAGTTAAACCATTTGGCCAGGAGAGCCCTTTTATGAAGGCATGTGCTCGATTTCGTCGCGAAATTTTTTTGGCGAATTTTACGCCCTCTCATTTTTAAAAGTCGATTCCACAGCAACTAATAGAGCTTTGCGATCGCAATCACTTCCAGAATGTGCAAAATATATTCTGGTTTCATAACAGAACAGCAGGGACCTGCCAAAGTTAAACCATTTGGCCAGGAGAGCCCTTTTATGCAGACTTTTGCCAGATTTCGATACCCAAAATTTTTGCGATTTTCACAGAATTTTTTTCAAAAGCCGATTCCAAAGCAACTAATAGAGCTTTGCGATCGTAATCACTTCCAGAATCTGCCCCACGAAGTCTACTTTCATGATAAAGCACGAGGGACCTGCCAAAGTTAAACCATTTGGCCAGGAGAGCCCTTTTATGAAGGCATGTGCTAGATTTCGTCGCGAAATTTTTTTGGCGAATTTTACGCCCTCTCATTTTTAAAAGTCGATTCCACAGCAACTAATAGAGCTTTGCGATCGCAATCACTTCCAGAAAGTGCAAAAGATATTCTAGTTTCATAACAGAACAGCAGGGACCTGCCAAAGTTAAACCATTTGGCCAGGAGAGCCCTTTTATGCAGACTTTTGCCAGATTTCGATACCCAAAATTTTTGCGATTTTCACAGAATTTTTTTCAAAAGCCGATTCCAAAGCAACTAATAGAGCTTTGCGATCGCAATCACTTCCAGAATCTGCCCCACGAAGTCTACTTTCATGATAAAGCACGAGGGACCTGCCAAAGTTAAACCATTTGGCCAGGAGAGCCCTTTTATGAAGGCATGTGCTCGATTTCGTCGCGAAATTTTTTTGGCGAATTTTACGCCCTCTCATTTTTAAAAGTCGATTCCACAGCAACTAATAGAGCTTTGCGATCGCAATCACTTCCAGAATGTGCAAAAGATATTCTAGTTTCATAACAGAACAGCAGGGACCTGCCAAAGTTAAACCATTTGGCCAGGAGAGCCCTTTTATGCAGACTTTTGCCAGATTTCGATACCCAAAATTTTTGCGATTTTCACAGAATTTTTTTCAAAAGCCGATTCCAAAGCAACTAATAGAGCTTTGCGATCGCAATCACTTCCAGAATCTGCCCCACGAAGTCTACTTTCATGATAAAGCACGAGGGACCTGCCAAAGTTAAACCATTTGGCCAGGAGAGCCCTTTTATGAAGGCATGTGCTCGATTTCGTCGCGAAATTTTTTTGGCGAATTTTACGCCCTCTCATTTTTAAAAGTCGATTCCACAGCAACTAATAGAGCTTTGCGATCGCAATCACTTCCAGAATGTGCAAAAGATATTCTAGTTTCATAACAGAACAGCAGGGACCTGCCAAAGTTAAACCATTTGGCCAGGAGAGCCCTTTTATGCAGACTTTTGCCAGATTTCGATACCCAAAATTTTTGCGATTTTCACAGAATTTTTTTCAAAAGCCGATTCCAAAGCAACTAATAGAGCTTTGCGATCGCAATCACTTCCAGAATCTGCCCCACGAAGTCTACTTTCATGATAAAGCACGAGGGACCTGCCAAAGTTAAACCATTTGGCCAGGAGAGCCCTTTTATGAAGGCATGTGCTCGATTTCGTCGCGAAATTTTTTTGGCGAATTTTACGCCCTCTCATTTTTAAAAGTCGATTCCACAGCAACTAATAGAGCTTTGCGATCGCAATCACTTCCAGAATGTGCAAAAGATATTCTAGTTTCATAACAGAACAGCAGGGACCTGCCAAAGTTAAACCATTTGGCCAGGAGAGCCCTTTTATGCAGACTTTTGCCAGATTTCGATACCCAAAATTTTTGCGATTTTCACAGAATTTTTTTCAAAAGCCGATTCCAAAGCAACTAATAGAGCTTTGCGATCGCAATCACTTCCAGAATCTGCCCCACGAAGTCTACTTTCATGATAAAGCACGAGGGACCTGCCAAAGTTAAACCATTTGGCCAGGAGAGCCCTTTTATGAAGGCATGTGCTCGATTTCGTCGCGAAATTTTTTTGGCGAATTTTACGCCCTCTCATTTTTAAAAGTCGATTCCACAGCAACTAATAGAGCTTTGCGATCGCAATCACTTCCAGAATGTGCAAAAGATATTCTAGTTTCATAACAGAACAGCAGGGACCTGCCAAAGTTAAACCATTTGGCCAGGAGAGCCCTTTTATGCAGACTTTTGCCAGATTTCGATACCCAAAATTTTTGCGATTTTCACAGAATTTTTTTCAAAAGCCGATTCCAAAGCAACTAATAGAGCTTTGCGATCGCAATCACTTCCAGAATCTGCCCCACGAAGTCTACTTTCATGATAAAGCACGAGGGACCTGCCAAAGTTAAACCATTTGGCCAGGAGAGCCCTTTTATGAAGGCATGTGCTCGATTTCGTCGCGAAATTTTTTTGGCGAATTTTACGCCCTCTCATTTTTAAAAGTCGATTCCACAGCAACTAATAGAGCTTTGCGATCGCAATCACTTCCAGAATGTGCAAAAGATATTCTAGTTTCATAACAGAACAGCAGGGACCTGCCAAAGTTAAACCATTTAGCCAGGAGAGCCCTTTTATGCAGACTTTTTCCAGATTTCGATACCCAAAATTTTTGCGATTTTCACAGAATTTTTTTCAAAAGCCGATTCCAAAGCAACTAATAGAGCTTTGCGATCGCAATCACTTCCAGAATCTGCCCCACGAAGTCTACTTTCATGATAAAGCACGAGGGACCTGCCAAAGTTAAACCATTTGGCCAGGAGAGCCCTTTTATGAAGGCATGTGCTCGATTTCGTCGCGAAATTTTTTTGGCGAATTTTACGCCCTCTCATTTTTAAAAGTCGATTCCACAGCAACTAATAGAGCTTTGCGATCGCAATCACTTCCAGAATGTGCAAAAGATATTCTAGTTTCATAACAGAACAGCAGGGACCTGCCAAAGTTAAACCATTTGGCCAGGAGAGCCCTTTTATGCAGACTTTTGCCAGATTTCGATACCCAAAATTTTTGCGATTTTCACAGAATTTTTTTCAAAAGCCGATTCTAAAGCAACTAATAGAGCTTTGCGATCGCAATCACTTCCAGAATCTGCCCCACGAAGTCTACTTTCATGATAAAGCACGAGGGACCTGCCAAAGTTAAACCATTTGGCCAGGAGAGCTCTTTTATGAAGGCATGTGCTCGATTTCGTCGCGAAATTTTTTTGGCGAATTTTACGCACTCTCATTTTTAAAAGTCGATTCCACAGCAACTAATAGAGCTTTGCGATCGCAATCACTTCCAGAATGTGCAAAAGATATACTAGTTTCATAACAGACCAGCAGGGACCTGCCAAAGTTAAACCATTTGGCCAGGAGAGCCCTTTTATGCAGACTTTTGCCAGATTTCGATACCCAAAATTTTTGCGATTTTCACAGAATTTTTTTCAAAAGCCGATTCCAAAGCAACTAATAGAGCTTTGCGATCGCAATCACTTCCAGAATCTGCCCCACGAAGTCTACTTTCATGATAAAGCACGAGGGACCTGCCAAAGTTAAACCATTTGGCCAGGAGAGCCCTTTTATGAAGGCATGTGCTCGATTTCGTCGCGAAATTTTTTTGGCGAATTTTACGCCCTCTCATTTTTAAAAGTCGATTCCACAGCAACTAATAGAGCTTTGCGATCGCAATCACTTCCAGAATGTGCAAAAGATATTCTAGTTTCATAACAGAACAGCAGGGACCTGCCAAAGTTAAACCATTTGGCCAGGAGAGCCCTTTTATGCAGACTTTTGCCAGATTTCGATACCCAAAATTTTTGCGATTTTCACAGAATTTTTTTCAAAAGCCGATTCCAAAGCAACTAATAGAGCTTTGCGATCGCAATCACTTCCAGAATCTGCCCCACGAAGTCTACTTTCATGATAAAGCACGAGGGACCTGCCAAAGTTAAACCATTTGGCCAGGAGAGCCCTTTTATGAAGGCATGTGCTCGATTTCGTCGCGAAATTTTTTTGGCGAATTTTACGCCCTCTCATTTTTAAAAGTCGATTCCACAGCAACTAATAGAGCTTTGCGATCGCAATCACTTCCAGAATGTGCAAAAGATATTCTAGTTTCATAACAGAACAGCAGGGACCTGCCAAAGTTAAACCATTTGGCCAGGAGAGCCCTTTTATGCAGACTTTTGCCAGATTTCGATACCCAAAATTTTTGCGATTTTCGCAGAATTTTTTTCAAAAGCCGATTCCAAAGCAACTAATAGAGCTTTGCGATCGCAATCACTTCCAGAATCTGCCCCACGAAGTCTACTTTCATGATAAAGCACGAGGGACCTGCCAAAGTTAAACCATTTGGCCAGGAGAGCCCTTTTATGAAGGCATGTGCTCGATTTCGTCGCGAAATTTTTTTGGCGAATTTTACGCCCTCTCATTTTTAAAAGTCGATTCCACAGCAACTAATAGAGCTTTGCGATCGCAATCACTTCCAGAATGTGCAAAAGATATTCTAGTTTCATAACAGAACAGCAGGGACCTGCCAAAGTTAAACCATTTGGCCAGGAGAGCCCTTTTATGCAGACTTTTGCCAGATTTCGATACCCAAAATTTTTGCGATTTTCACAGAATTTTTTTCAAAAGCCGATTCCAAAGCAACTAATAGAGCTTTGCGATCGCAATCACTTCCAGAATCTGCCCCACGAAGTCTACTTTCATGATAAAGCACGAGGGACCTGCCAAAGTTAAACCATTTGGCCAGGAGAGCCCTTTTATGAAGGCATGTGCTCGATTTCGTCGCGAAATTTTTTTGGCGAATTTTACGCCCTCTCATTTTTAAAAGTCGATTCCACAGCAACTAATAGAGCTTTGCGATCGCAATCACTTCCAGAATGTGCAAAAGATATTCTAGTTTCATAACAGAACAGCAGGGACCTGCCAAAGTTAAACCATTTGGCCAGGAGAGCCCTTTTATGCAGACTTTTGCCAGATTTCGATACCCAAAATTTTTGCGATTTTCACAGAATTTTTTTCAAAAGCCGATTCTAAAGCAACTAATAGAGCTTTGCGATCGCAATCACTTCCAGAATCTGCCCCACGAAGTCTACTTTCATGATAAAGCACGAGGGACCTGCCAAAGTTAAACCATTTGGCCAGGAGAGCCCTTTTATGAAGGCATGTGCTCGATTTCGTCGCGAAATTTTTTTGGCGAATTTTACGCCCTCTCATTTTTAAAAGTCGATTCCACAGCAACTAATAGAGCTTTGCGATCGCAATCACTTCCAGAATGTGCAAAAGATATTCTAGTTTCATAACAGAACAGCAGGGACCTGCCAAAGTTAAACCATTTGGCCAGGAGAGCCCTTTTATGCAGACTTTTGCCAGATTTCGATACCCAAAATTTTTGCGATTTTCACAGAATTTTTTTCAAAAGCCGATTCCAAAGCAACTAATAGAGCTTTGCGATCGCAATCACTTCCAGAATCTGCCCCACGAAGTCTACTTTCATGATAAAGCACGAGGGACCTGCCAAAGTTAAACCATTTGGCCAGGAGAGCCCTTTTATGAAGGCATGTGCTCGATTTCGTCGCGAAATTTTTTTGGCGAATTTTACGCCCTCTCATTTTTAAAAGTCGATTCCACAGCAACTAATAGAGCTTTGCGATCGCAATCACTTCCAGAATGTGCAAAAGATATTCTAGTTTCATAACAGAACAGCAGGGACCTGCCAAAGTTAAACCATTTGGCCAGGAGAGCCCTTTTATGCAGACTTTTGCCAGATTTCGATACCCAAAATTTTTGCGATTTTCACAGAATTTTTTTCAAAAGCCGATTCCAAAGCAACTAATAGAGCTTTGCGATCGCAATCACTTCCAGAATCTGCCCCACGAAGTCTACTTTCATGATAAAGCACGAGGGACCTGCCAAAGTTAAACCATTTGGCCAGGAGAGCCCTTTTATGAAGGTATGTGCTCGATTTCGTCGCGAAATTTTTTTGGCGAATTTTACGCCCTCTCATTTTTAAAAGTCGATTCCACAGCAACTAATAGAGCTTTGCGATCGCAATCACTTCCAGAATGTGCAAAAGATATTCTAGTTTCATAACAGAACAGCAGGGACCTGCCAAAGTTAAACCATTTGGCCAGGAGAGCCCTTTTATGCAGACTTTTGCCAGATTTCGATACCCAAAATTTTTGCGATTTTCACAGAATTTTTTTCAAAAGCCGATTCCAAAGCAACTAATAGAGCTTTGCGATCGCAATCACTTCCAGAATCTGCCCCACGAAGTCTACTTTCATGATAAAGCACGAGGGACCTGCCAAAGTTAAACCATTTGGCCAGGAGAGCCCTTTTATGAAGGCATGTGCTCGATTTCGTCGCGAAATTTTTTTGGCGAATTTTACGCCCTCTCATTTTTAAAAGTCGATTCCACAGCAACTAATAGAGCTTTGCGATCGCAATCACTTCCAGAATGTGCAAAAGATATTTTAGTTTCATAACAGAACAGCAGGGACCTGCCAAAGTTAAACCATTTGGCCAGGAGAGCCCTTTTATGCAGACTTTTGCCAGATTTCGATACCCAAAATTTTTGCGATTTTCACAGAATTTTTTTCAAAAGCCGATTCCAAAGCAACTAATAGAGCTTTGCGATCGCAATCACTTCCAGAATCTGCCCCACGAAGTCTACTTTCATGATAAAGCACGAGGGACCTGCCAAAGTTAAACCATTTGGCCAGGAGAGCCCTTTTATGAAGGCATGTGCTCGATTTCGTCGCGAAATTTTTTTGGCGAATTTTCGCCCTCTCATTTTTAAAAGTCGATTCCACAGCAACTAATAGAGCTTTGCGATCGCAATCACTTCCAGAATGTGCAAAAGATATTCTAGTTTCATAACAGAACAGCAGGGACCTGCCAAAGTTAATCCATTTGGCCAGGAGAGCCCTTTTATGCAGACTTTTGCCAGATTTCGATACCCAAAATTTTTGCGATTTTCACAGAATTTTTTTCAAAAGCCGATTCCAAAGCAACTAATAGAGCTTTGCGATCGCAATCACTTCCAGAATCTGCCCCACGAAGTCTACTTTCATGATAAAGCACGAGGGACCTGCCAAAGTTAAACCATTTGGCCAGGAGAGCCCTTTTATGAAGGCATGTGCTCGATTTCGTCGCGAAATTTTTTTGGCGAATTTTACGCCCTCTCATTTTTAAAAGTCGATTCACAGCAACTAATAGAGCTTTGCGATCGCATTCACTTCCAGAATGTGCAAAAGATATTCTAGTTTCATAACAGAACAGCAGGGACCTGCCAAAGTTAAACCATTTGGCCAGGAGAGCCCTTTTATGCAGACTTTTGCCAGATTTCGATACCCAAAATTTTTGCGATTTTCACAGAATTTTTTTCAAAAGCCGATTCCAAAGCAACTAATAGAGCTTTGCGATCGCAATCACTTCCAGAATCTGCCCCACGAAGTCTACTTTCATGATAAAGCACGAGGGACCTGCCAAAGTTAAACCATTTGGCCAGGAGAGCCCTTTTATGAAGGCATGTGCTCGATTTCGTCGCGAAATTTTTTTGGCGAATTTTACGCCCTCTCATTTTTAAAAGTCGATTCCACAGCAACTAATAGAGCTTTGCGATCGCAATCACTTCCAGAATGTGCAAAAGATATTCTAGTTTCATAACAGAACAGCAGGGACCTGCCAAAGTTAAACCATTTGGCCAGGAGAGCCCTTTTATGCAGACTTTTGCCAGATTTCGATACCCAAAATTTTTTCGATTTTCACAGAATTTTTTTCAAAAGCCGATTCCAAAGCAACTAATAGAGCTTTGCGATCGCAATCACTTCCAGAATCTGCCCCACGAAGTCTACTTTCATGATAAAGCACGAGGGACCTGCCAAAGTTAAACCATTTGGCCAGGAGAGCCCTTTTATGAAGGCATGTGCTCGATTTCGTCGCGAAATTTTTTTGGCGAATTTTACGCCCTCTCATTTTTAAAAGTCGATTCCACAGCAACTAATAGAGCTTTGCGATCGCAATCACTTCCAGAATGTGCAAAAGATATTCTAGTTTCATAACAGAACAGCAGGGACCTGCCAAAGTTAAACCATTTGGCCAGGAGAGCCCTTTTATGCAGACTTTTGCCAGATTTCGATACCCAAAATTTTTGCGATTTTCACAGAATTTTTTTCAAAAGCCGATTCCAAAGCAACTAATAGAGCTTTGCGATCGCAATCACTTCCAGAATCTGCCCCACGAAGTCTACTTTCATGATAAAGCACGAGGGACCTGCCAAAGTTAAACCATTTGGCCAGGAGAGCCCTTTTATGAAGGCATGTGCTCGATTTCGTCGCGAAATTTTTTTGGCTAATTTTACGCCCTCTCATTTTTAAAAGTCGATTCCACAGCAACTAATAGAGCTTTGCGATCGCAATCACTTCCAGAATGTGCAAAAGACATTCTAGTTTCATAACAGAACAGCAGGGACCTGCCAAAGTTAAACCATTTGGCCAGGAGAGCCCTTTTATGCAGACTTTTGCCAGATTTCGATACCCAATATTTTTGCGATTTTCACAGAATTTTTTTCAAAAGCCGATTCCAAAGCAACTAATAGAGCTTTGCGATCGCAATCACTTCCAGAATCTGCCCCACGAAGTCTACTTTCATGATAAAGCACGAGGGACCTGCCAAAGTTAAACCATTTGGCCAGGAGAGCCCTTTTATGAAGGCATGTGCTCGATTTCGTCGCGAAATTTTTTTGGCGAATTTTACGCCCTCTCATTTTTAAAAGTCGATTCCACAGCAACTAATAGAGCTTTGCGATCGCAATCACTTCCAGAATGTGCAAAAGATATTCTAGTTTCATAACAGAACAGCAGGGACCTGCCAAAGTTAAACCATTTGGCCAGGAGAGCCCTTTTATGCAGACTTTTTCCAGATTTCGATACCCAAAATTTTTGCGATTTTCACAGAATTTTTTTCAAAAGCCGATTCCAAAGCAACTAATAGAGCTTTGCGATCGCAATCACTTCCAGAATCTGCCCCACGAAGTCTACTTTCATGATAAAGCACGAGGGACCTGCCAAAGTTAAACCATTTGGCCAGGAGAGCCCTTTTATGAAGGCATGTGCTCGATTTCGTCGCGAAATTTTTTTGGCGAATTTTACGCCCTCTCATTTTTAAAAGTCGATTCCACAGCAACTAATGGAGCTTTGCGATCGCAATCACTTCCAGAATGTGCAAAAGATATTCTAGTTTCATAACAGAACAGCAGGGACCTGCCAAAGTTAAACCATTTGGCCAGGAGAGCCCTTTTATGCAGACTTTTGCCAGATTTCGATACCCAAAATTTTTGCGATTTTCACAGAATTTTTTTCAAAAGCCGATTCTAAAGCAACTAATAGAGCTTTGCGATCGCAATCACTTCCAGAATCTGCCCCACGAAGTCTACTTTCATGATAAAGCACGAGGGACCTGCCAAAGTTAAACCATTTGGCCAGGAGAGCTCTTTTATGAAGGCATGTGCTCGATTTCGTCGCGAAATTTTTTTGGCGAATTTTACGCACTCTCATTTTTAAAAGTCGATTCCACAGCAACTAATAGAGCTTTGCGATCGCAATCACTTCCAGAATGTGCAAAAGATATTCCAGTTTCATAACAGAACAGCAGGGACCTGCCAAAGTTAAACCATTTGGCCAGGAGAGCCCTTTTATGCAGACTTTTGCCAGATTTCGATACCCAAAATTTTTGCGATTTTCACAGAATTTTTTTCAAAAGCCGATTCCAAAGCAACTAATAGAGCTTTGCGATCGCAATCACTTCCAGAATCTGCCCCACGAAGTCTACTTTCATGATAAAGCACGAGGGACCTGCCAAAGTTAATCCATTTGGCCAGGAGAGCCCTTTTATGAAGGCATGTGCTCGATTTCGTCGCGAAATTTTTTTGGCGAATTTTACGCCCTCTCATTTTTAAAAGTCGATTCCACAGCAACTAATAGAGCTTTGCGATCGCAATCACTTCCAGAATGTGCAAAAGATATTCTAGTTTCATAACAGAACAGCAGGGACCTGCCAAAGTTAAACCATTTGGCCAGGAGAGCCCTTTTATGCAGACTTTTGCCAGATTTCGATACCCAAAATTTTTGCGATTTTCACAGAATTTTTTTCAAAAGCCGATTCCAAAGCAACTAATAGAGCTTTGCGATCGCAATCACTTCCAGAATCTGCCCCACGAAGTCTACTTTCATGATAAAGCACGAGGGACCTGCCAAAGTTAAACCATTTGGCCAGGAGAGCCCTTTTATGAAGGCATGTGCTCGATTTCGTCGCGAAATTTTTTTGGCGAATTTTACGCCCTCTCATTTTTAAAAGTCGATTCCACAGCAACTAATAGAGCTTTGCGATCGCAATCACTTCCAGAATGTGCAAAAGATATTCTAGTTTCATAACAGAACAGCAGGGACCTGCCAAAGTTAAACCATTTGGCCAGGAGAGCCCTTTTATGCAGACTTTTGCCAGATTTCGATACCCAAAATTTTTGCGATTTTCACAGAATTTTTTTCAAAAGCCGATTCCAAAGCAACTAATAGAGCTTTGCGATCGCAATCACTTCCAGAATCTGCCCCACGAAGTCTACTTTCATGATAAAGCACGAGGGACCTGCCAAAGTTAAAACATTTGGCCAAGAGAGCCCTTTTATGAAGGCATGTGCTCGATTTCGTCGCGAAATTTTTTTGGCGAATTTTACGCCCTCTCATTTTTAAAAGTCGATTCCACAGCAACTAATAGAGCTTTGCGATCGCAATCACTTCCAGAATGTGCAAAAGATATTCTAGTTTCATAACAGAACAGCAGGGACCTGCCAAATTTAAACCATTTGGCCAGGAGAGCCCTTTTATGCACACTTTTGCCAGGTTTCGATACCCAAAATTTTTGCGATTATCGCAGAATTTTTTTCAAAAGCCGATTCCAAAGCAACTAATAGAGCTTTGCGATCGCAATCACTTCCAGAATCTGCCCCACGAAGTCTACTTTCATGATAAAGCACGAGGGACCTGCCAAAGTTAAACCATTTGGCCAGGAGAGCCCTTTTATGAAGGCATGTGCTCGATTTCGTCGCGAAATTTTTTTGGCGAATTTTACGCCCTCTCATTTTTAAAAGTCGATTCCACAGCAACTAATAGAGCTTTGAGATCGCAATCACTTCCAGAATGTGCAAAATATATTCTAGTTTCATAACAGAACAGCAGGGACCTGCCAAAGTTAAACCATTTGGCCAGGAGAGCCCTTTTATGCAGACTTTTGCCAGATTTCGATACCCAAAATTTTTGCGATTTTCACAGAATTTTTTTCAAAAGCCGATTCTAAAGCAACTAATAGAGCTTTGCGATCGCAATCACTTCCAGAATCTGCCCCACGAAGTCTACTTTCATGATAAAGCACGAGGGACCTGCCAAAGTTAAACCATTTGGCCAGGAGAGCCCTTTTATGAAGGCATGTGCTCGATTTCGTCGCGAAATTTTTTTGGCGAATTTTACGCCCTCTCATTTTTAAAAGTCGATTCCACAGCAACTAATAGAGCTTTGCGATCGCAATCACTTCCAGAATGTGCAAAAAATATTCTAGTTTCATAACAGAACAGCAGGGACCTGCCAAAGTTAAACCATTTGGCCAGGAGAGCCCTTTTATGCAGACTTTTGCCAGATTTCGATACCCAAAATTTTTGCGATTTTCACAGAATTTTTTTCAAAAGCCGATTCCAAAGCAACTAATAGAGCTTTGCGATCGCAATCACTTCCAGAATCTGCCCCACGAAGTCTACTTTCATGATAAAGCACGAGGGACCTGCCAAAGTTAAACCATTTGGCCAGGAGAGCCCTTTTATGAAGGCATGTGCTCGATTTCGTCGCGAAATTTTTTTGGCGAATTTTACGCCCTCTCATTTTTAAAAGTCGATTCCACAGCAACTAATAGAGCTTTGCGATCGCAATCACTTCCAGAATGTGCAAAAGATATTCTAGTTTCATAACAGAACAGCAGGGATCTGCCAAAGTTAAACCATTTGGCCAGGAGAGCCCTTTTATGCAGACTTTTGCCAGATTTCGATACCCAAAATTTTTGCGATTTTCACAGAATTTTTTTCAAAAGCCGATTCCAAAGCAACTAATAGAGCTTTGCGATCGCAATCACTTCCAGAATCTGCCCCACGAAGTCTACTTTCATGATAAAGCACGAGGGACCTGCCAAAGTTAAACCATTTGGCCAGGAGAGCCCTTTTATGAAGGCATGTGCTCGATTTCGTCGCGAAATTTTTTTGGCGAATTTTACGCCCTCTCATTTTTAAAAGTCGATTCCACAGCAACTAATAGAGCTTTGCGATCGCAATCACTTCCAGAAAGTGCAAAAGATATTCTAGTTTCATAACAGAACAGCAGGGACCTGCCAAAGTTAAACCATTTGGCCAGGAGAGCCCTTTTATGCAGACTTTTGCCAGATTTCGATATCCAAAATTTTTGCGATTTTCACAGAATTTTTTTCAAAAGCCGATTCCAAAGCAACTAATAGAGCTTTGCGATCGCAATCACTTCCAGAATCTGCCCCACGAAGTCTACTTTCATGATAAAGCACGAGGGACCTGCCAAAGTTAAACCATTTGGCCAGGAGAGCCCTTTTATGAAGGCATGTGCTCGATTTCGTCGCGAAATTTTTTTGGCGAATTTTACGCCCTCTCATTTTTAAAAGTCGATTCACAGCAACTAATAGAGCTTTGCGATCGCAATCACTTCCAGAATGTGCAAAAGATATTCTAGTTTCATAACAGAACAGCAGGGACCTGCCAAAGTTAAACCATTTGGCCAGGAGAGCCCTTTTATGCAGACTTTTGCCAGATTTCGATACCCAAAATTTTTGCGATTTTCACAGAATTTTTTTCAAAAGCCGATTCCAAAGCAACTAATAGAGCTTTGCGATCGCAATCACTTCCAGAATCTGCCCCACGAAGTCTACTTTCATGATAAAGCACGAGGGACCTGCCAAAGTTAAACCATTTGGCCAGGAGAGCCCTTTTATGAAGGCATGTGCTCGATTTCGTCGCGAAATTTTTTTGGCGAATTTTACGCCCTCTCATTTTTAAAAGTCGATTCCACAGCAACTAATAGAGCTTTGCGATCGCAATCACTTCCAGAATGTGCAAAAGATATTCTAGTTTCATAACAGAACAGCAGGGACCTGCCAAAGTTAAACCATTTGGCCAGGAGAGCCCTTTTATGCAGACTTTTGCCAGATTTCGATACCCAAAATTTTTGCGATTTTCACAGAATTTTTTTCAAAAGCCGATTCCAAAGCAACTAATAGAGCTTTGCGATCGCAATCACTTCCAGAATCTGCCCCACGAAGTCTACTTTCATGATAAAGCACGAGGGACCTGCCAAAGTTAAACCATTTGGCCAGGAGAGCCCTTTTATGAAGGCATGTGCTCGATTTCGTCGCGAAATTTTTTTGGCGAATTTTACGCCCTCTCATTTTTAAAAGTCGATTCACAGCAACTAATAGAGCTTTGCGATCGCAATCACTTCCAGAATGTGCAAAAGATATTCTAGTTTCATAACAGAACAGCAGGGACCTGCCAAAGTTAAACCATTTGGCCAGGAGAGCCCTTTTATGCAGACTTTTGCCAGATTTCGATACCCAAAATTTTTGCGATTTTCACAGAATTTTTTTCAAAAGCCGATTCCAAAGCAACTAATAGAGCTTTGCGATCGCAATCACTTCCAGAATCTGCCCCACGAAGTCTACTTTCATGATAAAGCACGAGGGACCTGCCAAAGTTAAACCATTTGGCCAGGAGAGCCCTTTTATGAAGGCATGTGCTCGATTTCGTCGCGAAATTTTTTTGGCGAATTTTACGCCCTCTCATTTTTAAAAGTCGATTCCACAGCAACTAATAGAGCTTTGCGATCGCAATCACTTCCAGAATGTGCAAAAGATATTCTAGTTTCATAACAGAACAGCAGGGACCTGCCAAAGTTAAACCATTTGGCCAGGAGAGCCCTTTTATGCAGACTTTTGCCAGATTTCGATACCCAAAATTTTTGCGATTTTCACAGAATTTTATTCAAAAGCCGATTCCAAAGCAACTAATAGAGCTTTGCGATCGCAATCACTTCCAGAATCTGCCCCACGAAGTCTACTTTCATGATAAAGCACGAGGGACCTGCCAAAGTTAAACCATTTGGCCAGGAGAGCCCTTTTATGAAGGCATGTGCTCGATTTCGTCGCGAAATTTTTTTGGCGAATTTTACGCCCTCTCATTTTTAAAAGTCGATTCCACAGCAACTAATAGAGCTTTGCGATCGCAATCACTTCCAGAAAGTGCAAAAGATATTCTAGTTTCATAACAGAACAGCAGGGACCTGCCAAAGTTAAACCATTTGGCCAGGAGAGCCCTTTTATGCAGACTTTTGCCAGATTTCGATACCCAAAATTTTTGCGATTTTCACAGAATTTTTTTCAAAAGCCGATTCCAAAGCAACTAATAGAGCTTTGCGATCGCAATCACTTCCAGAATCTGCCCCACGAAGTCTACTTTCATGATAAAGTACGAGGGACCTGCCAAAGTTAAACCATTTGGCCAGGAGAGCCCTTTTATGAAGGCATGTGCTCGATTTCGTCGCGAAATTTTTTTGGCGAATTTTACGCCCTCTCATTTTTAAAAGTCGATTCACAGCAACTAATAGAGGTTTGCGATCGCAATCACTTCCAGAATGTGCAAAAGATATTCTAGTTTCATAACAGAACAGCAGGGACCTGCCAAAGTTAAACCATTTGGCCAGGAGAGCCCTTTTATGCAGACTTTTGCCAGATTTCGATACCCAAAATTTTTGCGATTTTCACAGAATTTTTTTCAAAAGCCGATTCCAAAGCAACTAATAGAGCTTTGCGATCGCAATCACTTCCAGAATCTGCCCCACGAAGTCTACTTTCATGATAAAGCACGAGGGACCTGCCAAAGTTAAACCATTTGGCCAGGAGAGCCCTTTTATGAAGGCATGTGCTCGATTTCGTCGCGAAATTTTTTTGGCGAATTTTACGCCCTCTCATTTTTAAAAGTCGATTCCACAGCAACTAATAGAGCTTTGCGATCGCAATCACTTCCAGAATGTGCAAAAGATATTCTAGTTTCATAACAGAACAGCAGGGACCTGCCAAAGTTAAACCATTTGGCCAGGAGAGCCCTTTTATGCAGACTTTTGCCAGATTTCGATACCCAAAATTTTTGCGATTTTCACAGAATTTTTTTCAAAAGCCGATTCCAAAGCAACTAATAGAGCTTTGCGATCGCAATCACTTCCAGAATCTGCCCCACGAAGTCTACTTTCATGATAAAGCACGAGGGACCTGCCAAAGTTAAACCATTTGGCCAGGAGAGCCCTTTTATGAAGGCATGTGCTCGATTTCGTCGCGAAATTTTTTTGGCGAATTTTACGCCCTCTCATTTTTAAAAGTCGATTCCACAGCAACTAATAGAGCTTTGCGATCGCAATCACTTCCAGAATGTGCAAAAGATATTCTAGTTTCATAACAGAACAGCAGGGACCTGCCAAAGTTAAACCATTTGGCCAGGAGAGCCCTTTTATGCAGACTTTTGCCAGATTTCGATACCCAAAATTTTTGCGATTTTCACAGAATTTTTTTCAAAAGCCGATTCCAAAGCAACTAATAGAGCTTTGCGATCGCAATCACTTCCAGAATCTGCCCCACGAAGTCTACTTTCATGATAAAGCACGAGGGACCTGCCAAATTTAAACCATTTGGCCAGGAGAGCCCTTTTATGAAGGCATGTGCTCGATTTCGTCGCGAAATTTTTTTGGCGAATTTTACGCCCTCTCATTTTTAAAAGTCGATTCCACAGCAACTAATAGAGCTTTGCGATCGCAATCACTTCCAGAATGTGCAAAAGATATTCTAGTTTCATAACAGAACAGCAGGGACCTGCCAAAGTTAAACCATTTGGCCAGGAGAGCCCTTTTATGCAGACTTTTGCCAGATTTCGATACCCAAAATTTTTGCGATTTTCACAGAATTTTTTTCAAAAGCCGATTCCAAAGCAACTAATAGAGCTTTGCGATCGCAATCACTTCCAGAATCTACCCCACGAAGTCTACTTTCATGATAAAGCACGAGGGACCTGCCAAAGTTAAACCATTTGGCCAGGAGAGCCCTTTTATGAAGGCATGTGCTCGATTTCGTCGCGAAATTTTTTTGGCGAATTTTACGCCCTCTCATTTTTAAAAGTCGATTCCACAGCAACTAATAGAGCTTTGCGATCGCAATCACTTCCAGAATGTGCAAAAGATATTCTAGTTTCATAACAGAACAGCAGGGACCTGCCAAAGTTAAACCATTTGGCCAGGAGAGCCCTTTTATGCAGACTTTTGCCAGATTTCGATACCCAAAATTTTTGCGATTTTCACAGAATTTTTTTCAAAAGCCGATTCCAAAGCAACTAATAGAGCTTTGCGATCGCAATCACTTCCAGAATCTGCCCCACGAAGTCTACTTTCATGATAAAGCACGAGGGACCTGCCAAAGTTAAACCATTTGGCCAGGAGAGCCCTTTTATGAAGGCATGTGCTCGATTTCGTCGCGAAATTTTTTTGGCGAATTTTACGCCCTCTCATTTTTAAAAGTCGATTCCACAGCAACTAATAGAGCTTTGCGATCGCAATCACTTCCAGAATGTGCAAAAGATATTCTAGTTTCATAACAGAACAGCAGGGACCTGCCAAAGTTAAACCATTTGGCCAGGAGAGCCCTTTTATGCAGACTTTTGCCAGATTTCGATACCCAAAATTTTTGCGATTTTCACAGAATTTTTTTCAAAAGCCGATTCCAAAGCAACTAATAGAGCTTTGCGATCGCAATGACTTCCAGAATCTGCCCCACGAAGTCTACTTTCATGATAAAGCACGAGGGACCTGCCAAAGTTAAACCATTTGGCCAGGAGAGCCCTTTTATGAAGGCTTGTGCTCGATTTCGTCGCGAAATTTTTTTAGCGAATTTTACGCCCTCTCATTTTTAAAAGTCGATTCCACAGCAACTAACAGAGCTTTGCGATCGCAATCACTTCCAGAATGTGCAAAAGATATTCTAGTTTCATAACAGAACAGCAGGGACCTGCCAAAGTTAAACCATTTGGCCAGGAGAGCCCTTTTATGCAGACTTTTGCCAGGTTTCGATACCCAAAATTTTTGCGATTTTCACAGAATTTTTTTCAAAAGCCGATTCCAAAGCAACTAATAGAGCTTTGCGATCGCAATCACTTCCCGAATCTGCCCCACGAAGTCTACTTTCATGATAAAGCACGAGGGACCTGCCAAAGTTAAACCATTTGGCCAGCAGAGCCCTTTTATGAAGGTATGTGCTCGATTTCGTCGCGAAATTTTTTTGGTGAATTTTACGCCCTCTCATTTTTAAAAGTCGATTCCACGGCAACTAATAGAGCTTTGCGATCGCAATCACTTCCAGAATGTGCAAAAGATATTCTAGTTTCATAACAGAACAGCAGGGACCTGCCAAAGTTAAACCATTTGGCCAGGAGAGCCCTTTTATGCAGACTTTTGCCAGATTTCGATACCCAAAATTTTTGCGATTTTCACAGAATTTTTTTCAAAAGCCGATTCCAAAGCAACTAATAGAGCTTTGCGATCGCAATCACTTCCAGAATCTGCCCCACGAAGTCTACTTTCATGATAAAGCACGAGGGACCTGCCAAAGTTAAACGATTTGGCCAGGAGAGCCCTTTTATGAAGGCATGTGCTCGATTTCGTCGCGAAATTTTTTTGGCGAATTTTACGCCCTCTCATTTTTAAAAGTCGATTCCACAGCAACTAATAGAGCTTTGCGATCGCAATCACTTCCAGAATGTGCAAAAGATATTCTAGTTTCACAACAGAACAGCAGGGACCTGCCAAAGTTAAACCATTTGGCCAGGAGAGCCCTTTTATGCAGACTTTTGCCAGATTTCGATACCCAAAATTTTTGCGATTTTCACAGAATTTTTTTCAAAAGCCGATTCTAAAGTAACTAATAGAGCTTTGCGATCGCAATCACTTCCAGAATCTGCCCCACGAAGTCTACTTTCATGATAAAGCACGAGGGACCTGCCAAAAATAAATCATTTGGCCAGGAGAGCCCTTTTATGAAGGCATGTGCTCGATTTCGTCGCGAAATTTTTTTGGCGAATTTTACGCCCTCTCATTTTTAAAAGTCGATTCCACAGCAACTAATAGAGCTTTGCGATCGCAATCACTTCCAGAATGTGCAAAAGATATTCTAGTTTCATAACAGAACAGCAGGGACCTGCCAAAGTTAAACCATTTGGCCAGGAGAGCCCTTTTATGCAGACTTTTGCCAGATTTCGATACCCAAAATTTTTGCGATTTTCACAGAATTTTTTTCAAAAGCCGATTCCAAAGCAACTAATAGAGCTTTGCGATCGCAATGACTTCCAGAATCTGCCCCACGAAGTCTACTTTCATGATAAAGCACGAGGGACCTGCCAAAGTTAAACCATTTGGCCAGGAGAGCCCTTTTATGAAGGCTTGTGCTCGATTTCGTCGCGAAATTTTTTTAGCGAATTTTACGCCCTCTCATTTTTAAAAGTCGATTCCACAGCAACTAACAGAGCTTTGCGATCGCAATCACTTCCAGAATGTGCAAAAGATATTCTAGTTTCATAACAGAACAGCAGGGACCTGCCAAAGTTAAACCATTTGGCCAGGAGAGCCCTTTTATGCAGACTTTTGCCAGGTTTCGATACCCAAAATTTTTGCGATTTTCACAGAATTTTTTTCAAAAGCCGATTCCAAAGCAACTAATAGAGCTTTGCGATCGCAATCACTTCCCGAATCTGCCCCACGAAGTCTACTTTCATGATAAAGCACGAGGGACCTGCCAAAGTTAAACCATTTGGCCAGGAGAGCCCTTTTATGAAGGCATGTGCTCGATTTCGTCGCGAAATTTTTTTGGCGAATTTTACGCCCTCTCATTTTTAAAAGTCGATTCCACAGCAACTAATAGAGCTTTGCGATCGCAATCACTTCCAGAATGTGCAAAAGATATTCTAGTTTCACAACAGAACAGCAGGGACCTGCCAAAGTTAAACCATTTGGCCAGGAGAGCCCTTTTATGCAGACTTTTGCCAGATTTCGATACCCAAAATTTTTGCGATTTTCACAGAATTTTTTTCAAAAGCCGATTCTAAAGTAACTAATAGAGCTTTGCGATCGCAATCACTTCCAGAATCTGCCCCACGAAGTCTACTTTCATGATAAAGCACGAGGGACCTGCCAAAAATAAATCATTTGGCCAGGAGAGCCCTTTTATGAAGGCATGTGCTCGATTTCGTCGCGAATTTTTTTTGGCGAATTTTACGCCCTCTCATTTTTAAAAGTCGATTCCACAGCAACTAATAGAGCTTTGCGATCGCAATCACTTCCAGAATGTGCAAAAGATATTCTAGTTTCATAACAGAACAGCAGGGACCTGCCAAAGTTAAACCATTTGGCCAGGAGAGCCCTTTTATGCAGACTTTTGCCAGATTTCGATACCCAAAATTTTTGCGATTTTCACAGAATTTTTTTCAAAAGCCGATTCCAAAGCAACTAATAGAGCTTTGCGATCGCAATCACTTCCAGAATCTGCCCCACGAAGTCTACTTTCATGATAAAGCACGAGGGACCTGCCAAAGTTAAACCATTTGGCCAGGAGAGCCCTTTTATGAAGGCATGTGCTCGATTTCGTCGCGAAATTTTTTTGGCGAATTTTACGCCCTCTCATTTTTAAAAGTCGATTCCACAGCAACTAATAGAGCTTTGCGATCGCAATCACTTCCAGAATGTGCAAAAGATATTCTAGCTTCATAACAGAACAGCAGGGACCTGCCAAAGTTAAACCATTTGGCCAGGAGAGCCCTTTTATGCAGAATTTTGCCAGATTTCGATACCCAAAATTTTTGCGATTTTCACAGAATTTTTTTCAAAAGCCGATTCCAAAGCAACTAATAGAGCTTTGCGATCGCAATCACTTCCAGAATCTGCCCCACGAAGTCTACTTTCATGATAAAGCACGAGGGACCTGCCAAAGTTAAACCATTTGGCCAGGAGAGCCCTTTTATGAAGGCATGTGCTCGATTTCGTCGCGAAATTTTTTTGGCGAATTTTACGCCCTCTCATTTTTAAAAGTCGATTCCACAGCAACTAATAGAGCTTTGCGATCGCAATCACTTCCAGAATGTGCAAAAGATATTCTAGTTTCACAACAGAACAGCAGGGACCTGCCAAAGTTAAACCATTTGGCCAGGAGAGCCCTTTTATGCAGACTTTTGCCAGATTTCGATACCCAAAATTTTTGCGATTTTCACAGAATTTTTTTCAAAAGCCGATTCTAAAGTAACTAATAGAGCTTTGCGATCGCAATCACTTCCAGAATCTGCCCCACGAAGTCTACTTTCATGATAAAGCACGAGGGACCTGCCAAAAATAAATCATTTGGCCAGGAGAGCCCTTTTATGAAGGCATGTGCTCGATTTCGTCGCGAAATTTTTTTGGCGAATTTTACGCCCTCTCATTTTTAAAAGTCGATTCCACAGCAACTAATAGAGCTTTGCGATCGCAATCACTTCCAGAATGTGCAAAAGATATTCTAGTTTCATAACAGAACAGCAGGGACCTGCCAAAGTTAAACCATTTGGCCAGGAGAGCCCTTTTATGCAGACTTTTGCCAGATTTCGATACCCAAAATTTTTGCGATTTTCACAGAATTTTTTTCAAAAGCCGATTCCAAAGCAACTAATAGAGCTTTGCGATCGCAATCACTTCCAGAATCTGCCCCACGAAGTCTACTTTCATGATAAAGCACGAGGGACCTGCCAAAGTTAAACCATTTGGCCAGGAGAGCCCTTTTATGAAGGCATGTGCTCGATTTCGTCGCGAAATTTTTTTGGCGAATTTTACGCCCTCTCATTTTTAAAAGTCGATTCCACAGCAACTAATAGAGCTTTGCGATCGCAATCACTTCCAGAATGTGCAAAAGATATTCTAGTTTCATAACAGAACAGCAGGGACCTGCCAAAGTTAAACCATTTGGCCAGGAGAGCCCTTTTATGCAGACTTTTGCCAGATTTCGATACCCAAAATTTTTGCGATTTTCACAGAATTTTTTTCAAAAGCCGATTCCAAAGCAACTAATAGAGCTTTGCGATCGCAATCACTTCCAGAATCTGCCCCACGAAGTCTACTTTCATGATAAAGCACGAGGGACCTGCCAAAGTTAAACCATTTGGCCAGGAGAGCCCTTTTATGAAGGCATGTGCTCGATTTCGTCGCGAAATTTTTTTGGCGAATTTTACGCCCTCTCATTTTTAAAAGTCGATTCACAGCAACTAATAGAGCTTTGCGATCGCAATCACTTCCAGAATGTGCAAAAGATATTCTAGTTTCATAACAGAACAGCAGGGACCTGCCAAAGTTAAACCATTTGGCCAGGAGAGCCCTTTTATGCAGACTTTTGCCAGATTTCGATACCCAAAATTTTTGCGATTTTCACAGAATTTTTTTCAAAAGCCGATTCCAAAGCAACTAATAGAGCTTTGCGATCGCAATCACTTCCAGAATCTGCCCCACGAAGTCTACTTTCATGATAAAGCACGAGGGACCTGCCAAAGTTAAACCATTTGGCCAGGAGAGCCCTTTTATGAAGGCATGTGCTCGATTTCGTCGCGAAATTTTTTTGGCGAATTTTACGCCCTCTCATTTTTAAAAGTCGATTCCACAGCAACTAATAGAGCTTTGCGATCGCAATCACTTCCAGAATGTGCAAAAGATATTCTAGTTTCATAACAGAACAGCAGGGACCTGCCAAAGTTAAACCATTTGGCCAGGAGAGCCCTTTTATGCAGACTTTTGCCAGATTTCGATACCCAAAATTTTTGCGATTTTCACAGAATTTTTTTCAAAAGCCGATTCCAAAGCAACTAATAGAGCTTTGCGATCGCAATCACTTCCAGAATCTGCCCCACGAAGTCTACTTTCATGATAAAGCACGAGGGACCTGCCAAAGTTAAACCATTTGGCCAGGAGAGCCCTTTTATGAAGGCATGTGCTCGATTTCGTCGCGAAATTTTTTTGGCGAATTTTACGCCCTCTCATTTTTAAAAGTCGATTCCACAGCAACTAATAGAGCTTTGCGATCGCAATCACTTCCAGAAAGTGCAAAAGATATTCTAGTTTCATAACAGAACAGCAGGGACCTGCCAAAGTTAAACCATTTGGCCAGGAGAGCCCTTTTATGCAGACTTTTGCCAGATTTCGATACCCAAAATTTTTGCGATTTTCACAGAATTTTTTTCAAAAGCCGATTCCAAAGCAAATAATAGAGCTTTGCGATCGCAATCACTTCCAGAATCTGCCCCACGAAGTCTACTTTCATGATAAAGCACGAGGGACCTGCCAAAGTTAAACCATTTGGCCAGGAGAGCCCTTTTATGAAGGCATGTGCTCGATTTCGTCGCGAAATTTTTTTGGCGAATTTTACGCCCTCTCATTTTTAAAAGTCGATTCACAGCAACTAATAGAGCTTTGCGATCGCAATCACTTCCAGAATGTGCAAAAGATATTCTAGTTTCATAACAGAACAGCAGGGACCTGCCAAAGTTAAACCATTTGGCCAGGAGAGCCCTTTTATGCAGACTTTTGCCAGATTTCGATACCCAAAATTTTTGCGATTTTCACCGAATTTTTTTCAAAAGCCGATTCCAAAGCAACTAATAGAGCTTTGCGATCGCAATCACTTCCAGAATCTGCCCCACGAAGTCTACTTTCATGATAAAGCACGAGGGACCTGCCAAAGTTAAACCATTTGGCCAGGAGAGCCCTTTTATGAAGGCATGTGCTCGATTTCGTCGCGAAATTTTTTTGGCGAATTTTACGCCCTCTCATTTTTAAAAGTCGATTCCACAGCAACTAATAGAGCTTTGCGATCGCAATCACTTCCAGAATGTGCAAAAGATATTCTAGTTTCATAACAGAACAGCAGGGACCTGCCAAAGTTAAACCATTTGGCCAGGAGAGCCCTTTTATGCAGACTTTTGCCAGATTTCGATACCCAAAATTTTTGCGATTTTCACAGAATTTTTTTCAAAAGCCGATTCCAAAGCAACTAATAGAGCTTTGCGATCGCAATCACTTCCAGAATCTGCCCCACGAAGTCTACTTTCATGATAAAGCACGAGGGACCTGCCAAAGTTAAACCATTTGGCCAGGAGAGCCCTTTTATGAAGGCATGTGCTCGATTTCGTCGCGAAATTTTTTTGGCGAATTTTACGCCCTCTCATTTTTAAAAGTCGATTCCACAGCAACTAATAGAGCTTTGCGATCGCAATCACTTCCAGAATGTGCAAAAGATATTCTAGTTTCATAACAGAACAGCAGGGACCTGCCAAAGTTAAACCATTTGGCCAGGAGAGCCCTTTTATGCAGACTTTTGCCAGATTTCGATACCCAAAATTTTTGCGATTTTCACAGAATTTTTTTCAAAAGCCGATTCCAAAGCAACTAATAGAGCTTTGCGATCGCAATCACTTCCAGAATCTGCCCCACGAAGTCTACTTTCATGATAAAGCACGAGGGACCTGCCAAATTTAAACCATTTGGCCAGGAGAGCCCTTTTATGAAGGCATGTGCTCGATTTCGTCGCGAAATTTTTTTGGCGAATTTTACGCCCTCTCATTTTTAAAGTCGATTCCACAGCAACTAATAGAGCTTTGCGATCGCAATCACTTCCAGAATGTGCAAAAGATATTCTAGTTTCATAACAGAACAGCAGGGACCTGCCAAAGTGAAACCATTTGGCCAGGAGAGCCCTTTTATGCAGACTTTTGCCAGATTTCGATACCCAAAATTTTTGCGATTTTCACAGAATTTTTTTCAAAAGCCGATTCCAAAGCAACTAATAGAGCTTTGCGATCGCAATCACTTCCAGAATCTGCCCCACGAAGTCTACTTTCATGATAAAGCACGAGGGACCTGCCAAAGTTAAACCATTTGGCCAGGAGAGCCCTTTTATGAAGGCATGTGCTCGATTTCGTCGCGAAATTTTTTTGGCGAATTTTACGCCCTCTCATTTTTAAAAGTCGATTCCACAGCAACTAATAGAGCTTTGCGATCGCAATCACTTCCAGAATGTGCAAAAGATATTCTAGTTTCATAACAGAACAGCAGGGACCTGCCAAAGTTAAACCATTTGGCCAGGAGAGCCCTTTTATGCAGACTTTTGCCAGATTTCGATACCCAAAATTTTTGCGATTTTCACAGAATTTTTTTCAAAAGCCGATTCCAAAGCAACTAATAGAGCTTTGCGATCGCAATCACTTCCAGAATCTGCCCCACGAAGTCTACTTTCATGATAAAGCACGAGGGACCTGCCAAAGTTAAACCATTTGGCCAGGAGAGCCCTTTTATGAAGGCATGTGCTCGATTTCGTCGCGAAATTTTTTTGGCGAATTTTACGCCCTCTCATTTTTAAAAGTCGATTCCACAGCAACTAATAGAGCTTTGCGATCGCAATCACTTCCAGAATGTGCAAAAGATATTCTAGTTTCATAACAGAACAGCAGGGACCTGCCAAAGTTAAACCATTTGGCCAGGAGAGCCCTTTTATGCAGAATTTTGCCAGATTTCGATACCCAAAATTTTTGCGATTTTCACAGAATATTTTTCAAAAGCCGATTCCAAAGCAACTAATAGAGCTTTGCGATCGCAATCACTTCCAGAATCTGCCCCACGAAGTCTACTTTCATGATAAAGCACGAGGGACCTGCCAAAGTTAAACCATTTGGCCAGGAGAGCCCTTTTATGAAGGCATGTGCTCGATTTCGTCGCGAAATTTTTTTGGCGAATTTTACGCCCTCTCATTTTTAAAAGTCGATTCCACAGCAACTAATAGAGCTTTGCGATCGCAATCACTTCCAGAATGTGCAAAAGATATTCTAGTTTCACAACAGAACAGCAGGGACCTGCCAAAGTTAAACCATTTGGCCAGGAGAGCCCTTTTATGCAGACTTTTGCCAGATTTCGATACCCAAAATTTTTGCGATTTTCACAGAATTTTTTTCAAAAGCCGATTCTAAAGTAACTAATAGAGCTTTGCGATCGCAATCACTTCCAGAATCTGCCCCACGAAGTCTACTTTCATGATAAAGCACGAGGCACCTGCCAAAAATAAATCATTTGGCCAGGAGAGCCCTTTTATGAAGGCATGTGCTCGATTTCGTCGCGAAATTTTTTTGGCGAATTTTACGCCCTCTCATTTTTAAAAGTCGATTCCACAGCAACTAATAGAGCTTTGCGATCGCAATCACTTCCAGAATGTGCAAAAGATATTCTAGTTTCATAACAGAACAGCAGGGACCTGCCAAAGTTAAACCATTTGGCCAGGAGAGCCCTTTTATGCAGACTTTTGCCAGATTTCGATACCCAAAATTTTTGCGATTTTCACAGAATTTTTTTCAAAAGCCGATTCCAAAGCAACTAATAGAGCTTTGCGATCGCAATCACTTCCAGAATCTGCCCCACGAAGTCTACTTTCATGATAAAGCACGAGGGACCTGCCAAAGTTAAACCATTTGGCCAGGAGAGCCCTTTTATGAAGGCATGTGCTCGATTTCGTCGCGAAATTTTTTTGGCGAATTTTACGCCCTCTCATTTTTAAAAGTCGATTCCACAGCAACTAATAGAGCTTTGCGATCGCAATCACTTCCAGAATGTGCAAAAGATATTCTAGTTTCATAACAGAACAGCAGGGACCTGCCAAAGTTAAACCATTTGGCCAGGAGAGCCCTTTTATGCAGACTTTTGCTAGATTTCGATACCCAAAATTTTTGCGATTTTCACAGAATTTTTTTCAAAAGCCGATTCCAAAGCAACTAATAGAGCTTTGCGATCGCAATCACTTCCAGAATCTGCCCCACGAAGTCTACTTTCATGATAAAGCACGAGGGACCTGCCAAAGTTAAACCATTTGGCCAGGAGAGCCCTTTTATGAAGGCATGTGCTCGATTTCGTCGCGAAATTTTTTTGGCGAATTTTACGCCCTCTCATTTTTAAAAGTCGATTCCACAGCAACTAATAGAGCTTTGCGATCGCAATCACTTCCAGAATGTGCAAAAGATATTCTAGTTTCATAACAGAACAGCAGGGACCTGCCAAAGTTAAACCATTTGGCCAGGAGAGCCCTTTTATGCAGAATTTTGCCAGATTTCGATACCCAAAATTTTTGCGATTTTCACAGAATTTTTTTCAAAAGCCGATTCCAAAGCAACTAATAGAGCTTTGCGATCGCAATCACTTCCAGAATCTGCCCCACGAAGTCTACTTTCATGATAAAGCACGAGGGACCTGCCAAAGTTAAACCATTTGGCCAGGAGAGCCCTTTTATGAAGGCATGTGCTCGATTTCGTCGCGAAATTTTTTTGGCGAATTTTACGCCCTCTCATTTTTAAAAGTCGATTCCACAGCAACTAATAGAGCTTTGCGATCGCAATCACTTCCAGAATGTGCAAAAGATATTCTAGTTTCACAACAGAACAGCAGGGACCTGCCAAAGTTAAACCATTTGGCCAGGAGAGCCCTTTTATGCAGACTTTTGCCAGATTTCGATACCCAAAATTTTTGCGATTTTCACAGAATTTTTTTCAAAAGCCGATTCTAAAGTAACTAATAGAGCTTTGCGATCGCAATCACTTCCAGAATCTGCCCCACGAAGTCTACTTTCATGATAAAGCACGAGGGACCTGCCAAAAATAAATCATTTGGCCAGGAGAGCCCTTTTATGAAGGCAAGTGCTCGATTTCGTCGCGAAATTTTTTTGGCGAATTTTACGCCCTCTCATTTTTAAAAGTCGATTCCACAGCAACTAATAGAGCTTTGCGATCGCAATCACTTCCAGAATGTGCAAAAGATATTCTAGTTTCATAACAGAACAGCAGGGACCTGCCAAAGTTAAACCATTTGGCCAGGAGAGCCCTTTTATGCAGACTTTTGCCAGATTTCGATACCCAAAATTTTTGCGATTTTCACAGAATTTTTTTCAAAAGCCGATTCCAAAGCAACTAATAGAGCTTTGCGATCGCAATCACTTCCAGAATCTGCCCCACGAAGTCTACTTTCATGATAAAGCACGAGGGACCTGCCAAAGTTAAACCATTTGGCCAGGAGAGCCCTTTTATGAAGGCATGTCCTCGATTTCGTCGCGAAATTTTTTTGGCGAATTTTACGCCCTCTCATTTTTAAAAGTCGATTCCACAGCAACTAATAGAGCTTTGCGATCGCAATCACTTCCAGAATGTGCAAAAGATATTCTAGTTTCATAACAGAACAGCAGGGACCTGCCAAAGTTAAACCATTTGGCCAGGAGAGCCCTTTTATGCAGACTTTTGCCAGATTTCGATACCCAAAATTTTTGCGATTTTCACAGAATTTTTTTCAAAAGCCGATTCCAAAGCAACTAATAGAGCTTTGCGATCGCAATCACTTCCAGAATCTGCCCCACGAAGTCTACTTTCATGATAAAGCACGAGGGACCTGCCAAAGTTAAACCATTTGGCCAGGAGAGCCCTTTTATGAAGGCATGTGCTCGATTTCGTCGCGAAATTTTTTTGGCGAATTTTACGCCCTCTCATTTTTAAAAGTCGATTCACAGCAACTAATAGAGCTTTGCGATCGCAATCACTTCCAGAATGTGCAAAAGATATTCTAGTTTCATAACAGAACAGCAGGGACCTGCCAAAGTTAAACCATTTGGCCAGGAGAGCCCTTTTATGCAGACTTTTGCCAGATTTCGATACCCAAAATTTTTGCGATTTTCACAGAATTTTTTTCAAAAGCCGATTCCAAAGCAACTAATAGAGCTTTGCGATCGCAATCACTTCCAGAATCTGCCCCACGAAGTCTACTTTCATGATAAAGCACGAGGGACCTGCCAAAGTTAAACCATTTGGCCAGGAGAGCCCTTTTATGAAGGCATGTGCTCGATTTCGTCGCGAAATTTTTTTGGCGAATTTTACGCCCTCTCATTTTTAAAAGTCGATTCCACAGCAACTAATAGAGCTTTGCGATCGCAATCACTTCCAGAAAGTGCAAAAGATATTCTAGTTTCATAACAGAACAGCAGGGACCTGCCAAAGTTAAACCATTTGGCCAGGAGAGCCCTTTTATGCAGACTTTTGCCAGATTTCGATACCCAAAATTTTTGCGATTTTCACAGAATTTTTTTCAAAAGCCGATTCCAAAGCAACTAATAGAGCTTTGCGATCGCAATCACTTCCAGAATCTGCCCCACGAAGTCTACTTTCATGATAAAGCACGAGGGACCTGCCAAAGTTAAACCATTTGGCCAGGAGAGCCCTTTTATGAAGGCATGTGCTCGATTTCGTCGCGAAATTTTTTTGGCGAATTTTACGCCCTCTCATTTTTAAAAGTCGATTCACAGCAACTAATAGAGCTTTGCGATCGCAATCACTTCCAGAATGTGCAAAAGATATTCTAGTTTCATAACAGAACAGCAGGGACCTGCCAAAGTTAAACCATTTGGCCAGGAGAGCCCTTTTATGCAGACTTTTGCCAGATTTCGATACCCAAAATTTTTGCGATTTTCACAGAATTTTTTTCAAAAGCCGATTCCAAAGCAACTAATAGAGCTTTGCGATCGCAATCACTTCCAGAATCTGCCCCACGAAGTCTACTTTCATGATAAAGCACGAGGGACCTGCCAAAGTTAAACCATTTGGCCAGGAGAGCCCTTTTATGAAGGCATGTGCTCGATTTCGTCGCGAAATTTTTTTGGCGAATTTTACGCCCTCTCATTTTTAAAAGTCGATTCCACAGCAACTAATAGAGCTTTGCGATCGCAATCACTTCCAGAATGTGCAAAAGATATTCTAGTTTCATAACAGAACAGCAGGGACCTGCCAAAGTTAAACCATTTGGCCAGGAGAGCCCTTTTATGCAGACTTTTGCCAGATTTCGATACCCAAAATTTTTGCGATTTTCACAGAATTTTTTTCAAAAGCCGATTCCAAAGCAACTAATAGAGCTTTGCGATCGCAATCACTTCCAGAATCTGCCCCACGAAGTCTACTTTCATGATAAAGCACGAGGGACCTGCCAAAGTTAAACCATTTGGCCAGGAGAGCCCTTTTATGAAGGCATGTGCTCGATTTCGTCGCGAAATTTTTTTGGCGAATTTTACGCCCTCTCATTTTTAAAAGTCGATTCCACAGCAACTAATAGAGCTTTGCGATCGCAATCACTTCCAGAATGTGCAAAAGATATTCTAGTTTCATAACAGAACAGCAGGGACCTGCCAAAGTTAAACCATTTGGCCAGGAGAGCCCTTTTATGCAGACTTTTGCCAGATTTCGATACCCAAAATTTTTGCGATTTTCACAGAATTTTTTTCAAAAGCCGATTCCAAAGCAACTAATAGAGCTTTGCGATCGCAATCACTTCCAGAATCTGCCCCACGAAGTCTACTTTCATGATAAAGCACGAGGGACCTGCCAAATTTAAACCATTTGGCCAGGAGAGCCCTTTTATGAAGGCATGTGCTCGATTTCGTCGCGAAATTTTTTTGGCGAATTTTACGCCCTCTCATTTTTAAAAGTCGATTCCACAGCAACTAATAGAGCTTTGCGATCGCAATCACTTCCAGAATGTGCAAAAGATATTCTAGTTTCATAACAGAACAGCAGGGACCTGCCAAAGTTAAACCATTTGGCCAGGAGAGCCCTTTTATGCAGACTTTTGCCAGATTTCGATACCCAAAATTTTTGCGATTTTCACAGAATTTTTTTCAAAAGCCGATTCCAAAGCAACTAATAGAGCTTTGCGATCGCAATCACTTCCAGAATCTGCCCCACGAAGTCTACTTTCATGATAAAGCACGAGGGACCTGCCAAAGTTTAACCATTTGGCCAGGAGAGCCCTTTTATGAAGGCATGTGCTCGATTTTGTCGCGAAATTTTTTTGGCGAATTTTACGCCCTCTCATTTTTAAAAGTCGATTCCACAGCAACTAATAGAGCTTTGCGATCGCAATCACTTCCAGAATGTGCAAAAGATATTCTAGTTTCATAACAGAACAGCAGGGACCTGCCAAAGTTAAACCATTTGGCCAGGAGAGCCCTTTTATGCAGACTTTTGCCAGATTTCGATACCCAAAATTTTTGCGATTTTCACAGAATTTTTTTCAAAAGCCGATTCCAAAGCAACTAATAGAGCTTTGCGATCGCAATCACTTCCAGAATCTGCCCCACGAAGTCTACTTTCATGATAAAGCACGAGGGACCTGCCAAAGTTAAACCATTTGGCCAGGAGAGCCCTTTTATGAAGGCATGTGCTCGATTTCGTCGCGAAATTTTTTTGACGAATTTTACGCCCTCTCATTTTTAAAAGTCGATTCCACAGCAACTAATAGAGCTTTGCGATCGCAATCACTTCCAGAATGTGCAAAAGATATTCTAGTTTCATAACAGAACAGCAGGGACCTGCCAAAGTTAAACCATTTGGCCAGCAGAGCCCTTTTATGAAGGCATGTGCTCGATTTCGTCGCGAAATTTTTTTGGTGAATTTTACGCCCTCTCATTTTTAAAAGTCGATTCCACGGCAACTAATAGAGCTTTGCGATCGCAATCACTTCCAGAATGTGCAAAAGATATTCTAGTTTCATAACAGAACAGCAGGGACCTGCTAAAGTTAAACCATTTGGCCAGGAGAGCCCTTTTATGCAGACTTTTGCCAGATTTCGATACCCAAAATTTTTGCGATTTTCACAGAATTTTTTTCAAAAGCCGATTCCAAAGCAACTAATAGAGCTTTGCGATCGCAATCACTTCCAGAATCTGCCCCACGAAGTCTACTTTCATGATAAAGCACGAGGGACCTGCCAAAGTTAAACCATTTGGCCAGGAGAGCCCTTTTATGAAGGCATGTGCTCGATTTCGTCGCGAAATTTTTTTGGCGAATTTTACGCCCTCTCATTTTTAAAAGTCGATTCCACAGCAACTAATAGAGCTTTGCGATCGCAATCACTTCCAGAATGTGCAAAAGATATTCTAGTTTCATAACAGAACAGCAGGGACCTGCCAAAGTTAAACCATTTGGCCAGGAGAGCCCTTTTATGCAGACTTTTGCCAGATTTCGATACCCAAAATTTTTGCGATTTTCACAGAATTTTTTTCAAAAGCCGATTCCAAAGCAACTAATAGAGCTTTGCGATCGCAATCACTTCCAGAATCTGCCCCACGAATTCTACTTTCATGATAAAGCACGAGGGACCTGCCAAAGTTAAACCATTTGGCCAGGAGAGCCCTTTTATGAAGGCATGTGCTCGATTTCGTCGCGAAATTTTTTTGGCGAATTTTACGCCCTCTCATTTTTAAAAGTCGATTCCACAGCAACTAATAGAGCTTTGCGATCGCAATCACTTCCAGAATGTGCAAAAGATATTCTAGTTTCACAACAGAACAGCAGGGACCTGCCAAAGTTAAACCATTTGGCCAGGAGAGCCCTTTTATGCAGACTTTTGCCAGATTTCGATACCCAAAATTTTTGCGATTTTCACAGAATTTTTTTCAAAAGCCGATTCTAAAGTAACTAATAGAGCTTTGCGATCGCAATCACTTCCAGAATCTGCCCCACGAAGTCTACTTTCATGATAAAGCACGAGGGACCTGCCAAAAATAAATCATTTGGCCAGGAGAGCCCTTTTATGAAGGCATGTGCTCGATTTCGTCGCGAAATTTTTTTGGCGAATTTTACGCCCTCTCATTTTTAAAAGTCGATTCCACAGCAACTAATAGAGCTTTGCGATCGCAATCACTTCCAGAATGTGCAAAAGATATTCTAGTTTCATAACAGAACAGCAGGGACCTGCCAAAGTTAAACAATTTGGCCAGGAGAGCCCTTTTATGCAGACTTTTGCCAGATTTCGATACCCAAAATTTTTGCGATTTTCACAGAATTTTTTTCAAAAGCCGATTCCAAAGCAACTAATAGAGCTTTGCGATCGCAATCACTTCCAGAATCTGCCCCACGAAGTCTACTTTCATGATAAAGCACGAGGGACCTGCCAAAGTTAAACCATTTGGCCAGGAGAGCCCTTTTATGAAGGCATGTGCTCGATTTCGTCGCGAAATGTTTTTTGGCGAATTTTACGCCCTCTCATTTTTAAAAGTCGATTCCACAGCAACTAATAGAGCTTTGCGATCGCAATCACTTCCAGAATGTGCAAAAGATATTCTAGTTTCATAACAGAACAGCAGGGACCTGCCAAAGTTAAACCATTTGGCCAGGAGAGCCCTTTTATGCAGAATTTTGCCAGATTTCGATACCCAAAATTTTTGCGATTTTCACAGAATTTTTTTCAAAAGCCGATTCCAAAGCAACTAATAGAGCTTTGCGATCGCAATCACTTCCAGAATCTGCCCCACGAAGTCTACTTTCATGATAAAGCACGAGGGACCTGCCAAAGTTAAACCATTTGGCCAGGAGAGCCCTTTTATGAAGGCATGTGCTCGATTTCGTCGCGAAATTTTTTTGGCGAATTTTACGCCCTCTCATTTTTAAAAGTCGATTCCACAGCAACTAATAGAGCTTTGCGATCGCAATCACTTCCAGAATGTGCAAAAGATATTCTAGTTTCACAACAGAACAGCAGGGACCTGCCAAAGTTAAACCATTTGGCCAGGAGAGACCTTTTATGCAGACTTTTGCCAGATTTCGATACCCAAAATTTTTGCGATTTTCACAGAATTTTTTTCAAAAGCCGATTCTAAAGTAACTAATAGAGCTTTGCGATCGCAATCACTTCCAGAATCTGCCCCACGAAGTCTACTTTCATGATAAAGCACGAGGGACCTGCCAAAAATAAATCATTTGGCCAGGAGAGCCCTTTTATGAAGGCATGTGCTCGATTTCGTCGCGAAATTTTTTTGGCGAATTTTACGCCCTCTCATTTTTAAAAGTCGATTCCACAGCAACTAATAGAGCTTTGCGATCGCAATCACTTCCAGAATGTGCAAAAGATATTCTAGTTTCATAACAGAACAGCAGGGACCTGCCAAAGTTAAACCATTTGGCCAGGAGAGCCCTTTTATGCAGACTTTTGCCAGATTTCGATACCCAAAATTTTTGCGATTTTCACAGAATTTTTTTCAAAAGCCGATTCCAAAGCAACTAATAGAGCTTTGCGATCGCAATCACTTCCAGAATCTGCCCCACGAAGTCTACTTTCATGATAAAGCACGAGGGACCTGCCAAAGTTAAACCATTTGGCCAGGAGAGCCCTTTTATGAAGGCATGTGCTCGATTTCGTCGCGAAATTTTTTTGGCGAATTTTACGCCCTCTCATTTTTAAAAGTCGATTCCACAGCAACTAATAGAGCTTTGCGATCGCAATCACTTCCAGAATGTGCAAAAGATATTCTAGTTTCATAACAGAACAGCAGGGACCTGCCAAAGTTAAACCATTTGGCCAGGAGAGCCCTTTTATGCAGACTTTTGCCAGATTTCGATACCCAAAATTTTTGCGATTTTCACAGAATTTTTTTCAAAAGCCGATTCCAAAGCAACTAATAGAGCTTTGCGATCGCAATCACTTCCAGAATCTGCCCCACGATGTCTACTTTCATGATAAAGCACGAGGGACCTGCCAAAGTTAAACCATTTGGCCAGGAGAGCCCTTTTATGAAGGCATGTGCTCGATTTCGTCGCGAAATTTTTTTGGCGAATTTTACGCCCTCTCATTTTTAAAAGTCGATTCCACAGCAACTAATAGAGCTTTGCGATCGCAATCACTTCCAGAATGTGCAAAAGATATTCTAGTTTCATAACAGAACAGCAGGGACCTGCCAAAGTTAAACCATTTGGCCAGGAGAGCCCTTTTATGCAGACTTTTGCCAGATTTCGATACCCAAAATTTTTGCGATTTTCACAGAATTTTTTTCAAAAGCCGATTCCAAAGCAACTAATAGAGCTTTGCGATCGCAATCACTTCCAGAATCTGCCCCACGAAGTCTACTTTCATGATAAAGCACGAGGGACCTGCCAAAGTTAAACCATTTGGCCAGGAGAGCCCTTTTATGAAGGCATGTGCTCGATTTCGTCGCGAAATTTTTTTGGCGAATTTTACGCCCTCTCATTTTTAAAAGTCGATTCCACAGCAACTAATAGAGCTTTGCGATCGCAATCACTTCCAGAATGTGCAAAAGATATTCTAGTTTCATAACAGAACAGCAGGGACCTGCCAAAGTTAAACCATTTGGCCAGGAGAGCCCTTTTATGCAGACTTTTGCCAGATTTCGATACCCAAAATTTTTGCGATTTTCACAGAATTTTTTTCAAAAGCCGATTCCAAAGCAACTAATAGAGCTTTGCGATCGCAATCACTTCCAGAATCTGCCCCACGAAGTCTACTTTCATGATAAAGCACGAGGGACCTGCCAAAGTTAAACCATTTGGCCAGGAGAGTCCTTTTATGAAGGCATGTGCTCGATTTCGTCGCGAAATTTTTTTGGCGAATTTTACGCCCTCTCATTTTTAAAAGTCGATTCCACAGCAACTAATAGAGCTTTGCGATCGCAATCACTTCCAGAATGTGCAAAAGATATTCTAGTTTCATAACAGAACAGCAGGGACCTGCCAAAGTTAAACCATTTGGCCAGGAGAGCCCTTTTATGCACACTTTTGCCAGATTTCGATACCCAAAATTTTTGCGATTTTCACAGAATTTTTTTCAAAAGCCGATTCCAAAGCAACTAATAGAGCTTTGCGATCGCAATCACTTCCAGAATCTGCCCCACGAAGTCTACTTTCATGATAAAGCACGAGGGACCTGCCAAAGTTAAACCATTTGGCCAGGAGAGCCCTTTTATGAAGGCATGTGCTCGATTTCGTCGCGAAATTTTTTTGGCGAATTTTACGCCCTCTCATTTTTAAAAGTCGATTCCACAGCAACTAATAGAGCTTTGCGATCGCAATCACTTCCAGAATGTGCAAAAGATATTCTAGTTTCATAACAGAACAGCAGGGACCTGCCAAAGTTAAACCATTTGGCCAGGAGAGCCCTTTTATGCAGACTTTTGCCAGATTTCGATACCCAAAATTTTTGCGATTTTCACAGAATTTTTTTCAAAAGCCGATTCCAAAGCAACTAATAGAGCTTTGCGATCGCAATCACTTCCAGAATCTGCCCCACGAAGTCTACTTTCATGATAAAGCACGAGTGACCTGCCAAAGTTAAACCATTTGGCCAGGAGAGCCCTTTTATGAAGGCATGTGCTCGATTTCGTCGCGAAATTTTTTTGGCGAATTTTACGCCCTCTCATTTTTAAAAGTCGATTCCACAGCAACTAATAGAGCTTTGCGATCGCAATCACTTCCAGAATGTGCAAAAGATATTCTAGTTTCATAACAGAACAGCAGGGACCTGCCAAAGTTAAACCATTTGGCCAGGAGAGCCCTTTTATGCAGACTTTTGCCAGATTTCGATACCCAAAATTTTTGCGATTTTCACAGAATTTTTTTCAAAAGCCGATTCCAAAGCAACAAATAGAGCTTTGCGATCGCAATCACTTCCAGAATCTGCCCCACGAAGTCTACTTTCATGATAAAGCACGAGGGACCTGCCAAAGTTAAACCATTTGGCCAGGAGAGCCCTTTTATGAAGGCATGTGCTCGATTTCGTCGCGAAATTTTTTTGGCGAATTTTACGCCCTCTCATTTTTAAAAGTCGATTCCACAGCAACTAATAGAGCTTTGCGATCGCAATCACTTCCAGAATGTGCAAAAGATATTCCAGTTTCATAACAGAACAGCAGGGACCTGCCAAAGTTAAACCATTTGGCCAGGAGAGCCCTTTTATGCAGACTTTTGCCAGATTTCGATACCCAAAATTTTTGCGATTTTCACAGAATTTTTTTCAAAAGCCGATTCCAAAGCAACTAATAGAGCTTTGCGATCGCAATCACTTCCAGAATCTGCCCCACGAAGTCTACTTTCATGATAAAGCACGAGGGACCTGCCAAAGTTAAACCATTTGGCCAGGAGAGCCCTTTTATGAAGGCATGTGCTCGATTTCATCGCGAAATATTTTTGGCGAATTTTACGCCCTCTCATTTTTAAAAGTCGATTCCACAGCAACTAATAGAGCTTTGCGATCGCAATCACTTCCAGAATGTGCAAAAGATATTCTAGTTTCATAACAGAACAGCAGGGACCTGCCAAAGTTAAACCATTTGGCCAGGAGAGCCCTTTTATGCAGACTTTTGCCAGATTTCGATACCCAAAATTTTTGCGATTTTCACAGAATTTATTTCAAAAGCCGATTCCAAAGCAACTAATAGAGCTTCGCGATCGCAATCACTTCCAGAATCTGCCCCACGAAGTCTACTTTCATGATAAAGCACGAGGGACCTGCCAAAGTTAAACCATTTGGCCAGGAGAGCCCTTATATGAAGGCATGTGCTCGATTTCGTCGCGAATTTTTTTTGGCGAATTTTACGCCCTCTCATTTTTAAAAGTCGATTCCACAGCAACTAATAGAGCTTTGCGATCGCAATCACTTCCAGAATGTGTAAAAGATATTCTAGTTTCATAACAGAACAGCAGGGACCTGCCAAAGTTAAACCATTTGGCCAGGAGAGCCCTTTTATGCAGACTTTTGCCAGATTTCGATACCCAAAATTTTTGCGATTTTCACAGAATTTTTTTCAAAAGCCGATTCCAAAGCAACTAATAGAGCTTTGCGATCGCAATCACTTCCAGAATCTGCCCCACGAAGTCTACTTTCATGATAAAGCACGAGGGACCTGCCAAAGTTAAACCATTTGGCCAGGAGAGCCCTTTTATGAAGGCATGTGCTCGATTTCGTCGCGAAATTTTTTTAGCGAATTTTACGCCCTCTCATTTTTAAAAGTCGATTCCACAGCAACTAATAGAGCTTTGCGATCGCAATCACTTCCAGAATGTGCAAAAGATATTCTAGTTTCATAACAGAACAGCAGGGACCTGCCAAAGTTAAACCATTTGGCCAGGAGAGCCCTTTTATGCAGACTTTTGCCAGATTTCGATACCCAAAATTTTTGCGATTTTCACAGAATTTTTTTCAAAAGCCGATTCCAAAGCAACTAATAGAGCTTTGCGATCGCAATCACTTCCAGAATCTGCCCCACGAAGTCTACTTTCATGATAAAGCACGAGGGACCTGCCAAAAGTAAACCATTTGGCCAGGAGAGCCCTTTTATGAAGGCATGTGCTCGATTTCGTCGCGAAATTTTTTTGGCGAATTTTACGCCCTCTCATTTTTAAAAGTCGATTCCACAGCAACTAATAGAGCTTTGCAATCGCAATCACTTCCAGAATGTGCAAAAGATATTCTAGTTTCATAACAGAACAGCAGGGACCTGCCAAAGTTAAACCATTTGGCCAGGAGAGCCCTTTTATGCAGACTTTTGCCAGATTTCGATACCCAAAATTTTTGCGATTTTCACAGAATTTTTTTCAAAAGCCGATTCCAAAGCAACTAATAGAGCTTTGCGATCGCAATCACTTCCAGAATCTGCCCCACGAAGTCTACTTTCATGATAAAGCACGAGGGACCTGCCAAAGTTAAACCATTTGGCCAGGAGAGCCCTTTTATGAAGGCATGTGCTCGATTTCGTCGCGAAATTTTTTTGGCGAATTTTACGCCCTCTCATTTTTAAAAGTCGATTCCACAGCAACTAATAGAGCTTTGCGATCCCTGGTTAAACCATTTGGCCAGGAGAGCCCTTTTATGCAGACTTTTGCCAGATTTCGATACCCAAAATTTTTGCGATTTTCACAGAATTTTTTTCAAAAGCCGATTCCAAAGCAACTAATAGAGCTTTGCGATCGCAATCACTTCCGGAATCTGCCCCACGAAGTCTACTATCATGATAAAGCACGAGGGACCTGCCAAAGTTAAACCATTTGGCCAGGAGAGCCCTTTTATGAAGGCATGTGCTCGATTTCGTCGCGAAATTTTTTTGGCGAATTTTACGCCCTCTCATTTTTAAAAGTCGATTCCACAGCAACTAATAGAGCTTTGCGATCGCAATCACTTCCAGAATGTGCAAAAGATATTCTAGTTTCATAACAGAACAGCAGGGACCTGCCAAAGTTAAACCATTTGGCCAGGAGAGCCCTTTTATGCAGACTTTTGCCAGATTTCGATACCCAAAATTTTTGCGATTTTCACAGAATTTTTTTCAAAAGCCGATTCCAAAGCAACTAATAGAGCTTTGCGATCGCAATCACTTCCAGAATCTGCCCCACGAAGTCTACTTTCATGATAAAGCACGAGGGACCTGCCAAAGTTAAACCATTTGGCCAGGAGAGCCCTTTTATGAAGGCATGTGCTCGATTTCGTCGCGAAATTTTTTTGGCGAATTTTACGCCCTCTCATTTTTAAAAGTCGATTCCACAGCAACTAATAGAGCTTTGCGATCGCAATCACTTCCAGAATGTGCAAAAGATATTCTAGTTTCATAACAGAACAGCAGGGACCTGCCAAAGTTAAACCATTTGGCCAGGAGAGCCCTTTTATGCAGACTTTTGCCAGATTTCGATACCCAAAATTTTTGCGATTTTCACAGAATTTTTTTCAAAAGCCGATTCCAAAGCAACTAATAGAGCTTTGCGATCGCAATCACTTCCAGAATCTGCCCCACGAAGTCTACTTTCATGATAAAGCACGAGGGACCTGCCAAAGTTAAACCATTTGGCCAGGAGAGCCCTTTTATGAAGGCATGTGCTCGATTTCGTCGCGAAATTTTTTTGGCGAATTTTACGCCCTCTCATTTTTAAAAGTCGATTCCACAGCAACTAATAGAGCTTTGCGATCGCAATCACTTCCAGAATGTGCAAAAGATATTCTAGTTTCATAACAGAACAGCAGGGACCTGCCAAAATTAAACCATTTGGCCAGGAGAGCCCTTTTATGCAGACTTTTGCCAGATTTCGATACCCAAAATTTTTGCGATTTTCACAGAATTTTTTTCAAAAGCCGATTCCAAACCAACTAATAGAGCTTTGCGATCGCAATCACTTCCAGAATCTGCCCCACGAAGTCTACTTTCATGATAAAGCACGAGGGACCTGCCAAAGTTAAACCATTTGGCCAGGAGAGCCCTTTTATGAAGGCATGTGCTCGATTTCGTCGCGAAATTTTTTTGGCGAATTTTACGCCCTCTCATTTTTAAAATTCGATTCCACAGCAACTAATAGAGCTTTGCGATCGCAATCACTTCCAGAATGTGCAAAAGATATTCTAGTTTCATAACAGAACAGCAGGGACCTGCCAAAGTTAAACCATTTGGCCAGGAGAGCCCTTTTATGCAGACTTTTGCCAGATTTCGATACCCAAAATTTTTGCGATTTTCACAGAATTTTTTTCAAAAGCCGATTCCAAAGCAACTAATAGAGCTTTGCGATCGCAATCACTTCCAGAATCTGCCCCACGAAGTCTACTTTCATGATAAAGCACGAGGGACCTGCCAAAGTTAAACCATTTGGCCAGGAGAGCCCTTTTATGAAGGCATGTGCTCGATTTCGTCGCGAAATTTTTTTGGCGAATTTTACGCCCTCTCATTTTTAAAAGTCGATTCCACAGCAACTAATAGAGCTTTGCGATCGCAGTCACTTCCAGAATGTGCAAAAGATATTCTAGTTTCATAACAGAACAGCAGGGACCTGCCAAAGTTAAACCATTTGGCCAGGAGAGCCCTTTTATGCAGACTTTTGCCAGATTTCGATACCCAAAATTTTTGCGATTTTCACAGAATTTTTTTCAAAAGCCGATTCCAAAGCAACTAATAGAGCTTTGCGATCGCAATCACTTCCAGAATCTGCCCCACGAAGTCTACTTTCATGATAAAGCACGAGGGACCTGCCAAAGTTAAACCATTTGGCCAGGAGAGCCCTTTTATGAAGGCATGTGCTCGATTTCGTCGCGAAATTTTTTTGGCGAATTTTACGCCCTCTCATTTTTAAAAGTCGATTCCACAGCAACTAATAGAGCTTTGCGATCGCAATCACTTCCAGAATGTGCAAAAGATATTCTAGATTCATAACAGAACAGCAGGGACCTGCCAAAGTTAAACCATTTGGCCAGGAGAGCCCTTTTATGCAGACTTTTGCCAGATTTCGATACCCAAAATTTTTGCGATTTTCACAGAATTTTTTTCAAAAGCCGATTCCAAAGCAACTAATAGAGCTTTGCGATCGCAATCACTTCCAGAATCTGCCCCACGAATTCTACTTTCATGATAAAGCACGAGGGACCTGCCAAAGTTAAACCATTTGGCCAGGAGAGCCCTTTTATGAAGGCATGTGCTCGATTTCGTCGCGAAATTTTTTTGGCGAATTTTACGCCCTCTCATTTTTAAAAGTCGATTCCACAGCAACTAATAGAGCTTTGCGATCGCAATCACTTCCAGAATGTGCAAAAGATATTCTAGTTTCATAACAGAACAGCAGGGACCTGCCAAAGTTAAACCATTTGGCCAGGAGAGCCCTTTTATGCAGACTTTTGCCAGATTTCGAACCCAAAATTTTTGCGATTTTCACAGAATTTTTTTCAAAAGCCGATTCCAAAGCAACTAATAGAGCTTTGCGATCGCAATCACTTCCAGAATCTGCCCCACGAAGTCTACTTTCATGATAAAGCACGAGGGACCTGCCAAAGTTAAACCATTTGGCCAGGAGAGCCCTTTTATGAAGGCATGTGCTCGATTTCGTCGCGAAATTTTTTTGGCGAATTTTACGCCCTCTCATTTTTAAAAGTCGATTCCACAGCAACTAATAGAGCTTTGCGATCGCAATCACTTCCAGAATCTGCAAAAGATATTCTAGTTTCATAACAGAACAGCAGGGACCTGCCAAAGTTAAACCATTTGGCCAGGAGAGCCCTTTTATGCAGACTTTTGCCAGATTTCGATACCCAAAATTTTTGCGATTTTCACAGAATTTTTTTCAAAAGCCGATTCCAAAGCAACTAATAGAGCTTTGCGATCGCAATCACTTCCAGAATCTGCCCCACGAAGTCTACTTTCATGATAAAGCACGAGGGACCTGCCAAAGTTAAACCATTTGGCCAGGAGAGCCCTTTTATGAAGGCATGTGCTCGATTCCGTCGCGAAATTTTTTTGGCGAATTTTACGCCCTCTCATTTTTAAAAGTCGATTCCACAGCAACTAATAGAGCTTTGCGATCGCAATCACTTCCAGAATGTGCAAAAGATATTCTAGTTTCATAACAGAACAGCAGGGACCTGCCAAAGTTAAACCATTTGGCCAGGAGAACCCTTTTATGCAGACTTTTGCCAGATTTCGATACCCAAAATTTTTGCGATTTTCACAGAATTTTTTTCAAAAGCCGATTCCAAAGCAACTAATAGAGCTTTGCGATCGCAATCACTTCCAGAATCTGCCCCACGAAGTCTACTTTCATGATAAAGCACGAGGGACCTGCCAAAGTTAAACCATTTGGCCAGGAGAGCCCTTTTATGAAGGCATGTGCTCGATTTCGTCGCGAAATTTTTTTGGCGAATTTTACGCCCTCTCATTTTTAAAAGTCGATTCCACAGCAACTAATAGAGCTTTGCGATCGCAATCACTTCCAGAATCTGCCCCACGAAGTCTACTTTCATGATAAAGCACGAGGGACCTGCCAAAGTTAAACCATTTGGCCAGGAGAGCCCTTTTATGAAGGCATGTGCTCGATTTCGTCGCGAAATTTTTTTGGCGAATTTTACGCCCTCTCATTTTTAAAAGTCGATTCCACAGCAACTAATAGAGCTTTGCGATCGCAATCACTTCCAGAATGTGCAAAAGATATTCTAGTTTCATAACAGAACAGCAGGGACCTGCCAAAGTTAAACCATTTGGCCAGGAGAGCCCTTTTATGCAGACTTTTGCCAGATTTCGATACCCAAAATTTTTGCGATTTTCACAGAATTTTTTTCAAAAGCCGATTCCAAAGCAACTAATAGAGCTTTGCGATCGCAATCACTTCCAGAATCTGCCCCACGAAGTCTACTTTCATGATAAAGCACGAGGGACCTGCCAAAGTTAAACCATTTGGCCAGGAGAGCCCTTTTATGAAGGCATGTGCTCGATTTCGTCGCGAAATTTTTTTGGCGAATTTTACGCCCTCTCATTTTTAAAAGTCGATTCCACAGCAACTAATAGAGCTTTGCGATCGCAATCACTTCCAGAATGTGCAAAAGATATTCTAGTTTCATAACACAACAGCAGGGACCTGCCAAAGTTAAACCATTTGGCCAGGAGAGCCCTTTTATGCAGACTTTTGCCAGGTTTCGATACCCAAAATTTTTGCGATTTTCACAGAATTTTTTTCAAAAGCCGATTCCAAAGCAACTAATAGAGCTTTGCGATCGCAATCACTTCCAGAATCTGCCCCACGAAGTCTACTGTCATGATAAAGCACGAGGGACCTGCCAAAGTTAAACCATTTTGCCAGGAGAGCCCTTTTATGAAGGCATGTGCTCGATTTCGTCGCGAAATTTTTTTGGCGAATTTTACGCCCTCTCATTTTTAAAAGTCGATTCCACAGCAACTAATAGAGCTTTGCGATCGCAATCACTTCCAGAATGTGCAAAAGATATTCTAGTTTCATAACAGAACAGCAGGAACCTGCCAAAGTTAAACCATTTGGCCAGGAGAGCCCTTTTATTCAGACTTTTGCCAGGTTTCGATACCCAAAATTTTTGCGATTTTCACAGAATTTTTTTCAAAAGCCGATTCCAAAGCAACTAATAGAGCTTTGCGATCGCAATCACTTCCAAAATCTGCCCCACGAAGTCTACTTTCATGATAAAGCACGAGGGACCTGCCAAAGTTAAACCATTTGGCCAGGAGAGCCCTTTTATGAAGGCATGTGCTCGATTTCGTCGCGAAATTTTTTTGGCGAATTTTACGCCCTCTCATTTTTAAAAGTCGATTCCACAGCAACTAATAGAGATTTGCGATCGCAATCACTTCCAGAATGTGCAAAAGATATTCTAGTTTCATAACAGAACAGCAGGGACCTGCCAAAGTTAAACCATTTGGCCAGGAGAGCCCTTTTATGCAGACTTTTGCCAGATTTCGATACCCAAAATTTTTGCGATTTTCACAGAATTTTTTTCAAAAGCCGATTCCAAAGCAACTAATAGAGCTTTGCGATCGCAATCACTTCCAGAATCTGCCCCACGAATTCTACTTTCATGATAAAGCACGAGGGACCTGCCAAAGTTAAACCATTTGGCCAGGAGAGCCCTTTTATGAAGGCATGTGCTCGATTTCGTCGCGAAATTTTTTTGGCGAATTTTACGCCCTCTCATTTTTAAAAGTCGATTCCACAGCAACTAATAGAGCTTTGCGATCGCAATCACTTCCAGAATGTGCAAAAGATATTCTAGTTTCATAACAGAACAGCAGGGACCTGCCAAAGTTAAACCATTTGGCCAGGAGAGCCCTTTTATGCAGACTTTTGCCAGATTTCGATACCCAAAATTTTTGCGATTTTCACAGAATTTTTTTCAAAAGCCGATTCGAAAGCAACTAATAGAGCTTTGCGATCGCAATCACTTCCAGAATCTGCCCCACGAAGTCTACTTTCATGATAAAGCACGAGGGACCTGCCAAAGTTAAACCATTTGGCCAGGAGAGCCCTTTTATGAAGGCATGTGCTCGATTTCGTCGCGAAATTTTTTTGGCGAATTTTACGCCCTCTCATTTTTAAAATTCGATTCCACAGCAACTAATAGAGCTTTGCGATCGCAATCACTTCCAGAATGTGCAAAAGATATTCTAGTTTCATAACAGAACAGCAGGGACCTGCCAAAGTTAAACCATTTGGCCAGGAGAGCCCTTTTATGCAGACTTTTGCCAGATTTCGATACCCAAAATTTTTGCGATTTTCACAGAATTTTTTTCAAAAGCCGATTCCAAAGCAACTAATAGAGCTTTGCGATCGCAATCACTTCCAGAATCTGCCCCACGAAGTCTACTTTCATGATAAAGCACGAGGGACCTGCCAAAGTTAAACCATTTGGCCAGGAGAGCCCTTTTATGAAGGCATGTGCTCGATTTCGTCGCGAAATTTTTTTGGCGAATTTTACGCCCTCTCATTTTTAAAAGTCGATTCCACAGCAACTAATAGAGCTTTGCGATCGCAATCACTTCCAGAATGTGCAAAAGATATTCTAGTTTCATAACAGAACAGCAGGGACCTGCCAAAGTTAAACCATTTGGCCAGGAGAGCCCTTTTATGCAGACTTTTGCCAGATTTCGATACCCAAAATTTTTGCGATTTTCACAGAATTTTTTTCAAAAGCCGATTCCAAAGCAACTAATAGAGCTTTGCGATCGCAATCACTTCCAGAATCTGCCCCACGAAGTCTACTTTCATGATAAAGCACGAGGGACCTGCCAAAGTTAAACCATTTGGCCAGGAGAGCCCTTTTATGAAGGCATGTGCTCGATTTCGTCGCGAAATTTTTTTGGCGAATTTTACGCCCTCTCATTTTTAAAAGTCGATTCCACAGCAACTAATAGAGCTTTGCGATCGCAATCACTTCCAGAATGTGCAAAAGATATTCTAGTTTCATAACAGAACAGCAGGGACCTGCCAAAGTTAAACCATTTGGCCAGGAGAGCCCTTTTATGCAGACTTTTGCCAGATTTCGATACCCAAAATTTTTGCGATTTTCACAGAATTTTTTTCAAAAGCCGATTCCAAAGCAACTAATAGAGCTTTGCGATCGCAATCACTTCCAGAATCTGCCCCACGAATTCTACTTTCATGATAAAGCACGAGGGACCTGCCAAAGTTAAACCATTTGGCCAGGAGAGCCCTTTTATGAAGGCATGTGCTCGATTTCGTCGCGAAATTTTTTTGGCGAATTTTACGCCCTCTCATTTTTAAAAGTCGATTCCACAGCAACTAATAGAGCTTTGCGATCGCAATCACTTCCAGAATGTGCAAAAGATATTCTAGTTTCATAACAGAACAGCAGGGACCTGCCAAAGTTAAACCATTTGGCCAGGAGAGCCCTTTTATGCAGACTTTTGCCAGATTTCGAACCCAAAATTTTTGCGATTTTCACAGAATTTTTTTCAAAAGCCGATTCCAAAGCAACTAATAGAGCTTTGCGATCGCAATCACTTCCAGAATCTGCCCCACGAAGTCTACTTTCATGATAAAGCACGAGGGACCTGCCAAAGTTAAACCATTTGGCCAGGAGAGCCCTTTTATGAAGGCATGTGCTCGATTTCGTCGCGAAATTTTTTTGGCGAATTTTACGCCCTCTCATTTTTAAAAGTCGATTCCACAGCAACTAATAGAGCTTTGCGATCGCAATCACTTCCAGAATCTGCAAAAGATATTCTAGTTTCATAACAGAACAGCAGGGACCTGCCAAAGTTAAACCATTTGGCCAGGAGAGCCCTTTTATGCAGACTTTTGCCAGATTTCGATACCCAAAATTTTTGCGATTTTCACAGAATTTTTTTCAAAAGCCGATTCCAAAGCAACTAATAGAGCTTTGCGATCGCAATCACTTCCAGAATCTGCCCCACGAAGTCTACTTTCATGATAAAGCACGAGGGACCTGCCAAAGTTAAACCATTTGGCCAGGAGAGCCCTTTTATGAAGGCATGTGCTCGATTCCGTCGCGAAATTTTTTTGGCGAATTTTACGCCCTCTCATTTTTAAAAGTCGATTCCACAGCAACTAATAGAGCTTTGCGATCGCAATCACTTCCAGAATGTGCAAAAGATATTCTAGTTTCATAACAGAACAGCAGGGACCTGCCAAAGTTAAACCATTTGGCCAGGAGAACCCTTTTATGCAGACTTTTGCCAGATTTCGATACCCAAAATTTTTGCGATTTTCACAGAATTTTTTTCAAAAGCCGATTCCAAAGCAACTAATAGAGCTTTGCGATCGCAATCACTTCCAGAATCTGCCCCACGAAGTCTACTTTCATGATAAAGCACGAGGGACCTGCCAAAGTTAAACCATTTGGCCAGGAGAGCCCTTTTATGAAGGCATGTGCTCGATTTCGTCGCGAAATATTTTTGGCGAATTTTACGCCCTCTCATTTTTAAAAGTCGATTCCACAGCAACTAATAGAGCTTTGCGATCGCAATCACTTCCAGAATGTGCAAAAGATATTCTAGTTTCATAACAGAACAGCAGGGACCTGCCAAAGTTAAACCATTTGGCCAGGAGAGCCCTTTTATGCAGACTTTTGCCAGATTTCGATACCCAAAATTTTTGCGATTTTCACAGAATTTTTTTCAAAAGCCGATTCCAAAGCAACTAATAGAGCTTTGCGATCGCAATCACTTCCAGAATCTGCCCCACGAAGTCTACTTTCATGATAAAGCACGAGGGACCTGCCAAAGTTAAACCATTTGGCCAGGAGAGCCCTTATATGAAGGCATGTGCTCGATTTCGTCGCGAATTTTTTTTGGCGAATTTTACGCCCTCTCATTTTTAAAAGTCGATTCCACAGCAACTAATAGAGCTTTGCAATCGCAATCACTTCCAGAATGTGTAAAAGATATTCTAGTTTCATAACAGAACAGCAGGGACCTGCCAAAGTTAAACCATTTGGCCAGGAGAGCCCTTTTATGCAGACTTTTGCCAGATTTCGATACCCAAAATTTTTGCGATTTTCACAGAATTTTTTTCAAAAGCCGATTCCAAAGCAACTAATAGAGCTTTGCGATCGCAATCACTTCCAGAATCTGCCCCACGAAGTCTACTTTCATGATAAAGCACGAGGGACCTGCCAAAGTTAAACCATTTGGCCAGGAGAGCCCTTTTATGAAGGCATGTGCTCGATTTCGTCGCGAAATTTTTTTGGCGAATTTTACGCCCTCTCATTTTTAAAAGTCGATTCCACAGCAACTAATAGAGCTTTGCGATCGCAATCACTTCCAGAATGTGCAAAAGATATTCTAGTTTCATAACAGAACAGCAGGGACCTGCCAAAGTTAAACCATTTGGCCAGGAGAGCCCTTTTATGCAGACTTTTGCCAGATTTCGATACCCAAAATTTTTGCGATTTTCACAGAATTTTTTTCAAAAGCCGATTCCAAAGCAACTAATAAAGCTTTGCGATCGCAATCACTTCCAGAATCTGCCCCACGAAGTCTACTTTCATGATAAAGCACGAGGGACCTGCCAAAGTTAAACCATTTGGCCAGGAGAGCCCTTTTATGAAGGCATGAGCTCGATTTCGTCGCGAAATTTTTTTGGCGAATTTTACGCCCTCTCATTTTTAAAAGTCGATTCCACAGCAACTAATAGAGCTTTGCGATCGCAATCACTTCCAGAATGTGCAAAAGATATTCTAGTTTCATAACAGAACAGCAGGGACCTGCCAAAGTTAAACCATTTGGCCAGGAGAGCCCTTTTATGCAGACTTTTGCCAGATTTCGATACCCAAAATTTTTGCGATTTTCACAGAATTTTTTTCAAAAGCCGATTCCAAAGCAACTAATAGAGCTTTGCGATCGCAATCACTTCCAGAATCTGCCCCACGAAGTCTACTTTCATGATAAAGCACGAGGGACCTGCCAAAGTTAAACCATTTGGCCAGGAGAGCCCTTTTATGAAGGCATGTGCTCGATTTCGTCGCGAAATTTTTTTGGCGAATTTTACGCCCTCTCATTTTTAAAAGTCGATTCCACAGCAACTAATAGAGCTTTGCGATCGCAATCACTTCCAGAATGTGCAAAAGATATTCTAGTTTCATAACAGAACAGCAGGGACCTGCCAAAGTTAAACCATTTGGCCAGGAGAGCCCTTTTATGCAGACTTTTGCCAGATTTCGATACCCAAAATTTTTGCGATTTTCACAGAATTTTTTTCAAAAGCCGATTCCAAAGCAACTAATAGAGCTTTGCGATCGCAATCACTTCCAGAATCTGCCCCACGAAGTCTACTTTCATGATAAAGCACGAGGGACCTGCCAAAGTTAAACCATTTGGCCAGGAGAGCCCTTATATGAAGGCATGTGCTCGATTTCGTCGCGAATTTTTTTTGGCGAATTTTACGCCCTCTCATTTTTAAAAGTCGATTCCACAGCAACTAATAGAGCTTTGCGATCGCAATCACTTCCAGAATGTGCAAAAGATATTCTAGTTTCATAACAGAACAGCAGGGTACTGCCAAAGTTAAACCATTTGGCCAGGAGAGCCCTTTTATGCAGACTTTTGCCAGATTTCGATACCCAAAATTTTTGCGATTTTCACAGAATTTTTTTCAAAAGCCGATTCCAAAGCAACTAATAGAGCTTTGCGATCGCAATCACTTCCAGAATCTGCCCCACGAAGTCTACTTTCATGATAAAGCACGAGGGACCTGCCAAAGTTAAACCATTTGGCCAGGAGAGCCCTTTTATGAAGGCATGTGCTCGATTTCGTCGCGAAATTTTTTTGGCGAATTTTACGCCCTCTCATTTTTAAAAGTCGATTCCACAGCAACTAATAGAGCTTTGCGATCGCAATCACTTCCAGAATGTGCAAAAGATATTCTAGTTTCATAACAGAACAGCAGGGACCTGCCAAAGTTAAACCATTTGGCCAGGAGAGCCCTTTTATGCAGACTTTTGCCAGATTTCGATACCCAAAATTTTTGCGATTTTCACAGAATTTTTTTCAAAAGCCGATTCCAAAGCAACTAATAGAGCTTTGCGATCGCAATCACTTCCAGAATCTGCCCCACGAAGTCTACTTTCATGATAAAGCACGAGGGACCTGCCAAAGTTAAACCATTTGGCCAGGAGAGCCCTTTTATGAAGGCATGTGCTCGATTTCGTCGCGAAATTTTTTTGGCGAATTTTACGCCCTCTCATTTTTAAAAGTCGATTCCACAGCAACTAATAGAGCTTTGCGATCGCAATCACTTCCAGAATGTGCAAAAGATATTCTAGTTTCATAACAGAACAGCAGGGACCTGCCAAAGTTAAACCATTTGGCCAGGAGAGCCCTTTTATGCAGACTTTTGCCAGATTTCGATACCCAAAATTTTTGCGATTTTCACAGAATTTTTTTCAAAAGCCGATTCCAAAGCAACTAATAGAGCTTTGCGATCGCAATCACTTCCAGAATCTGCCCCACGAATTCTACTTTCATGATAAAGCACGAGGGACCTGCCAAAGTTAAACCATTTGGCCAGGAGAGCCCTTTTATGAAGGCATGTGCTCGATTTCGTCGCGAAATTTTTTTGGCGAATTTTACGCCCTCTCATTTTTAAAAGTCGATTCCACAGCAACTAATAGAGCTTTGCGATCGCAATCACTTCCAGAATGTGCAAAAGATATTCTAGTTTCATAACAGAACAGCAGGGACCTGCCAAAGTTAAACCATTTGGCCAGGAGAGCCCTTTTATGCAGACTTTTGCCAGATTTCGAACCCAAAATTTTTGCGATTTTCACAGAATTTTTTTCAAAAGCCGATTCCAAAGCAACTAATAGAGCTTTGCGATCGCAATCACTTCCAGAATCTGCCCCACGAAGTCTACTTTCATGATAAAGCACGAGGGACCTGCCAAAGTTAAACCATTTGGCCAGGAGAGCCCTTTTATGAAGGCATGTGCTCGATTTCGTCGCGAAATTTTTTTGGCGAATTTTACGCCCTCTCATTTTTAAAAGTCGATTCCACAGCAACTAATAGAGCTTTGCGATCGCAATCACTTCCAGAATCTGCAAAAGATATTCTAGTTTCATAACAGAACAGCAGGGACCTGCCAAAGTTAAACCATTTGGCCAGGAGAGCCCTTTTATGCAGACTTTTGCCAGATTTCGATACCCAAAATTTTTGCGATTTTCACAGAATTTTTTTCAAAAGCCGATTCCAAAGCAACTAATAGAGCTTTGCGATCGCAATCACTTCCGGAATCTGCCCCACGAAGTCTACTTTCATGATAAAGCACGAGGGACCTGCCAAAGTTAAACCATTTGGCCAGGAGAGCCCTTTTATGAAGGCATGTGCTCGATTTCGTCGCGAAATTTTTTTGGCGAATTTTACGCCCTCTCATTTTTAAAAGTCGATTCCACAGCAACTAATAGAGCTTTGCGATCGCAATCACTTCCAGAATGTGCAAAAGATATTCTAGTTTCATAACAGAACAGCAGGGACCTGCCAAAGTTAAACCATTTGGCCAGGAGAACCCTTTTATGCAGACTTTTGCCAGATTTCGATACCCAAAATTTTTGCGATTTTCACAGAATTTTTTTCAAAAGCCGATTCCAAAGCAACTAATAGAGCTTTGCGATCGCAATGACTTCCAGAATCTGCCCCACGAAGTCTACTTTCATGATAAAGCACGAGGGACCTGCCAAAGTTAAACCATTTGGCCAGGAGAGCCCTTTTATGAAGGCATGTGCTCGATTTCGTCGCGAAATTTTTTTGGCGAATTTTACGCCCTCTCATTTTTAAAAGTCGATTCCACAGCAACTAATAGAGCTTTGCGATCGCAATCACTTCCAGAATGTGCAAAAGATATTCTAGTTTCATAACACAACAGCAGGGACCTGCCAAAGTTAAACCATTTGGCCAGGAGAGCCCTTTTATGCAGACTTTTGCCAGGTTTCGATACCCAAAATTTTTGCGATTTTCACAGAATTTTTTTCAAAAGCCGATTCCAAAGCAACTAATAGAGCTTTGCGATCGCAATCACTTCCAGAATCTGCCCCACGAAGTCTACTGTCATGATAAAGCACGAGGGACCTGCCAAAGTTAAACCATTTGGCCAGGAGAGCCCTTTTATGAAGGCATGTGCTCGATTTCGTCGCGAAATTTTTTTGGCGAATTTTACGCCCTCTCATTTTTAAAAGTCCATTCCACTGCAACTAATAGAGCTTTGCGATCGCAATCACTTCCAGAATGTGCAAAAGATATTCTAGTTTCATAACAGAACAGCAGGGACCTGCCAAAGTTAAACCATTTGGCCAGGAGAGCCCTTTTATGCAGACTTTTGCCAGATTTCGATACCCAAAATTTTTGCGATTTTCACAGAATTTTTTTCAAAAGCCGATTCCAAAGCAACTAATAGAGCTTTGCGATCGCAATCACTTCCAGAATCTGCCCCACGAAGTCTACTTTCATGATAAAGCACGAGGGACCTGAAAAA